>JAOPSE010000039.1:15775430-17145479 GCA_029449295.1 Zea luxurians
CAGCACAAACATAAGTTTGATTTGACCATAACCGGAAGGAGGCCAATAAATATCCAATGAGTTTCATTCATGAAGTTCCTTTTTTGAACAAAACCATCATTCCCTGTTTTAGATTTGTCACTTTTCTCCAAAGAATAAACCTGGTACAATGAAAAATAACCCACATATAATCAGTGATGATAAAACCTAAGCAAATGTGAGTAAAATTATGACGCCACAACAAGTATAGCAGAGCAATTTCATGTCTCCAGCTTCATCATACATAAAACTTAAGGAATAAGTAAATGTAATACTCTTCAAATGGAATCCAGTACATGGAGAAAACAAGAATAACTATAGTGCTGATGACTGATGGGATGTCCTCAAAACACCAATCACTCTCCAGTCCTAAGCTGCGCTGCTTTATTTAATACTAAATCATTTAGAACCATGCTATATTGATTAGGGTACCAGGGAAATTCATGAAAATGAAATGCAGGCTGGTCAATATTGCTCAGTAGCCAAGGTATTGGTTTATGGGATTAGGCGGATAGCTTATAAGAAAAGAACTGAATTTTGTATTGTCTAACATGGGTTCATGCCATTCATAATCAAGCATTTCTGTAACTTTTTTCCCTCATCACTGATATCAATTTCACCCAGGTGGCATATTTTTCTTGGGAAAACCATGGCATACATAAAGAACATGTAAAAGAATGAAATTACTCAGGACCTGAATAGTCACTTCTACTATAAGTCTTGAAGCATATGTCATATTCTGGAGACGAGCATGCCAAGGTTTAAAATCAACAGAACCTTCATCCTTGCCAGTCCAAAACACAGGCTTTTCAAGCTTCACTCTCCCAAACTTGATGATGGCATGCTTCCAGCCACCTGATCCTTTCTTCGAAGGATCATAGCCAGGTTCAACAATCACTTCCCCAAGCGAATCAAAAAGCTCCTGGAGCCCATGCGAGACAAACTCATTGTAGGAATTTATCTGATGGCTAATCAGACCAACTTCATCAAAGAAGGACCTTGACGCTTCTTTGCAAAACTTCTCTAGGCTTTCGACACTCATGTCAATTGGAGCATTGGAATATGGCTCGGAAGAAGACTTTCCATTAACATCATCACTGAGGGATGATTTTCCCTTGATATCCACATCCATAGATGACTGCCCACCATCGACATCTATAGGAGAATCCCTGTTTTCCTCCATACTATGGGATTTTCCCGCTCCATTATCATCCAATACCATAGCTTCTAGCTCAGAATCAGAACTTTTTGATGGTTGCCCACTGTCCTTCTGTGGCTCTTCCATTCCACAAGCACTGGCAGCTTATAGCCTATCAAGTATCACAAAATCACCAAATTGGTCAATCAGAAACTAAACGTTTCAACAGAAATAATACCATACAGAGTGGCCCGTTAAGAACATGAAACCAGAACCACTAAGGCATTAATGATCTATGAAAAATACCCGTGAGGCACAAGGGGAATTAGCATGCACGAAGCATCTTACCAAATCATTTATACAGCTCAGAGTATACACGAGTTGAATAAAAAACAAGGAGCAAGTGATAGCACATAGAAGAGAAATCAAAGCAGAAAACAATCATAAGCAAACATCGACCTATCACTTATCATTTATCAACACCCTGGCTCATCATCAATTCATTCAATTGGTGACAAACTGAAGAAACTGGACAAATGCCACACATAAAACGTCAGCACAAAGCAAGACACAACAGAGGAACCCCATCTATACTGCTGAATAGTTTTATTTTCACACTGAGTCAGTACCGACTAACGAAACATCGATAAAACACCCAGGGATGAAACTGACACACGGGGCACATGGATTCAGCTGAACCCTAAAAAACCCATCGAAATTAAACAGCATTTCGTCCTAAAAATCATGGAAAATAAACTGCGTTCGTCCTTGGTAAGCTCTCATATGTCAGATGCCAACGAACGCCAGTGTTGCCCACTGCAGAATAACAGGATAGAACCACCAACAGATGCACCGTATTAAAACCCACCCCGATGAACAAAAAAGTCCCAACATAACAAAAATGGAATCTAGCCTAAAGAGCAGCAGAATCCTTGCATATGCTTGCCAGAAAATGAGTCCCCTATCCGCGTACAGAGGACGTGTGAGTTGTACACCCAACCCGTCCAGCCCCCTCTAATAGACGGAGGACGAGCGGGGGGTGGATCCGAACCTGGCGGGTGAAGGGGAAGCTGCGGCAGGCCGGACGCGTACGGGGATGGGAGGGCGGGTTGGCGGACAGGCGCGTCGCCGCCGGCCGTGAGCGGTGGTGGGCGGCGGCGGCGGTGTGACCGCCGTCGCGCGTTAACTTCGTGCTTCGTAGAGTGGGGAGGGTTCTAGTGGCGATGTAGCGCTGCGGGAGAATCGCCTCGAGACCGGGGGTTTAATGGGGGCAACCGGCGGCGTCGACGATGCCCGGCGGTTCTGACAGGCGGGCCAGCGGTCAGAAAGTGCTGTGCGGGTCCCGGTCTCAGTGAGGAGGGCGACCTGTCCGCCGAGGCATATCGGCCGTCCGTGGTGCGCTGCAAGACATCCAACGGCGGAACGAGCCTCTTCGCGGGGATCAAGGAAAGCAAGAACAGCGTGTGATGTGATCTTCTGTGCGCAATTACGGTTCATCACAGGTTTCGATAACCAACGGCGACAAGAAAAGGGAAACGATCAAACGGCAAAACGGGAAGCCCTCGTTAGGCTAGATGAAATGCTCGTGTTTTGTACTCGGTTTGTGGTCAGCTTGGCTCAACTCGGATCGATTCATTTGAATTTTTTTATAAACTGAGTTTATATTCTAGTTCAGTTCATTGACGAGCCAGTTTGATTTATTAACGAGTTGACTCACAAGCTAAACGAGCTACCATATTTCAGCATTATGAAACTATATGCATATCATTTACGTAATAATTGATGAACATGTTATAAGTATGTGTGGTGTCTATAGTTTATGAATTAAATTAAGGGTTAATTAGAAATATGCCACTCCAATTTTGAAAAGTTAGAAACTAGTGCATTTTCATGCCACTCCATGGCATCAAAATGAACTAATCATCTAAATTTGCAAAAGTTGAGTGGCATATATACAATTAACCTTTAAATTAATGATTGATGATTGATGAACTATGTATATGTGTTAAATTAAACTATGTGAATATAACAGTGGGTTAAATTAATAAACATGTGTGTGAATTGATGAGTGATAAGTTATATCAACTTGGTGTTATATTGATGTGATATATTATATAAAAGTATGGGTATAATTATTATTTTCTACCGTTAAATTAGTTTGAATTTAACTAGAAATTGATTAGCTAAACGAGAGCCGATTATGTGGCTCGTTAGTTTAGCAAGTTCGAACGAGCTAGTTCCATATTCAACCTAGCGCTCAGGCTCAGCCTCCGCATTCACTACAGGAAATCACTTAATTCCTGTCGGCCAGGAACCGACGGGAATAATCACTAAACCGATGGGAATAAGTAATTCCCGTCGGTTTAGGGCTTATTCCCGTTGGTTGTCAGCCGACAGGCGTTTCTTGTCGGGGATAAGTTTATCCCCGTCGGCCACTAACTAGCCGACGGGAATTAAGGTTAACTCCCGTCGGTTTTGCTGGTCGACGGGAGTCATTAATTAATTCCCGTCGGTTCTCCAGACCGACGAGAATTATTGGTTAACTCCCGTCGGCCCTGGGCCGACGAGTGTTATTAGTTAATTCCCGTCGGTTCGACCATAGCCGACGGGAATTAACTGGGTCGACGAGAATTACCCTATACTGCTACAAAAAACAGCACTAAATTAGGTCACTATTTATGCACACTAACATATATCACACATAACATAAATCACAGATAACAGCCACATTACAAACACATGCATCACAATTAAAAACATCCACCACGAGTACGACATAGTATTGAAACATAACATCACCAGAGTACGACATTTCAAAACATAAGTTTAAGTGTTTAGAGATAACCACCACTTGGATGGTTAGAGCTTTGACCGCTGCCGCCACCACCACCAGGAGGAGGAAATGCGAAGAGCGAGTCAACAAATTCAGTCCCTGCTGCGGGGATCAGACCCACTACCACCCGCTTCAGGCGTAACCTATGCAAGTTAGCAAATATCAATACGTTAAATGCAAATATTAAAAAGTATACAAGTGTATAAATTAATCGAGAGTTATGAAACGTACCCTATCTCCAGGTGCAGGTATATGTGACGGAGGGGTGTTGAATTGTGGTGGTGGAACTGATGTGTTTGCAAATTGGCTCCATTGTGGTGGCGGTGGAAAATTTGTTGCCATGCCCTGTTACTGCATTAACTGTTAAACATATGTGTTACTACTGAAGATGTTGTATTGAAATATAATAATTTAGAGTTTGGATTATGTGTACTCACTTGATACATCGCTTGGTTATGGGTATTGCAAGCCTCCATAAATTCGCGTTGTTGTCTCATCTCTTCACGCATCCTCATAATCTCCAACTCCTGCTCGTTCGGTCGATGAGAGCATGAGCTACGGGAAGACGAACCCGTCCTCTGAGATCTCACCGACGATGAGGTCAATGAATCCGTCGAAGAGTGCGTATCTAGAAGTAATTCAAAAAATGTGATTACTTCATAATCAATTTAGTGTCAACCATATAATTTCATAAGTTAGAGCTTACCGTCCATGCGCTTTGCCACCACCACTTGCGTACACCACCGAGGGATCCACCGGTTCATGACGCCAGTCGAAGTCAGGGCCATGGCGACGAACCATCTCCTCCCCATATGCCGCTTATACATCATTCACAACCTTACAAATGCAGGAATTTCTATACTTTGAACGTTTGTACTTTTGGGCCAAACTCACCAAGCGATCCGTGGCTGTCTGGCTACAGAGCTGGTCAGGGTTGTTCGGGTCTGGTCCTTTGTGGCCCTCCTGGTAGACCTCAATGTCACTAGGCTTTTGGCCACTCGTAGCTTCTTGTATAAACAAAAAACATTCATAAGAAATCGTACTATTGCTGATCGACATAGCTAGATCAAACTTACCATTCTTTTAGCTTTTCGTATCATGTCGTCACCGCCAAACTTGTGGTTAGGATTGGTTCCTTGACATTGTCTGTGACGCGCTGACGCTTTCTGGAAGCCTTCAGAAGCCCAATATCGACACCAAGCATAGTACGCATCAGGCACGGGCGCCATCCATGGAACCATCACCTGCACACACAATGTTACATATTATATCAATCACAACAATCAATATAAGGGTAAAACAAATTGAATACTAACCTCACGATATTGATCCTCAGTCAAATATATCTTTGAGGATCCTTCCTTTTTACTCAAGGGGCCTGCTTCTTCCGGATGCTTTTGAAATACAGGTTTGTAGCCTGAATTCTCGCATAGTATATGGCATCCTTCACCAGCTTCTTTGCATTGTTTTGGAAGACACGTTCAGCGTGCTCCATGTAATCCTCTCCGTCAGGCAACCGATATCGAAGCTACAACATAAAGAATACAAATACAATGGTATAAGTCATAGATTTACAATATTAAGAAACATAACAAAATAATAAAGAATTCATAACCCAAAAGTCATTACGCACAAGTCCCTGTTTGTCGGTGTGGTTTCGTTCCTTTTTAAACTTGTACTCGTCCCAGGTACTGACGAGCACCTCATCCTCGGTATCTGAAAGGGAAATGTGCCCTTGGGCCATTTCTAAATATTTTGGTGATTGAGTGCCAACACATGTGCTTTTGTGCTAATCTATGCAAAGTGGTGGACAAAGTGCAAATTATGTCAAAAGGTATGTTTCTAGACTTAGTACATTGTTTTATGGACTAATGTATTGTGTCTAAGTGCTGGAAACAGAAAAAATCGAGTTGGAGAAGAGATGGCTAAGTTCAGCCAAAAGTCTGCTCAGTCTGGGTTCACCGAACAGTGTCCGGTGGTGCACCGGACAGTGTCCGGTGCGCCAGGCTGGCTCTGGCGAACAGGCTGCTCTCGGGACTTCGACAGCGGTGTACGGCTAAAATTCACCGGTATGTCCGGTGGTGCACCGGACTGTCCGGTGAGCCGTTCACAGGCGAACTCGTCACTCTCGGGAAACCATCAACGGCGTACGGCTAAAATTCACCGGTCTGTCCGGTGGTGCACCGGACTGTCCGGTGAGTCAACGGTCAGCCGGGGCAACGGTCGGCCGAGGATTCCGCGCGTGACGCGTGGGCGAGCCAACGGTCACATTGGTGCACCGGACTGTCCGGTGTGCACCGGACAGTGTTCGGTGTGCCAACGGCTCTCAGACTCCAACGGTCGGCTTCGCCAAATAAGGAAAGCAATCTGCGCCAGACAGTGAATAGTGGATGTCCGGTGGTGCACTGGACTGTCCGGTTGCGCCAGTCGACAGAAGGCAAGATCTGCCTTCCAGGAATGTTCTCAACGGCTCCTAGCTGCCTTGGGGCTATAAAAGGGACCCCTAGGCGCATGGAGGAGCACACCAAGTATTCCTACAACATTCCTAAGCACCAAGATCTCGATTCCGCGCATTTGTTTCTTTGTGATAGCATATAGAGCTCTAGTGGAGTTGTGAACTCATTGGGTTGTGTTGCGAGCTCTTGTTGCGACTTGTGTGCGTGTTGACACTCTGATTCTTGTGTCTTGTGTGCGTTGCTAATCCCTCCCTTGCTCCGTGCTTCTTTGTGAACTTCAAGTGTAAGGGCGAGAGGCTCCAAGTTGTGGAGATTCCTCGCGAACGGGATTAAAGAAAAGCAAGCAAAACACCGTGGTATTCAAGTGGGTCTTTGGACCGCTTGAGAGGGGTTGATTGCAACCCTCGTCCGTTGGGACGCCACAACGTGGAGTAGGCAAGCGTTGGTCTTGGCCGAACCACGGGATAACCACCGTGCCATCTCTGTGATTGATCTCTTGTGGTTATTGTGTTTTGACTCCTCTCTAGCCACTTGGCGATTATTGTGCTAACACTTAACCAAGTTTTTGTGGCTTAAGTTTCAAGTTTTACAGGATCACCTATTCACCCCCCCCCCTCTAGGTGCTCTCAATTGGTATCGGAGCAGTTCTCTTCACAAAGGGACTAACCGCCCGAAGAGATGGATCCTAAGGGGAATGGTATCGTGATCAACGATAAAGAGAAGGAATCTTTCATCAACGAGCCGAAGGATGACAAGCCTACCGACTCGGGCTCGGGCCATAGACGGAAAGATGGGAAGAAGAAGAAGACAAGGCGCATCAAGGAGATTGTCTACTACGACGACAGCGACGAGTCATCTTCTTCCCAAAAGGACAACGACGACAACGACTACGAGAGAAGGAAACCGGTTAATTCGAACTTTTCTTTTGACTACTCTCGTATTCCGCAAAGTACAAATACTCATTTGCTCTCCATTCCACTTGGCAAACCTCCTCACTTTGATGGAGAGGACTACGGATTTTGGAGCCACAAAATGCGTAGTCACCTGTTCTCTCTCCATCCGAGCATTTGGAAGATTGTGGAAAGTGGAATGAAATTTGATAGCTCGGATAGTCCTATTTTTATTAATGAACAAATTCATAGAAATGCACAAGCCACTACTGTGTTGTTAGCCTCCTTGTGCAGGGACGAGTACCATAAAGTGAGCGGCTTGGACAATGCCAAGCAGATCTGGGACACCCTCAAGATTTCTCATGAGGGGAACGACGTCACCTTGCTCACCAAGATGGAGTTGGTGGAGGGCGAGCTTGGACGATTCGCGATGATAAGGGGCGAGGAGCCGACCCAAACATACAACCGGCTCAAGACCCTTATCAACAAAATAAGGAGCTACGGAAGCACGCGATGGACGGACCACGACGTCGTCCGACTGATGCTAAGGTCCTTTACCGTTCTTGATCCTCATTTGGTGAATAATATTCGTGAGAATCCCAGGTACACCAAAATGTCGCCCGAAGAAGTCCTTGGAAAATTCGTAAGCGGGCGAATGATGATCAAGGAGGCGAGGTACGTGGACGACGCTCTGAATGGTCCAATCAATGAGCCTCAACCCGTTGCTCTCAAGGCAACGAGAAGCAAGGAGGCGTTACTAGCAAGGTGGCGCAAGTTGAGGCGGCAGGTCTCAATGATGAAGAGATGGCCCTCATCATCAAGTGTTTCAAGACGACGCTTAAGGGTCGCAAGGGACAGCCAAGCAATACCAAGTCAAAGGGGAAGCGCTCATGCTTCAAATGTGGTAAGCTTGGTCATTTTATTGCTAACTGTCCCGACAATGATAGTGACCAGGAAAAGGGAAACAAGAAGGAGAAGAAGAAGAGTTAGAAGAAGGCCAAGGGCGAGGCACATATCGGAAAGGAGTGGGATTCGGATTGCTCCTCCTGTGGGGGATAGATATCCCCGGGTCCACTAAAAGAGTAAAGGACCTCACGAAAGGCCCAAGGGCCCAATAAATCGTAAGGTCATTCTTTCGTGGGCCTGGGGAGAAACAACCAGCAAAGCAGAACGACATGAGGCCGGATTGGTACAAGCCCGGACGGCCCACAGCATCGAGCGAATGATCGCAACAGAGATCCGACTTTCCCGCGCTGGAGCCTCCATGCAACGAAGCCACGCGAGGATAAGTCGGCGAGGGTTACGTAGGGATAATCTCAAGAGGTTCATTATCTTTTGGCTACTTGTTGCTATCTTATCCACGTGTATTGCCCCACGGTCGAGTATATAAGGCCTAGGGGCACCCCTTCAGAACGATCGACACTTTACTTAGCCACCCACATCAACTCTCTGTATTCTCAATCCAGAGAGCTCTCTTGTAACCACATTCACCAAGCATACTCACCAGGACGTAGGGTGTTACGCATCTCTAAGCGGCCCGAACCTGTAAACCTCGTCCACTGTCCCTCGTGCGATCTGCACGAACCATTTTGCTACAGTTGTCGACACCGTCCTACTCCTAAAACACCTTGAGGGGCAACCCCGGGTGTGCGGTCGGACCCAAAACACCGACAGCTGGCGCGCCAGGTAGGGGGTGTGTCGACAATCCAAGCTAGCTCAATGGCCGTCATCTTCTACAGCAAGATCACCCTGCGTCCTGGATCCGTGTTCTGCTTCGGAACAATCTCATTTGTAGCGGATGAAGAAGGAATTCTGCACCGTATCGCGGATCCGCCAGAAAAGAAGTCTCCCCCAACGAACTCCGAAAATACCGGAGAAGCTCAACCTCCAACTCTCCGGATGAGGATCGTCTCCGGAAAGCCGGGGGCCGAGGGCTCGCTGACCCGGAGAACTCCACTGCCTACCTCTCCGACAAAAGAGTGGACACAGATCGCAAGAAAGAAGGTAACCGGGGAGAAGCAAGTTGCTCTTTCCGTTCCTCATGCCTCAAAGGGGAATGGGAAGAAGGTCACCACGATAGCAGCACCATTCTACCCTGACGTCCTCTTCATCGGGAGAGCGGAGTCGCCTATCGTCTCCGACGACGAGCCGACTGCACCCGGGGAAGAACCGCCTCAACGAGAGTCCCGACGACAGAGGAACCGGCGCAGGAACGTTCGACGACATCATGCGGCCGGAGAGCGGAATCCGGAACAGCCTGTCTCGCGAGACGAGGTCTCGGAGGTAGGAGAAACTCCGGAAGAACGCGTCTTCAGAGAACGAAGGAACTCCCGACGACGTGATCGCCGACGAGCTCAGGAACAGGCTGAGCAAGATGCAAGGCAGCGCCGGGAGAATCCATTCTTCGGGCGCAACCTGAACCCCGACTTCGCCCGAGCTATGAACACGCCGAGCGAAGTCGGAGGGGTACTGGCTCGGATAGGTGAGGGACTTCCTCGGACTCCTGATGCCGAGGGCTACCGACGACTGCTCACCCAGGCGGCCAATCATCTTCTACCGCTCGCTCACCCGCCGAACGATCTACGACACGCCATCAACAGTCGCCGAGACGCGCGAAGCTCCATCAATGCTTCGCGCGAGCGGCGGCATGAGAACGAGATTCGCCGTCGGGAGGAGTATGACAGAGATCATGGCATCCCGACTCAGAGCCAAGCCACCAGAACTGAGTCGGCAACGGCCTCAACTAGCGGAACCACCCGGGGACGGTCGAGGAACCACAATCACAACTCCCCTCCCCGGGACAGACATCGTCCCCGACGACAGGAGGATACGTGCGGAGTGTCCGCTCTTACTCCGCGCCTTAGGGCCATCCAATGGCCTCCCAACTTCAAGGTATCCAATGTTGACAAATATGAACCTAAGCAGGATCCATGGGGTTGGCTAGCCGTCTATACCACCGCTGCTCGAGCTGCTGGGGCGTCCGAAGACGTGATGACCGCGTACTTACCCATTGTCCTTGGGCAAGACGCGCTGCAATGGCTGCGACATCTACCCCGACACTGCATCGACGTCTGGGGCGACTTCAGTCGACGCTTCACCGCCAACTTCCAGTCCCTCTCCGACAAGCCGGCGCAACCGTGGGACCTCAAATCCATCAAGCGCCGGGGGGACGAGACTCTCCGGTCGTACCTCAAAAGGTTTCAGACCATGAGAAATCGTATCCCCGAGGTCACGGAGGCGGCCGTGATCGAGGACTTCTACAGAGGATCCAATGACTCGGCTTTCGTCCGAGCCATACTACAGAGGGCACCGACTACCTCCCAGGAGCTGTTCCGGGAAGCCGACCTCTACATCACCGCCGACGAGCGAGCCCAGGACCTCATCGGAGGAGCGAAGCCCGCACCGATAGTACCACGACGCGACACGAACCAGCAACCCGACAAACGATGGGAGAAGAGGCCTCGCGAAGAAGTGCACGCCGCCGGACCACCTGCCTCTCGCGCCCGAGGAGGACCTCGTGGAGGCGAACACACATTGGACGACATCCTCGACGCCCAGTGCCCGTACCACAAGGACATGTGCCACACTCTTCGTAATTGCCGAGACTTCAAGCATTCCGTTGGACACGGCCGACCCTTCCAACCTCTACCTCCTCCTCCGCCGAGGGGAGGACCAGATGAACCACGACAACCCCATCGGCAGGAGGAGGGAGGAGGAGGAGCTTTCCCACGCGTTGACAGGGAGGTCAACGTCATCTTCGGCGAACACGGATCGCAGGAGAACAGAAGACAGCAAAAGCTCAATGATCGCCAGATACTGGTGGCGACCACCGGCCCTCCCGCCCCATACCGGTGGTCGGAGCACCCGATCACCTTCACTCGGGCAGATCAATGGCTCAACTTCGACCATCCGGGCAAATACCCGCTTCTCGTTGATCTGGTGATCCGAGAGAGCCGGGTGAAGAAGGTGTTAGTGGACGGGGGAGCAGCATCAACGTCACCTTCCCCCGGACACTCCAAGGCTTGGGAGTTCACCTCAAAGAGCTCCACGAGTCGGACACTCCTTTCTTCGGCATCGTGCCGACGGAAGGGGAATACCCGCTGGGCCACATCTACATGCCAGTCACCTTCGGAACTCCGGAGAACTACAGAACCGAGTTCCTGAGGTTTGAAGTGGCGAACTTCGACTGCGGGTACAACGCCATCATCGGGAGGCCTGGATTGGCCAAGTTCATGGCCATTCCGCATTACACATACATGATACTGAAGATGCCAGGACCGTAAGGGATCATAACCGTGCGCGCCGACTTCCAAGGCGCCGCAAAGTGTTTCCGAGTGGCTATTCAAGCAGCCCTCACCGCCAAGCCATCGACGGCTCCCTCCACACTGGCGAACTCTAAGCCTGAGGAGGACCTCGCAGTACCGGCAAGCGAAGCTCAGACCGCGACCTCTATGCGGCCGACTGAAGAAACCAAGAGAATCAACCTGGGGTTCGCTGATGAGCGCAAGACGGCTATCATCAGCTCCAGCTTGGATGACAAATAGGAAAGCGCGCTCGTCCGGTTTCTGCAAGATAACCGAGATGTATTCGCATGGCAACCTGCGGATATGCCGGGAGTCCCAAGAGAACTGGCCGAGCACAAACTGAAGGTTTATCCCCAGGCAAGGCCGATTCGGCAAAAATTACGTCGTTTCACGCCCGACAAGAGAGAGGCCATTCGCACTGAGTTAGCTCGCTTGGTCGCAGCTGGATTCATTAGAGAAGTGTTACATCCCGAGTGGTTAGCCAACCCTGTTCTTGTACTCAAAAAGAATAAAGTGGATTGGCGCATGTGTGTTGATTATACTGATCTCAACAAACACTGTCCGAAGGATCCTTTCGGGCTCCCGAGGATAGATCAGGTGGTGGACTCCACCGCTGGATGTTCTATGCTGTCTTTCTTGGATTGCTATTCTGGATACCATCAGATTAGTCTGGCAAAGGAAGATGAAGAAAAAACGGCATTCATTACTCCGTTTGGTGCTTTCTGTTATACCTCCATGCTGTTTGGCCTCAAAAACGCTGGAGCAACTTACCAGAGAGCCATTCAAACATGCTTAGCCGATCACTGGGGCAAGCGTGTGGAAGCCTATGTGGATGATGTGGTAATCAAAACACAGGACTCAAAAAACTTCATCGAAGACTTGCAACTGGTTTTCAGCAGTCTGAGGCGGTATAGATGGAAGCTTAATCCCGAGAAATGTGTTTTCGGGGTACCAGCCGGAAAGTTGCTCGGGTTTATCGTCAGCCACCGGGGAATTGAGGCTAATCCAGATAAGATTGAAGCTATCATGAAGATGGAAGCACCTCGATCGCAGAAGAAGGTTCAACGACTTACTGGATGTATGGCAGCTCTAAGCAGATTTATATCCAGGCTAGGAGAAAAAGGTTTGCCATTTTACAAGTTACTCAAGAAGGTGGATAAGTTTCAATGGACTTCATAAGCACAAGAAGCTCTAGATGCTCTGAAAAAATTCTTGACAACACCACCAGTACTGAAACCACCCCGGCGAGCTACGTCAACTCAACCAACTGAAGATTTGCTACTGTATATCTCATGCACGACTCATGTGGTAAGCACCGCGTTGGTAGTCGAGCTTATAGAAGAAGGACATGCCTATCCAGTACAACATCCTGTCTACTTCATTAGTGAAGTCCTAGGCCCCTCGAAGAAAAAGTACCCTCAAGTTCAGAAGCTATTATACGCAGTACTTCTAACTGCCCGCAAGCTGCGTCACTACTTTGACGACCACAAAGTCATAGTAGTTACAAGTTTTCCAATAGGGGATATTCTTCACAACAAGGAAGCCATCGGTCGAATAGCCAAGTGGGCCTGTGAGCTGGGATCTCATGACATCGAGTTCCGACCTCACACTGCCATCAAAACTCAAGCACTGGTTGATTTCGTATCAGAGTGGACTGAACAGCAAGTACCAGACAACCCGGAGACTACAGAAGTATGGCGAATGTATTTTGATGGCTCACTGAAGCTGCAGGGAGCAGGAGCAGGGATTCTCTTCACTGCGCCTGGAGGCGAACACCTCAAGTACGCCCTCCAGTTGCTATTCCCAGCCTCCAACAATGCAGCCGAGTATGAAGCTTTGATCCATGGATTGAACATTGCCATATCGTTGGGCGTCAAAAGATTAATGGTATACGGAGACTCTCTCGTAGTCATCAGTCAGATAAACAAGGAGTGGGATTGCTCAAGCGATTCAATGGGAAAATACTGCACTGCCGTTCGAAAGCTGGAAGATAAATTCGAGGGTCTGGAATTTCATCATGTAGAAAGAGATCGGAACACAGCAGCCGATGTACTGTCCAAGCTAGGGTCTAGTCGAACTCAGGTCCCACCCGGAGTTTTCGTGCAAGAAATTCTGCAGCCAAGTATCTCAATGGACCAAACAGAAGAGTGCAACATCATAGATCAACCCGAGTCAGACCCTGATGACTGGAGAAGGCCGATCATTAAGTATATAAAGAATGAAGAAGAACCAGACGACAGAAATTCGGCAGAGCGCATTGCAAGACAGTCGGCTCACTATACACTTATTAGGGAGACATTATACAGAAGGGGTGCATCAGGCGTCTTCATGAGGTGCATTCTCCCGTCCACTGGGAAGCAACTTCTGGAGGAAGTCCATGCTGGGCAATGTGGAATACATGCAGCCTCCAGAACACTAGTCGGGAAGGTCTTCAGGTCAGGATTATATTGGCCAACAGCAAAGAACGATGCAGCCGAGTTAGTTCAAAGGTGCGAAGCCTGCCAATACTTGTCAAGGCAACAACACATGCCAGCACAGCAACTGCAGACCATACCAGTAACTTGGCCTTTCGCATGCTGGGGACTGGATATGATTGGACCTTTCAAGAAAGCTCAAGGGGGATACACTCATGTATTGGTAGCAATTGACAAATTCACTAAATGGATAGAGTTCAAGCCCATTGCCTCTTTAACCTCTGCTAAGGCTGTGGAATTCATACAAGACATAATATTCAGATTCGGGATACCAAACAGCATCATAACTGATTTAGGATCCAACTTCACAAGTTCAGAATTCTTTGACTTCTGCGAGCAAAAGAGCATTCAGATCAAGTATGCATCTGTAGCCCATCCAAGAGCCAACGGGCAAGTTGAGCGAGCCAACGGAATGATATTGGATGCACTCAGGAAAAAGGTCTTCGATAAGAATGAAAAATTCGCAGGAAAGTGGATAAGGGAATTACCCTATGTCTTTTGGAGCCTAAGAACCCAACCTAGCCGAGCTTTGCATGGAAACACTCCTTTCTTCATGGTCTATGGGTCGGAGGCAGTGCTACCTGCTGATCTCAAGTTTGGGGCGCCAAGGCTGATCTTTGAAAGCATAGCAGAAGCTGAGGTCACCAGGCTGGAGGACATAGATGTACTTGAGGAAGAACGGCTAAACGCAGTAATCCAAGCAGCAAGGTACTAGCAGACTCTAAGGCGCTATCACGACAAGGCTGTGCGACAACGATCCTTCTCAGTAGGAGATCTCGTCCTCCGCCGAATTCTAACGGGGGAGGGACGACACAAGTTATCACCTTTATGGGAAGGACCCTTCGTGGTAGCAGAAGTCACTCGGCCCGGATCGTATCGCCTCACTCAGATGGATGGCACAGAAGTTGGAAACTCCTGGAACATAGAACACCTCAGAAAGTTTTATCCCTAGCTGTATCTCAAAACTGCTGGGATGATGATGTACTCTGTAAAGTGGAAATATGTCATCAGTAAAAAAGAGGTTTCAAGGATACTCAGTTCATTTACGATTGACTTGCATTCTTACTTAACTCAGGGTGACCACTATGCCCTGCTAACGGAGCAATCGACTTAAGTCGGCAACGACTTAAGGCGGTGCAACATGCTCACGCTTACTTAACTCAGGGTGACCACTATGCCCTGCTAACGGAGCAATCGACTTAAGTCGGCAATGACTTAAGGCGGTGCAACATGCTCACGCTTACTTAACTCAGGGTGACCACTATGCCCTGCTAACGGAGCAATCGACTTAAGTCGGCAACGACTTAAGGCGGTGCAACATGCTCACGCTTACTTAACTCAGGGTGACCACTATGCCCTGCTAACAGAGCAATCGACTTAAGTCGGCAATGACTTAAGGCAGTGCAACATGCTCACGCTTACTTAACTCAGGGTGACCACTATGCCCTGCTAATGGAGCAATCGACTTAAGTCGGCAATGACTTAAGGCGGTGCAACATGCTCACGCTTACTTAACCCGGGGTGACCACTATGCCCTACAAACGGAGCAATTGACTTAAGTCGGCGACGACTTAAGGCGGTGCAACATGCTAACGCTTAATTAACTCAGGGCGACCACTATGCCCTAATAACGGATCAATCGACTTAAGTTGGCAACAACTTAAGACCGGTGCAACATGCTAGCGCCTATGTAATTCAGGGGATGACTTCTATATCCCGCAAACAAATTTCATAATCATCATGCGTCATTACTGCCAACTCACGAACTAATAAATTCTGATACAATGAGAGAGTAATTATGTCATTCGAATGATAAACTGATGTCCTCTAACAAATACTCGATCATGCTAACCGCGCGCTCGGAGCACGCAAAATGTTTCTCTATTTTACAATGTCTTTCTCAGGAGCGACCGACGAAGAAGGGCGACTCGAGGAATCAGGGGTAGCATTCACGTCAGCCCTTATGTCTTCAGGAACAACCACGCCGGGTCTCCTCATCAAGATTCGTCCCGCCCGAATAGCCTTGTCCAGGGCTTTGTCGCGCTGGGCCTTGAGAGTAACAGAAGTTTCTTCAGCGGTTTTAGCAGCCAGTCGAGCAGTCTCTAACTCCTGGGCAACGGATTT
Organism: Zea luxurians; assembly: GCA_029449295.1. NCBI lineage: Eukaryota > Viridiplantae > Streptophyta > Magnoliopsida > Poales > Poaceae > Zea > Zea luxurians. Next base: position 15,791,668 of record JAOPSE010000039.1, read on the forward strand.
TTTGGAAGCTCGGAGTTCTTTGATAGTAGCATCCTTTGCTGATATCAACTGCTTGAGCCGGGTTACTGTCACACCCGGTTTTTAGAAGGTAAACCGAATGCGAACCATGTACGTGCCAGGATCAGTTATTCACGTACACAGCAGTTACATAACATGGACATCATCACACAGTGCTCAAAATAGTATTAAAAGGGAAATAATAGTCGATTACATCATACGTCTGAGACGTCCATATAGTCCTTACAATAAATCAAAGTGCGGAAAAGAAACATAGATAACGCGGCCTTCACAGGCAGCCGACTGGGGGTTGCCGCTAACCCACGCCTAGAACTCGTCGTAGTCCTGGAACTCCTAGAAGTCTCCTTCCACAGCTTCATCTTCTCCTGAGCAGTGGTTGCAATGCTGACAACCTGGGGGGGGGGGGTTTGGTGTGTAGAGCAAGGGTGAGTACACATCAACATACTCAGCAAGCATCCCGTTTGGCTGTAGTGGACTAGCTTTATGTGGGGATAAGTCAAGCAGTTGCTTTTAGTTGGTCAGGTTATTACTTACTAGTAGAAAGCCAGGTTTTAACATTAACCCAAGTTATTAGCCCAATGTATCCTTTCCAAACGGAAAGAATACCACTTACCATTACCATAATCATAATCAGAACCATCAATCTCATTGCCACCTGTACCAAAGTATCTCTGATCAAGTATCACTAATCTCTGGAGCTCCCTTGGCCGCTCATAACCGCGAGCACGGCTGATATATCAGTTTCATAACACTCTGCAGAGGTTGTGCACTTTACCCATAAGCCGTGATTCCCTCTCTAGCCCGGGCTTGCAAGACCCTTATTCACTCCCAAGGTGAATGGCTAGGGATTCACTACGAAGCTTTTACAAAGATTCCTCGGGGTTGTAGCCACCCGTTAGGTTTCCTAAATGTACCGCACTCCTCCCCAAGGGACAAATCAACCTTGGCAGAGCGAGCCGCATACACCGAGCCCCATTGACGGCACAACAGCTAAGTGATCTACACCCCGGTTCCTCTAATTATTCAGCTAAGGGCGTCCCATTCCACCCTCATGGTTGCACTGTTTTCCCAGGCGGTCATCCATTGAACAGGTCCTTACGGAGAGGCACTCGAGAAACCGCTCGAGTCCCCTTGAAGGTCACAAATATAATCATAAATAAGAAGGGGAAAACAGCGTATCATAGATAATCACATCATGTTCATTGATTAGAGTTGAGCAATAGCATCAGACTAAGCAGTAATAATCCGACCCAAATAGGTAAACAAGGACATGGATAACAAAAGCTAGTCAATCCTTAAGTATAAATGTGTAATGCGGGAGGTGAATTAAAGAATGAATAGGACAGCAATAGGTCAAAGGACACTTGCCTCCACCAACCGACTGCTGCTCAGGGGCTTCTCCTGCGAATTCCTCGGGCTCTTCGACCGGATCGTTCTCTATGCGAGCGCAAACATACATACATCCACATATTTAATACAAAAGAACAGTACACCATACAAGGGAACAAATAAAGTGAATATGCATCAAGTATGACGTTCGATATCGCATTCATTATGGTTAGAAAGAAACGGGAAAGGGTCTCGCAGGGGGGTTAAATCTTATGCACTAATGATTAGTTACAATTGGTTCTCACAAAAGAAATTAGTTATATGCACTAATGGAAACCTAGTCATTTTTAGTTGATCAACATTGAACGAGGTAAACAATTAACTATATATGAAATAACTTGCGTAACGAAATTCTAAATCAAGTTTCCTATTTCAATAACATGAACAATGATTAGCCTGCCTAAAATAAAATAACTATGATAACAGAAAGTAAAATAAAATAAAATAAAAAAATAAAATAAAAAAGGGGGGGCGGTTGAACCGGCCAGGGGCAGGGGCGGGGGCGGCCAAGCCGGCGGCGGGCGGCCGAGCTGGCGGGGGAGGCGGGCGGTTGAGCCGGCCGGGGGCGGTTGAACCGGCCGGGGGCGGCCGAGCTGGGCGGCTGGGCTGGCGGGGCGCGCAGGGGCGGCCGAGCCGGGGCGGCTGGGCCGGCCGGGCGGCCATGGGGCGCGGCCAGGGGGCGCGGCCAAGGGGCGCGGCCAAGGGGCGGCCAGGGCGCGCGGCCAGGGGGCGGCCAGGGCGCGGCCAGGGGCGGCTGGGGGGCGCGGCCAGGGGCGGCCAGGCGGCTGGGCCGGCCAAGGAGAGAGGAGGGGAGAGGGGAGAGGGAGGGAGGAGGGGGAGGGGGCTCACCGGGGGACGGGGACGGGCGAGCGAGCGGCGAGGGGCGGCGGTTGGGCCGGCGGCAGGGGCGGCCGAGCTGGGGGTAGGGGGCGGCGGCGGCTAGGGTGGGGAGGGAATGGGAGAAAGGGGAGGGAGAGAGAGAGGGGTTGGGGGAAAAGGGGGGCGGCTGGGCCACTTGGGCCCAAGGGGGGGCGCGCGAGGGGGGCGGCTGGGCCGGCTGGGCCGGCCAGGAACGACCCACGGCGCGGGAGAGAGAAAGGGAGGAGAGAGATAAAGAAAAAGAAAAAAGAAAGAAAAGGTTTCTCTCATTTTCGAAATCCGATCTTCCTAGATGAATGCATTTGCACTTTCAAGCAATCAAAGAATGCATAGTTCGACATGGTGCATCAAACAACATAAAGCAATTTAGGGTTTTTCTTTACACGGGAATTCCAATCCGAATCCCGCTAGCTTTGGAAAAGGTCAAGGTCTAGCGAGGGGAAAAAGAAAAAGAAAAGGTAACGCCCGAATTTGGCGAGTAAAGAAAAGAAAAAATTCAACTGCAAAATTCAGGGCGTTACAAACCTATCCCCCTTAAAAGAATCTCGCCCTCGAGATTCAGGGTTGGCTAGCAAAGAGCTCTGGATACTTGGCCACTAGATCATCTTCACGCTCCCAGGTTGCTTCTTCCTCAGAGTGGTGATTCCATCTGACTTTGCACATTCTGATGGTCTTCCTTCGGGTGACTCTATCTGCAACCTCAAGGATCTGCACTGGCTTCTCAACGTAAGTCAAGTCCTCCTGGACTTCCAGACCTTCCACTGGCAACTGCTCTTCTGGCACACGCAAGCACTTCTTCAACTGAGACACATGAAAGACATCATGTACAGCTGACAAATTCTCTGGCAGACTGAGCTGATAGGCCACTTCTCCACGCTTTGAGAGGATCTGGTACGGACCAATGTAGCAGGGTGCTAGCTTGCCTTTCACTCCGAATCTTCTGACTCCTCTGATCGGTGACACTTTCAGATAGACAAAGTGTCCGACTTCGAAACTCAGCTCTCTTCTTCTTGTGTCTGCATAGCTTCGCTGCCTTGATTGCGCTATCTTCAGATTCTCTCGGACCATCTTGATGTTCTCTTCGGCTTCAAGCAGAATGTCTGGCCCAAACACCTGCTTTTCTCCAGGCTGATCCCATTGTAACGGAGTTCTGCAACTCCTTCCATAGAGCGCTTGAAATGGTGACATCTTCAAACTGGCCTGGTAACTGTTGTTATAGGAAAACTCTGCATAAGGCAATCGCTTGTCCCATCCGGACTGATCTTGCAACGCACAGGCTCTCAACATGTCTTCAAGAATTTGATTGGTCCTTTCAGTCTGGCCATCTGTCTGCGGATGATAAGCTGAACTGAAATTCAGATGTGTGCCCAAGGCTTCATGCAACTGCTGCCAGAAATGAGAGGTGAACTGCGTTCCTCTATCTGACACTATCTTCTTTGGTACACCATGAAGACAAACGATCCGAGACATGTACAACTCTGCCAATACGGCACTGCTGTAGCTGGTCTTGACAGGTATGAAGTGGGCTGACTTGGTCAAACGGTCCACCACTACCCAAATGGAATCGTAGCCGGCTCGAGTGCGAGGCAATCCGACTATGAAATCCATACTGATCTCATCCCATTTCCACTGAGGAATTTGCAACGGTTGCAACAATCCAGCTGGTCTCTGATGTTCGGCCTTGATCCGCCGACAACTATCACACATAGCCACATGCTCTGCGATTTCCCTCTTCATTCCGTACCACCAGAATTTCTTCTTCAGATCCTGATACATCTTCTCACTGCCAGGGTGAATCGAATAGGCTGTCTCATGAGCTTCCTTGAGAATCAACTCCCGAATGGACTGGACATTGGGAACACACAAGCGGTCTTTGAACCATATCACGCCTTCTGCATCTTCTCGAAAATCTTTGCCTCTGCCATCTAGAATCAGTCGCCGGATCTCACTGATCTTCTCATCATTCTTCTGCGCTTCTTTGATTTCTCGCTCCAAGGTAGGTTCCAACTCAACTGTGACTCCTCGCAAATTGTTCAGAAATCCGAGACTCAACCTGTCGAACTCCTTGGCCAACTCATAAGGCATCGGGCGAGCGACCATCAGATTGACTTGACTCTTTCTGCTCAAAGCATCTGCCACTACGTTTGCTTTGCCTGGATGGTAATGGATCTCCAACTCATAGTCTTTGATCAGCTCTAACCATCTTCGCTGCCTCATATTCAATTCTGACTGAGTGAATATGTACTTCAGACTCTTGTGGTCTGTGTAAACATCGCATTTCTGTCCATACAGATAGTGCCTCCATGTCTTCAGTGCGTGAACCACTGCTGCCAACTCTAGGTCATGGATTGGGTAATTCTTCTCATGAACCTTCAGCTGTCGGGACGAGTAAGCCACAACTCTTCCCTCTTGCATCAACACGCATCCCAAACCTGTGTAACAAGCATCACAATACACCGAGAAAGGCCTGTGCACATCAGGCAAGACTAAGACAGGCGCTGTTGTCAACTTCTCTTTCAGCGCTTCAAAGGCTTCTTGGCATTTCTGGGTCCACTTGAACTCAACCTTGTTGCCTAGCAACGCTGTCATTGGTTTCGCAATCTTCGAAAACCCTTCAATGAATCGCCGATAATATCCGGCCATTCCAATGAAGCTCTTGATTCCTCGAGCATCCGTTGGCGCTTTCCAGTTCAGAATGTCTGCCACTTTCTTCGGATCCACAACCAATCCTTCTTTGTTGATTATGTGACCCAAGAACAGGACTTCACTGATCCAGAACTCACACTTGCTCAACTTTGCATACAACTGGTGCTCTCGCAATCTCTGCAATACCATCCTCAAATGACCTGCATGTTCTTCTTCGCTTTGAGAATAGACCAGAATGTCATCAATGAATACCACCACAAACTTATCAAGGTAATCCATGAATACACTGTTCATCAAGTTCATAAAGAAGGCTGGTGCATTTGTCAAACCAAAAGACATCACTGTGAACTCATACAAACCATACTTGGTAATGAATGCCGTCTTCGGAATGTCCGAAGGTCGGATCCTGAGCTGATGATAACCTGACCTCAGATCAATCTTGGAGAACACACTGGCTCCTCTCAACTGGTCAAACAGATCTTCTATTCTGGGCAAGGGATACTTGTTCTTGATCGTGACTTCGTTCAAAGCTCGATAATCGATACACATCCTCTTGGTGTCATCTTTCTTTTCCACAAATAGGACAGGGGCGGCCCAAGGCGAGGTGCTTGGCCGGATGTAGCCTTTCTCTGACAGCTCATCAATCTGCTTCTTAAGCTCAACCAACTCTGGTCCAGATATTCTGTAAGCTCTCTTAAAGATAGGGGCTGTTCCAGGAAGAAGCTCTATGGCAAACTCAACTTTCCGCTCTGGTGGCATACCCGGTAAGTCCTTTGGAAACACATCTGGGAATTCAGACATAACCTTGATACTCTCAATCGGGTCTGCTTCACTGCTATCGACAGCCATCTGATAACAACTTCCTTTCTTCGGCTCAGGCGGGACTAACTCGGTCACCACTTCCTCTCCTAGTGGGGACACCAACTTGATTGTCCTTTTATCACAACTGATAACTGCCTGATACTTATCTAGCCAATTCATCCCTAGGATGACATCTATTCCCTGAGTACCCATTACTATAAGGTTAGCGGGAAACGCTATCCCCCTTATTTCCACGCTTACATTCAAACATATGCTATCAGTTCGAATTCTACCACCGGCTGAGTCAATTTGAATGGGGGTTGACATGGTAGTAATTGGAAGATTATGTGCTTCTACCCATGATGCAGTAATGAAAGAATGTGTTGCTCCAGTATCAAATAACACTTCTGCAATATGGGAGTCAACTGGGAACATACCTACTATCATGCCGGGAGTCTCCTGAACTGCTTCAGCCTCCAAGTGGTTCAGTCTTCCATGATTATAGCGCTGCTGAGGGCGGTTGCCTGATCCAGGCTGGGACACATTCTGCTTTGCCGGGGCATTGGGGCCTGACTGCTGCTGGGCTGCCTTCTTCAGACATTGCATCACCCAATGGCCTTGCTCTCCACAGTGGAAACATGCTCTGTTTCCAACCTGAGCTGGTGCTGCCTGACTGTTCTGCTGGTTTGCTGGGGCAGGAAGACGAGGTGCCTGCTGATTCTGCCTCTGAAACTGACCTCCTGACTGATTGCTCTGACGGTTCTGGTACTGGTGCTGAGGATACTGCCTTTGGAACTACTGATACTGCTGACGCTGCTGATGCTGCTGAGGTGGACGCTGGTTCTGCCTGAACTGCTGAGGTTGATTGCCTGAAAAACGAGGACGACTGCTGCTTCCAGGCTGGGGTCCACTGATCTTGCGCTTACGATCCTCCATCTCCTTACGCTTCCTTTCTGTCATGATTGCTCTGTCAATCAGGTGCTGGAATGTCGGGAAGGTATGATTCATCAGTTGGTACTGAAGAGGGTCAACCAAGCCTCTCAAGAAATGGTACTGTCGCTTGGCGTCGGTGTTGACATCTTCAGGAGCGTAGCGAGACAACTGCAGAAACCTGTCTCGATACTCACTGACAGATAATGACCCTTGCTTGATGGCCAGGAACTCCTCCTTCTTCACTGTCATCAGGCCTGCAGGCACATGGTACTGACGAAAGCTACCTCTGAACTCTTCCCAGGTGATGGCATCGGGGTTGGCATGAGTGGCGAGGTAAGACTCCCACCATGATTGGGCTGCTCCTCTCAACAGACGGGGACCATACAAGACTTTCTCCCTGTCATCACACTGAGCGGTATGCAACTCCCGCTCCACAGTGTGCAGCCAATCTTCAGCATCCATGGGGTCAGAAGAGTGAGCGAACGTTGGGGGATGACCTCTCATGAATTCAGCACGCTTGTCTCTGGGCATCTGAGGCATCTGAGGCTGGGGTGGTGCTTGCTGCTGTTGCTGCTGCTGCTGCTGCTGAATGGCGGCCAGAGTCTGACCGATGGCCTGAACTGCCTGAGTCTGCATCAGAAACATCTGCTCGATCGACATCGGGGGCGGGGGTGGCAGGTGCTGCTGCTGGGGCACCTCATCCTGCGGAGCGGCTTGCTCCTGCTGAGCACGCCTTCCTCCTCTGCGCCTGTTCTCTGACATCTGCAGAACGCAACCACACATCAGAACTGATCTTGCAAATCTTGCAGCATAAGAAAAGAGTATAGAATTCTTCAACAGCACTGAACAGATGAGCATCTTCACTGATCTCCAACACAGACCACACAACTTCTCAGATAAAGAGGAAAGTAGAATAAAGGGTTTCCCAACTATATAACTAACTCCATTAACATAATAGGTAAGCCAAAATGCAGGGGATACCCACACTCTCGTGACAATCATTACAAAGATCCAAACCAAACATAGTTCATCATGACAAACATAAATGCACAGGATATAGCAAACTACCCTGTCTAACTAAGACTAACTAAGACCGAGATTAACGCTAAGACTGAAGCTTCTATGTATATATATTTCGTATTAATTACAAGATCCAACTCTAACGAGCTATGGTTCTAGATTTATCTTGGTCTTGCAGTCGGGATTGCCATAAGACTGGTGTCCACGCCGAGGTGAGCGGTACGGGTGCTGAGTCCCAACGGGAGCGGGGGAACCATCATCCAAGTGACGACGTTCCGCGCGCTCAGCCCGCAGCAGGACGATCTCAGCACGAGCCCTACTCAGCTCGTCTAGTGCATGGTCCAGCTCCGTGTTTAGCACGGCGGCTAGGTTGACTGTGCTGCTCAACCTAGGATTGTCCTCACCAGCAGGTGAAACAATCACGCCTCCTGTGCTGCCAGATGGACGGCGAGGGTAATACTTCAGGTCGAGACCGTCAGCTACCCCACCGAGAACCGAGCAGTAGTGCGAAAGCGCACGCCGTGCAGCATCCTGCATGGCTGCCTCAGCTGAGTCCCGCTCAGAGATAGAATAGTGCTATGAGCAAGCCTCCGCGCCCTGGAGACTGTTCTCCGGATGGCGCACCAAGCAGGTCGCCTCCCAGCGGTCCGGGTAGACCCCGCGACTATGCTGGTAGACCACACAGCGATACTCGATGGACCAAGTACGCCGGTCAAGTGCCCGACGTAGCAGGGTGTCGAGCGCGTCGTGGAAGTGACACCCGCGAGCAGCGTCGCGAGTGATGGGTCGAGCAACCCATCCTTCCGGCTCATGGTTAGCAGAGAAGTCGATGTCATGGCTCGGGCTGTCATCGCCACCTCCGTCGTCTGGGTCTCCTCCAACAGCTAAGTGATCTACACCCCGGTTCCTCTAATTATTCAGCTAAGGGCGTCCCATTCCACCCTCATGGTTGCACTGTTTTCCCAGGCGGTCATCCATTGAACAGGTCCTTACGGAGAGGCACTCGAGAAACCGCTCGAGTCCCCTTGAAGGTCACAAATATAATCATAAATAAGAAAGGGAAAACAACGTATCATAGATAATCACATCATGTTCATTGATTAGAGTTGAGCAATAGCATCAGACTAAGCAGTAATAATCCGACCCAAATAGGTAAACAAGGACATGGATAACAAAAGCTAGTCAATCCTTAAGTATAAATGTGTAATGCGGGAGGTGAATTAAAGAATGAATAGGACAGCAATAGGTCAAAGGACACTTGCCTCCACCAACCGACTGCTGCTCAGGGGCTTCTCCTGCGAATTCCTCGGGCTCTTCGACCGGATCGTTCTCTATGCGAGCGCAAACATACATACATCCACATATTTAATACAAAAGAACAGTACACCATACAAGGGAACAAATAAAGTGAATATGCATCAAGTATGACGTTCGATATCGCATTCATTATGGTTAGAAAGAAACGGGAAAGGGTCTCGCAGGGGGGTTAAATCTTATGCACTAATGATTAGTTACAATTGGTTCTCACAAAAGAAATTAGTTATATGCACTAATGGAAACCTAGTCATTTTTAGTTGATCAACATTGAACGAGGTAAACAATTAACTATATATGAAATAACTAGCGTAACGAAATTCTAAATCAAGTTTCCTATTTCAATAACATGAACAATGATTAGTCTGCCTAAAATAAAATAACTATGATAACAGAAAGTAAAATAAAATAAAATAAAAAAAATAAAATAAAAAAGGGGGGGGGGGCGGTTGAACCGGCCAGGGGCAGGGGCGGGGGCGGCCAAGCCGGCGGCGGGCGGCCGAGCTGGCGGGGGAGGCGGGCGGTTGAGCCGGCCGGGGGCGGTTGAACCGGCCGGGGGCGGCCGAGCTGGGCGGCTGGGCTGGCGGGGCGCGCAGGGGCGGCCGAGCCGGGGCGGCTGGGCCGGCCGGGCGGCCATGGGGCGCGGCCAGGGGGCGCGGCCAAGGGGCGGCCAGGGGGCGGCCAGGGCGCGGCCAGGGGCGGCTGGGGGGCGCGGCCAGGGGCGGCCAGGCGGCTGGGCCGGCCAAGGAGAGAGGAGGGGAGAGGGGAGAGGGAGGGAGGAGGGGGCTCACCGGGGGACGGGGACGGGCGAGCGAGCGGCGAGGGGCGGCGGTTGGGCCGGCGGCAGGGGCGGCCGAGCTGGGGGTAGGGGGCGGCGGCGGCTAGGGTGGGGAGGGAATGGGAGAAAGGGGAGGGAGAGAGAGAGGGGTTGGGGGAAAAGGGGGGCGGCTGGGCCACATGGGCCCAAGGGGGGGCGTGCGAGGGGGGGCGGCTGGGCCGGCTGGGCCGGCCAGGAACGGCCCACGGCGCGGGAGAGAGAAAGGGAGGAGAGAGATAAAGAAAAAGAAAAAAGAAAGAAAAGGTTTCTCTCATTTTCGAAATCCGATCTTCCTAGATGAATGCATTTGCACTTTCAAGCAATCAAAGAATGCATAGTTCGGCATGGTGCATCAAACAACATAAAGCAATTTAGGGTTTTTCTTTACACGGGAATTCCAATCCGAATCCCGCTAGCTTTGGAAAAGGTCAAGGTCTAGCGAGGGGAAAAAGAAAAAGAAAAGGTAACGCCCGAATTTGGCGAGTAAAGAAAAGAAAAAATTCAACTGCAAAATTCGGGGCGTTACAGTTACCTCATCCATGGATTCCTGCAGCTTACGACGATGGAGGTCTAATTCTTCCATGGTGAAGCGATGACTTCTCTCCAAGATAGTCAGCGAATTGCTAGAATCACGATACAACCTGTCAAGATTGTCACGAGAAGCAGCAAGGATACACTTTTCTTCCTGCAAGCAAAAGTCAGTTCCTTCAAAAACCAAGCAAGTAATAGGAGCACAGCAAGGCAAGGCACAGTTTTGTATATTACCTTTTCAGAATCAAGCTGAGCATGAAGGGAAGAATTCAGGGCATTGGCGCCTTCAAAGCTGCAGAAACTTGACCCAGTTCAATTTGGCCCTGAGAGTACTTCTCCTCAAGGTCAGTGCACCGCTGAGCCAATTCAGCCAGATCTCGGGAGTGTTTTTCCTCAAGAATTGAAATCTGCCGAGTCACTCCTAGCGAGAGATAATCAAACAAAATGGGGTCAGAAGGTAAGGCAGTCCACAGCGAAGGCAGAGAGAAGCAAAAAAGCACTAACCAGCATTGGTTGCCTCCAATTCAGAGACGCGACATTGAAGTGACACTGGGTTCCAACGTGCAAGAGATGAAGCTACCTCCGGGGTGGAAGCACCCTGAAACCTCAGCTGGCTGGCCATCCCGTCCACCAAAGCCTGATGAGGAAAACAGACGAGTGTGACGACAGCAGTTCAGGCAATATAAAAGTCAAGTTAAAATACATCACAGTACCTGGAGGTTGGAGAAGAACGAAGGGATCCCCAAATCAGGAGAAATCAGTTGATAAGCAGATGTAAAGCCACCACCCGGAGCAGTTTGCAACGAATCAGCAGAGATCAACTCAGTACCTTCAACAGAGCCCAACACTCGGTCAGCAGGGGCGCTGCCCTCTAAAGCGATTCCCGGATCCAAATTCTGGGCTACCACCATACAGCCAGAGTGTGGAGGAGATCCCGCGTGAACGTCCATGGAGGTACAGGAAGGAGACCCTGCTCGGGCATCCTCGGGGGCTGGGTCATAGTTGGCACTGCCCATTTGAGCCGGATCATCCCCGGCAATACCCTCGGGGGCTGGGCAGTGGCTTACACTCTCCACCTGAGCTAAGTCATCCCTGGCGACACCCTCGGGGGCTGGGCATGTGACAGCACCACTCTTGAGGTCCAAGCTCTCTACAGTAACCACTTCTAAGGTTGATGGGCCCTCATCTACCTCCATAGGACCAGGACGATTCAAGTCAGTCTCCCGGCCCTCAAGATCGCGTTCTAAGGTCGACGAGGCACGGGATGACCTCAACCCAGCATCGGGCACGTCAGCACAAGCCTCCATTGCACCATCATCCACTGGCTCCGATAACAAGTCCTCTGGAACCATATCCTCAAGAGTTTGATCAAAGTTGGCCAGAGACAGTTCTTGTAGACCAATGAGGGCAGACAAAGCAGGAGAGGGAACTCCACTACTCTCACCACTGGCGATGAACTGCCGACTGTTCTTTCGAGTTAAAGGAACCTCATTCTCTTCCCCCTCGTCATCCACACCGACAACACAAGCAGCACCCCCATTGGGATCAGCAACAGGTGGAGCACCCACATTGGGATCAGTAGCAGTTTGGGTACACCCATTGGGGTCAGCGTCAGTAAGTCCAGTCGCAGGCACTTCTTCAGCAGCAGGAACTGAGGTACCAGCGTCCTCATCAAAACTGGATACTCGCCGGAGGCGTCTTCTTTTCTTCTTTTGCTCATCAGCAGAAGGCTCAGGCTGATTGGTTTGGCTAGGGCGCCTCGGGCGAGTACTGACAGGTTTCTGAACATCCAAAGTTGTATCAACTTCTGGGAGGGGCACCACTGCCAATGTACCAGCAGGAGCAGCGTCGAAAGAATCCTCAGCTAGCAGATCAAGCATGGCATTTATATCTGCATCACTAGGGTTCAGGGGCACCTCAAAATGGACTTGCCGTTCGTCATCAGGAATCTCCCCAAGCGAAGCAACCAAAGCACTAACTTCTTCAGCAGAGGGTCGCATTCTAAGGCCCAAATTGCCATCAGTCACAGGTGGATTTGACACGAAAAGGGTGAAGGCTTTGGCAGGAGGCAAGTTCCAGGCCGAGTACGCCACCGGAGCACCAACATTGGACACCTTGCCCCTGAGAATCATTTCCAGTCAGCCCACCAAGTTTGCAGAAGGGATTCTCCTGTTGGTAACCCGAGTTGAGTCGGCTAGCCCTCGATACAGATAAGCTGGGTAGACCCTATCTTTCAGTGGCTGAATGTTCTTGAAAACGAAGTCAGCGACCACAGCTTCAGCAGTTAGACCTCTCTCTTTCAGCAGTCCAACTTCAGCTAGCAGCACACCCGCTTCAGCTACCTCCTCATCTGTGGGAGACTCGGTCCAGCTTGGGGTGCGAACGTCTGGCTGTCTTCCCGACCGGGAGGGGAGAGAATTTCCATAATTATCAACTATGAACCACTCTAGACGCCATCCTTTAATACTGTCTTTAAGGGGAATCTCAAGATACTCAGTCTTCCGTCCGCGGCGCATCTCCAAACTGGCACCTCCGACCAACTGATGTTGTCCCCCGGCCATCCCAGGGCGACAATGATACATGTATTTCCATAAGCCGAAATGCGGCAGCACGCCAAGAAAGGCTTCGCATAAGTGAACGAAGATGGAGATTTGCAGAATTGAGTTAGGGTTCAGATGGGTCAGGTTAATGTGGTAGAAATCAAGGAGACCGCGGAAAAAGGGAGAGATGGGAAGGCCAAGGCCGCGGAGAAGAAAAGGGGCGTAAACTACAGACTCATGGGTATCCTCTGTCGGGACAGTAGTCCCGTGGCAAATCCGCCAAGAACAGAGTTCCCGCGGAGGAAGAACCCCGATGGACACGAGGTGGAGGAGTTCAGCTTCGGAAATGATGGACATGTGGTTACCTGCAAAGGGCAACTGGCTGTTGGGATCGATTGGAGGAATCACCACAGCGGACGAGCTCGCGGTCTTCCTCTTGGGCGCCATCTCGATTCTACCAGCGAGCAGAATGGAGGCGAGTGGCGGAGAGAATTCGGAAGCGGGAATGCAAGAACTAGGGCGCGGAAAGCAAAGGCGGCTAAAAGCGCAGCTCTTATGGGATATTCTCGAGCCAGATACCGTTTCAAAAAGTGCCCAGTCATCACCCGGCGGTTATTTCCAAAACCAGCGTGCCACGTGGTCACCCGGCAGTTATCCCCAGAACACCAATGCGCCACCTCATCACTCGGCCACCATCCTCAAAGTGGCTCGGGCGGCCTGCCGTCACTCGGCGTTGCTTCTAAAACGCTGATTTCGTATTCAGTCGCTCAGCATTACTTCTAAAAATGCCGACGTCGACCTCCAATCACTCGGCGTTGCTTCTAAAACACTGATTTCGTACTCAGTCGCTCGGCATTACTTCTAAGATGCCGACATCAACCTCCAGTCACTCGGCGTTGCCTCTAAAACGCTAATTTCGTATTCAGTTGCTCGGCATTACTTCTAAAATGCCGACGTCGACCTCCAGTCACTTGGCGTTGCCTCTAAAACGCTGATTTTGTATTCAGTCGCTCGGCATTACTTCTAAAATACCGACGTCGACCTCCAGTCACTTGGCGTTGCCTCTAAAACGCTGATTTCGTATTCAGTCGCTCGGCATTACTTCTAAAATGCCGACGTCGACCTCCCGTCACTCGGTGTTGCTTCTAAAACGCTGTTTTCAAGTTCAGTTGCTTGGCATTACTTCTAAAATGCCGAAGCCGACCTCCAGTCACTCGGTGTTGCTTCTAAAACGTTGATATCACATTCAGTCACTCGGCGTTGCTTCTAAAAACGCAGACACAATCTTTAGTTACTCGGCAGTTACTTGTACAAGCGCTGACACCACTTACAAAGTTACTCGGCAACCATTTCAGAAAAACATCAGTTCAATGCTCGAGTATTTCGCTTACTCTTTCAAAGGAATTACACTCACAAGTAAACGGGGAAGTCATCAAAAGAGAAGCCAAACGTCATTCTTTCATTCAAAGGGAAGTTAATAAACTTGCAAAGCAACTCTTCGCGAGTTGATACTCCCCTACTATTACTACATTACATTACTACTACTACACTACGCTATACTACTCTACATTACCACTACATTATTCTAACTATACTATACTATACTAATATCTAAGAAGACCAGTGGCGTCTAGCCACTGGCCCTGCCCCTGCTGCCGCCGCCGCCCTTGGTGCTGCCCTTGCTGCTGCCGCCCTTGGTGCTGCCCCTGCTACCGCCGCCGTCACCGTCCCTGCCGCCATCGCCGCTGCCCCTGCCGCTGCCGCTGCCGTCGCCGTCGCCACCGTTGTCGTCGTCGCCGTCGTCGTCGTCGTCCTCGTCCTCGACGCCGCCATCAGAGTCCTCCTCATCCGAGGAGTACTCCGACTCGTCCAAGCCCTCGAGCCCGGAGCGCTCGATGGCCCGGATGTATGACCAGACTTCCGTGGCTATCCCCTGGGAGTCGTCCGAGTCATCGGACGACGCCGGGGGAGAGACGGGAGCCAGAGTTCCCTCGGACTCGGAGGAGAACTCCTCCTCCGAGTATTCCGAGTCACCGAAATCCTCCGATGGAGGAGTCGGTTCGCGCTTGCGCTTGTTGCTCTTGCCCATGGCGGAAGCAGACGGGAGAGAAGAGAAGGAAGCAGTAAAGAACAGCGAAGAGATGTGAAAAAACCAGAGGGGCAACGACGTTATTTATAGAAGGGAAAGGCAACCGCTCACCTCCAACCGCGGTCACTGAACAGTCGCAAAGCATTCAATAGGCACTTCCACCCGTCTGGAGACACGTCAGGCGGCTGACGCCGTTTCATGCAACACTACACCCATTGGGACTCCAGTCAACAGCGCAAAGGATATGATTACACTCGCCGTCCCATCACATTACTACTCAGAAGCAGCCGGCTAAAACACTCAGCGTACCAAGCCGTCCCTTGCCCACACCCATTGGGGGGGACGCCCAGGAATTATCAGTATATTTTTCAAAATGGTCACATCTATGCAGGGCATGCAGTGAATGCCTCAGGACAAAAATGAGATATCAACAAGAGTTAGAGGGAAGCCAAATATAGCCAGTAGAGTGCAAAATATGGTCGACAGACACGACTTGAAGACTAGACAGAGAACGTCCATCAAATGTCCAATCAGTCACAGAGCAAATAAATTACACTACCTAGCAAGATACGGATGGATTGTGAACTCGGCTGCAAAAGACAAAATACATGCTGACCTCTGAAGCATAATATTGATGACATAGCGCGGATGACATCATGCCAACTTTTTTACAAGCAGAAAGGATAATCTTCAGCAAAAGGACATAAAAAGAAGACCTTCGAGTGAATTATCCTCAAAAATCCACTTGAAGGTCGGGGGCTACACCCATTGGGTGCACCTCTGGTGCACCCCATGGATTATCATTCCAAGCCGAGATAGTGCCGATTTCTAAAGCGTGGGACAAGATTAAAAAAGCCAACCCTCAACCAAAATGAGTGAACACAAATGGAAATGATCTCTACTGAAGACCTTCGAGTAGATTATTTTCTAAAATCTACTCGAAGCTCGGGGGCTACACCCATTGGGTGCACCTCCGGTGCACCCAATGAAGTTCAGAATCCTACAAATTGGAATGCCGACCTCTAAGGCACAGGCACGAAACCAGGTTTTGGTCAACGAGTGATCGGAGCAGGAGAAGACAACAGGAAGCCATCTTTCTTCAAATTACCTGCAAGCTGGACCTGGGATCTTCGGGTTGATTACCTCTAAATTAACCCAAAGATCGGGGGCTTGTGGGGGATAGATATCCCCCGGGTCCACTAAAAGAGTAAAGGACCTCACGAAAGGCCCAAGGGCCCAATAAATCGTAAGGTCATTCTTTCGTGGGCCTGGGGAGAAACAACCAGCGAAGCAGAACGACATGAGGCCAGATTGGTACAAGCCCGGACGGCCCACAGCATCAAGCGAATGACCGCAACAGAGATCCGACTTTCCCGCGCTGGAGCCTCCATGCAACGAAGCCACGCGAGGATAAGTCGGCGAGGGTTACGTAGGGATAATCTCAAGAGGTTCACTATCTTTTGGCTACTTGTTGCTATCTTATCCACGTGTATTGCCCCACGGTCGAGTATATAAGGCCTAGGGGGCACCCCTTCAGAACGATCGACACTTTACTTAGCCACCCACATCAACTCTCTGTATTCTCAATCCAGAGAGCTCTCTTGTAACCACATTCACCAAGCATACTCACCAGGACGTAGGGTGTTACGCATCTCTAAGCGGCCCGAACCTGTAAACCTCGTCCACTGTCCCTCGTGCGATCTGCACGAACCATTTTGCTACAGTTGTCGACACCGTCCTACTCCTAAAACACCTTGAGGGGCAACCCCGGGTGTGCGGTCGGACCCAAAACACCGACACCTCCTCCGACTCCGACAATGAAGGACTCGCCGCCACTGCCTTCAACAAGTCATTCCTCTTCCCCAACGAGCATCACACATGCCTCATGGCGAAGGAGAAGAAGGTATGTACTCGGGATACCACTTACTCTTCTTCAAGTGATGATGATTCTAGCGATGAGGAAATAGATTACTCTAGCTTGTTCAAGGGATTGGATAGAAATAAAATTGATAAAATCAATGAATTGATTATGCCTTGAATGAAAAGGATAGGCTTTTAGAAAAGCAAGAGGATTTGTTGTATGAAGAACATGATAAATTTGTAGAGGCACAAAAATCCTATGCTTTAGAAGTTAAAAGAAATGAAATGCTTTCTTATGAACTATCTACTTGTCATGAAACCATTTCTACTTTAAAAGATGTTAACAATGATTTAAATGCTAAATTAGAGGTAGCAAATAAATCTAATTCTTGTGTAGAACATGTTATGATTTGCACTAGGTGTAAGGATGTTGATATTGATGCTTGTAGTGAACACCTAGTTTCAATTTCTAGATTAAATGATGAAGTAGCTAGTCTTAATGCCCAACTTAAGACTAGCAAAAGTGATTTCGATAAGCTAAAATTTGCAAGGGATGCCTACACAATTGGTAGACACCCCTCAATTAAGGATGGACTTGGCGTCAAGAGGGAAGCCAAGGACTTAACAAGCCATAAGGCTCCCATCTCCACCAAGGAGAATGGGAAGGCCCCTATGGCTAGTAGTGCTAAAAAGAACCATGCTTTTATGTATCATGACAAGAGACAATATAGAAATGCTTATAGGAGTTATAATGCATATGATGCTTTTGATTCTCATGCCATGTTTGCTTCTAGTTCTTCCTATGTGCATGATAGAAATGTTGGTAGGAGAAATGTTGTTCATAATATGCCTAGGAGAAATGTTGTTAATGTTCCTAGGAAAGTTAATGAACCATCTACAATATATCATGCTTGCAATGCTTCATTTGCCATTTGTAGAAAGGGTAAAAAGGTATTGGCTAGGAAGTTAGGGGCCAAATGCAAGGGTGACAAAACTTGCATTTGGGTCCCTAAGACAATTGTGACTAACCTTGTAGGACCCAACAAGAGTTGGGTACCTAAGACCCAAGCCTAAATTTGCCTTGCAGGTTTATGCATCCGGGGGTTCAAGCTGGATTATCGACAGCGGATGCACAAACCATATGACGGGGGAGAAGAAGATGTTCACCTCCTACGTCAAAAATGAAGATTCCCATGATTCAATAATATTCGGTGATGGGAACCAAGGCAAGGTAAAAGAGTTAGGTAAAATTGCTATTTCATCTGAGCACTCTATTTCTAATGTGTTTTTAGTTGAGTCGCTTGGATATAATTTGTTGTTTGTTAGTCAATTATGCAAAATGGGATATAATTGTCTATTTACAAATGTAGATGTGTCTGTCTTTAGAATATGTGATGGTTCACTAGCTTTTAAGGGTGTACTAGACGACAAACTTTATTTGGTTGATTTTGCAAAAGAAGAGGTCGGTCTAGATGCATGCTTAATGGCTAAGACTTGCATGGGCTGGTTGTGGCATCGCCGCTTAGCACATGTGGGGATGAAGAACCTCCACAAGCTTCTAAAGGGAGAACACGTGATAGGTCTAACTAATGTACATTTCGAAAAAGATAGACCTTGTGCAGCTTGTCAAGCAGGGAAACAGGTGGGAGGCTCTCATCACACCAAAAGTGTGATGACAACATCAAGACCCTTGGAGATGCTTCATATGAACCTCTTCGGACCCGTCGCCTATCTGAGTATAGGAGGAAGTAAGTATGGTCTTGTTATAGTTGATGATTTTTCCCGCTTCACTTGGGTATTCTTTTTGCAGGATAAATCTGAAACCCAAGGGACCCTCAAGCGCTTTCTCAGGAGAGCTCAAAATGAGTTTGATCTCAAAGTGAAGAAGATAAGGAGCGACAACGGGTCCGAGTTCAAGAACCTTCAAGTGGAGGAGTTCCTTGAGGAGGAAGGGATCAAGCACGAGTTCTCCGGTCCCTACACACCACAGCAAAATGGTGTGGTAGAGAGGAAGAACAGGACGCTCATCGATATGGCAAGGACTATGCTTGGAGAATTCAAGACCCCCGAGCGTTTTTGGTCGGAAGCCGTGAACACGGCTTGCCACGCCATCAAAAGGGTCTATCTTCACCGCCTCCTCAAGAAGACTTCATATGAGCTGCTAACTGGTAACAAACCCAATGTGTCTTATTTTCGTGTATTTGGGAGCAAGTGTTATATTCTTGTGAAGAAAGGTAGAACCTCTAAATTTGCTCCCAAAGCGGTATAAGGGTTTTTATTAGGTTATGATTCAAATACAAAGGCGTATAGGGTCTTCAACAAATCATCGGGTTTGGTTGAAGTCTCTAGCGACGTTGTATTTGATGAGACTAATGGCTCTCCAAGAGAGCAAGTTGTTGATCTTGATGATGTAGATGAAGAAGACGTTCCAACGGCCGCAATGCGCACCATGGCGATTGGCGATGTGCGACCACGGGAACAATTGGAGCAAGATCAACCATCTTCATCAACTATGGTGCATCCCACAACCCAAGATGTCGAACAGGTACCTCAAGTGGAGGCGCATGATCAAGGGGAGCACAGGATGATCAAATTGAAGAGGAAGAAGCACCTCAGGCACCTCCAACCCAAGTTCGAGCGACAATCCAAAGGGATCATCCCGTCGACCAAATATTGGGTGATATTAGCAAGGGAGTAACTACTCGTTCAAGATTAGTTAATTTTTGTGAACATTACTCCTTTGTCTCTTCTATTGAGCCTTTCAGGGTAGAAGAGGCCTTGCTAGATCCGGACTGGGTGTTGGCCATGCAGGAGGAACTCAACAACTTCAAGCGCAATGAAGTTTGGACACTGGTGCCTCGTCCCAAGCAAAATGTTGTGGGAACCAAGTGGGTGTTCCGCAACAAACAGGACGAGCACGGGGTGGTGACGAGGAACAAGGCTCGACTTGTGGCAAAAGGTTATGCCCAAGTCGCAGGTTTGGACTTTGAGGAGACTTTCGCTCCTGTGGCTAGGCTAGAATCAATTCGCATTTTGCTAGCATATGCCGCTCACCATTCTTTCAGGTTGTACCAAATGGATGTGAAAAGCGCTTTCCTCAACGGGCCAATCAAGGAGGAGGTGTACGTGGAGCACCCCTGGCTTCGAGGATGAACGGTACCCCGACCACGTGTGTAAGCTCTCTAAGGCGCTCTATGGACTTAAGCAAGCCCCAAGAGCATGGTATGAATGCCTTAGAGACTTTTTAATTGCTAATGCTTTCAAGGTTGGGAAAGCCGATCCAACTCTGTTTACCAAGACTTGCGATGGTGATCTTTTTGTGTGCCAAATTTATGTCGATGACATAATATTTGGTTCTACTAACCAAAAGTCTTGTGAAGAGTTTAGCAGGGTGATGACGCAGAAATTCGAGATGTCGATGATGGGTGAGTTGAACTACTTCCTTGGGTTCCAAGTGAAGCAACTCAAGGATGGCACCTTCATCTCCCAAACGAAGTACACGCAAGATTTGCTAAAGTGGTTTGGGATGAAGGACGCCAAGCCCGCAAAGACGCTGATGGGAACCGACGGACACACCGACCTCAACAAAGGTGGTAAGTCCGTTGATCAAAAAGCATACCGGTCCATGATAGGTTCTTTGCTTTATTTATGTGCTAGTAGACCGGATATTATGCTTAGCGTATGCATGTGTGCTAGATTTCAATCCGATCCTAAGGAGTGTCACTTAGTGGCTGTGAAGCGAATTCTTAGATATTTAGTCGCTACGCCTTGCTTCGGGATCTGGTATCCAAAGGGGTCTAACTTTGACTTGATTGGATATTCAGATTCCGACTATGTTGGATGTAAGGTCGATAGGAAGAGTACATCGGGGACGTGCCAATTCTTAGGAAGGTCCCTAGTGTCGTGGAACTCTAAGAAATAAACCTCTGTTGCCCTATCCACCGCTGAGGCCGAGTACGTTGCCGCAGGACAGTGTTGCGCGCAACTACTTTGGATGAGGCAAACCCTCCGGAACTTTGGCTACAATCTGAGCAAAGTCTCACTCCTATGTGACAATGAGAGTGCTATCCGAATAGCGGAAAATCCTGTTGAGCACAGCCGCACAAAGCACATTGACATCCGGCATCACTTTTTGAGAGACCACCAGCAAAAGGGAGATATCGAAGTGTTTCATGTTAGCACCGAGAACCAGCTAGCCGATATCTTCACTAAGCCTTTAGATGAAAAGACCTTTTGCAGGCTGCGTAGTGAGCTAAATATCCTAGATTCGCGGAACTTGGATTGATTTATAGCATACATGTGTTTATGCCTTTGATCATATTCCTTATGCATTTTGCTGCTTACCGTGGTGCTCAAGTTGTACAATCACTCCCCGGACCTCACAAGTCCTTGTGCAAGTGATGCACATATTTAGGGGGAGTTGTGCTACAACTTGACCCTTTGAGACTAACTGTTTGCTTGAGTTTGCTTGATTTAGTCTCAAAGGAGTGTTGAAAGGGAAAAGGTGGACTTGGACCATGAAAGACTTCCACTGCACTCCGATGCGAGAGTAACTAATTCCAAGTTCATCTCATGTACTCTTATTGCCTTTGTATTCTTATTTTGAAGATTTTGGTGAGGCAATGGGGTTAAGGGGCCAAGATTGATCCCGTTTTGGTGCTTGATGCCAAAGGGGGAGAAAATAAAGGCCAAAGCAATAGATGGATCAGCTACCACTTGAGAAATTTTGAAAATGGTAGATTAGAGCTTTTGGTTTGTCAAAACTCTTTTATTGTCTCTTGTGTCAAAATTTGGCCTCTTGTGGGGAGAAGTGTTGATTATGGGAAAAAGGGGGAGTTTTTGAATTCCTTGATCAATTTCCTTTGGAATACCTCTCTTTATGTCTCTACAAGTGAATTTGACTTAGAGATAGGAGTTTGAGTTTGATTTGCAAAAACAAACCAAGTGGTGGCAAAATATGATCCATATATGTCAAAATTGAATCAAAACAATTTTGAGTGTTCATTTGCATTGATATTGCACTTGTCTAGCTGCTTTATGTTGTGTTGGCATAAATCAACAAAAAGGGGGAGATTGAAAGGGAAATGTGCCCTTGGGCCATTTCTAAGTATTTTGGTGATTGAGTGCCAACACATGTGCTTTTGTGCTAATCTATGCAAAGTGGTGGACAAAGTGCAAATTATGTCAAAAGGTATGTTTCTAGACTTAGTACATTGTTTTATGGACTAATGTATTGTGTCTAAGTGCTGGAAACAGAAAAAATCGAGTTGGAGAAGAGATGGCTAAGTTCAGCCAAAAGTCTGCTCAGTCTGGGTTCACCGGACTGTCCGGTGGTGCACCGGACAGTGTCCGGTGTGCCAGGCTGGCTCTGGCAAACAGGCTGCTCTCGGGACTTCGACGGTGGTGTACGGCTAAAATTCACCGGTCTGTCCGGTGGTGCACCGGACTGTCCGGTGAGCCGTTCACAGGCGAACTCGTCACTCTCGGGAAACCATCAATGGCGTACGACTGAAATTCACCGGTCTGTCCGGTGGTGCACCGGACTGTCCGGTGAGTCAACGGTCAGCCGAGGCAACGGTGGGCCGAGGATTCCGCGTGTGACGCGTGGGCGAGCCAACGGTCACATTGGTGCATCGGACTATCCGGTGTGCACCGGACAGTGTTCGGTGTGCCAACGGCTCTCAGACTCCAACGGTCGGCTTCGCCAAATAAGGAAAGCAATCTGCACCGGACAGTGAACAGTGGATGTCCGGTGGTGCACCGGACTGTCCGGTGCGCCAGTCGACAGAAGGCAAGATCTGCCTTCCAGGAATGTTCTCAACGGCTCCTAGCTGCCTTGGGGCTATAAAAGGGACCCCTAGGCGCATGGAGGAGCACACCAAGTATTCCTACAACATTCCTAAGCACCAAGATCTCGATTCCGCGCATTTGTTTCTTTGTGATAGCATATAGAGCTCTAGTGGAGTTGTGAACTCATTGGGTTGTGTTGCGAGCTCTTGTTGCGACTTGTGTGCGTGTTGACACTCTGATTCTTGTGTCTTGTGTGCGTTGCTAATCCCTCCCTTGCTCCGTGCTTCTTTGTGAACTTCAAGTGTAAGGGCGAGAGGCTCCAAGTTGTGGAGATTCCTCGCGAACGGGATTAAAGAAAAGCAAGCAAAACACCGTGGTATTCAAGTGGGTCTTTGGACCGCTTGAGAGGGGTTGATTGCAACCCTCGTCCGTTGGGACGCCACAACGTGGAGTAGGCAAGCGTTGGTCTTGGCCGAACCACGGGATAACCACCGTGCCATCTCTGTGATTGATCTCTTGTGGTTATTGTGTTTTGACTCCTCTCTAGCCACTTGGCGATTATTGTGCTAACACTTAACCAAGTTTTTGTGGCTTAAGTTTCAAGTTTTACAGGATCACCTATTCACCCCCCTCTAGGTGCTCTCAGTATCACCGTTTGACACCTTCACTATACCAGGGTAGTGAAGGCGGCAAAGAGAACCCAACGTAAGGTTAACCTGAGTGTGGTGTCCCTTGCCGTCAAAGGACAGGTCCTCCCAATTCCTGCATTACACAAAAACATTAATAATACACATAATAGTTATATGAGATAAGTTAATATATTACACTCACCGATCTCCATGTGGCATGATTAAAGTCCTATCAGCCTATCGCTCTATCGCGTGACGAGGCTTTACTGAGTGGCTTTTTCTTGAGCGACGTGTGCGTGTCGCTGAAGAGCCTCCCGAGCCATCATCCATCGGGTTGTCAGCCGGTTCGCCGTGTTGGCCCCACTAGTCCCACGCCTGTTGCTGCTCTCTCTGGTGGTCCCACTGGTCCCATGGCTGGTGATGCTGTGCGGCCTGGTCCCATGTCACGTGCTCCACCTCCTCATTGTGCTCCACCTCCTCATTGTGCTCCACCTTCTCAATGTGCTGCTCCTCAGTGTGCTGCTCATCCTGGTACATACAACTCAAGATTTATTTGTAAATATGTAAACAAATTTATTTGTACAAGATATGTTACCTCATCTCCATGTACCGCGCTCAACAGCTCTCGACGTCTGCTGCTGCTAGAAGAACTGCCCTAAAAAAGGCCCAGGCCCTTGAACAGCCCCTTCACTGACTTCTTTGATTTTGGCGGCATCCTGCATAAAAAATAAGAAATTATTCATTAGTGCATAAAAAATGACATAATACTTAAAAATAGAAACAAATAAAATAACAAAACAACTTTACTTGTTAAATATCATCAAAATCAGGATCTATTTGTTCTCTTCTATGCAAAGGTCGTCATGTAACTTTTCTCCTAACAGGTTGTCTTCTCCGTCTCTCGGAAAAAGTTAAGTCGTTAACGTCTGCAACTAGTGAATCTAATGCCGGTGCAGGATCAATATGAAAACAACTTTACTTGTTAAATATCATCAAAATCAGGAAGAACCTCGCTAATCAAATCCACAAGCTCCTTGTAACAATTAATTGAGAATGCAAACTTGGACTTGATTGACATCAGCCGGGTCACGAATTCGAGTACGGTCACGTCAGTGTGCCCGTGAAGAGGCTCTTCTGACGCTTTAAGTAGGTCGAAGAACTTCTGAACCTCCGGTGTAGGTGAATCATGATGATCTGGTGCCAGTTCAGGCTGCAGATCCTCAAGCATCTGGTCCATCCTATCAACATCATCTTCACCGTCATCAACTTCTACTTCTGCTGCTCGTTCAAGGCGTGACTCCCCGTGGAGATACCAGACCTTATAGCCTGGCACAAAACCATGCGAGCACAGGTGTAGTGTGACCTGCCTCTTGGTGTGGCTCGTCATATTTCGACATTTATTGCATGGACACTTAATATTATCTATTTGTGACAAAGCAGCTGCATGGTCCAGAAACATCTGCGTCTTGGCAAACCATTCACTTGTGTGACACCCACCCTTCTTGAAACCTTCATACATCCAATCACGTCTATCACCCATATTGCGGCTGTGTGTACAAGTAAGAATTGCGTGTGTGAGACATTCATGTTTATAAACGCCACACATACATCTATAGATAAATAGTTAAACTATATATATACATAACATAACTATATATATACATAACATAAACGTCACACATACATCTATATATATATACATAACATAACTATATATATACATAACATAAACGTCACATATACATATATATATATATATATATATATACATAACATATCATCCAATTCATTAACTAATAACATTAAACAACACATTTTATATTTGCAACATAAAATTAAAAATATGAAGACTAACAACACTGTTAATTAACAAATTTAAACAAAACTTAATCACATAACAGTTAACTCCCGTCGGCCATAAAAAACCGACGAAAATAAAACATTACAATATATATAATATACCTCGCTCGCTTTGCGCGGACGACGGTGGTGGACGACGTCGATGTGGGAAAGCCGCGGCTACCGTGGACGACGGCGGGTGATGGCGTTGGGCGGGCGACGGCGTTCGGCGGCGGCCGTGGGCACGAGGCTGCGGCCGTGGGCGGGGGCGGCGGCCGTGGGCTCGGGTGCGGCGGCGTGCGGGCGGGCGTAGAGATAGAGCGGTGAAAGAAACAGAAAGGAAGAAGAAAGGTCCACAGCGGTGGTTATTTCGAATAACTCCCGTCGGCCTGGCAGCGCGGCCGACGGGAGTTAGTTAATCGCCGTCGGCTGTACGCGGGCCGACGGGAGTTAATTAATCCCCGTCGGCTACGTTGACTGGCCGACGGGAATTAATTAATCATCGTCGGCCTTATTTTGACTGGCCGACGGGAGTTAAGGTAGCCGACGGGAATGCTTTGCTGTATATTACCTGCTGGCCAAATACCACCTTAGAAAGCGAATAATGCTGATCGTGGAAAACGGCAACATGAGGCAAGTTGGCCAAGCAAAGCAAAAGGTTTTTCTACCAGCAGTGTTTGGTGAGGAATGATGGCCAAAGCAAGTCCAAAGGGACCAATAATGACACAAATTTAATATGAAGCCTTTGGAAACAACATAATTTGTGAAAATTTTGAAAACAAATTATTCTCTTTATTTAGCTATAAGACATGTGTGATTTTCTACATATATAATTTTTTCTATACCCAGAAAGGAGGGAATACTTCGTATGTGTTCAAACTTCCAAAATTTCACATTACCCCTTTTTCTGCATTTTGAATAAATCTCCATTACCGGTTTAAAAGTAGATCACAGTGAATCCCACAGTCCCACTGATTTACTAGCCAAGGATCGAACCCGTCAGGATGGACTAAATATTTCAGCAAACAGGTTTGCAAAAATTCGGAGTGAAACAACTTACAAGCTTCCGCATAATTTCTGAACCCAAGTAACTATGCAGTTCTCAGCTCTATGCACAACATTGACTAGATGCCAAAACCACTCTTGTACATAGCAAATACTACAATGGCCAATTGGCAAGCACTATAGCTACACAATGGCCATTTGAAGATTCATGTATATGTTCCATTGCAAGAATCATAACAGAGGCATGCAAAATAACCTAAATTATGTGCTTCTACGTCTCATCCTTGGTATTTCAGGCTTTCGAACCATCAGGATTGCTTCCCAGGTTGCCTCCAACTCCAAGCATGGACATCAGCCCTCCACCGTGAACCCTTCCCTCAGGCACCACGAGCCCACAGCTCTGGTTCCGGCTCCCTCCGTCGTCCTGGCCGTTGCCTGCTAGACCACACGAAGGAGCGTCCTTCAGTGAACCAGGGACAAGCACCTGACGTGGTATCAGGAGCCTGCCGGCGCTCTGCATGTCTCCCGACGAGTCGACGCAGTCTGACCATGCGCCATGGCCGGATGACGAGATGGCATGATCCATGTTGCTATCAGCTGCTGACGAACCAGAGACGAGGCCGCTGAAGTGGCAAGGCCCGACCATGCTTCGTGCATGTCCAGGATGGTGCACTACCTTGGAAGCCATCAGGGTCGTATGCGCTGCGCATAGGCCACTCCTTCCCCTAGCGAACTTGTCGCAGCCGGTGCTCCAAGCGCATCGCTTGCCCCCTCCATGAGCCTTGCAGAAGTCAGTGCTCCCCTGTGCGCTCTTGTCACACCCATCGAACCTGCAACGCTTGCCACCACCGTGCTTCACACAGCAATCAGAGCGACCGCGGGCACTCTTGGTGCACCCGGGAACGGAGCAGCGTTTGCCCCCTCCATGCGCAACACAGAAGCTGGTTCCACCATGGACGCTCTTTGGGCACATCCCACCTCCCTTAAAGAGGCACCTCTTACCGCCACCATGCCCTTTGCAGAAGGACGTGCTGCCCTCTGCGCCTCTGGTACAGCCATCAAACATGCACCTCTTGCCTCCACCATGGGACTTGCAAAAGATGGTGCTTCCTTGGGCCCCCTTATCACAGTTTGGGTACTGGCACCGGCGACCACCTCCATGTGAGATGCACAACCCAGGATGGCCTTCAGCACTACGAGTGCAGCCCTCTATCCTGCACCTTTTCCCTCCACCATGTTTTATGCAGAATCCAGACTTCCCCCTTGCCGCTCTTGGGCATTCCTCAATCCCACACCGACGCCCACCACCATGAGCAATACAGAACTCTGTCTTCCCTTCGGCGCTTTTGGTGCAGCCTAGCTCCTGGCAGCGTCTCCCTCCTCCATGAGCTTTGCAGAAAGCCGTTCGACTCTCAGCACCTTTGTTGCAACCAGGCTTCTGGCACCTCTGGCCACCGCCATGAGAAATGCAAAGTCCTGATGCATCCCTTGCACCTTTCGAGCAACCATTGAACCTGCATTTCTTTGGATGGCGCTGATGACTCCTCTGCTCATCACTTGTATCGGCTACTACATCAGAAGTTGCAGCAAAAGAACAACCAGCTGTAATGGATAGATCAGCGCTAGGCTGAATCTCGTGAAGATTCAGAGATCTATTATGACCGCTTTCAGTATCACATTCAGTTCCAATATGTTGTTGGGCATCGGTGTCTGTAGATGTTCCATTAAGACAAAGATCTTCTGATCTTGGCACAAACAGAAGTGGCAGCAAATAGCCACCTTTTTTCCTTTTTGCTGAAGTTGATCCCTCATCAATAAGTGGTAAGATGATACCAGTCTTCCTTGCAGGTGAATAATTCTTGCTGCCACTCGCTCTTGTAGATTGCAAATTTCTTGAGCTACATCTTGAAAGACCCAACATTAAACCAGGATCGGTTGTGGCACAATGTTGACTGAGCAAAGTTGCTGATTGATAAGCTTTGTTTCCACCAAATGAGTGACTATCAGCAGAATATAGATTTGGTGTTGGCCCAAGTCCAAGGGCCAGCCTGCAGCTATCATCTGGAGCGGTCAAACTTTGATCGCCATGCTGAAATGATTTTCTAGAGTTCTGTGCTATTTCTGAGCTCCTAATGTAACCCAAGTTCACGGCTGACATAGATAGTTCTTCATTCCTGCAATTTATGGCAGATGGTTGGGCCTGGGAGAATGAAGCAGTAGCTATATGTTCCTTTCCATGAAACCAAAGATTTGTCCTATTAAGGTCCATCCTGCTTATTATAAATAAGGTAGGATTATGATAGGAAGAAATTTATATGTTATCCAGAGACCAGATACTTAATCCAACCAACAGAGATCAGAACTCCAGCTTTACAACTTCACCGCTGAGGAAGCACATAGTATACACAAAAAGAAAATACACATGGATGTTCATGTAATGTATACCACCACTGACAAAACCTGATGTATCAGCCCTATCCATGAGCATGAAGTTTTATTGATCCCAAATGGAAAACAATGAGGCTGCAGAAACTATGGGCAAATCACATACACCACTATGTTATGCATCCATAATCCCAACAAAACTTCATAAACTTTCCACGATCTGCAGGTGAAGGAAGACCATAAGTGAAATTGAACAAATTAGATTGAAGCATAATAAGACAACCGCTGATTAAAGTTAATATTCCATTTCTATTAAGATGACACAAACAATGTTAGAGGGGGAAAAAGGGTGCAAATATCAAGCCAACTCAATGTTTTGAAAATCAGCATGCAAATAAACCACAAGAACCTGGGGACTGAGGTACAATTATAAATGGACTCAACAGTGAGAAGAATCGTACCAAAGTTAGCATATGTATCTAATAAAAACAGTGTCAACACTCAACAAGCATACACAAGAAACTTTTGTTGATCAGTTGATTTCAAAGTTAGTAGCATGAAAAAAATCATGAGTACATACAGAAGCAATATGATTACTGAAGAAACTTAAACGCCTATGGGGAAGCCATCTGATGATCAACATATTTTTTTCTTAATTTGAAACAGCAACGTCATTTGAAAGACTTCAATAGCAATTGTTACTTCAAAATCCTTACATCAATACTCATTAACATATCTTCACAACCCTCTGAAGTCAGAGTTACTAAGTTTGAAAACTTTACTGTAGAGACAATCCATGTGATCGTGTCCACTGGACAAGAAGCTGCATAGTTTCAAATATAATTGTTTTCGTTGTTTGTCCATATCTCTTGAGCACATGTTTTACAGAGCAAAATTAGAAACTATTGCATGGGTATGCAGTAAACATTAAGCGATGCTCTTGACACAGAAAATTATATAGGTACGCTAATAAATAAAAGGTTAGTTTTTCCTTGAATTGGAAACTTTAGCTCAAACACGCAATTAAGAAACTGCCTACAAAACTACAAAAGAAATGGATGAACTTACCAAATTCCCACTAAAATTCACAAGATCCACGGCAAAGTTTCAGTTATGCGAACTTTCCCATTAGAATCAATGCACTGAAAACATAGAGAAAGACAATCATTTAAGGTAGTATCTTAACTTTTGTGCATCCAATAATTCCTGAAATGATTGTCATAAGAACTCCACTCAAAGGAAAGCCTTTAATTTTCAAAACTTGCAACTAAAGAAGAAAGAAGATTAAACAGGGAAGAGGGAAAGAAGTGTGAACTTTTCAAGCAGCTGCGAATCTACAGTAACAGAGTGCACACCATGTTTGCCTGAACTCTAGCTGGATATAAGAAGTTGCAAATTCCTAAAGAAGGCAAAGATAACGATTTCTTGTGTTTAACCAAATTTCTTGAGCTCATGTTATAAGTTAGAAAACCTAGAGACCGTCAAACAGATACGCAAAAAAAAAGGTCGTGTGCTACCTTACGGCTAAGACAATTGCTTAGGTGCTATTAGAAAACCAACTTCCTTGGATTTGGAAGGCAGAAATTGACAAGGAATGATGAATATTGCAAATCACAGCATGTAGCTTGGTTTTTCTAACTCTAGAGAAGATAAGCATGCTAATGAGACATAAGTTTACCAAATTTCCACGGAAAACTCATAAGAGTCACAGCAACTGCTACAATTTGCCAAGTTTTGCTCTAAAACTCATTCAATGGGGGGTCACAAAGGAAACCAACCCTTCAAGCACAAAACCTTAAGCTTCATGCCTATCGCAGCACAGGGCAAACAAGTCCTACTAATAAATAGTACTAATAAAACGACCGGCACATAACTCTACCAGAAGGAAAGTGTGATCCTTCTCCAAGAAACAACGGTTAAAACTTTGAGCGAAGGTTAGAGTTTGCGCTTTTCATAGCAAGAGAGAGAAGTGAGAGGCGGAGATCAGTACCGGCGCGGAGAACCCCGGAGGCGGCGAAGCGAAAGGGTGGAGGAGACCCGGGCAGCGAGGGGAGCGCTGGATGGGGACGGGAGCCGGGAGATAAAAAGAGGCGTGGGGAGGAAAAGCTGGGAGATTTATGCCATCGTGCGTACCGATGCCATAGGGCGAGGGAATTTGGCTTTTGGGGGCTCGGGAGGAGCCGCAGTGCACCACCACCACCCGAGTGCCATCAACCACCTAATCATGCACGATTTGGAAGCGGACGGCCAGGCGCGGCCTGGCGCTCGGATCCGGCTTCGGCCCCAGCCGCAGCCCCCCCCCCCCCCCCCCCCCGCAGTTGCGGCTTGGCATCGCGGGGGGGACGACGACGCGGTGAGCCGGCCGCGTGCTGATGCTGCTGCCGCCTGCAACGGTGCACGCCCGCGCGCTGGCGGCGTCGCGTCGCGTGGGGGCTGGGGGCCGGGGTGGTGGGTGGCGGTGGTCGCTTCAATAAACTCTGACGCCATGAACAGCTTGCTCACGAGTTAAGCGCGTGGGTCAGCGCCTCCTGGCCGTCCGATTGGCTGGCCGGTCACAGTCCATGAACCACCACCACCATAGAATTACCACATTATGTATACGACGAATATCACACAAGAAGTGTCCTTTACAGTGACAAGAAGGTGTCTACGGTGGGCCTGAAAGATCATCATCGTTCATCGCTGCTGGTGCTAGCGCTAGCGGTGGCAGACAAACAATCATATGAAAACGACGGGTGGCACCGACTGTGTCCTTACAGTGAGAGATCTGTCGGGATCGACGTGGCCAGCTCGCTGGAGGCCGCCCCCAATCATGGACACCGATCAGGCGACGCGAGATGGACCCCCGGGCCGGCGGAACGTACGAGCCTGGCGTGCCGCGCGCCAGGACCGGCGCAGAGTCACCTTTCGGAACTCGGAGGGACAGCGAGTGCCCGTGCCCCCAGTGAGTCACTGTGGCTGTGGACGCCAGTAGCAGGTAGGGGGTAGGGGAAACCACCGATCGGCTAGCGCTCGTCCATCCAGTCCGTCCTCGGAATGGGGACGGAAGCGTCCACGCACACCAAAGCCCGCACAATTACGCTGCGCGTGGCGGCCGGCAGCCACTGAGCCGGCGCACCTCGGCTAGGCTCGGCAAGTCAAGGCGTGGGGAGCGGCCGAGCAGAGCCGCGACGCGACGCGAGGGAGGAAGAAGGAAGGAATCAATGAAAGGCAGGGTCAATGCGCCGCGCCCGGTTGCCGCCGCCCCGCGCCCCATTCGCTGCGTCCAGTCCGTCCACGCAACGCGGGGCGGGGCCGACGCGGCGTTGCGCGCGTCAGCGCTCCTCCCGTCCCACGCTGCCCGGCCACCGCACCCGCAGACCGCACGGCGTGCGTGCGTACGAGTCGCAATCGCGGCCATCCCCTCCCTTTCCCGGCGTCCGCAAGGGGCAAGGCAGCCTAGGATTGGACCACCGCACGCAGCAAGACCGTGGCGCATGTCCGACGGAGGCGTTTTACCCGGCCCGTCCAGTGGCGAGGCGCCGCATTTCGTAGATGTTGGTTCGCGCGCTCTCTCTCTCTCCGACGTCGCGGACGCCGACGTACAGTCCCGGTGAAGGAGACCTCCATCACAAGAGGCGAATAAACCATATATATGCTGGTCCTATATATATATAAGGGAAAATTGCTTTACATGACCGAGCGAGCACTTTCAATTTTGGTGCAGTCCCCGGGACATTTTTTCCGATGAACTTAGCACATCACAGCTACAAAAAAAAGATTGCCAGGCGTGAGTGGAGTATAATACTACATCCACATCCTTTTCGTACGTACAGATTCTTCAAACGGAGAAAACATGGATGCAAAAACACCTACTACAATATTATGGATAATAATTTATTTATGTGCAGGTGCAGCCTGGCTGGCACCATCCGGGCGATCCGAGAGCCAAGTTGCAAATGAAGCATCAGCGTCAGTGCAGGTAGGGTTGGCGACGAGAATAATACAGCCGATGAATTATGCGCTCCATTATATATCGGCTGCGGTACGGTTTTGCCACTTTAATATAGTTGTACTTTAATCCAGAGAAATGCTGCTTTCTTGCAATTATTATTATCAGGCCCTAGAAAGCAATAAAAAAAAGTTTTCTTTTGAGTGAGGGAGGGAGAGAGAGATTGGTGGGTTTACAGGCCAAAAACGCAAGAACATAGTACATACCGGATCATATCCCTTGATGCTCGTAACATGCCCACCCTTGATTGGAGCTCACAATTCATGCACCTAAAAAATAACAGGGTACAAAAATGATTTTGCAGCCAGAAGAATAGCCACACTGACAAACGTCTCGCTAGCCTGGAATCATGCTGTGCGAACTTGCAATAGGCCAAATCGTGTGAGCTATGTATGACAGGCTGCAGGATACTGGGGCACGAAGCAGCCACAAAACATACCGCAAAATTGCAGGTAGCTTTACAGCTCTTATTGACAATTGGAAAACAAAAAACTGTGCATCACATGCACAATCAGGAATAGTTTCTTGGTTGGCACTGGCTAGGTCCTAATCCTACTGAATCAGGATCTCCTCCGCTGCACCCCGACCGCTCTGAGGCTTTCCACCGCACGAGGACGGGCAGCAGCTCTACGGTAAATTGACACACGAGTTAAGCAATAGTGATGAGTGGGGAACTGTAAACAAAAGAATACAATGAACAATGTCCGGTTTCACCCCAGTATCATTGTACCAAGAAGAAATACTAAACAATGCCAGCTATGTACATGTAGCTGCTCACTGAACTTTCAAGGTTGCTATAGCGTGCTTAACTAAAACTGTTCCCAAGAGCCAATACGGAATCTGGCGAAACTCACAAACCCGAAATTTGCTTGTCTAAGAAAAATGGTACCATTGAAAGCCTACTTTTGAACTGGATTAAATCCTAGTAGATGTTTCAGCCAACATATCTGCTAGGAATCCTGAAAGCACATTAAGAACATAGAAGAAACCATCCTTGACAAAAACACTGCTACCAAAACAGCACTACAGCTATCTAGCTAACAGGGAGACCTGGGATGGGGGCAGTAAGCAAGGACAGCTTCTTTGCACCAGCCATAACCCAAAGATCAATCTCCAAACCAACACTTTTAATAGCAACACTAGGACTCTTATTGTCAAAAACGCAGCCATTGCGATGTTTCCAAAGGGTCCAAACACCAAGAATGACAAGAGAATTAAGACCATTTCTTGCAATCCCAGGAATCTTGGTGCTCAAATCTTGCCACCAATCCATAAAAACCCCTTTCACAGGACTGATGGGCCAAGTGCTGTAGATTAACAAGACGAAACAGCTTGAACCAAAATTCTCTAGCAAAAACGCAGCCCAGCAACATATGATTTAAGGTTTCCTGATCCTGATCACATAATGGACATCTCTCCGGATGATCCATACCTCTTCTTTGCAACCTATCAGCTGTCCACACCCTCTTGTGAGCGACCAGCCATATGAAAAACTTAGATTTCGGAGGAGCCCAAGTCTTCCATATTATATGAAAAGGCTCAAACTCAATTGACCCAATAAAGAAACCCCTATAAGCTTCCTTGGAAGAATATTTTCCATTGGCAGCAAGGTGAAAGAAATGCTTGTCATCAACATGAGGTCTTAGCTGAACCAAATCTAATAAATCCCATAGCAGGAGAAACTCGTTGATAACACCCACTGAAAGACCCCCCTGAATATCCGAAATCCAGCTGTGATTGGAGAGAGCGTCCAATACTGTTCTCCGATTAACCCTTTGCTTAGAAATAGTTCTAAATAACCGTGGAGTCAAATCTGCAATTCGATGTCCCGACAGCCACCTATCTGTCCAGAAAAACGTAGAAGCATCATTACCAATATCAGTTTGCATAGCCATTGAGAAGAAATCTTTTACTTTCTTAGGAACTTGGATGGAAATAGAAGTCCAAGGGCGAGTTGGGTCAGTTTTTGCCAACCATAACCAACGCATTCTAAGTGACCAAACAAGCTCTTTTAAGCTCGAAATACCAAGGCCACCCAGCTCAATAGGCCTGCAAACAGTCCCCCAGGCCACATGACAATGTCCACCTCTTGCATCTTTCCTCCCTCACCATAAAAACCCACAGCGAATCTTGTCAATAGCTTTGAGCGCCCAAGCTGGAAAATCCACAGCCATAGCAAGATAAATGACCATCCCTGTGAGAACATACTGGACGTGGATTTTACGACCAGATTTAGTCAATAAATCAGCCTTCCAACCAGCAAGTTTATTTGCAATCTTATCAATGATGGGCTGAATCTGATCTCTAGTGACCTTTTTAATAGCTAGCGGTAGACCCAAGTACCGACAAGGAAAATCAGCCACCTCGCAAGGTAGCAAGTTATGAAGCACAGCAAGGTCTTGATCGTCACATCTAATAGGATAAACGTTGCCCTTCTGGACATTAGTACATAAGCCGGAAACCTCTCCAAAGAGGTGAAGAATATCCAAAGTAATATTGATATCCAAAGCAATCGGACGAAGAAATATCACTACATCATCAGCGTATAACGAAATCCGGTGCTGCAAAATCCGTGGGGCGAGGGGTTGCAGCAGTCCAACCTGTTCAGCTCGGTTAAATAGGAATACCAAAATATCCATGACCAAGATGAACAGAAAAGGTGACAAAGGATCGCCTTGTCTAAGACCACGTCGGTGAATAATAGTCTGTCCAGGCAGTCCGTTAAGTAGCACCTGGGATGAAGAGGTCCATAGCAAACCACTAATAATGTCCCTCAATATCTGACCAAAACCCAAATGTTGCAGAACTTCAAGGAGGAAAGGCCAAGCAACTGAATCAAACGCCTTTGAGATATCTAACTTCAGGAGGATTCGAGAAAGCTTATGTTGATGAAGAAAGTGAGTAGTCTGTTGCACTAACATAAAATTATCCTGAATGAAGCGACCTTTAATAAAGGCACTTTGATTAGGAGACACCATAGTGTGTAATCTACCCGCCAGACGATTAGCAAGGAGTTTAGTGAGCAGTTTTGCGAAGCTGTGAACTAAACTTATAGGTCTGAAATCCTTTACTTGATCAGCCCCTTCAAACTTTGGGATAAGGGTGATATATGCAGTGTTTAGAACATGAAAATTAATGAATCTCCTGCATCCAACAGCCGAAAACGCAGCCATAACATCAACCTTGATAATATCCCAGCAAACTTTATAAAATCACCCCGTGAAACCATCCGGACCAGGAGCCTTGTCTAAGGGAATAAGACAGATTGTATCCCACACTTCCTTTTCTGAGAATGGGGCATCCAAGGCTGACAGATCAAAGTTTGGAATCCCCAAATTTTCCAAGGAGCCCCAGTAGCCTGCCATAAAAATCATCAACCAGATTGGCCTTGTCATCATGACTAGAGAGGACTGCACCATTGGACACCAATTTTGTGACAAAATTTTTCTTCTTTCGAAATCTGGAGTGCATATGAAACAGTTTAGTGTTGGCGTCCCCTTCACGCAGCCACCCAATTCTGGACCTCAACCTAGCAATAGTCCTTTGAAGGGAAGCAAGGGCCAGAGAATGTTTCTTAAGATTTACTTTAAACCACAACTCAGCTGGAGACAACAGGCGAGAATCTTGGGCAATTTCCAAGTGATGCAACAACACTCGGGCCAGAGCCAAAGTGGACGAAATATTTCCAACTTTTTTAGCACTCCATTCATGCAGCCCTTTAGCAACAGCCTTCAACTTAAGATTCAAAGTGGAAAAAGGACAATTCGAAACTGGGACAGAATGCCATGCCAACGAAACCACCTCCAAAAAACTATCAATCTTGGGCCAAAAAGATTCAAAATGAAACCTGCGCCTACCCAAAATGTTATCCCTCAAACCCAAAAGAAGGGGACAATGATCAGAGTCATTAGAGGCCAGACTTTGAAGCAGAGAATTCGGAAACATCTCCTCCCAATCCAAGGTACATAAGACCCTATCCAACTTCACTAAGGTAGGATTAGCCTGCTGATTGGACCATGTGAATTTTCTACCAATCAAAGGGAGCTCACTCAGAGCAAGGTCGTTGATCAGATTGCGAAATCTTCCCATCATACCCCGGTTGAAGTGTGGGGTATTCTTATCTTCAGCTTTACAGATCAAACTAAAATCACCAGCAATCATCCATGGTCCAAGACACAGCCCCCTCAGATTTCTGAGCTCCTGCAGGAATAGGATTTTATCATTATTTCCCTGGGGTCCATAAACACAAGTAAGCCACCAGGGACTCTCATTTCCATTGAGAAACTGTACTGAGACGCTATTATTCCGGATATACTGCGTGCCTGTGACAACCACATCCTGTTTCCAAGCCACCAAAATCCCACCACTGGCGCCAACAGCAGGTAGCTCAATAAAATTAAGAAACTCGGAGCCTAAGGCTGATAGGAGGACCCCTCTGGTAACGACATCCAATTTAGTTTCTTGTAAGCAAATGATATCAATTTTTGAGGAAGCAACAAAAGAACGGACTGAGTCTTGCCTAGCCGAGGAATTTAATCCTCTTACATTCCATATCAGAACACGTTCCGGATTCATTGACACAAGGGCGAAAAGAACAACCAATGGAAAAACAAACCAGATCCTCCCAAACCCTACAAGTGGTCACTGATATTTGAACCCACAGTACCTTTGCCCCCATATAGTTCGTTATCAATTATCATAATATATGTAAAACAAGGAAGAACTGCAACAGAATTTTATCAGATCAAAACAGTCAGATATTCAGATTTTGCATGCATGGTAACGAGTTTTTTAAAACTTGTGCACACCTGGTATGCTAAGATCACATGCTTGCGCCTTCAGTACAGGACGTTTTACAGGAGCATTAGCATGCTTCGATTTATTCTTCTTCTTTGAGTTAGATGCCAATGTTGCCGATTGTTCGAGTGCTTCGGCTAAGGCATCTAGATCAAAATTGCCGTTGTTGATCTCAGGAATTTTATTTTTATCATTCTGTTCTTCTGGAAGGAACATAGAAGGCCCATTCGGTTGACCTAATTCATCATCGCCGCCTTCTGTTACAAATTTTATTTTTATCATTATGTTCTTCTGGAAGACTTGTAGAAGCTCCATTGGATCGACCTAATTCATCACCACCACCTTCTGCTTGCATAACACATTTTTTGAACTCTTAGAACCTTTCAACTATAAGAAGAAAAAGGGAAGCAAAAACAAAAAAGACATTCTGACTTAAAATCATGTAAAAGTCTGGATTGTTGGAACCGGACCGCCGACACATGGCACGGTCGCCAGGTTGTCCGCACACACATCTAGGCTATCGGGCCACGTCACACGCACCCGAACGCGTAGCAACGGGCTTTAGGTCCGTTCAACCAACACTCTCCCAAAATGCTAGCCCATTAATAATTACACCCTCAACCATATAAATCATACTTGCCTACACACAATGTAGAACTATTCCCAACATGGATATATAGTAAACAGGTTGAATCAATCCGCATATAACCTTTGGGGTTGAGGTCCACATTCAGGAGTCAAGCAAACAAGCACAAATATTATCCTCTCCTCGATGCTTAGCTTTGCCACGAGCGCATGTACCTTAGGTTAGAACCGCATTAATTTTGTTTTATGACCACTGCTGAATAGGGTGAGGCAGAAAGTATATACTAGTACTAGTGTCAACATGCAGACGTTCTGTATATACTAGTACCACGGATCAGTATGTAAACACAGTTTGCAATGTTAATCCAGAGAACTGCAAGAGCACAGAAGCACTCGGATTCCTTACAAAACAGACCAATAAAGATGTTTCGACTAGTAAAGCCTTGCTACATCGACGACACTCACCTGAGCAACAAGGCAAAGCTTGGTCCCGCATAAGCCGCATTGAATGGTCTCGGGCTTGATGCTCATATCACATTACCACCAGTTGGCCAATGCTGCAGGAAAAAAAACAGCAAACGACTCAAAAGGAGCTCGGCGTTCGATTACTGATGACTAGTTGCTTGTGACCGTTCAGGGGGAAAAAAATCTCACACCTGTGAGAAGAATCATCAAGTAAAATGTATAATCGTGGTGGGTTAGCTGAAGAAGGTCCATGGCATAAGCTCGGCTCCTAGTTCCTAGGCTAGGACCAGGAAGAGTGTACGCACAGAAGACATAAAGGGACTCCACCGAATCACCGATATTGATGGTGTAGTGCAGTAGTGGACGGCCTTCTCCCGGTAATCCGCCGCCCAAGGGCCTGGCACGGCAGACCTAAGATGCGCCTCGTCCGCCATGCCCGTGCTCTTCCTCGGCAGAGGGGGGCGCAGCCGGGGACCGGCGGCGCAGAGAGACGTGCGCGGAGTGGTGGGGAGCAGCCAAGGTTTGGAATTGGGCGGCACGGGCGGGGGGCATGAGCAGTGAGCAGAGCTGCAGGGGCAGCCGGGCAGGGGTTCTCGGTTCTGTGACGCAGTCTGGTATGAGTATGACGTCTGCTGCAAACTAATGTGGGCCTTGTATGGGCCCGGTCAGGCCCGCCCAGGAAATATGGATCAGTTGTGTGCAGCCCATAATGATAATTGCCTCCGGCGACCACGCGTTCGTCATCCTCGCCTATAGCCGGAGGCACGGTCTATGGCATGCACGGTTTACAAAACTGTTTCACGTGCGAAAACCAGTACGATAAAAATCGGCCGATTTAACCAAGCCAAATTAATTTGAATTTGTCGGCGTTTCGAGACCGGGGGTCCCCGAGCCGACGAGTGAGTGTGCCGCGTGCCCCAGCCCAGATGGGTCGAGCGCGTGGGCGAGCGCGAAGGGGGGAGAGAGCGAGAGCGAGGTGGCCGGAGCCGGGTCGTGAGGGAGTCGGAGATCCCGCGGCCTTCGTGTTCGTCCCCCGCCCAGGTCGGGTGCGCTTGCAGTAGGGGGTTACAAGCGTCCGCGCGGGTGAGGGGAGCGAGCGGCCCCAAGAGAGCGCCTGCCCCTGCCCTTCGTTCCCGCGAGGCCAACCTTTTCTAAGAAGGCCCTGGTCCCTCCTTTTATATGAGTAAGGAAAGGATCCAGGTGTACAAATGGGGGTGTAGCAAGGCGCTACGTGTCTAGCGGGGGAGAGCTAGTGCCCTAAGTACATGCCAAGGTGGCAGCCGGAGAGATCTTGGCACCCAGCTAGAGTGGCGTCGTGGCTGTCGGAGAAGCAATGGAGCCTGGCGGAGGGACAGCTGTCGGAGTGGTTGGGCCCTTGCTGACGCCCCCCTGCTTCCGTAAGGGAGCTGAGAGCCGCCGTCGTCATGGATCCAGCGGGGCGCCATCATTGCCTATCTGGCGGAGCCAGCCAGATGGGACGTCGGTCCTGTTCTCTGCGGCCCGAGTCGGCTCGGGGTAGGGTGATGATGACGCTTCCTGTCGACGTGGCGGACTCGTGCCCTAGGTCGGGCGACGTGGAGGCTCCTCCGAAGCCGAGGTCGAGTCTGTCCTGCATGGCCGAGGCCGAGCCCGAGCTCCTGGGTCGGGCGAGGCGGAGGTCGTTCGGCAGAGGCCAGGGCGGAGTCCGAGCCCTGGGTCGGGCGAAGCGGAGTTCGTCGTCTTCCGGGGCCTTAGCCCGAGTCCGAGCCCTGGGTCGGGCGGAGCGGAGTTCGCCGTCTTCCAGGGCCTTAGCCCGAGTCCGAGCCCTAGGTCGGGCGGAACGGAGTTCGCCGTCTTCCGGGGCCTTAGCCCGAGTCCGAGCCCTGGGTCGGGCGGAACGGAGTTCGCCGTCTTCCGGGGCCTTAGCCCGAGTCCGAGCCCTGGGTCGGGCGGAGCGGAGTTCGCCGTCTTCCGGGGCCTTAGCCCGAGTCCGAGCCCTGGGTCGGGCGGAGCGGAGTTCGTCGTCTTCCGGGGCCTTAGCCCGAGTCCGAGCCCTGGGTCGGGCGGAGCTTCCTATGGCGTTTTTGGCAAAGCCTGGCCGCCCGTCGGTCTCACTCTTTGCGTTAAATGCCCCGGGGGCTTGGTCGGTCGGCGCGGTGATTTAGTCAGGGTTGCTTCTTAACGAAGGCAAGGCCTCGGGCGAGCCGGAGATGCGTCTGCCGTGAAAGAGGAGGCCTCGGGCGAGACGGAAACACCTCAGGGTCGGCTGCCCTTGCCCGAGGCTAGGCTCGGGCGTGGCGTGATCGAGTCGCTCGTATGGACTGATCCCTGACTTAATCAAACCCATCAGGCCTCTGCAGCTTTATGCTGATGGGGGTTACCAGCTGAGAATTAGGCGTCTTGAGGGTACCCCTAATTATGGTCCCCGACAGTAGCCCCCGAGCCTCGAAGGGAGTGTTTGCACTCGCTTGGAGGCTTTCGTCGCACTTTTTTGCAAGGGGACCAGCCTTTCTCGGTTGCACTTTGTTCCGGTGGGTGCGCGCGAGCGCACCCGCCGGGTGTAGCCCCCGAGGCCTCGGAGGAGTGGTTTCACTCCTTCGAGGTCTTAATGCCTTGCGTAATGCTTCGGCTGGTCTGGCGGTTCCCTCATGCGAACAGGTCGTAGCCCGGGTGCACTGTCGGGGCCCAAGTTCTCGGGCTGGTATGTTGACGCTGTCAACGGTTCGGCCGGAGCCGGGTTTGCGAGAGCAGCCCCCGAGCCTCCGCACAGGGCGAGAGGACGATCAGGGACAGACTCGGCTTTTTTACATACGCCCCTACGTCGCCTTTCCGCAAGGAGGAGGGGGGGAGAGCGCCATGTTACCCTCGATGGGCACCGAACATGGTGTCTCCGGTGAGCTGCAATCGGGTAATCCGAGTGGACGTCCGTGCCCCGTTCGTTAGGGGTCGGCTAGGGGCCCGGAGGCACGCCCAAAAGTACCTGCGGGTGACCTGCCGGACCCGGTCCCCTGGCGACGGGGTCCGAGGGCTCGATGCCTCCCTCCGATGGGATTCCGTTACAGGTTCGTTCCCGCTGGTCTCGGAAATGTCCTAGGGTACCTCGGGAGCGCAGCCCGAGCCTTGGTTATGTATCGAACGTACCCCTGGTCATCCCTCGCTCGGTGTCTGAGGCGACTGTGAACCCTTCGGAGGGCCAGCCTTCGAACCCCTGATCAGTAATGGGCGCGGAGCCCGAGTAGCCTGAGGCGGTCGTGGAACCTTTCGGGGGGCCGACCTTCGAACCTCTGACCAGTAGTGGGTGTCGGGCCCACGCGATCTGAGGCGGCTGTTGAACCCTTCGGGGGGCCAGCCTTCGAACCCCTGATCAGTAAGGAGGCTCGGAGCCTAGTTCCTTCACGGGGAAGGATCCCTTTGGGGGTATCCCCTTTCCCGGTCCCTGTTGCAAGAGATAGAGAAAGAAGAAAAAGGGAAAAAGGATACGAAATTGAACGACGTGGCGTACCTTTTTTGGTGTGGTCGTTTTGGCGAAGGCAAAAACGTCGCCAGCTGCTTCCGCCAGACGCACTGCCCGTCGAGCCGCGGAGTTAATGCGCCGGGGCGAGTAGCTGGCGAGGCTGCCGTTGCGCGTGCGCGAGCCGTTCGAGGAACGGGTCACGGGCGTGTCGCCTTCACACCGTGAGAGAGGGGGTTCTCTTGCTGCCTCCGGATGGGACGTGAGCTTGGCTGATGGCGTGACCGCTGCTCTTGCGCGCCTGCCACAGTCATTACTGCCGGCCCACTTTTGACCGCGTTTGACCGCTGTGCCTGGCTGGCGCTGCTGGGCCGCGTGCGGGGCCGCCTCGGGTCGCGGTATTGGTTCCGCAACCGAGGAGGTGCGGTGGTGGCGCAAGTGGCATAGTGGCTTACATGCAGCATCCGGCGCGCCGGTTGCGTGACGCGTGGGCTTGAGCCTCCGTGCTGGCCTGTCAGGAGTCGGAGAGGCGCGTCCACTTGGCGCGGTTGCATGCCGCCCGCATGGCTGCCCGCCCCTTTCGCCCGTTGGTCTGGGCAAAAGTGGGGGGTCACTTGTAACCGCTGGGTGGTTGCGCGCGCCGCGCGCGGCGGTTCGGCTTCTTCTGCTCGAAGCCGGTCTGTATGACAGGTGGGTCCCAGCCCCCGCGCCGCAGGGGAGGGCTTTGGAGGCGTGTTGGAGAAGACTCAGCCCGTGACGGTTGGGGGCGCAAGCAGGGAGAGTTGCCTTTAAAAGGGGGGCGACCCCTTCCGTAAGGCAACCATGTCTTCTTCCTCCCTTATGCATCGTGTCTTTCCACCTTTCAAGCCCCCGGACGGGGGAAACTGCCGTCTTCGTGCCTCATCGTCGGAGGACACCACCCCGTGGGAGTGGGTACCTTTCAGCCATCGTTCGGCTTCAAGGATTTTCATCATGCAGCCCGGCTGCACCCCTCCACCGGCGGTCACCCAAGAGGGTGACCTCCGGCTTGATGGTGGGGGAAAGCGAGCCGGGCTGCGGCCTCTGCCCCTCCCTCAGCCTCAAGGATTTTCATCACCAGGGCTGAGGAGGGGAGTGTGCCGAGTTGGGGTCGGTTCCTGCGCGAGCGGTGGCCCGCTCCTTCCCTCAGTGATCGGGGGGAAGGGCGGGAGTCGTCCGTGGCGCTAACAGCTGCACCGTGCCCGGCTCGCTGAGCCGAGCAGTTTCGGAACCGCTCCCGGTGCGGCCTCCTGCCACGGCAGCTGGAAGAGGTTCTTCCGCCGGCGCGACAGCCAAGGCTGGCCATGGGCCGACCTCCAACTCTACGGCCTTCTGCCCGTCCTTGCCTCTCGAGTTTGGGCAAGGGCGGGGGCCTCCTAGCAGCAGCATTCGCCCTGAGGCCATCATTGCTGTTGTTCGGCCCCCCGGGGCGGAAGTCTTCATCGTCGCCGCTGCCGGGGCGGGCGGCGACATGCCGTTCGTCGGTCTTCTGTTGCTCCGCAGGCCCACCCCTATCGAGTGGGGTTGTTCATACCTGCGGAGGGGGAACCAAAGTTCCGTTTGTAATGGCACTTCGAGTGCCGGGTTTTTTGTACATTTTGGCTTTCGGGGCCTGAACATGTATGTAATTACGGCTCGGAGCCGTGTTTTTTCCTCATTTCCGAGCACTAAGACTCGTCTGCTGATTATCTGAACCGCTTTTCCAAGCATGAGTCGCCCCGTGTCAAGGTGACGAGTGAGGTATCCGTATCCCGGAGGCGTAGGAGTCCCTCGGCTCGGTCGGCCCTGTCGTCCGAGGCTCCTCTAGCTTAGTTAAAGAGACCCCTCGGCCGCTCTTCGACGAGCCGAGGCCAGGGGTAGTGATATCAGTATGAGCAGAGGCGGAGTTGGCTCGAAAATGAAACCTGGTTGGCCGGAGCCTAGCCGAGTTGTCCGTTGGCAGGATCGTCGCCGGAGTTGGTCAGCCGAGGCTTCGGACCGGGCTGGTGCCTTCGGGAGGTGGTTGGCCGAGGCCTCGGAGGTGGCCGGCCGAGCCGCCCGCTCGGGCCGGATCCCGGAGAAGTCCCTGACGGCAATCGCTCAGGCGTAGTGATGACGTCGTCCTTCGGAGCGGAGGCCCTCGGACCGCGTCGCCGTCCGCGGCTAGGTCGGGCCTCGCCGAAGGTGCCGTCGATGCCGAGGGTGTCGCTGCCCCCTTCCAGTGTCGAGACCCGAGCCTGCAGGATCAGCTTGTCTTGTAGTGTGTGCTTTGTGCGGCCGTCGAGGCCAGAACACACACCCTTGCTGTGCTGTAAAGCTGCGTCTCTTTTCCTCTTGTTTCGAGCATCTGGACTTTTTGTCGGTAACAGGGATATTAGTGCGAGCGAG
Organism: Zea luxurians; assembly: GCA_029449295.1. Lineage (NCBI taxonomy): Eukaryota > Viridiplantae > Streptophyta > Magnoliopsida > Poales > Poaceae > Zea > Zea luxurians. The sequence goes on from JAOPSE010000039.1 coordinate 15,835,806, forward strand.
AGTTGCTTCTCGCGGAAGGTGATGAGTGAGGTATCCGTATCCCGGAGGCGTGGGAGTCCCTCGGCTCGGTCGGCCTTGTCGCTTACGCGCACTTTTACTCGTCTATGAGGCCCTATCACCGACTTGGTCGAGAAAACTCGAAGAATCGCTTCGACAGAAGGGCTTCCGAACGTAGAGACTTGTTCGATCCGCGGAGTCACCTTATCCGAACGTGAGTTACTTATCGCAGAAGGTGATGAGTGAGGTATCCGTATCCCGGAGGCGTAGGAGTCCCTCGGCTCGGTCAGCCTTGACTGCTTACGTGTACCCCGTCGTTTCCAGGACCCACTTTTCGAAGTAGTCAAAAAGCACGAAAGATATTCCGGTAAAAGAGATTTTTTTTTAGGAAAATTTTGACGCAGAGGGGGTTTCCCCCCTTTTAGCCCCCGAGGGAGGGTCGGGCTTTGCCGAGGCGAGGCCGACCCTTCCTTGTTGACTAAACTTTGCGTGGGTGTGAGGTATATGAACGACTTGGAAACATCTTAAGGGTAGAAGCGACGTAGCTGTTGGATGTTCCAAGCGTTGCCGTAGACCTCGCCTTGACTGTTGGCCAGCTTGTACGTTCCGGGCTTCAGAACTTTGGCGATGACGAACGGCCCCTCCCAGGGGGGCGTGAGCTTGTGCCTCCCTCGGGCGTCCTGCCGCAGCCGAAGCACCAGGTCGCCCACCTGGAGGTCTCGGGGTCGGACCCCTCGGGCGTGGTAGCGTCGCAGGGACTGCTGATACCGCGCCGAGTGTAGTAAGGCCCTGTCCCGAGCCTCGTCCAGCTGCTCCAGCGAGTCTTCTCGGCTAGCTTGGTTGCTTTCATCGTTGTAGGCCCTCGTCCTCGGGGAGCCGTATTCCAGGTCAGTGGGCAAGACGGCTTCGGCCCCGTAGACCAGGAAGAACGGCGTGAAACCCGTGGCTCGGCTCGGCGTCGTCCTCGGGCTCCAGACCACCGAGGGGAGTTCCTTCATCCATCGCTTGCCGAACTTGTTGAGATCATTGTAAATCCGAGGCTTGAGCCCTTGTAGAATCATGCCATTGGCACGTTCTACTTGCCCATTCGACATGGGATGAGCTACGGCTACCCAGTCTATCCGGATGTTGTGATCCTCGCAAAAATCCAAGAATTTTTTGCCGGTGAACTGGGTGCCGTTGTCGGTGATGATGGAGTTCGGGACCCCGAAGCGATGGATGATGTTGGTGAAGAACGCCACCGCCTGCTCGGATCTGATGCTGTTCAGGGGTCGGACCTCAATCCACTTGGAGAATTTGTCGACGGCGACCAGCAGGTGCGTGTAGCCCCCGGGCGCCTTCTGCAGAGGGCCGACGAGGTCCAGACCCCACACAGCGAAGGGCCAGGTGATGGGTATCGTCTACAGAGCCTGAGCGGGCAGGTGGGTCTGCTTCGCATAGAATTGGCACCCCTCGCAGGCGCGGACAATTCTAGTGGCGTCAGCCACCGCCGTCGGCCAATAGAAGCCTTGGCGGAAGGCGTTCCCGACGAGGGTTCGAGGTGCTGCATGATGGCCGCAAGCCCCCGAGTGTATTTCCTGCAGGAGTTCCTGACCCTCGGCGATGGAGATGCATCGCTGGAGGATGCCCGAGGGGCTACGGTGGTAGAGCTCCTTCTCATCGCCCAGCAAGACGAACGACTTGGCGCGTCGCGCTACCCGCCGAGCCTCGGCTCGGTCGAGGGGCAGTTCTCCTTGGCGGAGATATTGCAGGTACGGGGTCTGCCAATCTTGATCTGGCATGACCCCGCTCTGCTCCTCCTCGATGCGCAGTGCTTCGCCCTCGGGGGCCGAGGGTTCCTCGGGCTGAACCGAGGATGGCTCGGGCTGGGCCGAGGTTACCTCGGACTGGGCCGAGGGCACCTCGGGCTCGGGCGTGTCGCCTATCTTGACGGAGGGTTGGTGCAGATCCCGGGAGAAGACGTCCGGGGGAACCGTCGTTCGCCCCGAGGCTATCTTCGCCAGCTCGTCTGCAGTCTCGTTGTAGCGCCGGGCGATGTGGTTAAGCTCGAGCCCGTAGAACTTGTCTTCCAGGCGTCGAACCTCATCACAGTAGGCCTCCATCTTCGGGTCGCGGCAGTGGGAGTTCTTCATGACTTGGTCGATGACGAGCTGCGAGTCGCCGCGTGCATCGAGGCGTCGGACCCCTAGCTCGATGGCGATTCATAATCCGTTGATCAGAGCCTCGTACTCAGCCACATTGTTGGACGCCGGGAAATGGAGGCGGAGCACGTAGCGCAGGTGTTTCCCGAGGGGCGAGACGAAGAGCAGGCCCGCGCCGGCTCCCGTCTTCATCAGCGACCCGTCGAAAAACATGGTCCAGAGCTCCGGTTGGATCGGAGCCGTCGGCAACTGGGTGTCGACACATTCGGCTACGAAGTCCGCCAGTACCTGGGACTTGATGGCCTTCCGAGGGGCGAACGAGATTGTCTCGCCCATGATTTCCACCGCCCACTTTGCGATTCGTCCTGAGGCTTCTCGGCACTGGATGATCTCCCCCAGGGGGAAGGATGACACCACAGTCACCGGATGAGACTCGAAGTAATGTCGCAGCTTTCGCCTCGTCAGGATCACTGCATACAGAAGCTTCTGGACTTGTGGGTAGCGGATCTTGGTCTCGGACAGCACCTCGCTGACGAAGTAAACTGGCCTCTGAATGGGCAAAGCATGCCCCTCTTCCTGCCTTTCGACCACGATCGCGGCGCTGACCACCTGAGTGGTAGCGGCGACGTAGACCAAGAGGGCTTCTCCATCAGCTGGGGGTACCAAGACGGGCGCCTGGGTGAGGAGCGCCTTCAGGTTCCTGAGGGCTTCCTCGGCCTCGGGAGTCCAAGTGAAGCACTCGGCTTTCCTTAGGAGACGGTACAGGGGCAGGCCCCTTTCGCCGAGGCGCGAGATGAAACGGCTCAAGGCCGCGAGACATCCCATGACCCTCTGTACGCCTTTTGAGTCCCTGATGGGCCCCATGCTTGTGATGGCTGCGATCTTCTCCGGGTTGGCTTCGATGCCCCGCTCGGAGATGATGAATCCCAAGAGCATGCCTCGGGGCACCCCGAAGACGCACTTCTCGGGATTGAGCTTGACGCCCTTCGCCTTGAGACACCGGAATGTCACTTCAAGGTTGGAGAGAAGGTCGGAGGCTTTCCTCGTCTTGACTACGATGTCATCGACGTAGGCCTCGACCGTGCGACCGATGTGTTCGCCGAACACATGGTTCATGCACCACTGGTACGTTGCACCCGCGTTCCTCAAACCGAACGGCATGGTGACGTAACAGTACATGCCGAAGGGCGTGATGAAAGAAGTCGCGAGCTGGTCGGACTCTTTCATCTTGATTTGATGATACCCTGAGTAGGCATCGAGGAAAGACAGGGTTTCGCACCCTGCAGTGGAGTCCACGATTTGATCGATGCGAGGTAGAGGGTAGGGGACCTTCGGACATGCTTTGTTGAGACCAGTGTAGTCTACACACATCCGCCATTTCCCCCCTTTCTTCCTCACAAGTACAGGGTTGGCAAGCCATTCGGGATGGAATACCTCTTTGATGAACCCTGCTGCCATCAGCTTGTGGATCTCCTCGCCTATCACCCTGCGCCTTTCCTCGTCGAATCGGCGCAGAGGCTGTCTGACCGGTCGGGCCCCGGCCCGAATATCCAGCGAGTGCTCGGCGACATCTCTCGGTATGCCGGGCATGTCCGAGGGACTCCACGCAAAGACGTCGGCGTTTGCGCGGAGAAAGTCGACGAGCACTGCTTCCTATTTGGGGTCGAGCCCAGAACCGATCCGGATCTGCTTGGAGGTGTCTCCACTGGGGTCGAGAGGGACAGCCTTAACCGTCTCCGCTGGCTCGAAGTTGCCGGCATGTCGCTTCACATCCGGCACCTCTCGGGAGAGGCTTTCCAGGTCGGCGATGAGGGCCTCGGACTCGGCGAGGGCCTCGGCGTACTCCACGCACTCCACATCGCATTCGAATGCGTGTTTGTACGTGGGGCCGACGGTGATGACCCCGTTGGGGCCCGGCATCTTGAGCTTCAGGTAGGTGTAGTTGGGGATGGCCATGAACTTCGCGTAGCATGGCCTTCCCAACACTGCGTGGTAGGTTCCTCGGAACCCGACCACCTCGAACGTCAAAGTCTCCCTTCGGAAGTTGGAGGGTGTTCCGAAGCAGACAGGAAGGTCGAGCTGTCCGAGGGGCTGGACGCGCTTCCCAGGAACGATCCCGTGGAAGGGCGCAGCGCCTGCTCGGACGGATGACAGATCGACGCGCAGGAGCCTGAGGGTCTCGGCGTAGATGATATTGAGGCAGCTGCCCCCATCCATCAGAACCTTGGTGAGCCTGACGTCGCCGATGACGGGATCGACGACGAGCGGGTACTTCCCCGGGCTCGGCACGTGGTCGGGGTGGTCGTCTTGGTCGAAGGTGATGGGCTTGTCGGACCAGTCTAGGTAGACTGGCGCCGCCACCTTCACCGAGCAGACCTCCCGATGCTCTTGCTTACGATGCCGAGCCGAGGCATTCGCCGCATGCCCTCCGTAGATCATGAAGCAGTCGCGGACCTCGGGGAACTCTCCTGCTTGGTGCGAGCAGTGTCGGAGAGGAACAGGGGGAGGTTGCGGATGACGAGGTTGTCATCGTCCGTTCCACCTAGCTGACAGGCCAGGCGGTAGTCCGCGAGCCACAATTCCGGTCTCGTTTCCCCCGAGTACTTTGTGATAGTAGTCGGGGGTCGGAATCGGGGCGGAAACGGCGCCCGCCGAATGGCTCGGCTAAAGACCTGCGGACCGGGTGGTTCGGGCGAGGGACTCCGATCCTCCCCGCTGTCGTAGCGTCCCCCACGCCTTGGGTGATAGCCTCGGCGCACCCTTTCGTCGAGGCGGGCCCGACGGTCGCGATGAGGGTGCTCGTCGCCGAGGTGGCCCGGGGCCGCAGGCGCGGTGTTGCGCGTGCGCCCGGTGTAGACCGAGGCTTCCCGCATGAGTCGGGAAGTCGCGGCACGAGGTTCCGAGGGGTACCCCTGCCTTCGGGAGGCAGAGCTCTCGGCCCGCCGGGCCGCAGCGCCTTCCAGGAGATGCTTGAGCTCTCCTTGGATTCGCCGACCCTCGGTGGTTGATGACTCCGGCATCGCGCGGAGGAGCATCGCTGCGGCTGCCAGGTCCTGACCGGTTCCGCCGGATGCGGGTGGCGGTCTGTTCCTGGCATCGTTGGCGATGCGGTGCTGGAGACCTTGGGGCAGGTGACGTATTTCTCCGGCGGGGGGCTGGCCCGCCCATACCTGCCCGACGTCCCGGCGGATTGCCTCGAGCGCTCCTGCTCCCTCATCAAGCCCGGCTCGCGCCCCGCGGACTTGCTCGAGCTGTGGGTCGTGACCCCCCGCCGGAACGGGGACCACAGCTAGCTCCCGCGGGATGTCGGCGCGAGGCGCTGGCCTAGGGGGATCACCATCCTCCGGCATGCCGAGACAGCTGCCTCCGGAGGGATCCCCTAGCTCGACGTGGAAACATTCGCGGCTCGGGCCGCAGTCCTTGTCGTCAAGGCTGCGGCTGCCGTCAGAACAGTCGGAGAGGCAGTAGTTGCATGCGGTCGTGAAGTCCCGCATGGCTCTGGGGTTGCCAGATCCAGAGAAATCCCAGCAGATGCTGGGATCGTCATCTTCCTCAGACCCAGAGGGCCCGTAGGTCGAGATGTCCGTCAATCGGTCCCAAGGCGACCGCACACGAAACCCCAGAGGGGTTGCACTCGCCTCAACGTGAGCGCCCGCCAAAGCGAAGTCGCTAGGCGGGTTGAGGCCGAGTCGAAATGACGAAGGATGGGGATCAGCCGGTACCTTTTGGTCGACGAGGAGCGACGAAGTCACACCGGGGGCTGATCGCGCCGTCGTCCTGGGTGCGAGGGCGACGTCCTGCAGGCCCTCCGTGAGCGCGCTGGCGTCGTCCACTTGCTCGGGGTCGGCGTGTCGCGGGGGGACGGCGCTCGCCTTCGCCTCAAACGCGTGGGTGATGCCCGACGCGTCCTCCGTTGGGGCGCTGGGGATATCGATTTGCTCGACAGCCGGCTGAGTGCAGCCTCCCGCTCGGCCCTGGTTGCCCCGCCTCCTCCTCCGATGGCGAGGGAGAGGATGGGGCGAGCTTGAAAGTTGTCCTTCCCCCACGCGGGAAAGACGTCGTCGATTCCACCGCCGGCGGGCGGGCTGTCCGCCACCATTGTCGCTGTCGCGCGGCGGTGGAAGGAGTATCATGTCGTAGTTGCCGTCGAAAGACATGAACTCGAGGCTCCCGAAACGGAGCACCGTCCCGGGTTGAAGGGGTCGTTGGAGACTGCCCATCTGGAGCTTGACGGGAATCCGCTCGTCAACACGCAGCGTGCCCCTACCTGGCGCGCCAACTGTCGGCGTTTCGAGACCGGGGGGTCCCCGAGCCGACGAGTGAGTGTGCCGCGTGCCCCAGCCCAGATGGGTCGAGCGCGTGGGCGAGCGCGAAGGGGGGAGAGAGCGAGAGCGAGGTGGCCGGAGCCGGGTCGTGAGGGAGTCGGAAATCCCGCGGCCTTCGTGTTCGTCCCGCGCCCAGGTCGGGTGCGCTTGCAGTAGGGGGTTACAAGCGTCCGCGCGGGTGAGGGGAGCGAGCGGCCCCAAGAGAGCGCCTGCCCCTGCCCTTCGTTCCCGCGAGGCCAACCTTTTCTAAGAAGGCCCTGGTCCCTCCTTTTATATGAGTAAGGAAAGGATCCAGGTGTACAAATGGGAGTGTAGCAAGGCGCTACGTGTCTAGCGGGGGAGAGCTAGTGCCCTAAGTACATGCCAAGGTGGCAGCCGGAGAGATCTTGGCACCCAGCTAGAGTGGCGTCGTGGCTGTCGGAGAAGCAATGGAGCCTGGCGGAGGGACAGCTGTCGGAGTGGTTGGGCCCTTGCTGACGTCCCCCTGCTTCCGTAAGGGAGCTGAGAGCCGCCGTCGTCATGGATCCAGCGGGGCGCCATCATTGCCTATCTGGCGGAGCCAGCCAGATGGGACGTCGGTCCTGTTCTCTGCGGCCCGAGTCGGCTCGGGGTAGGGTGATGATGGCGCTTCCTGTCGACGTGGCGGACTCGTGCCCTAGGTCGGGCGACGTGGAGGCTCCTCCGAAGCCGAGGTCGAGTCTGTCCTGCATGGCCGAGGCCGAGCCCGAGCTCCTGGGTCGGGCGAGGCGGAGGTCGTTCGGCAGAGGCCAGGGCGGAGTCCGAGCCCTGGGTCGGGCGAAGCGGAGTTCATCGTCTTCCGGGGCCTTAGCCCGAGTCCGAGCCCTGGGTCGGGCGGAGCGGAGTTCGCCGTCTTCCGGGGCCTTAGCCCGAGTCCGAGCCCTGGGTCGGGCGGAACGGAGTTCGCCGTCTTCCGGGGCCTTAGCCCGAGTCCGAGCCCTGGGTCGGGCGGAACGGAGTTCGCCGTCTTCCGGGGCCTTAGCCCGAGTCCGAGCCCTGGGTCGGGCGGAGCGGAGTTCGCCGTCTTCCGGGGCCTTAGCCCGAGTCCGAGCCCTGGGTCGGGCGGAGCGGAGTTCGTCGTCTTCCGGGGCCTTAGCCCGAGTCCGAGCCCTGGGTCGGGCGGAGCGGAGTTCGTCGTCTTCCGGGGCCTTAGCCCGAGTCCGAGCCCTGGGTCGGGCGGAGCTTCCTATGGCGTTTTTGGCAAAGCCTGGCCGCCCGTCGGTCTCACTCTTTGCGTTAAATGCCCCGGGGGCTTGGTCGGTCGGCGCGGTGATTTAGTCAGGGTTGCTTCTTAACGAAGGCAAGGCCTCGGGCGAGCCGGAGATGCGTCTGCCGTGAAAGAGGAGGCCTCGGGCGAGACGGAAACACCTCAGGGTCGGCTGCCCTTGCCCGAGGCTAGGCTCGGGCGTGGCGTGATCGAGTCGCTCGTATGGACTGATCCCTGACTTAATCAAACCCATCAGGCCTCTGCAGCTTTATGCTGATGGGGGTTACCAGCTGAGAATTAGGCGTCTTGAGGGTACCCCTAATTATGGTCCCCGATAGAATTTAACTCGGTTTACTGGCAAAATACCGCTGGTTAACGATGAAATGAAATGGTTTTTTACTGTTTTTTACAGAAAAAATAGAAAAATTTGATAGGATTTATTTATAGTTTGCTCAATTCACATTGCACAGTAAATATTAAGTGATCCACACGACATGTGTTCATCAAAATAACATACATATGCAACCACAAACTCCAGTTATCATGCAACAAACAACCAGCGAACTTCGCAATACTCAAATACAGGTTTTTTTTACAGCTCTACAACGAGACAACGACACATAGGTCGACTTATTTCACAATACTCACATGTTCAGCTCGAGCCATAGTGATAATACTCAGGCATGTTGGAAGGATCGTGATATTGATAGGTCTATACAAAATATATGAGCGAGTAAACAAGAATGGTAAATAAATACTTATCCACAAGAACGATACATTAGCGAGAAAACAAGAATTGTGGTCCTGGTAGATATATATTTGAATATGGCGGTGGAGGGGTCCATAGTTTCCATACTCATACATGATCGATGGTGGTACTTCGCCTGGTGGTCCCTGTCGCGGTTGCCATTGCCATGTATAAGGGTTTTAATTTGGGTCTTGTCCACACGGATAGTTAGAAGAATTGGGGCTACGGAATCCATCTTAGACAGGAAATGAAACCGAAATTAACCACTAAATATCTAAACTGGACTTGAGCTACGGATTTTATCTTCACATAAAGCATATAACATTTTCACATATAGCATATAACATTAAACAAGACTAATATACATAAATTGACCACTAAATGACTAAATTGGAACTCAATCTTGGCATTAAATCCAGTTTCTCGGCAAAAATTGGTGGTTTACCGGTCCAAAAAATGGTTTACCATTGGTTTTCAGTTTTTATGTTTTTTTTATTTTTTTGAATTTAGAACGAATTTTGAAAAAAAAAACGTGCAGTTTCGGTAAACCGACTGGTTTACTGCTGGTTTTCATCGGTTTTGTAAACCGTGTTGGCATGTTGCTTGCCTAGCTCCAGCTTCGTGTGTATGACTATCGTGAGTGCAGTCATTCGTCTAAGATTATCTCTAGCAGTTTATCTATTCTCATACTTATATTTAAATATTATTTTGCGAACAATACAATTTATAGTGTATAATAATGTAAAACAATGTTTTTTATTAAACTATGGCACAGTCAAATATTCGCGTATATTCGCGCTCTTGTACACCTGTACATGACACTATCGGAGACCTGAATCGACCAGTAAATTACCCTGCTCTAACCATCAGCACCATCGGTGGTGATTAACAACTGGTTGTTGCAGATTAAGCCCTAGTAAGGTAGTTTGAAGGTGGGCCAAAAGCTAGCGACGGAACTGGTTATTGCATATATACGACGGTTAAACCAACACCTACTCGTTTGCGATGTGGGTTGATCAGGTGTCGCAGCAGTACATGGACGACACGTTCCAGCCCCAGTTCAAGAGCTGCGTCTGCGTGGGCGTGGCGGACGGGAAAACGTGGCCAGCGTCATGTGCTCCTACAACCAGGTCAACGGGAATCCCACCTGCGCCGACAAGGTCCTCCTGTCAGGGGGAAGCTCAACGGGTGGGGGTGGGACGGTGGGTATCCATTCCATTCCACGGCTCCTGCAGCATCTCATGTTTCACAAGAAATCTCTCTATCTCTGACTCGGTCGACGTGCTGTACAACAACCAGCACTACACCAGAACCCCATCTCGATCAAAGCAGGTACGCCATGTTCGCTCATGCTGATGCTCTGCCACGGCAATGATGCGCCGAGGTCATTCGTCATATCGTACGCCAGTGGCGATTTTTGGAGGTAAAATTTATTAATCTTTTAGCAAAACACTGTTATAGTTTATAAAAATTTATATTATATAGAGCTGCTCCCGATGACCTGACAATAATTTTTAGCTAGATTCATCACTGCGTCGTGACAAATGTGCTGACTCCGGCAGGCGGTATGGTTGGACCTGAACTGTGGCAACTTACTGGTGCTGCACACCGTGGCGGTCGTGCATGCCGGCAAGCTGTCAGAGTCCGACGGCCTCGAGCCAAGCGACATGTACACACCCTCCATCTAGCCTTGCCTTAAACTTAGGAACAATGGGCGGCGCGGCACGACACGATTAGATGGTATCGTTTGTCGGTGAAGAAGATCTACATTAGGGCAGCGACGGTTAGGGAAGCTCACTCCGTTGTTGACCGCCTCCCCTAGAGATCGGTCTAGGGTTTGAGGTGAGGAATTGTGGACGGATGAACTGGCGTCAAAAACCACCCCTTTATTTATAGACTGTGCAACATGGGCCCAACAACCTCGTCTTGGATTCGACACCCCCATGATGCAAGGTCAAGGGTCCAGTTAGCCGTTTGGGCAGCTGATGGAGATTAATTCCAACAACCGGCGACACGGTGTACACGCTCGGCAATGGGCTTAGCTACACCAGCTTCGCGCACCACCTGGTCTTAGCGTCGGAGCAGGTGGCCCTACAATTGCACGGAGGGCCACGAGTGCCTCACCGAGCGACGCCTGTCCGTGGAGGTAGACCGAGGGCGCGCACTGCGAAAGCCTGTTGTTCAGCGTGCGCACTGCGAAGGCCTGTTGTTCAGCGTGCGCCCGCGGGTGCGAAACGCGGGCACACTGTGTTTCATGTTCTCGTCACCGGCCACTGTGCACAACATCACCACTAGGTAGAGTGAGGCCAACTTAAATAGTTGAATTACCTCCTCCTGATTGAAGCCATTAAGGAGAGGAAAATGGAGAACCCACCTGTGTTCGCTTGCCTCACCGAATCGAGCAATGTGCGCGGACACACGACATATGAGTGAATGGTCCAGCGATTTCTCGCTTCCGACCTTGTGGGCGCACGACTTCCTTTTGCCGCTTGATATATTTGCATGCATGGAGAAAACTGCGCTGATCTATTTTGGCAAGCAATTATTATTGTATTAATTGTGAGTGATCTAATTGATTGACTGCGTATTAATCATGTTAGTGTTGTGATTACGCGGCTGATTACTTGTCTATTTTAGTCGCGTTGTGTGTACATATTAAGGGCAAGACGTTGTCCCTCTGTACCGATTTTCTACTACTCACGACAAAACGTTGTGCTGCCTTCGTCTTCCACATCGCGTCGCAGACGTGACACCGAAGATAGGAGAGCAGGATCTCTGAAGCTTACGTCCCATCCTTGCCATGCACGGGGTAGGGGACGTATCATGTTTTTAGGAAGTAGCGTCGCGACTGCTCGCTGTTCGTCTGCTTGCTCTACGCCGACACCGTCATTCTCGCTGGCTTACTTCCCCTACTTACTTTTGCGTTGTTCTAGTCTCGACAACTCCACTATGAGAATGACTATACTTTCTCTGTCGTTTATTCTCGTAATCCTTCAATCACTAGCATTAGATTATAAACTGCGAGTGTCGTTCATTTTATTATTATCGGAATCATTGTGTTTGTTGGGGGTATGCTTCGTAGCCGAAGATCCTAAAAAGAACACATTTGAAAGGTCTTCTCAGAAGCAAGCGCTGAAGATATTATCTATAAAGCTTCGACATGAAGACAGATCCCAAGGTGAAGGGTCGAACCGACTTAAAGATGAATTGACCTAAAGACCCATGATGTTTCGTGTCATTGTTGTAATCGATTGTAAAGGGCATACATGTAATTTTGCGCAGGTTGCATCCTGTGCCTATAAATAGGTGAATAGTACCTCGTCACTGTTCACGCGCTCCTGTAATCACGAACTCGACATTTGTTTTTGCGTCACGCTTGTACTTTCGCTTTTCTTCAAGCCGAAGGTACACTTGTAATTTGTTATCATTTCTATAATAATGAAATATAAGTAAGCTAATAATAATAGTAAAGTCTTTATATTATTTCTCATACTCTATGTGAATCCTTCTTCATTGTTTACTATGCCGATGAAGGTATGTCCTTCATATTCTTCGTCCCTCGAAATTCATTATATCCCAAGGAAAATAATGTTTCGGGGGACGAAGGACTTTAACGTTTAACAATTTCCGTGTTGCCTTGTTCTTAATTCATAACAGTTAAGAACAAGTCCCCAACATTGGCGCCCACCTCCGGTGAACTCACATCCACTTGCTGAGCTGATGGCTTCGTTCAAAGCTGGAGTTGCTTCGGCTCCGAAGCTTGTGCTCTCGATAACAAGTGGTTCATCCTTAGAGCCGGCAAAAAGAAGCAGAAGAAGGAGGCACAGAGAAGGGTACAACATGTAGGGGTGCAAGGACCCTTCATCAAGTCAAGATGGTCTCACATCCCGATTACCTTCTCCCAAGAGGATCTTCAGCTCAAGGACTACCCTCACAATGATGCTATGGTTATCTCTTGTGTTATCAAAGGATTTCTGGTCCACAATGTTTTGGTTGACACAGGCAGTGCAGCAGATATTATATTTGCTAAAGCCTTCAGACAGATGCAAGAGCCCGAAAACAAGATCCATGATGCCACACATCCTCTTTGTGGCTTTGGAGGAAGGCAGATTGTAGCACTTGACAAGATCACGATGCTAGTAACCTTCAGATTTATCAACAACACAAGGACTGAACAAGTTGTGTTTGATATTGTTGACATGGAGTACCCTTACAACGCAATCATTGGTCGTGGTACTCTCAATGCTTTTGAAGCAATTCTTCATCCAGCATATCTTTGCATGAAGATACCTTCGGACCAAGGCCCCATTTCTATTCATGGAAGTCAGGAAGCTGCCAAGAAGGCCGAAGGAAACTGGACAGATTCAAAAGCAATCCATAACATAGATGAACCTGAAGCTTGTGAGCAATACAAGTACAGAAGGGACAAAGCTGCTTCGGCCGATCAGCCGAAGCCCATGCTCTTATGTGATGACATAGCAGAGCAGAAGGTGCTATTAGGATCTCAATTGTCTGAGGAACAGGAGAAAACCTTGATAAGGTTTCTGTTCAACAACAAAGATGTTTTTGCATGGTCAGCTAATGATCTCTGCGGAGTCAACAGGGATGTTATTGAACACTCGCTCAATGTTGATCCATCCTTCATACCCAGAAAGCAAAGGCTTCGGAAGATGTCTGATGACAAGGCCGAAGGTGCTCGGAATGAAGTGAAAAGGCTCCTTAGTGTCGGAGTCATCAGAGAAGTGAAATACCCAGAATGGCTAGCGAACACTGTTACGGTAAAAAGGCCAATGACAAATGGAGAATGTGTATTGATTTTACTAATCTCAACAAGGCCTGTCCGAAAGATGAGTTTCCACTACCAAGGATAGATTCCCTAGTTGATGCAGCATCTTCATCAGAGCTCATGAGTCTGCTAGATTGTTATTCAGGTTATCATCAAATTTGGATGAAGAAGGAGGATGAACCAAAAACCAGCTTCATAGCCCCTAGTGGAACATATTGTTATCTTCGGATGCCTGAGGGGCTCAAGAATGCTGGAGGAAGCTTCAGCAGAATGACAGCGAAGGTTCTTCATTCTCAGATAGGCAGAAATGTGCTAACTTATGTTGATGATATCATTGTAAAAAGCACGAAGCAAGAAAATCACATTGCTGATCTGCAGGAGACCTTCGCCAATTTTAGACAAGCCGGTCTAAAGCTGAATCTAGAAAAATGCGTTTTCGGAGTAAAGAAGGGGAAATTCCTTGGTTGCCTAGTCTCAACAAAAGGGATTGAGGCTAATCCAAATAAAATCGAAGCTATTCTTCGAATGGAACCACCAAGCACAAAAAAGGGGGCTCAGTGACTGACGGGAAGACTTGCATCTCTGAATCGATTTATATCTAGATCAGCAGAGAGAAATTTACCATTTTTTGAGGTGCTGAAGTCAGCCGAAGTTTTTCAATGGGGACCAGTTCAGCAGAAAGCCTTCGACGAGCTAAAACAGTATTTGATAGATCTAACAACATTAACTCCACCAACGCCAGGGGCTCCTCTTTGTTATATGTGGCAGCTTCGCACTCAGCGGTAAGTGCGGCACTTGTCCAAGAGAAGCTTGAAGGGCAAACCAAAAAGCAAGCCCCAATATACTTTGTCTCCGAAGTCCTTAGTTTATCAAAGAAAAATTATACAGAATTGGAGAAGGTGCTGTATGATGTTTTGATGGCTTCCAGGAAGCTTCGGCATTATTTTCAAGCATACCATATAATTGTTCCTTCTTCACAGCCATTGAAGGATATTATGAGAAATAGAGAAGCTAATGGAAGGGTTGGAAAGTGGGCTGCGGAACTCAATGAGTTCTACATTGATTATGTGCACAGATCTTCGATTCAGTCCCAGGCGTTAGTAGATTTCATTGCTGACTGGACGCCAGGGGCTCAGGAAGAAGAAGCAAGTAAAGATGCTGAAGCTTGGACAATATTCTGCGATGGTTCTTGGGGAACCTTCGGGGCAGGAGCAGCTGCCGTTTTAATTGCACCTTCTAAAGTTAGAACATGCTACGCAGTAAAACTTGATTTTAGTTGTACAAATAATATTGCTGAATATGAAGCTTTGCTTTTGGGCCTTCGGAAGTTGAAAGCAATGGGGATAAGAAGGGCAGTCCTCAAAACTGATTCCCAAGTTATTTCTGGCCATGTTGACAAAAGTTGCAAAGCAAGAGATCCGAAGCTTGAAAAATATCTGGATAGAGTTCGAAGACTTGAAGCCTCCTTCGAAGGGTTCTCTTTTAAGAATATTCCACGAGGAGAAAAAGAACATGCTGATCTATTAGCCAAGTCAGCGGCACAGGGCTGCCATTACCTTCGGAAGTTTTCTTTGAAACAATACAAGCACCTTCGGTTGACCTTCTTGAAAGAGCAGTGCTCAATATATCTCCTATTTACAGCGAAGATTGGAGAACTGAGATCATGTCTTTTCTCCAGGGCAATTTCCTTTCAGATGACGAAGCTTATCAAAAGAGAATAGCGGCAAGAGCCCGTCCATATGTAATAATAGAAGGGGAGTTGTACAAGCGTGGAGTCTGTTATCCATTGCTCAAATGTTTATCCAGAACTGAAGGTATAGAGCTGATGAAAGAAATACATGCAGGCCTGTGTGGATCTCACATCGGATCTAGGCCTTTATTGGGTAAAGTTTTTCGTCAAGGATTCTATTGGCCGAAGGCAGCTTCAGATGCAGCAGAATTAGTCAAAAAATGTGAAGGTTGTCAAAAATGTGCAAGAGATAAAAAACAACATTCGTCTCTAACTCAATTAATACATCCCACTTGGCCATTGCAAAGATGGGGCCTTGATTTGCTAGGCCCACTCCCACCAGCACAAGGGAATTTAAGATATGTTGAAGTGGCAGCTGAATAATTCTCTAAATGGATTGAGGCAAAGCCTTTAGCCACAATAACTTCGGTTACGGTTCAAAAGTTTTTCTGGCAAAATATTGTTTGTCGCTTCGGAGTGCCGAAGGCCATTACCGTGGATAACGGAACACAGTTTGATTCCGAAGCTTTTAGAGAGTTTTGTGAACAAATTGGCACAAAGATCCATTTTGCATCAGTTCGGCATCCAGAGTCAAATGGACTTGTCGAAAGAGCTAATGGCTTCATAATGACAGGAATAATGAAGTTAATCTTCAATCAGCCCAGGGGGAAGTGGCCAGACGAATTAATCAAAGTGGTGTGGAGCCACAACACAACAATATCAAGGTCAACAGGTTTTACACCATTCAAATTGTTGTTTGGTGACGAAGCAATAACCCCAGAAGAAACTAAGGCAGGATCAATAAGAACAGTGGCTTCGTCAAAAGACGAAGCCTATTACTCTGTGGACAAAGATGCTATAGAAGGGATCAGGCTTCAGGCTGTGGAAAACATCAATAAATACCAAGCCGAAACAATAAAATGGCGTGATAGAAATGTTCGGTTGAAGAATATTAAGCCAGGACATTTGGTGCTTCGAAGAGTGGCCAACCCGGACACAGTAGGCAAGCTACAGCTGAAGTGGGAAGGACCTTTTCTGGTAGTGTCGGCGTTCCGAGACCGGGGGGTCCCTGGGCCGACGAGTGAATGTCGCCGCGTGCCCCAGCCCAGATGGGTCGAGCGCGAGGGCGAGCGCGAAGGGGGGAGAGCGAGGCGGCCGGAGACCGGCGTGAGAGAGGTGGGAATCCCGCGGCCCTCGTGTTCGCCCGCGCCCAGGTCGGGTGCGCTTGCAGTAGGGGGTTACAAGCGTCCACGCGGGAGAGGGAGCGAGCGGCTCCAAGCGAGCGCCTGTTCTCATCCTCGTCCCCGCGCGACCAACCTTCTCTAAGAGGGCCCTGGTCCTCCCTTTTATAGGCGTAAGGAGAGGATCCGGGTGTACAATGGGGGGTGTAGCAGGGTGCTACGTGTCTAGCGGAGGTGAGCTAGCGCCCTAGGTACATGCCGTTGTGGCAGCCGGAGAGATCTTGGCACCCAGCTGGTGTGATGTCGTGGCCGTCGAAGGAGCGATGGAGCTTGGCGGAGGGACAGCTGTCGGAGCGGTTGAGTCCTTGCTGACGTCCTCTGGCTTCCGTAAGGGGGCTGAGAGCCGCCATCGTCACAGAGCACGCAGGGCGCCATCATTGCCTATCTGGCGGAGCGAGCCAGATGGGACACCGGTCTTGTTCCTTGCGGCCCGAGTCAGCTCGGGGTAGGGTGATGATGGCGCCTCCTGTTGACGTGGCTGGTCTACGCCCTAGGTTGGGCGATGTGGAAGCTCCTCCGAAGCCGAGGTCGAGTCCGAGCCCCCGGGTCGGGCGAGGCGGAGATTGCCGTCTTCTGGGGCCGAGCCCAAGTTCGAGCCCTGGGTCGGGCGAGGCGGAGATCGTCGTCTTCTGGGGCCGAGCCCAAGTCCGAGCCCTGGGTCGGGCGAGGCGGATATCGTCGTCTTTCGGGACTTAGCCCGAGTCCGAGCCCTGGGTCGGGCGGAGCGGAGTTCGCCGTCTTCCGGGACTTAACCCGAGTCCGAGCCCTGGGTCAGGCGGAGTTCGCCGTCTTCCGGGACTTAGCCCGAGTCCGAGCCCTGGGTCGGGCGAAGTTCGCCGTCTTTCGGGACTTAGCCCGAGTCTGAGCCCTGGGTCGGGCGGAGTTTGCCGTCTTTCGGGACTTAGCCCGAGTCCGAGCCCTGGGTCGGGCGGAGTTCGCCGTCTTCCGGGACTTAGCCCGAGACCGAGCCCTGGGTCGGGCGGAGCGGAGCTTCCCATGGTGCCTCCGGCAGAGCCTGACTGCCTGTCAGTCTGACTCTGTCCAGTGGCGCTGCAGTCGGTGTGGCGTAGGCGGCGCTGTCCTTCTGTCATGCCGGTCAGTGGAGCGGCGAAGTGATGGCGGTCACTTCGGCTCTGCTGGGTTGGGGGTGCGCGCCGGGATAAGGGCGTCAGGCCGCCTTTGCATTAAATGCTCCTGCGACTTGGTCGGTCGGTGCGGCGATTTGGTCAGGGTTGCTTCTTAGCGAAGGCAGGGCCTCGGGCGAGCCGGGAATATGTTCGCCGCTGAAGGGGGGCCTCGGGCGAGACGGAAATCCTTCGGGGTCGGCTGCCCTTGTCCGAGGCTAGGCTCGGGTGAGGCGTGATCGTGTCCCTCGAATGGACTGATCCCTGACTTAATCGCACCCATCAGGCCTTTGCAGCTTCGTGCTGATGGGGGTTACCAGCTGAGAATTAGGAGCCTTGAGGGTACCCCTAATTATGGTCCCCGACAGTAGCCCCCGAGCCTCTAAGGGAGTGTTTACACTCGCTTGGAGGCTTTCGTCGCACTTTTTTGCAAGGGGACCAGCCTTTCTCGGTTGCGTTTTGTTCCGGTGGGTGCGCGCGAGCGCACCCGCCGGGTGTAGCCCCCGAGGCCTCGGAGGAGTGGTTTCACTCCTTCGAGGTCTTACTGCCTCACGTAGTGCTTCGGCTGGTCTGGTCGTTCCCTCATGCGAGCTGGCCGTAGCCCAGGTGTACGATCGGGTCCCAAGTTCTCGGGCTGGTATGTTGATGCTGTCAACGGTTCGGCGGAGCCGGGTTTGCGAGAGCAGCCCCCGAGCCTCTGCACAGAGCGAGAGGGCGGTTAGGGGTAGACTCGGCTTTTTTACATACGCCCCTGCGTCGCCTTTCCGCAAGGAGGAGGGGGGAGAGCGCCATGTTGCCCTCGATGGGCGCCGAACATGGTGTCCCCGATGAGCTGCAAGCGGGTAATCCGAGTGGACGTCCGTGCCCCGTTCGTTAGGGGTCGGCTAGGGGCCCAGAGGCACGCCCAAAAGTACCTGCGGGTGATCTTCCAGACCCGGTCCCCTGGCGACGGGGTCCGAGGGCTCGATGCCTCCCTCTGGTGGGATTCTGTTACAAGATCGTTCCCGCCGGTCTCGGAAATGTCCTAGGGTACCTCGGGAGCGCAGCCCGAGCCTTGGTTATGTATCGAACGTACCCATGGTCATCCCTCGCTCGGCGTCTGAGGCGGCTGTGAACCCTTCGGGGGCCAGCCTTCGAACCCCTGATCAGTATTGGGCGCGGAGCCCGAGTAGCCTGAGGCGGTCGTTGAACCCTTTCGAGGGGCCGGCCTTCGAACCTCTGACCAGTAGTGGGTGTAGGGCCCATGCGATCTGAGGCGGCTGTTGAACCCTTCCGGGGGGCCAGCCTTCGAACCTCTGATCAGTAGGGGGGCTCGGAGCCTGGTTCCTTCTCGGGGAAGGATCCTTTTCGGGGTGTCCCCCTTTACCGGTCCCTGTTGCAAGAGAGAGAAAGAGGAAAAACGGAAAAGGATACGAAATCGAACGACGCGGCGTACCTTTTTGGACGCGTTCATTTTGGCGAAGGGGAAGCGTCGCCCGCTTCTCCTGCCAGAGGCGCCGCGTGTCCCGTCGCGGAGTTAATGCGACGGGGCGAGTGGTTGGAGGGGCGACCGTTGCGCGTGCGCGAGCCGTTCGAGGAACGGATCACGGGCGCGTCGTCCTCACGCCGTGGGAGAGGGTTCTCTCGCTGCCCCCGGATGGGACGTAAGCCTGGCTGACGACGAGACCGCTGCGCCTGCTCGCCTGCCACCGCCATTACTGCCGGCCCACTTTTGGCCGTGTTGACCGTCGCGCCAGGCTGGTGCTGCTGGGTCGCGCGCCGGGTCACCTCGAGTTGCGGTATTGGTTCCGCAGTCGATGAGGTGCGGTGGTGGCGCGGGTGGCGATGCAGTTACTCACACGTAGCAACCGGCGCACCGGTTGCATGACGCGTGGGCCTGGGCCTCCATGCCGGGCGTGTTGGGAGTCGGAGGAGCGCGCCCACTTGGCGCGGTTGTATGCCGCCTGCATGGCTGCCCACCCTTTCGCCCGTTGGTCTGGGCAAAAGTGGAGGGTCGCTTGTAACCGCTGGGCGGTTGTATGCGCCGCGCGCGGCGGTTTGGCTTCTTCTGCCCTGAGTTGGCTCGCATGACGTGTGGGGCCCATCCCCCGCGCCGTGGGGGAGGACCTTGGAGTGTGTCGGAGAAGACTCAGCCCGTGACGGCTAGGGACGCGAGTAGGGAGAACCACCCTTAAAAGGAGGGTGACCCCCTTGGAGGGCGACCATGTCTTCGCGCTCCCTTATGCATCGTGTCTTTCCACCTTCCAGGCCCCGGATGGGGGAGATCCGCCGTCTTCCCGCCCCGTCGTTGGGGGAACGCAACTCCGCGGGAGTTGGTACCTTTTAGTCATCGTTCGGCTTCAAGGATTTTCATCAGCCAGCCCGGCCGCTCCCCCTCGCCGGGGGTCACCCAAGACGGTGACCACCAGCCCCTGGATGGGGAGGAGCAAGCTGGGCTGTGATCTTTGCCCCGCCCCCAGCTGGTCTTCATCATCCCCGCTGGGACGGGGCCCGGGCCAAGCCGGTGCTCTGCCCCCTGCGCGGGTCGGCCGACCGCCTCCTCTTCCAGCTTCTGGTGGTGGAGACCATCCTCCAGTTCTGCAGAGGAGACGTCCTCCAGTCATGCTGGGGGAGGCGGGCTGTTGCTGTCCAGCTAGGATGCAACATTCCGTCCTCTTCCTCGCTTGCGTGGCGAGGACAGGAGTGAGGACCTGCCGATGCGCTTTGGGGCGACCCGCGTTTGCTGGTGATTCGCCCAGAGCTTGTCGCTCCACGAGCTTCCCCGTCGTGGAGGTTGTCCATACCCGCGGGGACGGAGCCGGAGTTCCGTTTGTAATGGCACCTTGAGTGCCAGTGTTTTTGTTCATTGTGGCTGTCGGGGCCTGAACATGTATGTGGTTTCAGCACGGAGCCGTGTATTTTCCTCCTTTTCGAGCACTGAGTCTCGCCTGTTGGTTGTCTGAACCGCTTCACCAAGCGTGAGTCGCCCCGTGTACAGGTGACGAGTGAGGTATCCGTATCCCGGAGGCGTAGGAGTCCCTCGGCTCGGTCGGCCTTGTTGTCCGAGGCTTCTCTAACTTAGTTAAAGGAACCCCTCGGCCGCTCTTCGATGAGCCGAGGCCAGGGGTAGCGACGCCAACATGGACAGAGGCAGAGCTGGCTCGAAAAGGGAACCTGGTTGGCCAGAGCCTGGCCGGGTCATCCGTTAGCGGGACCGACGCCGGAATTGACCAGCCGAGGCCTCGGGTCGGGCTGACGTCCTTGGAGGGTAGCTGGCCGAGGCCTCGGGGTGACCGACCGAGCCGCCTGCTTGGGCCGGATTGACGTCCTCGGAAGGTAACTGGCCGAGGCCCCGGGGTGACCGACCGAGCCGCCTGCTCGGGCCAGATTCCCGGAGAAGACCCTGGCGGTGATGGCCTAGGCGTGGTGATGACGTCGTCCTCCAGAGTGGAGATCCTCGGACCGCGTCGCCGTCCGAGGCTAGGTCGGCCCTCGCTGAAGGTGTCGTCGATGCCAAGGGTGCTGCTGCTCCCTTCAGCCGTTAAGATCCGAGCCTGCAGGATCGGATTGTCTTGTAGCATGTGTTTCCTGCGGCCGCCGAGGCCTAAACACACCCTCACCGTGTTGTAAAGCTACGTCTCTTTTCCTTTTATTTCGAGCATCTGGACTGTTTTGTCGGTAACAGAAATGTCTGTGCGAGCAAGAGTTGCTTCTCGCGGAAGGTGATGAGTGAGGTATCCGTATCTCGGAGGCGTAGGAGTCCCTCGGCTCGGTCGGCCTTGCCGCTTACGCGCACTCTTACCCGTCCATGGGGCTCTGTCACTGACGCAGTCGAGAAGGCTCGAAGGATTGCTTCGGTAGAAGAGCTTTCGAGCGTGAAGACTTGTTCGGTCCGCAAAATCACTTATCCGAACGTGAGTTACTTATCGCAGAAGGTGATGAGTGAGGTATCCGTATCCCGGAGGCGTAGGAGTCCTTCGGCTCGGTCAGCCTTGGCTGCTTACATGTACTCCGTCGTTTTCAGGATCCACTTTTCGAAGTAGCCAAAAAGCGTGAAAGACATTCTGGCAGAAAAGATCTTTTTTTCGAGGAAAATTTCGACGCAGAGGGGGTTCCCCCCCTTTTAGCCCCCGAGGGAGGGTCGGGCTTTGCCGAGGCGAGGCCGACCCTTCCTTGATGACTAAACTTTGCGTGGGTGCGAGGTATATGATCAACTTGAAAACATCTTAAGGGTAGAAGCGACGTAGCTGTTGGATGTTCCAGGCGTTGTCGTAGACCTCGCCATGGCTGTTGGCCAGCTTGTATGTTCCGGGCTTCAGAACCTTGGCGATGACGAATGGCCCCTCCCAGGGAGGCGTGAGCTTGTGCCGCCCTCGGGCGTCTTGTCGCAGCCGAAGCACCAGGTCGCCCACCTGGAGGTCTCGGGACCGGACCCCTCGGGCGTGGTAGCGTCGCAGGGACTGGTGGTACCGCGCCGAGTGTAGCAAGGCCTGGTCCCGAGCCTCCTCCAGCTGGTCCAGCGAGTTTTCTCGGCTGACTTGGTTGCTTTGGTCGGTGTAGGCCCTCGTCCTCGGGGAGCCGTATTCTAAGTCTGTGGGCAAGATGGCTTCTGCCCCATAGACTAGAAAGAACAGCGTGAAGCCCGTGGCTCGGCTCGGCGTTGTCCTCAGACTCCAGACCACCGAGGGGAGTTCCTTCATCCATCGCTTACCGAACTTGTTGAGGTCGTTGTAGATCCGAGGCTTGAGCCCTTGTAGAATCATGCCGTTGGCACGCTCCACCTGCCCATTCGTCATGGGATGAGCCACGGCGGCCCAGTCGACCCGGATGTGGTGATCCTCGCAGAAGTCCAGGAACTTTCTGCCGGTGAACTGGGTGCCGTTGTCGGTGATGATGGAGTTCGGGACCCCGAAGCGATGGATGATGTTGGTGAAGAACGCCACTGCCTGCTCGGACCTGATGTTGTTCAGGGGTCGGACCTCGATCCACTTGGAGAATTTGTCGATGGCGACCAGCAGGTGCGTGTAGCCCCCGGGTGCCTTCTGCAAGGGGCCGACGAGGTCCAGACCCACACCGCAAAAGGCCAGGTGATGGGTATCGTCTGTAGAGCCTGAGCGGGCAGATGGGTCTGCCTCGCGTAGAATTGGCACCCTTCGCAGGTGCGGACGATTCAGGTAGCGTCGGCCACCGCCGTCGGCCAGTAGAAGCCTTGCCGGAAAGCGTTCCCTACAAGGGCTCAAGGCGCTGCGTGATGGCCGCAAGCCCCCGAGTGTATCTCTCGCAGGAGTTCCTGACCTTCGGCGATGGAGATGCATCGCTGGAGGATGCCTGAGGGGCTGTGGTGGTAGAGGTCCTTCTCATCTCCCAGCAAGACGAACGACTTGGCACGCCGCGCTACCCGCCGAGCCTCGGCTCGGTCGAGGGGTAGCTCTCCTCGGTGGAGATATTGCAGGTACGGGGTCTGCCAGTTTCGATTAGGCGCGACCCCGCTTCGCTCCTCCTCGACGCGCAGTGCCTCACCCTCGGGGGCCGAGGGTACCTCAGACTGAACCGAGGGCGCCTCGGGTCGAGCTGAGGGTGCCTCAGGTTGAGCCGTGGGTGCCTCGGACTGGGCCGAGGGTACCTCGGGCTCGGACGTGTCGTCGATCTTGATAGAGGGTTGATGCAGGTCTCAGGAGAAGACGTCTGGGGGAACCGTCGTTCGCCTCGAGGCTATTTTAGCCAGCTCGTCCGCAGTCTCGTTGTAGCGCCGAGCGATGTGGTTGAGCTCGAGCCCGTAGAACTTGTCTTCTAGGCGCCGAACCTCATCACAGTAGGCCTCCATCTTCGGGTCGCGGCAATGGGAGTTCTTCATGACTTGGTCGATGACGAGCTGCGAGTCACCACGAGCGTCGAGGCGTCGGACCCCTAGCTCGATGGCGATCCGCAACCCGTTGACCAGAGCCTCATATTCGGCCACATTGTTGGACGCCGGGAAGTGGAGGCGTAGCACGTAGCGTAGATGCTTTCCAAGGGGTGAGATGAAGAGTAGGCCTGCGCCGGCCCCTGTCTTCATCAGTGACCCGTCGAAGAACATGGTCCAGAGCTC
This sequence comes from Zea luxurians, assembly GCA_029449295.1. Lineage (NCBI taxonomy): Eukaryota > Viridiplantae > Streptophyta > Magnoliopsida > Poales > Poaceae > Zea > Zea luxurians. The sequence continues at coordinate 15,859,189 of JAOPSE010000039.1, forward strand.
CGGTTGGATTGGAGCCGTCGGCAGCTGGGTGTCGACCCATTCAGCCACGAAGTCCGCCAAGACCTGGGACTTAATGACTTTCCGAGGAGCGAACGAGATTGTCTCGCCCATGATCTCCACCGCCCACTTTGCAATCCTACCCGAGGCCTCTCGGCACTGGATGATCTCTCCCAGGGGGAAGGATGACACCACAGTTACCGGATGAGACTCGAAGTAGTGTCGCAGCTTCCGTCGCGTTAGGATCACCGCGTACAGCAGCTTCTGAACTTGTGGGTAGCGGATCTTGGTTTCGGACAGTACCTCGCTGACGAAGTAGACTGGCCTCTGAACGGGCAATGCATGCCCCTCTTCTTGCCTCTCGACCACAATCGCAGCGCTAACCACCTGGGTGGTCGCGGCGACGTAGACCAGGAGGACTTCTCCGGCAGCTGGGGGCACCAAGATAGGCGCCTTTGTGAGGAGCGCCTTCAGGTTCTAGAGGGCTTCCTCGGCCTCAGGGTCCAAGTGAAGCACTCGACCTTCCTTAAGAGGCGGTACAGAGGTAGACCTCTTTCGCCGAGGCGTGAGATGAAACAGCTCAGAGCCGCGAGGCATCCCATGACCCTCTGTACGCCTTTCAAGTCCTTGATGGGCCCCATGCTGGTAATGGCTGCAATCTTTTCCGGGTTGGCTTCGATGCCCCGCTCGGAGACGATGAACCCCAAGAGCATGCCTCGGGGCACCCCCGAAGACACACTTTTCGGGATTGAGCTTGACGCCTTTCGCCTTGAGACATCGGAATGTCGTTTCAAGGTCGGAAAGGAGGTCAGAGGCTTTCCTCGTCTTGACTATAATGTCATCGACGTAGGCCTCGACCGTGCGGCCAATGTGTTCGCCGAACACATGGTTCATGCACCGTTGGTACGTCGCGCCCGCATTCCTCAAACCAAATGGCATGGTGACATAGCAGTACATGCCGAAGGGTGTGATGAAAGAAGTCGCGAGCTGGTCGGACTATTTCATCTTGATTTGATGATACCCTGAGTAGGCATCGAGGAAAGACAGGGTTTCGCACCCAGCAGTGGAATCCACGATTTGGTCGATGCGAGGCAGAGGGTAGGGAACCTTCGGACATGCTTTGTTGAGACCAGTGTAGTCTACACACATCCGCCATTTCCCCCCTTTCTTTCTCACAAGCACAGGGTTGGCAAGCCATTCGGGATGGAATACCTCTTTGATGAACCCTGCCGCCATTAGCTTGTGAATCTCCTCGCCTATGGCTCTGCGCTTCTCCTCGTCGAATCGGCGCAACGGCTGCTTGACGGGTCGGGCTCCGGCTCGGATGTCCAGCGAGTGCTCGGCGACATCCCTCGGCACGCCGGGCATGTCCGAGGGACTCCACGCGAAGACGTCGGCGTTCGCGCGGAGAAAGTCGACGAGCACTGCTTCCTATTTGGGATCGAACCCGGAGTCGATCCGGATTTGCTTGGAGGTGTCGCCGCTGGGGTCGAGGGGGACGGACTTAACCGTCTCCGCTGGCTCAAAGTTGCCGGCGTGACGCTTCACATCTGGCACCTCCTTAGAGAGGCTCTCCAGGTCGGCGATGAGGGCCTCGGACTCGGCGAGGGCCTCGGCGTACTCCACGCACTCCACGTCGCATTCGAACGCGTGTTTGTACGTAGGGCCGACGGTGTAGTTGGGGATGGCCATGAACTTCGCGTAGCACGACCTCCCCAGTACCGCGTGGTAGGTTCCTCGAAACCCGACCACCTCGAACGTTAGGGTCTCCCTTTGGAAGTTGGAGGGTGTTCCGAAGCAGACGGGAAGGTCGAGCTGTCCGAGGGGTTGAACGCGCTTCCCGGGGATGATCCCATGGAAGGGCGCAGCGCCTGCCCGGACAGAGGACAGATCAACACGCAGGAGCCCGAGGGTCTCGGTGTAGATGATGTTGAGGCTGCTGCCTCCGTCCATGAGGACCTTGGTGAGCCTGACGTCGCCGATGACGGGGTCGACGACGAGCGGGTATTGCCCCGGGCTCGGCACATGGTCGGGGTGATCGTCTCGGTCGAAGGTGATGGGCTTGTCGGACCAGTCTAGATAGACTGGCGCCGCCACCTTGACCGAGCAGACCTCCCGGCGCTCTTGCTTGCGGTGCCGAGCCGAGGTGTTCGCCGCTTGCCCACCATAGATCATGAAGCAGTCGCGGACCTCGGGGAACTCTCCTGCCTGGTGATCTTCCTTCTTGTCGTCGCCGCGGGCCTTGCCACCCTCCGCGGGTGGCCCGGCCCTGTGGAAGTGGCGCCGAAGCATGACGCACTCCTCAAGGGTGTGCTTGACGAGTCCCTGGTGATAGGGGCACGGCTCCTTGAGCATCTTGTCGAAGAGGTTGGCACCTCCGGGGGGCTTCCGAGGGTTCTTGTACTCGACGGCGGCGACGAGGTCCGCGTCGGCGGCGTCGCGTTTCGTTTGCGACTTCTTCTTGCCCTTCTTCTTGGCGCCGCGCTGAGTTGACGCCTCGGGAGTACCTTCCGATGGGCGGCCCTGGGGCTGCTTGTCCTTTCGGAAGATAGCCTCGACCGCCTCCTGGCCGGAGGCGAACTTGGTGGCGATGTCCATCAGCTCGCTCGCCCTGGTGGGGGTCTTGCGGCCCAGCTTGCTCACCAGGTCACGGCAGGTGGTGCCAGCGAGGAACACGTCGATGACATCCGAGTCGGTGACGTTGGGCAGCTCGGTGCGCTGCTTCGAGAATCACCGGATGTAGTCTCGGAGAGACTCTCCCGGCTGCTGTCGGCAGCTTCGGAGGTCCCAGGAATTCCCGGGGCGCACATACGTGCCCTGGAAATTGCCGGCGAAAGCTTGGACTAGGTCATCCCAGTTGGAGATCTGCCCCGGAGGCAGGTGCTCCAACCAGGCGCGAGCGGAGTCGGAGAGGAACAGGGGGAGGTTGCGGATGATGAGGTTGTCATCGTCCGTTCCACCCAGCTGGCAGGCCAGACGGTAATCCGCGAGCCACAGTTCCGGTCTCGTCTCCCCCGAGTACTTTGTGATAGTAGCCGGGGGTCGGAACCGGGTCGGGAACGGCGCCCGTCGAATGGCTCGGCTGAAGGCTTGCGGACTGGGTGGTTCGGGCGAGGGACTCCGATCCTCCCCGCTGTCGTAGCGTCCCCCACGCCTAGGGTGGTAGCCTCGGCGCACCCTCTCGTCGAGGTGGGCCCGCCGGTCGCGGTGGTGGTGCTCGTTGCCGAGGCGACCCGGGGCCGCAGGCGCGGTGTTGCGCGTGCGCCCGGTGTAGACCGAGGCTTCCCGCGTGAATCGGGAAGTCGCAACATGAGGTTCCGAGGGGTACCCCTGTCTTCGAGAGGCAGAGCTCTCGGCCCGTCGGACCGCGGCGCCTTCCAGGAGATTCTTGAGCTCTCCCTGGATTCGCCGCCCCTCGGTGGTTGATGGCTCTGGCATCACGCGAAGAAGCATTGCTGCTGCCGCCAGGTTCTGGCCGACCCCACTGGATGCGGGTGGTGGCCTGATCCTGACGTCGTCGGTGATGCAGCGCTGGAAGCCCTGGGGTAGATGACATATTTCTCCGGCCGAAGGTTGGCCCGCCCATGCCTGCCCGATGTCCTGAAGGATCGGCTCCAGCGCTCCTGCTCCCTCGTCGAGCCCGACCTGCACCCCGCGGATTTGCTCGAGCTGTGGGTCATGACCCCCCGCCTGAACGGGGACCACAGCTAGCTCCCGTGGGATGTCAACGCGAGGCACCGGCCTAGGGAAGTCACCATCCTCCGGCATGCCGAGATGGTTGCCTTCGGGGGGACCCCCTAGATCGACGTGGAAGCATTCGCGACTTGGGCCGCGGTCCTCGTCGCCGAGGCTACGGCTACCGTCGGAACAGTCGGAAAGGCAATAGTCGCATGCGGTCATGAAGTCCCGCATGGCACTGGGGTTGCCAAGTCCAGAGAAATCCCAACAGATGCTGGGTTCGTCGTCTTCCTCGGACCCAGAGGGCCCGTAGGTCGAGACGTCCGTCAGCCGGTCCCAAGGCGACCGCACACGAAACCCCAGAGAGTCTGGATTTGCCTCTACGAGAGCGCCCGCCAAAGCGAAGTCGCTAGACGGGTTGAGGCTGAAACCGAAAGACGTGGGATGGGAATCGATCGGTACCTTTTGGTCGACAGGCGGCGATAAGGTCGCGTCGGGGACTGACTGCGCCGTCGTCTCAGGTACGAGGGTGACGTCCAGCAAGCTTTTCGCAAGCGCGCTGGCGTCGTCCGCTTGCTCGGAATTGGCGTGTCGCGGGGGGACGGCGCTCGCCTTCGTCTCAAACGCGAGGTCGACGCCCGGTGCGCCCCCCGTTGGGGTGCTAGGACCATCGACTCGCTCGACAGCCGACGAGGCGCTGCCTCCTGCTTGGCCTTGGTTGCCCCGCCTCCTCCTCCGTCGGCGGGGGAGAGGACAGGGTGAGCTCGAAGGTTGCTCTTCCACTATGCGGGGACGACGTCGCCGATTCCGCCGCCGGCAGGCGGGTTGTCGGCCGCCACCGTTGTTGTCGCACGGCGGTGGAAGGAGTATCATGTCGTAGCTGCCGTCGAGGGATATGAACTCGAGACTCCCGAAACGGAGCACCGTCCCGGGTTGGAGAGGTTGCTGGAGACTGCCCATCTGGAGCTTGACGGGAAGCTGTTCGTCAACACGCAGCAGGCCCCTACCTGGCGCGCCAACTGTCGGCGTTCCGAGACCGGGGGGTCCCTGGGCCGACGAGTGAATGTCGCCGCGTGCCCCAGCCCAGATGGGTCGAGCGCGAGGGCGAGCGCGAAGGGGGAGAGCAAGGCGGCCAGAGACCGGCGTGAGAGAGGTGGGAATCCCGCGACCCTCGTGTTCGTCCCGCGCCCAGGTCGGGTGCGCTTGCAGTAGGGGGTTACAAGCGTCCACGCGGGAGAGGGAGCGAGCGGCTCCAAGCGAGCGCCTGTTCTCGTCCTCGTCCCCGCGCGGCCAACCTTCTCTAAGAGGGCCCTGGTCCTCCCTTTTATAGGCGTAAGGAGAGGATCCAGGTGTACAATGGGGGGTGTAGCAGGGTGCTACGTGTCTAGCGGAGGTGAGCTAGCGCCCTAGGTACATGCCGTTGTGGCAGCCAGAGAGATCTTGGCACCCAGCTGGTGTGATGTCGTGGCCGTCGAAGGAGCGATGGAGCTTGGCGGAGGGACAGCTGTCGGAGCGGTTGAGTCCTTGCTGACGTCCTCTGGCTTCCGTAAGGGGGCTGAGAGCCGCCGTCGTCACAGAGCACGCGGGGCGCCATCATTGCCTATCTGGCGGAGCGAGCCAGATGGGACACCGGTCTTGTTCCTTGTGGCCCGAGTCAGCTCGGGGTAGGGTGATGATGGCGCCTCCTGTTGACGTGGCTGGTCTACGCCCTAGGTTGGGCGATGTGGAAGCTCCTCCGAAGCCGAGGTCGAGTCCGGGCCCCCGGGTCGGGCGAGGCGGAGATTGCCGTCTTCTGGGGCCGAGCCCAAGTCCGAGCCCTAGGTCGGGCGAGGCGGAGATCATCGTCTTCTGGGGCCGAGCCCAAGTCCGAGCCCTGGGTCGGGCGAGGCGGAGATCGTCGTCTTCCGGGACTTAGCCCGAGTCCGAGCCCTGGGTCGGGCGGAGTTCGCCGTCTTCCGGGACTTAACCCGAGTCCGAGCCCTGGGTCGGGCGGAGTTCGCCGTCTTCCGGGACTTAGCCCGAGTCCGAGCCCTGGGTCGGGCGGAGTTCGCCGTCTTCCGGGACTTAGCCCGAGTCCGAGCCCTGGGTCGGGCGGAGTTGGCCGTCTTCCGTGACTTAGCCCGAGTCCGAGCCCTGGGTCGGGCGGAGTTCGCCGTCTTCCGGGACTTAGCCCGAGACCGAGCCCTGGGTCGGACGGAGCGGAGCTTCCCATGGTGCCTCCGGTAGAGCCTGACTGCCTGTCAGTTTGACTCTGTCCAGTGGCGCTGCAGTCGGTGTGGCGTAGGCGGCGCTGTCCTTCTGTCAGGCCGGTCAGTGGAGCGGCGAAGTGACGGCGGTCACTTCGGCTCTGCTGGCTGGGGGGTGCGCGCCAGGATAAGGGCGTCAGGCCGCCTTTGCATTAAATGCTCCTGCGACTTGGTCGGTCGGTGCGACGATTTGGTCAGGGTTGCTTCTTAGCGAAGGCAGGGCCTCGGGCGAGCCGGGAATATGTTCGCCGCTGAAGGGGGGCCTCAGGCGAGACGGAAATCCTCCGGGGTCGGCTGCCCTTGTCCGAGGCTAGGCTCGGGTGAGGCGTGATCGTGTCCCTCGAATGGACTGATCCCTGACTTAATCGCACCCATCAGGCCTTTGCAGCTTCGTGCTGATGGGGGTTACCAGTTGAGAATTAGGAGCCTTGAGGGTACCCCTAATTATGGTCCCCGACAGGTAGTATCTTCGTCAAGACCCGGTTCCTACAGGTTAAAGGATATGGACGGCAAAGACATTCCTAGATCTTGGAATGCGGACGAGCTTCGGCGGTATTATGTGTAACCTGATGTAATCTTTTTTATTTTATTTTTTCCTATGGCACCCTTTTCCTTTCCAAAGGGGGAGAAAGGTTTTTAATGGGGCCATAGCATGTAATTTCCCTTTTTCTTATATCGGCTCTACAAGAGCAGTATCCCCCGAAGATGTAAATGTAAAAACTGGGCATGCACCATCGAGTGCAGCGAGAAAAAAGAAAAAACACGGAGAAGCTCGAAAGACGTCCCTAAGGGGATGCAGAGCACGACCAAGCTACAAAAAAGTCATTCTTAAGGGAGCGCAGTGTAAGTTTTCTGCTCAAAAGTCGTTCCTAAGGGAATGCAGAGCTTGCAGCGAAAAGTCAACGCTGATTCCGCCGAAATATAAGGCGAAGAAGCTCCTAAGGGAGGCTTACAGCGAAAAGTCAACGCTAATTCCGCCAAAATATAAGGCGAAGAAGCTCCTAAGGGAGGCTTACAGCGAAAAGTCAGCGCTGATACACCGAAAAATAAGCGGTGAAGCCGAAAAATAAACGGCAAAAAAATTGTTATTATGGTTTCATATGTGTCTTCAAACATTCATTTGCACGATACATTACATCATACATTTGCATTCATAAACATTCACTTAGACATACATAGGATCATCATCAGCATAACATACAAACTTGTTTCAGTTTCGAAAGAGAAGGCTTCGGGAAAAAAAAGAGAAGGAGGCAATTTTATGCTTCGCTGTGTCCGCAAAGAAGGGAAGGTGTTTTTCGCCTATGGCTCAAAAGTATTAATTTCATCCACACCAAAGCATTTCATACATGGACAGAAAAGTAAGATTATATTACAAAGTGAAACTCAATTATATCATACTTCATACAAGTTATCACAAGAGTTTTTTGAGTTATTTTTACAGATAATTCGAGCTTCGACAGCATCTCTGGAGCTTCGTCCTTTTACTCTGCAGCTTCAGCTTTGGCTTGGTCAACCAGTACGAAAGTATCATAAGCTAAATTCAAAATTCAAAGGAAAAGGTAAGCATAAGGTATGATTTTGTTACCAGCAAAAGGTGGCTTCGAGCTTCGTCACCAGCTTTGCTCCGTCCACCCTTCGTCCACACTAACTTTATAAATCTATTTGCAATACTTCGAGCCAGACTGGGAATATTACTAGGTCTGCTGGTGACAGGCTGAAGTTGGGTCTATTAACAATCTTGCCGTGTTCACAGCCAGACTTCAAAAAGGCAACAGCTGTGCCCCGAGAAGCTGCCAGGGCACAGAAGTCGCCATGCCCAGCTATAACTTCGTCAAGATCATTAATTTCACCTTCAATATGCTCGAAGGCACCAGGTAGGTCTTTAGCCGAAGGAGTAAACTCTTCACTACTGGCTCTAACAAAATGGAATACCTGCTTCAACTGTTGAATGCATCGAGTGCTGAACTTAGAGATGGCAATGGGTACCCGAAACCTGAAACCCGATGGGTTTTTACCCCATTAGGGTACGGGTTTGGGTCAATTTTTATCCCATGGGTTTGTTAACGGGCATAAATCTGTACCCAGCGGGTTTATGGGTATGGGTTTGTTCCTATAGTACCCAAACCCGTGAACCCGTGGGTTTTTTAAACCCGACCAAACCTAGTGCATATTGTCATTTTATTTTATAAACGAACAACAAACTTGTTATTCCTTATTTACTTCATATTTTTTATCAATTGGTGAATGTATCAGTAGTCGGTGAGAGTGTTGCTTGCTTGATATTATAGTTTTTACTAGCGTTATATATGTGGTGGATGGATAACTTAGTGCAAGGTCACTTAATTATACAACTTATTATTTGTATTTCATTCTCTCTACTAATAATTTTTATACCAAATCATGAACTCGTTGTTCATTACATAGATTTTGGATCATGATATCATTAATCATTACGATACTTATTGATTATGAGAAGAACAAGTATATTGGAGATGAAACCCGTGGGTAACCCATGGGTACCCGTTAACCCGATGGGTACGGGTTTGGGCAAAATCTCAAACCCGTCATGGGTATGGGTTTTTTAATGGGCATAGATATTTTTCACGGGTACGGGTTTGGGACAGTAAAACCTAGCGGGTTTGTACCCGTTGCCATCTCTAGCTGAACTCCAGGCACTTATTCTGAAGATTTTTCAAAGATTCTTTCAGCTCCGAACTTTTTTGAACTTCGGCTTCAAGCTTTGCATCAAGTTTTTTCTGATTGGGAAAGAAGCTTCGAATTTAATTCTGCTATTTTTGCTTTAGCATCCGCTAATAAGCCTTCGGCTGTTTGAAGCTCGAAGTCTTTCTTTTCGATGGCAGTTGATTGCTCTTTTATCTTGTTTTCTAAGTTCTCAACTATAACTTCGTGCCTTTTATCCTCTAAGTCCCGCTGCATTTTTAAGGCCTTGCTCAAAAGCATACTCTGTGGACAAATAACCTTCGTTAGAAAATATTTCTATTATTACAAATAATAAGAGTTAGACACAAGATGTTTACCTTAAAATTGGAATAGAACAAACTGCCGACAATGTGTTGTCGTCGGTAGCGGCTGATATCTGCTTCAAGCTTTGGGAAACCGATACTCTTTGATAGAGTACCGATAACCTTCGCACCGGTTTGATCTCGTATACAGCTTAACCCTTCATCATCAATGCCACCGAAGAGAAGCGCCCCCGGCCGGTACCCGCAAGATATAGCATACTCTTTTAACTCCTCTTTTTCAGCTTCTGTCAACTCTTGGCCAACCAAGTTTCGAAAGTCAAAAGTTTTATCTTCTGAAGTTTCTTCGGTTATTTCTTCCTTCTCGGGTTTTGCGGTCGTGGTCTCTTCGGTGGCTGCAGTAGCTTCTTCCGCGGCCATGTTTAGCAGCATTTTATCTATATCAGCAGCTATGTTCTCTAAATTAATATCTTCGGATTTGGCATCTTCGGCTCTGGCCTCTTCCGCGGCAGCCTTCGAAGGTACAGCTTCAGTAGCTGTCGTTTTTACAATTGCCGACACTTTCGGAGCTGAAGCCCTTGGTGGTGTTGCATCAATCACTTTTGTCACAGTAACAATCCTTTGCCTCTTTGGCCTAGGTGCCTTTGTTTTTGTCAGCTCCTTTCCCTTATGAAAAAGTTTCGTCAGATGCAGCCCCAGTGGACTTAGTTTGACAGGCAAAGTTTCAGTCATTACCTTTAGGATTTCCTCTATTTCAGTAGCAGAAGATGTCGCAGAAGTCTTCTCTTTTTCTTCAATTGATTTTTGCTTTGGAGTCGAGGCCCTTCTTTTCTTCGAAGCAATTTCTTTCCCCTCAGATTCTTGTTTCTTCTTCTTTGATTGATCTTCGTCGTCCTTATTTAAAGCACTAGCCACTCTTTTTCTTTTTTGCCCTTCGACACCCTTATCCAGTCGCTCATAGTCAGGATATTCAAAGCCTATAGCATCCATCACTCGGTTTAACCTTCGTTTCGGGCGGGTGCCGAAGGCCGCTGTCATCAATTGATCTTCTTTTTTAGAATAATTTCCAAGAATTTCGTTACATATTACTTCAATTGTTTCCAGCCATTCTTGGTAGGGTACTTTGAAATGTCTCTTGAACTTGTAGTGGTAGGGCAGTCGGATAAGTTCCCCCTCCTTCTTCTTTCCTTTAAGCTTCGGCATGGCCCACTCCTTCATAGTTGGAAATATTTTGAACGCCAAAAATTCCCGCACTAAGTCCCTAGTGCCAATGTGCTCTGCGATAATCCTGAATTCAGCCAGCGCAGTTTGGGTTGGACCCTCTGGTGTCATATTACATTGGGGTCTGGTCTCTCCGAAGATCAGCTCTAGCTGGCTCTGGACCAGCTTCTCCCTATCATCGGCAACTTTGACGTAGAACCATTCCGATTTCCAGCCTGCCGGCCACTTGCTTCGGTAGCTGATCACAGGAAACTTTGTAGTCTTCCGATAAGCAAAATTGTAACAGCCAAAGTTTTCATGTAATCCATCCTTTCTGGCCTTGGTTTGGTAATGCAGCCCGTGCACCCGGCAGAAACCTTCGGCAAACGATTCCACCCCCTGGCTTCGGAGAGCCCAAATATAAACACTAAGCCTAACGATAGCGTTAGGAGTTAGCTGATGAAAGTGGATCCCAAACTTCTTTAGCACATCGGCAATCATTTTATTTAAAGGGAATCTCAGACCAACTTTGAAGAAACTCTTAAAAACTACTATTTCATCTTTTTCTGGCTTCGGAGTAGTTTCTTCTCCACCGAAGCGAATCAGCTCTTTCTTATCTTCGTTGAAATAGCCCAATTTCAGCATCTTCGGAAGGTCACCTTCGGAGACTGTAGATTTTCCAAAATCCAGGTGGCTGGGTTTGCTCGGCACCGAGCTGCTATAATCATCTTCAGAATCGGTCTCTTCAACACCAGCTTGTTCTGCTTCAGCAGCCGGGATGTCCTCCGGTGTTACCAACCCAGAGCGCTTCATTGCTTCCGAAATAGGAACAGTCTCAGCAGCTTTGGTCTCATCTCCCTCACGATCGACCCTTGCAGTAGAGCGAACTCTGGCCATTTGATTATGGCTTACTTGAAATTTCTGGTGTTGACTTTTTTCTTTTTTCCGAAGCTCCTACTCTTTTGCCGAAGCAGAATCATAAGCGAGGGTTCGTCTGAGCACGATGATTAAGCTTCGGCTATGACTAAAAATTTGGCAGCAAAACAGTGCAATAGCAATGAATGTTGTGGTAACTTCACACCTACCCGTCTGTTTATATAGTGCCGCAGGTGAGAAGGTGAATCGGCAAGGTCTCCAGCACCGAACAAACAGTCACCCGCACTCACTGAATGGTGGAACACAGGGTCCGAGAAGGTGAATCGCTGGCGCGCGCGTAATTGGTGTAAGATGGAGCGCGCGTGCGACGATTATTTTAATCGTTTCTCGCCAACGAGCTCAGGGAAGGTGTTTTTCGGATCTTCGGCGTCCCGAAGCCTAGAAAACTTTTTCACGGATCAAGCTTGTTACGAAAAACGATCTAGCACCGCGAAGGGGCTACTGTTGGGGGTATGCTTCGTAGCCGAAGATCCTAAAAAGAACACATTCGAAAGGTCTTCTCAGAAGCAAGCGCTGAAGCTATTATCTATAAAGCTTCGACATGAAGACAGATCCCAAGGTGAAGGGTCGAACCGACTTAAAGATGAATTGACCTAAAGACCCATGATGTTTCGTGTCATTGTTGTAATCGATTGTAAAGGGCATAAATGTAATTTTGCGCAGGTTGCATCCTGTGCCTATAAATAGGTGAACAGTACCTCGACACTGTTCACGCGCTCCTGTAATCACGAACTCGGCATTTGTTTTTGCGTCACGCTTGTACTTTCGCTTTTCTTCAAGCCGAAGATACACTTGTAATTTGTTATCATTTCTATAATAATGAAATATAAGTAAGCTAATAATATCCCAAGAAAAATAATGTTTCGAGGGACGAAGGACTTTAACGTTTAACAATTTCCGTGTTGCCTTGTTCTTAATTCATAACAGTTAAGAACAAGTCCCCAACAGTGTTCATCACTAAATTGCTGTTATTTACCAAAATCGCGTGGGGGGTTTTTGGTTTATCACGGAGTACGCATCGCAACAGATATTTGTATTTTTGAGGTTGTCAACCGCGGACGGACTCCTGAAGCAACACGAAACGGCTGACCATGTAGGGGTCCAGTTCCGAGGCGAGAGCGACGACGACGATACATGGGACGAGGAGACGGAAAAGCTAGCTCGGACGTCCCAGTCCCACGCCCTTCCCGCGCGCGTCGCCATCGGCCACCTACCCCTCCGACGTGGTTTCGACGGGGCAGCGGTAGTTGCATCCCATCCCGACCAGGAGTCTCAACTAACCTACCCCCGAGCCCCGAGTAATGAATTTGCCTGAAGACCGAAGAGGAGATTGACTCGTGACTCGTGGGCACGGTGCTCTCGTAAAAGACCTGGGGAAGAAAACTCTCTGTTGGCGGCCTGGCTGGTCACTGGATTGTTCTATATATGACACGAGTGGCATTTGCATGCGATATATCTACAAGTTCATGTTCATGCTGTTCTACTCACACACACACACACGACTCCATACTTGAATGAAAGGCGTAAAGCCAAAAGTACGCGAAAAAGGTTTCTGATCTTGAAATTACTGGAAACGTGGCGTGCCCCGCCCACAGCAAACCAAACCACCCGCCGCGAGTCACGACCGCCTCGCCGTGTATAAAACGCTCGCAAGCCACCAAACTCCGCCTCCTGAACACACCACCCCTCGTCTCCCCACGGAGGCCGTTCTCTCCTCTCCTCTGCGTCCGCCACTGCCCACCGCTCGCCCGCGCGCGCTCCATTACCTCGGCGGGCGATGGCCGACATATCCAACACCGGCTCCACCTAACACGAGCAGCCCCCGCCTAGGCGGCTGGCTGGTCGGTCGAGCAGCTAGCGGCGGCAGCGCCCGGAGGCCGTCTCACTCTCCTCGTCGGGGCGGCAGGAGATGGAGGCCATCGTGGGCGTCCGCGCGCCGCCGCGTGGCCGTGCCTGGGCCGGCCTCGAGAAGCCGCCGCGCGCCGCTTGCCGCGCCAGAGTCCCGACGGCGAGGCTCGCGGTCGCGGCGGACAGGCCGCGGAGGCTGGTGCTGCTGGGCGCCGATACGCGGAGGGCCGCGGATCCTGCCCTCCGTTGCGCCGCGCAATCTGCAGGTGGTGAGCAGTCCGATCGATCGCCTCTATTGTTGTTATTATTAGTATAAGTAGTTAAATGTAAAAATCGCTGGGCACTGGGCAGGGCAGGAAATTGGTTAGTTATGGGCACACACAACGCCAAAACCAGATTGTTTGATTTCACTGGAGTAGGGTGATCGATTAGTAGTAATTTCTATTTGTCCTGTGGAACTTCGCGGGATGAAAGGAGGTGTGTACCCGCAACGTGCCAAGAGCTGCTGCCTGCTGGTCCGCCACCCGCCCCAGGAGTGGCGTGACACGATTCACGCACGTGACACGTGACGGCCGGGCCAAGGGACAGCAAGGAGCGAAACGCTGACTGTTCCCATACGGCATGTATGGCCGGGGTGCGGCTTCGCATTGGCCCATGGGCCTGCGTTCCTTCCAGTGTCAATCATCATGTCCAAGAATCCAATGAAATGGACGCAAACCTAATACAAATGCGACTAAACCCACTCTCCCCCGTTCTTCCAAAAATAGTTGATGTGTTTTTGACGTTTTAGATGTGGTGTCAAAATAACGAGAGAGAGAGAGATATATATATATATTAAGGAAAAAACAGATATTAAAGGAAAAGAGAGATGTATTAGAAGTAAGAACGACAAACGGAAATTCAAATACTGTAATACCAACTATTTTAGGACGACGAATACTTTCTGTTTCGTACAAGGAATTCCAAAGTAGTGCCAGTTGTCAGCGCTTGTTCCTGTTCGTGTCATTGTCAGGGCTACCTTTCGTGAGAGAAAGAAGGTGATGTTAGGGAGCCCCTCAGTAAACCACTCTTTGGGCCACATTACGTGTTGTTACCTTGTGATTACTAGTTAAACTATATAAAAACATTGTTAACGCCAGTGTTCAGTTTAGATAATATCACTTTGAATTTAGTTTCTATCAAACGGTTGAGATATGATACGCATGATAATGGTTTGCAGGAACAGGAAAGGTCCACTACTCTGCTGATGACGCTCTCATACTACAGGTTAGGAAAATATGCACCACCCCACCCCCACCAAATAGGAACTGATGAATTGCTAATTTCTTTGTAAGGAGAAAATATATCAAACAGCTATAGCTATTTATGTATTGTATATATATTACTAATATGACGGACATGTTAAAACTCCAGCAAAAAGCCCAGGATGTTCTGCCTTACTTGGATGGCCGTTGCGTTTATCTTGTTGGTTAGTTCTTGGCTTCTAGCTCCACATCACCAGTTCACCTCAAACCCTAGCTTCATCCCATCATCGTAGTACGATATTTGTGTACTTTGGTATGCAGGAATGATGGGTTCAGGCAAAACTACAGTTGGGAAGATACTATCCGAAGTGTTAGGTTATTCGTTCTTCGACAGGTTTGTATCTCTCTCCGATAATGAACTTCACCCTCCACCAAAATCTTCCACAAGTAACCTTTTTTTTTTTACTTATGGTTTACAAATGTTACTGGCCAATTCCAATTGCAGTGATAAGTTGGTAGAGAAGGCTGTTGGTATTTCATCTGTTGCTGAGATCTTTCAGCTCCATAGCGAAACATTCTTCAGAGATAATGAGGTAATATGCCTTTCTCTCTAGAGATGACAAGATTTATTTATTAATTTCCTTACTGAAGGTTGCAAGTGTGGGAAAAGACTCCCAAGTCCGCAAGCCATTCATTTTTGTTTCTAAGAAGATCGAATTGGCAATTCCGCACATGGGGCTAAAATGCTGCAATCGTCGACTGACAGCATTAAGTTCCAATTGAAGTCCTTCTGTACCTGATAACCAACTTTTCTGATATCCTCTTGTTTCATTCGACTTGTCAAGAGTGAGGTCCTGAGGGATCTGTCATCAATGCATCGGTTGGTTGTTGCAACCGGAGGTGGTGCAGTGATCCGACCAATCAATTGGTACTGGAAGTGATAAACTACCCTGACGTTGCTCTTCAGGACCTATTCTCACCCGAAGTTTACTGCGGCTTTGTAGGAGTTACATGAAGAAAGGGCTGACCGTATGGTTAGATGTCCCACTGGATGCACTTGCAAGAAGAATTGCTGCTGTAGGAACCGCGTCTCGACCACTCTTGCATCAGGAATCTGGTGATCCTTATGCAAAGGTATCCACTAATACTCTTGTAACAATCATATGAGAATTGACCTCTTGAGCTCCAGTCAATATATACCATTTTTTGTAAGCCTTACAGTGCTAAGGACCTTTTATTTTCTAATGCAGGCTTATGCAAAACTTACATCACTTTTTGAGCAAAGAATGGACTCGTATGCTAATGCTGATGCCAGAGTTTCACTTGAACGTAGGTTTCCAACGATATTCAGTAACATCTGCTACGTATAATCCTGTTTTTTTTTCCCTTCTAATGCTGTGTTCAAATTCGCTAGCACAATGCTGCAAAATCAATTGACTGACCAAATTCTTTATGATGCAGATATTGCATTAAAACAAGGCCATAATGATGTCACTATACTTACACCTAGTACCATCGCCATCGAGGTATCCTAAAATTCTATTTTCTTCCTGTTCTGTCTTAGCAGAATTGGTCTTCACAGCTATATGTATCTAACTGAGAAATTTTCACTCGCCAACCCTTTCAGGCATTGCTAAAGATGGAAAGTTTTCTTACCGAGAAGACCATGGTCAGAAACTGACCTCTTGTATGAGAGGGAAAGGATGCTGACAACATGTGGCCCTTGTTTGTTTAATTGTACATATACCTTTGCATAAACTCTTTCTACAGTGTTGTTGGATTATTCTTCGTGCAGCATGAAAGAGGACCGTTTGAGTTTGTATTTATGCAAATGAATAAGTAAATAACTTTCAGTTAAAACAATGACAATTTGTTATTTATCTCGATGAATGGTTGATGGGGACATTAGGGCATTAGCATGGTACTGTCATTTCAATATTCACTATGTCAGATATCAGATGGTGAAACAAGAAAATGACATGAATCCATGCTTTCGAGGCAAAATGCATTACATCATTATTTCTATGTTCACATATATTTAACTCAAAGTTTATCAGTTACACCATAGGTGCATAAAAACATGGGCCATTTACAATGCCTGCTTTAGTTTGAACAATATGTACATAGCAGTGTTTCAAAAGCATTAATCGTAAATAACAAAAAAGGACTGATCTTGGGTTGTAGATGAGATGCTAAAAAAATCCCCATCTTCTAGCAGTGAACCCAAAAGAATAGTAAAATAAAAATTAAGGAAGCAGGGACCGAAAATTTCTGCACCTATGGCTTTACATGAGTCTTCTAATGGTTCTCGCGAGAGCCCGAGATAAAATACGACTGGTTAAATCCGCTGGCAGAAGAAGCAACTGCTGTTGGGACTCCGGTGGAAGCTTCGATGGAGAAGTGTATACACAAATGAGCCATGTGCCATGTGGATTTTGACATATATGGTCTCACGTAACTTATGTCCAACTTACCTCAGGAATGACAGAAAGAACTGGAAGAAATTCTGGCAGAGAGGTCATTCCATACAGCGCAAGAGCAAGTTCATCCGTGCTACTACCTTCCTTCTCTATGGCACTGTTATATTCAGGAACCTGAAAAAAAATACCGAATGAACAAAGAGTCAAAGCAAAAGGTTGTAAATCTTGCAATATATCTTTTTAAATCATTTAACTAATATCAGAGGAGACGTGTATTCATAGTAAAAACACAATGTATGTTATACTCTTTTGATCAATCGCATATCATATCTAACCAAGCTGAAAGATATATGGATAATTGTACTTACTGGAGATGGATTTTCCTTCTGAGAAACCTTAGATAAAAGTAGGAGCAGGCGATACAGATTTCTTAAGTTTGTGGCATCCTCGTCATCTAGTGAGGTCAATGGGGATGGTCCACCACCGAATGGCAATCTGGAGGCTGCTGCAGACGTTGCAGAACTTAATGTGGCTACACCAAGTGCATCTATTCCCTACAAAAACTAAATTCCTGAGAATGCATAGCCAGAAAGTATTCTTATCAAAACAGGTATGCAGATTCATTTTAATCAAAACATGAATGGAAGGAGATTCCATATTTTGTAAATGTGAATCAAAGTTTACTGAAAATGAAAGCCAAAGGAAGATGAACTAGAAGGAATGTTTGTCACGGATTGAAGACATAAATGTAGTTATTGGTTTTAAAAATAAACTGTATACTATTTGATACCTCCCTTGTTAGCATCCATGCCATAGAATGTTCAAAAGTGGAACCTAAGCTGTTTAAAAGTGGAACAAAAACTGACAAATGAATTAACATTTTGCAACCAGTTCTGCTGAAATGCTTTCGATAGGTTTTAATAGTTAGAATATGTAATCATAATACTCTTAGGATTTTCCAAATATTATGATGATTAAGCTAACTCAATATTCAATTGTGTCTTTAGTAGGCTAGTACCTTAGCTATCTCCTGAAGAAGTAAGTCCTTCACAAAGGCACCCTGCAAGAGAGCATAGAGCTTCAAATATTTATCTGCCAAGTTCTATCTTGTTTGGTTATGGTCAAGAGTTCAGTATTCAAAAATTATTTGCCCAGTTTGGTTTTGGTCCAACCTGGTCAGCGAGTGTGAATGACAAGACTTGCTTAATTGCATATCTCGTACTGTCGACATCTTGTTCATTTCTGACCAATGATTGCTCTGTTCTTGCACGAAGTGACTGTAAAAAGAACCATGCAATAGGAATATGCTCATAAATAGATAGCACAGGAGGCTACCAAGTGAAGATACATTCATAGTAAACATGTAAATCATCATTACAGATTGGCTGGAATAGGCCACCCTCTTCCTCATGTTAAGAAGGAAAATTTATAACAAGTTTCAAACGATTAAACCTTTATTCATGTCACATATAACTCAAAACAACTATATTGGATGGGATAGGTAGCATCTATAAAAACAGAATGAAAGAAACCAACCTCAGTTAACAAAGATTCCAGGCGATCAATTTGGAAAGAGCCATCCTGTAACATAACATAATAGTTGAAGAAAAAAATATGATTGTCAAAACAGAATTTACGGTAGAAAATATTGGGCATAATATAGACAGAAAACTTGAAAAATATTTCAAAGTAAACAATAATTAGTTATGATTATTGATCTTGTAAACTTAGCGTGATTGACATCTTAGCAGTTAGTATGATTTAAAATCGTCAAGGAATACAAATACTGAAATATATCAACCTTATAAAGAAGAGTCTGCAAAGTTGATCGAAGCTTTGGCGAACTGTCAGTGAGAACTTTTCTTGCAATCCATGGATATGAACTCCCCAGAACTTTATAGTTTGGATTGAAGCTGATTGCGATACCTTCTAAAACAGCAAGGCTGAAAAATCACATGGTAAGCCTCTTATCTGATGAACCAGAAAACATACATATCAGAAGTACTCTAGAGCATCTGCCTGGTTGCAAGCTCTATTAGTGAAGCACTTTGCTCAAATTTTGCAGACAAACTCATTACCTTCGAATTACAAGGGAAAAGTAAGAAGGTATCTGGAACTTGAATTTATACCTGAAACAACGTTAACTCTAATTATTAGGACAAACTTACAGTACATCTATTGAAAAATGGTTATAAGCTAGAATAGTACATTGTTCGTCCAAGATTTCCTGACAGATCCCCAAAGCTTATATTCTGAACTCCTCTATTAACAGCATTCTCAAATACACCTAGGGGAAAATAAGAAAGTGGGATACCGAGTGATATTCCAATTGGACAAGCAATATGACATGACTCCTGATCTACAAATTTGAGATTAGTACGACAGTAGATCAACTAATTCTAAGTTATGTTTAAACATATCCAACATTCATCCGGAACTGGAATACCTGTCAATGCCTTTGTGACTTCACCTTTCTGGGCAGTTGGAGGAAGTAAACTGCAAGTTTTGTAAAGATAAGTTGCATTTGCTGGATCATTAGTATAAACGAATTCCACTTCAGAAACCTAACATATCACATAATGCTACTGATACTGAACCAACCTAATGTGTGAAAACTGATTCACATTAGTGCAGACTTCAGATAATTTTCTTACCCAAGGGTTACAAAGTCTTTTGCTAAAGCATCAAAATCACGGTTAACAAGATGAAGACAAGCTTCAATAAATCCATCACGAAGTTCTTGTCGGAATTCTCCCATCATCCCAAAATCTATTGAGAAATAGTGTCACATTTAATCAAAATAATTTGAGCTTCATTCAATTGGTTGTAAAGTTTTTTCTTCTTTTTTTCCTAAACACACAGGAGAGTTGTGTATTATTTATGTTTTTTTCTCGAACACGCGAGAGAACCGCGCATCATTATATTAAAAAGATGACACAAAAAATGTCTAGAAAAGACCAAATACAAGGTGCCCAAAAGGCATCCGATAAAGGAAAAAATAAAGAAGAAAAGAGGATGTACACCAAAAACTAAAAACTAAAAAACAAAATGCCAAACTACTGCCAAACACTCCAAAGAACAGAAGCCCCAGCAAGGCCCCATAATAATGGCTCATCATGGATGGACCGCAAGATTGTGTTGATGTTTGGGGAAGCTTCATCAAACACACAAGCATTTCTATGCTTCCAAATTTACTAGGCTACTAAACTCACAATGGAGTTAAAACCTTTTCTCTTTGGCTTAGGCACAATCCTTTCTGCCTCACCCCACCATTCCTGGAACACCCTGCATCAGTCGTGGGAGTAATATGTTGCAACCCCAATCTGCTTAGAGTTCTAAACCACACATCTCTCGCAAAGACACAAGCTACAAGAATGTGTTGCACTGTCATCCTGCTGGTCACAAAGGGGACATCTTACTGCCTCACCCCACCATTCCTAGAACACCTCTATTGTAATGGGCCTCGACCCTCAATACTCAACTATATATATTGTCGGGGACCATAATTAGGGGGTCCCTCAAGGCTCCTAATTCTCAGCTGGTAACCCCCATCGGCACAAAGCTGCAAAGGCCTGATGGGTGCGAATAAGTCAGGGATCAGTCCATTCGAGGGACTCGATCACGCCTCGCCCGAGCCTAGCCTCGGACAAGGGCAGCCGACCCCGGAGGATCTCCGCCTCGCCCGAGGCCCCCCTTCAGCGGCGAATGTGTTCCCGGCTCGCCCGAGGCCCTGTCTTCGCTAAGAAGCAACCCTGACCAAATCGCCGCACCGACCGACCAAGTCGCAGGAGCATTTAATGCAAAGGTGGCCTGACACCCTTATCCTGACGCGCGCCCCCCAGCCGGCAGAGCCGAAGTGACCGCCGTCACTTCGCCGCTCCACTGACCGGCATGACAGAAGGACAGCGCCGCCTGCGCCACTCCGACTGCGGTGCCACTTGACAGAGTGAGACTGACAGGCAGTCAGGCCCTGCCGAAGGCACCGTAGGAAGCTCCGCTTCGCCCGACCCCAGGGCTCGGACTCGGGTTAAGTCCCGGAAGACGGCGAACTCCGCTCCGCCCGACCCAGGGCTTGGACTCGGGTTAAGTCCCGGAAGACGGCGAACTCCGCTCCGCCCGACCCAGGGCTCGGACTCGGGCTAAGTCCCGGAAGACGGCGAACTCCGCCCGACCCAGGGCTCGGACTCGGGCTAAGTCCCGGAAGACGACGATCTCCGCCTCGCCCGACCCAGGGCTCGGACTCGGGCTAAGTCCCGGAAGACGACGATCTCCGCCTCGCCCGACCCAGGGCTCGGACTCGGGCTAAGTCTCGGAAGACGACGATCTCCGCCTCGCCCGACCCAGGGCTCGGACTTGGGCTCGGCCCCAGAAGACGACGAACTCCGCTTCGCCCGACCCCAGGGCTCGGACTCCGCCCCGGCATCAGCCGGCGATCTCCGCCTCGCCCGAACCTGGGGCTCGGACCCGACCTCGGCCACAGAAGACAGACTCGACCTCGGCTTCGGAGGAGCTTCCACATCGCCCAACCTAGGGCGCAGACCAGCCACGTCAACAGGAGGCGCCATCATCACCCTACCCCGAGCTGACTCGGGCCGCAGGGGACAAGACCGGCGTCCCATCTGGCTCACTCCGCCAGATAGGCAATGATGGCGCCCCTCATGCTCTGTGACGACGGCGGCTCTCAGCCCCCTTACGGAAGCAAGAGGACGTCAGCAAGGACTCAACCGCTCCGACAGCTGTCCCTCCGCCAGGCTCCATCGCTCCTCCGACGGCCACGACATCACACCAGCTGGGTGCCAAGATCTCTCCGGCTGCCACGACGGCATGTACTTAGGGCGCTAGCTCTCCTCCGCTAGACACGTAGCACTCTGCTATGCCCCCCATTGTACACCTGGATCCTCTCCTTACGCCTATAAAAGGAAGGACCAGGGCCCTCTTAGAGAGGGTTGGCCGCGCGGGGACAAGGACGAGACGCGCGCTCGCTCGCAGCCGCTCGCTCCCTCTCCCGCGTGGACGCTTGTAACCCCCTACTGCAAGCGCACCCGACCTGGGCGCGGGACGAACACGAAGGCCGCGGGATTCCCACCTCTCTCACGCCGGTCTCCGGCCGCCTCGCTCTCTCCCCTTCGCGCTCGGCCTCGCGCTCGACCCATCTGGGCTGGGGCACGCGGCGACATTCACTCGTCGGCCTAGGGACCCCCCGGTCTCGGAACGCCGACATATATACACTCCCAACCCTGATTAGGGTTAGGGTTTCATTCTCCAACTTGGTACTAGAGCTAGTTTTATCTCTCTCCTCCCCTTCCTCCCACCCACAGCCGCCGCGGGCTGAGTACCGCGCTGTGGCCAACAGCGTGGCCGAGGCCTCCTGGCTGCGCCAGCTTCTCCAGGAGCTCCACAACCCCCTCCAGCGTGCCGCCCTCGTCTGCTGCGACAACGTCAGCGCAGTCTACCTCTCCACTAATCTCGTGCAACATCAACGCACGTGGAGATCGACCTGCACTTCGTCTGCGAGCGTGTCGCCGCCGGTGACGTTCGGGTTCTTAGCATCCCCACCACAATGCAGTTCGCCGACATCTTCACCAAGGAGCTGTCGTCGAGTGTTTTCGCCGAATTTCGCTCCAGTCTCAACATCTGTACAGGATAGAGTTGAGACTGCATGGGGGAGGGGTGTTAGAGTGTTGTTTACGTTTTTGTGTATACCTCCATTGTAATGGCACTTGGCCGTCAACTCTCAGCTATATATATACACACTCCCAACCCTGATTAAGGTTAGGGTTTCATTCCAACTATTTACATAAAGAATAAGAATAAGAAGTATAAGTGACTTGAACAACCCCTTAGAAGGGCAAGACCGTTATAGCAGAAAACACTGAAAACAAACTAAGTGATGGAGCGAAGGCGAAGACGCTACCCTTCGCTCGATGCCTTCGCCAGTCTCGCTGCACAAACGGAGACAAGACGACTGGCAGACTCCACCCTTCGCCCAATGCGCCGAGGAACGAAGGCTTCTGGCGAGGTCGCCCCATCCCGCGGCGTCGTCCAGCACGAAGGCCCACGTGCAATCTGGCCCATTGTAACAGGCCCCGCGTGGCCGCTGCGCATTACGGGCCTAATTTGTAAAGGCTTCTCTGTAATTACAGTCTGTAACCCTGCTTTATGGGAATATTCCGGGGATAACCTGGGCGCCTGAGGGCACATGCGTACTTAACCCAAGGCGCTGAGCACTCAGGCACCTATAAATACCCCCGCACAGTGCCCTTGAGAGGCGAGATTAAGAAAGCAATTGCCCTCTTGAGCAAAAACCTTGTCTGCATTACTTCTACTCCCCCGTTGGATCAACTTGCTCGGGAGAGCAAGTTCCAACACTAAGTAATAACCAAAAGGCTAACAAAGCAGTCATGGCCATAAGCTAATAAGTCCCTTGGCTGCTGCCATACACCACAACTTGGTCTCATCTCTAATATCCTGTATGATGGAAATAAAACTGGGCTGAGGTCCCTAAAAAATGCCACCATTTCTATGTTTCTGAATCCACCATGCCACCAGGACGATCAATGAGTTGAAACCCTTGGGATGATGTTTTCGAACATACTGAAAAGAGAGGCGCCACCAATCCATTAAAGTGCATTCTTTTGGTCCTGGGGATAAGTGTTGCAGCCTGACTGGAGATAAGACTGAAAGCCATACACTTCTTGTGAAGACACAAGATGTGAGCAAGTTCTGAAAGCTGAATATTTTCCTCCTCTTGGTCACACAAAGGGCAGAACTCAGGATGATCAAGACAGTAATCTGGGAACCCAAAAGTCTATAAACATGCATTCTTTAGTGAAGATATAGAAAATATAACCATTACCTAAGTAGGCTAATTTCCCATCAACTGTACGCAAAAGATTTCCAGGGTGTGGATCTGCATGATAGAATCCATATTCTAATAGCTGTGAAAGTGAACAATATACTCCAACCTGTAATGTAAAATATGCCAGCATAATATCTATCTGATCATGTGCTTAGGAAGCCCAATTTTATGTCATTATTTGAGCTTTGACAGATCCTTTACCTCAACCAAATATTGATCTCTGACTTCTGATAACTTTTCCCCCTAGAAGATCACAGAGTGCAAGTAGAATTACGAACTGCATTTTTTGCATGCATGTTCATTTGCTAACAGTTCAATAAGATCACAGACTGCACCTCGATCCATTCCATGATAAGGACTCGCCTTCTTGTCTGTTCCAGATACATTTCAGGAACCGACACATCTCTAAATTTCCCAAACAATTCTCTGTCACAGAATCAGAAGAGGTTTCACGAACCCATATGATGAGATAGTTTCAAACAAGCAACTTGAACATCAATTTCTATATTAATATGTAAATAATTGATACTTTACTGAAAAACTACAAATATTTTATATTAGGAAAGTAATTCTCAAATAAATCTGATGGTTCCAAGCTAAATAGTGTTGCCTATATTTGTCGTGAAAGTGAAGGATGTTTGACCATTCAGGCTCTAAAACAACATATATTTCTCAATGAAGGTGTGTATCCATCATAGACAAGCCAATGCATTGAACTGGACCTTGTCTAATGGATGAAGAATTCAACCTGAACTTAAGTCCATTTCTTGCTTCTTCTCTATAATCCATCTCCTGCATCAAATGTGATTTACCTGTATTCAATGTGAATATCTAAGGATATACAGCTAATGTTTTAGTCAGAAATCTGACATAGCCTAGAATACTGCTAGCACAGTCCTGCTAGAATACTAGAATAATATCAACTTTTCTTGGCCAGGCTTCTGAAAACATGTTTATCACAAAAGCTATGGACTCTCACGGTAAAAGTACAAATGCAATGGTTTCAAACCACTATCACATTGAAAAAGATTGATATTTATGTTCCTCCTTGGATATATGATAACATGTGTCCATAACTTGCAGCCTCAAAATTACTTGAGCATAGTGAACTATGAATAGAATCATAGCACAAAAAAATAATTAACAAATTTTAAATGTTCATTTGAATCCCGCAACCAATACCACATTTTGGATGTTGACCTCCACCTCCCATAATTTTTCCTAGATTGTTTTTTTTCTAGCAAACTGTTACTATCCACGTAGCCCATTGAAATCATTCTTAAGGGTCCGCATAGGAATACTATTCTAAGCCTCAAGTTAATGGTTACTTTTCATACTAAAGTCTAATTTTATCTCATGCCAATGCCTACAAATGCTATAACCAAATTGAAATGTGTTGAAGTGAACTGAAATAAATGAACAAACTGATGTGTAGATATGTTCACTATTTAAATAGCATGCCATCATATATGGAGAAGAGTTACCCGAAATAGGCTTGATGCCCATTCGTCAAGCACAGCCTGCACATACAAGAAGCAAATACATGTGATTAGAAAACAAGTAAAATATAAGATGCACAACATAACTGATACAGAATCATATAGTTGTTCTTTTAAAGGATTTCCCTTAATGTTGGGTTATTTTTCTGTTTTGACCTCTTTAGAGTAAACAAATTCTTCAGTTCGTTACATGGACACTAACAGCAGTCAGACTTACTGGAAGGTCTGTGTTCAACTTGGCAGCCTTCCTTGCAAGACTAGCTAGGAACCTCAAGATATATATGTCTAATGAAATTGCTGCTTGAACTCCAGGTCTTTGTACTTTGACAGCAACAATCTTCCCACTGGAGCGGAGCCTAGCCTGGTAAACCTACAAAAGTAAGAAAAATGGAACATTGTATCACTGGAGATGAAATGACACGGTTGTCCATGCTAGGAAGTGTGAATTGACTAATATTTGAATTTATCATGGAAGTTCAGAGTTCCATCCTATTATGCCTTTAGTTTTCTCACAACTCCGGTAAGTAACTCATTTGTGGTTCCTTTAAAGAAACATGTGATATGGTGTTGAAACTTTTCAGATTTCCACTATACATATACAGTACTTTTTAAAAGGGCAGACATAGTGCCGGAGGCTCCCACATAAGTGGGGATTGAGAAAGGGATAAACCGCGACAAACCTTTTCCCCAGCAAGCGCAGAGAGGTTGCTTCAAACCCACGATATACGAAGATTCAGTGAGCCATTGCACTAGGCAATACTTTTAGTTGCTCCTAAATTTGAAGTGCACTTATTTTCGTCCCTTTAGGGGAACACACAAAAGTAAATATTAACGTGCAAAGCTGAAGTTCAGTGCATATCAGTTCTGGTGTTCGAACTTGAAACAATAATGAAAATGTAGAGAGGATGCAATTATATTGCAGTCAGATAACTAATAGGTAATAGGTCAACTATCAAAATGCACGTGACTACATGCAACTGTGCTCTGCTTTCGTATTTAGAAATACAAAATGCTGCTAAGAGTGGTTAATCGATTCATGACATGAATGAATACATTAAAAATGATAAAGTGATCACACCTGCCCAAGAGATGCAGCAGCAACAGGCTCTGGTGTTATCTCAGAGAAAATCATATCTAGTGGAAGACCAAGCTCTTTCTCTATAATGTTAAAAGCAACATCGTTTGAAAATGGTGCTATGCGGTCCTGAAGTAGTGAGAGCTCATCAAGGTATGCAGGTGGAACAACATCCTGCAGCAAATGAAACAAAGAAGGCGACAAATGTCAATCATCCAAAGCTAAGGCACTCCAAGCTTGCAATCGCGATATGATCAGGTGAAATAAAAATGTAATGACTAGTGAACCTCACCGGCCGTGACGAAACTGCTTGTGCGATCTTCACAAATGCCTGTGATTAAAAAAGGGAACATCAATAAACTTTATGATCATCAGATAAGGCAATAGGAAATGAGACATACCGGGCCAAGCTCCAAGAGTATCCTCCTGAGCTGAGCCGCCCGAAGCTGCAAAGACAACACCAACCAACTCATCGTGTCGAGCACAGAAGGTGAAACACGCCAGGGAATTTGATCAAATAGAAAGCGTGCACGGGACGGATCACAAGCAAACGGAGCGTGAGCGCGCACCTCGAACATGTCGTCGGCGCGCTCGTTGACGCGATCGAGGTACCGCAGCGCGAACCACCGGCCGAAGGAGGTGCCGATCTGCAGGGAGCGGCGGAGCACGAGGAGCGGGCGGCGGCGGTACACGGCCGCGATGCCGGGGAGGTCGTACGCGGTGGGGAGCTCCGACTCGGTGGCCGCGCCCTCCTCGAACAGGTACCCGGAGCACCTGGTGAATGCGTCCTCGTCGGAGCTGACGACGATGGAAGCGGGCGCGGAGGCGAGGGGAGGCGGCACCAGCCGCCGACGTGGCCGAGGCCTCCCCCGCAGAGCAGGCGCAGGGACTGCACTGGGCTGGAGG
This sequence comes from Zea luxurians, assembly GCA_029449295.1. Classification (NCBI taxonomy): domain Eukaryota; kingdom Viridiplantae; phylum Streptophyta; class Magnoliopsida; order Poales; family Poaceae; genus Zea; species Zea luxurians. The sequence goes on from JAOPSE010000039.1 coordinate 15,886,081, forward strand.
AGAAGCATCTGGGTTTTCAGATGATGCGGAGGATCTGGGGAGATTCGAGTTGGGAACGGAGGCTCTGAGTGGAGCTGCAGCGAGCGGGGAAGACGAAACTGGAGAAACGGATGGGATAGGCATAGGCGCCAAATGGAGTAGTAGTGTTTGTAACGGCGTGATTTTTTGTGGCTCAGCATTTTCCGGAAAATCGCCGGGGGGCGTAGGAGACGACACGACGGCACGTTCAGCGGCGCACGAAATCTACGCCTCTCAGAAGATCACGACGAAACGTGTCTGGTGCCCGATTCTTCTGAACTCTGAACTATGTTATCCAATACCGTTGGTGGTGGGCCGCAGAACCGCGCGCACGGGGGAGCCAATGGCGATCGTTGCCGTTCTCGTCGCGCCCACCGCCAGCTACGTCGGGGCGCGCCGCCGGTGGCGCGCCGCGGCAGCCTCGTCTTCGGCGGCGTCCGGGGTGGACCTCAAAGCGCTGCAGGCCGCCATCGATAAGGTGAGCGCCGAGGGGCAGTCCGCAGCACCGGCTTTCTGATTGGTTAGCAAGCAATCTGATTAGCTGATACATTTGGGTTGGATGCTGCTGCAGAAAAGCAGCGATGATGTTAGGCAGGCGCTGGACCAGCTGAGAGAGAGCGGATGGGCCAAGCGGTGGGGCTCGCAGCCCTATGTGTCGCGCCGGACGGTCAGTGCTGTATCTTCTCAGGCATCAATGATTGAGCGCTTCGTGTTTGCAGGATGCGTACTCCTGTCATGCGTTTTGCTCGTGCAATTTTTACAATGCAGTAGCATTTGATGGTTGTGTCTGGCTCTGATTGATTCTAACTGATGAGCCTGCATTCTGAAACAGACATCTCTACGGGAGCTCACTACCCTTGGAATCAAGAATGCTGAGAATTTAGCAATTCCAAGTGTTAGAAATGATGTGAGTGTTGTTACTTGCTCCACAGTTTTAGTCTTTCGTATTTGAAATGCTGACTGCTGTTCAGCTGTTAGCCGAGGCAAATGTAGCATCATTCAGAGCTAAATATCCCGTGCTTTTCAGAGTGTAATCCTGCGTCTTCTTTGAGTGCAGGCAGCATTCTTGTTTACAGTTGTGGGTACCACTGGATTCTTAGCCGTCCTTGCAGGCCAGCTCCCTGGGGTATTGCTATTTCCATGACACCTGCTCTATGTACTTTCAGAGGACTAGAATCATGGGGTACCTGCAAAATTGATTGTGATCCCGACATCTAAATGAAAAGAAATTCAAGGTTTAATGAATCTTCTACTGTTATCTCTGCCAGGATTGGGGCTTCTTTGTCCCCTACTTGATTGGAAGCATTTCATTGATCGTATTGGCTGTCGGAAGCGTCGCTCCAGGGTACGTGTTTCTTCTCCTGTGCATGTTTGGAAGAGAAATTCAGATGAATAATCTTTTCCATGGCCTTATACAGATGTATCTGTCTCCAAAATTACATCATGTCCTGGAGCAAAGTTTGCTTAGACATGAATAAGGCAAGACTAGTGTCCTCATATAACTTAGACTGTCTAAAGAAAAAAAAATAGGAACATGCAAAATGGTCATTCGGTTCAATGCATTACTGCTAACATGACAAATTGTATCCCAATATAAAATGATGCTCATTCTTTTGGGACGGAGAAATTTGCATGCTCCATGTAAAAATGTTGCATATTAATTGTCAAACCATGTTAATTATGCATACCGTCATTGCAGTCTTCTGCAAGCAGCAATAGGAGCGTTCTCTACAGTCTTTCCTGACTACCAGGAGAGGATTGCTAGGCATGAAGCTGCTCATTTCCTAGGTATGTGATTCTCATTTCCTAGCAAAATTATATCTGCAGTAGGAATTTACTAAATGGAGATTCTATTGAAAATCCAGTCGCCTATTTGATTGGCCTCCCTATCCTTGGATATTCTTTGGACATCGGAAAGGAGCATGTTAATTTGATAGATGAGCAATTACAAAAGCTAATATACAGTGGGCAGCTTGATGGAAAGGAACTAGACAGGTACCCTCTTTTTTCCATGCATGTAATCTGCAGTTTTTAACCTGTCCATGCCTGTAATATACAGTGGGTAGCTTGGTGTTCTTAGTGTAAAGATGAACGTTGCAGTGCACATCTGCAAAAAAGTCACTAGGATCAAACAAGTATGAAAGCTACTAACAACTACAATTTTTGTTCTCAGGTTAGCTGTAGTTTCAATGGCAGGACTGGCTGCTGAAGGTCTAGAATATGACAAAGTTGTAGGTCAATCAGCAGATCTTTTCACCCTTCAGGTGCTTTAAGAGTTTATCATGTCCTCAATAATTCTATTTATTGCCACATTTTCGCTATATTTTTTAGAGAATTCCATCTGAAGAATTTCCCGTTTGTTTGCTTGTAGAGGTTCATAAACAGAACTAAGCCGCAACTAAGCAAAGATCAGCAACAAAACCTTACCAGATGGGCAGTGAGTTATACTTCCATCTCTCTTGGCCTAACAGAAGCAGAACCATGTCATAGCCTAAATGTCGACTGATGCCGTTCTTTTGGTATTTCAGGTCCTGTTTGCTGCATCACTTCTGAAGAACAACAAAGCAGCCCATGAGGCGCTTATGTCAGCGATGTCCCAAAAGGCAAGCGTGTTGGGGTGCATTGAAGCAATTGAGAATGCGTCCTGATGAAAATGTAACCTGAGTAGTAGTGTACTTGCATCACTGGACTCGATATTGTTTCACCGCTTCTGACTACTACTGTTGTTGGTTCGTTGAGCCTGAGGAATCAGGTGGAGGAGAGGATCGAGGCGTACGAAGGAGAAACCCTAATCGTCACCGTCGATTCCTGTACTTCTGTAGACATCAAAAACTCAGGCCACAGGGAAGTCAAGTGCTCGAAACTCGAAAGGGAAGGAAATTCACACAATGACAAAAACAATAGCCTAATCTGCTGCCATTTACTATCATACACGTGTGCCCCAAATATTACTCCCATCTTTTGTTTTCGTATATAATGCGCGATTGTCCTCTCCAACACCACACTTTGACCATTAATATCTTGTATGTTGTAATGTTCATACTATGAAGTGGACATTATATAAATAACGTGTTTTCAAATATGAATCCAATCTTTTGTTAGTGCTATTCTACCAGCAGGGGCCTCAAAACCCTTCCTGAACCTTTCAAAAAATATATATGGAAGCAATAATACTGAATTTGTACGGTGGAAACTACAGATTTTTTTGAATAAGCGATAGTTAAATATTAACAAATTTGAATCGTAGATCGAGTCTGCGCCTTGAAAACAATGGAGAGACCGAGAGAATACTGACCTTTGAGGTCCGCAAGAAGTGCTACTTGTAACATCAACTGATCTGATGAGGACCAAGACCACCCACCTCCCTTCAAGTTGTAACTGATTACTGAATGAAGGATCTAATTTTGTTGTTTATAGTCCGCAGGTTCATAAAGTTGAAAGTGCATACTGCAAGGAGAAATTCGTCAAAAAAGTATATTTAGGGCCTGTTTGGCACAGCTTCGGCTCCTGATTCTAAGCGAGGATCTGGAGGAGCAGTGCCAAACGGGTATTTTTTTAAACTGATTCTCGTGTGGAGCCGAAAGATTAGGAGTCGTTTTTGTGAAGAAAAGTGGGATCTAAAAAAACCTGCTCCACCCTCCCTTAAAACAGCTCCTCAACCAACCAAATATAGACCTCCCCTTAAAGTTTGATCGAAATTACCCGCAATTGCCATTGGGCAAAAACATAACGAGCCAATTTATGGATTAAACATTTGAGACCATTTTATGCACTACTATGATGAGAATATTTTATATGTTATTGTTTCATAAATTTTTTCTGTATATGCATCCTACTTATTGGTTTGTAACAAAGTTGAACTGCAAAGGGTAAAACAGACAATCGTTATAGACCACCAACTCTCAGCAGACAAGAATCAGTTTACTTGTTAAACGGTTTTTAAAATGATTCTGATTCTCTAGGAGAATCAGGAGGATCAGCTCCTTACGAGGATCAGGATCTGGAGCTAAAGAAGCAGGAGCTGGAGCTTTGCCAAACAATTCAGATTATTTCAAAATCTGGAGCTAAAGGATCAGCTCCTCACGAGGATAGAGAGTTAGTTTGGTAACCCCATTTTTTTCAAGCAATTTATGTTTCCCAAAAATATTAGTTAACTTTCTTTGGAGAAATAAAGTTGCCAAACTAATTAACCCTTATTAATTAATCCAAATTATTCATTCGTATTAAATATTTGGAATTTATTTTGGATCGTTCAATTCAGATTATTTCAAAATCTTATTATTTGTTTGCTTGTCGCCAACAAAACTGGTTTTGGATGCTCGTTGCTACTTGAAAATGTTTTTTTTTGCTAAATAATAAGACTGTATTATGGAAAAACGGTTCTTTCTTTCTAAAGATCTTTACGAGATCATGAAACCAACAACACACTACTGGTTTTTTTTATGCTGCTCTATCACCACGACCTCTCTCTTGTTAGGTCTAGGTGGACCAGACGGCTCTTGGCCACCATCCACTAGATGGGGGTGACCCAAGTGCTTGATCTGAGCCATTTTAAAATATAAAAACAAAAAATTCTATCTAATATGAAGATTTAAAAAATGATAAATCTTTCTCTTTTATATCTAACAACATAGAGTGGAATAGAATTTTAAATTTGATACATCGGTAGAGTTATAATGAATTATGTCTATAAAATTTTAATATTTTTCATGATGTTTGGTAGTTTGTTGTAAAAAAGCTTGATTACACGCCAATTTCTCTCCTCATATAGACCTCTCTATACAGCTGCTGATTTTATTCGCTCCGACTCAGTGTCTGGCTGGTCAGGTATGATCATTTCTGACGTATGTGCATATGCAGGTAAATGGTCTCAGAATAACTTATTTTGCATCCACTTATCCGGTCATCGTTACTCGCGTACAGACAATCAAACAGACGCTCAACCAAAGTCAATACACGCGATGATTTAAGATGGAATGGTACGGGTAACCAATGAGGTGGATAGTGTTTGTTCATGCATATAGAAATGGAGTAAGGGACACGTAAATGCTACCTCAAGCAGGAGTCGGATGCAGATGCACATTTTATGAGATAATAGTACCATCTCGAGCGCGTAAACGATCGAACATTTCCAGCACAACGCGCATGAGGGTGTGTACATATGGACCCGCTGAGAAGAGAGAAACCCGTAGATTTGGAGCACGGGAAGGCTGAGGGCTTATTTTGCACGTCCTCACGCTTTGCGCTCTGATGGAAGATGAGTAACTGAACGCGAGTGCGAAAAATAAGTACGGACAACCGTTTGGGTAGCTGAAGATAGGCTAGAGAAACGCGGTGTATAGGCTCTCATCTCCACTCCATGTGGTATAATGTAAAGAGTCAATACTCCAGATTTGACTCTGACTACACTTGGCATATAGTACTAGGTGAGTACCCGTGCGTTGCAACGGGAACATATAATACCATGATAACTTATATACAAAATGTGTCTTATATTGTTATAAGAAAATGTTTCATAATCTATTTGTGATCCTAGCCATACATAAATTTTGTTATTTTAATTTAGCTGTTTCACTACTACATTGCAATCATCAGTATCATGCAGACTTCGATATATGTCACGATTTGCATGGTATCATCATTGAAGAGCACGTGCCACACCTGCCGGTAGAAGTTCCGTCGTACATCGTTAGTCATCAGGCACGCACCACCATACACGCTTGCTTAAACAAAAAGGCAAGTGTGTGTTTGCGAAGAGAGTTAAAGGCAGGCCGGCACAAAAACTACCCCAACGATGGCGAGTGGTTATTATTGTTGGTCCTCCTCTGCGTCACCTCTAGCGCCGAGATGACGCCACAATCCTTGACATAATAGTCGTCGAACGCGCGCGACATGGTGAGTACCGATGACTCTTGGATGGGCTGCTAAATGAAGTGCACCCTGGACTCATCAGCGAGGTAGTACACCTGGTCGTTGCACCACCAGATGTGCTACTCCTCTACATACATCTTGTCCAAATACACTCACACAACAGCAGCAATGACCGTCATCCCAGCGTATAAGAATTCATGGTCGGTCAGTAGCGACTTATGTGGCAGGTTGGGCTTCAGGTGGATGATGAGCTGGACGGTGTGATGGCGTCATCGTCGGTTGTGGTGCCCAGAACAACCCGAGAGTCGTCGGCATTGGCGACGACCATGAGGTCCCACTATTTGACGATGGACAGCGCGGTGCAGCCGCTCTGGACCGCGTCCAAGCGGCGGCTGCGCCGGAGCTTTCCGTACACAGCGGCGTATGCGGCCACGTAGGACTGCTACCAGAGGTCGAACTGGCAGTCGTCAAGCTTCTTCTCGTCATCGATGAGCGACGCCAACGCGAGCGCCTCGTGCTAGTGGTGTTTGTTCGGGGTTTCCAAGTAAGAAACATGGATTCATCTTTGACATTGGTTTATGAAAATGACTCATAAGTCAGATCACTACAGGAAAACAGTTAATTCCCGTCGGCCAGGAACCGACGGGAATAAGCAATAAACCGACGGGAATAAGCAATTCCCGTCGGTTTAGGTCTTATTCCCGTCGGTTGTCAGCCGCCAGGCGTCCCTTGTCGGGGATATGGTTATTCCCGTCGGTCGCCGACGGGAATAATTAGTCCCCGTCGGCCAATTGCGAGCCGACGGGAATTATGGCTAATTCATGTCGGCCACCACAACCGACGAGAGTTATTAATTAATTCACGTCGGCCAGGTCAGCCGACGGGAATTAACTATTAACTCTCGTCGGCCAGGTCAGCCCGACGGGAGTTAATAGTTAAGTCCCGTCGGCTATGGTCAAACCGACGGGAATTAACTGGGCCGACGGGAGTTAACCTATAATTTTGCAACAGCAAAACCAAATTAGATATTTTTCCACAATTGCACACATAACATACACAAAACATATATATCACAAACATATGACAAAACATATCACATGAACATATAAATCACAAACGCATTGACATCACACATCACAAACGCATTGATATAATTCACACATCACAAACATTTCAGATACGAGAGTGTTTACACAAACATAACATCCATGAGTTAAAATACATAACGAGCACGAGTTCAAGTGTTTAGAGATAACCACCACTTGGGTGGTTAGAGTTAGAGCTTTGATCGCTGCCGCCACCACCACCAGGAGGAGGGAACGCGAAGAGCGAGTCAACAAATCAGCGGCGGACCTACAGGGGGGTCCGGGTGGGCCCTGGCACACCCTAAGCCAGGCCCACCAGGGACCCCACCCGGCCATCCAGTTGAGTTGACGGACGCGCACGTTCCAACTTCTCCTCCTCCTGGCGGCTGCTTCTTTCTGTTTCGCGGCTGCTTTCTGTTCCTGGCGACGCACGTTCCAACTTCTTCTGCTAGGTTTCCGCGATCGGTTGCCGATTGGGCTTCTTCAACTGCGCGCAGCAGCCGGCGTCCAGGCGACGGAACCTGCTGCTCGGCGGATCTGTAGGAACGCAGACCGGCCACCGCCGCCGCGCGTCCGCCGTGAACTCCGCTCCCGGAGCAGCACGTTCCGGAACGTCTCCTTCCGGCTCCTGCTCCGGCCCCGGAACGGCGTCCGCCCGTGGGACATCTCGTAGACCAGCAGGAACCAGGAAGTTAGGAACCGTCTGCGCCTGCTGTATCGATCTGTAGGAACGCAGGCAGCAGAGTACGGTGAGAAGAAACTGGGGTAACAGTCTAACAGAGATTGTTCAACACGTTTTCATGATATATATTGTTGTTGATTTTTGTCTTATTAATTATTGATTCACTACCATTATTTTGTAGTGACTAAAATATGAAGAAGCAGAGAGATATTGCCTCTCTTTTTCGCAATCATGCTGCAAAGAAACAGAAGTTTATTGCTTCTTCATTATCTCCGGATGTTACTCAAGCGTCGACACCTCAAGAACAAGAGGAAGAGAGAATAAATGAAGAAATTGTGAATCCAATGCCATCTGCACCACCACCGCCAACACTTTATGATGTCAGTCGTCTTCCACATGATCCAGGTGAAAGACAACCTATTGCAAGTTACCATGCTAATGACCATGATGCAATTCGAAGAGCATATATTCTTAGAGGTCCATTTCAACCCATGCACATGAATTCCCAAATAGGAAAATTGGAGATAGAGATCGCCATTTTAATTTTGTGTGGTTTCAAAATTTTCCTTGGATTGAATATAGTGTCAAGAAAGATGCTGCATTTTGCTTTATGTGCTACTTATTCAAAAGTAAAGCAAATAAGGGCAAAGGGACTTCTGCATTTACTTCAGATGGTTGGAATAATTGGAATAAAGGGTCTGAAGCACTTCTAAAACATGTGGGTTCTATGTCACATAAGACAGCCGAAGAGAAATATCTTGGCTTTATAAATCCTAATGCAGCAATTGATAATAAAATTGAGAAGTGGAGTGATGATGATCGCAATCTTTATAAGATAAGGTTGACATATTCACTTCGATGTTTGAAGTTTCTTTTGCATCAAGGATTGTCATTCCGTGGACATGATGAAAGTGAAGAGTCTAGCAACAGAGGAAACTTTATTGAAATCTTAAAATTTCTTGCTGTAAATAGTGAAGAGGTCAACAAGTATGTTCTTAACAACGCTCCAGCTAATTGCACTTTGACTAGCCCAAAGATACAAAAGCAGATTATTCAGTGTTGCGCTATAGAAACTAGAAAGAAAATAATTGAAGACCTTGGGGAAGAGCCATTTGCAATTTTAGCGGATGAGTCTAGTGACATATCACACAAAGAACAACTAGCTCTTTGCTTGCGTTATGTTGATGCATTGGGAAGGCCATGTGAGCACTTCATTGGAGTTGTTCATGTAGATGATACTAGCTATTTATCACTTAAGGATGCAATTGAAGCTTTACTTGTTAGTCATGGCTTGACTTTGACACGAATCCGTGGACAAGGTTATGATGGGGCTAGCAACATGAGAGGTGATATTAAAGGATTGAAAACATTGATCATGCATGAGTCACCTTCTGCTTATTATATCCATTGTTTTGCACATCAACTCCAACTAGTTCTTGTTGTTGTTGCCAAGGGAAATAATGATTGTGTCTGGTTTTTTGATCAAGTAACTCTCTTATTGAATATCGTTGGAGTTTCTTGTAAGCGTCACGGTATGCTTCGAGATGCTAGACTTGAGAATCTCATGAAATCACTTGAATGTGGTGAACTTGAAACTGGGAGAGGATTGAATCAAGAGATGGGGTTGCCTAGGCCTGGTGAGACTCGATGGGGCTCTTATTACAAAACTATATGCAACATAATTTCTATGTATCCTGTAATCCGAGATGTACTCATGATTCTTGGAGAGGATACTACAATTAGAAGTGATTGGACAAGGATACATTCTATGCTTGGAGCATTTGAGTCATTTGACTTTGTTTTTGATGCACACTTAATGTTTGTTATTCTTGGATATACAAATGATTTATCAGTGTGTTTGCAAAGAAGGGAGCAAGATATTATTAATGCAATTTCACTTGTTAATGTGGCAAAGAGAAGAATGCAACAGTTAAGGCTTGATGGTTGGGATCAATTTCTTCAAAGGATCACTTCATTTTGCAACAAACATGATATCCTAGTTCCTGCTATGGATGGAAATTATAAGCCTTATGGAAGATCATCACGATTTGTTCATAACCAAACCAATGATGACCACTTCAGAAGAGAAGTATATATTGGGGTCATTGATCAAATTAGCCTAGAGCTTGATAGTCGGTTTAGTGAGGCTAATATGGAGCTGCTTTCTTGTATGTCAGCCTTAGATCCTTCCAACTCTTTTGCTTCTTTTGATGCACACAAGGTACGAAAGCTAGCTGATTTCTATCCTAGTGACATGTCAAGCACTGACTTGTTAAAACTTGACTTGCAACTTGACAATTATATTGATGGCATAAGAGAAGATGATAGATTCAAAGACATAACTAATCTTGTGGACCTCTCAGTTAAGCTTGTTGAAACAAAGAGACATAAGGTGTTTGATATGGTTTATTTGCTTCTCAAATTGGTATTGCTTTTGCCGGTGGCGACAGCAAGTGTTGAAAGGGCATTTTCTGCAATGAGTTTGGTGAAGACTAAATTGAGAAACAAGATGTGTGATAGTCTTTTGGATGATTGTCTTGTTACATACATCGAGAGGGATATTTTCTTCGAAGTGAATGAAGAAGATATAATTGAAACTTTTATGGCGTTGAGGAAGCGCAGGCCAGATAAGTAGTATTATTGCAATCTTTATGTTTAATGTATACAATTTTCATGCTTATTTGTTGAGTGTCAAACTTTATATCTATATATCAAATTGTTTACCAAATTTACTATGAAATTATATGTACATTAGATAGAATTCTACATGAAAATTTTGTTGTGGCACACCCTATATAAAAATCCTAGGTCCGCCAGTGCAACAAATCCAGTCCCTGCTACGGGATCAGAACCACTACCACCCGCTTCGGGCGTAACCTATGCAAGTTAGCAAATATCAACACGTTAAATGCAAATATAAAAAAGTATACAAGTGTATAAATTAATCGACAGTTATCAAACGTACCCTATCTCCAGGTGCAGGTATATGTGTCGGAGGGGTGTTGAACTGTGGTGGCGGAGCTGGTGTGTTTGCAAACTGGCTCCATTGTGATGGAGGTGGAAAATTTGTTGTCATGCCCTGTTGCTGCATTAACTGTTAAACATATGTGTTAATATTGAAGATGTTGTATTGAAATATAATAATTTAGAGTTCAGATTATGTATACTCACTTGATACATCGCTTGGTTATGTGCATTGCATGCCTCCATAAATTCTCGTTGTTGTCTCATCTCCTCACGCATCCTCATAATCTCCAACTCCTGCTCGTTCGGTCGACGAGAGCATGAGCTACGGGAAGACGAACCTGTCCTCTGAGATCTCACCGACGACGGGTCAATGAATCCGTCGAAGAGTGCGTATCTATAAGTGATTCAAATAATATGATTACTGCATAATCAATTTAGTGTCAACCATATAATTTCATAAGTTAGAGCTTACCGTCCATGCGCTTTGCCACCACCACTTGCGTACACCACCGAGGGATCCACCGGTTCATGGCGCCAGTCGAAGTCCGAGCCATGGCGACGAACCATCTCCTCCCCATATGCCGCCTATACATCATTCACAACCTTACAAATGCAGGAATTTCTATACTTTAAACGTTTGTACTTTTTGGCCAAAACTCACCAGCCGATCCGTGGTTGTCTGGCTGCAGAGCTGGTCAGGGTTGTTCGGGTCTGGTCCTTTGTGGCCCTCCTAGTAGACCTCAATGTCACTAGGCTTTTGGCCACTCGTAGCTTCCTGTATAAACAAAAAACATTCATAAGCAATCATATTATTTGCTGATCGACATAGATAGATCAAATTTACCATTCTTTTAGCTTTTCGTATCATGTCGTCACCACCAAACTTGTGGTTAGGATTGGTTCCTCGACATTGTCTGTGATGCGCTGACGCTTTCTGGAAGCCTTCAGAAGCCCAATATCGACACCAAGCATAGTACACATCAGGCACGGGCGCCATCCATGGAACCATCACCTGCACACACAATGTTACATATTATATCAATCACAACAATCAATATAAAGGGTAAAACAAATTGAATACTAACCTCACGATATTGATCCTCAGTCAAATATATCTTTGAGGACCCTTCCTTTTTATTCAAGGGGCATGCTTCTTTCGGATGCTTTTGAAAATACAGGTTTGTAGCCTGAATTCTCGCATAGTATATGGCATCCTTCACCAGCTTCTTTGCATTGTTTTGGAAGACACGTTCAGCGTGCCCCATGTAATCCTCTCCGTCAGGCAACCGATATCGAAGCTACAACATAAAGAACACAAATACAATGGTATAAGTCATAGATTTACAATATTAAGAAACATAACAAAAATAATAAAGAATTCATACCCAAAAGCCATTACGCACAAGTCCCTGTCTGTCGGTGTGGTTTCGTTCCTTTTTAAACTTGTACTCGTCCTAGGTACTGACGAGCACCTCATCCTCGGTATCACCTTTTGACACCTTCACTATACTAGGGTAGTGAAGGCGGCAAAGAGAACCCAACGTAAGGTTAACCTGAGTGTGGTGTCCCTTGCCGTCAAAGGACAGGTCCTCCCAATTCCTGCATTACACAAAAACATTAAAAATACACATAATAGTTATATGAGATAAGTTAATATATTACACTCACCGATCTCCATGTGGCATGATTAAAGTCCTATCAGCCTCTCGCTCTATCGCGTGACGAGGCTTTACTGAGTGGCTTTTTCTTGAGCGACGTGTGCGTGTCGCTGAAGAGCCTTCCGAGCCATCATCCATCGGGTTGTCAGCCGGTTCGCCCTATTGGCCCCACTGGTCCCACGCCTGTTGCTGCTCTCTCTGGTGGTCCCACTGGTCCCATGGCTGGTGATGCTGTGCGGCCTGGTCCCATGTCACATGCTCCACCTCCTCATTGTGCTCCACCTCCTCTAACAGGTTGTCATGCAGAGGTCGCCATGTAACTTTTCTCCTAACAGGTTGTCGTCTCCGTCTCTCGGGAAAAGTTAAGTCGTTAACGTCTGCAACTAGTGAATCTAATGCCGGTGCAGGATCAATATGAAAACTAGTTGGCAACTCTTCTTCTTGAAACACCTCATCAACCTGCTGAAGGTGACCAATTTGATATTAGTCCTCACCAGGAGTGTACAGGCATTCGCGGGGATTTACATTGTACACATTATTGCGGCTGTGTGTACGTGTAAAGAGTGCGTGTGAGACATTCATGTTTCTACACGTCACACATACATCTATAGGTAAGTAGTAAAACTATATATATATATATATACATAACATCACCTTCATCACATTAACATGATAATAATTAATTAACAATATTGCAACATCCAAATTTAAGTCAAATCATACTAACAAATAACATGTGATATTAAAACCGACGAAAATTAACATGTGATATTAAACTAACAAATTGTAATCATATTACAGTTAACTCCCGTCGGCCATAAAAACCGACGAAAATAAACAATAATCACATTCTAATCAAGCCACATAAACTAACTCTAATCACATATTATATTAAACTAACTCTAATCACATGAAAGCTAACTCCCGTCGGCCATAAAAACCGACGAAAATAAACAATAATCACACTCTAATCAAGCCACATAAACTAACTCTAATCACACTCTAATCACATGTTATATTAAACTAACTTAATCACATTAAAGCTAACTCTCGTCGGCCATAAAAAACCGACAAAAATAATCACATGTATTTACATATAGGTAGGATTATACCTCGACGAGTCTACGTCGGACGATGAACGACGGCGGGTTGGAGACAACGACGCTCGGGGGCTAGAGGCGGCGTTCGGGCGGACGGCGGCGCTCCGAGATGAGCAGAGGGCGTTGGCGGCCTCGGGGGCGGCGTTCCGGCCTCGGGTGGCGCGGTGGCACGGCTGCGCAGTGGCGCCGGGGCGCGGCGGCACGGCGGCGCGGTGACGTGGGGGCGCGGCGGCCCGACGACGCGGGAGCGTGGCAGCGCGGCGGCTCGGGCGGGCGGCGGCGGCGGCCGACGGTTTGAGTCGAGAGAGAGGAGGAAGAATGAGTCCGCGCGCGGCCGCTGGTGGCTCTAAAACCATTAATCCCCGTCGGCTTGTGACGTGGCCGACGGGAATTAAATAACCCCCGTCGGCTGCAGGACAAAGCCGACGGGAATTACTTAACCCCGCCGTCTCGGTGACGTGGCCGACGGGAATTAAATTAATTCCCGTCAGCTAGTCGACGGCCGACGGGAGTTACTTAATTCCCGTCGGCTTTTGCACGGGCCGACGGGAATTAATCTGGCCGACGGGAGTCAACAGGATTCCTGTTGTGGATCCATGGAAAATATTACGGAGAATAAATGTCACACATGCAAAAAAGGAATTTATGTTGAAAACATTATTCAAACAAAAGAAATTGCATGCAAGGCTCTTCTATAAATACTACTCTCTCAATCCAAAAATATAATTTAATAATCTCGGTGATACTTATCTACTACTACACATTGTGGAAGGGTAGGAGGTGGGCTTTGGGAGAGATGTAGTATATGTTTATACTATAATAGATGTAGACATAAACACACATGTGGTGTAGTGGTAGCTACGAGCACATTTGCTTGAGGGGCCACGGGTTTTGAAAGGAAAATGTGCCCTTGGGCCATTTCTAAGTATTTTGGTGATTGAGTGCCAACGCAAGTGCTTTTGTGTTGATCTATGCAATGTGGTGAACAAAGTGCAAATCATGTCAAAAGGTATGTTTCTAGACTTAGTACATTGTTTTATGGACTAATATATTGTGTCTAAGTGTTGGAAACAGGAAAGAATGAATTAGAAATGAGATGGCTCTGTTCAGCCAAAGTCAGCTCGGTCTGGGTGCACCGGACTGTCCGGTGGTGTCCGGTGTGCCAGGCTGGCTCAGGCGAACTTGCCGCTCTCAGGAAGAAATTAATGGCGTACGACTATAATTCACTGGACTGTCCGGTGTGCACCGGACTGTCCGGTGAGCCAACGGTCAGCCGGACCAACGGTCGGCTGCGTGATCCGCGCGGGACACGTGGCCAAGCCAACGATCGAAAGGGGGCACCAGACTGTCCGGTGTGCATCGGACAGTGTCCGGTGTGCCAACGGCTCCAAGGCTGCCAACGGTCGGCTTCGCCAAATAAGGAAGGAAATCCACACCGGACAGTGTCCGGTGGTGCACCGGACTGTCCAGTGCGCCAGGCGACAGAAGGCAAGAATTGCCTTCCCGGATTGCTCTCAACGGCTCCTAGCTGCCTTGGGGCTATAAAAGGGACCCCTAGGCGCATGGAGGAGTACACCAAGCATTCCCTGAGCACTATTGATCACTTACACTCCATTCTTGCGCACTTGTTCGACATTCTAGTGATTTGAGCTCCGTTCTAGTGTGCTAGTCTTTTGAGCTTAAGTCTGGGTCTTGTGTGTGCGTATTTGCTGTGATCTTTGTGTCTTGTGTGAGTTGCTAATCCCTCCCTTACTCCGTGCTTCTTTGTGAACATCTTTGTAAGGGCGAGAGACTCCAAGTTGTGGAGATTCCTCGCGAACGGGATTAAGAAAAGCAAAGCAAAACACCGTGGTATTCAAGTGGGTCTTTGGATCGCTTGAGAGGGGTTGATTGCAATTTGCAACCCTCGTCCGTTGGGACGCCACAACGTGGAGTAGGCAAGCGTTGGTCTTGGTCGAACCACGGGATAACCACTGTGCCATCTTTGTGGTTATTGTGTTTTGTTGAGACTCCTCTCTAGCCACTTGGCGATTATTGTGCTAACGCTTAACCAAGTTTTTGTGGCTTAAGTTTTTAAGTTATTCAGGATCACCTATTCACCCCCCTCTAGGTGCTCTCAATTGGTATCAGAGCCGTTCTCTTCACGAAGGGACTAATTGCCCGAAGAGATGGATCCTAAGGGGAAGGGAATCGTGATCAACGACAAGGAGAAGGAGTCCTTCGTCAGCGAGCCGAAGGATGACAAGCCTACCGACTCGGGCTCGGGCCACAGACGCAAAGATGGGAAGAAGAAGAAGACAAGACGCATCAAGGAGATCGTCTACTACGACGACAGCGATGAGTCCACTTCTTCCCAAAAGGACAACGACGACAACGACTACAAGAGAAGGAAACCGGTTAATTCGAACTTTTCTTTTGACTACTCTCGTATTCCGCAAAGTACAAATGCTCATTTGCTCTCCATTCCATTTGGCAAACCTCCTCACTTTGATGGAGAGGACTACGAATTTTGGAGCCACAAAATGCGTAGTCACCTATTCTCTCTCCATCCGAGCATATGGGAGATTGTGGAAAGTGGAATGAAATTTGATAGCTCAGATAGTCCTATGTTTATCAATGAGCAGATTCATAGAAACGCACAAGATACTACTGTGTTGTTAGCCTCTTTGTGCAGGGACGAGTATCATAAGGTGAGCGGCTTGGACAATGCCAAGCAGATCCGGGACACCCTCAGGATCTCACATGAGGGGAACGACGTCACCTTACTCACCAAAATGGAGTTGGTGGAGGGCGAGCTTGGAAGATTCGCGATGATAAGGGGCGAGGAGCCAACCCAAACATACAACCGACTCAAGACCCTTATCAACAAAATAAGGAGCTACGGAAGCACGCGATGGACGGACCACGACGTCGTCCGCCTAATGCTAAGGTCCTTTACTGTACTTGATCCACATTTGGTGAACAATATTCGTGAAAATCCTAGGTACACCAAGATGTCGCCCGAAGAAGTCCTTGGAAAATTCGTAAGCGGGCGAATGATGATCAAGGAGGCGAGGTACGTGGACGACGCGTTGAACGGTCCAATCCATGAGCCTCAACCCATTGCTCTCAAGGCAACAAGGAGCAAGGAGGCGCTACCTAGCAAGGTGGCGCAAGTTGAGGCGGCTGGGCTAAATGATGAAGAGATGGCCCTCATCATCAAACGCTTCAAGACGACGCTAAAGGGTCGCAAGGGACAGCCAAGCAAGACCAAAACAAAGGGGAAGCGCTCATGCTTCAAATGTGGTAAGATTGGTCATTTTATTGCTAACTGTCCCGATAATGAAAGTGACCAGGAACAAGGGAGCAAGAGGGAGAAAAAGAAGGCATACAAGAAGGCTAAGGGCGAGGCACACCTTGGCAAGGAGTGGGACTCGGATTGTTCGTCATCCGACTCCGAAAATGAAGGACTCGCCGCCACTGCCTTCAACAAGTCATCCCACTTCCCCAACGAGCGTCACACATGCCTCATGGCAAGGGAGAAGAAGGTATGTACTCGAGACAGTACTACTTATGATTCTTCTAGTGATGATGAGTCTAGTGATGAAGAAATAGATTGCTCTAGTTTGTTCAAAGGATTGGATAGAACTAAAATAGATAAGATCAATGAATTGATTGATGCCTTGAATGAAAAGGATAGACTCTTAGAAAAACAAGAAGACCTTTTATATGAAGAGCATGATAAATTTGTTAGTGCACAAAATTCACTTGCTCTAGAAGTTAAAAGAAATGAAATGATTTCTAGTGAATTGTCTACCTGTCATGACTCTATCTCTAGCTTAAAGAGAATTAACAATGATTTAAATGCTAAACTAGAAGTAGCTAATAAATCAACATCTTGTGTAGAACATGTTGTGGTTTGCACTAGGTGTAATGATTTTAATATTGATGCTTGTAGTAAACACCTAGTTTCAATTTCTAAATTGAATGATGAAGTAGCTAGTCTTAATGCCCAACTTAAGACTAGCAAAAGCGAATTTAACAAGCTAAAATTTACAAGGGATGCCTACACGATTGGTAGACACCCCTCAATTAAGGATGGTCTTGGCTTCAAGAGAGAAGCCAAGAACTTAACAAGCCATAAGGCTCCCATCTCCGCCAAGGAGAAAGGGAAGGCCCCTATGGCTAGTAGTGTGCAAAAGAACCATGCTTTCATGTATCATGGTAGGAGACATTCTAAGAATGCCTTTAGAAGTTATGACGCTTTTGACGTTCATGCTATGACTGCTTCTAGTTCCCATGTTATGCATGATAGAAATGTTGCTAGGAGAAATATTGTTCATAATATGCATAGGAGAAATGTTGTTAATGTTCCTAGGAAAGTTAATGAACCTTCTACAATATATCATGCTTTAAATGCTTCCTTTGCTATTTGTAGAAAGGATAGGAAGATAGTTGCTAGAAAATTAGGGGCAAAATGCAAGGGAGACAAAACTTACATTTGGGTCCCTAAGACAATTGTGACTAACCTTGTAGGACCCAACAAGAGTTGGGTACCTAAGACCCAAGCCTAAATTTGCCTTGCAGGTTTATGCATCCGGGGGTTCAAGCTGGATTATCGACAGCGGATGCACAAACCATATGACGGGGGAGAAGAAGATGTTCACCTCCTACGTCAAAAACAAGGATTCCCAAGATTCAATAATATTCGGTGATGGGAATCAAGGCAAGGTAAAAGGGTTAGGTAAAATTGCTATTTCATCCGAGCACTCTATATCTAATGTGTTTTTAGTTGAGTCTCTTGGATATAATTTGTTATCTGTTAGTCAATTATGCAATATGGGATATAATTGTCTATTCACAAATGTAGATGTGTCTGTCTTTAGAAGAAGTGATGGTTCACTAGCTTTTAAGGGTGTATTAGACGGCAAACTTTACTTAGTTGATTTTGCAAAAGAGGAGGTCAGTCTAGATGCATGCTTAATTGCTAAGACTAGCATGGGCTGGTTGTGACATCGCCGCTTAGCACATGTGGGGATGAAGAACCTTCACAAGCTTCTAAAGGGAGAACACGTGATAGGTTTAACTAATGTGCAATTCGAAAAAGATAGACCTTGTGCAGCTTGTCAAGCAGGCAAACAGGTGGGAAGCTCTCATCACACCAAAAATGTGATGACCACATCAAGACCTTTGGAGATGCTTCACATGGACCTCTTCGGACCCGTCGCCTATCTAAGTATAGGAGGAAGTAAGTATGGTCTTGTTATAATTGATGACTTTTCCCGCTTCACTTGGGTATTCTTTTTGCAGGATAAATCTGAAACCCAAGCGACCCTCAAGCGCTTCCTAAGGAGAGCTCAAAATGAGTTTGAGCTCAAGGTGAAAAAGATAAGGAGCGACAATGGGTCCGAGTTCAAGAATCTTCAAGTGGAGGAGTACCTTGAGGAGGAAGGGATCAAGCACGAGTTCTCCGCTCCCTACACACCACATCAAAATGGTGTGGTAGAGAGGAAGAACAGGACGATTATAGACATGGCGAGGACAATGCTTGGAGAGTTCAAGACCCCCGAGCGCTTTTGGTCGGAAGCCGTGAACACGGCTTGCCACGCCATCAACAGGGTCTACCTTCATCGCCTCCTCAAGAAGACGTCGTATGAGCTACTAACCGGTAACAAACCCAATGTTTCGTATTTTCGAGTTTTTGGGAGTAAATGCTACATTCTAGTGAAGAAGGGTAGAAATTCTAAATTTGCTCCCAAAGCCGTAGAAGGGTTTTTGTTAGGTTATGACTCAAATACAAAGGCGTATAGAGTCTTCAACAAATCATTGGGTTTGGTTGAAGTCTCTAGCGACGTTGTATTTGATGAGACTAATAGCTCTCCAAGAGAGCAAGTTGTTGATTTTGATGATGTAGATGAAGAAGAAGTTCCAACGACCGCAATACACACCATGGCAATTGGAGATGTGCGGCCACAGGAACAAGATGAGCAAGATCAACCTTCTTCCTCAACAATGGTGCAACCCCCAACTCAAGATGATAAACAGGAGGCGTGTGATCAAGGGGGAGCACAAGATGATCTTGCAATGGAGGAATAAGCACAACCGACACCTCCAACCCAAGTTCGAGCAATGATTCAAAGGGATCATCCCGTCGACCAAATTTTGGGTGATATTAGCAAGGGAGTAACTACTCGATCTCGATTAGTTAATTTTTGTGAGCATTACTCATTTGTCTCTTCTATTGAGCCTTTCAGGGTAGAAGAGGCCTTGCTAGATCCGGACTGGGTGTTGGCCATGCAGGAGGAGCTCAACAACTTCAAAAGAAATGAAGTTTGGACACTGGTGCCTCGTCCCAAGCAAAACGTTATGGGAACCAAGTGGGTGTTCCGCAACAAACAAGACGAGCACGGGGTGGTGACAAGGAACAAGGCACGACTTGTGGCAAAAGGCTATGCCCAAGTCGCAGGTTTGGACTTTGAGGAGACTTTTGCTCCTGTGGCTAGGCTAGAGTCCATTCGTATTTTGCTAGCATATGCCGCTCACCATTCTTTCAGGTTGTTCCAAATGGATGTGAAGAGCGCTTTCCTCAACGGGCCAATCAAGGAGGAGGTGTACGTGGAGCAACCCCATGGCTTCGAGGATGAACGGTACCCCGACCACGTGTGTAAGCTCTCTAAGGCGCTCTATAGACTTAAGCAAGCCCCAAGAGCATGGTATGAATGCCTTAGAGACTTTTTGATTGCTAATGCTTTCAAGGTTGGGAAAGCCGATCCAACTCTATTTACTAAGACTTGTGATGGTGATTTTTTGTGTGCCAAATTTATGTCGATGACATAATATTTGGTTCAACTAACCAAAAGTCTTGTGAAGAGTTTAGCAGGGTGATGACTCAGAAATTCGAGATGTCGATGATGGGTGAGTTAAGCTACTTCCTTGGGTTCCAAGTGAAGCAACTCAAGGATGGAGCCTTCATCTCTCAAACCAAGTACACGCAAGACTTGATCAAGCGGTTTGGGATGAAGGACGCCAAGCCCGCAAAGACTCCGATGGGAACCGACGGACACACCGACCTCAACAAAGGAGGTAAGTCCATTGATCAAAAAGCATACCGGTCTATGATAGGGTCTTTACTTTATCTATGTGCTAGTAGACCGAATATCATGCTTAGTGTATGCATGTGTGCTAGATTTTAATCTGATCCAAGGGAGTGTCACTTAGTGGCTGTAAAGCGAATTCTTAGATATTTAGTCGCTACGCCTTGTTTCGGGATCTGGTATCCAAAGGGGTCTACCTTTGACTTGATTGGATATTCAGACTCCGACTATGCTGGATGTAAGGTCGATAGGAAGAGTACATCGGGGACGTGCCAATTCTTAGGAAGGTCCCTGGTGTCATGGAGTTCTAAGAAACAAACTTCCGTTGCCCTATCCACCGCTAAGGCCGAGTACGTTGTCGTAGGACAGTGTTGCGCGCAACTACTTTGAATGAGGCAAACCCTCAGGGACTTTGGCTACAATCTGAGCAAAGTCCCACTCCTATGTGATAATGAGAGTGCTATCCGCATGGTGGATAATCCTGTTGAACACAGCCGCACAAAGCACATAGACATCCGGCATCACTTTTTGAGAGACCACCAGCAAAAGGGAGATATCGAAGTGTTTCATGTTAGCTCCGAGAACCAGCTAGCCGATATCTTTACTAAGCCTTTAGATGAGCAGACCTTTTGCAAGTTGCGTAGTGAGCTAAATGTCTTAGATTCGCGGAACTTGGATTGATTTATAGCATACATGTGTTTATGCCTTTGATCATGTTCCTTTTGCATTGTGTTGTTTATTTATGGTGCTCAAGTTGTACATGCACTCCCCGGACCTCACAAGTCCTTTGCAAGTGATGCACAAATTTAGGGGGAGATGTGGTACAACTTGACCCTTTGAGACTTGAAAGCATCTAGGCCCCTGGTTGGTTTTAGTGATTAATGACAACGTAATATTATATGTGACTAACGTGTGTTTTGCAGAGACAAATGGTAAGTTAGGTCGCATGACAGGTAGAAGTACTACAACCGTGAAAACAATCCCGGAGATAAGAACTCGAAGCGACAGCTAAAACGACGAAACAAAAGGTGAAGGTCTACGGAGTCCGAGTGTCAAGGAGATGTGGACACTCGCATTTTAGTTAGGTCTTTTATTCTCTTTTAGCCATACTATAAAGAGGGGTTGTCGATGAGTAGTTTGACCAAGAGAGTTCTAGTGTAGTGTTGGTGCACAATCACACTCATACACAGTGCTAGGTGTCACTCTAGAACTCACACTCAAGTTAGAACGAAAACCGATTTGAAAAACAGCTGAAAAACAAAAGTTAGTGTTTCTGGCGTTGGGGCACCGGACTGTCCGGTGTGCACCGGACTGTCCGGTGCACCCTCTGCCAGGTGGGGCCAAGCTGGTCCGCGGCAGAGGCCTTCCCCTCCGCAGAAACCCGAGAGCGCAGCTTTCAGAGTTGAATTTTAGTGGCACACCGGACACCGCACCGGACTGTCCAGTGTGCACCGGACAGTGGACTGTTCACTGTCCGGTGCGCCATGAGTCCAACGGCTATTTGTCAGAACTAGCCGTTGGAAACGACCGTTGGCGCACCGGTGGCGCACCGTTGGCGCACCGGTGGCGCACCGGACTGTCCGGTGCGCCATCGCGCAGTGAATTGCCTGTAACGGCTAGTTGGTGGGTGAGGGCTATTTATACCCCCTCCACCCACCATATTCAATGTCTTGCACTCCACATTTATTCCAGCACATTGGTAGAGCTTTGCAAGCACCAAAAGCCTAGTGAGGAGATTAGAGAATCATAATCCGCGTTTGTTCCTCATTAGCGCTAGTGAGAGCCACCTAGAGCACACACCACTTGCATTAGGCTTCTCTTGGTCAAGCGAAAGTCTACGGCTTGTTACTCTTGGTGATCGGCATCACCTAGACGGCTTGGTGGTGTTGGGAGCTCGGTGATCACCGTGAAGATCTTGTTGGTGACCCGACTCAAGTTTGTAAGCGGTCTCGAGGGATCCACCGCGCCGGAGTGGCAAAGGATCATCTCGTAGTGAGCACTTGGTTCTTGCGAGGACCAAGGGGGAGCGATACCCTTGCGCGGGTGCTCCAACGAGGACTAGTGGAGAGTGCCGACTCTTCGATACCTCGGGAAAAATTGGAGGAGTCTTCTAAACTTTGCTTTACATTCCGCACTTAATTCAAGCACTTTACATTGTGTATTTGTTTAGCAAGTATTTGAAGTATTATCTTAGCTTTGTTGCATTTCTAGTATTATTTTCTTAGTGCTAGTTGTTGGGGTGAAGTTGGGCTCTTGCTTATATCTTGCTTAGGTTTTATTTAGTGTTGATTTTTAGAAAAGCCCAATTCACCCCCCCTCTTGGGCATCGTGATCCTTTCAATTGGTATCAGAGCCTTGTTGCTCATAGATTAGCTTAACCGCTAGAGTTACGATGTCCGGTGGGGATGGACCTCCTCCCGTTTTTGATGGTGACGATTTTCCTTATTGGAAAATTCGTATGGAAGCATACTTAGAGGCTATAGACATTGGTGTCTATAAAGCCGCTACACAAGGGTTCCCCGAACCTAGAGATCCCACAAATCTTGTAAGTGATGAGTTCAATTATGAGAAATGGAATGCTAAGGCCAAAAACACCCTTTTTAGAGGCCTTTGCAAAGATGTGTTCAATAGAGTAAGAAATCATAAAAATGCTCATGATTTGTGGATGGACATTTGTGCTCTACACGAAGGAACTAGAAGTGAACGTGAGGAAAGATATCACATAGCCATGCGAAAGTTAAATTCTTTTGAAATGCTTACTAATGAAAATGCAAATGCTATGTACTCACGACTTAATATTCTTGTAGAGGAAGTCAATGGATTGGGGCTTACTCAAATCTCACAACCGGATGTTGTGAGGAAGATTCTCAGTGTCCTCCCAATAGACAAATATGGACACATTGTCACTGTGCTACATCAAATGGATCTTTCGGTTACCACACCTACACAAATTTTGGGAAAGATCAATGCCCATGAAATGTACATGCACATCAACGAAAAAGAAGAATCATCTTCCAAAAGAAAGGAATTGGCTCTCAAAGCAAATCATGAAAGAAAAGGAAAAGCAAAAATACAAGTTGAGGAAGAATCCTCAAGTGATGATGACCTTGATGCAAACATTGCCTTGATGGTAAGGAAGACCACCAAGATGTTGAAGAAGCTAAATAGAGAAGGCATCAAATTTGACTCAAGAAAGAAGAAGTTCTTTTCCAACAAAAGAAAGCCCATTTCTGAGATGGACTGCTACAACTGTGGTGAGCTTGGTCATCTTGCTCATCAATGCAACAAGCCCAAGAAGAACAAGTTCAAGGGCAAGAAAGAAGATGACAGCGATGATGAAAAGAAGGAAAAGAAATTCTTCAAGAGGAAGTATGGAAAGCAAAAGAAGTTTCATAAGAAGAAGAATGGAAAGGCATATGTTGTTGGCGACTGGCTCACCGACATCGAATCATCAAGTGGGTCTTCTTCAAGTGAAGAAGAAAATGATGAAAAAGTTGCCGCCATCGCCGGGGACTTCTCTTCACCACCACCATCGCCATCATCCACTTCTCACCTATGCCTCATGGCTAGGGGTGAACGGAAGGTACAAAATGATATTGCTGATGATAGTGATAGTGATAGTGATGAGGAATTTGCTTCACCTTCATATGATGAGTTAGCTGACTTACTTAAAGAATATACTCAAATCATTAGAAAGTCAAAAGCTAAATGTGATAGGCTGAAAAATGAAAATGAATCTTTAAATGCCAAGTATGACATAGTTATAAAGGCTAGCGATGAAATAAAAGAAGAAAATAAAACTATGTCATCAACTGTAAATGAGCTCACAAACTCCCTAAAAGATGCTAAGGAAAAATATGACAAATTAAATAAAGCTAATAGGGAGTTGCAAAATAGACTAGTAAAGATCGAGGAAGACTATACTCAAATTAGATTTGATCATGACAATCTTCTTGTTGAAAATGAACTTTTATCTTGCAAAACACATGAGGCTATTAACCCTGTTGTTAAGCTTGATGTAGCAACCTCATGTGATGATTTGATTCAAGAAGAGCAAACTAGTCTACATGCTGAATTGACTGAAAAAGTTGAAGTCCTGACTTTAGACAACCAAAAATTGAAGAATTACTTGACTGATGCAACTACTAGAGGAAAAGCTGCTATTGAGAACAATGATTTCAACAATGAGTTGGTAGTGGATAATCAAAGGCTTAAGAATGAGGTCAAGAAACTAAAAAGTGAAAATGAACATCTTGCAACAAGTGTGCAAAAGTTCAACAAGGGTCAATACCTCCAAAATGAGCTGCTTATGAACACTGTTATGAAAAGTAACAAGAGTGGTATTGGATACAATGCTTTTGTGCAAAAGAAAGCTACCACTCAATACAAGCCAAAGCAGACTCACAAGCCTATCAAATGCTTTGAGTGTGGAAATGAAGGTCACTTTGCCCACAACTGCAAAGCCAAACCACCAACTCCCTTGCCTAAGCACTCAAGACCATTTGCTTTCAATGCTCACTATGTTCTAAGAAAGGTTGCAAATGGAAAGGTTAAGGTTACATTCCTAGGTCCACCAAACAAGAATAGACCTAGACAAATCTGGGTGGCAAAGTCTTTAATTGAGAGAGTCACTGGTCCTATGCAATATAGGGCCCTCAAAACTCAAGCTTGAATTGTCTGTGAATGTAGGTGAACTACAAGACCGGTGGGAGCCATTGGGTTATTGACAGTGGATGCACACAACATATGACAGGCAACCCACGGATGTTCACCTCACTAGATGAAAATGTTGATGGACAAGATAAAATCACATTTGGAGACAATTCAAAAGGAAAAGTGCAAGGACTTGGCAAGGTGGCAATCTCAAATGATTTATCAATATCAAATGTTCTCTTAGTTGCACCTTTGAGCTTCAATTTATTGTCTGTGGGTCAACTCTGTGATCTTGGACTTCAATGCTTATTCACTCCAACAGAGGTTATTGTAACAAAGATGGATGATGAATCAATGGTATTCAAGGGATTTAGATACAACAACCTCTATTTAGTGGATTTCACTTCAGAAGATGCAGACTTAAGAACTTGCCTCTTCACCAAAGCTTCTCTTGGATGGCTTTGGCATAGGAGGCTTGCACATGTTGGGATGAGCACACTCAAGAAGGTATTAAAGAAAGATATGGTTAGAGGATTAAAGGATGTGGTATTTGAAAAAGACAAGCCATGCAGTGCATGTCAAGCTGGAAAGCAAGTTGCTAATACACATCCCACTAAAGCTTTCATGTCAACATCAAGGCCACTGAACTACTTCATATGATTTGTTTGGACCTACAAATTATGTCAGTGCCGGTGGCAACCTCTACTGTCTAGTGATTGTTGATGACTTCTCAAGATACACTTGGGTGTTCTTTCTCCATGACAAATCTGAAGTTGCATCTATATTCAAGAAGTTTGCCAAGAAAGCACAAAATGAATTTGAATGCAAGATTAAGAAAATTAGAAGTGACAATGGCAAAGAATTTGACAACACCAACATTCATGAGTACTGTGATGAAATTGGGATCAAACATGAAGTATCTGCCACATACACACCTCAACAAAATGGAGTTGTTGAAAGGAAAAACAGGACCTTGATCACTCTTGCAAGAACAATGATTGATGAGTATAACACACCGGAGAGGTTTTGGGCCGAAGCTGTCAACACTGCTTGTTATGCATCAAACAGGCTATTTCCTCACCGGCTACTTGAGAAGACTCCTTATGAACTGCTAAATGGGAAAAAGCCAGACGTCTCCTTCTTCCGGGTGTTTGGGTGCAAATGCTACATCTACAAGAAACGCCATCACATAGGGAAGTTTCAAAGACGTTGTGATATTGGTTTTCTTTTGGGTTATTCATTAAAGTCCAAAGCATATCGAGTATTCAACCATGCCACTGATATGGTAGAAGAAACATATGATGTGGAATTTGATGAGACTAATGGCTCCCAAGGAGCACTTGAAAATCTTGATGATGTAGGTGATGAGCCACTAAGGGAAGCAATGAAGAACATGCCTATTGGAGCTATCAAACCAAAAGAAGATGAAGAAGAAGTGCAAATCATTGACAGGCCTTCTTCATCAAATGTACCACAAGATGATGAAAAAGATGAGAGGCATGCAAATGAAGATACATTTGTCTCTCATGAACAAGCAAGGGTACAAGCCGAAGATGTTGATGCTCCAGGATCTTCTTCCCAAGTGGTTAACAGGAGAAACTCATCACTACTTCAAGCTCATCCTCAAAACCAAATCATCGGGAGTCCTTCACAAGGGGTTATTACTCGATCACATAGACATGCTTCTTTTATTGAACATCACTCTTTTGTTTCTTGTGTTGAGCCTACTTGTATAGATGAGGCGCTACAGGATCCGGACTGGGTGAATGCCATGCATGAAGAACTTAACAACTTCACCCGTAACGAAGTTTGGACCCTGGAGAAGCCTCCACAAGATGCAAGAATCATTGGAACAAAGTGGGTGTTCAGAAACAAACAAGATGATCAAGGTGTAATTGTAAGAAACAAGGCAAGACTTGTCGCGAAGGGATTCTCTCAAGTTGAAGGCTTGGATTTTGGAGAGACCTTTGCACCGGTTGCTCGACTGGAAGCCATCCGTATCCTACTTGCATATGCATCATGCTATGATATAAAACTTTATCAAATGGATGTAAAAAGTGCATTTTTAAATGGCTTCATAAATGAACTTGTATATGTTGAGCAACCGCCTGGATTTGAAGACCCTAGATATCCTAACCATGCCTACAGGTTGTCCAAGGCGCTATATGGGCTAAAGCAGGCTCCAAGGGCTTGGTATGAGCGCCTTCGCGACTTCCTCATCGAAAAGGGCTTCAAGATCGGGACCGTCGACACAACTCTCTTCACAAAGAAACATAACGGTGATATTTTCATTTGTCAAGTATATGTTGATGATATAATCTTTGGCTCGACAAATGACTATCATTGCAAGGAATTTGGTGAGTTGATGTCGAAGGAGTTTGAGATGTCAATGATTGGTGAGCTAACGTACTTCCTCGGCTTTCAAGTCAAGCAAATGAAAGATGGTAACTTTCTCTCACAAGAGAAGTATACCAAAGACTTGTTGAAAAGGTTCAACATGGAGAAGTGCAAACCAATCAAGACCCCCATGCCTACAAATGGATATCTCGACTTAGATGAGGGAGGTAACCCGGTTAATCAAACTCTCTACCGTTCTATGATTGGTAGTTTATTATACCTTACCGCATCTAGGCCCGATATTATGTTTAGTGTCTGCATGTGTGCTAGATTTCAATCTAATCCTAAGAAAGCTCATCTTCGCGCTATTAAGAGAATTCTTAGGTATCTCAGGCACACCACAAGCGTTGGTCTGTGGTATCCCAAAGGAGCTACTTTTGATTTAATTGGCTATTCTGATTCGGATTATGCCGGTTGCAAAATTGATAGGAAAAGTACTTCTGGGGGATGCCATCTGCTTGGTAGATCACTAGTTTCATGGACTTCCAAAAAGCAAAACAGTGTTGCCTTGTCAACTGCCGAAGCGGAATACATTGCCGCGGGTGCTTGTTGCACACAGATTTTATATATGAAACAAACCCTTCTAGACTATGGCATAGTTCTAGATAAGGTACCTTTGTTGTGTGACAATGAGAGTGCTGTTAAAATTGCTAATAATCCTGTTCAACACTCTCGCACCAAGCATATTGATATCCGTCATCACTTCCTTAGAGATCATGTTGCTAAAGGAGATATCATTTTAGGAGTGAGGTCGGAAGATCAATTAGCGGATATTTTTACTAAGCCACTTGATAAGACCCGCTTTTGCATGTTGAGGAATGAACTAAATATTCTTGATCTCAGAAATTTTGTGTAAAATATCAAATGGTGTTGTCAAGCCTGCATTGCATGTTTAAATTCCTTGTATTGCATCTAGGGCTTGTCTAACCTAGTTAAGATAACCGCCAACAAAGCGAGTGAAAAAGCTTAACTCGGGTCAAACTTGACAAGTCTTAGTTTTTAAGCTTTTAGCACTTGAATTCTTACTTTTTATGCAATTATTGGTTCTTGAAATATGCATGAGGTACTACACTTAGGGGGAGTATTCAAAACTCAAATCTCTCATAAAAACCCCTTAGTGTAAACCAAAATGCAAATTTCACCATTTGCCTATTTTCTCTAAAAATTATCTAGCCTATGGCAAAATATTTTGAAAAGTATATGAGGGTGCCAATACCTGTCCCAACAAGTGTTATTTTGTGTGATTATAAGTTGGGATTTGGTTTGGTTGGGAGTTAGATAGAAATTCAAAATTTTCCAAACTCTCCTCTGTCTGGGCTCACCGGACAGTCCGGTGTGCACCGGACACTGCACTGTGCAATGTCCGGTGCACCGGCAGCCGCGCGCTAAATCAGATTTCCTGTGCGCTGTCCGGTGGTTCACTGGACAGCTACTGTGCGCTGTCCGGTGTGCACCGGACAGGCACTGTAGGCTGTCCGGTGCGCCCATCTCGCGTTTTAAAAAGGCCTCCAGCCCGCGGCCGAGCCAGAGGCGCTCTCTTCCGCCTGCTCTCTGTCTCTGTCTGGCCTCTCCCCCACCGGCGTCCCACCGGCGTCCCTCCGGCGTCCTCCGTGCTCCGGCGACCGTGGAGACCTGGGGTCGTTCTCTCCATCTCGGTGAGCAGGCTTCCCTCTTCCTCCCCTGTCTCCACTCCCTCTCAGTCCGAGGCAGTTAACCTTCTCCATTCCACCCCTTTTTGCCCTATTCCAAATTCTTGTGAAATCTTGTGAATCCAGTCGGTGGAATGTGTTCTTTTGTGTGCCTTGAACACTCCTGCAGGTTATTAGCTCCTTCGGGAGGGTATTCCCACCTCAAATGGCCGTTTCACCAAAACCCTAGCTCCCCGCACGCCACATGCTCGGTGAAATGTCCAAACCAGCCAAAAATGCTCCAATTGAACCCAAATTTTTCAGGCACCTTCACAACACTTCCAGTAACCTACTTGCCAAATTTCACGCCAATCCGAGATTCCAGGCTTAAATTTCACTCAATTCCCCATTTCGAGCGATCGTTTCCGAGCCGAGTGCCCTAATCCCTTTTTCTTCGCCTAAATTCAAACCAAGCACACACTTCACTCATATTCACCTATATAAACCTACTTGTGAAGTATCGGCTCAATTCCATATCGTTTTGTGCCTCAATTCGAATTCCAAACATCCTATGACTCTATTTATCCTTCGAACGTCGTTTTCACGTCGTTTGACTTCTCGATCGTCTCGTCTCGTGTTTTCTGTGCCATATCTCTCTGTGTATGTATTTATTCACATTTCATATGCTTATGACTATGTGACTAATACGTGCTCACCTCTTCTGTCATTTCAGTGACCTTGTTTGACCGTGTGCCGTCTCCCGTCCTGCCTGGATCGTCACCTCTCGTGTGAGCTTTCCAGGTAGTCATTCTTTGCTCAATCTATCGGTGATTTTTGCTCTGTGCTTAGTCTCTCTATCTCATTTGCAGACATTAGTTCAGGATGCCGCGCACGAAGAATGTGTCGGCGCCAGGGGGTGGCGATGATGAGGATCCTCGTCGCCCCTTCAGGCAGGTCAAGGGCAAGACTGTTTACTTGGAGCAGCAGGAAGGCCGCAAGAAGCGGCGTACGGACAGAGCAGCCCGTGCAGCGGCAGCAGCTGCAGCAGCCGCTGCGCAGGCCGAGCTTGGAGATCAGCCGCAGACTCCGTCAGATCAGATCGCATATCGTGTTCGTCGTCTCGCCTCCCGGCGCTCCTCCACTCACACCACCTCTGCTTCCACTCCGCCACCCACTCTGCCTGCTCCCGTCACTCCTGTTGCGCCATCCACCACCACAGCCATACCCACTACCTCCACCATGCCAGCTTCCACTGCGCCTCCTCCTCCTCCTCCCGCTCCCGCTTCAGCTCCTCCTGTCCCTCCACCTCGATTCCGGGAGCGCGATGAGACTGAGGTTCAACCACTTGCTGCGGATCCTCGACTGTTTGACCTTCAGCGTGCTACAGCGGCACGGGTACGTAGGTTCAGATACGTACCCGTGGAGTCTTGGCTACCAGCTCAGAGAGACCCTGCAGCAGGTGACCTTTTCAGCACACGTACTCAGGAGTCGTTTTTCAGAGCTCAAATGTCTGCTCAGATTGCTCTGCGAGTGCACCGGCTTTTGGATCTTCCAGCCTTTCTGCTTGCAGCCGGTGCTGACTCTGAGGCGCACCTCACCTATCTGCCTGGCCTTCAGACACTTTTGACTACCAGCGGCAGGTATGTTGAGGAGTGGGTACGAGTCTTCTACGCCTCTGTTTGGATTGACCCGGATCATCACTGGATGAGGTTTCGCTTTGAGCGCGAGGATGTCACTATTACTGCCAGTCAGATCCGCCAGCTTTTTGGATTTCCCGAGTCGACGACTCGTCTTCACAGCCTTTGCTACGGCACTTCTGACCCTCCTCGTCGCCCTCACGGCGGTGTGGCTCCGGGTACAGCTCACATCGCGGCTCTGTTCCGCCCGCCCTTCACAGATGGGTCGCGACGTTCACCGGCAGATTTTACTACCGCAGCAAAGTACTTATATGAGCTTATCAGACGGACTCTTCTGCCGAGGATGGGATACAGGGAGGCTACCACTCATATTCAGCTTTGGCTCCTTGGTGCCCTGGTCTCCCACTCTGAGTTTGACGTTATGGACTTCCTGATTTGTGAGATCGAGGACACCGTTCTGGATGGGATTCGTGCTCGTCGGCAGTTGCCCTATGCTCACTACTTATGTCACATCTTTGCGCAGCTGATTCAGCCCCCTCGATTTCAGAGCACCCTTGAGGCCTCACGCCTCGTTTTTGGATCTTACCGTCCTGCGCCTGAGATTCCTGTGCCAGCTTCTGCTACTGTTTTTGACTCTCAGGACGAGGATGCAGCTCTTCGACAGTTTGACACTCAGGGTACAGCAGCTGATGATGATGATGATGATGATTTTGGGATTCCTCCTCCGCCTCCTATGCCTCCACGCTCACATGATCATGAGGCTAGGAGTTCTAGTGCTGCCCCTGCTCCTCCTCAGGCTATGGACCCTGCTCTTGCTTCGATTCTCCAGACTCTCACTCAGCAGCAGGCTCACCTGGCAGCCGAGCAGGCCCGGTTATCCGAGAGGATGCTCTCGATGTTTCAGAACTTGCAGGACAGGCAGGATTCGTTTCAGCAGCAGCTTCTTCAGGATCGGGCTGAGAGTAGGGCATTCATGGCTCTGATGCTACAGCAGTCTGGTGTCTCAGTTCCTCCGGTTCTATCTGCTCCACCTCCTCCGCTTCACGCTCCTGTGGTGCCATCGATTTTGTCAGGACCCCCTGTTGGTACCTCTCCGCTCCGGCCGGTCACTTTGGCGTTCACCTCTCCGGCTCTCAGCTCTGTCTGCCCGCAGCCGCCAGTGCTACCAGTATCTGCTGTTACCACTACCGCTGTGGCAGTATCTGTCTCCGCTTCTGTTCCGGTAGCTCCTGCAGCGCGGCCTCAGTCCGAGTCAGTACCAGCTCTAGCTTCTACCACAGATCCTGGATCCGAGACTGACTCTGACCCTCCGCCAGCGTTCGCTCTACTGCCTCGACCGCGACCGGATGCGCCCCTGCCGCCTCCTCCTGCTTCAGATGTTTAGGTTCAGGACCCTTTTGGTGTTTGACGCCAAAGGGGGAGAGATATGAGTTGTGAGAGTTAGGGGGAGTTAGAGAGTTAGTAGAGAGTCATGTTGATGTAATATATGTGCTTGCTACTCTCTGTACTAGCTTGATGTTTTTGGCTCACAAACTCGTCATATACTCTCGTTGCTTGATTGACTGTGTGTATTATGTTTTCACCTTATATTTTAATCACCAGTCTTCTAGTTCTTGTTTCATTGATTTAACTTCACTTTTATATGAACAAGAATCTTATGATGTGTATGCGCTCACTCTTATTATTATGGTACACGTTTTTTCTGTCAAAGATTACTGAGTATAACTAACCATTCTTTCTATTGACAGAAACTTCAAAACAAACTACTCTCACAAAACTTGTAGGGTTGTCATCAATCACCAAAAAGGGGGAGATTGAAAGCATCTAGGCCCCTGGTTGGTTTTAGTGATTAATGACAACGTAATATTATATGTGACTAACGTGTGTTTTGCAGAGACAAATGGTAAGTTAGGTCGCATGACAGGTAGAAGTACTACAACCGTGAAAACAATCCCGGAGATAAGAACTCGAAGCGACGGCTAAAACGACGAAACAAAAGGTGAAGGTCTACGGAGTCCGAGTGTCAAGGAGATGTGGACACTCGCATTTTAGTTAGGTCTTTTATTCTCTTTTAGCCGTACTATAAAGAGGGGTTGTCGATGAGTAGTTTGACCAAGAGAGTTCTAGTGTAGTGTTGGTGCACAATCACACTCATACACAGTGCTAGGTGTCACTCTAGAACTCACACTCAAGTTAGAACGAAAACCGATTTGAAAAACAGCTGAAAAACAAAAGTTAGTGTTTCTGGCGTTGGGGCACCGGACTGTCCGGTGTGCACCGGACTGTCCGGTGCACCCTCTGCCAGGTGGGGCCAAGCTGGTCCGCGGCAGAGGCCTTCCCCTCCACAGAAACCCGAGAGCGCAGCTTTCAGAGTTGAATTTTAGTGGCACACCGGACACCGCACCGGACTGTCCGGTGTGCACCGGACAGTGGACTGTTCACTGTCCGGTGCGCCATGAGTCCAACGGCTATCTGTCAGAACTAGCCGTTGGAAACGACCGTTGGCGCACCGGTGGCGCACCGTTGGCGCACCGGTGGCTGAAAGGGAAATGTGCCCTTGGGCCATTTCTAAGTATTTTGGTGATTGAGTGCCAACACATGTGCTTAATTGTGAATTTATGTCCATGGATGAACAAGGTGCAAATCATGAAGTAAAGGTATGTTTCTAAGCCTTAGTACATTGGTTTTGTGTACTAATATACTTGTCTAAGTGTTAGAAACAGAAAGAAGAAGAAGAGAAAAAGACTTGGCTGTGTACAGCCAAGAGTCAGTTCGGTCTGGAGCACCAGACTATCCGGTGTGCACCGGACAGTGTCCGGTGCGCCAGACTGACTCGGCGCAAACTAGCTGCTCTCGGGAATTCGCCGACGGCGTACGGCTAAAATTCACCGGACTGTCCGGTGTGCACCGGACTGTCCGGTGAGCCAACGGTCGGCCTGGGCCAACGGTCGGCCGCGCAATCTGCGCGGGACACGTGGCCGAGCCAACGGTCGGAAGACGGCACCGGACTGTCCGGTGTGCACCGGACATGTCCGGTGCGCCAACGGCTCCAGATCTGCCAACGGTCTGCAACGGTCGGCAACGCCAGTTAAGGAAAGAAATCGGGCACCGGACAGTGTCCGGTGTGCACCGGACTGTCCGGTGCCCCCGACGACAGAAGGCAAGAATGGCCTTCCGGATTTGCTCTCAACGGCTCCTAGCTGCCTTGGGGCTATAAAAGGGGCCCCTAGGCGCATGGAGGAGACACACAAGCAACCTTTGAGCATTCTTGATCATCCACACTCAGTCTTTGCGCATTCGTTTGTCATTCTAAGTGATTCGAGCTCCGTTCTAGTGAGAACTTTGTGATACTCTTGTGAGCTCGATTCTTGGCCGTGTGTGTGCGCGTTTCGCTGTGGATTTGTGTGTGTTGCTTCCCTCCCTTACTCTGTGCTTTGTTGTGATCATATACTTGTAAGGGCAAGAGACTCCAATTTGTGGAGATTCCTTGCAAACGGGATAGTGAAAGGCAAAACAAAACACCGTGGTATTCAAGTGGGTCTTTGGACCGCTTGAGAGGGGTTGATTGCAACCCTCGTCCGTTGGGACGCCACAACGTGGAGTAGGCAAGCGTTGGTCTTGGCCGAACCACGGGATAAACCACTGTGTCACCTCTGTGCTTGATCTCTTGTGGTATTGTGTTTTGTTGAGACTTCTCTTTAGCCACTTGGCAATTATTGTGCTAACACTTAACAAGTTTTTGTGGCTTAAGTTTTAAGTTTTCACAGGATCACCTATTCACCCCCCCTCTAGGTGCTCTCAATTGGTATCAGAGCCGTTCTCTTCACAAAGGGACTAACCGCCCGAAGAGATGGATCCTAAGGGGAAGGGTATCGTGATCAACGACAAAGAGAAGGAATCCTTCGTCAACGAGCCGAAGGACGACAAGCCTACCGACTCCGGCTCGGGTCATAGACGGAAGGAAGGGAAGAAGAAGAAGACAAGGCGCATCAAGGAGATCGTCTACTACGACAGCGATGAGTCTACTTCTTCCCAAAAGGACGACGACCACAACGACTACGAGAGAAGGAAACCGGTTAATTCGAACTTTTCTTTTGACTACTCTCGTATTCCGCAAAGTTCAAATTCACATTTGCTCTCCATTCCACTCGGCAAGCCCCCACACTTTGATGGAGAGGACTACGGATTTTGGAGCCACAAAATGTGTAGTCATCTATTCTCTCTCCATCCTAGTATATGGGAGATTGTAGAGAGTGGAATGCACTTTGATAGTTCGGATAGTCCCATGTTCATTAATGAACAAATTCATAAGAATGCACAAGCTACTACTGTTCTTCTATCTTCTTTGTGCAGGGATGAATACCATAAAGTAAGCGGCTTGGATAACGCCAAGCAGATCTGGGACACCCTCAAGATTTCTCATGAGGGAAACGACGTCACCTTACTCACCAAGATGGAGTTGGTGGAGGGAGAGCTGGGACGGTTCGCAATGATAAGGGGCGAGGAGCCGACGCAAACATACAACCGGCTCAAGACTCTTATCAACAAGATAAGGAGCTACGGAAGCACGCGATGGACGGATCACGACGTCGTCCGCCTAATGCTCAGGTCATTTACCGTTCTTGATCCTCATTTGGTGAACAATATACGTGAAAATCCCAGGTACACCAAGATGTCGCCCGAAGAAGTTCTTGGGAAATTCGTTAGCGGGCGAATGATGATCAAGGAGGCAAGGTATGTGGACGACGCCTTGAATGGTCCGATCAACGAGCCGCAACCCCTTGCTCTCAAGGCAACACGAAGCAAGGAGGCGCTACCTAGCAAGGTGGCACAGATTGAGGCGGCCGGACTCAATGATGAAGAGATGGCTCTCATCATCAAGAGATTCAAGACAGCACTAAATGGTCGCAAGGGGCAGCCAAGCAAGACCAAGACAAAGGGGAAGCGCTCGTGCTTCAAATGCGGTAAGCTTGGTCATTTTATCGCTAACTGTCCCGATAATGAAAGTGACCAGGAAAAGGGGAACAAAAGAGAGAAGAAGAAGCAATACAAGAAGGCAAAGGGCGAGGCACATCTAGGAAAGGAGTGGGACTCGGATTGCTCCTCCTCTGACTCCGACAATGAAGGACTCGCTGCCACTGCCTTCAACAAGTCTTCCCTCTTCCCCAACGAGCGTCTCACATGCCTTATGGCAAGGGAGAAGAAGGTGAGTACTCAAGACTCCACTTATGCTTCTTCTAGTGATAATGAGTCTAGTGATGATGATGACATAGATTATTCATGCTTGTTCAAGGGCTTAGATAGATCTAAGATAGATAAAATCAATGAATTGATTGATGCATTGAATGAAAAGGATAGGCTTTTAGAAAAGCAGGAGGATTTATTGTATGATGAACATGATAAATTTGTAGAGGCACAAAAATCATATGCTTTAGAAGTGAAAAGAAATGAAATGCTTTCTTATGAACTATCTACTTGTCATGAAACCATTTCTACTTTACAAAGGTGTTAACAATGATTTAAATGCTAAGTTAGAAGTAGCAAATAAATCTAATTCTTGTGTAGAACATGTTATGATTTGCACTAGGTGTAAGGATTTCGATGTTGATGCCTGTAGTGAACACCTAGTTTTAATTTCCAAATTAAATGAGGAATTGGCTAGTCTTAATGCCCAACTTAAGACTAGCAAGAGTGAAGTTGATAAAATAAAATTTGCAAGGGATGCCTACACGGTTGGTAGACACCCCTCAATTAAGGATGGTCTTGGCTTCAAGAGAGAGGCCAAGAACTTAACAAGCCATAAGGCTCCCATCTTCGTCAAGGAGAAAGGGAAGGCCCCTATGGCTAGTAATGCTAAAAAGAACCATGCTTTTATGTATAATGATATGAGACATGCTAGAAATACTTATAATGATTTTGATTCACATGTTTATGATTCTCATGCCATGTTTGCTTCTAGTTCTTCCTATAAGCATGATAGAAATATGTGTAGGAGAAATATTGTGCATATGCCTAGGAGAAATTTTACTCATGTTCCTAGAAAAGTTGTGAACAAACCTTCTCCCATTTATTATGCTTGCAATGCTCCCTTTGCTATTTGTAGAAAGGGTAAGAAGGTAATTGCTAGGAAGTTAGGGGCAAGATGCAAGGGAGATAAAACTTGCATTTGGGTCCCTAAGGATATTTGTGCTAACCTTGCAGGACCCAACATGAGTTGGGTACCTAAGACCCAAGCCTAAATTTGCCTTGCAGGTTTATGCATCCGGGGGGTCAAGCTGGATTATCGACAGCGGATGCACAAACCATATGACGGGGGAGAAGAAGATGTTCACCTCCTACGTCAAAAATAAGGATTCCCAAGATTCAATTATATTCGGTGATGGGAATCAAGGCAAGGTAAAAGGGTTAGGTAAAATTGCAATTTCTAATGAGCACTCAATCTCAAATGTGTTTTTAGTTGAGTCTCTTGGTTACAATTTGCTATCTGTTAGTCAACTGTGCAATATGGGATATAATTGTTTATTTACAAATGTAGATGTGTCTGTCTTTAGAAGATGTGATGGTTCACTAGCTTTTAAGGGTGTACTAGACGGCAAGCTTTACTTAGTTGATTTTGCAAAAGAAGAGGCCGGTCTAGATGCATGCTTAATGGCTAAGACTTGCATGGGCTGGCTGTGGCATCGCCGCTTAGCACATGTGGGGATGAAGAACCTCCACAAGCTTCTAAAGGGAGAACACGTGATAGGTCTAACAAATGTTTATTTCGAAAAAGATAGACCTTGTGCAGCTTGTCAGGCAGGTAAACAAGTGGGAGGAGCACATCACAGCAAGAATGTGATGACCACGTCAAGACCTCTGGAGCTGCTGCATATGGACCTCTTCGGACCCGTCGCCTATCTAAGCATAGGAGGAAGTAAGTATGGTCTAGTTATTGTTGATGACTTTTCCCGCTTCACTTGGGTGTTCTTTTTGCAGGATAAGACTGAAACCCAAGGGACCCTCAAACGCTTCCTCAGGAGAGCTCAAAATGAGTTTGAGCTCAAGGTGAAGAAGATTAGGAGCGACAACGGGTCCGAGTTCAAGAACCTTCAAGTGGAGGAATTTCTTGAGGAGGAAGGGATCAAGCACGAGTTCTCCGCTCCCTACACACCACAGCAAAATGGTGTGGTAGAGAGGAAGAACAGGACGCTAATCGATATGGCGAGGACGATGCTTGGAGAGTTCAAGACCCCCGAGTGCTTTTGGTCGGAAGCCGTGAACACGGCTTGCCACGCCATCAACAGGGTCTACCTTCACCGCCTCCTCAAGAAGACTTCGTATGAGCTACTAACCGGTAACAAACCCAATGTATCGTACTTTCGTGTATTTGGGAGCAAGTGCTACATTCTAGTGAAGAAGGGTAGAAATTCTAAGTTTGCTCCCAAAGCTGTAGAAGGGTTTTTATTAGGTTATGATTCAAATACAAAGGCGTATAGAGTCTTCAACAAATCATCGGGTTTGGTTGAAGTCTCTAGCGATGTTGTATTTGATGAGACTAATGGCTCTCCAAGAGAGCAAGTTGTTGATTGTGATGATGTAGATGAAGAAGATGTTCCGACGGCCGCTATACGAACCATGGCGATTGGAGAAGTGCGGCCACAGGAACAAGATGAACGAGATCAACCTTCTTCCTCAACAACGGTGCATCCCCCAACTCAAGACGATGAATAAGTTCATCAACAGGAGGCGTGTGATCAAGGGGGAGCACAAGATGATCATGTGATGGAGGAAGAAGCGCAACCGGCACCTCCAACCCAAGTTTGAGCGATGATTCAAAGGGATCATCCCGTCGACCAAATTCTGGGTGACATTAGCAAGGGAGTAACTACTCGGTCTCGACTAGTTAATTTTTGTGAACATTACTCTTTTGTCTCCTCTATTGAGCCTTTCAGGGTAGAGGAGGCCTTGCTAGATTCGGATTGGGTGTTGGCCATGCAGGAGGAACTTAACAACTTCAAGCGCAATGAAGTTTGGACGCTGGTGCCTCGTCCCAAGCAAAATGTTGTGGGAACCAAGTGGGTTTTCCGCAACAAACAGGACGAGCACGGGGTGGTGACGAGGAACAAGGCTCGACTTGTGGCAAAAGGTTATGCCCAAGTCGCAGGTTTGGACTTTGAGGAGACTTTTGCTCCTGTGGCTAGGCTAGAATCAATTCGTATCTTGCTAGCATATGCCGCTCACCATTCTTTCAGGTTGTACCAAATGGATGTGAAGAGCGCTTTCCTCAACGGATCAATAAAGGAGGAGGTGTACGTAGAGCAACCCCCTGGCTTCGAGGATGAGCGGTACCCCGACCACGTGTGTAAGCTCTCTAAGGCGCTCTATGGACTTAAACAAGCCCCAAGAGCATGGTATGAATGCCTTAGAGATTTCTTAATTGCTAATGCTTTCAAGGTTGGGAAAGCCGATCCAACTCTCTTCACT
The DNA here is from genome assembly GCA_029449295.1 of Zea luxurians. Classification (NCBI taxonomy): domain Eukaryota; kingdom Viridiplantae; phylum Streptophyta; class Magnoliopsida; order Poales; family Poaceae; genus Zea; species Zea luxurians. The sequence continues at coordinate 15,925,313 of JAOPSE010000039.1, forward strand.
AAGACTTGTGATGGTGATTTGTTTGTGTGCCAAATTTATGTCGATGACATAATATTTGGTTCTACTAACCAAAAGTCTTGTGAAGAGTTTAGCAGGGTGATGACGCAGAAATTCGAGATGTCGATGATGGGCGAGTTGAACTACTTCCTTGGGTTCCAAGTGAAGCAACTCAAGGACGGTACCTTCATCTCCCAAACGAAGTACACGCAAGATCTGCTAAAGCGGTTTGGGATGAAGGACGCCAAGCCCGCAAAGACTCCGATGGGAACCAACAGACACACCGACCTCAACAAAGGAGGTAAGTCTGTTGATCAAAAAGCATACCGGTCAATGATAGGGTCTTTACTTTATTTATGTGCTAGTAGACCGGATATTATGCTTAGCGTATGCATGTGTGCTAGATTTCAATCCGATCCTAAGGAGTGTCACTTGGTGGCGGTGAAGCGAATTCTTAGATATTTAGTCGCTACGCCTTGCTTCGGGATCTGGTATCCAAAGGGGTCTAACTTTGACTTGATTGGGTACTCAGATTCCGACTATGCTGGATGTAAGGTCGATAGGAAGAGTACATCGGGGACGTGCCAATTCTTAGGAAGGTCCCTGGTGTCATGGAACTCTAAGAAACAAACCTCCGTTGCCCTATCCACCGCTGAGGTCGAGTATGTTGCCGCAGGACAGTGTTGCGCGCAACTACTTTGGATGAGGCAAACCCTCCGGGACTTTGGCTACAATCTGAGCAAAGTCCCACTCCTATGTGACAATGAGAGTGCTATCCGAATAGCGGAAAATCCTGTTGAGCACAGCCGCACAAAGCACATAGACATCCGGCATCACTTTTTGAGAGACCACCAGCAAAAGGGAGATATCGAAGTGTTTTATGTTAGCACCGAGAACCAGCTAGCCGATATCTTTACCAAGCCTTTAGATGAGAAGACCTTTTACAGGTTGCGTAGTGAGCTCAATATCTTAGATTCGCGGAACTTGGATTGAAATGAAGCATACATGTATTTATGCCTTTGATCATGTTCATTCTGCATTTTGTTGCTTATTATGGTGCTCAAGTTGTACAAACACTCCCTGGACCTCACAAGTCCGTTGCAAAGTGATGCACATGTTTAGGGGGAGATGTGTTACAACTTGATCCCTTGAGACTAACCATATGCTTGAGTTTGTTTGATTTAGTCTCAAAGGAGAATTGAAAGGGAAAAGGTGGACTTGGATCATGCAAGACTTCCACTGCACTCCGATGAGAGGGTAACTTATTCCAAGTCCATCTCATGAACTCTTATTGCCATTTGCTCTTAATTGAATATTTTGGTGAGGCAATGGGGTTAAAGGGCCAAGATTTATCCCGTTTTGGTGCTTGATGCCAAAGGGGGAGAAAATAAAGGCCAAAGCGATAAATGGATCAGCTACCACTTGAGAAATTTGAAAATAGTAGAGTAGAGCTTTTGGTTTGTCAAAACTCTTTTATTGTCTCTTTTGGCTTCTAGTGGGGAGAAGTAGTTGATTCTGGGAAAAAAGGGGAGTTTTTGAAATCTTTGATCAATCTCTTTTGGAATGACTCTCTTTATGCTTTAACATGTGTGTTTGACTTAGAGATAGAGATTTGAGTTTGATTTGCAAAAACAAACCAAGTGGTGGCAAAAGATGATCCATATATGCCAAAATTGAATCAAAATAAAATTGAGTTTTATTTGAAGTAAGTTTGCACTTGTTCTAGTTGCTTTATGTTGTGTTGGCATAAATCACCAAAAAGGGGGAGATTGAAAGGGAAATGTGCCCTTGGGCCATTTCTAAGTATTTTGGTGATTGAGTGCCAACACATGTGCTTAATTGTGAATTTATGTCCATGGATGAACAAGGTGCAAATCATGAAGTAAAGGTATGTTTCTAAGCCTTAGTACATTGGTTTTGTGTACTAATATACTTGTCTAAGTGTTAGAAACAGAAAGAAGAAGAAGAGAAAAAGACTTGGCTGTGTACAGCCAAGAGTCAGTTCGGTCTGGAGCACCGGACTGTCCGGTGTGCACCGGACAGTGTCCGGTGCGCCAGACTGACTCGGCGCAAACTAGCTGCTCTCGGGAATTCACCGACGGCGTACGGCTAAAATTCACCGGACTGTCCGGTGTGCACCGGACTGTCCGGTGAGCCAACGGTCGGCCTGGGCCAACGGTCGGCCTGGGCCAACGGTCGGCCGCGCAATCTGCGCGGGACACGTGGCCGAGCCAACGGTCGGAAGACGGCACCGGACTGTCCGGTGTGCACCGGACATGTCCGGTGCGCCAACGGCTCCAGATCTGCCAACGGTCTGCAACGGTCGGCAACGCCAGTTAAGGAAAGAAATCGGGCACCGGACAGTGTCCGGTGTGCACCGGACTGTCCGGTGCCCCCGACGACAGAAGGCAAGAATGGCCTTCCGGATTTGCTCTCAACGGCTCCTAGCTGCCTTGGGGCTATAAAAGGGGGCCCTAGGCGCATGGAGGAGACACACAAGCAACCTTTGAGCATTCTTGATCATCCACACTCAGTCTTTGCGCATTCGTTTGTCATTCTAAGTGATTCGAGCTCCGTTCTAGTGAGAACTTTGTGATACTCTTGTGAGCTCGATTCTTGGCCGTGTGTGTGCGCGTTTCGCTGTGGATTTGTGTGTGTTGCTTCCCTCCCTTACTCTGTGCTTTGTTGTGATCATATACTTGTAAGGGCAAGAGACTCCAATTTGTGGAGATTCCTTGCAAACGGGATAGTGAAAGGCAAAACAAAACACCGTGGTATTCAAGTGGGTCTTTGGACCGCTTGAGAGGGGTTGATTGCAACCCTCGTCCGTTGGGACGCCACAACGTGGAGTAGGCAAGCGTTGGTCTTGGCCGAACCACGGGATAAACCACTGTGTCACCTCTGTGCTTGATCTCTTGTGGTATTGTGTTTTGTTGAGACTTCTCTTTAGCCACTTGGCAATTATTGTGCTAACACTTAACAAGTTTTTGTGGCTTAAGTTTTAAGTTTTCACAGGATCACCTATTCACCCCCCCCCCTCTAGGTGCTCTCAGTGGCGCACCGGACTGTCCGGTGCGCCATCGCGCAGTGAATTGCCTGTAACGGCTAGTTGGTGGGTGAGGGCTATTTATACCCCCTCCACCCACCATATTCAATGTCTTGCACTCCACATTTATTCCAGCACATTGGTAGAGCTTTGCAAGCACCAAAAGCCTAGTGAGGAGATTAGAGAATCATAATCCGCGTTTGTTCCTCATTAGCGCTAGTGAGAGCCACCTAGAGCACACACCACTTGCATTAGGCTTCTCTTGGTCAAGCGAAAGTCTACGGCTTGTTACTCTTGGTGATCGGCATCACCTAGACGGCTTGGTGGTGTTGGGAGCTCGGTGATCACCGTGAAGATCTTGTTGGTGACCCAACTCAAGTTTGTAAGCGGTCTCGAGGGATCCACCGCGCCGGAGTGGCAAAGGATCATCTCGTAGTGAGCACTTGGTTCTTGCGAGGACCAAGGGGGAGCGATACCCTTGCGCGGGTGCTCCAATGAGGACTAGTGGAGAGTGCCGACTCTTCGATACCTCGGGAAAAATTGGAGGAGTCTTCTAAACTTTGCTTTACATTCCGCACTTAATTCAAGCACTTTACATTGTGTATTTGTTTAGCAAGTATTTGAAGTATTATCTTAGCTTTGTTGCATTTCTAGTATTATTTTCTTAGTGCTAGTTGTTGGGGTGAAGTTGGGCTCTTGCTTATCTCTTGCTTAGGTTTTATTTAGTGTTGATTTTTAGAAAAGCCCAATTCACCCCCCCTCTTGGGCATCGTGATCCTTTCAAGACTAACTGTGTGCTTGAGTTTGCCTGATTTAGTCACGAAGGTGGATCGAAAGGGAAAAGGTGGACTTGGACCATGCAAGACTTCCACTGCACTCCGATGAAAAAGTAACTTTTTTCCAAGTTCATCTTAGTACTCTTATTGCCTTTTTACTCTCAGTTGAAGATTTTGGTCAGGCAATGGGGTTAAAGGGGCCAAGATTGATCCCTTTTTGGTGTTTGATGCCAAAGGGGGAGAAAATAAGGCCAAAGCAATAAATGGATCAGCTACCACTTGAGAATTTTGAAAATGTAGAATAGAGCTTTTGGTTTGTCAAAACTCTTTTATTGTCTCTTTTGTCAAAAGTTGGCTTCTTGTGGGGAGAAGTGTTGATTATGGGAAAAAGGGGGAGTTTTTGAAATCCTTGGTTAATTTCCTTTGGAATACCTCTCTTTATATCTCTACAAGTGAATTTGACTTAGAGATAGGAAATTGAGTTTGATTTGCAAAAACAAACCAAGTGGTGGCAAAGAGTGATCCATATATGCCAAATATGAATCAAAACTATATTGAGTTTTCATTTTCATCGATATTGCACTTGTTCTAGTTGCTTTATGTTGTGTTGGCATAAATCACCAAAAAGGGGGAGATTGAAAGGGAAATGTGCCCTTGGGCCATTTCTAAGTATTTTGGTGATTGAGTGCCAACGCAAGTGCTTTTGTGTTGATCTATGCAATGTGGTGAACAAAGTGCAAATCATGTCAAAAGGTATGTTTCTAGACTTAGTACATTGTTTTATGGACTAATATATTGTGTCTAAGTGTTGGAAACAGGAAAGAATGAATTGGAAATGAGATGGCTCTGTTCAGCCAAAGTCAGCTCGGTCTGGGTGCACCGGACTGTCCGGTGGCGCACCGGACAGTGTCCGGTGTGCCAGGCTGGCTCAGGCGAACTTGCCGCTCTCGGGAAGAAATTAACGGCGTACGGCTATAATTCACCGGACTGTCCGGTGAGCCAACGGTCAGCCGGGCCAACGGTCGGCTGCGTGATCCGCGCGGGACACGTGGCCAAGCCAACGGTCGAAAGGGGGCACCAGACTGTCCGGTGTGCACCGGACAGTGTCCGGTGTGCCAACGGCTCCAAGGCTGCCAACGGTCGGCTTCGCCAAATAAGGAAGGAAATCCGCACCGGACAGTGTCCGGTGGTGCACCGGACTGTCCAGTGCGCCAGGCGACAGAAGGCAAGAATTGCCTTCCCGGATTGCTCTCAACGGCTCCTAGCTGCCTTGGGGCTATAAAAGGGACCCCTAGGCGCATGGAGGAGTACACCAAGCATTCCCTGAGCACTATTGATCACTTACACTCCATTCTTGCGCACTTGTTCGACATTCTAGTGATTTGAGCTCCGTTCTAGTGTGCTAGTCTTTTGAGCTTAAGTCTGGGTCTTGTGTGTGCGTATTTGCTGTGATCTTTGTGTCTTGTGTGAGTTGCTAATCCCTCCCTTACTCCGTGCTTCTTTGTGAACATCTTTGTAAGGGCGAGAGACTCCAAGTTGTGGAGATTCCTCGCGAACGGGATTAAGAAAAGCAAAGCAAAACACCGTGGTATTCAAGTGGGTCTTTGGATCGCTTGAGAGGGGTTGATTGCAATTTGCAACCCTCGTCCGTTGGGACGCCACAACGTGGAGTAGGCAAGCGTTGGTCTTGGCCGAACCACGGGATAACCACTGTGCCATCTCTGTGATTGATATCTTTGTGGTTATTGTGTTTTGTTGAGACTCCTCTCTAGCCACTTGGCGATTATTGTGCTAACGCTTAACCAAGTTTTTGTGGCTTAAGTTTTCAAGTTATTCAGGATCACCTATTCACCCCCCCTCTAGGTGCTCTCAGGTTTGAATCCCCTTGGGGCCATTTGTGTTTTTTTAATTTAATTTTAGCTAGGCGTGAGATTGGGGGTGAAAACGGGTCGGGTACCCGGACCGGGTACCAGATACGGATACTAATTCGAGACGATTTTTCGGATACGGATACGGGTAATTTTATATCTGGGACGGATACGGGTACTACCCGGATAGAATCGTATCGGATACGGGACGAGCAGTACCCGGTAAATACCTGACAGCCTTGGGCGGATATGGGTACCCGGCTACCGGTACCCGGTAATATTTGGCCCAATAGACATAAACTGGCCTAGGCCCAATCACTTTTGCCTCCAAGCGCCGCGTCGCCGCCTACCCTGGCCACCCAGGCGTCCAGACGCCGTCACCGCCTGACGCCCAGACCGAGCGAGCGAGCGGCCGTCCGCGGTCCGCCCGAGCTCCCATCCGGCGATCCCCATCGTCCGTCCGCCCGAGGCCGCACCGCACCAACGCTGGACGGAGACCGAGCGGCGAGCGCCTGTCCGTGGTCCGCTCGAGCTCCCACCGGCCACCTCGCTCCCTGCTCACCGCGCCGCTGCTGGACGGAGACCGAGCGGCGAGCGACCGTCCGCGGTCCGCCCGAGCTCCCACCGGCCACCTCGCTCCCTGCTCCTAGGTATCGCTCCCTGCTCCTAGCCCCTTCCTGCTCCCAGGTCTCGCTCCCTGCTCCTAGCCACCTCGCTCCCTGCTCCCAAGTGTCAGCCACCGAGCTGGCCACACCGCGCCGCCGCCAGACCGAGCGCCGTCGACCCTGCGTCCAAGAATGCAGCAGCCCCACGCCGGCGCATCAGGTCCCAACAGCGGGCACTCCTCGGCGACCACCATCGTTGGCTCGTCGGCAGTGGCTCGTCAGCAGCAGCAAGAGGAAACTCACGCCCGAACCCTCGATTCGTGGCCCCGTCGTGCAGCTCCTCACCCTCTTCTTTGGTAATGTTGTTGCTTTACCAACGATGACAGTCCACTTAGTATGGTTTACCAACTATTAGTAACTTTGCTCATATTATTGTGATGGATAATGACAGCGCCATGGATGTCGATGGTATTTGTGACATTGACAACAATGTGTCCCATGAAGATGAAATACATGGTAGTAGAGAGGATGTTAATGGTAACAATAGTGAACACATGGTGGAGGAGGACCATGTTCATGCACCTAGTGAGGTGAATGTCCTGTGCCAACAAGTTAGTCGTGGAAAAGCAAGTCCATAGATGGAGACCATCGTGTAGTGAAACGACAACTAACAACCAAGTCAACCAATACCCCAACAAGCAAGTTTATGGCATCTTCATTTAAAGCAGCAAGGTCACACCAGAGCATGGATTTAGTGCCATAATTGGCTAAAGGTGTCCTATTTGACTTTATTTGTTTCATTTTCATGTGACTACAAATGTATATTAACATGTGTCCTTTTTGACTTTATTTGTTTTGTTATAGTTGCACAAGATGGAAGTGTGAGCGCAAATGAAAATGCAAGCGTAGCTGCAAGTGTCCAAATAAGCACTGAAGATGAATTGGATGAAGAACAAGTCAAGAAAAAGAAGCTCACTTCATGGGTTTGGGAGCATTTCACAAGGTATGATGTAGAAGTGGAGCAAACTGATGGTTCCATTGTTAAGCAAAAATGGGCAAAATGCAAAAAATGTGCACATAAAGCTAAGGCTGATAGTTCAAATGGCACAAAGGCTTTTAGTAACCATTTAAAGCTGAGGCATAAGATTTTGAAGGGTCAACAACACCTAACTCAGAATGGCGATACTATATCAACATATAAATATGATGAGAATTTTAGTGTGAGACTGCTATATTATGCCATCATCATGCATGAGTATCCTTTCAGTATTACCCAACACAAGTACTTAATGAAATTTATCAAATCATTGCGACCATCATTTCTTTTGAAGTCACGTATCACTGCTCATAAAGAGATCATGGATCTTTATATTGAGGAAAAGAATATGTTGTATGCACAATTCAAAAAGTTGTCCTGTCGTGTTAGTTTCACTATGGATACATGGACATATATTCAGAACAAGTCATATTTGTGTGACACTGCACATTGGATTGATGATAATTGGAACGTGCAAAAAAGGATTATTAATTTTATGCATGTAGAAGGCAACCATAGTGGGATAAAATTGAGTGATGCTTTTTTTGCTAATGTGTTGAATTGGAACCTTGATAAGAAAATGTTTGCTCTTTCTTTGGATAATGCTGCTTCAAACAAGGTTGCTGTTGATATAGTGATTGACAATGCTAAAGACTTGCTTGTCTGTGGAGGAAAGTTCTTTCATGTTAGATGTGCCAATCATATATTGAACCTTGTTGCTAGAGATGGGTTAGCTGTAATTGCATATGCCATTGGAAACATTAGACATTTTATAACAATTATTAAAAGGTCACCCCTGCAGTTGGAGGCATTTGAGAAATGTGCAAGAGAATGTGACCTAGACCCTAAAAAATCTCTTTCCTTGGATGTTGCAACAAGATGGAATTCCACATATATTATGGTTAGAGATGCCATTTACTATAAGAATGCTTTTGATCGCCTTGCAAAAAAAAGAAAAGGATAGATATGGTCATATCAATCCTTCAACTAATGATTGGTTGAATGCATTAAACATTAGCAAGTGTTTCAAGAAGTTCTATGATGTCACATTACTTTTTTCTGGCACTTCATATCCTACTGCAAATCATTTCTTTCGTAAATTCTCTAAGATAAAGATGGCTATTGCAAGATGGTGTGATAGTAGTGATCCCATAATCTGCACCATGGCATACTCTATGAGAGACAAGTTTGATAAGTATTGGGAAATGAACAATTTGGCTTTGACAGTGGGAGCATTTCTTGATCCTAGGTACAAACATAGAATGGTTGAGCTATACATGTCTAAGATGTATGATAGTGAGATGACTGATTTGGAGAAAATGGCATTTATGAATGTTATTAATGAATTATTTTCTTGCTATTCATCAACCATCAATGCAAAATCAACCAAAAAAGGGACTAGCTCGAAGGATTTTGTTCCAAATAAACAAGTTTTGATGGCTGATGATGATGAGAATGAGGTTGATCTTGATGAGTTGTATGCAGCAACAGACAATGAGAAGAAAGTGTCAGAATTGGATCTATACATGAGTGAGGGCCTAGTGAAGGTTAATGAAAGTGATGCACCATTTAATGCCTTATCATGGTGGAAGGGTTAAGTGACAAATTTCCCTATTCTTTCTACCCTTGCTCGTGATGTACTATCAATGCAAGTGTCAACTGTTGTTTCAGAGTCGGCATTTAGCTCTGGTGGACGCGTGGTTGATGCCTTTCGTTCGAAGCTTAACCTGAAATTATTGAAGCCTTGGTTTGTACTAAGGATTGGAAGATTGCTTCAGAGAAAGGTTTCATTTTATTGTGCATGTGTTCTTGTATTTCTCTATGACTAAATGATGATGATGGTTATTGATATGTTTTGCTGTTCTCTATTGGTTTTAGATTTGGAGTGTGAAATAAAAACTATAGCTGAAGCTATGAATGCTATGGAGGTGGACGATGATGTTGCGACTTGAGATCTTCAAACAAGCATGGATTGCTTGCACTATTTTATGCCATTTGAAAACTACCTTTTATTGTAATAGTCTATTGTGTTGAACTATCTTGTGCTATGTTAGACTCTTGTGTGATGTGAACTTATCGCTATTATATTTGAACTATTGTGTTAGACTATTGTATGCTATGAACTTATTGTTATATTGTCTTGTTGATCTATGGTCTATGTAATGCTATATTGTATGATGTGTTGAATGATGAGAACTTACTGCTATATTATCATGTTGGACTATTGTGTTGTATGATGTGAACTTATTGCTATATTGTCATGTTAGAATATTACATTCCATGATGTAAACTTATTGTTATATTGTCATGATGGACTATTATGTTGCACGATGTAACTATTTTATGCACCAACTGAATTATAGTGAATGATAATCAATGTATGCATTATCCGATAAGTACCCGGTATCCGCATGTATCTGGCTACACAATATCCATATCCGTCCCTTATCCGCCCGACTAAATACTCGGTTCCTATATCCGTATCCGTCCCGTTTCTAACTATCCGTATCCGATCCTGTATCCGATTAAAATACATTAGGGTAGGATACGGGATGACCTACTATCCGTCCGTATCCGCCCATTTTCACCCCTACGTGAGATGTAGAAAAGATGGAACAGGGAATGGTGAGAATGGACTGTGTGGGTAGGGGGAACCGGAAAGGCAGAACACGGAATGACAACCTACCCTTTACTGTCTTACTAAGTAGTAGAGAAATGCACTCGGTATAGCTAGTAGTACTATATGCATGTTGGGGGCCTTCGTCCTCCGAAGGTCCTCAAAAACATGATTTGACAATGTTTTCCAAGCGGATTATGTGAACAGGTATTCTCGGATTCAGAATTATGAATACGAAGCACGGCCAGGACGAAGCCTGAACCAGACGAAGCACGAGCGCAGCCGAAGCCGTGTGCGGGGAAGCTTCGTCACGATAGCAGAAAAGGGAACCGACTTAAAGATGAAAAGACTGCATGGGCCTCGACTGATTTCCGTAGGCCATTGACAAATGTAATGGACATGGATGTAATTTTATGTGGGCTGCGTCCCGCGTCTATAAATAGATGAACAGTACTCCCGTACTGTTCACGCTGACTGTGCAATCGCTTTTGCGTCACGCTTGTACTTTCTACCTTTTCTCAGGACCAAAGGTACATTTGTAATTCGAAATCATTTCTATTTTCTCATGTTAATAAAATAGAAATGATTCTATGGTGATGTCTAAATTATATTTCGTGCTTTATATGAACCCTTCGTCATTACTTGTTATACTTACGAAGGTATGTTTCTTATGACCTTCGTCCGGAATTCATTATCCCCGAAGGGGCATAGTGTCTCGAAGGACGAAGGACTTTAATATTTAACACTTTTCATGTTGCCTTGTTCTTAACTCTTAGCATTTGAGAACAAGCCCCCAACATTGGCGCCCACCTCCGGTGAACTCACTTCCACTTCGAGTTTTTGTGAACACCTTCGGAAGCTATAGACCTTCGCTATGGCGCCGAAGAAGGCTTCAGCGACTGGGGCAGGAGCACTACAACCGCTGGACCACAACCAGGAGACCGTCTCTCTTCGGGAGGCCCGAAGCCAGAAGAGAAAAGCCGTCAGCCCGACGCTTGAGGAAGAAGAGCTAGACCAAGAAATCAGAGAGATGGAGATGCTACATCAACAAGTGCAGAGGAAGAAGGAGAAGATGGCCCGCCTAGCTGAGTTGCAAAGGCAAATAGACGAAGCCTCTGAGGAAGTTCGCCATCTCACTCATGATGAGCAGAACAGAAGACCTCATCAGAAAGACCTTCATCAGGAGGGCTTCGTCAACGAAGATGGCTGGTATGATAATTTCCATCAGGGAAATTTTGTTTTCGATGATGCTTCTCCTCTGTCTGCTGAGCTGCAGGCTACACCTTGGCCTCCATCCTATAAGCCACCCCAGCTTCCCATGTTTGACGGCCACTCTGACCCGAAGCAATTCTTGATGAGCTACGAAGCAACAGTGTCTTCGTACGGGGGCAATGCTGCAGTCATGGCGAAGTCTTTCGTTATGGCCGTCAGGAATGTTGCTCAGACTTGGTATTCCTCTCTTCGGCCAGGAACAATCATTTCATGGCAGAAGCTGAAGGATATGTTACTGACCAGCTTTCAAGGATTTCAAACGAAGCCGGTCACAGCTCAAGCCCTCTTCCAGTGTATTCAGGATCACGAAGAATACCTTCAGGCATATGTCCGAAGGTTCTTACGATTGAGGGCGCAGGCACCAACGGTGCCCAATGAAATCATTATCGAAGCCATGATCAAGGGGCTTCGACCTGGACCTGCAGCTCAATACTTTGCTCGGAAGCCTCCTCAGACTCTGGAGAAATTGCTCCAAAAGATGGATGAGTACATTCGTGCTGACAATGATTTTCGCCAAAGAAGGGAGGAGGCCTTCAGATTTTCTGAAATGACCAGGGGCTTCGGAGGAAGATACTACCCGAGACATGTCCGTTCCATCCACAACACTCAGAATGATGACAAGGGGAGTCAGCAAAACAGGCCACAGAGCTCCTCACAGGCTTCGGGGCAACAACAAACCTCCTTCCGGCCACCAGCTCCAAGGGGCAGAGGCGCCAGGGGCTTCGGCGGAAGGTTCGGAGATCAGCCAAGGAGATTGTTCTGCTTGTTTTGCGGAGAAGGCAAGGGCCATACCACTAGGACGTGCCATGTCACAATCCAGAAGCAAAAGGAAATAGCCGAAGCTGCATCTCAACAAGCTCAGCCGAAGCAGGTCATGCATACTGCTTCGTATCATCCGCCTTATATCCCACAATACATAGACAACCACCCTGCAGCTTCTGTAGCTTCGGCAAGTCAACCTCAAGCTTCCTGGCAGCAGCTTCCGCCTCCACCTCCATTGCAGCAAGGTCAACAGCCAGAAGGGAGTCAATACGCTCCAAATCAGAGGGACTTCAGAGAACAGTCCGAAGCCCGCACAGTCAACAGCACTGTGCCAGAATCGAAGCACATTTATTGACATATCCTACCTTTGATAGCAGTCTTTTCTATTTAGCTTTATTTTCTGTGAAGCAAAAAACATTGATAGTTTTCATGTAATAATTTCGTTGTTTCCTACGAGGAAAATCTATTTGCCCCACAAGCCTAAGTTCCTGAGGCCTAAAACTTTTTCCGTTATCAAGGAGGACCTTCGGATTAAAAATCCTTTGGAGTAACAGAAAGTCGTTCTAAGGAACGCAGAGTAAGTTTATGAAATCACATAAAGCCGTTCCAAAGGGAGCGCAGTGTAAGTTTTCTGCTCAGAAGTCGTTCCTAAAGGAATGCAGAGCCTACAGCGAAAAGTCAACGCTGATACCGTCTAAGTAAAAGGCGAAGAAGCTCCTAAGGGAGGCTTACAGCGAAAAGTCAACGCTGATACCGTCTAAGTAAAAGACGAAGAAGCTCCAAAGACGTTCCTAAGGGAATGCAGAGCTTACGAATATATTTTATGTGTATCTCCGAAACAAATGACACATGCATAACATAACATCATCACATCATTTTGCATAGCATAAGCATCATACATCATATTGCATTTGGCAAGAGAAGGGGATACTCTCAACCTTCGAAAGGATGCTTTGAGAAAGTGACATCGAAATTGTATAGCTTCGGAATACAGTTTCGAAGAATATTTTTACGAAACGTGGGCGAATTTTATCAGATCAATATCAAAGTTGTATAGCTTCGGAGAATGTTTTCACGAAGCATGGATATCATTCATCAGAGTACTTTTAACGAAGAATGTCTTCTTCACGAAGCATGAAAAGAAGGGAAGGTGTTTTTTCGCCGAAGGCTCAAAAATGGTATGCATTTAAAGTTTCATGCATCGTAAAGAATTTAATAATGAAAAGAGACTTGTATTTCACATTCAAATGAACAAAGTGTTGCATAGATTACATTTTAAATGTTTTTCCAAATAGCATCTAATCTTCTCTCAATACTGCTTCGGCGGCTTCATTCAGAAGTTGGTCAACAACCTTGTCCATGATAGTTTCGGCCATTTGTTTAATTTCTTCATCCCCTTTTGTGTGGGGGTCGGCAGTTGGGTCAATAGTTTCTGAGCAAAGAGAACACTTCTTCATTACTTTTACAAGTCGCAAGCAAAGTTTAAAATGAAAATTACAACGCAACAAGAATGACTAATTGGTACCTAATTGTCTTTCGGGCTCCGTACTCTTTTCGGCAGTTTCTGCTACTTTTCTAGCATCATGGATGCCTTTTTCGCTTCTTTGAATGATCTCTTGCGCCATTTCTCGGCCGCCGTTGTTCCAGATATCAGTAAAAAATTTGCCACCAACCACGCTTGCTTCGGCCGAGGGGTCCTTGATATCTTCGGAAGAGAAGGTAGCTTCAGACTGAGCTAAGAATTTTACGTGCCCGCAACCTTTCTTCTCTAAGACAGAAGCAATCCCTCTGGCGCCCGAAAAAGCGCATATGTCGCCGCGACTGTTCAGAATCTCTTCGAAGGCCTCTGCTTCGTGGCTAATCCATTCCAGCGGATCTTCGGGATTGCCTCGAGAAAAATTCTCTTCGCTGGAAAAGGCGCCGACGCTAGCAAAGCTGGTTTTAATTTTATTCACGCATTCTATAGATTTAACATAGCATTTCCCCTGAGATGTGCGAAGCTCCTTAACTCTTGATTCCAATTTGCTGACCATAAAATCACTAAGTTCTCGTTTTGTTTCCTCAAGCGCGCGCTCCTCTTTAGCTCTAGCCAGCTGTTTCTGAAGATCTTTTATCTCGCGTTTTTGAGCTTCGGATTGGGCCTTTGAAGCAGCTTCGTCTTTTTTCACTTTATCTACTAGCGTAAGCAGAATTTTATCTTTTTCCAAAGCTTCGTTTCTCAGTTTGATAACTTCAGAGCGTAAATTATTAAACGCAATTTCATAACTTTCATCTTCGGCGCTCTTTTGCGCTCTTAGCGCGTTGCTTAGGATCAAGCCCTATACGAAAAAGAATTCATATAAGAAAAAAGGAATGAGTTGCGCAAAAAATTATAAGGGGGTTTCTTTTTCAAGCGTTAAATTCCCGTACCTTCAGGCTGTTGTACGCAAGACTGTCTGCGAGATCTTCTTTCGTCATGGCGCTTAATCCAGATTCAAGCTTCGGGAAACCAATACTCCTGGCCATCTCTCGGCAGACAGAGAGCTCTTTGTTGTCAGGAAGGCAGTATAAGAAATCATCTTCATTTGTCCCATTGAATATTACTGCCCCCTTTGGATATTTTAGCTCCTTTGCATAATGGTTAGCTTCATGAGCTTCTTCTTCAGATAATTTTTTCCCCGAGGCATGTCGTATGATGTAATCACACATGCTGGCAGGCGCCTCGGGGATGGCAGTGTCAGTCTCTTCAATTAAAATTGGTTCTGGTATTTTTATTGCTTCGGCTTCCAAAGTTTGCTCCCTGAAGGGCTCTGAAGGCCCAGCTTTAGCTTCAGCTTGTTGTGTTGGAGCTTCAGGAGAAGCTTCAGCAATTTCAACACTCTTTTTTGGAGTTGTGCTTGAAGACTTAATTGTCTCCAAGACATCTAGTACATTTACCATTCTCTTCCTTTTTGGGGTCACCATTGGACCCTTTTGGATTTTTGCTGCTTCGACATTTACTACAGGACTCAAAATTTCTGATGCTTTTTCCTTAGTCGGATTTTTCGCTTCTCCCATTTTTTCTGTCGATGGTGCTTCGGCCATCTCTGCAATTTCTGGCAGCAAGGTTGGCTGTTCAGCTTCAGCGGCCGAAGAAGTTTCTCCAGTGAACTCAGGCACCGAAGCTGGTTCAATATGGCGTGGTCGGTGTGTGAGGACCTTCAACCTTTTTCCTTTTGGTTCTGGCTCGCTAGGAGCAGTTCTTGCTTCTTCCTTTTCAGGGGTTATGTTTTTCCTTTTTTGCCTTCGGATGGGATAACGATAATCAGGGTAGAAGAACCCGACGGCATCAAACACTCGGTTGAGTCTCTTCTTTTTTCGGCCTCCGAAGGCTGCTGATAGTGCCGTATTTTCAGCCTTCGAATATGCCCCAAGTAATTCATCACTTAATGTTTCAATGCTTTTCAGCCAGTCGTCATCAGGTTCAATAAATTTATCTGCATATTTGAATGTGTACTTTAATCTGACTAGTCCGCCTTCGTCGGACTCTTTGATGGTTTCCTTCGGCATTTCCCACTTTTCTGCAAGTGGCCATACCCTGAAGGCAATGTGTTCTTGGACCAAGTCCCTTGTCCCAATAAACGAGCAGACTACCCCGAAGGCTCTTTGGCATTCTTCGGCGGCTTCGTCCATTTCGACCTTCGGCCTTCGAAGACCGAAGCGTTGCCAGATTGGATGCATAATAATACTCTTCACATTCTCTTGAGCTGTCAGATCATTCTTTACATAAAACCATTCAGTCATCCAGGCTCCGGGCCACCTCTTCCGAAAGGTCGGCACAGGGCAGCTTGACCCGGAGCGGGCGCCAAAGCTGTAGCACCCAAAGTTGTTGTGGTATTGCTCTTTCCCCCAGGGCTTCGTCTCGTATATTAACTCATGAATGTTGCAGAAGCTTTTGGCGTTCGGTTCCAAACCTTGACTCCTCGCAGCCCAGACAAACACTCCCATTCTTATGATGGCTTCGGGAGTGATTTGATGCAGATAGACTTGAAATGTTTTTAGTACCTCAACAACAAAGTTGCTCAGGGGGAATCGAAGCCCAGCCTTGAGGAAGCTTCGGAAAATCACAACTTCATCTTCTTTGGGGGTGGGAGACGTCTTTTCCCCGGCATCAGCTCTCACAATAGATATGTCTCGGAAATATCGCCCCCTCATATTATCAATGTGATTCTGCTTGATGGTCGTTTTCCCAAAAACTGTGTGGCTTGGACGCCACGGTCGATCTTCGGCCTCTTCTCCACCACTTTCCACATCATAGCTGTCGCTGTCATCAGTATCTTCGGACAAACCTTCGAGAATCTCCTTCGTGATTTTCTCTGTATTCGTCTCTGCCATCGCTATCAGGAACCCCAGATTCTTCTCCTCCTCGAGACTCAGCTTCGTCTCAGCAGGGATCTTCAGCTTCGTCTCAGCAGGGGTCTTCTTGCCTTCAGACATCTTCGGAAACGCTAAAAAATTGTTCCCGAGGCCGAAGCTTCGAAATCAAAAAGACCAGCAAATCTTAATGAACAAGAGCTAAAAATTTTAGTGGGCCGAAGCAAAAGGCAAGTGTGCGTACCAAATGAGTTCGCGATGTGATCTTATTTATATGCCTAGGGCGTTGGAAATTGAAAGGCCCCGCTTGTCAGTGAATGTTGCTATTCTAGCAAAGGGAAGGTGTTTTTTCGGACCTTCGGCTCAAGGCCTTCGTCCATATCGCAATCTGAATTTATTATTTACAAATTAATATTGCGAGGGGCTACTGTTGGGGGCCTTCGTCCTCCGAAGGTCCTCAAAAACATGATTTGACAATGTTTTCCAAGCGGATTATGTGAACAGGTATTCTCGGATTCAGAATTATGAATACGAAGCACGGCCAGGACGAAGCCTGAACCAGACGAAGCACGAGCGCAGCCGAAGCCGTGTGCGGGGAAGCTTCGTCACGATAGCAGAAAAGGGAACCGACTTAAAGATGAAAAGACTGCATGGGCCTCGACTGATTTCCGTAGGCCATTGACAAATGTAATGGACATGGATGTAATTTTATGTGGGCTGCGTCCCGCGTCTATAAATAGATGAACAGTACTCCCGTACTGTTCACGCTGACTGTGCAATCGCTTTTGCGTCACGCTTGTACTTTCTACCTTTTCTCAGGACCAAAGGTACATTTGTAATTCGAAATCATTTCTATTTTCTCATGTTAATAAAATAGAAATGATTCTATGGTGATGTCTAAATTATATTTCGTGCTTTATATGAACCCTTCGTCATTACTTGTTATACTTACGAAGGTATGTTTCTTATGACCTTCGTCCGGAATTCATTATCCCCGAAGGGGCATAGTGTCTCGAAGGACGAAGGACTTTAATATTTAACACTTTTCATGTTGCCTTGTTCTTAACTCTTAGCATTTGAGAACAAGCCCCCAACAATGCAGATACAGTTAATTCTGGGGGCCAATCTTCCCAGGGCATAGGATACCACTATTTCTCCCAAGAGAAGAGATCTATATATTTCACAACCTCGAAGGCTTGAAGAGCCGCCTCACATCTGAAAGACATCCCTGCTTGTGTTCCTACGCAGAATGCGGAGCTCTGATCAACGATCCATCTCTGAAATATTCAGCCTTGCCGTTGTGCAGCGATGACAAAGCTTGCGAAATGCGTGGAACTCACTTAACAGCTTCATCTACCTAGTGTCTTACTATAAATAGTTGACTCTATGTATGTACGTATATATACTGTATTACTGTCTGTCTACTATTAGTCTCTATGTATGCGTCATGCGTGTGCATGTTTATATGTCATCGGACCAGTCCTGCAGCTCGCTCTCAGAGAAGAGCGCCTCGACGATATTGTCGATGAGGGAGTCGACGAAGGCGTTGCAGCCCAGCGTGAACATCTGCCCGATCCTATTGCGCGCGCTGGAGGCCCATGCGAACGCCGCGGCGCTGGCGACCACCGCCACGCACACCCCCGCCGCCTCCTCGATCTCCATGGTGTCCAGCTTCTTGAACAGGGAGCTGCCCGTCGCCGTCTCCACGGCCACCGCCGCCGCGAACGCCACCTGCATGTACGTACGTACGTAGCAGCACCGGCAGCGCGAGGTTTAATTAAGCCGTGGATCCGACGTGTACTCTGTGTACAGGGAGGAGTAGAGCAGACAGCAGAGCAGAGCAGAGCGGGCCCTCATCAGTCACTCACCATGGCGAGGCGGCCGGAGATGGTCTCGAAGTCCTGGCTCTTGCGGGAGCTCTCGATGTAGTCAGCGAGCGAGGCGAAGAACGGCAACGCCGCGGAGCCGCCCGAGTCGGCGGCCCCGCTGCCGTCCTCCTCCCCGGCCAGAATCCTCCGCGTCACCACGCCGCTGCCGGCGCCGTACGACCGGAGCGTGCAGAGGCGGGGCTGCAGCACCACCTTCGTCCCGGCGTCACGCTTCTTCGGCGCCGCGGGCCCCGTCGCCGTCGCCGACACCTTCTGCGGCGCCAGCTCGCAGATGATCGCGCGCGCCGCGGCCGCCATGGCGGGGCTGTGCTCTAGGCTCTACCTCTCCGGACGGCACCGCCGGACTCGAGGAGCCGCGATTCACTCGGGTTCTTGGAATCCGCGTTCCGCGGCGTGAATCTATGACTGTGAGTAACCAGGCGGTGACACGCCGCCCTTTTTAAGAGTCAGGCAGGTCAGGGACAGCGAGTGGCGCGGACGACGCGGGCCGTTCACCGCCCGGTGAAGCTGAGCCCACCCCGTGAGTCGTGCGGCTGCCGAGGACTCGCGGCGAGACGCCTGTACGCCGACACGTCGCGCGGGTGCCGTTTGGCTGATGGTGGCTCATGGCTGGTGAGGCGACCCCGGAGCCGGAACACCCCGATCCACCCGTCAACTTCGCGCGCGGGCGAGGCCGCAGCCGCCAGCCGCCAGCCGCGAAGATTGTCGTGTTCCCGTGTGTACCATTCCAGCAGCTCACGCCACCGGCGCTTCGGCGAGACGCCGGAGTGCGGGTGTGGGGCCGGTGGGTGGGGGCGTGGGCGTGGGCGTGGGCGGACGGTCGTGGCAGGGTTCTCGGACACAGGCGTTGCTATCGGCACTGCAGGATCATGGATCCCTTCCGTGCCGTCCGGTCACCATCCGACGGTTCTCCGGTACTGTAGCCCTTTCTGCCTTGTGCAATTTTGTCTATCAGGTTTGGATTATGAGGGAAAATCTGGAACTATTCCATCCATCTTTGATCACTGATCATCGTATGCAAATTGCTGGATAGCGATGCCTGTTCTTCAGATTCTGTTCATAGCGGTAAGGTTATCACTAGGATTGGCCACGACGACACGCATATGAGGATAAAGCAAGTGTAAAAATAATGGACAGACATGATATCTGTAGGGTTCTATGAAATGAAGGCAAGACTAAAAAGGTGTTTGAATGTATTATAGCTAATAGTTAGTTAGCTAAAAATTGCTAGTGAAACTAGCTAGCTAACAAATAATTACCTAACCATTAGCTAATTTGCTAAAAGTAACTAATAGCTGAACTATTAATTAGATTGTTTAGATGTATTTAGCTAATTTTAACAGCTAACTATTAGCTCTAGAGCATTCAAACACCTCCTAAGTAGATTTAGGCGTGTGGGCAGAGGCTCTTAATTTTTTGCCATTTTTACAAAAATCCTTTAATCATGTGGTACACACATGAGTCACGGGCATCATATTTTACATGCCACTTATCCTCTAAGAGCATCTTCAAGAGACTAGCTAAATAAGTCGCTAAGCCAAATTTTGGCTACTCAATAGTAAAATAAATATCCAACAGACTAGCTATATGACTCACAAGCTATCTAACTCTTTAAATTGGATCTCTCACTAGCTAAATTTGGCTAGCCACATGACTAGCCAAACTAGATAGATAGTCTGTTGAAATGATATGTTATATATAGAGTGTAATATTTATAAAAACGTAAATAGATAGTCAAATAGAGAGTAAAAAATGAAGAGTTTCTTGGAGATGCTCTACCAGTGGCAAAAGGTCAGTTTTTTTCGTGTGGACAGTTTGTGTTGTTGTGGGGGTTGTCTAGTTGTCACTTCCTAATGTGTGAGTTTTGTTGCCATGGTTGTTTTGTTCAATTTTGTTGTGGTTTTTTTTGTTGTAAGCTGCTTCATCTCTATTGATACATGCTTAATAAACACTTTACGGTTGCATTTTAGGCAAAAAAAAACTCAGGTCATGTCCTTCAAGATAACAGTCAAAACGCGATTCCTGCCAACGTACTCGGCAAAGGCTCCATCGCCATTACCAGCTAGCGTGACAACGACTTTTCTTTGACGAGTACCTGATAACACTTGACAAAGTCTTTGTCGAGTATCCGATAAAAAATACTCGATAAAGAAGACGTTGGCGATATACAGTTCGTCGAGCTTTTTTTGTCGAGTGTCACACTCAGTAAAACATTTACCGAGCGTTTTAGACACTCGGCAAAGCAGCTAATTCCGACAGTGACAAATCGAAATCACGAATTTATTGATATGTTTTTATTAATCTCAACGCTGTTACATATGTTACGACGAAAACTACTTGTACCCATAACAGCACCAAGTCGAGGGAACATAATTAAACTGCTAGACTAGGTACAGCCAGTTGCACCAGCTACCAGATAAAAGAGATGTCTTTCAACCAAAACATTCAGATTTCAGAACACTAGCAGTCTCATCTATCGCGCAGTCTGCTGCGCTGCGCTACGAACCGACCGCGCGGCATTAGTTGGGTCCCGCCGTCGATCCTCCGTCCACGACGGGCTCTGCTGCTCGGCCTCGCGACCTAACCTCGACACGCTGCAAGCAAGAACAAATCCAGCAGCAATGTCATTACTCAGTAATAGTTCTCGTTGTTGGCAACGGCGACAGCTAGCTACTGTAGATAGCAGGCCAACTAGCTAAACAATTACCTGGACGGTGTGCAGCTTCGTAGTGGGCTCCTGTACGTCGTCCTTGCCGCCTCCGGCGCGGCCGCGGCCGGCGACACGGTCGACGAGGCCGAGGAACTTGTCCTTAATCTGAGCAGCGAAGTTGGCCATTGCTGTCGATCGACTACTGGAGCTTCTAGCTAGTAGCTTACTCCCAAGTCCTAACTAATCGAGTCTTTAAGCACAGATCTTACTTAATCCGTGTAGCTTCTATCTAGCTCCCGTGTTGAGGGCGATCGTGTGGTGTGGTGGTGCTGCTGTGCTCCAGCCGGTCAGGGAGCGCGCCTACTTATATACACGATGATGCCAGTCACCGAACGCAGTTGGCTGTGCCTGCCCCACGCCGCCACGCGCGCGGGGATGTTCAGAGTCGCCTGGCTCGCTGTTTCGCTCTTCGGACCCACGAGACGCGGAATCAGAATTCCTCGGTGTTGTGCATTGCATGTGTATCATATGGTTGGCAGAGCACCTCAACCGAAGTCCTGGCCTCATGATCACGTTCTTTGTCAGTCGATGACTGACTTGTTCATACGTGTAAAGGATGCTGGCTGACTTGTTAATCGTCGTCCGCTAGCTAGTAGCTACACGCGTGGCATAATATTCCCTGTGACATGGTCATGTTGTTTTCACTGTCCCAAATCTTAGGTGTCAGATAACAAATCTCAATTCTACTACTGCCGTCTGGCCATGTACGCCTATTTCCGTGTGAAGTTTATAGTGTGATTACCTTGTTCCGATGCACTGAGAAAGCAAGCATCTAAATTTGACAACGGATAGTTACCGTGCACGCGACGAATTTGGTGCTTCACCTTGAGTATAGAACCATCTAGAGCCAAATACATTACGATCACTTGCTGATTTGATAAAAAGCCTTGTCAAATTGTATAAAAGTTTCATGTATCAAATGGTTTATGGATTGTTACGATATTTTTCACTTATAGTATTTGATAAATTGCTCAGCCCCTCCTATGTCGTAATCCTGGCTCCGTCCCTGCATACACATTGTGGTGAGAAGTGCCCTCAGCCATATTGGTCATGAAAGTCGTTTAGAGGGGGGGTGAATAGGGCGAAACTGAAATTTACAAAATTAATCACAACTACAAGCCGGGTTAGCGTTAGAAATAATAATGAGTCCGAGAGAGAGAGCGCAAAACAAATCGCAAGCGAATGAAGAGTGTGACACGCGGATATGTTTTACCGAGGTTCGGTTCTTGCAAACATACTCCCCGTTGAGGAGGCCACAAAGGCCGGGTCTTTTTCAACCCTTTCCCTCTCTCAAACGGTCCCTCGGACCGAGTGAGCTTCTCTTCTCAAATCAAACCGGGAACAAAACTTCCCCGCAAGGACCACCACACAATTGGTGTCTCTTGCCTCGATTACAATTGAGATTTGATCACAAAAGCAAGTGAGAAAGAAAGAAGCAATCCAAGCGCAAGAGCTCAAAAGAACACGACAAATCTCTCTCGCTAATCACTAAAGCCTTGTGTGGAATTGGAGAGGATTTGATCACTTGAGTGTGTCTAGAATTGAATGCCTAGCTCTTATAAGTGGTTGAGAAGTGGAAAACTTGGATGACTTGAATGTGGGGTGGTTGGGGGTATTTATAGCCCCAACCACCAAACTAGCCGTTTGGTGAAGGCTGTCTGTCGTATGGTGCACCGGACAGTCTAGTGCACACCGGACATGTCCGGTGCGACAGCCACGTCACCCGGCCGTTAGGGTTCTGACCGTTGGAGCTCTGACTGCTGGGCCCGCCTTGATGTCCGGTGGCGCACCAGACATGAACTGTAGGGTGTCCGGTGCGCCAGCATGGGCGTGCCTGACCTCTGCGCGCGCTGGCGCGCATTTAATGCGCTGCAGGTAGCCGTTGGCGCCTGAAGTAGCCGTTGCTCCGCAGTTACACCGGACAGTCCGGTGTACACCAGACATGTCCGGTGAATTATAGCGGAGCAGCCGATGCGAATTCCCGAGGCTGCCGAGTTCAGAGCCACGTCCTCTTGGAGCACCGAACACTGTCCGGTGTACACCGGACAGTCCGGTGAATTATAGCGCGACGACTCTGAGAATTCCCGAAGGTGCGAAGTTCATGTTGGAGTTCCCTGGTGCACCGGACACTGTCCGGTGGTGCACCGGACACTGTCCGGTGGCACACCGGTCAGTCCGGTGCGCCCGACCAGGGTGCCTTCGGTTTTCCCTTTGCTCCTTTGTTTGAACCCTTTTTCTTGGTCTTTTTATTGGCTTATGGTGAACCTTTGGTACCTGTAGAACTTATAAGCTTGGGCAAACTAGTTAGTCCAATTATTTGTGTTGGGCAATTCAACCACCAAAATTAGTTTAGGAAATAGGTGTAAGCCTGTCGGGGACCATAATTAGGGGTACCCTCAAGACGCCTAATTCTCAGCTGGTAACCCCCATCAGCATAAAGCTGCAAAGGCCTGATGGGTTTGATTAAGTCAGGGATCAGTCCACACGAGTGACTTGACCACGCCACGCCCGAGCCTAGCCTCGGGCGAGGGCAGCCGACCCTAAGATGACTCCGTCTCGCCTGAGGTCTCCTCTTTCACGGCAGGCGCATCCCCGGCTCGCCCTAGGCCCCGCCTCCGATAAGGAGAAACCCTGACTAAATCACCGCACCAACCGACCGAGTCACCGGGGCGTTTAACGCAAAAGGTAAGACCGACGGGCGGCCAGACTTCGCCAGTGGTGCCATAGGAGACTCCGCCCGACCCAGGGCTCGGACTCAGGCTAAGGCCTCGGAAGACGGCGAACTCCGCTCCGCCCGACCCAGGGCTCGGACTCAGGCTAAGGCCTCGGAAGACGGCGAACTCCGCTCCGCCCGACCCAGGGCTCGGACTCAGGCTAAGGCCTCGGAAGACGGCGAACTCCGCTCCGCCCGACCCAGGGCTCGGACTCAGGCTAAGGCCTCGGAAGACGGCGACCTCCGCCTCGCCCGACCCAGGGCTCGGACTCCGCCTCGGCCTCTGCCGAATAATCTCCGCCTCGCCCGACCAGGGCTCGGACTCTGTCTCTGTCTTGCAGGACGGACTCGGCCACAGCCTCGGAGGAGCCTCCACGACGCCCGACCTAGGATACGAGACCGCCACGTCAACAGGAAGCGTCATCATCACCCTGCCCTGAGCCGACTTGGGTCGCAGAGAACAAGACCGGCGTCCCATCTGGCCAGCTATGCCAGATAGGCCATGATGGCGCCCCGCTAGATCATGACGACGGCGGCTCCCAGCTCCCTTACGAAAGCAGGAGAACGTCAGCAAGGACCCAGCCACCTCGACAGCTGTCCCCCCGTCCGGCTCCGTTACTCCTCCAACAGCCACGACGCCACTCCAACAGGGTGCCACGATCTCTCTGGCTGCCACCGGGGCATGTACATAGGGCGCTAGCTCTCCCTCGCTAGACACGTAGCACCTTGCTACACCCCCGTCTTGTACACCTGGACCCTCTCCTTACGACTATAAAAGGAAGGGCCAGGGCCTTCTTGAAGAAGGTTGGCCTCGCGGGGACGAAAGGCAGGGGCAGGCGCTCTCTCGGGGCCGCCCTCTCCCTTCACCTCGTGCGGACGCTTGTAACCCCCTACAGCAAGCGCACCCGACCTGGGCGCGGGACGAACACGAAGGCCGTGGGAATTTCTCCGACTCCCTCGCGATCCGGCTCCGGCCACCGACCTCTCTCTCACTCCGTTCCCCCCTTTGCGCTCGCTCCACGCGCTCGACCCATCTGGGCTGGGGCACGCGGCACTCTCACTCGTCGGCTCGAGGACCCCCCGGTCTCGGAACGCCGACAGTTGGCGCGCCAGGTAGGGGCACGCTGCGTGTTGACGTCCGATTTCCCGTCAAGCTCCAGATGGGCAGTCTCCAACAACCTCTTCAACCCGGGACGGTGCTCCGTTTCGGGAACCTCGAGTTCATCTCGCTCGACGGCGACTACGACATGATACTCCTTCCACCGCCGCGCGACGGCGACATTGATGGCGGACAGCCCGCCCGCTGGCGGCGGAATCGACGACGTCTTTCCCGCGTAGGGGAAGGACAACTTTCGAGCTCGCCCCATCCTCTCCCTCGCCATCGGAGGAGGAGGAGGCAGGGCAACCGGGGCCGAGCGGGAGGTCGCGCTCCGACGGCTGTCGGGCAAATCGACGTCCCCGGCGCCTCGACGGAGGACACGCCAAGCGTCGCCCTCGCGTTCAAGGCAGACGCGAGCGCCATCCCCCCGCATCACGTCGACTCCGAGCAAGTGGACGACGCCAGCACGCTCACGGAAGGCCTGCAGGACGTCACCCTCGGACCCAAGACGACGACGCGGTCAGCCCCCGACGCGACTTCATCGCTCCTCGTCGACAAAAAGGTATCGACTGCTACCCATCTTTCGTTATTTCGACTCGGCCTCAGCCCGCCTGGCGATCTCGCTTTGGCGGGCGCTCACATTGAGGCGAGTGCAACCTCTCTGGGGTTTCCTGTGCGGTCGCCTTGGGACCGATTGACGGGTGTCTCGACCTACGGACCCTCTGGGTCCGAGGAAGACGACGACCCCAGCATCTGCTGGGATTTCTCCGGATCTGGCAACCCTAGTGCCATGCGGGACTTCATGACCGCATGTGACTACTGCCTCTCCGACTGTTCCGACGGCAGCCGCAGCCTTGGCGACAAGGACTGCGGCCTGAGTCGCGAATGTTTCCACATCGAGCTAGGGGATCCCTCCGGAGGCGGCTGTCTCGGCATGCCGGAGGATGGTGATCCCCCTAGGCCAGCGCCTCGCGCTGACATCCCGCGGGAGCTAGCTGTGGTCCCCGCTTCGGCGGGAGGTCACGACCCACAGCTCGAGCAAGTCCGCGGGGCGCAGGCCGGGTTCGATGAAGGAGCAGGAGCGCTCGAGGCAATCCGTCAGAACATCGGGCAGGTATGGGCGAGCCAACCCCCGGCCGGAGGAATACGTCACTTGCCCCAAGGTCTCCAGCACCGCATCGCCAACGATGCCAGGGACAAACCGCCACCCGCATCCGGCGGGACTGGCCAGGACCTGGTCGCTGCAGCAATGCTCCTCCGCGCGATGCCGGAGTCATCAACCACCGAGGGACGGCGGATCCAGGGAGAACTCAGGCATCTCCTGGAAGGCGCTGCGGCCCGGCGGGCAGAGAGCTCTGCCTCTCGAAGGCGGGGATACACCCCGGACCCTCGTGCCGCGACTTCCCGACTCACGCGGGAAGCCTCGGTCTTCACCGGGCGCACGCGCAACACCGCGCCTGCGGCCCCGGGCCACCTCGGCGAGGGGCACCCTCATCGTGACCGTCGGGCACGCCTCGACGAAAGGGTGCGCCGAGGCTACCACCCCCGGCGTGGGGGACGTTATGACAGCGGGGAGGATCGAAGTCCCTCGCCCGAACCACCCGGTCCGCAGGTCTTTAGCCGAGCCATTCGGCGGGCGCCGTTTCCGCCCCGATTCCGACCCCCGACTACTATCACGAAGTACTCGGGGGAGACGAGACCGGAATTGTGGCTTGCAGACTACTGCCTGGCCTGCCAGCTGGGTGGGACGGACGATGACAACCTCATCATCCGAAACCTCCCCCTATTTCTCTCCGACACCGCTCGCGCCTGGTTGGAACACCTGCCCCCGGGGCAGATTTCCAACTGGGAGGACCTGGTCCAGGCCTTCGCCGGGAACTTCCAGGGCACGTACGTGCGCCCCGGGAATTCCTGGGACCTCCGAAGCTGTCGGCAATTGCCGGGAGAGTCCCTTCGGGACTACATCCGGCGGTTCTCGAAGCAGCGCACCGAGCTGCCCAACATCACCGACTCCGATGTCATCGGCGCGTTCCTCGCCGGCACCACCTGCCGCGACCTGGTGAGCAAGTTGGGTCGCAAGACCCCCACCAGGGCGAGCGAGCTGATGGACATCGCTACCAAGTTCGCCTCCGGCCAGGAGGCGGTAGAGGCCATCTTCCGAAAGGACAAGCAGCCCCAGGGCCGCCCGTCGGAAGATGCTCCCGAGGCGTCTGCTCCGCGCGGCGCCAAGAAGAAAGGCAGGAGGAAGTCGCAAGCGAAACGCGACGTTCCCGATGCTGACCTTGTCGCCGCCGCCGAGCGCAAGAACCCTCGGAAACCCCCTGGAGGTGCAAACCTCTTCGACAAGGCACTCAAGGAGACGTGCCCCTACCATCAGGGGCCCG
This sequence comes from Zea luxurians, assembly GCA_029449295.1. Taxonomy (NCBI): domain Eukaryota; kingdom Viridiplantae; phylum Streptophyta; class Magnoliopsida; order Poales; family Poaceae; genus Zea; species Zea luxurians. The sequence continues at coordinate 15,952,419 of JAOPSE010000039.1, forward strand.
TCAAACACACCCTCGAAGAGTGCGTCATGCTTCGGCGTCACTTCCATCGGGCCGGGCCACCCGCCGAGGGTGGCAAGGCTCACGACGACGAAAAAAGGGAGGATCACCAACCAGGAGAGTTCCCCAAGGTCCGCGACTGCTTCATGATCTACGGAGGGCATGTGGCGAATGCCTCGGCTCGGCATCGTAAGCAAGAGCGTCGGGAGGTCTGCTCGGTGAAGGTGGCGGCGCCAGTCTACCTAGACTGGTCCGACAAGCCCATCACCTTCGACCAGGACGACCACCCCGACCACGTGCCGAGCCCGGGGAAGTACCCGCTCGTCGTCGATCCTGTCATTGGCGACGTCAGGCTCACCAAGGTCCTGATGGATGGGGGCAGCTGCCTCAACATCATCTACGCCGAGACTCTCAAGCTCCTGCGCGTCGACTTGTCGTCCGTCCGAGCAGGCGCTGCGCCCTTCCACGGGATCATTCCCGGGAAGCGCGTCCAGCCCCTCGGACAGCTCGACCTCCCTGTCTGCTTCGGAACACCCTCCAACTTCCGAAGGGAGACTTTGACGTTCGAGGTGGTCAGGTTCCGAGGGACCTACCACGCGGTGTTGGGAAGGCCATGCTACGCGAAGTTCATGGCCATCCCCAACTACACCTACCTGAAGCTCAAGATGCCGGGCCCCAACGGGGTCATCACCGTCGGCCCCACGTACAAACACGCATTCGAATGCGATGTGGAGTGCGTGGAGTACGCCGAGGCCCTCGCCGAGTCCGAGGCCCTCATTGCCGACCTGGAAAGCCTCTCCCGAGAGGTGCCGGATGGGAAGCGGCATGCCGGCAACTTCGAGCCAGCGGAGACGGTTGAGGCCGTCCTTCTCGACCACAGTGGCGACGCCTCCAGGCGTGTCCGGATCGACTCTGGGCTCGGCCCTAGATAGGAAGCAGTGCTTGGCGGCTTCCCTCGCGCAAACATTGACGTGTTTGCATAGGGTCCCTCGGGCGTGCCCGCCATGCCGGGGATGTCACCCAGCACTCGCCGCATATCTGGGCAGGAGCCCGACTCGCCAAACGGCCTCTGCGCGAACGACACCCGGGGGCTGCGCCCTTCCCCCACTCATACATACGAATCAATTATCAAGGAAGGGTCGGCCTCGCCCCGACAGAGCCCGACCCTCCCTCGGGGGCTAAAAAAGGGGGGAACCCCTCTCATCGGGTTCGAACGTACCGCTCCGCGTCAGAAAAGCTCTTTTTTCGGCCAAGAAGGGTTTTCCGCGTTCTCCCGGATGCGCCAGAAACAGAGTCCTGAGGAGCGAGTTGGGGTACGAGTAGAGTGGCGAGACCGACTGAGCTGGGGAGCACCTATGCTTCCGGGCTAGGGACGCCTCGCTCGTCGCCTGCCGCGAAAAAGAACCCAGCTCGGGAAATCACCCTGTTGTCGACACTACGGGCCAGGCGCTAAAATCGAAACGAAAAGAAGCACGACTTCACGAAAGAAGGAGTAAAATGTTCAGGCCCCAGTGGCCACGGCAAATCACACACCCATCAAAAATTGTCCCAACTAAAATCAGGCGTCGCCTCGGGCAGGAGCCGCGCCCTCAACTCCGCCCCCGCCGTCGGTAAAGCCCACCTCCGCTTCCGATGGCGGCGCAGGAGGAAGGATCTCCGCTTCGAAGACGGTCGCCAGCGACGCGCTCGGACCCGCAGCGACCGCGTCGAGCCGCTGAATCTCCGCCAGGGCTGCCTCGTCCTCGTCAGGCAGACAGTACCCCTCACTGACCCGCTCCAAGTCCACGACGTAGTGGGAAGCGAGCACGGCGAAGGCCCGCCTGACGCCGTGGTGCAGCGCCCCGCGGACTTTGCCACGCACGTAATCGCCAAGGGCTTGAAGACGGCTTTGGGGAGAGCTCCCTGAAGGGACGTCGCCGGGACCGAGTTTCCGATAGACCTCCGAGACGGCCTCGGACATAGCCGCAAGATCGGCCTCCCTTTGCTCAGCAGCCCCGTCGAGCGCCTCGGCAAGAGCCTTGGCAGACTCATCGAGGGCAGACTCGAGCTCTGCGAACAACCAGAAGAAAGATCTCAAACCCAAGCGGAAGAAACGGACAGGATTGAGAACCGAGGACGGTCGAGCCATACCTCTGGCTCGAACGTGCTGCTCCGAGGCTGCGACTTGGGCTGCGACCAGATCGGCCGCAAGGATCTGGGCCCGGCTCTCAGCTTCGGCAGCTCGGCCCCGAGTTTGGTCCCGCTCCTCGGCAACCTGGGCAAGCTCCGTGCGCGCTGCCGCCGCCTCGGCCTTCAGGTCAGCACAAAGCAACTGGAGGTCCGCTATCTTAGCGTCTTGCTGAGAGAGGCGCACGGTAGCCCCGGCGAGCGAAGTCCTCAGGGACCGCAGTGAGCCCCAGACGACGGCCTCGCGGCGAATGAACGATGACTTGGCGGCGCTCCGGTCCGTCAGGTCCTGGAAAGGAAAACAAGATTTCACGACGAACGCCTCGTTCGCGGAAGCAAGAAGGTATGTCTGAAACCATTACCTGAAGGATTTTGGGGACGTCCCCGCAGAGAACCTCCAGCGACGATCGGAGCAACCCCACTGTCGCCTCAGCACGCTTGCGGAGCTCGTCCCAGGACTGGTCCTCCTCTTCGTCGTCAAGAACGAAGATGGGGTCCGAAGCCTCGCGGGTCCGGAATCGGAGCAACTGGCCCCGGGCCTCGGGGCTCCGCCCCACAACGACAAGGCTGCCGCCCGCCTGGGAACGCTGCGCATCCGCGCCCACCTCTTCCGAGGCCTCGGGCGCCGACGCCGCGGCCGTCCCGACGTCGGCGCCGACTGGGCGCTCTCCGACCGGAACGGTGCCGGTTGCGGTAGCGGCAGACACCGGCATGGCCAACATGGCTGGCGAGCTCGTGACCGCATCGGCGCTGGCCGCCTCCCCGGTCACGGTGGCCACCTCAGCAGAGGAGCCCACCTCGGGGACCTGCTCCCCCGAAATACGCGACGCCTGAGCCCCGCGCTGCGGGGCACCCTGCGAAAGGGTCGGCTGAGCGGGAGAGCCCGAGGTGGCGCCAGCTGCCTGGACAAACGCCGTCTTGAGGGCCTTCCGAGGCGCCAGGTCGGTGGGGCCATGGCTCCGTTTGCTGAAGAAAACGAGTAAGGGAAGATTACGGCCCGTACATATGGATGAAGCGCCGGGACGGAAAGATTCCAAGGTACCTACCCGCTCCGGATCATGATCCACGACGTCTGGGGGGAGGTCTCCTGGCTCCCGCTTCCTGGAACCACCGCCGTGGTCCGCTTCACCAACAGCCCCGGCGCCGCCCTCGCCTCGGACACCCCCGAGGCCCGGGTGGCGGACTGCCCAGGCACCGCCATGACAACCTGAGGACCGCTCCCGCATGCCGCCGGCGCGGGCAACAGCTCCCGAGGAACGGACCCCTCGGCTCGGCTCCCTGGAGTGACGTCAGCTCCCCCAGCCGGGGAGACGAGAACCCTCTCGGGTTGCCCCTGCTCCTCAGGTCGGGAATCCGGCGCCTCGGCATCAGGGACCGACGATGTAGGCCCGCTCGGGGGCTGGCTCGACGACCCCCGGCCACATCCCAAGCCGGGGCTGAGGCCGAGGCGTGCGGCCATGTCGTCCTCCTCCTCTTCATCATCGACGTCGTCGTCATCGTCGGACGTCTCCGGCGACGGCTCCCTGGGAAGCCCTTCCCTCTCCTGCTGACGGCGGCGTTTCTCCAGGGCGTCTCGAGCCCGCCTCCGCCTGCGGGCCCGAGCCTTCTCCGCGTCCTTCTTCTTCTTCTCCTCCTCCGCGGCGACCCGCCTCGCCGCCCGACCCACCGCGTCCTCCGGGACCGGCGGCAGGGAGGGTTTGTGCCGCCCCACCTCCTAAAAAGGGGGGGGGGAAAGGAAATCGATAGTCAGAATCGGGAGCGACCCGGTATATGAAGAAGGAAAGGACGAGCACTCACCAGAGCGACGCACCCCTGGTCGGGGCGCATTCGAGGCTGGGAGAGGGCATGGGGGTCCGGCTTCCCCATCGCGACCGACACCCGCCGATAGAGGGCGTCGTGGGGAAGAGGATCAGGGGACATCCGTGACCCCTCCCAGTCGGCCTCCTGGGTCATCTCCCAAAGCGGCAACCGCCGCTCCGCCAGGGGAAGCACCCTCCGGCGGTGGATGGCGGCAACCACTCCCGCAACGGTGAGCCCTTCCTCCCGCAACACCTTCAGAGCCTGGAGAAGAGGTTCGAGTTTCTTCTGCCTCTCGTGTGGAGCCCCGTGACGCCAGGCGTCGGGGGCGGCGGTGACGACCCGCTGAGAGAACGGCGGGAGCGACTCTCCGTCATTCCGGAGATAGAACCACCGGCGCTGCCAGCCCTTGTTTGAGGACGAAAGGACGGCAGGGATATACTGCAACGCCCGTGACTGCCTCAGCAAAAGGGTGCAGCCGCCGGCCCGCACCGCCGCACGGACCTTCCTCTCCCCCGTCGACGAAGCAAAAAGCTCAGCAAAGAAGAGGTGAGTCCACAAATCCCAATGGGGGGCGATCCCCAGATACCCCTCGCACACCGCTACAAAGATAGCGGCTTGTGCGATGGAGTTGGGGGTAAGATTGTGTAGTTCCACCCCGTAGTGGAACAGGATGGCCCGCATGAAGCGGCTCGACGGCATTCCAAACCCCCGCTCATGGAAGGAGATGAAGCTCACGACATACCCCGGCGGAGGGGACGGAGCAGCTTCGCCCGAGGGAGGGATCCATTCCGGCCGCTCCTTATCGGTGAGGGGGCGGAGCAAACCCTCGTCGACGAGGTCCCCCAGGTCACCCGCCGTCACCGTGGAGGAGGGCCACGGGTCGCGCGGCGAGAGGATGGTCACCCGGTCGGCCATCGCCAAGGCAGAAGGAATGGCGGCGTGAAGAACAGGGGAAGGCGGTTTCCTTTTCCTGGCTAGATCTCTCAGGTTGCAAAAAACCTGAGAAGAAGGCGAAAAGTGGAGTCGAGAATCGTCACAGGACCCTCTCAGGGGTACATAAAGGACCCAGGGCGAGACGGTTCCAACGCATCGCCCGAACCAGACGCGCGGTTCAAAAAACGCGAAGCGAAACAGCCGTCCCTCGAACGGCTCGCGCACGCAACGGCAACCTCACCAACTACTCACCCCAGCGCATTAACTCCACGGCGAAATAGGTGACGTTTCTGGCAGGGGCAGCTGGCGGCGCTTCGCCTCCGCCAAAAACGGCCACGCCGAGAAAGGTACGCCACGAAGTTCAATTTCGAAGCCCTTTTTCCCTTTTCCTTCTTTCTCTATCTCTTGCAACAGGGACCGAGAAGGGGGATAACCCCAAAGGGATCCTTCCCCGAGAAGGAACTAGGCCCCGAGCCTCCCTACTGATCAGGGGTTCGAAGGCTGGCCCCCCGAAGGGTTCAACAGCCGCCTCAGATCACGTGGGCCCGACACCCACTACTGGTCAGGGGTTCGAAGGTCGGCCCCCGAAAGGTTCCATGACCGCCTCAGGCTACTAGGGCTCCGTGCCCCCTACTGATCAGGGGTTCGAAGGCTGGCCTGTTGAAGGGTTCACAGCCGCCTCAGACGCCGAGCGAGGGATGACCAGGGGTACGTTCGATACATAACCAAGGCTCGGGCTGCGCTCCCGAGGTACCCTAGGACATTTCCGAGACCGGCGGGAACGACTCTGTAACGGAATCCCATCGGAGGGAGGCAACGAGCCCTCGGACCCCGTCGCTAGGGGACCGGGTCCGGCAGATCACCCGCAGGTACTTTTGGGCGTGCCTCCGGGCCCCTAGCCGACCCCTAACGAACGGGGCACGGACGTCCACTCGGATTACCCGATCGCAGCTCACCGGAGACACCATGTTCGGTGCCCATCGAGGGTAACATGGCGCACTCCCCCCCTCCTCCTTGCGGAAAGGCGACGTAGGGGCGTATAGAAAAAGTCGAGTCTGACCCTGATCGTCCTCTCGCTCCGTGCGAAGGCTCGGGGGCTGCTCTCGCAAACCCGGCTCCGGCCGAACCGTTGACAGCGTCAACATACCAGCCCGAGAACTTGGGCCCCGACAGTGCACCTGGGTTACGCCCTGCTCGCATGAGGGAACCGCTAGTCACGCCGAAGCATTACGCAAGGCATTAAGACCTCGAAGGAGTGAAACCACTCCTCCGAGGCCTCGGGGGCTACACCCGGCGGGTGCGCTCGCGCGCACCCACCGGAACAAGGTACCTCCGAGAAAGGCTGGTCCCCTTGCAAAAAAGTGCGATGCAAGCCTCCAAGCGAGTGTTAACACTCTCTTCGAGGCTCGGGGGCTACTGTCGGGGACCATAATTAGGGGTACCCTCAAGACGCCTAATTCTCAGCTGGTAACCCCCATCAGCATAAAGCTGCAAAGGCCTGATGGGTTTGATTAAGTCAGGGATCAGTCCACACGAGTGACTTGACCACGCCACGCCCGAGCCTAGCCTCGGGCGAGGGCAGCCGACCCTAAGATGACTCCGTCTCGCCTGAGGTCTCCTCTTTCACGGCAGGCGCATCCCCGGCTCGCCCTAGGCCCCGCCTCCGATAAGGAGAAACCCTGACTAAATCACCGCACCAACCGACCGAGTCACCGGGGCGTTTAACGCAAAAGGTAAGACCGACGGGCGGCCAGACTTCGCCAGTGGTGCCATAGGAGACTCCGCCCGACCCAGGGCTCGGACTCAGGCTAAGGCCTCGGAAGACGGCGAACTCCGCTCCGCCCGACCCAGGGCTCGGACTCAGGCTAAGGCCTCGGAAGACGGCGAACTCCGCTCCGCCCGACCCAGGGCTCGGACTCAGGCTAAGGCCTCGGAAGACGGCGAACTCCGCTCCGCCCGACCCAGGGCTCGGACTCAGGCTAAGGCCTCGGAAGACGGCGACCTCCGCCTCGCCCGACCCAGGGCTCGGACTCCGCCTCGGCCTCTGCCGAATAATCTCCGCCTCGCCCGACCAGGGCTCGGACTCTGTCTCTGTCTTGCAGGACGGACTCGGCCACAGCCTCGGAGGAGCCTCCACGACGCCCGACCTAGGATACGAGACCGCCACGTCAACAGGAAGCGTCATCATCACCCTGCCCTGAGCCGACTTGGGTCGCAGAGAACAAGACCGGCGTCCCATCTGGCCAGCTATGCCAGATAGGCCATGATGGCGCCCCGCTAGATCATGACGACGGCGGCTCCCAGCTCCCTTACGAAAGCAGGAGAACGTCAGCAAGGACCCAGCCACCTCGACAGCTGTCCCCCCGTCCGGCTCCGTTACTCCTCCAACAGCCACGACGCCACTCCAACAGGGTGCCACGATCTCTCTGGCTGCCACCGGGGCATGTACATAGGGCGCTAGCTCTCCCTCGCTAGACACGTAGCACCTTGCTACACCCCCGTCTTGTACACCTGGACCCTCTCCTTATGACTATAAAAGGAAGGGCCAGGGCCTTCTTGAAGAAGGTTGGCCTCGCGGGGACGAAAGGCAGGGGCAGGCGCTCTCTCGGGGCCGCCCTCTCCCTTCACCTCGTGCGGACGCTTGTAACCCCCTACAGCAAGCGCACCCGACCTGGGCGCGGGACGAACACGAAGGCCGTGGGAATTTCTCCGACTCCCTCGCGATCCGGCTCCGGCCACCGACCTCTCTCTCACTCCGTTCCCCCCTTTGCGCTCGCTCCACGCGCTCGACCCATCTGGGCTGGGGCACGCGGCACTCTCACTCGTCGGCTCGAGGACCCCCCGGTCTCGGAACGCCGACAAGCCTAATTCCCTTTCAATCTCCCCCTTTTTGGTGATTGATGCCAACACAAACCAAAGCAAGTATAGAAGTGTATAATTGAACTAGTTTGCAAAGTGTAAGTGCAAAGGTTACTTAGAATTGAGCCAATAAATATTACTTACTGGATATGCATGGATTGTTTCTTTATTTTTAACATTTTGGACCACGCTTGCACCACATGTTTTGTTTTTGCAAATTCTTTTTGTAAATCCTTTTCAAAGTCCTTTTGCAAAATAGTCAAAGGTAAATGAATAAGATTTTTGCGAAGCATTTTCAAGTTTGAAATTTTCTCCCCTTGTTTCAAATGCTTTTCCTTTGACTAAACAAAACTCCCCCTCAATAAATTCTCCTCTTAGTGTTCAAGAGGGTTTTAAGATATTAATTTTGAAAATATTACTTGCTCCCCCTTTTGAACACAAAAAGATATCAATTTGAAATTTACCAATTTGAAAATCATTTTAAAAATTTAGGGTGGTGGTGCGGTCCTTTTGCTTTGGGCTCATACTTTCTCCCCCTTTGGCATGAATCGCCAAAAACGGATACTTTGAGTGAGATATAAGCCCTTTTTAGCTACTTTCTCCCCTTTGGCAAATAAAACATATGAGTGAAGATTATACCAAAGACGGAGAGTGAAGCGGAGAGACAGCGAAGGATGAGTTGTAGAGTGGAGTGGAAGCCTTTGTCTTTGCCGAAGACTCCAATTCCCTTTCAATATACCTATGACTTGGTTTGAAATACACTTGAAAACACATTAGTCATAGCATATAGAAAAGAGACATGATCAAAGGTATACTTATAAGCTATGTGTGAAGATTAGCAAAAGAAATTCCTAGAATCAAGAATATTGAGCTCATGCCTAAGTTTGGTAAAAGATTGTTCATCTAGTGGCTTGGTAAAGATATCGGCTAATTGATCTTTAGAATTAATATATGCAATCTCGATATCCCCCTTTTGTTGGTGATCCCTAAGAAAATGATACCGAATGGCTATGTGTTTAGTGCGGCTATGCTCGACGGGATTATCCGCCATGCGGATTGCACTCTCATTATCACATAGAAGAGGAACTTCGGTTAATTTGTAACCATAGTCCCGCAGGGTTTGCCTCATCCAAAGCAACTGCGCGCAACAATGGCCTGCGGCAATGTACTCGGCTTCGGCGGTAGAAAGAGCGACCGAATTTTGCTTCTTTGAAGCCCAAGACACCAAGGATCTTCCCAAGAACTGGCAAGTCCCTGATGTGCTCTTTCTATTGATTTTACACCCCGCCCAATCGGCATCCGAATAACCAATCAAATCAAATGTGGATCCCCGAGGGTACCAAAGCCCAAACTTAGGAGTATAAGCCAAATATCTCAAGATTCGTTTTACGGCCGTAAGGTGGGATTCCTTAGGGTCGGATTGGAATCTTGCACACATGCAAACGGAAAGCATAATGTCCGGTCGAGATGCACATAAATAGAGTAATGAACAAATCATCGACCGGTATACCTTTTGATCCACGGACTTACCTCCCGTGTCGAGGTCGAGATGCCCATTTGTTCCCATGGGTGTCTTGATGGGCTTGGCATCCTTCATTCCAAACTTGTTTAGAATGTCTTGAGTGTACTTCGTTTGGCAAATGAAGGTGCCCTCTTGGAGTTGCTTTACTTGAAATCCTAAGGAATACTTCAACTCCCCCATCATTGACATCTCGAATTTTTGTGTCATGATCCTACTAAATTCTTCACAAGTAGATTCGTTAGTAGACCCAAATATAATATCATCAACATAAATTTGGCATACAAACAAATCATTGTCAAGAGTTTTAGTGAATAGAGTAGGATCGACTTTTCCGACTTTGAAGCCATTAGCAATAAGGAAATCTCTTAGGCATTCATACCATGCTCTTGGGGCTTGCTTGAGCCCATAAAGCGCCCTAGAGAGCCTATAGACATGGTTAGGGTACTCACTATCTTCAAAGCCGGGAGGTTGCTCAACATAGACCTCTTCCTTGATTGGTCCATTGAGGAAGGCACTCTTCACGTCCATTTGATAAAGCTTGAAGCCATGGTAAGTAGCATAGGCTAATAATATGCGAATTGATTCAAGCCTAGCTACGGGTGCATAGGTTTCTCCAAAATCCAAACCTTCGACTTGGGAGTATCCCTTGGCCACAAGTCGAGCTTTGTTCCTTGTCACCACACCATGCTCATCTTGCTTGTTGCGGAAGACCCACTTGGTTCCTACAACATTTTGATTAGGGCGTGGAACTAAATGCCATACCTCATTCCTAGTGAAGTTGTTGAGCTCCTCTTGCATCACCATCACCCAATCCGAATCTTGAAGTGCTTCCTCTACCCTGTGTGGCTCAATAGAGGAAACAAAAGAGTAATGCTCACAAAAATGTGCAACACGAGATCGAGTAGTTACCCCCTTATGAATGTCGCCGAGGATAGTGTCGACGGGGTGATCTCGTTGGATTGCTTGGTGGACTCTTGGGTGTGGCGGTCTTGGCTCTTCATCCTCCTTGTCTTGATTATTTGCATCTCCCCCTTGATCATTGTCGTCATCTTGAGGTGGCTCATCATTTTGATTTTCTTCTTCATCAACTTGAGCCTCGTCCTCATTTTGAGTTGGTGGAGATGCTTGCGTGGAGAAGGATGGTTGATCTTGTGCATGTGGAGGCTCTTCGGATTCCTTAGGGCACACATCCCCAATGGACATGTTCCTTAGCGCGATGCACGGAGCCTGTTCTTCACCTATCTCATCAAGATCAACTTGCTCTACTTGAGAGCCGTTAGTTTCATCAAACACAACGTCACAAGAAACTTCAACAAGTCCTGAGGACTTGTTAAAGACTCTATATGCCCTTGTGTTTGAGTCATATCCTAGTAAAAAGCCTTCTACAGTTTTAGGAGCAAATTTAGATTTTCTACCTCTCTTAACAAGAACAAAGCATTTGCTACCAAAAACTCTAAAATATGAAATATTGGGCTTTTTACCGGTTAGGAGTTCTGAAAGGGAAATGTGCCCTTGGGCCATTTCTAAGTATTTTGGTGATTGAGTGCCAACACAAGTGCTTAAATGTGAATTTATGCTCATGGATGGACAAAGTGCAAATTAAAAGTAAAGGTATGTGTCTAAGCCTTAGTACATTGGTTTTGTGTACTAATATACTTGTCTAAGTGTTAGAAACAGAAAGAAGAAGAAAAGAAAAGAGGTGAAAAAGACTTGGCTGTGTGCAGCCAAGACTCAGCTCAGTCTGGCACACCGGACTGTCCGGTGGTGCACCGGACAGTGTCCGGTGCGCCAGGCTGGCTCGGCGTGAAGTGGCCGCTCTCGGGAATTCGCCGACGGCGTACGGCTAAAATTCACCGGACTGTCCGGTGTGCACCGGACTGTCCGGTGAGCCAATGGTCGGCCGGGCCAACGGTCGGCCGCGGAATCTGCGCGCGACACGTGGGCGGGCCAACGGTCGGAAGGGGGCACCGGACTGTCCGGTGTGCACCGGACATGTCCGGTGCGCCAACGGCTCCCAGATCTGCAACGGTCGGCAGCGCCATTTTAGGAAGGAAATCGGGCACCGGACAGTGTCCGGTGTGCACCGGACTGTCTGGTGCACCCGACGACAGAAGGCAAGATTGGCCTTCCAGATTTGCTCTCAACGGCTCCTAGCTGCCTTGGGGCTATAAAAGGGACCCCTAGGCGCATGGAGGAGCACACCAAGCAACCTTAGAGCATTCTTGATCATCCGCACTCAGTCTTTGCGCATTCGTTTGTCATTCTCAGTGATTCAAGCTCCGTTCTAGTGAGAACTTTGAGATAGTCTTTTGAGCTCGATTCTTGACCGTGTGTGTGCGTATTTTGCTGTGGATTTGTGTGTGTTGCTTTCCTCCCTTACTCCGTATTTCTTGTGAATCTCAAGTGTAAGGGCGAGAGGCTCCAAGTTGTGGAGATTCCTCGCAAACGGGATATTGAAAGGCAAAGCAAAACACCGTGGTATTCAAGTTGGTCTTTGGACCGCTTGAGAGGGGTTGATTGCAACCCTCGTCCGTTGGGACGCCACAACGTGGAGTAGGCAAGCGTTGGTCTTGGCCGAACCACGGGATAAACCACTGTGTCATCTCTGTGTTTGATCTCTTGTGGTATTGTGTTTTGTTGAGACTCCTCTCTAGCCACTTGGCGATTATTGTGCTAACACTTAACAAGTTTTTGTGGCTATAAGTTTAAGTTTCACAGGATCACCTATTCACCCCCCCCTCTAGGTGCTCTCAATTGGTATCGGAGCCGTTCTCTTCACAAAGGGACTAACCGCCCGAAGAGATGGATCCTAAAGGGAAGGGAATCGTGATCAACGACAAGGAGAAGGAGTCCTTCATCAACGAGCCAAAGGATGACAAGACTACCGACTCGGGCTCGGGGCACAGACGCAAAGAAGGGAAGAAGAAGAAGACAAGACGCATCAAGGAGATCGTCTACTACGACAGCGACGAATCTTCCTCTTCCCAAAAGGGCGACGACAACGACTACAGGAAGACGGTCAATTCGAACTTTTCATTTGATTATTCTCGTATTCCACATAGTTCGAATTCGCAATTGCTCTCCATTCCTCTTGGCAAACCTCCACACTTCGATGGGGAGGACTACGGATTTTGGAGTCACAAAATGCGTAGTCACTTATTCTCTCTCCATCCAAGCATATGGGAGATTGTAGAGAATGGAATGAAATTTGATAGCTCGGATAGCCCTATGCTTATAAATGAACAAATTCATAGAAATGCACAAGCTACTACTGTTCTCTTAGCATCTTTGTGCAGGGAAGAGTACAATAAGGTGAGCGGCTTGGACAATGCCAAGCAGATATGGGACACCCTCAAGATCTCTCACGAGGGGAACGACATCACCATGCTCACCAAGATGGAGTTGGTGGAGGGCGAGCTTGGACGATTCGCGATGATAAGGGGCGAGGAACCGACTCAAACTTACAACCGGCTCAAGACCCTTATCAACAAAATAAGGAGCTACGGAAGCACGCGATGGACGGACCACGACGTTGTCCGCCTAATGCTAAGGTCCTTTACCGTTCTTGATCCTCATCTCGTAAACAATATTCGTGAGAATCCCAGGTACACGATGATGACGCCCGAGGAGGTACTCGGAAAATTCGTAAGCGGGCGGATGATGATCAAGGAGGCGAGATATGTGGACGACGCTCTAAACGGTCCAATCAATGAACCTCAACCCTTTGCTCTCAAGGCAACGAGGAACAAGGAGGCGCTACCGAGCAAGGTGGCGCAAGTTGAGGCGGCCGGGCTAAATAATGAGGAGATGGCCCTCATCATTAAGCGCTTCAAGACGGCGCTTAAGGGTCGCAAGGGACAGCCAAGCAAGACCAAGACAAAGGAGAAGCGCTCGTGCTTCAAATGTGGTAAGATTGGTCATTTCATTGCTAACTGTCCCGATAATGAAAGTGACCAGGAAAAAGGGAACAAAAGGGAGAAGAAGAAGCATTACAAGAAGGCCAAGGGCGAGGCACATATCGGAAAGGAGTGGGATTCGGATTGCTCCTCCTCCGACTCCGACAATGAAGGACTCGCCGCCACCGCCTTCAACAAGTCATCCCTCTTCCCCAACGAGCGTCACACTTGCCTCATGGCAAGGGAGAAGAAAGTAAGCACTCATGATACTAGTACTTATGCTTCTTCAAGTGAGGATGAGTCTAGTGATGATGATGAGATAGATTACTCATGCTTATTCAAGGGATTAGATAGATCTAAAATTAATAAGATTAATGAGTTGATTGATGCTTTGAATGACAAGAATAGATTACTAGAAAAACAAGAGGATCTTTTATATGAGGAGCATGATAAATTTGTTAGTGCACAAAATTCTCTTGCTCTAGAAATTAAAAGGAATGAAATGATCTCTAGTGAATTATCTACTTGTCATGAAACTATCTCTACTTTAAAAGGTGTTAACAATGATTTAAATGCTAAACTAGTAGAAGCAAATAAATCCAACTCCTGTGTAGAAATTGTTGAAACTTGCAATAGGTGTAAAGATTTTGACATTGATGCTTGTAGTGAACACCAAGTTTCAATTTCCAAACTTAATGATGAATTGGCTAGTCTTAATGCTCAACTTAAGACTAGCAAGAGTAATTTTGATAAGCTAAAATTTGCAAGGGATGCCTACACAATTGGTAGACACCCCTCAATTAAGGATGGACTTGGCTACAAGAAGGAAGCCAAGAACTTGACAAGCCATAAGGCTCCCATCTCCACCAAGGAGAAAGGGAAGGCCCCTGTGGCTAGTAGTGTGCAAAAGAACCATGCCTTTATGTACCATGATAGGAGACAATCGAGAAATGCTTATAGGAGATGTAAGGCATATGATGCTTATGATTCTCATGACATGTTTGTTTCTAGTTCTTCTTATGTGCATGATAGAAATGTTGGTAGGAAAACTGTTGTTCATAATATGCCTAGGAGAAATGTTGTTAATGTTCCTAGGAAAGTAATGAATGAAACCTCTATAATTTATCATGCTTTAAATGCTTCCTTTGCTATTTGTAGAAAGGATAGGAAAATAGTTGCCAGGAAGTTAGGGGCAAAATGCAAGGGAGACAAAACTTGCATTTGGGTCCCTAAGGATATTTGCACTAACCTTGTAGGACCCAACATGAGTTGGGTACCTAAGACCCAAGCCTAAATTTGCCTTGCAGGTTTATGCATCCGGGGGTTCAAGCTGGATTATCGACAGCGGATGCACAAACCATATGACAGGGGAGAAGAAGATGTTCACCTCCTACGTCAAGAATAAGGATTCCCAAGATTCAATTATATTCGGTGATGGGAATCAAGGCAAGGTAAAAGGGTTAGGTAAAATTGCAATTTCTAATGAGCACTCTATCTCCAATGTGTTTTTAGTTGAGTCTCTTGGTTACAATTTGCTATCCGTTAGTCAACTATGCAATATGGGATATAATTGTCTTTTTACAAATGTAGATGTGTCTGTCTTTAGAAGAAGCGATGGTTCACTAGCCTTTAAGGGTGTATTAGACGGCAAGCTTTACTTAGTTGATTTTGCAAAAGAAGAGGCCGGTCTAGATGCATGCTTAATTGCTAAGACTAGCATGGGCTGGCTGTGGCATCGCCGCTTAGCACATGTGGGGATGAAGAACCTTCACAAGCTTCTAAAGGGAGAACACGTGATAGGTTTGACTAACGTACAATTCGAAAAAGATAGACCTTGTGCAGCTTGTCAGGCAGGTAAACAGGTGGGAGGAGCGCATCACAGCAAGAATGTGATGACCACATCAAGACCCCTGGAGCTGCTACATATGGACCTCTTCGGACCCGTCGCCTATCTAAGCATAGGAGGAAGTAAGTATGGTTTAGTTATTGTTGATGACTTTTCCCACTTCACTTGGGTGTTCTTTTTGCAGGATAAGTCTGAAACCCAAGGGACCCTCAAGCGCTTCCTCAGGAGAGCTCAAAATGAGTTTGAGCTCAAGGTGAAGAAGATAAGGAGCGACAACGGGTCCGAGTTCAAGAACCTTCAAGTGGAGGAGTTTCTTGAGGAGGAAGGGATCAAGCACGAGTTCTCCGCTCCCTACACACCTCAGCAAAATGGTGTGGTAGAGAGGAAGAATAGGACGCTCATAGATATGGCGAGGACTATGCTTGGAGAATTCAAGACCCCCGAGTGCTTTTGGTCGGAAGCCGTGAACACGGCTTGCCACGCCATCAACAGGGTCTACCTTCACCGCCTCCTCAAGAAGACGTCGTATGAGCTACTAACCGGTAACAAACCCAATGTATCTTACTTTCGTGTATTTGGGAGCAGGTGCTACATTCTAGTGAAGAAGGGTAGAAATTCTAAATTTGCTCCCAAAGCTGTAGAAGGGTTTTTGTTAGGTTATGACTCGAATACAAAGGCGTATAGAGTCTTCAACAAATCATCGGGTTTGGTTGAAGTCTCTAGCGACGTTGTATTTGATGAGACTAATGGCTCTCCAAGAGAGCAAGTTGTTGATTGTGATGATGTAGATGAAGAAGATGTTCCGACGGCCGCTATACGAACCATGGCGATTGGAGAAGTGCGGCCACAGGAACAAGATGAACGAGATCAGCCTTCTTCCTCAACAACGGTGCATCCCCCAATTCAAGACGATGAACAGGTTCATCAAAAGGAGGCGTGTGAACAAGGGGGAGCACAAGATGATCACGTGATGGAGGAAGAAGCGCAACCGGCACCTCCAACCCAAGTTCGAGCGGTGATTCAAAGGGATCATCCCGTCGACCAAATTTTGGGTGACATTAGCAAGGGAGTAACTACTCGATCTCGATTAGTTAATTTTTGTGAGCATTACTCCTTTGTCTCTTCTATTGAGCCTTTCAGGGTAGAGGAGGCCTTGCTAGATCCGGATTGGGTATTGGCCATGCAGGAGGAACTCAACAACTTCAAGCGCAATGAAGTTTGGACACTGGTGCCTCGTCCCAAGCAAAATGTTGTGGGAACCAAGTGGGTGTTCCGCAACAAACAGGACGAGCACGGGGTGGTGACGAGGAACAAGGCTCGACTTGTGGCAAAAGGTTATGCCCAAGTCGCAGGTCTGGACTTTGAGGAGACGTTTGCTCCTGTGGCTAGGCTAGAATCAATTCGTATCTTGCTAGCATATGCCGCTCACCATTCTTTCAGGTTGTACCAAATGGATGTGAAGAGCGCCTTCCTCAATGGGCCAATCAAGGAGGAGGTGTACGTGGAGCAACCCCCTGGCTTCGAGGATGAACGGTACCCCGACCACGTGTGTAAGCTCTCTAAGGCGCTCTATGGACTTAAGCAAGCCCCAAGAGCATGGTATGAATGCCTTAGAGACTTCTTAATTGCTAATGCTTTCAAGGTTGGGAAAGCCGATCCAACTCTTTTTACTAAGACTTGCGACGGTGATCTTTTTGTGTGCCAAATTTATGTAGATGACATAATATTTGGTTCTACTAACCAAAAGTCTTGTGAAGAGTTTAGCAGGGTTATGATGCAGAAATTCGAGATGTCGATGATGGGCGAGTTGAACTACTTCCTTGGGTTTCAAGTGAAGCAACTCAAGGACGGCACTTTC
Source organism: Zea luxurians (assembly GCA_029449295.1). Lineage (NCBI taxonomy): Eukaryota > Viridiplantae > Streptophyta > Magnoliopsida > Poales > Poaceae > Zea > Zea luxurians. Next base: position 15,969,296 of record JAOPSE010000039.1, read on the forward strand.
ATCTCCCAAACAAAGTACACGCAAGACTTGCTGAAGCGGTTTGGGATGAAGGACGCCAAGCCCGCAAAGACTCCGATGGGGACCGATGGACACACCGACCTCAACAAAGGAGGTAAGTCCGTTGATCAAAAAGCATACCGGTCAATGATAGGGTCTTTACTTTATTTATGTGCTAGTAGACCGGATATTATGCTTAGCGTATGCATGTGTGCTAGATTTCAATCCGATCCTAAGGAGTGTCACTTAGTGGCAGTGAAGCGAATTCTTAGATATTTGGTTGCTACGCCTTGCCTCGGGCTCTGGTATCCAAAGGGGTCTACCTTTGACTTGGTTGGATACTCAGATTCCGACTATGCTGGATGTAAGGTCGATAGGAAGAGTACATCAGGGACGTGCCAATTCTTAGGAAGGTCCCTGGTGTCGTGGAACTCTAAGAAACAAACCTCCGTTGCCCTATCCACCACTGAGGCCGAGTATGTTGTCGCAGGGCAGTGTTGCGCGCAACTACTTTGGATGAGGCAAACCCTTCGGGACTTTGGCTACAATCTGAGCAAAGTCCCACTCCTATGTGACAATGAGAGTGCTATCCGCATGGCGGAAAATCCTGTTGAACACAGCCGCACAAAGCACATTGACATCCGGCATCACTTTTTGAGAGACCACCAGCAAAAGGGAGATATCGAAGTGTTTCATGTTAGCACCGAGAACCAGCTAGCCGATATCTTTACCAAGCCTTTAGATGAGAAGACCTTTTGCAGGCTGCGTAGTGAGCTAAATGTCTTAGATTCGCGGAACTTGGATTGAATTGTAGCATACATGTATTTATGCTTTTGATCATGTTCCTTTTTGCATTTTGTTGTTAAGTATGGTGCTCAAGTTGTACAAACACTCCCTGGACCTCACAAGTCCGTTGCAAAGTGATGCACAGTTTTAGGGGGAAATGTGTTACAACTTGACCCTTTGAGACTAACCATATGCTTGAGTTTGCTTATTTTAGTCTCAAAGGAGAATTGAAAGGAAAAAGGTGGACTTGGACCATGAAAGACTTCCACTGCACTCCGATGAGAGGGTAACCTATTCCAAGTTCATCTAATGAACTCTTATTGCCATTTGCTCTTAATTGAAGATTTTGGTGAGGCAATAGGGTTATAGGGCCAAGATTGATCCCGTTTTGGTGCTTGATGCCAAAGGGGGAGAAAATAAAGGCCAAAGCAATTAATGGATCAGCTACCACTTGAGAAATTTTGAAAATAGTAAAACAGAGTTTTTTGTTTAGCTACCACTTGAGAAATTTTGAAAATAGTAAAACAGAGTTTTTTGTTTTGTCAAAACTCTTGCATTGTCTCTTTTGTCAAAAGTTAGCATCTTGTGGGGAGAAGTGTTGATTATGGGAAATAGGGGGAGTTTTTGAAATCTTTGATCAATCTCTTTTGGAATGACTCTCTTTATGCTTCAACATGTATGCTTGACTTAGAGATAGAGATTTGAGTTTGATTTGCAAAAACAAACCAAGTGGTGGCAAAGAATGATCCATATATGCCAAAATTGAATCAAAATAAATTTGAGTTTTATTTGAAGTGATATTGCACTTGTTCTAGTTGCTTTATGTTGTGTTGGCATAAATCACCAAAAAGGGGGAGATTGAAAGGGAAATGTGCCCTTGGGCCATTTCTAAGTATTTTGGTGATTGAGTGCCAACACAAGTGCTTAAATGTGAATTTATGCTCATGGATGGACAAAGTGCAAATTAAAAGTAAAGGTATGTGTCTAAGCCTTAGTACATTGGTTTTGTGTACTAATATACTTGTCTAAGTGTTAGAAACAGAAAGAAGAAGAAAAGAAAAGAGGTGAAAAAGACTTGGCTGTGTGCAGCCAAGACTCAGCTCAGTCTGGCACACCGGACTGTCCGGTGGTGCACCGGACAGTGTCCGGTGCGCCAGGCTGGCTCGGCGTGAAGTGGCCGCTCTCGAGAATTCGCCGACGGCGTACGGCTAAAATTCACCGGACTGTCCGGTGTGCACCGGACTGTCCGGTGAGCCAACGGTCGGCCGGGCCAACGGTCGGCCGCGGAATCTGCACGCGACACGTGGGCGGGCCAACGGTCGGAAGGGGGCACCGGACTGTCCGGTGCGCCAACGACTCCCAGATCTGCAACGGTCGGCAGCGCCATTTTAGGAAGGAAATCGGGCACCGGACAGTGTCCGGTGTGCACCGGACTGTCCGGTGCACCCGACGACAGAAGGCAAGATTGGCCTTCCAGATTTGCTCTCAACGGCTCCTAGCTGCCTTGGGGCTATAAAAGGGACCCCTAGGCGCATGGAGGAGCACACCAAGCAACCTTAGAGCATTCTTGATCATCCGCACTCAGTCTTTGCGCATTCGTTTGTCATTCTCAGTGATTCGAGCTCCGTTCTAGTGAGAACTTTGAGATAGTCTTTTGAGCTCGATTCTTGACCGTGTGTGTGCGCATTTTGCTGTGGATTTGTGTGTGTTGCTTTCCTCCCTTACTCCGTATTTCTTGTGAATCTCAAGTGTAAGGGCGAGAGGCTCCAAGTTGTGGAGATTCCTCGCAAACGGGATATTGAAAGGCAAAGCAAAACACCGTGGTATTCAAGTTGGTCTTTGGACCGCTTGAGAGGGGTTGATTGCAACCCTCGTCCGTTGGGACGCCACAACGTGGAGTAGGCAAGCGTTGGTCTTGGCCGAACCACGGGATAAACCACTGTGTCATCTCTGTGTTTGATCTCTTGTGGTATTGTGTTTTGTTGAGACTCCTCTCTAGCCACTTGGCGATTATTGTGCTAACACTTAACAAGTTTTTGTGGCTATAAGTTTAAGTTTCACAGGATCACCTATTCACCCCCCCGCCTCTAGGTGCTCACAAGTTCATAGGATGTCTTCTTGAGGATTCGATGTAGATATAACCGGTTGATGGCATAGCAGGCGGTGTTGACCGCCTCGGCCCAAAACCGATCCGGTGTCTTGTACTCATCAAGCATGGTTCTTGCCATGTCCAATAGAGTTCGATTCTTCCTTTCCACTACACCATTTTGTTGTGGGGTGTAGGGAGAAGAGAACTCATGCTTGATGCCCTCCTCATCAAGGAAGCCTTCAATTTGGGAGTTCTTGAACTCCGTCCCGTTGTCGCTTCTAATTTTCTTGATCCTTAAGCCGAACTCGTTTTGAGCACGTCTCAAGAATCCCTTTAAGGTCTCTTGGGTATGGGATTTTTCCTGCAAAAAGAACACCCAAGTGAAGCGAGAATAATCATCCACAATAACTAGACAGTACTTACTCCCGCCGATGCTTATGTAAGCGATCGGGCCGAATAAATCCATGTGTAGGAGCTCCAGTGGCCTGTCACTTGTCATGATGTTCTTGTGTGGATGATGAGTGCCAACTTGCTTCCCGGCTTGGCATGCGCTACAAATCCTGTCTTTCTCAAAATGAACATTTGTTAGTCCTAAAATGTGTTCACCTTTTAGAAGCTTGTGAAAATTCTTCATTCCAACATGTGCTAGTCGGCGGTGCCAGAGCCAACCCATGTTAGTCTTAGCAATTAAGCAAGTGTCGAGTTCAGCTCTATCAAAATCTACCAAGTATAGCTGACCCTCTAACACTCCCTTAAATGCTATTGAATCATCACTTCTTCTAAAGACAGTGACACCTACATCAGTAAATAGACAGTTGTAGCCCATTTGACATAATTGAGATACGAAAAGCAAATTGTAATATGATGAATCAACAAGAAAAACATTGGAAATGGAATGGTCAGGAGATATAGCAATTTTACCCAAACCTTTGACCAAACCTTGGTTTCCATCCCCGAATGTGATAGCTCGTTGGGGATCTTGGTTTTTCTCGTAGGAGGAGAACATCTTCTTCTCCCCCGTCATGTGGTTTGTGCACCCGCTATCGATGATCCAACTTGTGCCCCCGGATGCATAAACCTACAAAACAATTTTAGTTCTTGACTTTAGGTACCCAAACAGTTTTGGGTCCTTTGGCATTAGACACAAGAACTTTGGGTACCCAAACACAAGTCTTTGACCCCTTGTGTTTGCCCCCAACAAACTTGGCAACCACCTTGCCGGATTTGTTAGTCAAAACATAAGATGCATCAAAAGTTTTGAATGAAATGTCATGATCATTTGATGCATTAGGAGTTCTCCTTTTAGGCAACTTAGCACGGGTTGGTTGCCTAGAGCTAGATGTCTCACCCTTATACATAAAAGCATGGTTAGGGCCAGAGTGAGACTTCCTAGAGTGAATTCTCCTAATCTTGCTCTCGGGATAACCGACAGGGTACAAAATGTAACCCTCGTTATCCTGAGGCATGGGAGCCTTGCCCTTAACAAAGTTAGACAAATTTTTAGGAGGGGCATTAAGTTTGACATTGTCTCCCCTTTGGAAGCCAATGCCATCCTTGATGCCAGGGCGTCTCCCATTATAGAGCATACTTCTAGCAAATTTAAACTTTTCATTTTCTAAGTTATGCTCGGCAATTTTAGCATCTAATTTTGCTATATGATCATTTTGTTGTTTAATTAAGACCATATGATCATGAATAGCATCAATATCAACATCTCTACATCTAGTGCAAATAGAGACATGCTCAATGATAGATGTAGAAGGTTTGCAAGAATTAAGTTCAACAATCTTAGCATGCAAAATATCATTGCTATCTCTAAGATTGGAAATTGTAACATTGCAAACATCTAATTCTTTAGCCTTAGCAATTAATTTTTCATTTTCAATCCTAAGGCTAGCAAGAGAGGTGTTTAATTCTTCAATCTTAGCAAGCAAATCATCATTATCATTTCTAAGATTGGGAATTGAAACATCACAAACATGAGAATCAACCTTAGCAATTAATCTAGCATTTTCATTTCTAAGGTTGGCAATAGTGTCATGGCATGTGCTTAGCTCACTAGATAATTTCTCACATTTTTCTACCTCTAGAGCATAAGCATTCTTAACCTTAACATGCTTTTTATTTTCCTTGATTAGGAAGTCCTCTTGGGAGTCCAAGAGATCGTCCTTTTCATGGATGGCACTAATTAGCTCATTTAGTTTTTCCTTTTGTTGCATGTTTAGGTCGGCAAAAAGAGTACGCAAATTATCCTCCTCATCACTAGCATTATCATCACTAGAGGACTCATATTTAGTGGAGGATTTGGGTTTAACCTTCTTCCTTTTGCCGTCCTTTGTCATGAGGCACTTGTGGCCGACGTTGGGGAAGAGAAGTCCCTTGGTGACGGCGATGTTGGCGGCGTCCTCGTCGGAGGAGGAGTCGGTGGAGCTCTCGTCCGAGTCCCACTCCCGGCAAACATGGGCATCGCCGCCCTTCTTCTTGTAGTACTTCTTCTTCTCCTTTCTTCTCCCCTTCTTGTCGTCGCCCCTGTCACTGTCACTAGATAGTGGACATTTTGCTATAAAATGACCGGGCTTACCACATTTGTAGCATACTTTCTTGGAGCGGGGCTTGTAGTCTTTCCCCCTCCTTTGCTTGAGGATTTGGCGGAAACTCTTGATGATGAGCGCCATTTCCTCGTTGTCGAGCTTGGAGGCGTCGATGGGTTGTCTACTTGTTGTAGATTCCTCCTTCTCCTCCGTCGCCTTGAATGCGACTGGTTGTGCCTCGGGCGTGGAGGAGGTGCCTTGCTCGATGATTTTCTTTGAGCCTTTAATCATTAGCTCAAAGCTCACAAATTTGCCTATAACTTCCTCGGGAGACATTAGCTTATATCTAGGATCACCTCGAACTAATTGAACTTGTGTAGGGTTAAGAAATACGAGGGATCTAAGAATAACCTTGACCATCTCATGGTCATCCTATTTTTCACTCCCGAGGTTGCGCACTTGGTTCACCAAGGTCTTCAAGCGGTTGTACATAGCTTGTGGATCCTCCCCTTGGTGAAGCATGAAGTGACCGAGCTCCCCCTCGATCGTCTCCCGCTTGGTGATTTTTGTCACCTCGTCTCCTTCGTGCGCGGTCTTGAGTACGTCCCAAATTTCCTTCGCACTTTTTAGCCCTTGCACCTTATTATACTCCTCTCAACTTAGAGAGGCGAGGAGTATAGTGGTTGCTTGGGAGTTAAAGTGGTGGATTTGGGCCACTTCGTCCGAGTCATAGTCTTCATCCCCTACGGATGGTACCTGTACACCAAACTCAACAACATTCCAAATGCTTGTGTGGAGTGAGGTTAGATGATGTCTCATTTTGTCACTCCACATATTATAATCTTCACCGTCAAAAATCGGTGGTTTGCCTAATGGAACGGAGAGTAAAGGAGTACGTTTTGAAGTGTGGGGGTAGCGTAGGGGAATCTTACTATACTTCTTGCGCTCTTGGCGCTTAGAAGTAACGGACGGTGCGTCGGAGTCGGAGGTCGACGTTGATGAAGTGTCGGTCTCATAGTAGACCACTTTCCTCATCCTCTTGTGCTTGTCGCCTCTCCGATGCGACTTGTGAGAAGAGGATTTCTTCTCCTTCCCCTTCCCTTTGTTGGAGGAGTCCTTCTTCTTCTCCTTCCTCTTAGTGCGGGACTCTTCCGATGAAGTGCTCCCGTGACTCGTAGTGGGCTTGTCGCCGGTCTCCATCTCCCTCTTGGTGTGATCTCCCGACATTACTTCGAGCGGTTAGGCTCTAATGAAGCACCGGGCTCTGATACCAATTGAAAGTCGCCTAGAGGGGGGTGAATAGGGCGAAACTGAAATTTACAAAATTAATCACAACTACAAGCCGGGTTAGCGTTAGAAATAATAATGAGTCCGAGAGAGAGGGCGCAAAACAAATCGCAAGCGAATGAAGAGTGTGACACGTGGATTTGTTTTACCGAGGTTCGGTTCTTGCAAACCTACTCCCCGTTGAGGAGGCCACAAAGGCCGGGTCTTTTTCAACCCTTTCCCTCTCTCAAACGGTCCCCCGGACCGAGTGAGCTTCTCTTCTCAAATCAAACCGGGAACAAAACTTCCCCGCAAGGACCACCACACAATTGGTGTCTCTTGCCTCAATTACAATTGAGATTTGATCACAAAAGCAAGTGAGAAAGAAAGAAGCAATCCAAGCGCAAGAGCTCAAAAGAACACGACAAATCTCTCTCGCTAATCACTAAAGCCTTGTGTGGAATTGGAGAGGATTTGATCACTTGAGTGTGTCTAGAATTGAATGCCTAGCTCTTGTAAGTGGTTGAGAAGTGGAAAACTTGGATGACTTGAATGTGGGGTGGTTGGGGGTATTTATAGCCCCAACCACCAAACTAGCCGTTTGGTGAAGGCTGTCTGTCGTATGGTGCACCGGGCAGTCCGGTGCGACAGCCACGTCACCCGGTCGTTAGGGTTCCGACCGTTGGAGCTCTGACTGCTGGGCCCGCCTTGATGTCCGGTGGCGCACCGGACATGAACTGTAGGGTGTCCGGTGCGCCAGCATGGGCGTGCCTGACCTCTGCGCGCGCTGGCGCGCATTTAATGCGCTGCAGGTAGCCGTTGGCGCCTGAAGTAGCCGTTGCTCCACAGTTACACTGGACAGTCCAGTGTACACCGGACATGTCCGGTGAATTATAGCGGAGCAGCCGATGCGAATTCCCGAGGCTGCCGAGTTCAGAGCCGCGTCCTCTTGGAGCACCGAACACTGTCCGGTGTACACCGGACAGTCCGGTGAATTATAGCGCGACGACTCTGAGAATTCCCGAAGGTGCGAAGTTCAGGTTGGAGTTCCCTGGTGCACCGGACACTGTTCGGTGGTGCACCGGACACTGTCCGGTGGCACACCGGTCAGTCCGGTGCGCCCGACCAGGGTGCCTTCGGTTTTCCCTTTGCTCCTTTGTTTGAACCCTTTTTCTTGGTCTTTTTTTTGGCTTATGGTGAACCTTTGGTACCTGTAGAACTTATAAGCTTGGGCAAACTAGTTAGTCCAATTATTTGTGTTGGGCAATTCAACCACCAAAATTAGTTTAGGAAATAGGTGTAAGCCTAATTCCCTTTCAGGCCATCTCACGAGGAGGCCACTCAAAGACTTAGAGGTAATAAATTGAGGGATATTGGAGGGGATTAAATTCCTTGGTATTCAAAATTGAATTAAGAGAGATTTAATCTCCCTCAATCCACTCCGATTCTTATGCAACCGAACAAGGCCCAAAAGGACCTACGTCACTGGACTGCACGAGGCCACCCAGCAACGTCCATCTCAGCTACTGCTAAAGGAAGGTGGTACGTGCGGTGGTGGGGCGTGGGCTGCTCACACCTCCTTCACCCCCATTCCACCACTCTCCTAGAGATGGCAATGGGTGCCCACGACTGATACCTAGTAGGTATTTGCTCCATTAGAGGGTGTATATAGTCTAAATATCCTACCCACGAGTCCTTTATTAAACAAAAACCTTCACCAACGGGTATACGAGTATTGAAATGTTCCGCCCTCACGCATACCCATTAACCCATGTATATAAAATACCATGTATAAACTTGACCCAAACCTAAAGGCATGAACTTGACCCAATCCAAAACAATATAAAACCCTAGCTGTTGGTACCCTGAAACAGGGGTGCCCCTTACTACAGCAAGAAGACGCGGTGCCCACACGGCTATCTCTAGTTGCATGGTGAACTGCACCCGACCCCACCACATGGAAGGTTCCGGGGTCGCCACGTGGCTAGAGAAGGCGATGTACTCCAAGATGTCAGCAGTGGGTCCGGACCCCATGGGAAAGTGCCGGACCCCTGTACATGTAGATCGGACCCCGGGAAAGGACCAGGACCCCCACAGGCGCAACCTGGACCCCCGGGGCGGATCCCGGACCCCTCTGAGTGGGGTCCGGGCTGCCCACAGCCGGGTCCCGGGACTCTGGGACAGAGAATACCCAGGCCTTGCTCAAGGTCGGGGAGGGGTCCGGTGTCGACACGTGTCCAGGCCCAGCCTGGTGCGGACCTATCCGCATACGCTACTGCTCTCCGCCCAGGCAGGGACCCGATGCTGCCACGTGGCCTACTGCGCGTGACATAAGCCAGCAGGCGGAGCCTGACGTAAGGCCTCCGGGTTGCATGGCCTCTGCATTTATTACGGATAAGGCACGCCGCCTGACAGGCGATGTGCTGCCTCGACATTTAATGAGGCCTATCCACTCTGCTGTCAGGCGGCGACCCGTCCCTTCCACTGGTAAGCAGCGTGCCGCCTCAGCATTTAATGAGACATGTCCATTCCGCTGACAGGCGGCATGTCTGTCCATTTCATTGGTAGGCGGCACGCCCATGTTGCTGCATGTACTATACTCATCATCGCTCGTACGGACCAAGGAAGCTATCGTTGTGTATCAACACTGCGCGGGCTACGGACATCTAGGCGCCAGAAGATCTCTCAGGTGTCACCTGCATTAGTTGCTCCATGTATTTCTTCCATTATGTCCCTGGGCCCACTTGTCGGGGCTCAGCAACCTTGTATGTGCCCCCTTGGACTATAAAAGGGAGGGCACACAACGTTACAAGGGACACACTCACTTAGACTCTTAGACTCACAAGTTCATACAAGCTCTCAAGCTCAATACAACACACAATGGAGTAGGATATTACGCTCCGGCGGCCCGAACCACTCTAAACCCTTGCGTGTTCTTGTGTTCATCGTCCATCTAGCAACAGGCAAAACGCTTAGGCCCCTCCTCATATTAGGATTTAGGGCGGGTGCATTCCGCCACCCGGCCAGAGATTTCCTCTCCGACATTTGGCGCGCCAGGTAGGGGCCTTGGCATTAGGTTTTTGCTTGTTTTATTGCTCAGCATGATGGTGCAAATCGTTGAGCACCGTGCCGGGACTTCAGAGAACTTCCTGGTGGAGGAAGAAGCTGCATCTTCCACGCCACAAGAGTCCAACCGCCCTGCGCCTGGGGCCGCTGCTGTACACGCTGCACGGCAGCACATGCCTGCGCAGACGTCCCGGGCTCCATCGAGGGCAGCGCCTGGGGCGTTGTCTGCGGCCAGGGAGTTACTACGCCACTCCCTAGCTCCACGGCCTCATCGGGGGCCATGAAGCAGTGGCACGACGATGTCGACCGTCTGCTCGGCATGGTGCACTCTAGCTCGACCAGGTCTAGGCCTCGGACATCCCGGCGCCAACATGAGGCGACGGCGTCTGTGCGCTCACCCTCGGTGAGGGGTGCACAGACCGATGACCTCCGGGCAGAGCTCAATCGTAGGCGTGCGGGAGAAGATGCCCGGATCTCTCTGGAGAGGGCGCGGGAGCGCCGACAAAAGTTCGAGGGTCGCGAGGACGCTCGAGTCTCTCTAGGTAGGGCGCGTGAGCGCCGACTAAACATCGAGGGTCACAACCTCGATCAAGACTTCGCTGCGGTTGCACCACAGACCCCAGTGGGCGCCCGGTTCCAGGCGGGTGTCCTTTGGCCGGCGTAGGCTACGCCGCGCTGGCGGATCATCTCCGCGCGGCATCCTGGCCATCCAAGTTCCGGCCACACCTGCCGAAGAAGTACGACGGTACGTCAAACCCATCGGAATTCCTGCAGGTATACGTCACCGCCATCACAGCGGCAGGTGGAAACACAGCTGTGATGGCAACATATTTTCATGTCGCCTTGTCTGGGCCCGCCCGGACTTGGCTCATGAACCTCGCCCCAGGAATGGTGTACTCCTGGAAAGAGCTCTGCGCGCGGTTCATAGCAAACTTTGCCAGTGCTTACCAACAACAAGGCATGGAGGCCCACCTCCACGCAGTGAGGCAGGAACCCGGGGAAATTGTAGCATCCCAAAAATTCAAATCTTGAAATTTTCTCAAACTCGCTCTAAATTCAAAAATGAATTTCAAATTTTGTTTCAAAATGTTTGTTTGCAAGTTGATATCAACAAATAAATTATAGTGGTCTATATTATCTCCAAAATCCTCCTCAAAATATCCTACAAATATTCCCCCAGTGATCACCCTCAAATTCTTTCCAGAAATACTGCCCAGATATTTTCCCAGTGATCCCCTTCAAGTTCTTAAGAGAAATACTGCTCAAATATTCCACCGATATATCTCCAAGTATCTTCTTCCTCAGAAATACCTTCAGAATCATTTTTCAAGTCCCTACAAATATTTTCTCCATAACTTTCCTCATGCTCATACGTATATGTATGCCTTCGATGTCATACGGTGAGCTCTACAAGCTAATCTCACTTATACAAGACAAATACATGCTAATCTCCCACTAATCCTCTCATCCTCCCACTAATCCTCTCATCCCTCCCCCTAATCCCCCACCATGGCTATAAATAGAGGGGCAAGGGCCTCCTCTCATCCCACCCCAAGCCATTTCATGGCAACTCTCTCCCCCCCACACACCCACTCCATGTTCCACACAAGCACACACTAGCACAAGGATCGTTCGATCGTTCGTCCCCTGTTCTTGGTTCGTTCGTCCGTTCGTTCGATCGTTCGATCATTCGTCCGTTCGTTCGTCCAAATAATCTTTTTCCTACCGTTATGCTGCCGAAATTCCGATCGTTCGTTCATAGTTCCTATTCATCGTTCATCGTTCGTTCATAGTCCCTATTCATCGTTCTTCCAGATAATCTTTGTACTGCCGTTATGCTGCCGAAATTCCGATCGTTCGTTCGTCCGATCATTCGGTCGTTCGTCCGTTCATTCATCCAAATAATCTTTTTCCTGCCGTTATGCTGCCGAAATTCCGATCGTTCGTTCGTTCGATCATTCGATCGTTCATCGTTCGTTCATAGTTCCTATTCATCGTTCATCGTTTGTTCATAGTCCCTATTCATCGTTCTTCCAGATAATCTTTGTCCTGCCGTTATGCTGCCGAAATTCCGATCGTTCGTTCGTCCGATCATTCGATCGTTCGTTCGTTCATAGTTCCTATTCATCGTTCATCGTTCGTTCATAGTTCTCATTCATCGTTCATCGTTCGTTCATACGACTATTCACCATCACTATTCACCGTTACTATTCATCATTACTATTCACTGACACTATTCACCATCGTTACTATTCAGTGTTACTATTCATCATCGTTACTATTCATCATTGTTACTACTCATCGATGATATCTATGTAACTTTTTTGTCGTCACTATTCATCATTACTATTCATCATTACTATTCATCGATTAGCCGATCACCCCAAATTTCAACTACTCATACATCATGTTGTCCAGTCCACCTAAGACCAGCCACACCCATATTCCAGTCATACGAACTCCGGTGACTGTGATTTTCCTTCCAGTGGGAACTTCCCATTTGGTCACCCATCTCAGGTTTCTCCAAGTTGAACACGCTTAACTTTGAGATTCCTTCGAACCAGGCTTCCAAACTCCGATTCCAATAATTCTTGTTTCTAAATTCTTATCGAATTATTCCCTATCCAACCATGTCATCCCTTAAGCATGGTTCATATTCTAGAAAACTCCTAAAATACTCTTGTCCCATATTCTGCCTATAACTCTCCTGTTCATACTAAGTCAGACGATTCATTCGTCACTATTCTCACCAACAGTGAACTTCACTGTGCTACACCACAGACACCCAGCTATAAATACACCCAGCTACCCTCTCCCTCTCCACACACACTCAACACCCTCAGCCAAGGCAAACACCCCACCCACTCAGTTACTCTGCTCTGCCGGCTACACGCATAGTGTCGCTTCGCCTTCATTCCACCCTCCTGGTAAGCACCTCCGCTCCACCACCAGTAATATCACAACACCACATGACACAGATTCTACTCAAGACTCTACCCATCCATATATCACTATTCTGACCACTATACTAAATATTTGTTGGTATACTTGCTTGTTTGTATGTTTGCTTATTCATGTTGCATAGTGAAAGGGAATTAGGCTTACACCTAGTCCCTAATTAATTTTGGTGGTTGAATTGTCCAACACAAATATTTGGACTAACTAGTTTACTCTAGTGCATAAGTTATACAGGTGCTAAAGGTTCACACTTAGCCAATAAAAAGACAAAGTATTGGGTTCAACCAAAGAGCAAAGGGACAACCGAAGGCACCTCTGGTCTGGCGCACTAGACTGTCCGGTGTGCCACCGGACATGTCCGGTGCACCAGAGGACTCCAACTCCAAACTCGTCACCTTCGGGAAATTCCAGAGGCAACTCCGCTATAATTCACCGGACTGTCCGGTGTACACCGGACATGTCCGGTGCTCCAAGGAAGAGCGGCCTCCGGAACTCGCCAGCCTCGGGAATTTATTGAAGCTGCTCCGCTATAATTCACCGGACTGTCCGGTGTACACCGGACTGTCCGGTGTAACAGAGGGGCAACGGCTATTTCGGCACCAACGGCTACCTGCGACGCATTAAATGCGCGCGCTGCGCGCGCAGAGGTCAGGCACGCCCATGCTGGCGCACCGGACACTCAACAGTACATGTCCGGTGCGCCACCGGACATCCAGGCAGGCCCAGAAGTCAGAACTCCAACGGTCGGAACCCAACAGCTTTGGTGACGTGGCTGTCGCACCGGACATGTCCGGTGTGCACCGGACTGTCCGGTGCGCCATCGAACAGACAGCCTCACCAAACGGCTAGTTTGGTGGTTGGGGCTATAAATACCCCCAACCACCCACCATTCATTGCATCCAAGTTTTCCACTTCTCAACTACTTACAAGAGCTCTAGCATTCAATTCTAGACACACCCAAAGTGATCAAATCCTCTCCAAATTCCACACAACGCCCTAGTGATTAGTGAGAGAGATTTGCTTGTGTTCTTTCGAGCTCTTGCGCTTGGATTGCTTTCTTCTTTCTTGATTCTTTCATTGCGATCAAACTCACTTGTAATTGAGGCAAGAGACACCAATCTTGTGGTGGTCCTTGTGGGAACTTTGTGTTCCAAGTGATTGAGAAGAGAAAGCTCACTCGGTCCGAGTGACCGTTTGAGAGAGGGTAAGGGTTGAAAGAGACCCGGCCTTTGTGGCCTCCTCAACGGGGAGTAGGTTTGAGAGAACCGAACCTCGGTAAAACAAATCCGCGTGTCTCACTCCATTATTCGCCTGCGATTTGTTTTGCATCCTCTCTCGCGGACTCTATTATATTTCTAACGCTAACCCGGCTTGTAGTTGTGATTATTTTAGAGAATTTCAGTTTCGCCCTATTCACCCCCCTCTAGGCGACTTTCAATTGGTATCGGAGCCCGGTGCTTCATTAGAGCCTAACCGCTCGAAGTAATGTCGGGAGATCACACCAAGAGGGAGATGGAGACCGGCGACAAGCCCACTACAAGCCAAGAGAGCACTTCATCGGAAGAGTCCCGCACCAAGAGGAAGGAGAAGAAGAAGGACTCCTCCAAACGGAAGGAGAAAAGATCTTCCTCTTCTCACCACAAAGAGAAGAAGGAAAAATCTTCTTCTCACAAGTCGCATCGGAAAGGCGACAAGCACAAGAGGATGAGGAAAGTGGTCTACTACGAGACCGACACTTCATCAACATCAACCTCCGACTCCGATGCGCCGTCCGTAACTTCTAAGCGCCAAGAGCGCAAAAAGTTTAGTAAGATCCCCCTACACTATCCTCGTACATCTAGATCAACTCCATTACTTTCTGTTCCATTAGGCAAACCGCCAACCTTTGATGGCGAAGACTATGCTAGGTGGAGTGATTTAATGAAATTTCATCTAACCTCACTCCACAAAAGTATATGGAATGTTGTTGAGTTTGGAGCACAGGTACCATCCGTAGGGGATGAAGACTATGATACGGACGAAGTGGCCCAAATCGAGCACTTCAACTCCCAAGCCACAACCATACTCCTTGCCTCTCTAAGCAAGGAGGAATACAACAAGGTGCAAGGGTTGAAGAATGCAAAGGAGATTTGGGACCTTCTCAAGACCGCGCACGAGGGTGATGAACTCACCAAGATCACCAAACGGGAAACGATCGAGGGGGAGCTCGGTCATTTTCGTCTTCGCCAAGGGGAGGAGCCACAAGATATGTACAACCGGCTCAAAACCTTGGTGAACCAAGTGCGCAACCTCGGGAGCAAGAAGTGGGATGACCACGAGGTGGTTAAGGTTATTTTGAGATCACTTATTTTCCTTAACCCCACTCAAGTTCAATTAATTCGTGGTAATCCTAGATACACACTAATGACTCCCGAGGAAGTAATCGGGAATTTTGTGAGCTTTGAATGTATGATTAAAGGTTCAAAGAAGATCAACGAGCTTGATGAGCCCTCCACGTCCGAGGCCCAACCGGTGGCATTTAAGGCGACGGAGGAGAAGAAGGAGGAGTCTACACCAAGTAGACAACCAATTGACGCCTCCAAGCTCGACAATGAGGAGATGGCCTTAATCATCAAAAGCTTTCGGCAAATCCTCAAGCAACGGAAGGGGAAGGATTACAAATCCCGTTCCAAGAAGGTTTGCTACAAGTGTGGTAAGCCCGGTCACTTTATTGCTAAATGTCCATTATCAAGTGACAGTGACAGGGATAACGACAAGAAGGGCAAGAGGAGGGAAAAAAAGAGGTACCACAAGAAGAAGGGCGGCGATGCCCACGTGTGCCGTGAGTGGAACTCCGACGAGAGCTCCACCGACTCCTCCTCCGACGACGAGGACGCCGCCAACATCGCCGTCACCAAGGGACTTCTCTTCCCCAACGTCGGCCACAAGTGCCTCATGGCAAAGGACGGCAAAAGGAAGAAGGTTAAATCTAAATCCTCCACTAAATATGAATCCTCTAGTGATGATAATACTAGTGATGAGGAGAATAATTTGCGTACCCTTTTTGCCGATCTTAACATGCAACAAAAGGAAAAATTAAATGAATTGATTAGTGCTATTCATGAGAAGGATGATCTCTTGGACTCTCAAGAGGACTTCCTTATTAAGGAAAACAAAAAGCATGTTAAGGTCAAAAATGCTTATGCTCTACAAGTTGAAAAATGTGAAAAATTGTCTAGTGAGCTAAGCACCTGTCGTGAGACCATTAACAACCTTAGAAATGAAAATGCTAAATTAATTGCTAAGGTTGATTCCCATGTTTGTATTGATTCAATTTCCAATCCTAGAGATGATAATGTTGATTTGCTTGCTAAGATTGATGAATTGAATATTTCTCTTGATAGCCTTAGAATTGAAAATGAAAAGTTAATTGCTAAGGCTAAAGAATTTGATGTTTGCAATACTACCATTTCCGACCTTAGAACCAAGAATGATATGTTGCATGCTAAGGTTGTAGAATTAAAATCTTGCAAACCCTCTACATCTACCGTTGAGCACACTTCTATTTGTACTAGATGTAGAGATATTGATATCAATGCTATTCATGATCACATGGCTTTAATTAAACAACAAAATGATCATATAGCAATATTAGATGCTAAAATTGCCGAGCATAACTTAGAAAATGAAAAGTTTAAATTTGCTAGAAGTATGCTCTATAATGGGAGACGCCCTGACATCAAGGATGGCATTGGCTTCCAAAGGGGAGACAATGTCAAACTTAATGCCCCTCCTAAAAACTTGTCTAACTTTGTTAAGGGCAAGGCTCCCAGGCCTCAGGATAACGAGGGTTACATTTTGTATCCTGCCGGTTATCCCGAAAGCAAAATTAAGAAAATTCATTCTAGGAAGTCTCACTCTGGCCCTAACCATGCTTTTATGTATAAGGGTGAGACATCTAGCTCTAGGCAACCAACCCGTGCCAAGTTGCCTAAGAAGAAAACTCCTAGTGCATCAAATGATCATGCTATTTCATTCAAAACTTTTGATGCATCATATGTGCTTACTAACAAATCCGGCAAGGTAGTTGCCAAGTTTGTTGGGGGCAAACACAAGGGCTCCAAGACTTGTGTTTGGGTACCCAAAGTTCTTGTTTCTAATGCCAAAGGACCCAAAATCGTTTGGGTACCTAAAATCAAGAACTAAAATTGTTTTGTAGGTTTATGCATCCGGGGGCTCAAGTTGGATACTCGACAGCGGGTGCACAAACCACATGACAGGGGAGAAGAAGATGTTCTCCTCATATGAGAAAAACCAAGATCCCCAACGAGCTATCACATTCGGGGATGGAAATCAAGGTTTGGTCAAAGGATTGGGTAAAATTGCTATATCACCTGACCATACTATTTCCAATGTTTTTCTTGTAGATTCTTTAGATTACAATTTGCTTTCCGTATCCCAATTATGTCAAATGGGCTACAACTGTCTATTTACTGATGTAGGTGTTACTGTCTTTAGAAGAAGTGATGATTCAATAGCATTCAAGAGAGTGTTAGAGGGTCAGCTATACTTGGTAGATTTTGATAGAGCTGAACTCGACACTTGCTTGGTTGCTAAGACTAACTTGGGTTGGCTCTGGCACCGCCGACTAGCCCACGTTGGAATGAAGAATCTTCATAAGCTTCTAAAGGGAGAGCACATTTTAGGACTAACAAATGTTCATTTTAAGAAAGACAGGATTTGTAGCGCATGCCAAGCCGGGAAGCAAGTTGGCACTCAACATCCACACAAGAACATCATGACGACCGACAGGCCACTTGAGCTACTCCACATGGATCTATTCGGCCCGATTGCTTACATAAGCATCGGCGGGAGTAAGTATTGTCTTGTAATAGTGGATGATTATTCTCTCTTCACTTGGGTGTTCTTTTTGCAGGATAAATCTCATACCCAAGAGACCTTAAAAGGATTCTTGAGACGGGCTCAAAATGAGTTTGGCTTAAGGATTAAGAAAATTAGAAGCGACAATGGGACGGAGTTCAAGAACTCACAAATAGAAGGCTTCCTTGAGGAGGAGGGCATCAAGCATGAGTTCTCATCTCCCTACACCCCTCAACAAAATGGTGTAGTGGAGAGGAAGAATCGAACTCTATTGGACATGGCAAGAACCATGCTTGATGAGTACAAGACACCGGATCGGTTTTGGGCCGAGGCGGTCAACACTGCCTGCTACGCCATCAACCGGTTATATCTACACCGAATCCTCAAGAAGACATCCTATGAACTCCTAACCGGTAAAAAGCCCAATATTTCATATTTTAGAGTTTTTGGTAGCAAATGTTTTATTCTTGTCAAAAGAGGTAGAAAATCTAAATTTGCTCCTAAAACTGTAGAAGGCTTTTTACTAGGATATGACTCAAACACAAGGGCATATAGAGTCTTTAACAAGTCCTCAGGACTTGTTGAAGTTTCTTGTGACGTTGTGTTTGATGAGACTAACGGCTCTCAAGTAGAGCAAGTTGATCTTGATGAGATAGGTGAAGAACAGGCTCCATGCATAGCGCTAAGGAACATGTCCATTGGGGATGTGTGTCCTAAGGAATACGAAGAGCCTCCACATGTACAAGATCAACCATCCTCCTCCACGCAAGCATCTCCACTAACCCAAAATGAGGACGAGGCTCAAGTTGATCAAGAGGTAGAACAAAATGATGAGCCTCCTCAAGATGACGGCAATGATCAAGGGGGAGATGCAAATGATGAAGACAAGGAGGATGAAGAACCAAGACCGCCACACCCAAGAGTCCACCAAGCAATCCAACGAGATCACCCCATCGACACCATCCTCGGCGACATTCATAAGGGGGTAACCACTCGATCTCGTGTTGCCCATTTTTGTGAGCATTACTCTTTTGTTTCCTCTATTGAGCCACACAGGGTAGAGGAAGCACTCCAAGATTCAGATTGGGTGATGGCAATGCAAGAGGAGCTCAACAATTTCACGAGGAACGAGGTATGGCATTTGGTTCCACGTCCTAACCAAAATGTTGTAGGAACCAAGTGGGTCTTCCGCAACAAACAAGACGAGCATGGTGTGGTGACAAGGAACAAAGCTCGACTCGTGGCCAAGGGGTATTCACAAGTCGAAGGTTTGGATTTTGGTGAAACCTATGCACCCGTAGCTAGGCTTGAGTCAATTCGCATATTATTAGCCTATGCTACTTACCATGGCTTCAAGCTTTATCAAATGGACGTGAAGAGTGCCTTCCTCAATGGACCAATCAAGGAGGAGGTCTATGTTGAGCAACCTCCCGGCTTTGAAGACAGTGAGTATCCTAACCATGTCTATAAGCTCTCTAAGGCGCTTTATGGGCTCAAGCAAGCCCCAAGAGCATGGTATGAATGCCTTAGAGATTTCCTTATTGCAAATGGCTTCAAAGTCGGCAAGGCCGATCCTACTTTGTTCACTAAAACTCTTGACAATGATTTGTTCGTATGCCAAATTTATGTTGATGATATTATATTTGGGTCTACTAACGAATCTACATGTGAAGAATTTAGTAGGATCATGACAAAGAAATTCGAGATGTCTATGATGGGGGAGTTGAAGTATTTTCTAGGATTCCAAGTCAAGCAACTCCAAGAGGGCACCTTCATTAGCCAAACGAAGTACACTCAAGACATTCTAACCAAGTTTGGAATGAAGGATGCCAAGCCCATCAAGACACCCATGGGAACCAATGGGCATCTCGACCTCGACACGGGAGGTAAGTCCGTAGATCAAAAGGTATACCGGTCGATGATTGGTTCATTGCTTTATTTATGTGCATCTCGACCGGACATTATGCTTTCTGTTTGCATGTGTGCAAGATTCCAATCCAACCCTAAGGAATCACACCTTACGGTCGTAAAACGAATCTTGAGATATTTGGCTTATACTCCTAAGTTTGGGCTTTGGTACCCTCGGGGATCCACATTTAATTTGATTGGTTATTCGGATGCCGATTGGGCAGGGTGTAAGATTAATAGAAAGAGCACATCGGGGACTTGCCAGTTCTTGGGAAGATCCTTGGTGTCTTGGGTTTCAAAGAAGCAAAATTTGGTTGCTCTTTCTACCGCCGAAGCCGAGTATATTGCCGCAGGCCATTGTTGCGCGCAATTGCTTTGGATGAGGCAAACCCTGCGGGACTATGGTTACAAATTGACCAAAGTTCCTCTTCTATGTGATAATGAGAGTGCAATCCGCATGACGGATAATCCCGTTGAGCATAGCCGCACTAAACACATAGCCATTCGGTATCATTTTCTTAGGGATCACCAACAAAAGGGGGATATCGAGATTTCATACATTAACACTAAAGATCAATTAGCCGATATCTTTACCAAGCCTCTTGATGAACAAACTTTTACCAAACTTAGGCATGAGCTCAATATTCTTGATTCCAGGAATTTCTTTTGCTAATTTGCACACATAGCACACAAGTATACCTTTGATCATGTCTCTTTTATATATGTTATGACTAATGTGTTTTCAAGTGTATTTCAAACCAAGTCATAGGTATATTGAAAGGGAATTGGAGTCTTCGGCGAAGACAAAGGCTTCCACTCCACTCTACTACTCATCCTTCGCCGTCACTCCGAACATCTCTCCAACTTTGGTATAATCTTCACTCATTTATTTTATGACCAAAGGAGGAGAAAGTACTTCGTTGGGCTCTAATGATTCCGTTTTTGGCGATTCATGCCAAAGGGGGAGAAAATATAAGCCCAAAGCAAAAGGACCGCACCACCACCTAATTTTTAAAAAAATTTGGAGATTTTCAATTGGTCAATTTCAAATTGGTATCTTATTATGTTCTAAAGGGGGAGGAAGTAGTATTTCAAAAATGATAAATCAAAACCCTCTTGAACACTAAGAGGAGGATCTCATTTAGGGGGAGTTTTGTTTAGTCAAAGGAAAAGCATTTGAAACAAGGGAAGAAATTTTTTTAAAAAAAAACTTGAAAATGCTTTGCAAAAATCTTATTCATCTACCTTTGACTATGTTGCAAAAGGACTTTGAAAAGGATTTATAAAAAGAATTTGCAAAAACAAAACATGTGGTGCAAGCGTGGTCCAAAATGTTAAAAATAAAGAAACAAACCATGCACATCTAATAAGTAACATTTATTGGCTCAATTCCAAGCAACCTTTGCACTTACATTATGCAAACTAGTTCAATTATGCACTTTTATATTTGCTTTGGTTTGTGTTGGCATCAATCACCAAAAAGGGGGAGATTGAAAGGGAATTAGGCTTACACCTAGTCCCTAATTAATTTTGGTGGTTGAATTGCCCAACACAAATATTTGGACTAACTAGTTTACTCTAGTGCATAAGTTATACAGGTGCTAAAGGTTCACACTTCGCCAATAAAAAGACAAAGTATTGGGTTCCACCAAAGAGCAAAGGGACAACCGAAGGCACCTCTGGTTTGGCGCACCGGACTGTCCGGTGTGCCACCGGACATGTCCGGTGCACCAGAGGACTCCAACTCCAAACTCGTCACCTTCGGGAAATTCTAGAGGCAACTCCGCTATAATTCACCGGACTGTCCGGTGTACACCGGACATGTCCGGTGCTCCAAGGAAGAGCGGCCTCCGGAACTCGCCAGCCTCGGGAATTTATTGAAGCTGCTCCGCTATAATTCACCGGACTGTCCGGTGTACACCGGACTGTCCGGTGTAACAGAGGGGCAACGGCTATTTCGGCGCCAACGGCTACCTGCGACGCATTAAATGCGCGCGCTGCGCGCGCAGAGGTCAGGCACGCCCATGCTGGCGCACCGGACACTCAACAGTACATGTCCGGTGCGCCACCGGACATCCAGGCAGGCCCAGAAGTCAGAACTCCAACGGTCGGAACCCAACAGCTTTGGTGACGTGGCTGTCGCACCGGACATGTCCGGTGTGCACCGGACTGTCTGGTGCGCCATCGAACAGACAGCCTCACCAAACGGCTAGTTTGGTGGTTGGGGCTATAAATACCCCCAACCACCCACCATTCATTGCATCCAAGTTTTCCACTTCTCAACTACTTACAAGAGCTCTAGCATTCAATTCTAGACACACCCAAAGTGATCAAATCCTCTCCAAATTCCACACAACGCCCTAGTGATTAGTGAGAGAGATTTGCTTGTGTTCTTTCGAGCTCTTGCGCTTGGATTGCTTTCTTCTTTCTTGATTCTTTCATTGCGATCAAACTCACTTGTAATTGAGGCAAGAGACACCAATATTGTGGTGGTCCTTGTGGGAACTTTGTGTTCCAAGTGATTGAGAAGAGAAAGCTCACTCGGTCCGAGTGACCGTTTGAGAGAGGGTAAGGGTTGAAAGAGACCCGGCCTTTGTGGCCTCCTCAACGGGGAGTAGGTTTGAGAGAACCGAACCTCGGTAAAACAAATCCGCGTGTCTCACTCCATTATTCGCCTGCGATTTGTTTTGCATCCTCTCTCGCGGACTCTATTATATTTCTAACGCTAACCCGGCTTGTAGTTGTGATTATTTTAGAGAATTTCAGTTTCACCCTATTCACCCCCCCTCTAGGCGACTTTCACATAGTTATCGGAGCGTTCGTGCCGTCTCGTGGAGGCCAGATCTGCAAGTCTACGCTAGGCAGTGGAGCTAAAAGCCAGTTCCGCGAGCTCCCCTTCCCCCTTCGTCGAATAAGCACGGCAAGCTCACTGGATCCCTTTGATGCATAAATTACCTATGTTTTTCAACCACAACCCTCAGCCTGTTATTTTATGCATGATATGATTTTGAGACAAGTTATTATGGCCACCCAAGCCGCTTGCCGCATTCAATCCTTGATATATTTGTTACAAATGATTTGAGAAAAGGTGTGAGTTTTCAAAAGAAAATGCTTTTCAAAATTTGTATGATGAAGGGTTTTCACCCTTATCACCTTGTGAGTGGGATAATCAGGGACTCCCTGGTTTAGGGGAGGGCCTAAGGTGAAGGCTCAGCTGGTTTAGGCGTGAGCAGAAGGATCGTCCCCTCATATAAGGATCGGTTTGTCATCTTTCACTAGTTGTACTCATGATAAGTACAACCACTCGAGACTGTGTGGGCAGTCACTCAATCTGAACTCGTACGGTCCAACCCCAGGGTTATGAAGGCTGGGGAGCACCAGGAGGATAAGGAGGGGGAATGTTTTGTCCGGTTTGGACATGGCGGTGGCCTGACTCCTTCCGGTATAATCGTTAAGGTTAGGACGTGCGAGGAAGGAAAGGGATTCGGATTCAGATCTCATTGATCATGAGATCGCAGAGCCGGACTAGTGGGTAAAGTGTACACCTCTGCACAGAGTTTGAAAACCTATTCGAATAGTCTGTGTCCACAGGAATGGATGAGTCTGGTGTGGTATGACAATTAGTGTTTTGTTTCAAAAAAAAGAGGTGCTTTTGAGAAAAGTGGTTTTTAAAAGGTCTGGCGGTTGAGCCGTGAGCTATGGTGGACGGGAAGTCCAGTAGCTGTTTTTTGGAAATGAAAACCAGTGGGAAACTACTGAGATACCTGGATGGTTTAGTCCAGGGGATTTTGTTATAATACTGAAAAACTTCCTGCTTCTTTTGGAGAGGATGCGCTTTGCGAAAGTACAAAATGTTTTTCAAAACAACCCTGCATAAAATATTGCTGTATCTGCAAAATATTCTGAGCTCCACATATTCCATGCATTATATCTGATTTCCCCAGTCCGCGGGTGAAGGTGGGCTGCTGAGTACGTTTGTACTCACCCTTGCTTATTTGTTGTTTTTCAGAAAAAGGAGATCGGGTAAGAGTTACGACTGTTCCCAACCTTGCATGTGGCTGTTGGACCGCTGATTTGCTTCGCTGTGTATATCGGGCTGCTTTAGCCCCACTCTGATGATATGTCTCGAGTTGTGGACCAACTCTTAAAGTTGTTCGCCACCTTTGTAGGTTTGTCTCGTTTAAGCAGATTTGGTATCATCTAATGTATAAATGTGTTTACTAGCCTCCTGGGACTAATAATTGTATCACATTTGAGTCCCAGAGGATTGGGGACGCTTCAGAAACTCTCCGGACCTTCATCTCCCGCTTCACCAAGGTACGGGGCACTATACCTCCTATTTTCGATGCTTCTATCATCACTGCTTTCCGCCAGGGGGTACGTGATGAAAAGATGTTGGAGAAGTTAGCCACGCACGACGTGGAGACTGTCACCACACTCTTCGCTCTGGCCGACAAGTGCGCCAGGGCCACCGAGGGCCGTGCATGGCACTCAGCACCGCAGACCGGGGTTTCCTAGACGGGTGGCTCGGGTGCCATCCCCCAGGACGGTAAAAAGAAGAAGAAAAACCGCGGCCACGAAAAACCGCATTCTGCCGCTCTGGTCGTCGCAGCTACGGCTGGGGGCTGGAACGAGCGTAACAAGCGCCCACAACCACAGAGGGGTAACAGCGGCTCATGCCCTGTATACCCCAATAGTTGCCACAGCGCCACAGAATGTCGTGAGATCATCAAGTGTCACACCCGGATTTTAGGGGTCCAAAACCCGGGCGCGAACATAATCACCAGGTGTGCTGGGACCAAGTCTCACACATATGATGAATCATGGCACAGGATCGAATGTCACAACTTTATATATAACAGGAGTTCTATACAAAATAAATAATTACATTATAAGGAGACAACGGTCCAGCAACCCAAAGTTGACTGGGAGACGACGGCCTAGATCTCTCACGAACACTTCACAGCATCCTCCATGCGCCTCATCCTGCGGTACCTGTTCTTGACCTGTGGGGGGGTGTGAGACAGCAAGAGTGAGCTCACATACGTTCATAGCTCAACAAGTTGTGGGGAATAATGTGCATGAACTCGCCAAAGGTGGGAGCTCACGTGAAGTGTAAGGCTTACCAAAGGAGATGGTTGGAGCTGAGCATTGCTTTTAAAGTTGGTCAAAATTTTATTAGCAGTTACTAAGTATAAGTAAATACCAACCCAATTAATTAGTAGAACAAAAGTAACAACATCACCTGCGATGCAATGCATATGCCAAATTGAATTTAGTTCCATAAATTAATCATGTGAGGGTCCGAGCTGCTCTTGACCGTGAGCACGGCTAGTATACCAGTTTTACACTCTGCAGAGGTTGTGCATCTTTACCCACAAGTCATGTTACCCATCTGCCAAGGGATCGCGACTTCCCATACACCTCTACCGAGGAGGCGAGGCAGGGTAACACTACGAGGCCTTTACAAAGTTCCACTAGCTTCAGAAAACCTGCTACAGTTTATAGGAAGCTCCAATGCAGGAATCCCTTGCAGGACCGCCATCGCAGCAAAATCCTCCCGAGGGCCTCCCTACACTGACCACTCCCCTACTGCCCTTGCCCCTTTCGGGTAAGGTAGTCTTCCACTAGCTTTCCTAATTAATCAGCCAAGGGGTCCCATTCCTCCCTTGTGGTAGCACTGTTTTCCCGGGTGGTCGCTCCATGTTCCAATTAACATAATGATCTTATCATGAACAGTAATAATAAACATATAATAAAAGTGTGATCATGAATAATGTACCTTCATACCCAAAACCACATAAAGCACTAGCAAGTACTACCCAAAAAGTTCAGTGGTAAACAAGGTATAAAGATAGACAAACTAGGGTAACCTATTGGGCCCCATCAAAATTAACCTATGCAGATCATTATGATTAATTAGAACATGAGTGGGTAAAAAGAAGTGATCAAGGGCACAACTTGCCTGGGACTTGAGAATCCAGGTACCAGGATGATCTTTAGGTGACTCGTAACCTCGCGCTAGTCGGATCAATACAAACAAACATGGGATGGGCAAAAATTAACATTACACCAAACATGTAAACAAAATACACAGTAAAAAAATCTATACATTAAAATGAGATCACTGGAACTGGAATCATTAAATTTGGAGTTATAGATTTTAAGTTATGAATTTTCAAAGGTTTTATGTGTTTAAAATGGATTAAGTGAGAGATTAAATTTCTAATTGTTTTCATGACAAAACAGAGGCTCTAGGTGGTAGAGAATAAAATTACAAAATTTTAGGAAGTGGAATGGATTCATTTGGACTAAAAATGGATTTTCTATGATTTAAACAAGTTCTAGCATTTATTTATCTATTAAAAATCCATTTTCTATTTCATTTATTCAAATTAAATGGGTTCTGGACTGGGCCTCATTTTCCAGAAAACCCAGGGGCTCAGGCGTAAGATTTCTGAGACACAGAGAATAGTGTATTCCGGATGGCGGGTTGATTACTGCTTTCCTCGGGGGCTCTTTAACAAAAAGTACCCGCGAAGGGGTACGGGCCAACCGGAGCCGCCCGATGAAAGATCAAGGGCCCAGATTAGATCCCAATCACGCCGAACCGGTATCTA
Organism: Zea luxurians; assembly: GCA_029449295.1. Lineage (NCBI taxonomy): Eukaryota > Viridiplantae > Streptophyta > Magnoliopsida > Poales > Poaceae > Zea > Zea luxurians. The sequence continues at coordinate 15,995,377 of JAOPSE010000039.1, forward strand.
GCATTGACCGTCAGATCTCGGACCGATGGCTGCGATCGAATGCGCGAGCGGGTATTACCTGCGTTTGATCACAACCGTCCGTACGGGGATCAACGGTCCAGACCGGACTTGCCCTATCTGCCACCCAGACCTGGAGGAGCAGCGGTCCGCGATGGTGCCACCCAATGCCGCGGCGGAGCCCCGCCGGAGGAAGGCAAGGCTGGGCACCAAGGCACCAAACTCAAATCCGACGGGCGCAACACGATCTAGAGGCGAAGGTAAATTAAGAGGAAGGAGAATCTCACAGAGGCTATGACGCAGAGGCATACATTCCCGACGAAGTGCGGCTCCACCGCGGTTCATCGCTCCGCCAAGCGATTCACGCAACCTCAGCGCACCAACTCGCTCGGGACGGCCACCAACACCCTCCCAGGATCAGTGGAAGGCGCCCGGACCAGCCGCCGAGGACTCATCGCCGGCGAGGGCGGATCGGTGGGCTCGGAACGAAAAAGGCGACAACACTCTATAATGCTCTGCTCGATACGCCGCTTGGCTTGGTTCCCATCGTGGCTCTGGGTCAAGAGGAGGTCGCGGCACTGTGTATTATAGCGCCGCCGAGAGGGCCACGGGTGGTTCGGAGTTTGCTCAGATAAGCTCGCGTGAGATGCGTCGAGTTTGTTGCGGTCAACCAGATCCGAACGACGCGGGGGAGGGGATGACCCTGTCAGCCGGGACCCACTATCAGAGCCACGGCAACCGAGAGCAAGGGGGAGGGAGGATGGATTATGGGCCCCGGACGTCAGTCACAGCACCAAATCACGCGCGCGCTTAGTTGCGAGATGGAGCTACCGACGTGCGGGCCCCACAGGGCAGTGCCCGGGTGTGAAGTGGGCGCGCAGATTGAATGCCCTGGTGGGCCGAATTAGTGTTGTTTGGCCCAATCCGTAGTTTATTCGTTCCCTTATTTTTTTTCTTCCTTTTCCTTTTCTTTTATTTCCAAATTCAAGCTTCCTTTCAAATTTGAATTTAGTGTTGTGGCAAATTCGTATTCAAATTACATTGTACATTTAGGGTACTAATTTAAAAATACATTTCTATGCATATTTTATGTAAGTTTCATATTCCTCTATTTCTCCACGACTAATTATAATTTTAGGTCTTAAATCCAATTTTGGACATTATTGAATTTTCTATTATCATATTTTATTATTATTACTATGAAACGCACACACAATAAACTCCAACTTGATGAATAGATATCTATTTATTCTAATTAATTTATTTGCTTGATAAGTGTTTGAAGTATGAGACACACTCATTGTTTTCTTTCTATTTAGAAAAAATAGTATTTTGTTTGTGGGATAAGAATTTGGAGTTACTTTGAAATTAGATATTCATGTAAATAATTACTTATGGAGCATCATTTAATGAAATGCATATTCATTTAGTTGAATAGGAAACTTTCCTATTATTTCTTTTCTAAAATAGTTCTTGGTTTTCAAAGTTCGGTCCTCAACATTCATTGCTCAAGTATAAGTTGAGATGTCAGAATTTACTATTTTATTTCTTCATAAAATTTTTTTTGTATACAGATTTTGGGTCTTACAAATCCTACCCCCCTTAACAGAAATCTCGTCCTCGAGATTTGTGAGAAAGAGGGATATAAAAGAATTGGTTTGTAATTCGGCTTTTAGTCTATAATAGGTTCAAGATCCAGAGTTTCATATATTTTTTTAGACAATAGTGGGTGATTAGGAAGGCCTGGGTATACCCACTTTATTATGCAGGATGAAAGATATCTTTAAAGCATATATAGGTTTGGGTAAGAAGGAGCGGGGTAAGAAAAGACTCCATCCAAGATTGTGGATCTTGACTCATCTTGGTGACCTCACTTGATCCTTGAAGACTTGAGTTGGTGCTCATCCTTACTTGATGAAGTTGATCATATTCTTCGGTCTTGTCTCATTGATTAGGAGTTAGTGTATATTATCGGGCTAGAGAATATGGTTAAGATAGGTATGGATGAGATAGACTACATGATGTAGGTCAAAAGTTTGTGTGATGTTAGGTGGGGATAGGCAGATCATGCAATCCATCAAGACTCTATTGGTTGGGTTGGTCTCTCATTCTTTATTTAGTGTAGGGTGAGCTAAGTTAAAACATGTGGAGAGGGTTTAATCTATTTCACAAGTATTAACTGGTCCATTAAGTAACTCACTTTAGATTAGATCATATTAGGTTAGATGGGATCTAGATTAGATTGGTATGACTAGCTTGACTAGATAAGATCTAATTGATTTGGTTTAGATCATGGTGGTCACCCTAGGATGGGATATGTATGCCTATTAGGACAAGATGGATATCTAAGAATAAGATAGAGCCTTTTGAGATTAGTTAGATCTATTAGGATAAGGTAAAATCTTTTCAAGATAAGATGAATCTACTAAGGTAATAGAGTATCCTTTAAGATAAGATGAATTTATTAGGCTAGATATATTTTAATTAGAATAAGTTAGGATCTTTTGAGATAAGATGGACCTATGAGTGTAGGGTAGAAGCTTTTAAGATGAGATGTATATTGTTAGGCTAGATACTTTAATCAGGGATAATCTAGTTTGTCTAGTTAGTTTTATAAGTATTATGTATATGCAGATGCAATTGTGGACATTACTCCACAACTCATCACACTTAATCAAAGATCCAAATCAAACAAGTATCATAAGAACAAGCATTCAAGCATACAAATATTTACGAAAATAGTTTTGATTTTGTTCCTAAGATTAGGTCTCCTATTCCTAAAGGTCACTTTAGGTACAAGATTTCAAAGTGTGAAATCCACATTTGTCTTTAGAAAGAAAAGATAAGAATAATCAGAGTAAGCGGAATTAGATGAGAAAAGATTAAGATAGGTTTAGAAAAGAATCAGAGTAGCAAAGGTAAGTAGGGAATGGTTGTCCAGTTCTATCTAGGTTTCGTCCTACAGTCAACATTCCTCTGATACCACTTCTGTCACACCCGGATTTTAGGGGTCCAAAACCCGGGCGCGAACATAATCACCAGGTGTGCTGGGACCAAGTCTCACACATATGATGAATCATGGCACAGGATCGAATGTCACAACTTTATATATAACAGGAGTTCTATACAAAATAAATAATTACATTATAAGGAGACAACGGTCCAGCAACCCAAAGTTGACTGGGAGACGACGGCCTAGATCTCTCACGAACACTTCACAGCATCCTCCATGCGCCTCATCCTGCGGTACCTGTTCTTGACCTGTGGGGGGGTGTGAGACAGCAAGAGTGAGCTCACATACGTTCATAGCTCAACAAGTTGTGGGGAATAATGTGCATGAACTCGCCAAAGGTGGGAGCTCACGTGAAGTGTAAGGCTTACCAAAGGAGATGGTTGGAGCTGAGCATTGCTTTTAAAGTTGGTCAAAATTTTATTAGCAGTTACTAAGTATAAGTAAATACCAACCCAATTAATTAGTAGAACAAAAGTAACAACATCACCTGCGATGCAATGCATATGCCAAATTGAATTTAGTTCCATAAATTAATCATGTGAGGGTCCGAGCTGCTCTTGACCGTGAGCACGGCTAGTATACCAGTTTTACACTCTGCAGAGGTTGCGCATCTTTACCCACAAGTCATGTTACCCATCTGCCAAGGGATCGCGACTTCCCATACACCTCTACCGAGGAGGCGAGGCAGGGTAACACTACGAGGCCTTTACAAAGTTCCACTAGCTTCAGAAAACCCGCTACAGTTTATAGGAAGCTCCAATGCAGGAATCCCTTGCAGGACCGCCATCGCAGCAAAATCCTCCCGAGGGCCTCCCTACACTGACCACTCCCCTACTGCCCTTGCCCCTTTCGGGTAAGGTAGTCTTCCACTAGCTTTCCTAATTAATCAGCCAAGGGGTCCCATTCCTCCCTTGTGGTAGCACTGTTTTCCCGGGTGGTCGCTCCATGTTCCAATTAACATAATGATCTTATCATGAACAGTAATAATAAACATATAATAAAAGTGTGATCATGAATAATGTACCTTCATACCCAAAACCACATAAAGCACTAGCAAGTACTACCCAAAAAGTTCAGTGGTAAACAAGGTATAAAGATAGACAAACTAGGGTAACCTATTGGGTCCCATCAAAATTAACCTATGCAGATCATTATGATTAATTAGAACATGAGTGGGTAAAAAGAAGTGATCAAGGGCACAACTTGCCTGGGACTTGAGAATCCAGGTACCAGGATGATCTTTAGGTGACTCGTAACCTCGCGCTAGTCGGATCAATACAAACAAACATGGGATGGGCAAAAATTAACATTACACCAAACATGTAAACAAAATACACAGTAAAAAAAATCTATACATTAAAATGAGATCACTGGAACTGGAATCATTAAATTTGGAGTTATAGATTTTAAGTTATGAATTTTCAAAGGTTTTATGTGTTTAAAATGGATTAAGTGAGAGATTAAATTTCTAATTGTTTTCATGACAAAACAGAGGCTCTAGGTGGTAGAGAATAAAATTACAAAATTTTAGGAAGTGGAATGGATTCATTTGGACTAAAAATGGATTTTCTATGATTTAAACAAGTTCTAGCATTTATTTATCTATTAAAAATCCATTTTCTATTTCATTTATTCAAATTAAATGGGTTCTGGACTGGGCCTCATTTTCCAGAAAACCCAGGGGCTCAGGCGTAAGATTTCTGAGACACAGAGAATAGTGTATTCCGGATGGCGGGTTGATTACTGCTTTCCTCGGGGGCTCTTTAACAAAAAGTACCCGCGAAGGGGTACGGGCCAACCGGAGCCGCCCGATGAAAGATCAAGGGCCCAGATTAGATCCCAATCACACCGAACCGGTATCTAGCATTGACCGTCAGATCTCGGACCGATGGCTGCGATCGAATGCGCGAGCGGGTATTACCTGCGTTTGATCACAACCGTCCGTACGGGGATCAACGGTCCAAACCGGACTTGCCCTATCTGCCACCCAGACCTGGAGGAGCAGCGGTCCGCGATGGCGCCACCCAATGCCGCGGCGGAGCCCCGCCGGAGGAAGGCAAGGCTGGGCACCAAGGCACCAAACTCAAATCCGACGAGCGCAACACGATCTAGAGGCGAAGGTAAATTAAGAGGAAGGAGAATCTCACAGAGGCTATGACGCAGAGGCATACATTCCCGACGAAGTGCGGCTCCACCACGGTTCATCGCTCCGACAAGCGATTCACGCAACCTCAGCGCACCAACTCGCTCGGGACGGCCACCAACACCCTCCCAGGATCAGTGGAAGGCGCCCGAACCAGCCGCCGAGGACTCATCGCCGGCGAGGGCGGATCGGTGGGCTCGGAACAAAAAAGGCGGCAACACTCTATAATGCTCTGCTCGATACGCCGCTTGGCTTGGTTCCCATCGTGGCTCTGGGTCAAGAGGAGGTCGCGGCACTGTGTATTATAGCGCCACCGAGAGGGCCACGGGTGGTTCGGAGTTTGCTCAGATAAGCTCGCGTGAGATGCGTCGAGTTTGTTGCGGTCAACCAGATCCGAACGACGCGGGGGAGGGGATGACCCTGTCAGCCGGGACCCACTATCAGAGCCACGGCAACCGAGAGCAAGGGGGAGGGAGGATGGATTATGGGCCCCGGACGTCAGTCACAGCACCAAATCACGCGCGCGCGTAGTTGCGAGATGGAGCTACCGACGTGCGGGCCCCACAGGGCAGTGCCCGGGTGTGAAGTGGGCGCGCAGATTGAATGCCCTGGTGGGCCGAATTAGTGTTGTTTGGCCCAATCCGTAGTTTATTCGTTCCCTTATTTTTTCTTCCTTTTCCTTTTCTTTTATTTCCAAATTCAAGCTTCCTTTCAAATTTGAATTTAGTGTTGTGGCAAATTCGTATTCAAATTACATTGTACATTTAGGGTACTAATTTAAAAATACATTTCTATGCATATTTTATGTAAGTTTCATATTCCTCTATTTCTCCACGACTAATTATAATTTTAGGTCTTAAATCCAATTTTGGACATTATTGAATTTTCTATTATCATATTTTATTATTATTACTATGAAACGCACACACAATAAACTCCAACTTGATGAATAGATATCTATTTATTCTAATTAATTTATTTGCTTGATAAGTGTTTGAAGTATGAGACACACTCATTGTTTTCTTTCTATTTAGAAAAAATAGTATTTTGTTTGTGGGATAAGAATTTGGAGTTACTTTGAAATTAGATATTCATGTAAATAATTACTTATGGAGCATCATTTAATGAAATGCATATTCATTTAGTTGAATAGGAAACTTTCCTATTATTTCTTTTCTAAAATAGTTCTTGGTTTTCAAAGTTCGGTCCTCAACATTCATTGCTCAAGTATAAGTTGAGATGTCAGAATTTACTATTTTATTTCTTCATAAATTTTTTTTTGTATACAGATTTTGGGTCTTACATCAAGCTCGCAAAACACATCGGCGAGCGGCGCGAGCAGTCTTCCAAGGACGGCTCGCCACCTCGTCACCGACCTGGCAAGGAAAGAATCAACGACGGCAAGGTGGCCGCGGCTGAACGGGACCTCGGGTATCAGTCACCCGGGGGAATCCTGAAGGATGTTTTCACCAGAAACTCCGACTCCGGTGACGACAACTAGACGGGCTATCAGGGGACCCTATACTCCCTGGTCTACGGGGCCGAAGCCTGCCTTCCCCAGGAAACCCTTCTGGACTCCCCATGGGTCCAGTATTTTGATAAGTCTGTGCAGGAGCGGCTGCAGCGTGAGGACATGGACTCCATCAACGAACGCAGATAGCAGGCGGTGATCCGAAGTGTGTGTTGCAACCAGGCGCCCAGGCGCTACCGCCAATGGTTTGTGCATAAGTAGGGAGCTCCGGGTCGGGACCTAGTCCCACGACGAGTATCGAACCAAGAAGGGGTCTGCAAACTCTACCCCAGCTGGGAAGGACCCTCCAAGGTGACGGAAGTATGCCGACCCGGGTGTATCCGTCTTGCCGCAATAGAAGGAGAACCTCTTCCCAGCTCCTGGAACATGGAGCATCTCCGTAAGTTTTGCCCATAGGAGCAAGTCTGAGGGGTTAAGTTTTTCTTCTTTTGTAATTAGCTTGTGCATATGTGTACACCAGCCTGGTGAGGTCCGCCCTTGTAAACCCAACCTATTGGTCTGCAACCATGCATGTAAGGTTATAAAGAAAAGAATTACCCCCTTAGAGGTGCTTTTATGATAGTCTTATCCTCCTGCTCCATGGTTTTATCCTGCAGTTTCTGGATATTATTTTTTATGTAACCCACCCATACAGTTCCCATCCTGGCTGATATGACGACATCTGAATTGAGTAGTCAGGCTTGCAGTTTGGGACCCCTCTATGAAGGCAGGGGGGTCCGGCATCCTGGGGGTCGGTTCTAAAGAACAGGAGCTCGTTACATGGGGTGGTCCGGGCTGTGTAGCCGCTTAGCTTGGTTCCGTACCCTAAGCCTGCACACTCCACCACTCTGTGATGAATACCTTAGTATTTGGAGCTACGGTCCTGTGGGTCCGACAATCTGGGGTCCGGTTCTAGAGAATGGACACTTGTCTCCTGGGGTGGTCCGGAGCCGTGTAGCCGCTTAGCCTGGTCCCGTACCGTAAGCCTGCATGCTCCACCACTCTACGACGGGTGTCCTAGTATCTGGCGCCGTAGTCCAGGGGGTCCGGACACAGAACTTGGCTTCCCAGGCTAAGTCCTGCAAGTCCTGTGCATGTATCAAAGGAGGGCTAATATCAGACGGTGGGTCCTATGGGTGTGCTAATAACGCTCCCTGGCTGAAGCTGTATACAGGTCTAGGTCCTAGTCGAGGCTACCTCCTAGGGACCGTTGCCAACTCTTTTAGGTATTCTGGTATCCAGCCTTGACACGTCGAGCCTACATCCCATGGGGGCCAGGTACCGGGAAGGAGTCGGTAACGCCACATACAATAGGAACAAATAGCATACAGATAAGTACTAATACTGCTCGATAAGTAGTACTCCAAAGTATCTTACAAAAACAAAGTTATTACATCCACTTTCAAGCGGAACCCTAGCTCCATTCCTACAGGTACGAACTACTCGGCACCAGCAGGGTCACGCCGAAAGCGCGTGGCCACCGTCTTCATGGTGTCCTGTACGGCCTTCCGGGCGGCTTGCCGACTGCGGTGGCCTCCTCGACGCGTGTGCCAAGACAAAGGAGCCCTCACCGTTGGAGGCGACGTCGGGGCCATTAAAGCCAAAGAGTTGGAAACGCGGCGGCACGCGGTGCCCGGCGGTCTGGCCGCTGAAACGGAGCCAGAGCTCGACCAGTTCATGGAGGTGTGCCACGAGGCCGCTGCAGGAGGCAATGAAGTTCATGCAGAAGATGGGGCCGCAGCCCAGCTTGCTTTCCACCTCCGCAAGGCTGATGAACATCCTTGAAACGGAGCGCTGGTGGAAGAGCGCCACCTTCCATGCGGCCGCGCTCCTCCAACAACAGCAAGAAGAAAGGCGAGATCGGCAGCGCCAACACACAGGAGACGAAGAGCACGGACTCCCCGGCGGCAAGATCACCGAGGAGGATGGCACCGGCGCGGATCCTGCCGCCGAACGCCGGCGCGCTCCATCTAGGCGGGCGGCACACCATGTCGAGTGCCCACTTAGTCTGGAAGCGCTCGGGATGAACTAACAAGGCTATGGCAACTATGGCAGCGCAAAGCGGAGACCTTGAAGGCAATGGGGCGTAGAGAGCTTGGAGGCGAAAGGGCGCAGCGAGTGGGAGAGAAGGGAAAGCATAACTGCTGCTCACCGGGTGAATCCCTTTTTAAAGCGGACTCTCCCACTCGCGCCCCGAAACGCCACGGGAAATCTCCCCCGATGCGCACCAGGGCGACCCAGCCTATGACACGGGGCCCGGTCCCACATGTCATGCACTTGGCGTGCTGGTTCCTGAGTACGAAGAAGGCGAACCGCCACGCGGGGGGCAAACCGCCACCCGCGGTAGTGTGCCTCTCCATCTCCGCTGCAACCAACGACCCAGTCTATGGCATGGGGGCCCGGTCCCACAAGTCATACAACTGGTATGCTGGTTCCCGAGTGCGAAGAAGGCGAACCACCACGAGGGGGGCAAACCGCCACCCGCGGTAGTGTGCCTCTCCATCTCCGCTGAAAGAAACGGCCCAGCCTCTGGCATGGGGGCCTAGGCCCACATGACATGCACCTGGCGTGCTGGTTCCCGAGTACGAAGAACGCGAACCGCCACAAGGGGCGACCTGCCGCCCGCAGTAATGAGTCTCTTCATCTCCGCCGAAACCAACGGCCCAGTCCATGACGGGAGAGCCCGGGCCCATAGGTCATCCTCCTTGGGTGTCGGTTCCTAGGTGCAGAGAAGTCGAAACGACGCTTGCGATAGTACTGCGCTTCCCCAGGGCCGCCGCAGAAGACAAAAGGTGAATTTTTAAAGGCAGCAGGACCGAGGCGCCTCACGAGTGGCCTAGCAAAACCATCATGCATGGGGGCCACGCATCAGTCAGCCGCGGGGACAGACACGACAGTTGAGGTGAACGATGGCAGACTGACAGCGCATGCGTGCCGAGTTAATGCGGCGCGCGCTGAGGCGGCGCCCCAGTCACCAGTCTTGCCATGCTGACGCAAGGTACAAGTTTTGGCCCCACCTGCAGGCTCGCTTCCTCCCTTGAGGTGGGCTCGGGGGCCACTGTCGGTACCCTGAAACAGGGGTACCCCTTACTACAGCAAGAAGACGCGGTGCCCACGCGGCTATCTCTAGTTGCATGGTGAACTGCACCCGACCCCACCACGTGGACGGCTCCGGGGTCGCCATGTGGACAGAGAAGGCGATGTACTCCAAGATGTCAGCAGTGGGTCCGAACCCCCATGGGAAAGTGTTGGACCCCTGTACATGTAGACCAGACCCTGGGAAAGGACCAGGACCCCCACAGGCGCAACCTGGACCCTCGGGGCGGGTCTGGGCCACCCACAGCCGGGTCCCGGGACTCTAGGACAGAGAATACCCAGGCCTTGCTCAAGGTCGGGGAGGGGTCCGGTGTCGACACGTATCCAGGCCCAGCCTGGTACGGACCTATCCGCATACGCTATTGCTCCCCGCCCAGGCAGGGACCCGATGCTGCCACGTGGCCTACTACGCGTGACATAAGCCAGCAGGCGGAGCCTGACGTAAGGCCTCAGGGTTGCGCGACCTCTGCATTTATTGCAGATAAGGCACGCCGCCTGACAGGCGATGTGCTGCCTCGACATTAATGAGGCTTGTCCACTCTGCTGTCAGGCAGCGACCTGTCCCTTCCACTGGTAAGCAGCGTGCCGCCTCAGCATTTAATGAGACATATCCATTCCGCTGGCAGGCAGCATGCCTGTCCATTCCATTGGCAGGCGGCACGCCCATGCTGCTGCATGTACTATACTCATCATCGCTCGTACGGACCAAGGAAGCTACCATTGTGTATCAATACTGCGTGGGCTGCAGACATCCAGGCGCCAGAAGATCTCTCAAGCATCACCTGCATTAGTTGCTCCATGTATTTCTTCCATTATGTCCCTGGGCCCACTTGTCGGGGCTCAGCAATCTTGTATGTGCCCCCCTTGGACTATAAAAGGGAGGGCACACGACGTTATAAGGGACGCACTCACTTAGACTCTCAGACTCACAAGTTCATACAAGCTCTCAAGCTCAATACAGCACACAGTGGAGTAGGGTATTACGCTCTGGTGGCCCGAACCACTCTAAACCCTTGCGTGTTCTTGTGTTCATCGTCCATCTAGCAACAGGCAAAACGCTTAGGCCCCTCCTCATCTTAGGATTTAGGGCGGGTGCATTCCGCCACCCGGCCAGAGATTTCCTCTCCGACACTAGCTATATGACATCTTTCTACTCCACAAGTACTATATATATATGGATTAATGGATGAATGGTGTCAGTGACGAATAACCCAGATACGACACAAAACCCTTAAGAACACGTATAAATATGTTTCCTGAACCTCGTGGATTGCCTTGTTCGTCCAACCCGTGACCGTGGGTTTTCGACTCGCCTAACCCCTAACCCCTTAAGAGACTGAGACATGAAGCCATCCTTGCGGGGACTGAGTCGCCCGACCTACAGGTTGGGAGCTGTGCCCAACCCCTCGAAGACCACAAGCTCTCGAAAGTCATACTAGAGGCCATCTCGAAGATGGTGCAAGAATGCTAGACTGATGCCCGAATGATAGGACGAGAGGTAAAAATTGGACACGTAAGGGTGGCTTTAGATCTATGTGATATCAGTATGAAAGCTGACCGACGCCCAACCAAACGCCACAACCCGAAGGATAGCCAGGTGTACGCGCCAGGATAAGACAAGACGAGGCATGCCTCGGGATGTAACACGGTAAGGAGGGACAATGTTAACTGTTGGATGACGGACACCTTAAAGGACGAAGAGGCAATACAACAAACCAAAGCCTCATTCAACCGACCCGAACAACACTTCCATGTACATAGGCCACCCCCTTTCTTCATCTATAAAAGAAAGGGGAAGCGACGACCAAGGGACACAACAACAAGTATACACAAGTAGCCAACACCTGTAACTCATCAAGCACTCTACATCTCGCACTCTTCACACTAGAGGCCTAAGCATCAAGCCCTCCCTCGACCAAGTTCGTAATCCACCCTCGACCGAGTCCAGGGTATGTGAGCTACCCAACTGGATGTAGAGACTTTCCACCCAAACCAGTATAAAATCTTGTGTCTCCCTCGCACACCATCCACACCGCACGCGCAAATCACTTAGAATTACTAGTTGTTGTTTTCAGAACATCGATAGATGGTATTAGAACTTGGTTCAAAACCTTGTTTGTCTAATGTATTATTTTAATACATGTTCAATTTTGTGGGTATGGGTGACCCGACGGGTGAATTTGACCCACATGGGTATAGATACGGTGGGATTTGTACCTACTAGTGGATATGGGTGACCTAACAGGGTTGTTTTTTTGTCGTGGGTACAATTATGGGACAGCAATGCCCGATGAGGATTTACCCTTTGTCATCTCTACTCCACTCTCTATTTCATGGCATTCTATGTTGTTCCTGGTGGCATTGACTTGTTACTCCTCCAATAGATCTTGTCTATATCAAGCATCTTGAAAACTAGATCTAGCCCCTCAGTCGTTATTTGGCTAAAACTTGGCTTTGAGGTGGTGAGTGTTGGAATATAAGTAAATTGTCCATCTCTTCCTATCAACTTAAGTTTTGGGGTTAAGTTGGTTGGTGCATGCAACTTAATATGATATCAGAGCTAGAGGTCTCGAGTTTGAATTGTAATTAGCATAATTAAATAAAAATAATTGTTGCTTGCTCTTATTTCAAATCCAACTTAATAGTGAACACATCAGTTAGGTGTGGTTAAATTTCCCACCTCTTTCAACCAATTTAAGCCTTAGTGAGCACGTCCCACATCCTTGTTTCCATTAGTACATAAATGGTCAACCCTAGAGTTAGGGCATGTTCGGTTAGGTGTGGTACATACTAGGGCTTGGTTTCAGATCATTACTTTCTCCTCAAACTATACACCATGTTTCAAACAACATGTGAAATTAATGATCATTGTTGACTCATAATATGAACCAGCAATGGTAATTAGAAATAAACAAAAAAATCCAACTATCGTAGGGTCACCATCGTTAGGGCCAACATGCCTAGGCACTATGACAGGGGCTATCACTAGAGGTCATGCCTAGGCATCCATAAAGGTAGGTGCCTTTGGCCATGCGGTAAGGTGCTATTAGTATTAAAGATATATACCAAGGGTACCCAATGCAAGAGCATTTTAATGAACAAAGACCCTAATAGGTGGGTCCTAGGGCTCAGTCGTGCTGCCTAGGGACTCAGTGCACATGTCACTGAGATACCTAACTCATCCAGAGAGATAAAGATGCATGATATTATTAGATCAATAGATAATATTGATATGGTGTAAATATGGTAGAGTTTGGATGATAAGGAAAACATGTATGTAAATATAGAAATAAGTGTCCTTGTAGCGCTAGGGACAAACTCGACTAGATCAATATGTGTCCTTATTTGGCAGGAGACCAGATATGTTTCTTGTAACAACCCCCTCCTTAAACTATAAAAAGGATGGATGAGGCGCCCCAAATGGGGTATCATCTAATCATATTACGTAGGTAATAGACACCACAACACACATGACATATAGTATCATCTCATATTGAGTGCTTGAACTTGTTTAAATCTTCGAGTCTCATATGCATGTGCCTTCGGTTCTTGATCCCACGATCTCCCTCATAAATTCACTACTAAATATTCCTTTACAACCAGGGGTTGCATGCCTAGAAAGGCGAATGCCACAAGGAGGCCACATGTTGTGCCACTACTGCGTCATGTCGATGGGCTGCATGTGCCAAGTCACAGTCATGCTAACGCTAGTGGGTTATAGACAACGTGTTTCCTTCACACCTTAATTGGAGTGAGAGGAAGAGACAATGAGGACTAAAAAGGAAGAGAGAGAGAGAGGGCAATTACAGCCATCAATCTATGACCGGCCACCACATGAACACCATTCATAAGGTGCCATGTGAGTGAATGGGTTCTGTCTATCAACCACCCTAAAGAACACAATGGAGGGGTTGAGGAGTAGGTGGAGGGAAAGTCTAGAGGACTAGTTTTTGGCCTATTGATTTTACGGGTACTAGTTCTTTTGACCACCAACTTTCTATAGTGTGTCTAGTTTTGATCGTTTGTTTCATGTGGCCAACTTTTAATTCAACTAATGGTTTCACCATTGTTTTTTATATAAACCAATGTGTTAAAAATAGATGGTGAAAACCATAGTTGCACGAATAGTTGGCCACATGGCGAAAACTATTTATGTAGTAGTGTTCGGCGGTTGGCCTTATTTTTAGGGCAAGGTCTCCACCCTTGTGGCTAGCTCGTTGCTTCTTTCCACGTGCATCGCTTGCTTCTTTGCAGATCATGATTAGGCTATAGATGAAGTTATTTGTTGAAGTCAAACACTTATTTGCCATGTGATTCATGTTATTCTTCGCATGTTGATATTAATGAACTAATAAAATTGGTTCATACCACATGTATATAACAACTTGAGCATGCTAGGGCTAAAATTTGTGAGGTAAACTCTATGCCTTGTAGCCTGTGCTCCTTGATTGTGAACGATGATACTTGTATTCTTGTGAAAATCATGATACTTTGCTTGATGTGAATGCTGTGATTTCAGTAGTCTCGTTTGTACAGTACATCATATATACATTAAATTGAAAAGTGAGGTTTTGGCTTTGACACGTATGCACGGTGATATGAGCGCCAAGTTGGTTGAGCATAAATGCATGGTTATGTTAAGATGGTTGTGCGTTTGGTACATAACTAATCGGTTAACTAGTACTAGGTAGGTGCCCGTGCGTTGCGACGACATACAAAATATCAAATAAAATGGTAATACACAACTAAATCAGTTCAAAAAGATATGTAATGCTCAAAGGATATGGATGTCAGAGAGCGGGTGGACGCTCCTGAATAGCGAAGCGTGGAGAATGAGCGAGCGGCTGGGGGCGCGACGCACAAAAAACACGACTGAAACTATTAAAAGTGGTGCATTATAGTAGTAAAGATAGTAGATAAAATACCCCCACCTAGTTGTTAACATGTCGATCTAATAATTCAAAATACCACTTTTAAAGATGTGATAAATATATTAGTCCAGATTTCCAGATAACAAAACCACATTAAATTAGCCAAAGAAACTATATGGTTCTACACTTCTACATAAAATAAAATAAAATAAGAAAGAAAATTCTCGTTGAAAGAGAAGTGATAACAATAACGGGGCATTTAGATCCCTTCATTTCAGAGAAATTGAAATTCACTCAATAAAGTAACTTATTTAGTTTGAAATTTTACATTCCACCACTTTCCAAAGTTCAGATATAAGCCTATCTCAAATTCATGGGCCAGGTATATAGTGACATGCAGTATTTCAACAATAGGAAGGTTAAACTTAACAGTTTCCCTTGACGACCATTCATAATAGTAACACATAGTCAACCATATACATTGAATCTCCTATTGATATCACGTTCTACATTCAGAACAAGAAACGACAAGAACAAATCACATGTCATAATTCATCCTCCAAACATTTAAAAGTTATGCACACACTGAAAACTGCTACACTTCCATATCCCCCATTCTAGTACCAGGGTGATCCCGCCACCCCAACATGCAATACAGAATTGATCTATGCAATGCACCATCAGTAATTTGCATAAATCGTCACCATAGGTAACAGAGAGTATATTCTCCAGTAGCATCAATGTTGTTGCTTCAAAAGATATTATGCTAAGTTATCTAAAGAGAGAAATACAAAACAAGGTATCCAAAAGCATCGTATGAAGATACTGCATAGTACCAACAGTCACTTCTTTTTTAAAATAATATATAGAGGAAATAACAGAAAAAATATCTACATGTCTAGAACTTAATAAAATCCTAAACCAATTCAAACAACAGATTACATGGGTCATCTCTCTAGCAGCACGTGGAGCTAGGCGCCTCTCCCCTTCCTCACATTAAAGTGGCCAAAAATAAGCAAAAAACATTGGTTGCGGTTTGGGATGTTCAAACTAAATGGTCTGTCTTATGCAAAAGTAAGTCTTATACAACAGTAGTCCCATAGTATAGACAAAATTGAGTTCTTTGGTCTGGAATGAACTTGAAAATAGAAAAAGGAATACAATCTACCACATGGTCATGTCAAATGTCTTAACATTACAAATGCACGAGCTCTTAAGAAAAATATTTAAATGCAGCAAATCAGAATAGGAGAATGACATGTACTGTTAGTTGCAAACACACCCAATCGGTTAATCACAAGAGCAAGCATATGGAGTATTTGTATATTTTAGGTTGAATTAGACGACATCTTATGAGGTTGTTGGTCAACCTCATAAAATAGGTAGAATTAGAGTGGTATTAATCAAACAATTTAGGACATCTATCGAGTTTGTGGTACACCATGGATTTGTTAATTTTCTTGCTTTGAGGTTCGAGGCAAAGTTAGGCTTACCGATAAACCAAACGTACAGTCATATAACATGTTATATGAGACCACATTAAAAATATAGTTACTGTGCTATAGACCAAAGCACTTTCTTATTAGAAGTAAAACTATAATGTATTAAGATTATGTAGAATGTAACAACAAATTTCTTGCGGCTACTCTGATTTTTAACAGAATTACCCTCAAAATTAGTATACTTGCATTGTGACTGCTGACTGGAAAGTCAAAAAGGAACAATATATGGCAACCTCAGTCTTAGGCCGAGAATTAGGTAGGGTAAAGATAGCCACCAATACAATACAAGTAAAACTAATCATATATCATGATTGGCCTATGTTATATCCATTACAACACTCATGAATCCAAATTGGTTTGACAAAGATCCACAAACTAAAAAAGCAAGAGGTCCAAGATAGATTAATCAATTATAGGACAACTATTAGTTGCTGATTAAAGATGAGGAAACTGGCTATCAACAAAAGATGATTTGGTTTGTGTGTTATTCTCTGTAAGGATTTTGCAAATTCTTGAGTGGACAAATACTGAAGTTCTGTGTGGCGTGGGCAGAACCGTGCACCAAAGCCACCAATACAATACAAGTAAAACTAATCATATATCATGGTTGGCCTATGTTATATCCATTACAACACTCACGCGAATCCAAATTGGTTTGACAAATATCCACAAAACTAAAAAAGCAAGAGGTCCAAGATAGATAAATCAATTATAGGACAACTATTAGTTGCTGACCGAAGATGAGGAAACTGGCTATCAACAAAAGATGATTTGGTTTATGTGTTATTCTCTGTAAGGATAGTGCAAATTCTTGAGTGGACAAATACTGAAGGCTGTCTTTGGTTATATGTGTTGGCCCTTTTTTGGTTCACTTGAATGGACAAATAATGAGTGGACAAAGATAGATAAATCAATCCCCATGTTTCAGAAGCACATGGTTCACCCTAACTGAACAACAAGCATATTGAATCACACTCAACTAAATAGAAGGAATTGGACGTACCTTGATAAAACAACGCTAACAGAGTTGTGATTCTGTCCACGTGCAGAGTTATCGTATGAAACAAAACACTTATCAGTTTGCAAAATCAACTCAACATCTGAAATCATAAATCTGAAAATTGAACTTACAAACGCGAGGAGGGTGAAGCTGGTGGGCGTGGCCTTGATCGTGTTCTCCCTTTGGACTAATATATATGGAGTTGTCGGCGTGTGGAAGGGATTTTTTAGTGGTTAGTAGGAGGGCACCTTCTATGGAGGATGGGTAGGCGTGTAGAAGGGGAGCAGATTGGGGGATCTCCCCACCAACTCATCCAGCATGGATTTGGCGCAGATTTCGGGCTTTGATTTGGCGTGGACTCCTTCCAGCAGATTGGGGGATATCCCCACCGATGGCGCCGCGTAAGGAAGGGAGGGCGCCTACTATGGAGGATGTGTAGGGTTTGGCGCCGATGGATGGAATTGACGTCCATTTTCCTCTCGGCGCCGAAGATGGAAGGGGACCACCAAGGGACACAGCGCAGATGAGGGGATCCCGCCAGGGAAGGGGTCACCGATGGTGGTCCTCACCGTGTAAGGAAGGGACACAGCGTAGATGGGGGGATCTCGCCAGGGAAGGGGGCGCCGCGTGCAATGGAGCGGAGCCGGGGAAGGAGAGTGCGGGCGTCGTCGATGCCGCAGGAGGTGCCCGGTGTGGGAGCAGAGTCGCCCAACGTAGTGTAGGAGATGCCTGGCACGACTGTGGAGGTGCACGGAATCGCTGTGCAGCGAGGAAGGAGACCACCAGCGCGGTAGGGGGAGCACGTGGGGCCGTGCTGTTTGGGGAAGGGGCCGCGGCGACAGGGGGCTGCGCTGGCGCGAGGAAAGGAGGCGACAACACGGTGTAGGCGACGCCGGACGCGCAGGGAGGCACAGGTGTGGCACTGGATTGGGGGGAGGCGCGCTGCCGACGCAGAGTGCAGGGTGAGGGAGGTCGGCGTCCACGCCATGGGCGACGTCGGGGAGAATAGGTGCGTCGCTGACGGGAGAGCGGATGCGCGGACGGGACTGGGGGACAGCCATGGGGAGGAGGTGTTGGCTCGCCACCGAGGGCTAGAGAAGGGAGGTCACCGGTGGCCAGGAACGTGGACGGCTGTGGGAGAGAGAGAGAGGAGAGGCCTAGCTAGCTAGATACCATGTTGGATCTCGCCAGGGAAGGGGGCACCGATGGTGGACCTCGTCGTGTAAGGAAGGGAAACAGCGCAGTTGAGGGGATCTCGCTAGGGAAGGGGACGCCGATGGTGGTCCTCGCCGTGTAAGGAAGGGGGACACGGCGCAGATGGGAGGATCTCGCCAGGGAAGGGGGCGCCGATGGTGGACGTCGCCGTGTAAGGAAGGGATGGCGCCTTCTATGGAGGATGGGAAGGGTGGACCTATGGACGGCGCCATCGGTGGGGCAGCAGCTCCCATGGGTGAGTGCTGCCGAGAATGGAATTGAGTTGGGGAGCGCTGGGAGGAGGGTGGGCGCGGGCTGAGAGAGTGGGGCCAGAAGACGTAAAGTGCTAGGGGCGTGGCCTGAAAGTGGAGGGCCCATAAGGTAGAGAGGGAGCATTGTCTGGCGTGGGCATAACCGTGCACCACGGTCTATGTAAGGTTCTTATATAGTAGTAGAGATTACCGTGGTTCCCTCTCAGGCTCGTTTTCTTTTCCAACTTGTCCATGGCAAAAGTCTGCACTGTCACTGTCGCTCGGATATCCAGTGTCGGATAGACTTCCAAATGTGTATCATATGGAATAATGGAATATGGTTGGTAGAGCGAGAGCCGGCCAGCCGGGGCCCTCCAGCATGCGCGCGTGCGTTTGAGATATTCAGAATCGCCTGCCTCGCTATTCCGCTTTCTTGTGTGATGATCAGCACCTCTCAACTGACAGTTGACGTCCTGATGATCACGTTCTTTATTTGTCAGTCAATTACTGACTTGTTTATGCATACCTGCAGGTACGTGTACATGTAGAGCCATAATTAATGCGTAATATATATGTATGGCCGACAAATAATTTTGGGGTAAGGAGAGCGCGTGATCGGTTGAGCGATGACAGCATATATTGTTTCTTGTCTGCTAACAGTCAGCAAATTATTGGATATTGTTATATCAGCTATGTGTATCCTGCAGCCAGCCTGGCCATACTGTTTCGCAGTCCCAAATCTCATGCGTCAGGTGATAAATTTAATACACAACTTATACAAAATTAATTGAACAAGTTCTCAAGAAAAATCATAAAACATATCTTATACAAAAAAAATTCTTACAAAGTTATTAATGAAACTTACTATATATACTATATATTTTCTATATGCTAGACTTATCGTTACATAGTAGATTTGTGACTATATATATATATATATAGGGAAGAGGTAATGGAAGCCCTGGGCTTCCGTTAGTGGGCGAAGCCCCAGCCAGGAGGCCGATCAGGTCGCGTTCGGCCCACTGGACGTCAACTGCTTGCGTCAGCCATGCATAGGATAGCCACGTATCCCGGCTGAGACGCGACATGCGATATACGCACGCATAAATATATGTACAAATGTGCATAACTCATGCATAAATGGAATCTTTTATGCCACGAATCACGGGAACGAATATTTGCATGTGCTTGCCGGTTACGACTGCATAACGCTGTGATACATGATAGCGTAAACCATGTAAACATTTAAAATCTCCCACCAGTTTTAAGATAAGGAAAAACGTGTTCTTCGTGCGCGTAAATAAAGGCGCAGTTACAGGAGGAAAAAATACGCACGCATAAATCATGCATAGAAGGGATCTTTTGTACCTTGACTCACGGAAACGAATATTACCATGTGCACACCGTTTACGACTGCATAACGATGTGTAACATGATAGCATAAACCATGCATTATATAAATTTTGACCGGTTTGATATAAGGAAAGACATACTGCATAATCTGATACACACATCAGCATAACTCGTATTATAATTTAGCGTAAGCACAGTTAGATACAATAAAACAAAAAGGGTCCGGTGCGGTCTGCGCACCTGGTCAGGGCTTCCTGTAGTTAAATAGAGTTCAGGGCTCTAAATACTATATATATATATATATATATATATATATATATATATATATCAATGGGCTATGCCTTTAATTGATAGTTTTATGCAAAAATAAGTTTTACCCGAGTTAGGTTGCCAATAACATCTCTTCTGGTTAGAGCATATAAGTTAAACTTTATGACCTTTCATGAGTATCTAGAGACACCCAAATCTCATAGACTATAACTATCGGACATGTGTATTCCTCAAAAGATATCTTGTAGAGCAATACCTTTGCTTCAACAAGCCACTTAGAACATGTGAAGGTAAAGACTATTCTACCTTTCATAAAAAGGAAAGAAGTGCATCTGTCATGTACCTTGCTAAGGGTCTCTCTTCACAATCTACCAATAGCTTATTTCACCATCTTTCTCACTAGATCTTTGATCACATAGAATATATGTTGCCACTATGATAGGCTTAATGTGGGTCTCCAGACCATCTCACTCGATGCATTATCACATTACATGAGAATTTGTTACTGCATTAATATGTCATATTTTAGATGTGTGGACATAATCTAATGTTATCACTCTAGAGTTCCTTAACTTTCTGACATATTTTAATTGTCTCTTTACATTATAACTTTTTACCTTGATTACCGAAGTTCATGGAAATACTTGGTATAGTGTTGGGGGCCTTCGGCTCCCGAAGGTCCTCAAAAACATAGTTTGACAATGTTTTCCGAGTGTAATATGTGAACAGGCACCTTCGGAGTCAGGTCGCGGATATACAAGGGCAGGGTTAAGACGAAGCTTGACTGGAACGAAAAACGATCATGACGAAGGATAAGATGATCACGAAGCTATGTGCAAAAAAGCTTCGGAGTAACGACAGAAAAGAGGAACCGACTTAAAGATGAAAAGCCAAATTGGACCTTGAAGAATTACTATAGAGTTATTGATAAATGTAAGGGGTATCTATGTAATTTTATAAGGGCTGCGTCCCGTGGCTATAAATAGGTGAACAGTACTCCCGTACTGTTCACGCTGACTTGGCATACGTTTCTTCACATCACGTCTGTACCTTTACTTTACATCGATCTGAAGGTACATTTGTAATTCTATTTTATGAATTTAATAATGGAAATATATTAATAATAATACTGGAATTGGTACTCGCGTATTATATATGAATGCTATGTTTTACCATTTGTCAACCCTACGAAGATCTTTTCTTTGGTAACCTTCGTCCGAGATTCAGTATATCCGAAGGGATATACTGTTTTTAAGGACGAAGGAGTTTAACATTTAACACTTTTATGTTGTCTTGTTCTTAATTCATAGCATTTGAGAACAAGCCCCCAACATTGGCGCCCACCTCCGGTGAACTCACTTCCACTTTTTGAGTTTTGAAAACCTTCGGCAAGCATCACCTTCGTCATGCCGCCGAAAAAAGCTTCAGCGGCAGGGGCTGCCACTCTGCAGCCGCTGGACCCTAATCAGGATGTCGTTTCTCTTAGGGTGGCCCGAAGCCAGAAGAGGAAAGCCACCAGTCCAACGCCTCCGGAAGATGACTTGGACCAAGAAATCCAAAAAATGGAGGTGCTCCATCAACAGGTCCAACGGAAGAAGGAGAAGATGGCTCGTCTAGCTGATCTTCAAAGGCAGATAGATGAAGCCTCTGAAGAGCTTCGACACCTCGCTCAAGATGACCAGAATCAAAGGCCCCCGCGCAGAGAGCTTCATCAAGAGGGTTTCTACAACGAGGACGACTGGTATGAAGACTTCCATCATGGAAATTTTGCTTTTGATGATACTTCTCCTCTGTCAACAGAACTGCAGGCTACACCTTGGCCACAGTCTTATAAGCCACCTCAGCTCCCCATGTACGACGGTCATTCAGACCCGAAGCAATTCTTGATGAGCTATGAGGCAACTATATCTTCGTATGGTGGCAACACAGCGGTCATGGCAAAATCCTTTGTCATGGCTGTCAGGAGCGTGGCACAAACCTGGTATTCTTCCCTTAGGCCAGGAACAATCACTTCATGGCAAAAGCTGAAGGATATGTTGATAACCAGCTTCCAAGGCTTTCAGACGAAGCCAGTCACTGCTCAAGCTTTATTCCAATGCACCCAGGATCACGAAGAGTACCTTCAGGCATATGTCTGAAGGTTCCTACGTCTGAGGGCGCAGGCACCAACAGTGCCCAATGAAATTGTCATTGAAGCCATGATCAAGGGGCTTCGGCCAGGACCTTCAGCTCAGTACTTTGCCAGGAAGCCTCCTCAAACTTTGGAGAAGCTGCTCCAGAAGATGGACGAGTATATTCGAGCTGACAATGATTTTCGCCAAAGAAGGGAGGAAGCTCTCAGGTTCTCTGAAATGACCAGGGGCTTCGGAGGAAGGTTTTATCCGAGGCATGTCAGGTCAATTCACAATTCTACTCAAAATGATGACAAAGGGAGTCACCAGCAAAGGCCACAGTGTTCCTCGCAAGCTTCGGGGCAACAGCAAAGCTCTTTTCGGCCGCCAGCGCCAAGAGGCAGAGGCGCTAGGGGCTTCGGAGGAAGATTCGGAGATCAACCAAGAAAAATTTACTGCTTATTCTGCGGTGAAGGCAAGGGCCATACCACCAGAATGTGCCATATTACCATTCAAAAGCAAAAGGAACTAGCAGAGGCTGCAGCGCAACAGAGTCAGCCGAAGCAGGTTATGCATACTGCTTCGTACCATTTGCCTTACATTCCAGAATATGTAGGCAATCACCCTGCATCCTCTGTTGCTTCGGCAAGCCAACCCCAAGCTTCCTGGCAACAGCTTCCACCGCCACCACCAATACAACGAGCTCCGCAGCCAGAAGGGAGCCAGCACTCTCACCCCCAGAGGGACTTCAGAGAAGAATCCGAAGCTCGCACAGTCAATAGCACTGTGCCAGAGTCGAAGCACATTTACTGACAAAATATCCTACCTCGACACCAGCTTTTTGCACTTTCGCGTTCAGTTTTACTTTCTTCGTAGTAAAGAACAATTATGGGAAGTTTAAGTGTTTTTTGTCGTTTTTCAAATTCTTGTAACAGTTTAGCTTATTATCATAATGAAAATATATCTTCTCCATCGGTTTGAATTGCCGAAGCATAGGAATCTATGGTGGCACGGAGAACCTTCGAATTATCAAAAAATTGTTCTAAGGAACGCAGTGCAATTTCTTCAAAGTAGTAAAAAAAGTCGTTCCTAAGGGAGCGCAGTGTAAGTTTTCTGCTCAAAAGTCGTTCCGAAGGGAATGCAGAGCTTACAGCGAAAAATAAACGCTGATTCCGCTGAAAGTAAAAGGCAAAGAAGCTCCTAAGGGAGGCTTACAGCGAAAAATAAACGCTGATTCCACTGAAAGTAAAAGGCGAAGAAGCTCCTAAGGGAGGCTTACAGCGAAAAGTCAGCGCTGAGATAAAAAGATTATGTGCTCCATTGCAGAGATGTCTGTATCTCCAGCATAAATATCATTTTGCATAGCATAACATCATCCCACCATTTTGCATAACATAAGCATCATACATCATATTGCATGAAAAACGAGAAGGCGACACAGTATTAATCTTCGAAGAATGTTTTGAAGAATGTATTAAGAAGAAGTATAGCTTCGTCAGAGAGTTAACATAAAACTCTTTTATAACTTCGAAGAATGTTTGCGCGGAGCTTGGATATTCTTCATCAAGAGAAGTATGAAAATTATTATGATACATAAAAGATTTTTCTTCTTCACGAAGCATGAAAAGAAGGGAAGGTGTTTTTTTCGCCGAAGGCTCAAAAGCGGTATGTATGTAAAATTTCATGCATCGTAAAGAATTGAACCATAAGTAGATTATATATTACATTCAAAGTTGCAAAGTTTTACACATGTCATGTTCCAAGTGTTTTTTACATTAACACTTAATCTTCCCTAAGAACTACTTCTGCAGCTTCGTTTAATAGCTGATTGATAACTTTGTCCATAATGGCTTCAGCTATTTGTCTAATTTCGTCGTCCCCCTTCGGGGGGGGGAAGTCCGGAGCTGCCCCAGCAGATTCTGAGGGAGGAGAGGATACGACTATATTACTATTACAGAATCGCGAACAAAGTTTAAAATCAAAAATCACAACAGAATAAAAACCACTAACTAATACCTATTTGCCCTTCGGGCCCTGTGCCCCCTTCAGCAGCCTCCGCTACTTTTCTAGCATCATGGATGCCTTTTTCACTTCTCTGAATAATTTCTTGAGCCATTTCTCGACCGCCATTGTCCCAAATGTCTGTGAAAAATTTTCCACCGACCTGGCTTGCTTCGGCTGAAGGGTCTTTGATATCTTCAGAGGATAAAGCAGTTCCAGACTGTGCTAAAGATTTCACATGTTCGCATTCTTTCTTTTCCAAAATAATAGCAATTCCTCTGGCGCCTGAAAAAGCACAAATGTCCCCGCGACTATTCAAGATTTCCTCGAAGGCTTCAGCTTCGCGACTGATCCATTCAATCGGGCCTTCTGGATTCCCTCTTGTGAAATTTTCTTCACTAGAAAATGCGCCAACGCTGGCGAAGCTGGATTTTATCTTTTTAACACACTCTATGGATTTATCATAATACCTTTTCTTCGAAGCACGAAGCTCTTCGACATTTATTTCCAAATGATTTGCCCATTGATCGCTTAGTTCTCTCTTTGTTTCTTCAAGAATGCGTTCTTCTTTAGCTCGGGCTAGTTGTTTCCGAAGATCTTCGATTTCGCGCTTCTGAGCTTCGGCTTGAGTTTTAGAGTTAGCTTCGTCTTCCTTCATTTTTTCCACCAACGTAAGTAGAATTTTGTCCTTCTCCAAGGCTTCGTTTCTTAGCCTGATGACCTCTATTCGAAGGTTGTTAAGAGCAATGGTGCAGCTCTCATCTTCGGCATTCTTTTGTGCCCTTAAGGCATTGCTGAGTATTAAGCCCTATTCAAAAGAATGTATGAGTTAACATAAGAACAAAAGACTAATTCAAAATTCATAAACTTCAAAATTCACAATTTTTGTACCTTTAGACTATTGTATGCCAGGCTATCCGCAAGATCGTCCTTCGTCATGGCGCAAAGGCCAGCTTCGAGTTTTGGGAACCCCATGCTTCTAGCCATCTCCCGGCAGACGGATAATTCTTTATTGTCTGGGAGACAGTATAGGAAGTCATCTTCGTTTGTTCCATTGAACACTACGGCCCCCCTCGGATACTTCAGTTCTCGGGCATAGTGATTGGCTTCAAAAATCTCTTCTTCGGATAGTTTCTTCCCCGAAGCATGTCGCACAATATAATCATGTATTTTGGAAGATGCTTCGGGGGTGGCAGTGTCGATTTCCTCAATCAAAATCGGCTCTGTTGTTTTTGTTTTTTCAGCCTCTAAACTTGCCTCTGACATTTTTTCGGCTTCCAAAGGTTGTATCTTGGTGGGCTCTGAAGGCCCAGCTTCAGTTTCAAATTGTTGCTTCGAAGTTTCAGCAACAAAGCCTTCAGTAGACATTTCAGAAGTTTCAACGGTTTTCTTTGGAGTTATGCTTGAAGATTTAATTGTCTCCAAAACATCCAGCACATTAACCATCCTTTTTCTTTTCGGGGTCGCTACTGGCCCCTTTTGGCTTTTAGCTGCCTCAAATTTTGATGAAGGACTTAAAATGTCTAATGTTTTTCCTTCTTCAGTTCTCGGTTCTTCCGTTTTCTCTATTGCTGGTGTTTCGGCCATTTCTACGAATTTTGGCGCTAGAGTTGGTTCTCTGGCTTCGCTGGCCGAAGAGGCCCCACCAATAAACTCAGGCACTGTGGCTAGCTCAATACAGCGTGGAGGGTGGGTGAACACTTTTACCTTCTTCCTCTTCGGAGCTGGTTCCCTAGCAGCAGCCGAAGCAATTTCCTTTGCAGGAGAAGTATTTTTCCTTTTTTGGCCTCGCGTTGGATAATGGTAGTCGGGGTAGATAAACCCAATTGCATCAAATACTCGGTTGAGTCTCTTCTTCTTTCGGCCTCCGAAAGCTGCTGACAATGCAGTATTTTCGGCCTTTGAATATGCCCCAAGCAATTCATCACTTACATTCTCAATGCTTTTTAGCCAATCATCATCTGGTTCAACGAACTTATCTCCATACTTGAATGTATATTTCAGCCTGATTAGCCCACCCTCGTCAGCTTCTTTAACGGTCTCCTTCGGCATTTCCCAGTTATCTGCAAGTGGCCACACTCTGAAGGCAACGTGCTCTTGCATTAAGTCCCTAGTCCCAATAAAAGAGCAGACTACGCCGAAGGCTCTCTGACATTCTTCAGCTGCTTCGTCCATTTCTACCTTCGGTTTTCGGAGTCCGAAGCGCTGCCAGATAGGGCGCATGATGATATCTTTAATATCTTCTCGAACCTTCAAATCGTTTTTCACATAGAACCATTCCTTCATCCATTCCCTGGGCCATCTCTTCCGAAAAGTTGGCACGGGACAGCTTGACCTAGAGCGGGCACCAAAGCTATAACAACCAAAATTATTATGATATTGCTCCTTACCCCAGGGCTTCGTCTCATATACTAGCTCGTGTATATTGCAAAAGATTTTTGCACTTGGCTCCAGGCCCTGGCTCCTCACGGCCCAGACGAAGACTCCCAATCTTATCACTGCTTCAGGGGTAAGTTGATGAAGGTAAACCTGATATATTTTCAGAACTTCTACCACAAATCTACTTAGAGGGAATCGTAGCCCAGCTTTAAAAAAGCTTCGGAAGATCACGACTTCATTATCTTCGGGAGTCGGTGTAGTTTTTTCTCCGTCATCTGCCCTCACAATGGATATATCTCGGAAATATCTCCCCCTCATATTTTCAAGGTGACTCTGCTTTATAGTTGATTTTCCGAAATTTGAGTGACTAGGCCGCCACGGGCGATCTTTGGAATCCTCCCCACCACTATCCACATCATAACTATCACTGTCGCCAGTATCTTCAGATAAACCCTCCAAAGTCTCCCTGACAATCTTCTCCGTATTGGTCTTCGACATTGATTCAAGAAAACCCAGGTGCATTTCCTCAGAAAGACTTAGCTTCGAAGCACCAGCAACTTTCTTATCCTCAGACATCTTCGCGAATGCTGGCAAACTAGACTTGAAACCAAAGCTTAAAAATTTAAAACAGAGCAAATGCTGTCGCGTGCAGGCTGAAAAGGTGGGTGAGTAAAGAGCAGATGGCAAGAGAGCATGCCAAATAAACTCGTGGTGAGCTCGTATTTATACACCCAGTGTGTCGAAAACTGGAGGGCCCCGCTTGTCAATGACTGTTGCTATTCTAGCAAAAGGAAGGTGTTTTTTCGGACCTTCGACATAAAGCCTTCGTCCATTTCGCAATATGAATTTATCATTACAGTAAATTAATATTGCGAGGGGCTACTGTTGGGGGCCTTCGGCTCCCGAAGGTCCTCAAAAACATAGTTTGACAATGTTTTCCGAGTGTAATATGTGAACAGGCACCTTCGGAGTCAGGTCGCGGATATACAAGGGCAGGGTTAAGACGAAGCTTGACTGGAACAAAAAACGATCATGACGAAGGATAAGATGATCACGAAGCTATGTGCAAAAAAGCTTCGGAGTAACGAGAGAAAAGAGGAACCGACTTAAAGATGAAAAGCCAAATTGGACCTTGAAGAATTACTATAGAGTTATTGATAAATGTAAGGGGTATCTATGTAATTTTACAAGGGCTGCGTCCCGTGGCTATAAATAGGTGAACAGTACTCCCGTACTGTTCACGCTGACTTGGCATACGTTTCTTCACATCACGTCTGTACCTTTACTTTACATCGATCTGAAGGTACATTTATAATTCTATTTTATGAATTTAATAATGGAAATATATTAATAATAATACTGGAATTGGTACTCGTGTATTATATATGAATGCTATGTTTTACCATTTGTCAACCCTACGAAGATCTTTTCTTTGGTAACCTTCGTCCAAGATTTAGTATATCCGAAGGGATATACTGTTTTTAAGGACGAAGGAGTTTAACATTTAACACTTTTATGTTGTCTTGTTCTTAATTCATAGCATTTGAGAACAAGCCCCCAACATATAGATTTTCTAATTATCGGTAAATCCATAAGAAATTCATGAAGTCATTCAACCTCACAGATGTGGTATCTATTATTGTGAGTTCTACTTCCATAGTTGATCTTTTTAAAATAGTCTGCTTATAAAACTTCCATGAAAAAGCGCCACCTCCAAGTGAGAACATATATTCACTTATGGCGTACATCTCATCGGTATCAGATATCCATTTTGCATTATAATAACCCTATAGTAACATCAAATACCTAGTATAATGAGTATCATAGCTTATAGTATCTTTTAGACAACACATTACTCTCTCAACAACACGCTAACGATCACCCCCTCCCCC
Source organism: Zea luxurians (assembly GCA_029449295.1). Classification (NCBI taxonomy): domain Eukaryota; kingdom Viridiplantae; phylum Streptophyta; class Magnoliopsida; order Poales; family Poaceae; genus Zea; species Zea luxurians. The sequence continues at coordinate 16,023,960 of JAOPSE010000039.1, forward strand.
GAGTTTGACACAACCTAGCTTAGCTTTCTCACAACAAACAAAATATCGGGTCTTGTAGCTAGTTGATTGTCTAATGCTCATGACCATTCTTTCATTGGATAAATATAGTAATATACCCATATCACGAGAAATCAACAGTAAGTGTAATATATGAATCAGAACCATCTACTATTTTTATAAAAAAGAGCCACAAAATGTCCATATGAATTATTTATAAAACTCTCATGCTTCGCTTAGTGTCTTTCTCAATTTGTTTCACATACTTTATCTTAATAAAGTCTATTTAATGGTCAATATCTAAAAAGTCCAATGGGTGGAGAACTTCTTTTATTAATTGTTCAATCCTCACCTCATCATGTAGCATAAATGATAGTGTCACAATTTTGACAATGATTGTTTCTCATTTTGCTTTCACTTTAACGCTTACAACACACACATTCATAGAGGAAGAGGTATTTATCTCATTCACATGATCACAATTAAGAAGTAAATGAAACTTATCTGATGACAAAACAATATCAATCTCGTTAAACTTAATGATGTCCTTTTCTGTTCCGAAAATAATAGTGAATGTTCTTATGATCTAAGCATGATACATAAATGCAATTCCTTCTCATAGAAGGCACAAATAAAACATCATTTAGTTGAAGAATATTGCCACCATCTAACGCTAATGATGTGTCTTCAATGGCTTCAACATCAACTTTGAGCTCGTTGGTGACTCTAATTTTTTTTAACAGAAAGGGGAACCCCCCCCCTATTTCATTAGGAAATAGGAATAAAGTTCGACAGACTCCAAGGAAAACAGCTACTTATTACAAGACTTAGCCCACTAGGCTAACAGCAAAAGCTAAACATTTAGAACAGAATAGGATCTAAAAGTTCTCAGATTTCGCCCACTAAAAGTCACCAGCTACCAAGAGTTTTGGTAAATCCCAACTACTTATTACAACCAGAAAATTCTTAGCCCATGATGAAAGAAAGACTATAATATCAAAAGCTGGCAGGGATCAAGCAATTGGACATCCTACACATTCATTCATCACCAGAAGACATTAGTTGCACAAACGATAGTCCACCGGCGCCCAACCAAATCGTCGGTTGAAAATCTCTTTAGCCATTTTTCTGAGACGGGTGCTTCTTTCCAGCAGGATCTTTTTTGGAGTTTCTTTCTGAAGAATAGCCCAAGCATCCAACCAAGAACAACAAAGAAACAGAATGTCAGCAGCGTTAGAAAGATTGATGCTGCTAAAACAGCAGTCATTTCTAGTTTTCCAAAGAGACCAAAGCACAGCACTACAACCAATAGTGATTAGATTTCTTTCATAAACTTTGAATCCACATAACCACTTCCCAAACATATCATTGGAATTCTTGGGAAGGGAAATAGAATCAAGAACCATCTGAATCACCTTCCAAGTAAAAGAAGCCACCTGACAATCATAAAAAATATGACTAGTTGTTTCAAGACAGCCACACCAATCACACCTAGCATTACCTTGCCATTTTATTTTACTTAGGTTTTCTTTTGATAAGATCTTATCGTTTAGAATCAACCAGAGAAAAACTTTTATTCTCTGGGGAATTTTTGCCTTCCAAATAAACCAAAATGGAGTTCTGCCCCCATCTTGATTAAAATGATTATACATCGACTTCACCGAGTAACCTTTCTTATCCAACAACCAGGAAGGTTTGTCTTCCCTATCCGCAAGCCAATACATTCCACAGTTATTGTTCAAATCTTCTAATTGTTTAGCCCCTTCTCCAACTAACCTTCTTCTAAAAGTTAAAGAATTACAGTTACCACTCAAAGCCCAATTCACATTTATCTCTTTGTTAAGAGATAAGTCAAACAATCTCTTATATTTTATTGACAACGGGACATCACCACACCAAATATCACTCTAGAAACTGGTAGAGAGACCATTCCCAATTTCCATTTTTCTATTATTACAATACTTATCCTTGCAGTAAAGAAGACCTCGCCAGAATTGTGAGTCCCCTTGCTTTTTCCTTAAAATACATAAGGGCTTGCCTTTCATGTATTTTTTTAACAATTGTTTGCCACAGACCCTCTTCCTTTTCAAGTTTCCATAACCACTTAGTAAGAAGGCTTATGTTCATACATCTTAGATTTAAGATGCCAAGCCCCCCTTTATCTTTATCCGTGCAAACAGAATCCCAATTCGCCAGATGATATTTTTTTATTGTTTCCACCATACCACAGTAATCTTCTTCTAAAGATATCCATCTTTTTTAAAACAGAAGATGGTGCCAAATACAAGGAGTTCATGTAAAGGGGAATGTTAGACAAGCTACTATTAATCAGAGTCAATCTCCCTCCAAGACTCAGATACCTACCTTGCCAAACACTCAATTTTTTTTTCAAATTTCTCTTCAGTCTTAGCCCACTGAGAATTACTTAGCGTTTTATGATCAATAGGCACTCCAAGATAGCTCATGGGAAGATTTTTAATTGGACAAGTAAAAATCTCAGCGTAAGCATCTTTATTATTGTTAGCATTACCAAAACAATAAACCTCGCTTTTTTGAAAATTAATCTTAAGACCAGACATTTTTTCAAAAAGAACCAGAATAAATTTTAGGTTCCTTGCAAATTCAAGGTTATCTTGAAGTAAAAGAATTGTATCATCAGCATATTGAAGATACGCACATCCATTCTTTATAACATGAGGAATTAATCCTTCAATAAGTTTCTTTTCTTGAGCTTTTTCAATGAGACACGCCAGACCATCAGCTGCAATGTTAAACAATAAAGGCGAAAAGGGGTCACCCTGTCTAACCCCTTTATGAGTAGGAAAGAATAGACCAATCATACCATTAGTTCTAATGGCTACTTTCCCACCTTTCACCGTTTTCATCACCCAATCACTCCATTTGTCTCCAAAACCCTTCTGCTGGAGCATATTATATAAAAAATGCAGTTAACTTTGTCATAAGCCTTCTCAAAAACAATTTTGAGAATAATCCCATTTTGCTTTTTCCTTTTAACTTCATGAACTATCTCATGTAAAGCAACTACACAGTCCAAAATATATTTCCCTTTGACAAAACCGAATTGATTTTCACTAATGATTTTTTGAATGCAATTAGATAACCTATTATTCAAGGTTTTGGTAATTATTTTGTAACAGACATTCAAAAGACATATAGGTCTAAACTTTGTAATTTCCATAGCATTATCCACTTTAGGAATTAAAGTGATCAGACCATAATTGAGTCTTTCGATATCCAAAATTCCTTTACTGAAGTCATCGCACAAGTTCCAAATCTCTTTTTTAATGATGTCCCAAAAATCCTGAAAAAATTCAGCTGGAAGACCATCAGGACCTGGTGCACTATTATGTTTAAGGTCAAAAACAACCTTGTGAATCTCTTCAAGACTAAAAGGAATAGTAAGGGACTCTCTGTCTTCAGCACTAAGCTTTTTCATATTCATATCATTCATATGAATGGTCGAATTATTAGAGGGCCCAAAAAGATTCTTATAGAAATCAGAGGCAAGCTTATTAATTTCTTCCTCATTCTCAACGAGTCTATCATTATCATACAGAGCATGAATTCTCAGACGCCTTCTATTGCCATTTGCTTTTAGATGAAAATATTTAGTATTTTCATCACCGACAATGATATTTTTTTCTCTGGCAATTTGTTTCATCTTTGTTTCTTCTTCAGAAAGTAACTTCTTAAGTTGAAATTCGTATTCCAACTTCTCTTCTTTATCCTTTTCAGAAAGAATACTAGTCTCATTTTGAATATCCAATCTATTTATATTCTGTTTCAAAATGTTTATTTCCCTCCTTTTTTTCCTTCTTCATTAATATTCCAGCCTTTAAGAACTTTCTTCATTCTTTTAACTTTTTCTTTCCAAACATCAATACTGTTTTTACTTCTAACTGGAAGAGACCAGTTATTAGACACTATGTCTCTAAAACCTGGTCTTAATTTCCAGCTGAGTTCATATCTAAACTCATGAGAATGTTTTTTTTTCTCCTCAGTTTTAAGGAGAGGCACATGATCAGAAAGAGATCTATCAAGACCTCTAACCATAGCATTATGAAAAAGTAAATCCCAATCTGGGTTTACCAAAAAACTGTCCAGTTTTTCAAAGGTGGGGTTATCTCTATTATTTGACCAAGTGTAAAGCCTGTCAGAAAGGTCTAACTCAATAAGACCATGCATTTCTATAATCGAGTTGAAGAGATTACTCCATTTACTCAAAATACCAGGTTTATTTTTCTCTTCATTGGTTCTAATGACATTAAAATCACCACCAAAGATGGTCGGGCCTTTACTTTTCGAACAAATAGAAGAGAATTCACTAAGAAATCTGTCTTTATTTTCAACCTGGGCCGCACCATAAACATTTATAAAATTCCATGAAATGTTCTTATACTTATGATGGATCAAACAAGAAATCATAAACTCACTTATATCCTGACTAATAATATCAAAGATATCTGTATTAAAACCAACCAGAAGTCCACCAGATCTACCCTTAGGGGGGAGGAAATCCAAGTGAAATTCTTTTGGGGATTCAAAGCCTCAAACCAACTTTGTTCAAAATTTTTCTTCTTGGTCTCTTGAAGACCAATAAAGTCCACTTTGTATTTTGTAATGAGTTCCTGCAGAAACTCAAACTTTCCCGCTTTCACCAGACCCTGACAATTCCAAATGACTCCTATCATTATGGAACTATTAGATTTGCACCCTCTTTTCTATCGAAACTCCTTTTATTAGGTGTACACCTAACATTTGGAGAGTTCTTTTTCTTTTTATTTCTCAGAGAATATTTTTTTCTCTTCTTATATCTTTTTTCTATTGTGAGCCAACATTTTTTCTTTATCAGACTCGCTATCCAATAACTCCTGAACCATTTTATCTATAGAAACAACAATCTCATGTTCATAATCATCATCAGACATGTTTACTTTTTGTTCAAAATTAGAATTGGAATCACAAGTAATAGATCTTTCATTTTCAATCCTTTTAATTTCATCAAGATTCAAATTGATTTCCTCCTTATTCTTTCCTAGGCTAACATTAAGCAAATTAGCAATTTCAATTAAAGTATCATCATTAGAATTTAAAACAGAGAAAGGATTGGATGACATACCTTTATTTAGAAAAGCATCTTTAGCCGCCGCCCTTGAAATATCTTTTTCTGTTATTTTAATGTCTTCATTTGCCTCCAGTCTGGTACTTTTCCTGGTTCCTTCCACAACATCAGCTCCTTTTCCCTTGTTTTTCTTGTTTTTATCATCTGCATTCTTTCCCATACCTTCAGAATCTACTTTTTCATTCAGCATGTCATCCTGAGAGTTTATGGCATCCATTCCCATATCTTTGACCAACACATCAAGTTCTTGCGAACCGAGTAAATCATCTTCACTTTCATTAAAATCCACATCCCCTTCACTACCTTCTTTTTCACCTCCCTCCTTTATCACCCCTGATATTTTATCAGATTTTCCAGGAGTGATTAAAGACCCAATCATTTTAGAAGTTGATCCAGAATGATATTCAATGATCATATCATTTTCCTCTGTCATAAAATCTTCATTTTTTGCTTTTTTCCCACATTTCTCCATCACTGTTTTTCCAGATCTATGAACATCAACCGAGGCCCTTTTTCCCAAACTGACAGAATCATCATTCCAACCTTCTGCATCAATATTCTCTACTTTGAAGAATATGTCATACAAATAAGGTTTCACCCCAACCTCAATAACTTCTGGAATCATATCAATACTTTTGACATGAACTTTGAACCTAACCATATCTTTGGATTCTAGCGAGCTCAGATCTATTTCCTCAACTGCCCCAATTGTCGAGCCCAGTTCACATATAGCCTGGTAGTTAAGCAGTTCCTCTGGAACATTTTCAGCAACAACCCAAGTGGTATGGAGCCTAGACTTGGCTTTTGCTTGAGAAGACCAAGGTATAACACTGATTTTAATTCCAGATATTTTCATTTTTAATTTTGGAAAGTTCACAACCTCATCTAATCTTTCTTGAGAAGGAAACTGCATTAAAAAACCAGAAGGACATTTGGTGGCTTTCCAAGTTCTACCCCATGGAAAATGGAAGCTAAAATCCTGTTCCAGATCTTCGCACCTAACCTCACCCTCAAGCACTTTCACCAAACCTAAGAAACTTTTTCTGGGTTTTTTAGCAGCATTTTTAGCAAACTGAGAAGCATAAAACCCTAATCCATCAGCCGCCATACCCACAATAGGCATAGTAGGTTTGCTTTGCTTAGGCCAAACACATTTAGCAGTGACATGAGTTTCTTTCCTACAAATCTCACACCAAAGAGGCTTGAAACAATCCCTAGCGTGATGCCCTTCATCGCCACATTTTTGACAAAAAAGACGATGACCAAGATCTAGATCCATAGCAGCAGGATGCGTAGGGGGATTTTTGTTACCTGGATCAGCACCCTCTCCCGAAGATGAGATCTGAGAATCATTCTTGATCTCCGTCTTCACATGCGGGGGTCTCAAACGCCAACTTAAATTTCTGTGCCTTCCCCAGGGAGGTGAGTTTTGTCTCTGCAACTTGGGGTTTGGGCGTTCCCACTTCGTGTTCTTCCCTTTTGGATCCATTACAGCCAAGTCTCTAGGGATTTGGGAACCAATCCCTACTCTCGGCCACAGATCAGTGGAAGGAAGAGGACGAATAGGGGCAAATCTCCACCCCCCACAGAAGCTGGATTTCTCTTTGGTAGGCAGCCGCCAAAGCGCAGAGAGGAAAGCAGCAAGATGAGGAAGAGGGCGAGCTCCAACTAAGTCATCAGGAAACCCTAGCGGAGATCTCTGCGGCAACAACCTAGGGGAGGGGGAGAACTGCGGCGTGAGAGTGGATATGTTACCTGCGCAAGACGAGGTGACCACCGAGCAGACCGGCTCCTTTTCTGCGCGGCTTCCCTGCACCTGCACGGCCTGGGACGACTCGACTCCGGATGTCCATCCTCGCCATCTGCCCACTCGTGGAGCGGCCCAATCCTGTGTATATTTGGGCTTGCAGCCTTTCACCTTTTGGAAAGGAGGAGAAGACAGCTTCCCTCTGATGGAGTTTTTCTTGTGGAAAAGTTGAACCGGAGGAGGCCGGCCGGGAGAAGGGAGAGGAGAGAGACGAGGCATAGCCCATTTGGTCGTTGGTGACTCTAATACTTTTCTTTCATCTTTGAATGATCCTCTTCATATGAAATCTATATAAATAATTGGTGACATGAACAACTACACCCAAGCCAATCCATCAAGTATTAGTTGGCAATTCTAAATACTGAGATTCATCTATAAATACGAATTTATACGTAATGTTCTTGTTCAGTCACTTAAGAAACTAAATGCATTCCTTCATGTGATGCCATTTATAGCGACAACATCTGCTGGTGAAATCATCGACCTCTCTAGGTTGAGCTATGGAAAACAATGTTTCTCCATAAAACTTACTTCCTTGTTTTGCCACTGTTCTAGAGAACAAGGTAACTGTAATACTCCTTTCTCTTTGTGTTATGGCTCGGGCTGGGAAGAAACTAGGATTATGGTTTTGAGATTCGGAGAATTTAGGGTTCCAACTTAGGGTTAGAAACTTGGTTGCAAATTTACCCTCCCGTTCTTCTACTGGTGGTTGTAAAGTTTAAAACTCGAACCATGATGTGTTTGTGCTCGGTATACAGGATTCGCCAAATCCGAATAAAATCAACCCAAGACGTACACATCTGCCATCGCCGAGCATGCAATTAATTATGCTCGCACAGAGTTTGCATTGAAAAACACGAGTGATTTTACGTCGTATACTTCTGTCCGGAAAGGCGAAGTAGCCGTGGATGGAAGTACATATCATGCTCTTGGTGTGCCATGTGGAACGGAAGCAGTGATTATTCAACAAAGCCATATAATCTAATTAAATTAATCGAGCTTTTCTTTCTTTCACGTACAAGATCGAACAGTAGGGATTAGAGAACGCGCGATTGCTCACCAACCGTGTGATAAGCGTGCCTGGCGAAATCCAGTCCAGTCCACTGGGCACGTGGCCATTGCTCAATAATCAAGTTAAAGCATCAGTCTGCGCCATGGACGCCTAGCTACAAATAGGGCCGTTCGTCGGCGATCACCTTCAACCGGTCACCACCGTTCATCTATCAAGCTAGCCGCGCCAAAAACAAACTAGCTAGTGCTCAGCTCAGGTCAGGCACCACCACACTATAGAACCAGAAGCGTGACCAGCTACATACAGCTCGCTCTCCCATGGCCAGCTTCGCTGCTCAGCTCAGGGACAAGTTCCTCGGCGTCATCGACCACATCACCGGCTGGGCCAGCGGCGTCGCCAAGGATACGCCGCCAGAGGAGTCCACCAAGTTACAGTCACGCACCGTGCAGCAGGTATAGCAGCTGCAGCATGTGCGAGTGGACAGTCATCTGGTGCAATTAATTAATTATTAATAACAGCTTTGTTGCCGGATTATCTGTTCTTGTATGCAGCCCGTTGAGGTCCGATCGAGAGGTGACAAGGAACCCATTGTGCAAAAGGGGGACGAAGCAGGGGCGAACTGATACCACCCTTGTCTAGAAATGTGGCTCTACTACGGCGTGCATGTTTGCTGATGCCCTCAACTCTCTTAATGTTGCATCCACCGTTTTCATGTTGTTCTTTTCCTTCTCGTTGTTGTAAGCTGGAGACGTGAGTGCCATATCTTATATTTTAATATATAATCATTTGTAATGTATGGAAGCTGCAATTTGATCTGCATTCTTCTATAATTTGTCTCCTATATATATATTTTTGGTCATTTTATTTTTACGGCAATACCTTTAGTTTGTAAAAATTTCTTTCGTTAAGCTAACAATGTAAGGTTAATAACTAAGATCATCTAAAGTTTACTAGGTGAGTGCTCGTGCGTTGCAACGGGAACATATAATAACATAATAACTTATATATAAAATGTGTCTTATATTGTTATAAGAAAATGTTTCATAATCCATTTGTAATCCTAGCCATACATAATTTTTGTTATTTTAATTTAGCTGTTTCACTACTACATTGCAACCATCAATATCATGCAGACTTCGATATATGCCACGATTGCATGGTCTCATCATTGAAGGGCATGTGCCACACCTACTTTAGGGATGAAAACGGAACGGATACAGCCGGATACAAGGTCATCCCGTATCCTACCCTAATGTATTTTCTCTCATATACGGGACCGGATACGGGTAGTTAAGATTCGGAACGGATACAGGACGGGACCGGGTAATAATCCGGACGGGTAAGAAACGGATAACAGATACTACTCGGGTAGGTACCGGATAATTGTCAGGTAGTTCGTTCGATGATATTAATTGTCCAACCATCCAACAAACACATAAGTTAAGCAATACATAATCATGTATATGATGGATCAAATGTAAGAAAGGAAACCGATAAAATTGATATCATGCAGTTCAAAGTTACTTATCACAAGGACATTGTAGAACCAACACCACAATATTTAAAATTCATAAAATATTCTAGTTTCTCTCAAAATTTGCAAATAAGTTACAAAAACTAATAAATATTTTATACAAAGATAACTCAAGTCCTCATGAAAATGATAAAGTAAAGTACTGATTATGTTGAAACTTGGATATTTACACTGATTTCACATGTAACTCATACAAATAAGAGAAAGTGAAATAGAATAAACGCGTGTATCTTATAGATCTTATAATCCAAACATTTTTTATTGTTATATATGGATATATGTTGTGTCTCCATAAAATTTCACGATTTTTTGAGGCTATTTATGTATTATTAATTTCTTGTCATAGAAAATCATCAAAATATAATTAAATCCTTAAAATATTGTAGTATCGACCGAAAAATAAAAATAAGTTATCAATACTAATAAATAGTCAATAAAAAGATAACCTTAAGTTCCCACGTGGAGATAACTTTAAGCCCACACATAAAAATGGTAAAGTCTATTAATTTGATATAAATTTGGACATTATTTCAATAATTTTGGTCTAAAGATATGTTTAAACAAAAAATTGATGTATTACAAACTTATAGATCTCCTCAAGCTCTACAATTTTCATATAAACTTTATCTTCATTCGATTTCATATGTAAAAGTTATGATTTTATAACTATATTATGCAGAAAAAGAAAAAATGGGTACCCAAATTCCAGGTACCCGTATCCGACCCGAATATCCGGATATTTTCCGAGTAGTTCTTGCTCCATATCCGACCCAAATCCGAAGCTACAGTATCCGTGTATTACCGTATCCGTCCTGAATATAAAACTACCCGAATCCGTATCCGAAAAACTGGTATTAGCACTACCTGTATCCGGTACCCGACGGGTATACCCTACCCGTTTCACCCCTAACACCTGCCGGTAGAAGTTCCCTCGTACATTGTCAGTCATCAGGTACGCACCACCATACACGCTTGCTTAAACAAAAAAAGCAAGTGTATGTGTTTGCGAAGAGAATTAAAGGCAGACCGGCACAAAAGCTACCCCGACGATGGCGAGTGGTCATTACTGTCGGTCCTCCTCTGCGTCACCTCTGGCGCAAAGATGACGCTATAGTCCTTGATATAGTAGTCGTCGAACGCGCACGACATGGCGAGTACCGATGACTCTTGGTTGGGCTGCTAAACGAAGTGCACCCCGATCTCATCAGCGAGGTAGTACACCTAGCAGTTGCACCACCAGATGTGCTACTCCTCTACATACATCTTGTTCGATGACACTCACACAACGTCAGCAACGGCCGTCGTCCCAGCGCACAAGAATTCATGGCCGGTCAGTAGTGACTTACGTGGCAGATTGAGCTTCAGGTGATGATGAGCTGGACGGTGTGACAGTGCCATTGTCGGATGCGGTGCCCAGAACAACCCAAGAGTCGCCGGCGTTGGTGACGACCATGAGGTCCCCCTGTTTGAGATGGACAGCACGGTGCAGCCGCTCTGGACCGCGTTCAAGCGGCGGCTGCGGCGGAGCTTGCCGAACACAGCGACGCATGCGGCCACGTAGTACTGCTTCCAGAGGTCGAACTGGCAGTTGCCAAGCTTCTTCTCGTCGTCGATGAGCGACGCCAACGCGAGCGCCTCCTGCCAGTGGTGTTTGTTCGGGGTTTCCAAGTAAGAAACATGGATTCGTCTTTAGCGTTGGTTTATGAAAACGACTCACAAGTCAGAACCATGGAAAAAATATTACGGAGAATAAATGTCACACATATAAAAAGAATTTAAGTTGAAAACATTATTCAAACAAAAGAATTGCATACAAGGTTCTTCTTTAAATACTACTCGCTTCATCCAAAACTATAATTCAGGAATCTCGTTGATAATTATCTACTACTACACATTGTGCAAAGGTAGCAGGTAGGCTTTGGGAGAGATATAGTAGATATTTTTACTGTAACAAATATTGACATAAACACACATGTGGTGTAGTGGTAGTTACGAGCACATTTGCTTGAGAGGTCGCAGGTGTCACACCCGGTTTTTAGAAGGCAAACCGAATGCGAACCATGTACGTGCTAGGATCAGTTATTCACGTACACAGCAGTTACATAACATGGACATCATCACACAGTGCTCAAATAGTATTAAAAAGGGGAAATAATAGTCGATTACATCATACGTCTGAGACGTCCATATAGTTCTTACAATAAATCAAAGTGCGGAAAAGAAACGTAGATAACACGGCCTTCACAGGCAGCCGACTGGGGGTTGCCGCTAACCCACGCCTAGAACTCGTCGTAGTCTTGGAACTCCTGGAAGTCTCCTTCCACAGCTTCATCTTCTCCTGAGCAGTGGTTGCAATGCTGACAACCTGGGGGGGGGGGGTTTGGTGTGTAGAGCAAGGGTGAGTACACATCAACATACTCAGCAAGCATCCCGTTTGGCTATAGTGGACTAGCTTTATGTGGGGATAAGTCAAGCAGTTGCTTTTAATTGGTCAGGTTATTACTTACTAGTAGAAAGCCAGGTTTTAACATTAACCCAAGTTATTAGCCCAATGTATCCTTTCCAAACGGAAAGAATACCACTTACCATTACCATAATCATAACCAGAATCATCAATCTCATTGCCACCTGTACCAAAATGTCTCTGATCAAGTATCACTAATCTCTGGAGCTCCCTTGGCCGCTCATAACCGCGAGCACGGCTGATATATCAGTTTCATAACACTCTGCAGAGGTTGCGCACTTTACCCACAAGCCGTGATTCCCTCTTGCCTCGGGCTGATCAAACCCTTAAACACTACCAAGGTGAATAGGCAGGGTCTCACTACGTAGCCTTTACAAAGATTCCCCGGGGCTGTAGCCACCCGTTAGGTTTCCTAAATGTACCGCACTCCTCCCCAAGGGACAAATCAACCTTGGCAGAGCGAGCCGCATACACCGAGCCCCATTGACGGCACAACGGCTAAGCGAACTACACCCCGGTTCCTCTAATTATTCAGCTAAGGGCGTCCCATTCCACCCTCATGGTTGCACTGTTTTCCCGGGCGGTCATCCATTGAACAGGTCCTTACGGAGAGGCACTCGAGAAACCGCTCGAGTCCCCTTAAATGCCACAAGTACGATCATAAATAAGAAGGGGAAAACAGCGTATCATAGATAATCACATCATGTTCATTGATTAGAGTTGAGCAATAGCATCAAACTAAGCAGTAATAATCCGACCCAAATAGGTAAACAAGGACATGGATAACAAAAGCTAGTCAATCCTTAGGTATAAATGTGTAATGCGGGAGGTGAATTAAAGAATGAATAGGACAGAAATAGGTCAAAGGACACTTGCCTCCACCAACCGACTGCTGCTCAGGGGCTTCTCCTGCGAATTCCTCGGGTTCTTCGACCGGATCGTTCTCTATGCGAGCGCAAACATACATACATCCACATATTTAATACAAAAGAACAGTACACCATACAAGGGAACAAGTAAAGTGAGTATGCATCAAGTATGACATTTGACATCGCATTTGTTATGGTTAGAAAGAAACGGGAAAGATCTCGCAGGGGTTTAAAGTTTATGCACTAATGATTAGTTACGATTGATTCTTAACAAAAGAATTCTGTTATATGCACTTAATGGAAACCTAATCATTTTTAGTTGATCGACTTTGAATGAGATAAACAATTAACTACGTGAATCAACTAGCATAACGGAATTTTAAATTAAACTTCCTATTTTCCATAGCATAAACAATGATTAGTCTACCTAACATAAGGTAATCATGATCACAGAAAGCAAATAAAATAAAATAAAAAAAATAAAAAAAACAGAGGGGGGGGGCGGTTGAACCGGCCCTAGGGCGGTTGAACCGGCCCTGGGCTGGGCGGCCGAGCTGGGGCGGGGCGCGGGCGCGGGCAGCCGAGCTGGGGGCGGCTGGGCGGCTGAGCCGGCCCGGGGCGGTTGAACCGGCCCTGCGCAGGGGGCGCGGCCAAGGGCCAGGCGGGCGGGCCAGGCGCGGCCAGCGGCCGGCCGGGGCGCGGCTGGGGCGGGCTGGGGGCTGGCCGGGGGGCGGCTAGGCGCGGCCGGGGCCGACCAGGGCGCGGCCAGGCGGCCGGGGAGCGCGGCCAGAGGCCAGGCGCGGCCAGGGCCAGGCGCGGCCGACGGGCTGGGGGAAAGGGGAGGGGAGAGGGGAGAGGGAGAGAGAGGAGAGAGGAGGGGGGGCTCACCGGCGTCGGGGAGCGACGGCGAGGGGCGGCCGGCGGCAGGGGCGGCCGAGGGCGGCGGTTAGGCAGGGGGCGGCGGCGGCTTAGGGAGAGAGAGAGGGAAAATGAGAGGGAGAGGGAGAGGGTTTGGGGAAAAAGGGAGATGGGGGGGCGGCTGGGCCTTGCCAAGGCCCAAGAGGGGCGCCAGGGGCGGCTGGGCCGACCAGAAGCGGCCCACGGCGCGGGAGAGAGAGGAAAAGAGGAGAGAGAAAGAGAGAGAAAGAAAAAGAAAAGATTATTTCCCTGTTTTCGAAATCCGATCTTTCTAGATGAATGCATTTGCACTTTCAAACAATCAAAAAAAATGCAAGGTTCGGCATGGTGCATCAAACAACACAAAGTATTTTTAGAGTTTTTCTTACACGGGAAATCCAAACCGAATCCCGCTAAAACTTTGGAAAAGATCAAGGTTTAGCGAGGGAAAAAGAAAAGGAAAAGGTAACGCCCGAATTTTGGCGAAAGAAAAGAAAAAAAATTCGACTGCAAAATTCGGGGCGTTACAAACCTATCCCCCTTAAAAGAATCTCGCCCTCGAGATTCAGGGCTGGCTAGCAAAGAGCTCTGGGTACTTGGCCATCAAATCATCTTCACGCTCCCAGGTTGCTTCTTCCTCAGAGTGGTGACTCCATCTGACTTTGCACATTCTGGTGGTCTTCCTTCGGGTGACTCTATCTGCAACCTCAAGGATCTGAGCTGGCTTCTCAACATAGGTCAAGTCCTCCTGGACTTCTAGACCTTCCACTGGCAACTGCTCTTCTGGCACACGCAAGCACTTCTTCAACTGAGACACATGAAAGACATCATGCACAGCTGACAAATTCTCTGGCAGACTGAGCTGATAAGCCACTTCTCCACGCTTTGAGAGGATCTGGTACGGACCAATGTAGCGGGGTGCTAGCTTGCCTTTGATTCCGAACCTTCTGACTCCCCTGATCGGTGACACTTTCAGATAGACAAAGTCTCCGACTTCAAAACTCAGCTCTCTTCTTCTTGTGTCTGCATAGCTTCGCTGCCTCGATTGCGCTATCTTCAGATTCTCTCGGACCATCTTGATGTTCTCTTCGGCTTCAAGCAGAATGTCTGGCCCAAACACTTGCTTCTCTCCAGGCTGATCCCATTGCAACGGAGTTCTGCAACTCCTTCCATAAAGCGCTTGAAATGGTGACATCTTCAAACTGGCCTGGTAACTGTTGTTATAGGAAAACTCTGCATAAGGCAATCGCTTGTCCCATCCGGACTGATCTTGCAACGCACAGGCTCTCAACATGTCTTCAAGAATTTGATTGGTTCTTTCGGTCTGGCCATCTGTCTGCGGGTGATAAGCTGAACTGAAATTCAGATGCGTGCCCAAAGCTTCATGCAACTGCTGCCAGAAATGAGAGGTGAACTGCGTTCCTCTGTCTGACACTATCTTCTTTGGCACACCATGAAGACAAACGATCCGAGACATATACAACTCTGCCAATACGGCACTGCTGTAGGTGGTCTTGACAGGTATGAAGTGGGCTGACTTGGTTAAACGATCCACTACTACCCAAATGGAATCGTAGCCGGCTCGAGTGCGAGGCAATCCGACTATGAAATCCATACCGATTTCATCCCATTTCCACCGAGGGATCTGCAACGGTTGCAACAATCCAGCTGGTCTCTGGTGCTCTGCCTTAATTCTTCGACAACTATCGCACTTAGCCACGTGCTCTGCGATTTCCCTCTTCATTCCATACCACCAGAATTTCTTCTTCAGATCCTGATACATCTTCTCACTGCCAGGGTGAATCGAATAAGCTGTCTCATGAGCTTCCTTGAGAATCAACTCCCGAATGGACTGGACATTGGGAACACACAAGCGGTCTTTGAACCATATCACGCCTTCTGCATCTTCTCGAAAATCTTTGCCTCTGCCATCTAGAATCAGTCGCCGGATCTCACTGATCTTCTCATCATTCTTCTGCGCTTCTTTGATTTCGCGCTCCAAGGTAGGTTCCAATTCAACTGTGACTCCTCGCGAATTGTTCAGAAATCCGAGACTCAACCTGTCAAACTCTTTGGCCAACTCATAAGGCATCGGACGAGCGACCATCAGATTGACTTGACTCTTTCTGCTCAAAGCATCTGCCACTACGTTTGCTTTGCCTGGATGGTAATGGATCTCCAACTCATAGTCTTTGATCAATTCTAACCATCTCCGCTGCCTCATATTCAATTCTGACTGAGTGAATATGTACTTAAGACTCTTGTGGTCTGTGTAAACATCGCATTTCTGTCCATACAGATAGTGCCTCCATGTCTTCAGTGCGTGAACCACTGCTGCCAACTCTAGATCATGGATTGGGTAGTTCTTCTCATGAACCTTCAGCTGTCGGGACGAGTAAGCCACAACTCTTCCCTCTTGCATCAACACGCATCCCAAACCTGTGTAACAAGCATCACAGTACACAGAGAAGGGCTTGTGCACATCAGGCAAGACTAGGACAGGCGCTGTTGTCAACTTCTCTTTCAGCGCTTCAAAGGCCTCCTGACATTTCTGGGTCCACTTGAACTCAACCTTGTTGCCTAGCAACGCTGTCATTGGTTTCGCAATCTTCGAAAACCCTTCAATGAATCGCCGATAATATCCGGCCATTCCAATGAAGCTCTTGATTCCTCGAGCATCCGTTGGCGCTTTCCAGTTCAGAATGTCTGCCACTTTCTTCGGATCCACAGCCAATCCTTCTTTGTTGATTATGTGACCCAAGAACAGGACTTCATTGATCCAGAACTCACACTTGCTCAACTTTGCATACAGCTGGTGCTCTCGCAATCTCTGCAATACCATCCTCAAATGATCTGCATGCTCTTCTTCGCTTTGAGAATAAATCAGAATGTCATCGATGAATACCACCACAAACTTGTCAAGGTAATCCATGAATACACTGTTCATCAAGTTCATAAAGAACGCTGGTGCATTGGTCAAACCAAAATACATCACTGTGAACTCATACAAACCATACTTGGTAATGAATGCCGTCTTCGGAATGTCCGAAGGTCGGATCCTGAGCTGATGATAACCTGACCTCAGATCGATCTTGGAGAACACACTGGCTCCTCTCAACTGGTCGAACAGATCTTCTATTCTGGGCAAGGGATACTTGTTCTTGATCGTGACTTCATTCAAAGCTCGATAATCGATACACATCCTCTTGGTGCCATCTTTCTTCTCCACAAACAAGACAGGGGCGGCCCAAGGCGAGGTGCTTGGCCGGATGTAACCTTTCTCTGACAGCTCATCAATCTGCTTCTTAAGCTCAACCAACTCTGGTCCAGATATTCTGTAAGCTCTCTTAAAGATAGGGGCGGTTCCAGGAAGTAGCTCTATGGCAAACTCAACTTTCCGCTCTGGTGGCATACTCGGTAAGTCCTTTGGAAACACATCTGGGAATTCAGACACAACCTTGATACTCTCAATTGGGTCTGCTTCACTGCTATCGACAGCCATCTGATAACAACTTCCTTTCTTTGGCTCAGGCGGGACTAACTCGGTCACCACTTCCTCTCCTAGTGGGGACACCAACTTGATTGTCCTTTTATCACAACTGATAACTGCCTGATACTTATCTAGCCAATTCATCCCTAGGATGACATCTATTCCCTGAGTACCCATTACTATGAGGTTAGCGGGAAACGCTATCCCCCTTATTTCCACACTTACATTCAAACAAATGCTATCAGCTCGAATTCTACCACCGGCTGAGTCAATTTGAATGGGGGTTGACATGGTAGTAATTGGAAGATTATGTGCTTCTACCCATGATGCAGTAATAAAAGAATGCGTTGCTCCAGTATCAAATAACACTTCTGCAATATGGGAGTCGACTGGGAACATACCTACTATCATGCCGGGAGTCTCCTGAACTGCTTCAGCCTCCAAATGGTTCAGTCTCCCATGATTATAGCGCGGTTGAGAGCGGTTGCCTGCTCCAGACTGAGACGCATTCTGCTTTGCTGGGGCATTGGGGCCTGACTGCTGCTGGGCTGCCTTCTTCGGGCATTGCATCACCCAGTGGCCTTGCTCTCCACAGTGGAAACATGCTCTGTTTCCAACCTGAGCTGGTGCTGCCTGATTGCTCCGCTGGTTTGCTGGGGCAGGAAGACGAGGTGTCTGCTGATTCTGCCTCGGAAACTGACCTCCTGACTGATTGCTCTGACGGTTCTGGTACTGGTGCTGAGGATACTGCCTTTGGAACTGCTGATACTGCTGACGCTGCTGATGCTGCTGAGGTGGACGCTGGTTCTGCCTGAACTGCTGAGGTCGATTGCCTGAGAAACGAGGACGGCTGCTGCTTCCAGGCTGGGGTCCACTGATCTTGCGCTTACGATCTTCCATCTCCTTACGCTTCCTTTCTGTCATGATTGCTCTGTCAATCAGGTGCTGGAATGTCGGGAAGGTATGATTCATCAACTGATACTGTAGAGGGTCAACCAAGCCTCTCAAGAAACGGTACTGTCGCTTGGCGTCGGTGTTGACATCTTTAGGAGCATAGCGAGACAACTGCAGAAACCTGTCTCGATACTCACTGACAGATGATGACCCTTGCTTAAGGGCCAGGAACTCCTCCTTCTTCACTGTCATCAGACCTGCAGGCACATGGTACTGACGAAAGCTACCTCTGAACTCTTCCCAGGTGATGGCATCGGGGTTGGCATGGGTGGCGAGGTAAGACTCCCACCATGACTGGGCTGCTCCTCTCAACAGACGGGGACCATACAAGACTTTCTCCCTGTCATCACACTGAGCGGTATGCAACTCCCGCTCCACAGTGCGCAGCCAATCTTCAGCATCCATGGGGTCAGAAGAGTGAGCGAACGTTGGGGGATGACCTCTCATGAATTCAGCACGCTTGTCTCTAGGCATCTGAGGCATCTGAGGCTGGGGTGGTGCTTGCTGCTGCTGCTGCTGAATGGCGGCCAGAGTCTGACCGATGGCCTGAACTGCCTGAGTCTGCATCAGAAACATCTGCTCGATCGACATCGGGGGCGGGGGTGGCAGCTGCTGCTGCTGGGGCGCCTCATCTTGCTGACCGGCTTGCTCCTGCTGAGCACGCCTTCCTCCTCTGCGCCTGTTCTCTGACATCTGCAGAACGCAACCACACATCAGAACTGATCTGGCAAATCTTGCAGCATAAGAAAAGAGTATAGAATTCTCCAACAGCACTGAACAGATGAGCATCTTCACTGATCTCCAACACAGACCACACAGCTTCTCAGATAAAGAGGAAAGTAGAATAAAGGGTTTCCCAACTATATAACTAACTCCATTAACATAATAGGTAAGCCAAAATGCAGGGGATACCCACACTCTGGTGACAGTCATTACAAAGATCCAAACCAAACATAGTTCATCATGACAAACATAAATGCACAGGATATAGCAAACTACCCTGTCTAACTAAGACTAACTAAGACCGAGACTAACGCTAAGACTGAAGCTTCTATGTATATATATTTCGTATTAATTACAAGATCCAACTCTAACGATCTATGGTTCTAGATTTATCTTGGTCTTGCAGTCGGGATTGCCATAGGACTGGTGTCCACGCCGAGGTGAGCGGTACGGGTGCTGAGTCCCAACGGGAGCGGGGGAACCATCATCCAAGTGACGACGCTCCGCGCGCTCAGCTCGCAGCAGGGCGATCTCAGCACGAGCCCTACTCAGCTCGTCTAGTGCATGGTCCAGCTCCGTGTTTAGCACGGCGGCTAGGTTGACTGTGCTGCTCAACCTAGGATTGTCCTCACCAGCAGGTGAAACAATCACGCCTCCTGTGCTGCCAGATGGACGGCGGGGGTAATACTTCAGGTCGAGACCGTCAGCTACCCCACCGAGAACCGAGCAGTAGTGCGAAAGCGCACGCCGTGCAGCATCCTGCATGGCTGCCTCAGCTGAGTCCCGCTCAGAGATAGAATAGTGCTCTGAGCAAGCCTCCGCGCCCTGGAGACTGTTCTCCGGACGGCGCACCAAGCAGGTCACCTCCCAGCGGTCCGGGTAGACCCCGCGACTATGCTGGTAGACCACACAGCGATACTCGATGGACCAAGTACGCCGGTCAAGTGCCCGACGTAGCAGGGTGTCGAGCGCGTCGTGGAAGTGACACCCGCGAGCAGCGTCGCGAGTGATGGGTCGAGCAACCCATCCTTCCGGCTCATGGTTAGAGAGGTCGAGGTCGTGGCTCGAGCTGTCGTCGCCACCTCCGTCGTCTGGGTCTCCTCCAGCAGCTACTCCAGAAGCTGGGACGCCCAGTGGTGGTGCAGGGGGCGCCTCCAGGGGAAGCACAGGGGAGCAGCTCCTCACAGACTCTATCTCCTGTTGGAGCGAGAAGGAAGAGCCTTGCTGCTCCTGACGTCGACGTTCCTGCTCCTCATGCAGGCGGTGGTGCAGTCTCTCCAAGTGGCTGGACTGTCCAGCCACGGGACGGCGAAGCGGACGCTCAGCAAGGCGGGAGGTAAGAAGGGGATGATGGACTTTCGTGCAGTGTGTCTAAGTCGAGCCATCTACAAAAGACATCGCAAGCAAAAGGGTGAGAACAGAATTAATATGACCAGCAAATAATGAACCATAAATAAATGAAGGATTAGAATAAAACATAATTTTCAGCAAGGCATAATATATAGTAGAACATAGGTTTGGTCAGTAGGACCAACTTTTGAAGGGATACCAAAGTCAAGGCAGGGACAGAGGTCTATAATCCTTAGAACGACCATTCTACTCTAGGTTAGCGGTCCTACAGTCAGCACGGCTTTGATACCACTTATGTCACACCCGGTTTTTAGAAGGCAAACCGAATGCGAACCATGTACGTGCCAGGATCAGTTATTCACGTACACAGCAGTTACATAACATGGACATCATCACACAGTGCTCAAATAGTATTAAAAAGGGGAAATAATAGTCGATTACATCATACGTCTGAGACGTCCATATAGTTCTTACAATAAATCAAAGTGCGGAAAAGAAACGTAGATAACACGGCCTTCACAGGCAGCCGACTGGGGGTTGCCGCTAACCCACGCCTAGAACTCGTCGTAGTCTTGGAACTCCTGGAAGTCTCCTTCCACAGCTTCATCTTCTCCTGAGCAGTGGTTGCAATGCTGACAACCTGGGGGGGGGTTTGGTGTGTAGAGCAAGGGTGAGTACACATCAACATACTCAGCAAGCATCCCGTTTGGCTATAGTGGACTAGCTTTATGTGGGGATAAGTCAAGCAGTTGCTTTTAATTGGTCAGGTTATTACTTACTAGTAGAAAGCCAGGTTTTAACATTAACCCAAGTTATTAGCCCAATGTATCCTTTCCAAACGGAAAGAATACCACTTACCATTACCATAATCATAACCAGAATCATCAATCTCATTGCCACCTGTACCAAAATGTCTCTGATCAAGTATCACTAATCTCTGGAGCTCCCTTGGCCGCTCATAACCGCGAGCACGGCTGATATATCAGTTTCATAACACTCTGCAGAGGTTGCGCACTTTACCCACAAGCCGTGATTCCCTTTTGCCTCGGGCTGATCAAACCCTTAAACACTACCAAGGTGAATAGGCAGGGTCTCACTACGTAGCCTTTACAAAGATTCCCCGGGGCTGTAGCCACCCGTTAGGTTTCCTAAATGTACCGCACTCCTCCCCAAGGGACAAATCAACCTTGGCAGAGCGAGCCGCATACACCGAGCCCCATTGACGGCACAACGGCTAAGCGAACTACACCCCGGTTCCTCTAATTATTCAGCTAAGGGCGTCCCATTCCACCCTCATGGTTGCACTGTTTTCCCGGGCGGTCATCCATTGAACAGGTCCTTACGGAGAGGCACTCGAGAAACCGCTCGAGTCCCCTTAAATGCCACAAGTACGATCATAAATAAGAAGGGGAAAACAGTGTATCATAGATAATCACATCATGTTCATTGATTAGAGTTGAGCAATAGCATCAAACTAAGCAGTAATAATCTGACCCAAATAGGTAAACAAGGACATGGATAACAAAAGCTAGTCAATCCTTAGGTATAAATGTGTAATGCGGGAGGTGAATTAAAGAATGAATAGGACAGAAATAGGTCAAAGGACACTTGCCTCCACCAACCGACTGCTGCTCAGGGGCTTCTCCTGCGAATTCCTCGGGTTCTTCGACCGGATCGTTCTCTATGCGAGCGCAAACATACATACATCCACATATTTAATACAAAAGAACAGTACACCATACAAGGGAACAAGTAAAGTGAGTATGCATCAAGTATGACATTTGACATCGCATTTGTTATGGTTAGAAAGAAACGGGAAAGATCTCGCAGGGGTTTAAAGTTTATGCACTAATGATTAGTTACGATTGATTCTTAACAAAAGAATTCTGTTATATGCACTTAATGGAAACCTAATCATTTTTAGTTGATCGACTTTGAATGAGATAAACAATTAACTACGTGAATCAACTAGCATAACGGAATTTTAAATTAAACTTCCTATTTTCCATAGCATAAACAATGATTAGTCTACCTAACATAAGGTAATCATGATCACAGAAAGTAAATAAAATAAAATAAAAAAAATAAAAAAACAGAGGGGGGCGGTTGAACCGGCCCTAGGGCGGTTGAACCGGCCCTGGGCTGGGCGGCCGAGCTGGGGCGGGGCGCGGGCGCGGGCAGCCGAGCTGGGGGCGGCTGGGCGGCTGAGCCGGCCCGGGGCGGTTGAACCGGCCCTGCGCAGGGGGCGCGGCCAAGGGCCAGGCGGGCGGGCCAGGCACGGCCAGCGGCCGGCTGGGGCGCGGCCAGGCGCGGCCAGCGGCCGGCCGGGGCGCGGCTGGGGCGGGCTGGGGGCTGGCCGGGGGGCGGCTAGGCGCGGCCGGGGCCGGCCAGGGCGCGGCCAGGCGGCCGGGGAGCGCGGCCAGAGGCCAGGCGCGGCCAGGGCCAGGCGCGGCCGGCGGGCTGGGGGAAAGGGGAGGGGAGAGGGGAGAGGGAGAGAGAGGAGAGAGGAGGGGGGGCTCACCGGCGTCGGGGAGCGACGGCGAGGGGCGGCCGGCGGCAGGGGCGGCCGAGGGCGGCGGTTAGGCAGGGGGCGGCGGCGGCTTAGGGAGAGAGAGAGGGAAAATGAGAGGGAGAGGGAGAGGGTTTGGGGAAAAAGGGAGATGGGGGGCGGCTGGGCCTTGCCAAGGCCCAAGAGGGGGCGCCAGGGGCGGCTGGGCCGACCAGAAGCGGCCCACGGCGCGGGAGAGAGAGGAAAAGAGGAGAGAGAAAGAAAAAGAAAAGATTATTTCCCTGTTTTCGAAATCCGATCTTTCTAGATGAATGCATTTGCACTTTCAAACAATCAAAAAAAATGCAAGGTTCGGCATGGTGCATCAAACAACACAAAGTATTTTTAGAGTTTTTCTTACACGGGAAATCCAAACCGAATCCCGCTAAAACTTTGGAAAAGATCAAGGTTTAGCGAGGGAAAAAGAAAAGGAAAAGGTAACGCCCGAATTTTGGCGAGTAAAGAAAAGAAAAAAAATTCGACTGCAAAATTCGGGGCGTTACACCAGGTTTGAATCCCATTGAGGCTACATTTATGTTTTTTTACTTTAATTTTAGCTAGGCTTGGGATACACGTGGGAATGTGAATGAGATTTGCGGGGAGGGAAGAATGAGAAAGACAGTGCGGGGAGGGGGGAATGGGAATGACAGAACACGGAATGTGCGGGGAGGGGGAAATGACAGAACACGGAATGGCAGCCTACCCCTTACCGCCTTAATAAGTAGTAGAGATTACTTTTTGTCGGCACGACTCATGTTTCTATCCAAATAGTCAAGTACTCCATTTTCTCTCTATGGCTGTTGTATCACTATTTATAATAATATATCACCAGCAATTTGTACCATGAACTGTTGGTGAAATAATTTTCGTCCACGGTCGACCGTGTCCAACAAAATATCTATATATAGGCTGTACTGTTTGTAAAGTAAAGTTTAAATATAGAGATAAAGATAGATAGTCTTACCGTCACAAATCATGAGTGAACGTGAAAGACCATATAGAAACATTTTCATCATCAGTTCTTGTCATGAAAATTGGTGAAAATGAGGTCTTAATTGTTAACATGCCGTATCCATATAGCATCCCAAACTATATATACGAAGCCTAAGGTTTTCAGCTAGGGCTGGAAACGAGCCGAGCCGGGCTCGGCTCGATTCGGTGTGGCTCGGTGCCTGAACGAGCTCGGCTCGGCTCGGCTCGTCCATTCCATGAGCTGGCGAAAGAGGCTCGGCTCGGCTCGACATTGGCTCGCGAGCCGGCTCGGCTCGGCTCGCGAGCCATATTCTGGTACTTTTTGTTGCATTATTTAGTGAATTAACATTATATAAATTTGAAATATGGAATCATCATTCAACATTATGAGTAATTTAAATTATAAATTGTAATATATTCATCATCAAAGACTAAAAAATAAGCTATTATCCATAAAATTATCTAATATTCATTATTATTTTATAAATTGGTTATTTTTGCCCGGTTCGCGAGCCGGCTCGCGAGCTGGAACGAGCCGGCTCGGCTCGGCTCGCTGCAAAAACGAGCTCCGAGAAGGGGCTCGGCTCGGCTCGTTCGAGGCTCGCGAGCCGCTCCGAGCTCGAGCCGACTCGTGAGCCTCAAGCTTATTTTCCAGCCCTATTTTCAGCTGCATTACTCCATCTCCAATAATTTCAGTCGATGTCCCCTATTAATATTTTATGGGCCTGCCCCATTTAAAATATTTAGTCTTATCTTGAGTACCGTATAGATAGTTGATGTGACAGTTATACAATTTATATAGATGGTATTGTCCATCTTCGAGTTGCTAAGAAAAGAGTCGAGGCGTATCACAATTCACACGCGGTCGTGGCATACAGAAACCCGTATTTGGCAATTTAGAACTAAAATAAAATAGAACAGAGGGACTAAAAGTTTGAGGCTGTTTGGTTGTTTGGTTTGAGGGACTAGTCTCATTTAGTTTCTAAATTGTCAAACGTTAGGACTAAAACAGAGACTAAACTGTTTTAGTCTCTAGTTCTTCAATAGTTGACTAAAAGAGACTAAACTATATAAATTCTATTTTTTATCTCTCCTTTATTTTCACTAACGGCAGGAGAATGCTAATGAGTATTTTGGTCTTCTTATAATTTATTTAATGCGTTTTGAATACTTTTAGTCGCTAAAACCAAACAGCACTAAACTTTAGTCCCTAGACTAAAGGAACCAAACAGATCCTTCGTCCCTATAAACCAAACACCCTCAAGCGACACCAGTACAATGTGGCAGAAGTGTCCATGTCCGATCCTCTAGTAGGTCCACGCCAGTTCTGACTCCTGACTTCACTTCAAGATCATGTGAGACTGACGAGCATTGCTGAAAGGGAAATATGCCATTAGGCTATTTCTACTATTGTTTTGGTGATTAGATGCCCAACACATTGTTTTAAACTCATATGTGCTAACTAAGTGAGAAATGCAAATCAAAGAGAAAGGTATGTGTCTAGACTTAGTAAATTATTTTTGGGTACTAACATATTTATCTAAGTGCTAGAGACACAACCAAGAAAACAGAAAAAGGTTTGAAGAAGGTATGGCTAAGTTCAGCCAAAACAGCACCAGTCTGTGGCGCACCGGACTATCCGATGCCAAGGCTGGCCCGGCGGTGAACTGGCTGCTCTCGGGAATCGGCAGAGCGACGTGGTTAAAATCCACCGGACTGTCCGGTGCGACATCAGCGCCTGCGCCCAAGCACTTCGGCAACGAACTCGTCGCTCTCGGAAAAAGGAGAAAGCGTCGCGGCTAAAATTCACCGGACTGTTCGGTGGTGCACTGGACAGTCCGGTGGTGCACGCGGCCAACGGTCGTCTGCGCGATCAACGGGCGACACGTGGTCGAGCCAACGGTCGGATAGTCACACCGGACTGTCCGGTGTGCACCGGACAGTGTCCGATGCGCCAACGGATCCGAAGATCCAACGGTCGGCTTCGCCAGAAAAGGAAAGAGATCGCGTACTGGATAGGAACTGTTCATGTCCGGTGGTGCACCGGACTACAGAAGGCAAGATTTGTCTTCCAAGTTGATCTCCAACGGCTCCTAGCTGACTTTGGGCTATAAAAAGGACCCCTAGGCGCATGGAGCAGTATACCAAGCATTCACTAAGCATCCTAAGACTCACAGACTCCGCCTCCACGCATTTGATCTATTGTGTTAGTGATTTGAGCTCCGTTTGAGTTGTGAACTCCCTGTGCTGTGTTTCGAGCTCAAGTCTTGGCTTGTGTGTGTGTGCTGCGGATTTGAGTCTTGCGTGTGTTGCTCTCCCTCTCTTACTACTGTGCTTCTTGTGTGATCATCATTGTAAGGGCGAGAGGCTCCAACTTGTGGAGATTCCTCGCAAACGGGAAGAGTACTCTAAAAGAAAAAACCGTGGTATTTAAGTTGATCATTGGATCACTTGAAAAGGGTTGAGTGCAACCCTCATCCATTGGGACGCCACAATGTGAAAGTAGGCAAGTGTTATTTGTTCGAACCACGGGATAAAAACTGCGTGTCTGTGTGATTGATTTTATCTCAAGAGCTCGCTTTAATAATCACTTGGTTTAATCTGACTAACATATTATAAACCAAGTTTGTACTTTGAGTGTTGAATTTTGCAAGATCATCTATTCACCCCTCTAGATGCTCAATTGCAATGTCTGATGTAAGCAGTTCTGCAGAAGCCTATCAACCTGGCTGAGTGTTGAGCAGCAACCTCTGATTTGGAGTAAAAAACAGAACAAATCTCCAGGCAACAGCTGATCCTCAAGATGTTCAAAGTGAGACTGAGCAGGACTAAAACAGCGCCCTTGCTCATGCATGGCCAACGCTGATTATATTGTAGCTTGCAACAAAATGTAAACCCTAGAAATAAGTTATGAGTTCATTTATTTCTTCTATGTCTTTTATAGGAAGTAATACTAAGGAATTGAGTAAACATAAGATAAAAACATCGTCACTCTAGGAGGATAAGTTATTATTCACATGAAATTTAAAGAATGCTCTTAAACATAATCAAGATAAAAAGACTCTTGGTAAAAGAGAATACATTATGTTCCCCTAAATAAGTAAAATAAAAGATATTCATTTTTTTTGTAAATTAGAATTTGATCACATACTCAAAATTAATATTTCTCTTAAAATAAAATGAAAGTTTACATGGCACATTTTGAGCCCTTAAACTAAACAAGGGAATAAAATATCTCATATAAGTTTATAAAAATATAGACTTTGCTTTCATTTTGGATGTTGCAGATAGATTAGAATTTGAAACTCATATTTGAAACATAATTTTGAATGTGGGAATTAGAATAGAAAGCATGAATAAAAAAAACAAAAGAAAAGAAACAAATCTGGGTTTGGGTCGTTTTCTGTCCCGCCAGACCTCTTCCCTCGGCCCACCTAACTACTAAACCTGCGCCAGCCCATCCCTGCTCTCACTCACTGACGACCTGGGCTGCATAGTCCGGCACACACCCGCGTTTGTGCCTTGCCTAATGTCGTGGTCACTGCCACGCGGGCCCGACAGGCTTGGTCGCTGACTATGGGTCCAGCCATCGGGTGCTTCTTCTCTAGCAGAAGTCCGCGCCGTCAAAATCGCGTTCTGGTCAAAATCCGATTTGGTGGCCGCGTGATCTCCGATCGATTCGTTGGGGATTGTTGCAACAGCCAGCCGACCACCATGGCTATAGGCGTATAAATCCTCGCGCCTGCGCGGGGAACTTGGCGCAGTGGAGAACTGCTCCGCCACACTCGCGCGGCCGCCATGAAACGTCGCCACCACTGGTGCAGAGCTCTGGGAGAGAAGAACTGGATTGTGGTCTCCCTGCGTCGGTGGTTTGATGACAACTACGTGGACGAACCTTGCTGCACCGCTGAGGTAATGGAGGGCCGTCGCTCCCTCTTCTCCTCGGTCCGTGCCCAGCCACCGCCATAGGATCTGGCCGTGTCGTCGTGCTCTGTGGAACCCTTGCCCCGGTGCCTAAAGATCTTGCGCTGCCACCCTGTCTGAGCCTTCGTCAACAACCGGAGCACGGGAGGGTGGGGATCATCGGGCGGACAAGGCCCTGGTCGGCGGACACTGCAGCGGCGGGGAGCGACCACAGTTTTGTCTACCCCGCGGGAGGAAGATGAAGGAGGACCGTTGGATGCGCGATGAAGAATTGAGGTAAGAGGTTTGTTTTCGGCCGTGGATTGGAAATCCAAGGGTCGGAACGGTTTAATGCGAGGGAGAGATTTTGGACCGTAGGATCTTGATCCGATGGCTATATTTGCGTATCGGTTCGCAGGGCTCGAATTTAATCTGAGCGCTTGAGCTAGGATCCAACGGCCCATGTGCCATACCGGTTCGGCGTGGAGGGGTTTTAATCTTGATCGTCCGTACATGATCGGATGACTAGGAACTGCTGATACCCTTTTGGCTCGGGAAATTTACTTAAGAGACCCCGAGCTTCTGCTCAATTGACCCGCTGTCCACTGAGGGTGTAAGAATATTTCGGTTAGGCCCAGATTTTTACGGAATGGACCCCGACAACTTAAAAAAATAATATCTGCAGTACATATGGTTTAGAAAATAATAAAAGAAAATATGGAAATTGACAAAGCGATTACCAAATCTTAGAAAAATCATAAATTACATGTTTTAACTCCGATTTGATCCATTCGAATTGTGTTAGCTTCATAAAAATATTCTCTACGCAGTAGAAACATCATGTGTACCATATTCCATATAATTATAATTAGGAAAGTGTTCAATCTTTATTCAGTAGATTAACTCTACTAACCTAGGATTAATCTCTATATAAATATAATCTGAGTAAAAGGTAATCCCTAATCAAGTTATGATCTAGGTTAAAGTTGGATTAATTATTTAGAATATATTTTCTCATATACTATATATTAATCAATTTATAATATAGTTGTCGGCGTTCCGAGACCGGGGGGTCCCCGAGCCGACGAGTGAGAGTGCCGCGTGCCCCAGCCCAGATGGGTCGAGCGCGTGGGCGAGCGCGAAGGGGGGAACAGAGAGAGAGGTCGGTGGCCGGAGCCGGGTCGTGAGGGAGTCGGAGAATTCCCGCGGCCTTCGTGTTCGTCCCGCGCCCAGGTCGGGTGCGCTTGCAGTAGGGGGTTACAAGCGTCCGCGCGAGGTGAGGGGAAGCGAGCGGCCTCAAGAGAGCGCCTGCCCCTGCCCTTCGTCCCCGCGAGGCCAACCTTCTCTAAGAAGGCCCTGGTCCTTCCTTTTATAGTCGTAAGGAGAGGATCCAGGTGTACAAGATGGGGGTGTAGCAAGGTGCTACGTGTCTAGCGAGAGAGAGCTAGCGCCCTATGTACATGCCAAGGTGGCAGCCGGAGAGATCTTGGCACCCTGTTGGTGTGGCGTCGTGGCTGTTGGAGGAGTAACGGAGCCGGACGGGGAGACAGCTGTCGGAGTGGCTGGGCCCTTGCTGACGTCCTCCTGCTTTCGTAAGGGAGCTGAGAGTCGCCGTCGTCATGGTCTAGCGGGCGCCATCATTTGCCTATCTGGCGTGGCTGGCCAGATGGGACGCTGGTCTTGTTCTCTGCGACCCAAGTCGGCTCAGGGCAGGGTGATGGTGACGCTTCCTGTTGACGTGGCGGTCTCGTGTCCTAGGTCGGGCGTCGTGGAGGCTCCTCCGAAGCCGAGGTCGAGTCCGTCCTGCAAGACAGAGGCAGAGTCCGAGCCCTGGGTCGGGCGAGGCGGAGATCGTTCGGCAGAGGCCGAGGCGGAGTCCGAGCCCTGGGTCGGGCGAGGCGGAGTTCGTCGTCTTCCGGGGCCTTAGCCCGAGTCCGAGCCCTGGGGTCGGGCGAAGCGAAGTTCGCCGTCTTCCGGGGCCTTAGCCCGAGTCCGAGCCCTTGGGCGGAGCGGAGTTCGCCGTCTTCCGGGGCCTTAGCCCGAGTCCGAGCCCTTGGGCGGAGCGGAGTTCGCCGTCTTCCGGGGCCTTAGCCCGAGTCCGAGCCCTGGGGTCGGGCGGAGCGGAGTTCGCCGTCTTCCGGGGCCTTAGCCCGAGTCCGAGCCCTTGGGCGGAGCCTCCTATGGCACCTCTGGCGAAGTCTGGTCGCCCGTCGGTCTTACCTTTTGCGTTAAACGCCCCGGTGACTGGGTCGGTTGGCGCGGTGATTTAGTCAGGGTTTCTTCTTATCGAAGGCGGGGCCTAGGGCGAGCCGGAGATGCGTCTGCCGTGAAAGAGGAGGCCTCAGGCGAGACGGAGTCATCTTAGGGTCGGCTGCCCTCGCCCGAGGCTAGGCTCGGGCGTGGCGTGGTCAAGTCACTCGTATGGACTGATCCCTGACTTAATCAAACCCATCAGGCCTCTGCAGCTTTATGCTGATGGGGGTTACCAGCTGAGAATTAGGCGTCTTGAGGGTACCCCTAATTATGGTCCCCGACAGTAGCCCCCGAGCCTCGAAGAGAGTGTTAACACTCGCTTGGAGGCTTGCGTCGCACTTTTTTGCAAGGGGACCAGCCTTTCTCGGTGGTACTTTGTTCCGGTGGGTGCGCGCGAGCGCACCCGCCGGGTGTAGCCCCCGAGGCCTCGGAGGAGTGGTTTCACTCCTTCGAGGTCTTAATGCCTTGCGTAATGCCTCGGCTGGTCTGGCGGTTCCCTCATGCGAGCAGGG
Organism: Zea luxurians; assembly: GCA_029449295.1. Lineage (NCBI taxonomy): Eukaryota > Viridiplantae > Streptophyta > Magnoliopsida > Poales > Poaceae > Zea > Zea luxurians. Next base: position 16,054,388 of record JAOPSE010000039.1, read on the forward strand.
CGTAACCCAGGTGCACTGTCGGGGCCCAAGTTCTCGGGCTGGTATGTTGACGCTGTCAACGGTTCGGCCGGAGCCGGGTTTGCGAGAGCAGCCCCCGAGCCTTCGCACGGAGTGAGAGGACGATCAGGGACAGACTCGACTTTTTATATACGCCCCTACGTCGCCTTTCCGCAAGGAGGAGGGGGGAGTGCGCCATGTTACCCTCGATGGGCACCGAACATGGTGTCTCCGGTGAGCTGCAATCGGGTAATCCGAGTGGACGTCCGTGCCCCGTTCGTTAGGGGTCGGCTAGGGGCCCGGAGGCACGCCCAAAAGTACCTGCGGGTGATCTGCCGGACCCGGTCCCCTAGCGACGGGGTCCGAGGGCTCGTTGCCTCCCTCCGATGGGATTCCGTTACAGAGTCGTTCCCGCTGGTCTCGGAAATGTCCTAGGGTACCTCGGGAGCGCAGCCCGAGCCTTGGTTATGTATCGAACGTACCCCTGGTCATCCCTCGCTCGGCGTCTGAGGCGACTGTGAACCCTTCGACAGGCCAGCCTTCGAACCCCTGATCAGTAGGGGGCACGGAGCCCTAGTAGCCTGAGGCGGTCATGGAACCTTTCGGGAGGCCGACCTTCGAACCCCTGACCAGTAGTGGGTGTCGGGCCCACGCGATCTGAGGCGGCTGTTGAACCCCTCGGGGGGCCAGCCTTCGAACCCCTGATCAGTAGGGAGGCTCGGAGCCTAGTTCCTTCACGGGGAAGGATCCCTTTGGGGTTATCCCCCTTCTCGGTCCCTGTTGCAAGAGATAGAGAAAGAAGGAAAAGGGAAAAAGGATTCGAAATTGAACGTCGTGGCGTACCTTTTTCGGCGTGGTCGTTTTGGCGAAGGCGAAACGTCACCAGCCGCTCCCGCCCGTAGCGCTGTCCGTCGAGCCGCGGAGTTAATGCGCCGGGGTGAGTAGTTGGCGAGGTTGCCGTTGCGCGTGCGCGAGCCGTTCGAGGTACGGGTCACGGGCGCGTCGTCTTCACGCCGTGAGAGGGGGTTCTCTTGCTGCCTCCGGAGGGGACGTGAGCCTGGCCGATGGCGTGACCGCTGCTCTCGCGCTTCTGCCACCGTCATTACTGTCGGCCCATTTTTGACCGCTTTTGACCGCTGCGCCAGGCTGGCGCTGCCGGGTCGCGGGCTGGGTCGCCTCGAATCGCGGTATCGGTTCCGCAATCGAGGAGGTGCGGTGGTGGAGCGAGTGGCATAGCGGTTCGCATGCAGCGCCCGGTGCGCCAGTTGCACGACGCGTGGGCTTGAGCCGTCGCGCTGGCCTGTCAGGAGTCGGAGAGGCGCGTCCACTTGGCGCGGTTGCATGCCGCCTGCATGGCCGCCTGCCCCTTTCGCCCGCTGGTCCGAGCAAAAGTGGAGGGTTACTTGTAACCGCTGGGTGGTTGCGTGCGTCGTGCGCGGCGGTTCGGCTTTCTCTGCTTGGAGCCGGTCCGCATGACAGGCGGGCCCCAGCCCCCGTGCCGCAGGGGAGGACTTTGGAGGCGCGTTGGAGAAGATTCAGCCCGTGACGGTTGAGGGCGCGAGCAGGGGGAGTTGCCTTTAAAAGGAGGGCGACCCCCTTCGTAAGGTGACCATGTCTCCTACCTCCCCTATGCATTGCGTCTCCCCATCTTCCGAGCCCCCGGATGGGGGGAAACCGCCGTCTTTTCGCTCCATCGCCGGAGGAACGCAACTCCGTGGGAGTTGGTACCTTTCAGCCATCGTTCGGCTTCAAGGATTTTCATCATGCAGCCCGGCTGCACCCCTCCACCGGCGGTCACCCAAGAGGGCGACCTCCGGCTTGATGGTGGGGGAAAGCGAGCCGGGCTGCGACATCCGCCCCTTCCTCAGCCTCAAGGATTTTCATCACCAGGGCTGAGGAGGGGCGTGTGCCGGGTCGGGGTTGGCCCCTGCGCGGGTGGTGACCCGCTCCTTCCCTCAGTGATCGGGGGGAAGGGCGGGAGTCGTCCGTGGCGCCAACAGCTGCAGCGTGCCCGGCTCTCGGAGCCGAGCAATCTCGGAGCCGCCCCCAGTGTCGCCTTCCGCCACGGCAGCTGGAAGAGGTTCTTCCGCCGGCGCGACGGCCGAGGTTGGCCACGGACCGACCTCCGACTCTACGGCCTTCTGCCCGTCCTTGCCTCTCGAGTTTGGGCAAGGGCGGGGGCCTCCCAGCAGCAGTATCCACCCTGAGGCCATCACTGCTGCTGTTAGGCTCCCCGGGTCAGACGTCTTCATCGTCGCCGCTGCCGGGGCGGGACGGCGACGTGCCGTTCGTCGGTCTTCTGCTGCCCCGCAGGCCCTCCCCCATCGAGTGGGGTTGTTCGTACCCGCGGGGGGGGGAACCGGAGTTCCGTTTGTAATGGCACTTCGAGTGCCGGGTTTTTTGTTCATTTCGGCTTTCGGGGCCTGAACATGTATATAACTCCGGCACAGAGCCGTGTTTTTTCCTCATTTCTGAGCACTAAGACTCGCCTGTTGTTTGCCTGAACCGCTTCACCAAGCGTGAGTCGCCCCGTGTCAAGGTGACGAGTGAGGTATCCGTATCCCGGAGGCGTAGGAGTCCCTCGGCTCGGTCGGCCCTGTTGCCCGAGGCTCCTCTAGCTTAGTTAAAGAGACCCCTCGGCCGCTCTTCGACGAGCCGAGGCCAGGGGTAGCGATATCAGCACGAGCAGAGGCGGAGTTGGCTCGGAAACGAAACCTGGTTGGCCGGAGCCTAGCCGGGTTGTTTGTTGGCCGGATCGACGTCGGAGCTGTTCAGCCGAGGCTTCGAACCGAGCTGGCGCCCTCGGAAGGTGGTCGGCCGAGGCCCCGGAGGTGGCTGGCCGAGCCGTCCGCTCGGGCCGGGTTCTCGGAGAAGTCCCTGGCAGAGATTGCTCGAGCGTGGTGATGACGTCGTCCTTCGGAGCGGAGGCCCTCGGACTGCGTCGCCGTCCGAGGCTAGGTCGGGCCTCGCCGAAGGTGCTGTCGATGCCGAGGGTGTCGTCACCCTCTTCCAGCGTCAAGATCCGAGCCTGCAGGGTCGAATCGTCTTGTAGCGTGGGCCTTGCGCGGCCGTTGAGGCCAGAACACATACCCTTGTTGCATTATAAAGCTGCGTCTCTTCTCCTCTCGTTTCGAGTATCTGGACTTTTTGTCGGTAGCAGGGATGTTAGTGCGAGCAAGAGTTGCTTCTCGCGGAAGGTGATGAGTGAGGTATCCGTATCCCGGAGGCGTAGGAGTCCCTCGGCTCGGTCGGCCTTGCCGCTTACGCGTACTTTTACCCGCCCATGAAGCCCTGTCACCGACTTGGTCGAGAAGGCTCGAAGAATCGCTTCGACAGAAGAGCTCCCGTACGTAAAGACTCGTTCGATCCGCGGATTCGCCTTATCCGAGCGCGAGTTACTTATCGCAGAAGGTGATGAGTGAGGTATCCGTATCCCGGAGGCGTAGGAGTCCCTCGGCTCGGTCAGCCTTGACTGCTTACGTGTACCCCGTCGTTTCCAGGACCCGCTTTTCGAAGCAGTCAAAAAGCACGAAAGATGTTCTGGTGAAAGAGATTTTCTTTTCGAGGAAAATTTTGACGCAGAGGGGGTTTCCCCCCTTTTAGCCCACGAGGGAGGGTCGGGCTCTGCCGAGGCGAGGCTGACCCTTCCTTGTTGACTAAACTTTTGCGTGGGTGCGAGGTATATAAACAACTTGGAAACATCTTAAGGGTAGAAGCGACGTAGCTGTTGGATGTTCCAAGCGTTGCCGTAGACCTCGCCTTGACTGTTGGCCAGCTTGTACGTTCCGGGCTTCAGAACTTTAGCGATGATGAACGGCCCCTCCCAGGGGGGCGTGAGCTTGTGCCTCCCTCGGGCGTCTTGCCACAGCCGAAGCACCAGATCGCCCACCTGGAGATCTCGGGGTCGGACCCCTCGGGCGTGGTAGCGTCGCAGGGACTGCTGATACCGCGCCGAGTGTAGTAAGGCCCTGTCCCGAGCCTCGTCCAGCTGGTCCAGCGAGTCTTCTCGGCTAGCTTGGTTGCTTTCTTCGTTGTAGGCCCTCGTCCTCGGGGAGCCGTATTCCAGGTCCGTGGGCAGGATGGCCTCGGCCCCGTAGACCAGGAAGAACGGCGTGAAACCCGTGGCCCGGCTTGGCGTCGTCCTCAGGCTCCAGACCACCGAGGGGAGCTCCTTCATCCATCGCTTGCCGAACTTGTTGAGATCATTGTAAATTCGAGGCTTGAGCCCTTGTAGAATCATGCCATTGGCACGTTCTACCTGCCCATTCGACATGGGGTGAGCTACGGCGGCCCAGTCTACCCGGATGTTGTGATCATCGCAAAAATCCAAGAATTTTTTGCCGGTGAACTGGGTGCCATTGTCGGTGATGATGGAGTTCGGGACCCCGAAGCGATGGATGATATTGGTGAAGAACGCCACCGCCTGCTCGGACCTGATGCTGTTCAGGGGTCGGACCTCGATCCACTTGGAGAATTTGTCGATGGCGACCAGCAGGTGCGTGTAGCCCCCGGGCGCCTTCTGTAGAGGGCCGACGAGGTCCAGACCCCACACAGCGAAGGGCCAGGTGATGGGTATCGTCTGTAGAGCCTGAGCGGGCAGGTGGGTCTGCTTCGCATAGAATTGGCACCCTTCGCAGGCGCGGACAATTCTAGTGGCGTCAGCCACCGCCGTTGGCCAGTAGAAGCCTTGGCGGAAAGCGTTCCCGACGAGGGTTCGAGGTGCTGCATGATGACCGCAAGCCCCCGAGTGTATTTCCTGCAGGAGTTCCTGACCCTCGGCGATGGAGATGCATCGCTGGAGGATGCCCGAGGGGCTTCGGTGGTAGAGTTCCTTCTCATCGCCCAGCAAGACGAACGATTTGGCGCGTCGCGCTACCCGCCGAGCCTCGGCTCGGTCGAGGGGCAGTTCCCCTTGGCGGAGATATTGCAGGTACGGGGTCTGCCAATCTTGATCTGGCACGACCCCGTTCTGCTCCTCCTCGATGCGGAGTGCTTCGCCCTCGGGCTCCGAGGGTTCCTCGGGGTGAGCCAAGGATGGCTCGGGCTGGGCCGAGGTCACCTCGGACGAGGCCGAGGGTGCCTCGGGCTCGGGCGCGTCATCTATCTTGACGGAGGGTTGGTGCAGATCTCGGGAGAAGACGTCCGGGGGAACCGTCGTTCGCCCCGAGGCTATCTTCGCCAGCTCGTCCGCAGTCTCGTTGTAGCGCCGGGCGATGTGGTTAAGCTCGAGCCCGTAGAACTTGTCTTCCAGGCGTCGAACCTCCTCACAGTAGGCCTCCATCTTCGGGTCGCGGCAGAGGGAGTTCTTCATGACTTGGTCGATGACGAGCTGCGAGTCGCCGCGCGCATCGAGGCGTCGGACCCCTAGCTCGATGGCGATTCGCAATCCGTTGATCAGAGCCTCGTACTCAGCCACATTGTTGGACGCCGGGAAATGGAGGCGGAGCACGTAGCGCAAGTGTTTTCCGAGGGGCGAGACGAAAAGCAGGCCCGCGCCAGCTCCCGTCTTCATCAGCGACCCGTCGAAAAACATGGTCCAGAGCTCTGGTTGGATCGGAGCCGTTGGCAACTGGGTATCGACCCATTCGGCTACGAAATCCGCCAGTACCTGGGACTTGATGGCCTTCCGAGGGGCGAACGAAATTGCCTCGCCCATGATTTCCACCGCCCACTTCGCGATCCGCCCCGAGGCTTCTCGGCACTGGATGATCTCCCCCAGGGGGAATGATGACACTACAGTCACCGGATGGGACTCGAAGTAATGTCGCAGCTTTCGCCTCGTCAGGATCACTGCGTATAGCAGCTTCTGGACTTGTGGGTAGCGGATCTTGGTTTCGGACAGCACTTCGCTGACGAAGTAGACTGGCCTCTGAATGGGCAAAGCATGCCCCTCCTCCTGCCTTTCGACTACGATCGCGGCGCTGACCACCTGAGTGGTTGCGGCGACGTAGACCAGGAGGGTTTCTCCATCAGCTGGGGGTACCAAGATGGGCGCCTGGGTGAGGAGCGCCTTCAGGTTCCCGAGGGCTTCCTCGGCCTCGGGAGTCCAAGTGAAGCACTCGGCCTTCCTTAAGAGGCGGTACAGGGGCAGGCCTCTTTCGCCGAGGCGCGAGATGAAACGGCTCAAGGCCGCGAGGCATCCCATGACCCTCTGTACGCCTTTTAAGTCCTTGATGGGCCCCATGTTTGTGATCGCTGCGATCTTCTCCGGGTTGGCTTCGATGCCCCGCTCGGAGACGATGAACCCCAAGAGCATGCCTCGGGGCACCCCGAAGACGCACTTCTCGGGATTGAGCTTGACGCCCTTCGCCTTGAGACACCGGAATGTCAGTTCGAGGTCGGAGAGAAGGTCGGAGGCTTTCCTCGTCTTGACTACGATGTCATCGACGTAGGCCTCGACCGTGCGACCAATGTGTTCGCCGAACACATGGTTCATGCACCGCTGGTACGTTGCACCCGCGTTTCTCAACCCGAACGGCATTGTGACATAACAGTACATGCCGAAGGGCGTGATGAAAGAAGTCGCGAGCTGGTCGGACTCTTTCATCTTGATTTGATGATACCCTGAGTAGGCATCGAGGAAAGACAGGGTTTCGCACCCTGCAGTGGAGTCCACAATTTGGTCGATGCGAGGTAGAGGGTAGGGGACCTTCGGACACGCTTTGTTGAGACCAGTGTAGTCTACACACATCCGCCACTTCCCCCCTTTTTTCCTCACAAGTACAGGGTTGGCAAGCCATTCGGGATGGAATACCTCTTTAATGAACCCTGCCGCCATCAGCTTGTGGACCTCCTCGCCTATCACCCTGCGCCTTTCCTCGTCGAATCGGCGCAGAGGCTGTCTGACCGGCCGAGCTCCGGCCCGAATATCCAGCGAGTGCTCGGCGACATCCCTCGGTATGCCGGGCATGTCCGAGGGACTCCACGCAAAAACGTCGGCGTTTGCGCGGAGAAAGTCGACGAGCACTGCTTCCTATTTGGGGTCGAGCCCGGAACCGATCCGGATCTGCTTGGAGGTGTCGCCACTGGGGTCGAGAGGGACGGCCTTAACCGTCTCCGCTGGCTCGAAGTTGCCGGCATGCCGCTTCACATCCGGCACCTCTCGGGAGAGGCTTTCCAGGTCGGCTATGAGGGCCTCGGACTCGGCGAGGGCCTCGGCGTACTCCACGCACTCCACATCGCATTCGAATGCGTGTTTGTACGTGGGGCCGACGGTGATGACCCCGTTGGGGCCCGGCATCTTGAGCTTCAGGTAGGTGTAGTTGGGGATGGCCATGAACTTCGCGTAGCATGGCCTCCCCAACACTGCGTGGTAGGTTCCTCGGAACCCGACCACCTCGAACGTCAAAGTCTCCCTTCGGAAGTTGGAGGATGTTCCGAAGCAGACAGGGAGGTCGAGCTGTCCGAGGGGCTGGACACGCTTTCCGGGAATGATCCCGTGGAAGGGCGCAGCGCCTGCTCGGACAGATGACAGGTCGACGCGCAGGAGCCTGAGGGTCTCGGCGTAGATGATGTTGAGGCAGCTGCCTCCATCCATCAAGACCTTGGTGAGCCTGACGTCGCCGATGACGGGATCGACGACGAGCGGGTACTTCCCCGGGCTCGGCACGTGGTCGGGGTGGTCGTCCCGGTCGAAGGTGATGGGCTTGTCGGACCAGTCTAGGTAGACTGGCGCCGCCACCTTCACCGAGCAGACCTCCCGACGCTCTTGCTTACGATGCCGAGCCGAGGCGTTTGCCGCATGCCCTCCGTAGATCATGAAGCAATCGCGGACCTCTGGGAACTCTCCTGCTTGGTGATCTTCCCTTTTGTCGTCGTCGTGAGCCCTGCCACCCTCTGCGGGTGGCCCGGCCCGATGGAAGTGACGCCGAAGCATGACGCACTCTTCGAGGGTATGCTTGACGGGCCCCTGATGGTAGGGGCACGTCTCCTTGAGTGCCTTGTCGAAGAGGTTAGCACCTCCGGGGGGCTTCCGAGGGTTCTTGTGCTCGGCGGCGGCGACAAGGTCTGCATCGGGAACGTCGCGTTTCGCTTGCGACTTCCTCCTGCCTTTCTTCTTGGCGCCGCGCGGAGTAGACGCCTCGGGAGCATCTTCCGACGGGCGGCCCTGGGGCTGCTTGTCCTTTCGGAAGATGGCCTCTACCGCCTCCTGGCCGGAGGCGAACTTGGTGGCGATGTCCATCAGCTCGCTCGCCCTGGTGGGGGTCTTGCGACCCAGCTTGCTCACCAGGTCGCGGCAGGTGGTGCCGGCGAGGAACGCGCCGATGACATCGGAGTCGGTGATGTTGGGCAGCTCGGTGCGCTGCTTCGAGAACCGCCGGATGTAGTCTCGGAGAGACTCTCCCGGCAGTTGCCGACAGCTTCGGAGGTCCCAGGAATTCCCGGGGCGCACGTACGTGCCCTGGAAGTTCCCGGCGAAAGCCTGGACCAAATCTTCCCAGTTGGAAATCTGCCCCGGAGGCAGGTGCTCCAACCAGGCACGAGCGGTGTCGGAGAGAAACAGGGGGAGGTTTCGGATGATGAGGTTGTCATCGTCCGTCCCACCCAGTTGACAGGCCAGGCGGTAGTCCGCAAGCCACAATTCCGGTCTCGTCTCCCCCGAGTACTTCGTGATAGTAGTCGGGGGTCGGAATCGGGGCGGAAACGGCGCCCGCCGAATGGCTCGGCTAAAGACCTGCGGACCGGGTGGTTCGGGCGAGGGACTCCGATCCTCCCCGCCGTCGTAGCGTTCCCCACGCCTGGGGTGATAGCCTCGGCGCACCCTTTCGTCGAGGCGTGCCCGACGGTCGCGATGAGGGTGCTCGTCGCCGAGGTGGCCCGGGGCCGCAGGCGCGGTGTTGCGCGTGCGCCCGGTGAAGACCGAGGCTTCCCGCGTGAGTCGGGAAGTCGCAGCACGAGGTTCCGAGGGGTATCCCTGCCTTCGGGAGGCAGAGCTCTCGGCCCGCCGGGCCGCAGCGCCTTCCAGGAGATGCTTGAGTTCTCCCTGGATTCGCCGACCCTCGGTGGTTGATGACTCCGGCATCGCGCGGAGGAGCATCGCTGCGGCGGCCAGGTCCTGACCAGTTCCGCCGGATGCGGGTGGCGGTCTGTCCCTGGCATCGTTGGCGATGCGGTGCTGGAGACCTTGGGGCAGGTGACGTATTCCTCCGGCCGGGGGTTGGCTCGCCCACACCTGCCCGATGTTCTGGCGGATTGCCTCGAGCGCTCCTGCTCCCTCATCGAGCCCGGCCTGCGCCCCGCGGACTTGCTCGAGCTGTGGGTCGTGACCCCCCGTCGGAACGGGGACCACAGCTAGCTCCCGCGGGATGTCGGCGCGAGGCGCTGGCCTAGGGGGATCACCATCCTCCGGCATGCCGAGACAGCCGCCTCCGGAGGGATCCCCTAGCTCGATGTGGAAACATTCGCGACTCGGGCCGCAGTCCTTGTCGCCAAGGCTGCGGCTGCCGTCGGAACAGTCGGAGAGGCAGTAGTCACATGCGGTCATGAAGTCCCGCATGGCACTAGGGTTGCCAGATCCGGAGAAATCCCAGCAGATGCTGGGGTCGTCATCTTCCTCGGACCCAGAGGGTCCGTAGGTCGAGACACCCGTCAATCGGTCCCAAGGCGACCGCACACGAAACCCCAGAGAGGTTGCACTCGCCTCAATGTGAGCGCCCGCCAAAGCGAGGTCGCCAGGCGGGCTGAGGCCGAGTCGAAATGACGAAAGATGGGTAGCAGTCGGTACCTTTTTGTTGACGAGGAGCGATGAAGTCACGTCGGGGGCAGATCGCGTCGTCGTCTTGGGTACGAGGGCGACGTCCTGCAGGCCTTCCGTGAGCGTGCTGGCGTCGTCCACTTGCTCGGAGTCGACGTGTTGCGGGGGGATGGCGCTCGCCTTTGCCTCAAACGCGAGGGCGACGCTTGGCGTGTCCTCCGTTGGGGCGCCGGGGATGTCGATTTGCTCGACAGTCGTCGGAGCGCGGCCTCCCGCTCGGCCCCGGTTGCCCCGCCTCCTCCTCCTCCGATGGCGAGGGAGAGGATGGGGCAAGTTCGAAAGTTGTCCTTCCCCCACGCGGGAAAGACGTCGTCGATTCCGCCGCCGGCGGGCGGGCTGTCCGCCACCAATGTCGTTGTCGCGCGGCGGTGGAAGGAGTACCATGTCGTAGTCGCCGTCAAGAGACACGAACTCGAGGTTCCCGAAACGGAGCACCGTCCCGGGTTGAAGAGGTCGTTGGAGACTGCCCATCTGGAGCTTGACGGGAAATCGAACGTCAACACGTAGCAGGCCCCTACCTGGCGCGCCAACTGTCGGCGTTCCGAGACCGGGGGGTCCCCGAGCCGACGAGTGAGAGTGCCGCGTGCCCCAGCCCAGATGGGTCGAGCGCGTGGGCGAGCGCGAAGGGGGAAACAGAGAGAGAGGTCGGTGGCCGGAGCCGGGTCGTGAGGGAGTCGGAGAATTCCCGCGGCCTTCGTGTTCGTCCCGCGCCCAGGTCGGGTGCGCTTGCAGTAGGGGGTTACAAGCGTCCGCGCGAGGTGAGGGGAAGCGAGCGGCCTCAAGAGAGCGCCTGCCCCTGCCCTTCGTCCCCGCGAGGCCAACCTTCTCTAAGAAGGCCCTGGTCCTTCCTTTTATAGTCGTAAGGAGAGGATCCAGGTGTACAAGATGGGGGTGTAGCAAGGTGCTACGTGTCTAGCGAGAGAGAGCTAGCGCCCTATGTACATGCCAAGGTGGCAGCCGGAGAGATCTTGGCACCCTGTTGGTGTGGCGTCGTGGCTGTTGGAGGAGTAACGGAGCCGGACGGGGAGACAGCTGTCGGAGTGGCTGGGCCCTTGCTGACGTCCTCCTGCTTTCGTAAGGGAGCTGAGAGTCGCCGTCGTCATGGTCTAGCGGGGCGCCATCATTTGCCTATCTGGCGTGGCTGGCCAGATGGGACGCCGGTCTTGTTCTCTGCGACCCAAGTCGGCTCAGGGCAGGGTGATGGTGACGCTTCCTGTTGACGTGGCGGTCTCGTGTCCTAGGTCGGGCGTCGTGGAGGCTCCTCCGAAGCCGAGGTCGAGTCCGTCCTGCAAGACAGAGGCAGAGTCCGAGCCCTGGGTCGGGCGAGGCGGAGATCGTTCGGCAGAGGCCGAGGCGGAGTCCGAGCCCTGGGTCGGGCGAGGCGGAGTTCGTCGTCTTCCGGGGCCTTAGCCCGAGTCCGAGCCCTAGGGTCGGGCGGAGCGGAGTTCGCCGTCTTCCGGGGCCTTAGCCCGAGTCCGAGCCCTTGGGCGGAGCGGAGTTCGCCGTCTTCCGGGGCCTTAGCCCGAGTCCGAGCCCTTGGGCGGAGCGGAGTTCGCCGTCTTCCGGGGCCTTAGCCCGAGTCCGAGCCCTGGGGTCGGGCGGAGCGGAGTTCGCCGTCTTCCGGGGCCTTAGCCCGAGTCCGAGCCCTTGGGCGGAGCCTCCTATGGCACCTCTGGCGAAGTCTGGTCGCCCGTCGGTCTTACCTTTTGCGTTAAACGCCCCGGTGACTGGGTCGGTTGGCGCGGTGATTTAGTCAGGGTTTCTTCTTATCGAAGGCGGGGCCTAGGGCGAGCCGGAGATGCGTCTGCCGTGAAAGAGGAGGCCTCAGGCGAGACGGAGTCATCTTAGGGTCGGCTGCCCTCGCCCGAGGCTAGGCTCGGGCGTGGCGTGGTCAAGTCACTCGTATGGACTGATCCCTGACTTAATCAAACCCATCAGGCCTCTGCAGCTTTATGCTGATGGGGGTTGCCAGCTGAGAATTAGGCGTCTTGAGGGTACCCCTAATTATGGTCCCCGACAATAGTAGATCTTCGGAAAATCATAGCTTTCTAACCATAACTCCGATTTTAGTCGAACCCACGACCTCGTAGCAATGCGTAGATTATTATTATTTAGTTTGTACTCATGTTTGGTGTGATGTTAATTTTTCCTATATCATGTTTGTGTGTATTACTACGACTAGCGCGAGGTCACGAGTCATCTGAAAAGCAAGTGGTACCTAGAATCTCAAGTCCCAGGCAAGTTGTGCCCTTGATCACTTCTTTTTACCCAGTCATGTTCTAATTAATCATAATGATCTGCATAGGTTAATTTTGATGGGACCCAATAGGATACCCTAGTTTGTCTATCTTTATACCTTGTTTACCACTGAACTTTCTGGGTAGTACTTGCTAGTGCTATAGGTGGTTTTGGGTATGGAGATACATTATTCATGATTACACTTTTGTTATCAGTTGTTATTTACTATTCATGATAAGATCATTATGTTAATTGGAACATGGAGAACCACCCGGGAAAACAGTGCTACCACAAGGGTTTAATGGGACGCCCTTGGCTGATTAACTAGAAAAGCTAGTGGAGGTCTTCCTTACCCGAAAGGGGCAAGGGCAGTAGGGGAGTGGTCAGTGTAGGGAGGTCCTTGGTTGATTTTGCTGCGATGGCGGTCAGGCAAGAACCCTGCACTGGAGCTTCCTATAAACTGTAGCGGGATTTCTGAAGCTAGTGGAACTTTGTAAAGGCCTCGTAGTGTTACCCTGCCTCGCCTCCTCGGTAGAGGTGTATGGGATTGGCCGTCTCTTGGCAGATGGGTAACATGACTTGTGGGTAAAGATGCGCAACCTCTGCAGAGTGTAAAACTGGTATACTAGTCGTGCTCACGGTCATGAGCAGCTCGGACACTCACATGATTAATTTATGGAACTAAATTCAATTTGTCATATACATTGCATTGAGGGTGTTGTTGTTACTTTTGTTCTACTACTTAATTGGGTTTGGTATTTACTTATACTTAGTAATTGCTAATAAAATTTTGACCAACTTTAAATGCAATGCTCAGCTTCAATCATCCACTTTGGTAAGCCTTACACTTCACGTGAGCTCCCATCTTTGGCGAGTTCATGCACATTATTCCCCACAACTTGTTGAGCTATGAACGTATGTGAGCTCACTCTTGCTGTCTCACACCCCCCACAGGTAAGAACAGGTACCACAGGATGAGGTGCTTGGAGGATGCTGTGATGTGTTCGTGAGAGGTCTAGGCCATCGTCTCCCAGTCAACTTTGGGTTGCTGGACCGTTGTCTCCTTATAATGTAATTATTTATTTTGTATAGAACTCCTGTTATATAGTAAAGATGTGACATTCGATCCTGTGTCATGATTCATCATATGTGTGAGACTTGGTCCTAGCACACCTGGTGATTATGTTCGCGTCCGGGTCTTGGTGCCCCGAAATCCGGGTGTGACACAAAACTGGGCGCGCATAATCAGAAGGCAAAGTTTTCCATATGCGTTATAACCATGAGATGCATTTATAATGATTCCGAAACCTCCAACTGTACACAGTGAGCCCTAATGAACCTCCTTTTCTTTTATTAACATTGCACAGGCTTTGGGGATTTCACGTCCCTGTGAGAAAGATCATCTTACCAGTTTTCTTATATGTGTATACATGCATCTTATCATGGTTTCTATTCTATCAAATCACTCAAGGCGATATTGATTACATGTAAATAAGCCAATAAAACATGGCGATGAAACCAAGGGTATTAATAACCAAGAGTGAAGAGCCAAAGTGGCCATAGAGCCCTACTGCAATGCCTGTGCCATGGTTGCGCGATGAGAGAGTTGTTGCTCATACAGGGATCTGAATATCTGATATTTCGCATCGTGGTATTTCTTCACCTTAGGGTCTGAAGACGGATTTACGACCTGCAAAACAAATATTATCCGAGTCATAGATCCAAGTTAAGAATTTATGCATGTTTAATGAGCACTTGAAAGATAATAGAAAATACCTTCCCCGCTGCATTAAGAGCCTTCATTGCATCACGAACACCCGGGAACTTCTTGCCAGCAACAGCGCCCAGAACAGCGGCACCCAAAAGCACAGACTCGCTCTCTCTAGGAAGTATTATAGGACATCCTGCAGAGTACATGCAAAAGATGATGCGTCAGAGAGGGATGAAGCTGGAGAGGCAAGATTGCGAGAAGATAGGACTTACCTGTAATATCTGCATGCTCTTGGATATACACAGAATTCTTTGCAAGTCCCCCACAAGCAAGAAGTGTGTCTATCTATTATATAAAAGAGGGGAAATGAATAATCTTGGCAAGCAGAACTCTACCAATATGATGAAGTCCTTGATAAGTACCTTGTGGCCATGAGCATTACAATGCTCCACAATATGACGAGTACCATAAGCAATACCCTGAATTGTTGCTAGGTATAGAAGAGCTAAATGCTTCTCACTTGTATCAAGTGTCAAGCCATAAATCACTCCTTTGGATTTTGGATCAGGAACAGGAGACCTATAATAGTTTGCACTCAAGTCAAACACATTGGAACTAGTGTGCTACTTAAAGATTATTTCTCTGCAATTTTCAGTTAGATGTCATGAGACATCATACATAAAGAGTATGCTATGCCACATTCTGGTGTGATTGTGATGTATAGCCTCATAGAAATATATGAGGGCTTTCTGCTTCAGCTGTTGTGTTCTGTTGAAAGGTTTGTTGACCGTCTAATTATGATGGCAGGAGAAGAAAAGCATCATCCTGCAAATCTGGTATGTACATTGCACAAAATTTAATGTAATGCCAAAAGTTTTCACCAACTGGAGAGAGATAGTAACTGTAGATGTTGGAGATTAAGAACATTCTGAATAACATTATGCACTAAATATGTACTGTCTATTTCTTACCGATTTCCATGAAAATCCGGAAGCACATGGGTGTCTTGAGTTAATGCAGAAAGAAACGGACTATTCTGCTCTTGTGACATAGAAAGCAACATCTTGTTCAGTAGCTCAAATATGGATATACCTGGTAATTTGAGCAAAAAGTTAAAGTTCTTTTTGCTGGTTTCAGGCAGCTACAAAGATAACGTGCTTGAGAGTACATGAAACATACTTTGAGAAGCAGCATGGTTAGAAAGAAGAGGAGAAGCAACATGGTTTTCAATAATGTAATCGAGCAGAGCGCCAGTTGCACTTTGGCCACCTTCTGTGAGCCAAAACTCAGGGATCATCGCTGAATTTGGAAGCACAATGTAATATTAGCCAAACTGAAGCACAAGAGATAGAAAAGAAACCAACATAAATGCTGGTTGAATTTGTTTTTAAGGGAAATTAAAATATATATATTTGAGAAGGCAGCTGTACCAGACCAAAACGGCCCCCAGACACCAGGTATAAACAATCTGTCCTTTGAAACAGCCATGTGGCAGGTTGATGTCCCACATACCAATACCATACGGTGACATATTGCATGTTCATCAGACACTGTTAAAAACATATTAGAATATATACAACATACACAATGTTTTGAAAACAATTTCTCTAGCAAAACACAAAATTACTCATCACTGACAACCAGCTTTAGATCCTGCATCAGGAATGCTTTCCATGACTCCAACTCCACCAGCATGAGCATCAATAAGTGAGGTTCCAACAGGAGTACCAGGAAGTAAGCCTAACTCCTGGAATTTAAAGGTTACCAGCATCAAATCATGAACAACAGACATTGACAGCATAGGCATGTCTTGTTTACATATATTGTAGAAAAGGCACCTATACAACGGGACCACACTGTCTTGTGTATGATACAGGTTATCACAAAGTAAGCTTAAACAATACCACCTCAAAAATACTGAACACAAGGAAGTTGCTTACCTTTGCAGCAGTAGGCGTCAAACCAGAACCAAGAGCATGACCAGGAAAAGCGACACTGCGTCCTGTTTACATTGCATAATATCATAACGATTTATTGGAAAAGTCAATAAACGATTTACCTATTAATGCATCAATTTCAGTACAAAAAGGAAAGAAGGCTATTATTCACCTATTTTTGCACAATTTCCTTCGAGGAGGTCTCCCAACCCTATTTCTTCCCAAAAAACATTGTCCCATCCGCATGCCTCCATATCACGTGAATCAGATTCCTTCCACTGTTTCATGTGTGCATGTCCAAGATATGTCCATTTGCAGACAGTTGTGCATAAGCTGCGAGTGTCGTCACCTGTTGCTCTAAAAAAGAGAGTACCAGAATAGAGTATGTTACGATAGCAACTCAACAGGGTACAGCAAAATCAGAAGAAGGTAGGGGATTCACCTATATGCTAACCAGTCACTTAGGTCCATCCACCTACATACCATAGACCACGAATCTAGAAGATTTTCCTTCATCCATAGGAGCTGCAAATGCACACAAAGAAAACATGACACTAGCTACAGAGATGAATTGATGCTGCATGCCACAAATTGTTTCACCACTTTTTAGTACAAAATAACTAAATATCAAATGTGAATACTATGAATACATGCTCAGAATGGTAAAGAACAACAGTAACTACAGTGAACTTCACAAACCACTATCCATGTGCATCGCTTTCTGAGCAACACATCCACTCATTCAGCAAATCTAATGCAGATAAGTCAGAATATTGATCACATCACAATGGGTGATGCTAGTACTATGACATACTGAAACATTCAAGCTGAACTTCTAGGACTGAAGGGTGACAAGAAATTGTATCTGATGATCAGCACAGTGGCTGGCATTTCCAGCTAGCTGCATGACTGTGTTTATTGTTTACCGATGGTGAACCAGGATGCCAAAAGCTTGTGTGCATGCATCGGATGACCATAACAACGAAATGTACATGATCTTACACCCAAACCTTTGGAGCCTGCATTTCTGGGGAAACACCCCCACCGCAGTATTGCAGTACTGGCGAATTGGTAGCATTGATTCGCTCTGCCTGATTCACAGCTCTATGGTCCATCCACACAATGATATTCCTCCTTGTATCACCACTCAAAGAAACCGAAACAGGGGAACCATCAGCATCGACAGCAACTGCAAGAAGCATCCTATTTTTGTCAAACTGGAAAAACCTTATAGATAGCACATACATAAAATCCACCTACTTGAATGTAAATATTTTCCCTCTACAGCCTACAGGATAAGGTGAGATTGTACAAGGTACTATGGTGTCAGAGGCAAACCAAGGGAGCAAGTGGCGGCAAAGCCAAGGCCAGCAACGTCCTCAGGAGCAACATTTGCCAGTGAGCACGCAGATTTCACCGCAGCACAGACCGCATGCCAGATATCGGTTGATGATTGCTGGCCACAAAAATAAACTGGTTATGGTAAAACAGTATTTGCTTTATGGACTAATCATGCATACATTCCATGTGCAACAACTGTTATGAACCTCGATACAGTCTTTCTCTTTCCATATCTGTATAGGGCTGCTTGCTGACCCCAGCAATTTGCCCTTTTCATCGAAGAGTCCTGGAAAATTGACCAAAGAGAGAAGAATGTTACAGATTGACTTCGTTACCTGTTACACCTCCACATGACCTGATATGCATACGACCTGTATGTACAACTCCTTTACAAGGAGAACAGATAGATGAAATCACATCGGTTGGTGGTTCGCTTACGAAATAAAGGGTGTTGTGTAAAATGGTTATAAGTAAATACTGGATTTTTTTAAGATGTCGACCATGTCATGAGTCATGACTAAGGTCTTGTTCCTAATTTTTAAGAAACTGATTTTTATTTTTTAGCTAGGAGATGCCAGCTTTTTGGTTTTAAGAAACTGGGAATCCAATTTTTATAAACTGAAGCATAAACTAGTATGTTTGGAGCCACCTCAATTTCTAATTTTCCATAAACCGGTTTCTTAAACTAGGTGCTTCCAAACAGACCCTACAAATAGTTCTCTATGCAGGTATACATCTATCCTAAGTAGGTCTCCAATAAGTTGTTTAAATGCCTATCCTAGATTACTCTGGATCGGAGAAACTAACAAAAAAACTTTCTTTCAAGAACCACCATTTATTCATCATTGGACGTGGACAATCAATAACCAGGAATCCAAATACCCCTAGAAAGCGACAGATTACTCGGACTTATACATTCAACATGAGGAAAAGTTAATCACACTATGGAGTAGCATACTGATATAATTTAATAAGAAACCAGCGAAAGCTACGAAAATGAAGAGGAACCCTCAAAAGAAAAGGAGGGTACTTTTAAGTAGAGAATCGGTAGGCGAACCTGCACGAGCGCTGCCAGTACCAACGTCGACGCCGAGGAATACGGAGGCGGCACTGCCGCGGGACATGGTGGCACCGTGGCAGCCACAGGCTGGTGGGACGGCAGCGACGGCCAAGCAGAGCAGGGAAGCGATCGGAGTTCGCGGCCGAGGTGAGGTGCCGACGTGGTTACGACGGAAGAAATACTTGTCAGGTATTGCAACTTCAGTGCAGTTTAGCAGCTCGTTTTAGCGTTTACATACCTTGCGCTGGCTGGTCTTCAGGTCTTGGGAAATTCAGAGTTGTTTATTTCTTAGGTAAAACCCTTTAAAAAGAAAGATATTCAGCGGTAACGGGACACCTCGGCGGTAACGGAAAGAGGCGAGAGATTAGAGATTGCCAGATTGGGAGGGAAAAGAAGAAAGCCAGAGGGGGGGAGCGGTGCCCATGCGTGACGCGGAGTTGCGTCCGATCTGGCCTGCCGGCCGCAGGTGGCGCTCGGGGTCTGGGGCAAAGAAAGAGGACGAAGAGGGAGAGGTGCTCACCAGGATCGGAATCGCGTGCCGCGGCGTCAACGGGCAACCGGCCACCGGTGGCCCTCGGAGTCGGATGTGGCGCTCGCTGACTTTGAGGTCACTCGGGAGAGACAGCAGACAGGATAGGATCGCGGGTTATTCTAGGCCACTTTGAATGCGGGGAATTTTTCGGTTTACCGCATTTTTTCTGTTAAAATTAACTGATCCATATAAATTTTCTGTATAATTCATCTAAAATTCATGTATCTATACCATTATATAATCCACCAGTTTAAACTTTGCAAAACTCATCCAACCAAATCACCTTACAATCATGATCACCAATAAATTCATCAAACAAATTGCACTCAAACTTAACACACCATCAAAACCAAATCAATGTTTCAAATCGTTGGATAACTTTCACTCTCTTACTCACTCAAATTCAATGGACAATATTGTTTAGATCATTCATCATCCATCGTCCCTCCCCCTCTTCTCGCATCCTCATCGTCCCCTCCTCCTCACTCGCGCCTCCGCAGCTGTCAACTCCTCCCCTCACACTGTCGTCATCGATTTCTCCCCTTCGCTCGTCGAGATCGTAGCGTTAGCATGGGCTATATGCTAGTTTATTTATAGTTAAAGCACCAGTTTCATGGTTACACATTTTCCACCGTCGTCGTGTTCCCCCACATTTAAATAGTAAAAATACTAAAATTATATATAAATAAGGAATTGAGTCGTGGTTGTTAGCTCTAAATTAAACCCAACATTCACACACACTTAAGCACACATATCTTCGTGAACATAAATAGAAATTGTAATAATGTACGGGCACTTTGCTAGTTCCTGCATTACAAAGGAGACCTTAACTCTTTGGACCGGGCCGGGCCGCACCGCGAGCTGTGGGTACGTCGAAGGCCTACACCTTGCAAGACCATGGGGCATACCGGTGTCGACTCATGACGTGAATTTAAGCGTAGTTGGTATGATCCTAGTGGTTCCAACATCGGTCCCTTACACGGTTACATCACATGATAAATTTGGCTATCGATTACGTTAGACCTGAACCTATCAATATTGTCTCTATCACTAAAGAACTGATCCATATCAATCTCGACTGATCGGTGATGGCCATCTATTGACAGATGACGCTTTCTGATTAGTTCACAACATCTTGAATTTTAAAATTTTTGAAAAAAAATATTCAGGAAAACATCTAATTCGGTCTATAACTAGAGGAGTGTTTGAACTCATTTATATATCTCGCATTTCAAATTTCCCTGCCACCTCATACTCATCTCACTCTCATTTCAATCCAGTGTACCATTGTTTGTGATATCTTCGTCGAGTTCAGACATTGACATGCCCAAAGATGATATGGTCGATTTGCTACATCAAACTATAGTGGATGTAACAATGTAGCTTGTCTTTGGGTCTTCCATGAGGAGGAGGCAAATGATGCAGTATCAGAGCTACACCAGCTAGAATCGTGAAGTTGTCCATGACATGTTGATGCAAGACTACTTCAATGACCTATATGTCTAAACTCCAGAGAGCACCTAGAGCGGGTGAATAGGCGATCCTACAAAACTTAACTCAAACCACACAAACTTGGTCTAAAATATGAGTTAGACTGAATTAAAACCAAGTTTGAGAGTGGAGAGAAGAGAGAAGTTCATTTCACTTGATTGCTCTATCAAGATTTAATTTAGACTTAGAGCAATATCGCAAGTGAAAAATTGGAACGAAGAAGACATACAAATTTCAATAATGTAAATGGCACAAGAGACACTGTGATTTTTATCTTGTGGTTTGGTCAAGCGTAATATGCATGCCTACTCTACGAAATGGCGTCCCAATGGACGAGGGTTGCACTCAACCTCTCTCAAGTGATCCAAAGATCAAACTTGAGTACCACAGTTGTCTTCCTTATATCAATATCCCAGTTGTGAGAAATCTCCATAAAATTGGAGTCTCTCGCGCCATACAAAATTGACCAAAATCAAATCCATAGTAAGGAGGGGAGTAGAAATGCACATGGGAGCACAATTGTAGCAACACCACGTACACAAGCAAAGAAGAGAGCACACGAATCAAAATGACAGAGTCACAGCTCAAAATGCGCTCAAATCTCTCTCCAACAAATCAAAAGTGTGGTCGCGGAGTCTCGGGGTTGTAGTATGCTCTTGTGATGCTTGGGTACTGCTCCATGGCGCCTAGGGTATCTTTTTATAGCCCCAAGGGACCTAGAAGCCATTGGAGCTTCATTTGGAAGCTCACGGCCATCCTTGTCTACGGGTGCACCGGACTATCCTGTGGTGCACTAGACAGTGCACAATGCAACATTTAGAGGATCCCTGATTAGTCACTTTATTTTAGACGGGCACCAGACTATTCAATGGGGACACCGGACTGTTCGGTGCTCCATCTGACTGTTGGAGCTGGCTAACGTGGCTGATAGCCGTTGGCTGTCCTCACACCGGACTGTCCGGTAGATGGCACCGGACCGTCCGGTGATTTATAGCTTACGGGACCTAGCCGAACCTATGAGCAGACACTTTGGACGCACAGTCACTGGACTGTCCGGTGCACATCAGAATGTCCGATGCTGCATAGACCAACCCATCTTCTTCCTTTTCGTGCCAACTTTCTTTTGATTCTTTTGGTTCGACTTCAGATGCTCCCTAGCACTTAGACAAATATGATTAGCACCTAAACCAATTGGCTAAGTACTCAAAACAAACCTTTATCACTTTGATCCATAGAGGTTTGCAATATGCCCATTATCAAGCCCAAAAGTGCTTTTCTTATTTTCTTCAATTTGCTTCCCAAACACATGTGCTCGTGCCCATATGAGGAGTGTTAGTTCATAGTAATGTGTTAAACATTTAATCACCAAAACAACTAGAAATGTCCCAAGGGTACATTTCTCTTTCAATCTCCTCCTTTTTGATGATTTATGCCGACACACCAAAAGCAACTTAAAAAAGCACTAAGATAACCAAATATGAGCCAACTTTTACAAATTGAAGTCAAGCCAAACACCAAAATGGTAAGTATATATAGGACTTGGCATATTTGGATCATTTTGCCACCACTTGGTTTATTTCGCAAAACAAATTCATTTTCTTACTTCTTAGCCAAAAACACTTTAGTTTTGCAAATCAAGACATTTTTCAAGACAAGTTTTGATCAAAAGACAAAAGCTCCCCCTTTTCATGTAAGAAAGATTCCTCCCCCACAAGAGAGTAGTTTCGCAATGAGAGAGCTCATCTTGTTGTTAAGAGGGTTTTGATGAAAAAAGACAAGTTCAAAACACAATAATTTTTGAAATTCTCTAGTGACGGTTGATCTAGTTCAAAACGGAGAAACTAGTGGCCTTAAACCTCATTGCCTCACTGAAAGGGAATTAGGCTTACCCCTAGTTCCTAAATAATTTTGGTGGTTGAATTACCCAACACAAATATTGGACTAACTAGTTTGCTCTAGTACTCAAGTTATACAGGTGCAAAAGGTTCACACTTAGCCAATATAAAGACCAAGTTTTGGATTCAACAAAGGAGCAACGAGGCAACCGAAGGCACCTCTGGCTGAAGGCACCGGACTGTCCGGTGTGCACCGGACAGTGTCCGGTGCGGCCAGAGGACTCCAACTCCAACTCCTCGCTCTCGGAAATTTCGGAGGCCGGCGCACTATAATTCACCGGACTGTCCGGTGTGCACCGGACATGTCCGGTGCTCCAAGGAAGCGCGGTCTCCGGAACTTGCCAGCCTCGGGTTTGCGCGGCAGCCGCTCCGCTAAAATTCACCGGACTGTCCGGTGTGCACCGGACTGTCCGGTGTGCCAGCGGAGCAACGGCTCCCTGCGGCGCCAACGGCTCCCTGCGGTGCATTTAATGCGCGCGCAGCGCGCGCAGACGTCAGGATCGCCCATACCGGTGCACCGGACATTAAACAGTACATGTCCGGTGTGCACCGGACACCCAGGAGGGCCCAGAAGTCAGAAGCTCCAACGGTCAGAATCCAACGGCAATGGTGACGTGGCAGGGGCACCGGACTGTCCGGTGTGCACCGGACTGTCCGGTGCGCCATCGAACAGACAGCTTCCTGCAACGGTCACTTTTGGTGGTTGGGGCTATAAATACCCCAACCACCTCACATTCATGGCCATCCAAGTTTTCAACTCTCAACCACTTACAAGAGCTAGGCATTCAATTCTAGACACATACAAAGAGATCAAATCCTCTCCAATTCCACTCAAGCCTTTAGTGACTAGCGAGAGAGATTTGCCGTGTTCTTTTGAGCTCTTGCGCTTGGATCGCTTTCTTTCTTTCTCACTTGTTCTTGTGATCATCACTCAATTGTAACCAAGGCAAGAGGCACCAATTGTGTGGTGGCCCTTGCGGGGAAGTTTTGTTCCCGGTTGATTGAGAAGAAGAGAAAGCTCACTCGATCCGTGGGATCGTTTGAGAGAGGGAAGGGTTGAAAGAGACCCGGCCTTTGTGGCCTCCTCAACGGGGAGTAGGTTTGCGAGAACCGAACCTCGGTAAAACAAATCCGTGTGTCACACTCTTATTCGCTTGCGATTTGTTTTGCGCCCTCTCTCGCGGACTCGTTTATATTTCTAACGCTAACCCCCGCTTGTAGTTGTGACTATTTTTGTAAATTTCAGTTTCGCCCTATTCACCCCCCCCCCTCTAGGCGACTATCAATTGGTATCAGAGCCCGGTGCTTCATTAGAGCCTAACCGCTCGAAGTGATGTCGGGAGATCACACCAAGAGGGAGATGGAGACCGGCGATAACAAGCCCACTACAAGCCAAGGGAGCACTTCATCGGAAGAGTCCCGAACCAAGAGAAGGGAGAAGAAGAAGAACTCCTCCAAGCGGAAGGAGAAAAGATCTTCCTCTTCTCACCACAAGGAGAAGAAGGAAAAATCTTCTTCTCACAAGCCGCATCGGAGTGGGGACAAGCACAAGAGGATGAGGAAGGTGGTCTACTACGAGACCGACACTTCATCGACATCTACCTCCGGCTCCGACGCGGCATCCGTTACTTCTAAACGCCAAGAGCGTAAGAAGTATAGTAAGATTCCCCTACGCTACCCTCGCATTCCTAAACATACACCTTTACTTTCCGTCCCATTAGGCAAACCACCAACTTTTAATGGTGAAGATTATGCTATGTGGAGTAATTTAATGCGATTTCATCTAACCTCTCTCCACAAAAGTATATGGGATGTTGTTGAGTATGGTGTACAGGTACCATCTATAGGGGATGAGGACTATGACACGGACGAAGTGGCCCAAATCGAGCACTTCAACTCCCAAGCCGCAACTATTCTCCTCGCCTCTCTAAGCAAGGAGGAATACAACAAAGTACAAGGGTTGAAGAACGCAAAAGAGATTTGGGACCTACTCAAGACGGCGCACGAGGGTGATGAACTCACCAAGATCACCAAGCGGGAAACGATCGAGGGGGAGCTCGGTCGCTTCCGTCTTCGCCAAGGGGAGGAGCCACAAGACATGTACAACCGGCTCAAGACCTTGGTGAATCAAGTGCGCAACCTCGGGAGCGCAAAATGGGATGACCACGAGGTGGTTAAGGTTATTTTAAGAGCACTTATTTTCCTTAACCCCACTCAAGTACAATTAATTCGTGGTAATCCTAGATATCCACTAATGACCCCCGAGGAAGTTATCGGGAATTTTGTAAGCTTTGAATGCATGATTAAGGGCTCCAAGAAGATTAACGAGCTTGACGAGCCTTCCACATCCGAGGCGCAACCGGTGGCCTTCAAGGCAACGGAGGAGAAGAAGGAGGAGTCTACACCAAGTAGACAACCAATTGACGCCTCCAAGCTCGACAACGAGGAGATGGCCCTAATCATCAAAAGCTTTCGGCAAATCCTCAAGCAACGGAAGGGGAAGGAGTACAAATCCCGTTCCAAGAAGGTTTGCTACAAGTGTGGTAAGCCCGGTCATTTTATTGCAAAATGTCCTATGTCTAGTGACAGTGACAGGGGCGACGACAAGAAGGGAAAGAGGAAAGAAAAGAAGAAGTACTACAAGAAGAAGGGCGACGATGCCCATGTTTGTCGGGAGTGGGACTCCGACGAAAGCTCAAGCGACTCCTCCGACGACGAGGACGCCGCCAACATCGCTGTCACCAAGGGCCTCCTCTTCCCCAACGTCGGCCACAAATGTCTCATGGCCAAGGACGGCAAAAGGAAGGTAAAATCAAGGTCCTCCACTAAATATGAAACATCTAGTGATGAGGATGATGATAAAAATGAGGAGGATAATTTGCGTATTCTTTTTGCCAACCTTAACATGGAACAAAAGGAAAAATTAAATGAGCTAATTAGTGCCATCCATGAAAAGGATGATCTCTTGGACTCCCAAGAGGACTTCCTAATCAAGGAAAACAAGAAACATGTTAAGGTTAAAAATGCTTATGCTCTAGAAGTTGAAAAATGTAACAAATTATCTAGTGAGCTAAGCACATGCCATGACACTATTGCCAACCTTAGAAATGAAAATGTTAAATTAATTGCTAAGGTTGATTCTCATGTTTGCATTGATCCTAGAAATGATAATGTTGATTTGCTTGCTAGGATTGATGAGTTGAATGTTTCCATTGCTAGCCTTAGAAATGAAAATGAGAAATTAATTGCTAAGGCTAAGGATTTTGATGTTTGCAATGCTACTATTTCCGACCTTAGAACTAAAAATGATATGTTGCATGCTAAGGTTGTTGAACTTAAATCTTGCAAACCCTCTACATCTGATGTTGAGCATGTTTCCATTTGTACTAGATGTAGAGATATTAATGTTGATGCTATCCATGATCACCTAGCCTTAATTAAAAAACAAAATGATCACATAGCACAACTTAATGCTAAAATTAGAGAGCATGACTTAGAAAATGAAAAATTTAAATTGGCTAGAAGCATGCTCTATAATGGGAGACGCCCTGGCATTAAGGATGGCATTGGCTTCCAAAGGGGAGACAATGTCAAAATTAATGCCCCTCCAAAGAACCTATCTAACTTTGTTAAGGGCAAGGCTCCCATGCCTCAGGATAACGAGGGTTACATTTTGTACCCTGCCGGCTATCCTGAGAGCAAGATTAGGAAAACTCATTCTAGGAAGTCTCACTCTGGCCCTAATCATGCTTTTATGTATAAGGGTGAGACATCTAGATCTAGGCAACCAACCCATGCCAAGTTGCCTAGAAAGAAAATTCCAAATGCATCAAATGATCATGCTATTTCATTTAAAACTTTTGATGCATCTTATGTTTTGACTAACAAATCCGGCAAGATAGTTGCCAAAATTGTTGGGGGCAAACACAAGGGCTCCAAGACTTGTGTTTGGGTACCCAAGGTTCTCGTTTCTAATGCCAAAGGACCTAAAACCGTTTGGGTACCTAAAACAAAGAACTAAACTTGTTTTGTAGGTTTATGCATCCGGGGGATCAAGTTGGATACTCGACAGCGGATGCACGAACCACATGACAGGGGAGAAAAAGATGTTCTCCTCATATGAGAAAAACCAAGATCCCCAAAGAGCTATCACATTCGGGGATGGAAATCAAGGTTTGGTCAAAGGACTGGGTAAAATTGCTATATCTCCTGACCATACTATTTCCAATGTTTTTCTTGTAAATTCCTTAGATTACAATTTGCTTTCCGTATCCCAATTATGTCAAATGGGCTACAACTGTCTTTTTACTGATACTGGTGTTACTGTCTTTAGAAGAAGTGATGATTCAATAGCATTTAAGGGAGTGTTAGAGGGTCAGCTATACTTGGTAGATTTTGATAGAGCTGAACTCGACACTTGCTTGATTGCTAAGACTAACTTGGGTTGGCTTTGGCACCGCCGACTAGCCCATGTTGGAATGAAGAATCTTCACAAGCTTCTAAAGAGAGAACACATTTTAGGACTAACAAATGTTCATTTTGAGAAAGACAGGATTTGTAGCGCATGCCAAGCCGGGAAGCAAGTTGGTGTCCATTATCCACACAAAAACATCATGACTACCGACAGGCCACTGGAGCTCCTACACATGGATCTATTCGGCCCGATCGCTTACATAAGCATCGGCGGTAGTAAGTATTGTCTTGTAATTGTGGATGATTATTCTCGCTTCACTTGGGTGTTCTTTTTGCAGGACAAATCTTATACCCAAGAGACCTTAAAGGGATTCTTGAGACGGGCTCAAAATGAGTTTGGCTTAAGGATCAAGAAAATTAGAAGCGACAATGGAACGGAGTTCAAGAACTCACAAATATAAGGCTTTCTTGAGGAGGAGGGCATCAAGCATGAGTTCTCTTCTCCCTACACTCCACAACAAAATGGTGTAGTGGAGAGGAAGAATCGAACTCTTTTGGACATGGCAAGAACCATGCTTGATGAGTACAAGACACCGGATCGGTTTTGGGCCGAGGCGGTCAACACCGCCTGCTACGCCATCAACCGGTTATATCTTCATCGAATCCTCAAGAAGACATCTTATGAACTCCTAACCGGTAAAAAGCCCAATATTTCATATTTTAGAGTTTTTGGTAGCAAATGTTTTATTCTTGTTAAGAGAGGTAGAAAATCTAAATTTGCTCCTAAAACTGTAGAAGGCTTTTTACTAGGATATGACTCAAACACAAGGGCATATAGAGTCTTTAATAAGTCCTCAGGACTTGTTGAAGTTTCTTGTGACGTTGTGTTTGATGAGACTAATGGCTCTCAAGTAGAGCAAGTTGATCTTGATGATATAGGTGAAGAACAGGCTCCATGCATAGCGCTAAGGAACATGTCCATTGGGGATGTGTGTCCTAAGGAATCCGACGAGCCTCCACATGCACAAGATCAACCATCCTCCTCCATGCAAGCATCTCCACCAACTCAAATTGAGGATGAGGCTCAAGATGTTGAACAAGAAGATCTAGGAGATGAGCCACCTCAAAATGACGGCAACGATCAAGGGGGAGATGCAAATAATGAGGACAAGGAGGATGATCAACCAAGGCCGCCACACCCAAGAGTCCACCAAGCAATACAACGAGATCACCCCGTCGACACCATCCTCGGTGATATTCATAAGGGGGTAACTACTCGATCTCGTGTTGCTCATTTTTGTGAACATTACTCGTTTGTTTCCTCTATTGAGCCACACAGGGTAGAGGAAGCACTTCAAGATTCGGATTGGGTGATGGCGATGCAAGAGGAGCTCAACAATTTCACAAGGAATGAGGTATGGCACTTAGTTCCACGTCCTAATCAAAATGTTGTAGGAACCAAGTGGGTCTTCCGCAACAAGCAAGACGAGCATGGTGTGGTGACAAGGAACAAAGCTCGACTCGTGGCCAAGGGTTATTCACAAGTCGAAGGTTTGGATTTTGGTGAAACCTATGCACCCGTAGCTAGGCTTGAGTCAATTCGTATATTATTGGCCTATGCTACTTACCATGGCTTCAAGCTTTATCAAATGGACGTGAAGAGTGCCTTCCTCAATGGACCAATCAAGGAAAAGGTCTATGTTGAGCAACCTCCCGGCTTTGAAGACAGTGAGTACCCTAACCATGTTTATAGGCTCTCTAAGGCGCTTTATGGGCTCAAGCAAGCCCCAAGAGCATGGTATGAATGCCTTAGAGATTTCCTTATTGCTAATGGCTTCAAAGTCGGCAAGGCCGATCCTACCTTATTCACTAAAACTCTTGACAATGATTTGTTCGTATGCCAAATTTATGTTGATGATATTATATTTGGGTCTACTAACAAATCTACATGTGAAGAATTTAGTAGGATCATGACACAAAAATTCGAGATGTCGATGATGGGGGAGTTGAAATATTTCTTAGGATTTCAAGTCAAGCAACTCCAAGAGGGCACCTTCCTTAGCCAAACGAAGTATACTCAAGATATCCTAACCAAGTTTGGAATGAAGGATGCCAAGCCCATAAAGACTCCCATGGGAACAAATGGGCATCTCGACCTCGACACGGGAGGTAAGTCCGTGGATCAAAAGGTATACCGGTCGATGATTGGTTCATTGCTTTATTTATGTGCATCTCGACCGGACATTATGCTTTCCGTATGCATGTGTGCAAGATTCCAAGCCGACCCTAAGGAATCACACCTTACGGCCGTAAAACGAATCTTGAGATATTTGGCTTATACTCCTAAGTTTGGGCTTTGGTACCCTCGGGGATCCACATTTGATTTGATTGGTTATTCGGATGCCGATTGGGCGGGGTGTAAGATTAACAGGAAGAGCACATCGGGGACTTGCCAGTTCTTGGGAAGATCCTTGGTGTCATGGGCTTCAAAGAAGCAAAATTCGGTCGCTCTTTCTACTGCCGAAGCCGAGTATATTGCCGCAGGCCATTGTTGCGCGCAATTACTTTGGATGAGGCAAACCCTGCGGGACTACGGTTACAAATTAACCAAAGTCCCTTTGCTATGTGACAATGAGAGTGCAATCAAAATGGCCGACAATCCCGTCGAGCACAGCCGCACTAAGCACATAGTCATTCGATATCATTTTCTTCGGGATCACCAACAAAAGGGGGATATCGAGATTTCTTACATTAACACTAAAGATCAATTAGCCGATATCTTTACCAAGCCACTTGATGAGCAATCTTTTACCAGACTTAGGCATGAGCTCAATATTCTTGATTCTAGGAATTTCTTTTGCTAGTCTTGCACACATAGCTCATAAATATACCTTTGATCATGTCTCTTTTATATATGCTATGACTAATGTGTTTTCAAGTGTATTTCAAACCAAGTCATAGGTATATTGAAAGGGAATTGGAGTCTTCGGCGAAGACAAAGGCTTCCACTCCACTCTACTACTCATCCTTCGCCGTTGCTCCGCATCATCTCTCCAACTTTGGTATAATCCTCACTCATTCATTTTATGACCAAAGGGGGAGAAAAGGACTTCATAGGGCTCTAATGACTCCGTTTTTGGCGATTCATGCCAAAGGGGGAGAAAATATTAGCCCAAAGCAAAAGGACCGCACCACCACCTAAATTTTAAACTTTTGGAGATTTTCAAATTGGTCAATTTCAAAATTGGTATCCTTTTATGTTCTAAAGGGGGAGGAAGTAGTATTTCAAAAAGGAAAAATCAAAACCCTCTTGAACACTAAGAGGAGACTTTATTTGAGGGGGAGTTTTGTTTAGTCAAAGGGAAAGCTTTTTGGAACAAAGGAAGAAACTTTCAAAACTTAAAAATGCTTTGCAAAATCTTATTCATTTACCTTTGACTATCTTGCAAAATGACTTTGAAAAGAATTTACAAAAGAATTTGCAAAAATAAAACTCTTGGTGCAAATGTGGTCCAATATGTCAAAAACAAAGAAAACAATCCATGCGCATCATATAAGTATATATTGGCTCAATTCCAAGCAACCTTTGCACTTACATTATGCAAACTAGTTCAATTATGCACTTCTATATTTGCTTTGGTTTGTGTTGGCATCAATCACCAAAAATGGGGAGATTGAAAGGGAATTAGGCTTACCCCTAGTTCCTAAATAATTTTGGTGGTTGAATTGCCCAACACAAATATTGGACTAACTAGTTTGCTCTAGTACTCAAGTTATACAGGTGCAAAAGGTTCACACTTAGCCAATATAAAGACCAAGTTTTGGATTCAACAAAGGAGCAACGAGGCAACCGAAGGCACCTCTGGCTGAAGGCACCAGACTGTCCGGTGTGCACCGGACACCAGAGGACTCCAACTCCAACTCCTCGCTCTCGGAAATTTCGGAGGCCGGCGCACTATAATTCACCGGACTGTCCGGTGTGCACCGGACATGTCCGGTGCTCCAAGGAAGCGCGGTCTCCGGAACTTGCCAGCCTCGGGTTTGCGCGGCAGCCGCTCCGCTAAAATTCACCGGACTGTCCGGTGTGCACCGGACTGTCCGGTGTGCACCGGACTGTCCGGTGTGCCAGCGGAGCAACGGCTCCCTGCGGCGCCAACGGCTCCCTGCGGTGCATTTAATGCGCGCGCAGCGCGCGCAGACGTCAGGATCGCCCATACCGGTGCACCGGACATTAAACAGTACATGTCCGGTGTGCACCGGACACCCAGGAGGGCCCAGAAGTCAGAAGCTCCAACGGTCAGAATACAACGGCAATGGTGACGTGGCAGGGGCACCGGACTGTCCGGTGTGCACCGGACTGTCCGGTGCGCCATCGAACAGACAGCTTCCTGCAACGGTCACTTTTGGTGGTTGGGGCTATAAATACCCCAACCACCTCACATTCATGGCCATCCAAGTTTTCAACTCTCAACCACTTACAAGAGCTAGGCATTCAATTCTAGACACATACAAAGAGATCAAATCCTCTCCAATTCCACTCAAGCCTTTAGTGACTAGCGAGAGAGATTTGCCGTGTTCTTTTGAGCTCTTGCGCTTGGATCGCTTTCTTTCTTTCTCACTTGTTCTTGTGATCATCACTCAATTGTAACCAAGGCAAGAGGCACCAATTGTGTGGTGGCCCTTGCGGGGAAGTTTTGTTTCCGGTTGATTGAGAAGAAGAGAAAGCTCACTCGATCCGTGGGATCGTTTGAGAGAGGGAAGGGTTGAAAGAGACCCGGCCTTTGTGGCCTCCTCAACGGGGAGTAGGTTTGCGAGAACCGAACCTCGGTAAAACAAATCCGTGTGTCACACTCTTATTCGCTTGCGATTTGTTTTGCGCCCTCTCTCGCGGACTCGTTTATATTTCTAACGCTAACCCCCGCTTGTAGTTGTGACTATTTTTGTAAATTTCAGTTTCGCCCTATTCACCCCCCCCCCCTCTAGGCGACTATCACTCACCAAAAATTATGAATTAAAAGCAAGAAGGCAATGAACGCCAAGAGCAACTTGAACAAGGTACATTGATACGATTATGCAGTGGAAGCCTTTTATTTTGTCCAAGTCCATCATTTCCCTTTCAACCCACTTTTAAGACTACATCAAAATCACTTAAGTAAACATATTAGTCTTAAAGGGTCAAGTTGTAGCATATCCTCCCCCTAAACATATGCATCATTTGCACAAGGACTTGTGAGGTCCAAGGGGTGACATTCTACAACTTAAGCGCCAAAATAAGCAATAAAGACAATTAAGCTCAAAATAACCTGATCAAAGGCATAAAAGTACATGTATGCTATAGATCAATCCAAGTTTCGCGAATCTAAGACATTTAGCTCACTACGTAGCTTACAAAACATTTTCTCATCTAAAGACTTGGTGAAGATATCGACTAGCTGGTGATTGGTGCTAACATGGCAAACATTATCTCTCCTTTGCTGGTGATCTCTTAGAAAGTGGTGTCGGATGTCTATGTGCTTAGTGCGGCTGTGTTCAACGGGAGTATTCGCCAAGCGGATTGCACTCTCATTATCACATAGGAGTGGGATTTTTCTCAGATTATAGCCAAAGTTCCGGGGGATTTGCCTCATCTAAAGTAGTTGCACGCAACACTGACCTTCGGTAAATAAAATAAGCTCGAATGAAGAGACAAAGAAAATAGAAAAATAGGATGCTCAGTAGCATCGGATAGAAGTTTCACTGTTTTGAAGAAAGGGCTATAGAGATAGAGTATACCAGACACACAAGTGTTCACCGAACGTCGCACTAAATGGGCACTAGATACGACACTCAGAGATGCCTATATCATGTTAGAAAGATCCACAAGGAATCACACGTGTATGATGTACCACCAAATACTCCATCTAGCATGGTACTTAGAGAGGTTGCATAGCAACTTAAGAAGAGTTATAATGCACCGGGCGTGTCCAAGGTAACACTAGCCAAAGAACCGGATGTCCGTACTCAAACGATCAACAATAGCTAGCTAATGTGGACAATACTAGCATGTTTGGTGCCTGCACTAGAGTATCCGTACTCAACATAAGTTTATATCTTTATTATATTTAAGCTTTCACATTTTTATTGTGTTGCTTTGATCATGTGATTTACCTTCCTAGCTTAGTGATATGTTGTGGACAAGTTTAGAAGTTAGGTTGGATATTTTTGTGGTAGAGATAACAATATGTAATCAAAACTTTAGTTACTAGTTTGATTTTTTGTATGTTTTGATTGGTAGAAAAATAGAGACTCTATATGAGAAAGATTTAGATTGTTTAATTTAATCTTCTCCTAGATGTCACTGTTCACTACAACTGAAAAATTCGATATGGAGGCTGGCAGCGTGGTGCCATTTTTTGATCATTCACGAGACTAGATAATATGAACCTCGATCAAGAGACTATTTATCTAGGATTATAATCTATCCAGATTATATAATCTAACTTATTTTAAACTAACACTTAGTCCAAATTAAGTAAGATTATATCATCTAAGTAGATTATAATCCCAAACATATTACCCCTAAGGTCCACAACACCAAGAAGTTGACTATGTCTAGTGGGAATGGTGTCTCTAGCAAACTAGCACTCGTGCTACCTCTGGATATAGGGGTGTATGAACGCACTAGAGTTAATAATTAGTGGCTAAATAATTAATATATGTGTAATTTTAGTAAATTAGTTAATAGTTATCTAACTATTTATTAACTAGCTAATTCTACTAGCAATTTTTTAGCCAACTAATGATAAGCTCTAGTGCATTAAAACACGCCCTATGTTTACTCAC
The DNA here is from genome assembly GCA_029449295.1 of Zea luxurians. Lineage (NCBI taxonomy): Eukaryota > Viridiplantae > Streptophyta > Magnoliopsida > Poales > Poaceae > Zea > Zea luxurians. Next base: position 16,087,579 of record JAOPSE010000039.1, read on the forward strand.
TAGAATTGATATTTTTCATCTTTACGTCATTTACTCTCTCTGTCCTAAATTAGAATTTGTTTTAGGTTTTTAATAGATTCATACGATAATTAATGTATGTGTCTGTAACACCCACTTTGTAAATTGTTAGAAATAATACCAATAGAGAAACAATTTCTCTTTATGTGAGTTTGATCTTTATGCATCATCATATGTGAACACCATGTCCAAAAACAATTAATAAAGAGATATGCTACTAAATCATTGCATCATGCTGAATATTTTATTTGTGTGTGCATTTTTGTGACAATATTATAATAATGCAAAAAGAAATATGTTAAATATCCAAATGGGGATTTAAATCCTAAAATAATCCTAGAATTAAGAAAAGAGAGAAGGGAGAGATTATACAAAATAGAGGAAAATAAATATATGAAAGAATACATTTTGTTCCTACTAATATTTTAATTTAGGTACTTAACTTAGTTATGAAGCTCACAAACAAGTTTGAATTCAAAATGGAGATTTAAAAACGAAATGAAACAGAAAATAAAAAGAAAAAAAGGAAAACTAGCTAATTGGGCCGCCAACTCCGAATTTGGCCCACTTCCATTTTGCTCCTGCGCGGCCCATCACCGCGCTCCCTCAACCTCGCTGGTCAGTCGTCGCGCGCGCCGTGCTGCTGACCTGTGGGCCACATCGGTCATCCGCTCCCGCGCATGTCTGTTACACTGGTGTGTGGCCCCCGCATGTCGGGTGTGTCCCTGTTATCCGGCCGAAAACGAATCAGCTCGCACTGCGTGGCCGACTTCTCCGCCGCCGCATGCTCCAACTCAACCGCTTTCCCTCTACCTGGCTACCATGCGCGGCCGTATTAAACCATCCCTCACATCATCCTCCACCCAAACCAAGTCGCGCCGCAACCCTCCACCTCTTCTAGAACCGTCCGCCATTGCAGTGTCCGCTGGGCTTTGTGTTGACGAGAGAATCGCCGCGGGCGTCTAACGGTGGGGTGCCTCGGTCGATTTCGGGCACGCTGGGGGTGTTGGAGCGTGGAGAAGTTGGTACCGGCAAGCAATTGCACAGTGGATAATGGTGGCGTTGTGAATCTCTCGCCGGAGAGGTACTCCGCCCCGGTTCCGCCTTGCCCCGCCGCTCGCCTATCACAATCGCCCTAACCCTGGTAAGAACACCCTCGGTATGGTTCGCCAACTCCTCTTCTCTGCAAATTATACGTTAGTTGCGAATTGGGGGCGGAATTTCTAAATGTGGGTGATGGTCGGCCATGGCTCGGGTTCGGCGTCGTCCGCCATTGTGGGTGGAGCATTCTGCTCCATCAATCACCTTAGCAGAGAACCGAGTTGTGTCACCCTTGTGATCTCGCTCTGAATCACCATGCGCGGGGTGGAACTTGCACTCAGACCGCTGGGCCGCTTTTGCGCCGGTGATGCGCCGCCGTGAAGCTTGGGCACCGCCGCGCTCAGCTACTGGTGTTTGGGGGGGAAGGGTGAGCGTCCATCTATTGATGAACGGCTCCGAGTGAGCCTTAGTGGGGCCGTGTTGGGCATTGGATCTGGGCCGCAAGCGTTTGGATCGACGGTTGCGATTAGGTTATCCCATAACCCTTCGCCGTATTAAATCTAAGCCATAGATAGTCGATCGCGCGGTCCTCACTGCATACCGGTTCGGTGCGTATGGGATCTAATCCTGTGCGCCCATATTTGAACGAACGGCTCAGATTCACGATACCCCTTCGCGGGTCAGATTTATTAAAGAACCCCTCACCTTTTAGCGAATTAACCTGCCATCCTCGGGTGCTGTGCTCTGAGTCTTAAGAGTTTTACCCCGAGCCCCCTGACTTTTCTGGAAAATGAGGCCCAGTCCAGAGATCGTTTAAATTGAATAAATGAAATAGAAAATAGATTTTTAATAGGAAAATAATTACTAAAACTTAATAAATTCATAGAAAATTCATACTAACTCCAAATTAATCCATTCCAGTTTCTAAATTTTTATAATTTTATTCTTTATCACCTAGAGCCTCTTTTATGTCATGAAAACAGTAAGAAATTTATTTATCACTTAATCCTATCTAAAGCACGTAAAACCTTTGAAAATGCATAACTTAAAATCTATAACTCAGAAAATTATGATTCCTGTTCCTAGGATTTTATTTTATTGAGTAGAATATTTCTGTGTATTTTGTTTACATGTTTGGTGTATTGTTAATTTCTCTATATGCACTGTGCTTGTTTGTATTGTGACGAGTAGAAGAGCCCGTTGCTGAGGATCCTGGTGAGCAGCAGGTTGAAGTAGCTGAGCAGGAGCTCATTGAAGGCAAGTTGTGCCCTTGACCACTTTTTACCTAATAATGTTCTTTAATACCACTTATCCATGCATAGGTTAAATTTTGATGGGACCCAATAGGTCACCCTAGATTTGTTTATCTCATTACCTTGTTTACCCCTGAATCACTGGGTAGTTTGCTATTGCCTTACATGGTTTTGGGATAATCATTTATTATATCTATGTTCCAATTATTCTTGTTATTCTGTTTATGTTCATGTCAAGTTCATTAATGTTAATTGGAACATAGAGCTTAACTTGAGTAACACGTGCCACCACAAGGGTTTAATGGGACGCCCTTGGCTGACTAATTAGGAAAGCTAGTGGAAGACTACCTTACCCGAAAGGGGCAAGGGCAGTAGGGGAGTGGTCAGTGTAGGGAGGTCCCTGGTTGATTTTGCTGCGATGGCGGTCAGCCAGGAACCCTGCATTGGAACTTCCTATAAACTGTAGCGGGTTTTCGGAAGCTAGTGGAACTTTGTAAAGGCCTCGTAGTGTTGCCCTGCCGCGCTTCCTAGGTAGAGGTGTATGGGACTCGCGACCCCTTGGCAGATGGGTAGCATGACTTGTGGGTAAAGGGTACAACCTCTGCAGAGTGTAAAACTGGTATACTAGCCGAGCTCGCGGTCATGAGCAGCTCAGGACTCTCTGATGTTTAAATTATGGAACTTAAATTCAATTTTGTCATTTGCATTGCATGGGTTTATTATTAATTTTGTTCTATTACTTTACTTATGGTTTGGTATTTACTTACACTTAGTAATTGCTAATAAAATTTTGACCAACTACTTAAAAGCAATGCTCAGCTCTAACCCCTATCATTGATTAGCCTTACACATCACATGAACTCACACCTTTGTGAGTTTATGTCCACTGGTTCCCCACAACTTGTTGAGCTATGATCATGTGTGAGCTCACCCTTGCTGTCTCACACCCCCCCACAGGAGAAGATCAGGTGGTTCAGGAGGAGCCGCCTAACACTGAGGAGTTCGATCTGATCTAGGTGGCGTTTCCCAGTCGACATTGGCGCCGACGATCCTTAGTTCGTTTTATCTTTATTATTTTATTTTGTAATAAGTCTTCCGCTATGTAATAAATACTCTGATGTTTTATGACATTTATCTCTATACACTCTGTTATTGTATATGTTGTCTTCTTGGCGCATGTATGAGATGCACCTGGCTTTGTTCCTTAAAGCCGGGTGTTACAGAAGTGGTATCAGAGGAATGTTGACTGTAGGACAAGACCTAGATAGAAATGGACAAACCCTTTCCTACTTACCTTACTCTGACTCATTCTATACTCATCTCATCTTAATCTCGTCTCACCTTTTTGCTATTCTACTCTGATCATTCTTATCTTTTCTACTCTAAGACAAGATGGATTTCACACCTTGGAATCCTACCACTATGATCTTTTTAAGAGATAGGGAACCTAAGATGAAAATAAAACTATTTTCTCTATTTTAAAAATGTTGTTTGATTGTGCTGATGCTAAATGCCTGATTTGCTTCTTTGATTGATTGAAATAGTATAGACGGGCATCTTAGCATGTACCACCATAAGGTAATGAATTAGCTTTAGTAGGTGACACACTAATCTACTTAGTTAATAAATCCCCCGCAGTAACATTCCTCGTAATTACTTGCCTTGTCTACAATTCTTCCTCTCTTACCCTGTATTTCTAACCCAGATGGACTACCCCTATACTGTTAGAAGAGAGCAGTATAGACTTGATCCTTGGTATGTCATGGTTAAGAAAGGCAAGGACAATTTATACATTGGGCTAAGGGAACCTTAGAACTCACCAGTGCCAAAGGAGAAAGATTCAAAGTTGAGATTTCAATAACTACCAACATCAGACTAGTGGCATTCTTTGTGGATGAGAAGTTTGTGGGTGACAGCATCCGTGTGGTTAGAGATTTTCCCGGATGTCTTTCCAGAGGAGTTACCAGGGATGCCACCTGATAGAGAAGTTGAGTTTGTTATTGACCTCTTACCTGGAACCGCCCCTATTTCTAAACGGCCATATAGGATGTCCGTAGAGGAGTTGAAAGAACTTAAGAAGCAGTTAACTGAGTTACAAGAGGCTGGGTACATTCGTCCGAGTTCCTCACCTTGGGGAGCACCAGTTCTGTTTGTACAGAAGAAGGATGGGTCGCAGCGGATGTGTGTGGACTATAGATCTCTTAATGATGTTACAGTGAAGAACAAGTATCCGTTGCCCCGTATTGAGGATTTATTTGATCAGATGAGAGGTGCAAGAGTATTTTCGAAGATTGATCTCCGATCCGGTTACCATCAGATGAGGATTTGACCATCGGATATTCCCAAGACGGCTTTCTCGACTCGATATGGATTATATGAGTTTACTGTTATGTCGTTTGGATTAACCAATGCACCAGCGTATTTTATGAACTTAATGAACAAGGTGTTTATGGAGTACTTGGACAGATTCGTCGTGGTGTTCATCGACGACATTCTTATTTATTCACGGAGTGAAGGTGATCATGAGGAACATCTGAGGTTGGTGCTACAGAAGCTACGAGATAACCAGCTATGTGCCAAGTTCAGCAAGTGCGAGTTTTGGATTGACAAGGTACCATTCCTTGGACATATTATTTCTAATGGAGGAATAGCAGTGGATCCTGCTAAAGTGAAGGAGATAATGGAGTGGAGAGTACCCACTACAGTTACCGAGATTCGGAGTTTCTTGGGACTTGCTGGGTATTATCGGAGGTTTATTGAAGGATTTTCTAAGATTGCTAAGCCTATGACTTCACTTTTGGAGAAAGGAAGAGAATTTAAGTGGGACGAGAAGTGCCAAGACAGCTTCGATCAATTGAAGAAAAGATTGATGTCGCCGCCAGTATTGGTTATGCCAGACCTACAGAAAGGATTTGACATCTATTGCGATGCATGTGGCCAAGGCTTAGGATGTGTGCTCATGCAAGAAGGACATGTGATTGCCTATGCATCTCGTCAGTTGCGGAAACATGAAGTGAACTACCCCACTCATGACTTGGAATTGGCAGCCGTTGTGCATGCACTTAAGATTTGGAGACATTATATCATGGGAACCAAGTGCCAAGTGTACACGGATCATAAAAGTTTGAAGTATATATTCACTCAGAAGGATCTCAACCTTAGGCAACGCCGTTGGTTGGAGCTTATTAAGGATTATGATTTGGAGATTCACTATCACCCGGGCAAGGCGAATTTGGTTGCAGACGCCTTGAGTCGCAAGGAGCATGTTCATTCAGCTATTGTTGCCCAGCTACCAGACGAGATTGTTGAGGACTTCAGGAGACTTAACCTGGGGATAGTTGCTCATATTGAGGGAGTTACTATTGATGTGGAACCTACTTTGGAGCAAGAGATCCGCAAAGGACAAATTGGTGATGCTAAAATAAAAGAGATTAAGGATCTGATTACTGAAGGTCGAGTTCCGGAATTTACGGAAGATGAGCAAGGCACTATATGGTTCAAGGACAGGATGTGTGTTCCTGATATTAAAAGCCTTCGAGAGACTATTTTAAAGGAGGCCCATGATTCGGATTATTCTATTCATCCTGGTAGTACTAAGATGTATCAGGATTTAAAGCGAAAGTATTGGTGGTATGGATTAAAAAGAGATGTGGCTGCACATGTGGCTATGTGCGATGTATGTCAAAGAGTTAAGGCTGAACACCAGAGGCCAGCTGGACTATTGCACCCACTGAAGATACCCGAGTGGAAGTGGGAAAAGATTGGTATGGACTTCATTACTGGATTGCCTCACACCTCGAAAGGATATGAAGCTAGATGGGTTATTGTGGATAGAGTGACCAAAGTGGCTCATTTCAATCCGGTCAAGGCTACTTATAAGGTATCTCAATTGGTAGAGTTATATATGACTCGGATTCTGTGTTTACATGGAGTACCAAAGAGGATTGTTTTGGATAAGAGGATCACAGTTTACCCCCAGATTTTGGAAAAGTTTTCATGAGAATACGGATGCGAAGTTGAATTTTAGTTTGGCCTACCTCAGACTGATGGACTGACCGAAAGGACTAACCAAGTATTGGAAGATATGTTGAGAGCTTGTGCCCTTCAGCATGGTAGTATTTGGGACAAGAGTCTACCTTGTGCTGAGTTCTCATATAATAATAGTTACCAGGCCAGTCTGAAGATGTCACTGTTCGAGGCTCTATATGGCAGGAAATGTAGGACTCCTCTATTTTGGACCAGACTAGAGGAAGACAGTTCTTTGGGCCTGAATTGATTCAAGAAGCAGAAGAACAAGTTCGTATAATTCGAGAAAATTTGAGAGTAGCTCAAACTAGGCAAAAGAGCTATGCTGATAATAGGAGAAGGCCACTGGAATTTGAAGAAGGAGATTATGTGTACCTCAAAGTGTCACCACTTCGTGGAATGAGGAGATTCAAAGTCAAGGGCAAATTGTCCCCTCGCTATATTGGACCATTCTTGATCTTTAGAAGAGTTGGAGAGATGGCATACCAACTCGAGTTACCTGCTACTCTATCGGATGTGCATAATGTGTTCCACGTGTCTCAACTTAAGAAGTGTCTCCGTGTCCCTGAGGAACAGTTACCGATGGAAGAGCTCAGTGTTCAGGGTGATTTGACTTACACGGAGTACCCGATCAAGATTTTGGATACTTTGACTCGGGTTACAAAGAATAAGGTGATAAAGATGTGCAAAGTGCAATGGAGTCACCATGGCGAAGATGAAGCAACTTGGGAAAGAGAAGAAGAGCTTCGCATAGATTTTCCCCACCTTTTCCCTAGATCTTCTTAAATCTCGAGGACGAGATTATTTTTAAGGGGGGTAGGATTTGTAACACCCACTTTGTAAATTGTTAGAAATAATACCAATAGAGAAACAATTTCTCTTTATGTGAGTTTGATCTTTATGCATCATCATATGTGAACACCATGTCCAAAAACAATTAATAAAGAGATATGCTACTAAATCATTGCATCATGCTGAATATTTTATTTGTGTGTGCATTTTTGTGACAATATTATAATAATGCAAAAAGAAATATGTTAAATATCCAAATGGGGATTTAAATCCTAAAATAATCCTAGAATTAAGAAAAGAGAGAAGGGAGAGATTATACAAAATAGAGGAAAATAAATATATGAAAGAATACATTTTGTTCCTACTAATATTTTAATTTAGGTACTTAACTTAGTTATGAAGCTCACAAACAAGTTTGAATTCAAAATGGAGATTTAAAAACGAAATGAAACAGAAAATAAAAAGAAAAAAAGGAAAACTAGCTAATTGGGCCGCCAACTCCGAATTTGGCCCACTTCCATTTTGCTCCTGCGCGGCCCATCACCGCGCTCCCTCAACCTCGCTGGTCAGTCGTCGCGCGCGCCGTGCTGCTGACCTGTGGGCCACATCGGTCATCCGCTCCCGCGCATGTCTGTTACACTGGTGTGTGGCCCCCGCATGTCGGGTGTGTCCCTGTTATCCGGCCGAAAACGAATCAGCTCGCACTGCGTGGCCGACTTCTCCGCCGCCGCATGCTCCAACTCAACCGCTTTCCCTCTACCTGGCTACCATGCGCGGCCGTATTAAACCATCCCTCACATCATCCTCCACCCAAAACCAAGTCGCGCCGCAACCCTCCACCTCTTCTAGAACCGTCCGCCATTGCAGTGTCCGCTGGGCTTTGTGTTGACGAGAGAATCGCCGCGGGCGTCTAACGGTGGGGTGCCTCGGTCGATTTCGGGCACGCTGGGGGGTGTTGGAGCGTGGCGAAGTTGGTACCGGCAAGCAATTGCACAGTGGACAATGGTGGCGTTGTGAATCTCTCACCGGAGAGGTACTCCGCCCCGGTTCCGCCTTGCCCCGCCGCTCGCCTATCACAATCGCCCTAACCCTGGTAAGAACACCCTCGGTATGGTTCGCCAACTCCTCTTCTCTGCAAATTATACGTTAGTTGCGAATTGGGGGCGGAATTTCTAAATGTGGGTGATGGTCGGCCATGGCTCGGGTTCGGCGTCGTCCGCCATTGTGGGTGGAGCATTCTGCTCCATCAATCACCTTAGCAGAGAACCGAGTTGTGTCACCCTTGTGATCTCGCTCTGAATCACCATGCGCGGGGTGGAACTTGCACTCAGACCGCTGGGCCGCTTTTGCGCCGGTGATGCGCCGCCGTGAAGCTTGGGCACCGCCGCGCTCAGCTACTGGTGTTTGGGGGGGAAGGGTGAGCGTCCATCTATTGATGAACGGCTCCGAGTGAGCCTTAGTGGGGCCGTGTTGGGCATTGGATCTGGGCCGCAAGCGTTTGGATCGACGGTCGCGATTAGGTTATCCCATAACCCTTCGCCGTATTAAATCTAAGCCGTAGATAGTCAATCGCGCGGTCCTCACTGCATACCGGTTCGGTGCGTATGGGATCTAATCCTGTGCGCCCATATTTGAACGAACGGCTCAGATTCACCGATACCCCTTCGCGGGTCAGATTTATTAAAGAACCCCTCACCTTTTAGCGAATTAACCCGCCATCCTCGGGTGCTGTGCTCTGAGTCTTAAGAGTTTTACCCCGAGCCCCCTGACTTTTCTGGAAAATGAGGCCCAGTCCAGAGATCGTTTAAATTGAATAAATGAAATAGAAAATAGATTTTTAATAGGAAAATAATTACTAAAACTTAATAAATTCATAGAAAATTCATACTAACTCCAAATTAATCCATTCCAGTTTCTAAATTTTTATAATTTTATTCTTTATCACCTAGAGCCTCTGTTATGTCATGAAAACAGTAAGAAATTTATTTATCACTTAATCCTATCTAAAGCACGTAAAACCTTTGAAAATGCATAACTTAAAATCTATAACTCAGAAAATTATGATTCCTGTTCCTAGGATTTTATTTTATTAAGTAGAATATTTCTGTGTATTTTGTTTACATGTTTGGTGTATTGTTAATTTCTCTATATGCACTGTGCTTGTTTGTATTGTGACGAGTAGAAGAGCCCGTTGCTGAGGATCCTGGTGAGCAGCAGGTTGAAGTAGCTGTGCAGGAGCTCATTGAAGGCAAGTTGTGCCCTTGACCACTTTTTACCTAATAATGTTCTTTAATACCACTTATCCATGCATAGGTTAAATTTTGATGGGACCCAATAGGTCACCCTAGATTTGTTTATCTCATTACCTTGTTTACCCCTGAATCACTGGGTAGTTTGCTATTGCCTTACATGGTTTTGGGATAATCATTTATTATATCTATGTTCCAATTATTCTTGTTATTCTGTTTATGTTCATGTCAAGTTCATTAATGTTAATTGGAACATAGAGCTTAACTTGAGTAACACGTGCCACCACAAGGGTTTAATGGGACGCCCTTGGCTGACTAATTAGGAAAGCTAGTGGAAGACTACCTTACCCGAAAGGGGCAGGGCAGTAGGGGAGTGGTCAGTGTAGGGAGGTCCCTGGTTGATTTTGCTGCGATGGCGGTCAGCCAGGAACCCTGCATTGGAACTTCCTATAAACTGTAGCGGGTTTTCGGAAGCTAGTGGAACTTTGTAAAGGCCTCGTAGTGTTGCCCTGCCGCGCTTCCTAGGTAGAGGTGTATGGGACTCGCGACCCCTTGGCAGATGGGTAGCATGACTTGTGGGTAAAGGGTACAACCTCTGCAGAGTGTAAAACTGGTATACTAGCCGAGCTCGCGGTCATGAGCAGCTCAGGACTCTCTGATGTTTAAATTATGGAACTTAAATTCAATTTTGTCATTTGCATTGCATGGGTTTATTATTAATTTTGTTCTATTACTTTACTTATGGTTTGGTATTTACTTACACTTAGTAATTGCTAATAAAATTTTGACCAACTACTTAAAAGCAATGCTCAGCTCTAACCCCTATCATTGATTAGCCTTACACATCACATGAACTCACACCTTTGTGAGTTTATGTCCACTGGTTCCCCACAACTTGTTGAGCTATGATCATGTGTGAGCTCACCTTTGCTGTCTCACACCCCCCACAGGAGAAGATCAGGTGGTTCAGGAGGAGCCGCCTAACACTGAGGAGTTCGATCTGATCTAGGTGGCGTTTCCCAGTCGACATTGGCGCCGACGATCCTTAGTTCGTTTTATCTTTATTATTTTATTTTGTAATAAGTCTTCCGCTATGTAATAAATACTCTGATATTTTATGACATTTATCTATATACACTCTGTTATTGTATATGTTGTCTTCTTGGCGCATGTATGAGATGCACCTGGCTTTGTTCCTTAAAGCCGGGTGTTACAGTGTCTTATATATGTCTAGATCATCATCATCTATTTAAATACAGAAATAAAAACCAAAAGCTAAAATGAATCTTACTTGGAGACGGAGGGAGTTTCATATAAATATAATAAATACACGTGCACATATACGATATGTATAAACGTTTGCAATTTTTTTAGATTAATGTATGCCTGAAATTGTCTGAATATCTAACATCTATAGCTACCAACATCTGAACATTCGCCAACTTGGCTCTGCTAGAGTCGGCGTCGTGTTGTCGATAGGCCCAGGACCTCGTTGTGGGTTGAACGGCCATGTGTCCCAGAGAGCGCATTCACCATACGGACAAAACAGATGTAAGGCACACGGCAGGACACAAAGCGAGCCAGTACGCGCCGTGGGGTGTGATGGACACGGACCCAAAGCTGCAAGCCTTCAAGTCGTCGTCGAGGATCGTGGTGACCAGGGCGGCGACGCGCGAGATCGTGGTCCGGAACCATGCATCGTGCAAGGTTCTTTCACGCACATCAACCAGGTCTCAATTATTGCACGGGGGCTACGAACAGTTTGTACATCATCATTGCCCCATCGTGATTCGTGAACGTCAAGGAACTCCGACTTGGACGAGTCCATGTGCGCCCGCCGCAGCATGGACACCGGCAGCTACAGTGCTACACCGGCCCGTCGCCGTTCCTGGCACGGCGGCGCCCCTTGGGACTCTTCTCCGACGCGCTGCTTCAGTCGTTCGATGTGCTGTGCGTCCACGGTGAACTTCCAGCGGGTGAACCGCAGCCGGTCCTCTTGCAGAATCGGCGGCGTGATCGTACAAATACTGAGAAATCGATACTACCATCCCAGAGGCATGTTCGGCGCGTACTTTCTGAGGACGCTACGGGCGAGCTGCCGAGCTCCACGCCGCGAGGTAGGCTGCGATCGAAGGACGGAGGCGGCGGCTCAGGCAGCGCGTGCGCGTCCCCCCCTCGCACGCCGCTGCCCTCGCCTCCACAAACCGACCGCCCGTCGGCGACGCCGTGGTGCAGCGTGACACCGATCGAGGGCCATCCCGCCACCCCCGAGACGCGTGGCCTGCACGGCCGGCAGCGGCGCGGGCAGCTCGCCCATCTCCACCTCCGGAACGAGGCGCTCGAACGTCTGCACGTCGTGCTCCCCACCGCCGCCGAGGCGGCGGACGTCGGCGTTGGACTCCGCCGCCGCCACGAACCTGATGCCGTCGTCGTCGGAGGCGGTGCAGCGGATGGCGACGTCGCCGATGTGCGCGAGATGGACGAGCTTACCGACGAGCGGGGCGAAGGTGGCCACGGCCGCCGCGAGGGAGGAACGGAGGGACTGGATGGCTGTTTCGAAGGCCGGCACTCGGCAGCTGGTCGCCCGAGAAGAGCAGGAGGTGCTGCAGCCTGCAGCTACGGAACCATCAGCCACTGGTCGTCACCGCAGCGTTTCCTGGCACAGCAACGTAGCGGACATCTACGATTCTCACCGACCAGTGGACAAGCTAGCGACAAGATCAACACGAACGTGTTCGCACTTCGCAAGCTGGATAGTCTGTCTCTGATTGACAGAGCGTTCAAAACTCATCAAGTATATATCACGTCGTGCATGGAGTCAAATAGGCTGCGCAAAATATGAACGACGGACACGCACAAATGTAATCGATGGGTCATAGGTACTGGTGGTAATAGATCACGATCTAAATGCTTCTTTATAAAATAACTAGGATCTAAATAAATTTTAGTTAAAATGAATAGAAATAGAGTCCGATTCTTAAATCTTATAGTGTAAAAATTAGAACTCATTATCATCTATAGTCATAGGACATGTACAAGTGTACAACCCACACTACTACGCGGTTTTAAGCGGAAGCCACACAGTACCACGGGGTGTATATAGTCTCTGTTTCTTAACAATGGAGAGTATTAAACAATGTTTGATCTAGTGTGGCTGGCCCACCAATGGCGAGTTCGAGGAGGCGGGGCAGCAAGTGGTAGGTCATGGGGCGGTGTCCTCGCCGGTTCCCAACATCGTGGCTTCGGTCCACGTTCCTCAGTCGACAGACCGAATTTTGAGCCTCCCCAGCTAGATCCATCTCTCCACTTCCCTTTCGGTCGATGGTGTGGGCGAAGCCGGCTGGATCCGTGCATTGTGGCATGTGGTGGGAGGTCCTCTAACAAAAGTCATGCCCGCTTACAGGCGAACGATGGTGACGCATGCGGGCACCACTCCTACCCTATTGAGGGTATCATCCTTGGACCCCTCACCCTCAGTTTGGGTGTCCTCTTGTCTTTCTTGGGGTTTTTCGTTGGCTGCTCGGCCAACATCGAGACTCTAGGGTTGGGGCCTACTGGGTTGGGGCATTGGTAGACAAGAGAAGGTGGTAACATGCGGCGGCTTGGCGGGATGACATTAGTCTCTAGGGTTGGTGCCCTCTTGTATATAGTCTCTGTTTCTTAACAAAACAATGTTTGATCTAGTGTGGCTGGCCCACCAATGGCGAGTTCGAGGAGGCGGGGCAGCAAGTGGTAGGTCATGGGGCGGTGTCCTCGCCGGTTCTCAGCATCGTGGCTTCGGTCCACGCTCCTCGGTCGACTGGAGACCGAATTTTGAGCCTCCCAGCTAGATCCATCGTCTCTCCACTTCCCTTTCGAGCGGTGGTGTGGGCGAAGCCGGCTGGATCCATGCATTGTGACATGTGGTGGGAGGTCCTCTGACGAAAGTCATGCCCGCTTACAGGCGAACGATGGTGACGCATGTGGGCGCCACTCCTATCCTACTGAGGGTATCATCCTTGGACCCCTCACCCTCAGTTTGGGTGTCCTCACCTCGGCCTTCTTGGGGTTTTCCGTTGGCTGCTCGGTCGACATCGAGACTCTAGGGTTGGGGACTGCTGGGTTGGGGCATTGGTAGACAACAGAAGGTGGCAACACGCGGCGGCTTGGCGGGATGACATTAGTGTGGCTGTCCCTGCAGCTTTCTCCTTGGTGCTGGCGATCTCTGGTGCTCTGTTGGGTCTTCGAAGGAAACTTTGTTTGGTATGTTCTAGGCGGGCAGTGGTGACGGCGATTCGACGTCATTTCTCATTCTTGAAGGCGCTGCGCAGAAGACCTTCTGTTTGCGGCGTTGTTGACGTTGTGGAGGCTTTTCGTCGCTCCGCTTGGCTCGGTGGTGCCTAGACCTTTGTCGCTCTAGGTGTCTGCTTGTTCCCGTTGTTCGACGATGTGGATCCTTGCTCGTGAAGAATCGGAGCTGTCTCGCATGAGGCGTGTCGAGGCTTGGTAACGATGACGTGTCGTGGTCTTCCTCCTTGTGTGCTGATGCTTGGGTGTAGTCGTCATCGAGTTCCTTTGGACGTTTGTTGTCTGTCTTGGGAAATCGGAGTTCCTCTCCTTTGTGTTGAGCTCGGCAATGGTGACGCTAAATGGAGTTTGTGGGGGGGGGAGGGGGGCTGACGTTGTCTAGGTTATTTGTGGGGTCTTCCATCGGCTTCTCTCTCGTGCACTGCGTGTAGGAATTTGGACCGGTTTCTCTTAAAACTAGATCAATTCCATTCTTTTTAATCGAGGCATACCTCCTACCATTATGTTCAAAAAACTAATTGTATGGCAATAATGTACTTTGTAGGTTGTTCTTTTAAATAAACTTATGCATTTTGACTGAAACATTTCGACACGCCAATATTGGTACTTTGTAATTTACTTATAGAGGAAACTCATCGTCCTAAATGTCGTGATTTAAGCTAAAATGGTTGTTTATATCATTATTACAATAACTAAGAGCATATAGTCATTTTACATAAAATCTAAAAGTAAAATTTGAATAAAATATAAAATAAACACTAACCTTGTATTTAACAATTTGATAAAAAACTACAACATTTAATCATAAGTTAAAATATATATATTCATAATATTGCAAAAAGGATGCAACAATAGTTGACAAACTTAAGGTACGATTTCAACTATGTATTAAAAGCTCATAGAAGCGCAATTCAAAGAAAAAACACATGGATTGATTGGTAAGATTATAAAGTATCTAAATGGATAGTATAACCAATGTTGATTAATAGTACTTACTAAATCTGTCTATAAAACTTTTTAAATTAAACTTAGTAGCTTATGATTCTTGGTTGTGCTAAGCACGAGTTGATATGGGTTGTATAAGGGGTTGTTCATTTTATTCTCAATTCATATGGATCAGAGATGATTGAGTGGGTTTAAATCTATAGTCAAAATCCTTCCTAATCCATCCCAACCCCCAATAATCCTTATAGCATGAGAATAACCGAACAAAGGCTAAAGAGGCTTACAACTAGGGCTTAATATCAAGCTAACTTGGATCGGTCAAGTTCAAACTAGCTCGTAAGCTAACGAGATGGATCGACTTGACTTGTTAAGAAACTGAGCCATAAAACTAGCCCAGTTTGGCTTGTTCGTGAGCTCAAGGTAGCTCGTTGAACGTGCGAGACATAGAAAAAACAATAAGCACAGGCATATACTTCTATAACATAGTCAATTGCTAGTTAACTATAAACCATTTTAACAATATAAAATAATAATTATGATCACATTTTCACAAACCACATCAATTTAACATCAAATTAATACAGTTCTGTCGGGTACCATAATTAGGGGTACCCCAACGCTCTTAATCATGGCTGGTAAACACCCTCAGACCAACTGACGGGTGCGGTTCAAGCCAAGATTTCGTCTACCCGAGGGACGCGATCTCACCCGAGCCCAGCCTCAGGTTGGAACAGTAGTCCCAGACGAGTTCACACCTCGCCCGAGGGCCTCCTTAAGCAGCGGGCGCCCCCTCGGCTCTCCCGAGGCCCGACTCGGGCAGGCTTCGTTGTGAAGCAACCTTGGCCAGACGCCTCACCAACCAAACGCTTCGCAAGCGCATTAAATGCAGGGGATGTCTGACGTCGTATCCTGACACACACGCCTCAGTCGGCCAGGCCGAAGTGACCACAGTCATTTCGCCCCTCTTCTTTACTCTCTGACATGACAGGAAAACAGCGCCGCTCGCTCCGCTCCGACTGCCGTGTCAGCCACCCCGGCGACAACTGACAACAAGTCACAATCAACCACCAAGTTCAGCCTCGGGCGCAACAGGAAGCTCCGCCTCGCCCAACCTCATGCTCCGGCCTCGGGAGGAGGTCTTCACCTCGCCCAACCTCAGGCTCCGGCCTCGGGAGGAGGTCTCCACCTCGCCCGACCCCCGGACTCGGCCTCTATCCCGGTCTCGGGAGGAATCGCGTCCTCGCCTGACCCCGGCCTCGGCCTCAAGAGAAGTCTCCGCCTCGACCGACCCTGGGCTCGGACCGACCGCACTAGCAGGGGATACATCATTTCCCTATTCCTAGCCTGCTCAGGCTACAAGGAACAAGACCGACGTCCCATCTGGCTTACCCCGACGACGGGTAATGATGGTGTCCCGCGTGCGCCATGACGTCGGTGGCTCTCAGCCCCTTACGACAGCAAGGAGACGTCAGCAGGATCCTCACCGCGCTGCCAGCTGTGCTCCTACAGGATTCAGACGCTCCTCCGACGGCCACGCCATCACATGTACAGGGCCCAAGCTCTCCCCCAACTGCCACGTTGGCATGTACACAAGACTTAGGCACTCCACTGCCGGACACGTTAGCGCATAGCTACGCCCCCCGCTGTACGACTGGACTCTCTCCTTGCCTCTATAAAAGGGAGTTCTAGGGCCACCCTGAGAGGGGTTCACGTGAGGGAAGCGGCGGACGGACTCTGTGTGTCTCTCTCTCCCTCACGCGATGCGCTTGTAACCCCTACTACGAGCGGCACCCCTGGTGCAGGATAATACAAGGCTTGTCCCACCTCTTGTGTTCCATCCCGCGCCAACCCATCTAGGCAGGGGCACGCAACGATTTCATTGGTCGGTCCAAGGGACCCCCCGGGTCCGAGACGCCGACAAGTTCATAACTCGCCAGTTCATCAAAAATTCATAGCCCACATACATATGCATCAGTTTAACCCGCAAACATAGTTACACATACCAATTTAATACATAGATATAGTTTATTAATCATCAATTTAACCCACATGCCAAAGACACCACACATACACGCAAACATTCCACTGATTCATATATAAATGGTATGCATGTATGATAACTCGTTCCTTGATGGAGCGGAACGAGCCGGCTCGTTAAGAAACTGAGCTCTCAGATGTTAGCTCAGCTTGTAAAAAAATTCAAACGAGCCAAACCGAGCTGATCACGATCCGAGTGAGACAACAACTCACAAGTATTTCGTCCCATATCATACTTATAGCTCGCTTATAGAGACAAGAAAATACTAAAAGGAGATGCCCTGACTCTCGTGTAAGAGTTCACATCTACAGATGCTTCAAAGCAAACTAGATCGAGAAAAGGAGAAGGTGGGGAAAAGGCGCCCAACATCTATGCAAATTTAGTCTTGTACGTGTACTGTTTTTTTTTTGACTGTCAACGGGGGGGAGGCTCCCCACCTGATTTTTCATTGATATGTTCTTGTCGCCCCTAAAGGCTTTACATAAGTTTATAGACCCGGCTTGCCGGGGTGAGGGGGGGGAGAATTTTCTAAGGTATTACATATTACATGCTAGCAGTTGAGAACACCAGTACCCAGGTGGCTTGCACACCTGCTTCTTTGGAACCATGTCTGTAACTCCAGTTCTTAACCTCCTCACTGCATTGTCGAAGGATCCGGCTTAAGGGGATTGCTTCCTGCCTGAATACCAAGGCATTCCTACGCTTCCACAGTTGCCAACAACATAGAACCACAAAAGAAGAGAATTCAGTTTTCGGTATGTTCGTTGGCCTCACAATAAGATGCAGTTCGTGGACATCCAAATCAGCAGGTACTTGAAAGCCTATTGCCTGCCAGAATCGTTTTGCAAAGGGGCAATGTAAGACTATGTGGCCCGCCGATTCACTTTCCTGATTGCATTCTTCACATACGTCTTCGTCCACAATCCGCTTGCGCAGCAAGTTTCTCTTGCTCTGTATTCTCCCTTGAGTCATTAGCCATGCAAAGAACTTCACCCTAGGTGGTGTTTTGTTATTCCATACGAACGCTGCCAATACATTCTCTGACCTGACCGGTCGCTTCAAAAGCTCATACAAAGCGGACGTCTGGAATTTCCCGTGTGTACTGGTTAACATGCATTTTCTTTCATCAGGTTGCTGAGAAAGTTGAGTACCACTGATGATGTTCTGAGCTTGATGTAACTCTAACTGTGCTTGTGATGACAACCGTGTCACAAGATGAAGTCCATTGGCCATGACATCCGCCACACTAGCCTGCTACTTCACACAATGTGAAAACAGGGCCGTCAGTTTGGTAGCTAGATCATCCTCTCCATGCCATGCGTCATGCCAGAAGTTCGTGCTGCATCCATCTCCCACAGTTGAGGTACTGACCGCTTGATAGATCGGAAGAAGTGTCCGCAAGCTATCCCAGTGTGGTCCTCCTAGATCCCCCTCCATTGTGGCCATGTTCATGTGTTCTTTTACCCAAACTGCCCATGACGAGTCTGTAGCAGAGTGCAACCTATGTATCAACTTGATCAAAAGACAGATGTTGTGCAGCTTCAAGTCTTTGATCCTCAGCCCCCCATCCTCCTTTGGTGTGCACACTGTGTCCCATGCCACTAAGTAGCTTGCCCCTAAGCATTCGTCGTTTCCATTCCACAAGAAGGATCTACGCCTGCGATCAATATGTGCCACAACTCCATTTGGAACCAAAACAAGAGATGCATGTATACACAATCTTCTCCTCAAGAATCCTCAAATGTGGCATTCTGTTTTCACCAAAAATAATTTGTGCTCACTTTTGATGATTATCCGGTAGTTATGTTTGCGCAATAACAGGTTGCTCTGTCGTGTATATTCAATCAATTATCCGGTAGTTATGTTTGTGCAATAAGAGGTTGCTCTGTCTTGTATATTCAATCATCTATCTGGTAGTTATGTTTGTGCAATTAACAGCTAGGTCTTTTTTTCTATTATAAATTACAACACAGATGCTTACAGACGTCTGGCAATTGATGAGAACATCGTCTACCAATAAACAATACAACACCATTAAGTTCTAAAATATTCGCTCTTCCAATAATATTGAGCTCAACAACTAAGGGCATGTTTGTTTCCTTAAACCTATATAATCCAGCTTATTTTATATAGATTATATAATCCTATTAGAAATGTTTATTTACACAAATTATTAGTAGAGATAAAAAGCCCCAAAATATTATAAAATAACCATATAATGATCTGCTTCTAGATTGTCATAATCTAGGTACTCCCTCCATATTGAAATAGAAGTCGTTCTAGAGAGATAGCTAGAAATTGGCAAAGCAAGTCATTTTGGATACTAGTACTTTATTTGGACAGCTTTGTCCCCTCCAATTCTTTGTTTTCTATGTAGCACTCCACAAGAAACATCTGTTGGGCAGAGAGGGAGTCAATCCTGAGACCTCTTGTGCATTGAACCGTGACAACGAATCAAGATGCATGGTTTTTGTGTCCATAATACAGCCGCCGAGCTATTTAATATGGACAAACATGACAAATATCACCCTAATTAACCACTCATTGGTATGCACAATCATATCATAAACAACTTGTTGACGCCTTTTCGGAGCGCCAAACACTCAACAAGAACCGTGGCGGTGCCCTCTGCACAGGGGCGGACGGTCCGCGCGCAGGGGCCGGACGGTCCGCGGCCTGGTGCGAGGCGCGGCGGTGCTCTCTGCGCAGGGGCGGACGGTCCG
Organism: Zea luxurians; assembly: GCA_029449295.1. Classification (NCBI taxonomy): domain Eukaryota; kingdom Viridiplantae; phylum Streptophyta; class Magnoliopsida; order Poales; family Poaceae; genus Zea; species Zea luxurians. Next base: position 16,106,951 of record JAOPSE010000039.1, read on the forward strand.
CGGCACTGGGGCCGGACGGTCCGCGGCCTGGTGCGCGGCTAGGGCTCCTGCCTGACGGCCGGACGGTCCGCGCCCTGGGGCCGGACGGTCCGCGCGTACGCAGGGACGGCGGACGATCGCCGACGGCGCCTGGATCTCGCTCCCGGGAGGGACCCCGTCGGGGAGTAGAGATCCTAGGTTGTGTCTAGGCTCGGGCAGGCCGACCTAGACTCCTCTAATCGACGTAGAGTCGAAGAGAGACGAAGAATTTGGGGATTGGATATCTAAACCTAGACTAGACTAGAACTACTCCTAGGATAAAATGCGAAATAGAAGTTGTATTGATTCGATTGTTGATGATTACAAATCGGCCGTAGACCTCTCTATTTATAGAGGAGGGGGGCTGGACCCTTTACACAACTGATTCCGAGCTTATCCCATGATTTTAGCTAACAACCGTAGCACAAAACTCGGAACCCTAAACCGTTCTGCGCATGCGCGGACCGTCCGGCCCACAGGCGCGGACTGTCCGGACCGCGGACCGTCCGGCCTCAGGGCCGGACCGTCCGCAAGGCTCAATTTGGTGCTCAACATATGCCCCCCTGCCTTTTGGTGGAGCTGAGCAAACCAAAAGCAACTAACTCGATGTGAGCACATCGGTTTTCTTAGGCATCTTGCCACATACTAGGATGGTACTGCTTGAGGAAACGCCCATTCAAAGCCTTAGGCAAATCCTTGCCTTGTAATGTTTGTAGCAAATATGCGTTGCCAGACATCACCTGTTTTACCTTATAAGGACCCTCCCAGCTTGGCGACCATTTTCCGAACTTCCGGTCCTTATTCCTTAGAGGCAGAATGGTCTTCCACACCAGGTCCCCTACTTGAAATGATTTTGTTTTGACTTTCTTGTTGTAGGCCCTGGCTACCATGATCTTGTCCTTCTCTATTGCTCCCAAAGCTATCATCCTCTTGTCGGTCACCTCATCAATATTATCCATCATTGAATTATAATAATCAGTAACAGTTAGATCATTTTGTCTAGCGAACCTGACAGCATTCAGACTTATTTCCACAGGCAACACTGCTTCCTGCCCATAGACAAGCTCAAAAGGAGATACTTTAGTAGCACGATGCCTAGATATTCTATGAGCCCATAAAGCTTCGGACAAAATCTTATGCCAATGCTTAGGATTATCAGATATCTTCTTTTTTATCAAGTTGATCAATGTCCTATTACTAGACTCGGCCTGTCCATTGGCCTGAGCGTAGTATGGAGATGAATTAAGCAACTTAATTCTATATAATTCAGCAAATTCACGTACCTCCTTTGACATAAAAGAAGTCCCTTGATCTGTAGTCAAGGTCTGGGGAATGCCGAATCTATGAATAATATGCTCAGTTATGAACTCAATTACCTCCTTGTGTGTCATGTTCTTCAGAGCAACGGCTTCAGTCCATTTGGTAAAGTAGTCAGTGGCAACTAACACGAACCGATGCCCCTTTGATGATGAAGGATGAATTTCTCCAATAAAGTCTAATCCCCATCCTCTGAACGGCCAAGGCTTGATGATAGGATGTAATTCGGCTGCAGGGACCAACTGTAGGTCGCCGAATTTTTGACACACTTGGCAACCCTTGTAGTACTTAAAACAATCAGCTATCATATTAGGCCAATAAAAGCCAGACCTTCGCAACAACCACTTCATCTTTGGAGCTGATTGATGGGTACCACAAATTCCTTCATGCACTTCGGCCATAGCTAATATAGCATCATCTGGGCCCAAGCACTTAAGCAGGACATCATTGACCGTTCGGCGGTAAAGTTCATCACTCATCAAAACATACTTGAAAGCTGTTCGCCGAATGTTCTTATCTGTCCTGATACTGGGATTTTGCAAATAATTAAGTATAGGTGTCCTCCAATCACTTGCATCGGCTTCATTGTCAGCCGAATCGATTAAGAGAACATTTCTGATAACCTCGGACGGTCCGGCGTCATCACGCGGACGGTCCGCGACCTGGGAATTTGGCTCTGCACTGGTTATCAGATTTTCAGTTTTGTGAAATTTCCCTTTCTTTATCCGATAACCTGATGCATCTTGTGCCAAATCGTTAGCTCTATGATTCTCAACTCTAGAGATATGCCGAATACTGAATTCGTCAAAAGAATGGATTATGCTCCAACATTTCTCAAGATAACTATTTAGAGTACCATCAAGACATTGATATTCTTCTAACACTTGTTGGACAACCAGCTGAGAATCGCCAAATACCTTCACATGTTTTACTCCCATACTACTTAAAAGTTCTAAACCGAATAGGAGGGCCTCATATTCAGCTTGATTATTAGTGCAATAAGTTTTCAATCGGCTAGAGAAGTCGAAGGAGACATTTCTTGGTGAAACAAGCACAATGCCAATTCCTTGCCCTTCACTGCAAACCGATCCATCGAAATATAAAGTCCAAGGAGTAATAGTGAGGTATGACATGTCTAGTTCATGAATATCATTAACCCGATGTTCTACAATAAAATCCGCTACGACTTGGCCTTTCATAGATTTCAATGGTTCATAGGCCAAGTCATACTCTATGAGTGCATAAGCCCACTTACCAATTCTACCACTCATAATTGGGTTATGCAACATGTATTTGATTACATCGGCTTGACCAGAAACAGTGCAATGACTAGACAGTAAATAACATCTACATTTGGTGCATGCATAAAACAAGCATAAACATAACTTTTCAATAAAAGTGTACCTTGTTTCAGCATCCACCAACCTTCGGCTTAGATATGTCACCACATGCTCCTTCCCCTCAGTTTCTTGTGTCAGAACAGCTCCAATAACCTTGTCTTCAGCTGCAATGTATAATCTGAATGGTGCTCCTAGTTGTGGTGCTTTTAACACGGGAGCCGAAGACAAGTATTTTTTAATGAGATCAAATGCTTCCTGCTGCTCTGCCCCCCAAGTGAATTCAGCATCATTCTTAAGCCGAAGGATAGGGGTGAAGGCATCAATCTTCCCGGCTAGGTTAGAAATAAACCTTCGTAAATAATTCACCTTGCCCAGAAACCTCTGCACTTCGACCTTACAAGTCGGAGGCCCCACATTCCGAATAGACTTGATTCGGTCAGGGTCTATTTCTATACCATGTTCATGGATGACAAATCCTAAAAACTTACCAGCCGACACTCCAAAAGCACATTTACGTGGGTTCATTTTTAAACCATACCGACGCATTTTATCAAAGGCTTTGCGCAAATCAGCTATATGAGAACTAAACTTAGCCGATTTGACTACAATATCATCAATGTAGACTTCCACAGTGTTTCCTAACAACTCATGGAAGATCAGATTCATAGCCCTCTGATAAGTAGCACCAGCATTTTTAAGACCGAATGTCATGACAACCCATTCAAATAAACCAATGAAGCCTGGACATATAAAGGCCGTTTTAGACGCATCTTCTTCGGCCATGAAAATCTGATTATATCCGGCATTACCATCAAGGAAGCTAATAATTCTATTTCCTGATGCATTATTGATTAATGTGTCGGCTATGGGCATGGGATATTCATCTTTAGGAGTTGCTTTATTTAAATTACGAAAATCAATGCATACTCTAAGTTTACCTGACTCTTTCTTCTCCACCGGCACAATATTGGAGACCCACTCTGCGTATCTGCAAGGTCTAATAAAATTAGCTTCTAGCAGCCGGTGGATTTCGTCCTTGATTCGTGGGAGAAGATCTGGACGAAACGTTCTAGCTTTCTGCTTGAAAGGTCTGAAACCAGACTTAATGGGCAGCCGATGTTCGACAATCTCTCGGCTTAGTCCAGGCATTTCAGTGTAATTCCAAGCAAAACAATCTGAATACTCCTTCAATAGACCGATCATCTCATTTCTAGGATCGGCCTCCAGGGTCTTGTTTACAAAAGTTGGCCTTGGAGTTTTACCATCTCCTATGTCAATCTCCTCCAATGGATCGGCCGATGTAAACCCCTGTCCTAGTTTATCAAGATCTCTGAATTCCTCTATCATGTCCCCCACAGAGGAATTAGATGATCTTTGTGTGATGGCGGACTTTCCGGTCTCGGGGATCGGATCATCCGTAATACTGTCTTTTCGCTGTGGTAGATGTTCGGTCTTAAAGTCCGAACTGTTCTGTGATAGACCAGACCATTCGGCTCTGAGGGCCAAATTGTCCGTGATCAAAGACTCATGAACTTTGTGTGTATTCATCGTTTAAACTCTATTTAGGATTCAGCCGATTCTCCATCGGCTCTAGCATTACAGGAATGAAACCTTTCTTATCTATACTTATGAACTGATAATCAGAAAAATCTACCCCTGTGAGACATGTAGCAGTCTCATAAGTCCAGAGTACAGGGGCATCGGCCACAGCGATGCAGGCCGATACATCAGCATGTACTTGTTCTACCTCATCGCCTACCCATTGTATTAGCATTTGATGTAATGTAGAAGGTATACATTGATTGGCATGAATCCAATCTCTGCCTAGAATTAAACTGTAATTCCCTTCTACATCAGCGACGAAGAATGCAGCAGCAAGGGTCTTAGTCCCGATGGTTAATTCAACGGACGTGACTCCCCTGGCTTTAATCGAACTATCCCCAACACCGCTGAGGGTCATGTTGGTTTTGACAAGTTCGTCATCTTGTTTACCTAATTTTCTGTATAATGAATAAGGCATTAGATTTACAGCCGCCCCTCCATCCACCAACATCTTAGCAATCGGTATTCCATCAATGTGACCGCGCACGAAGAGCGGCTTTAAATGATTTACCGATTCCTTTGGTTTAGTAAAGGCGGCTTCTTTAGGACCAAAATCAAACTGGGCAGCAACAGGTTCATCGTCGCCAATGATAGTGCAATCGGAAGAAAATGTAATAATATTTACATCCATACCTGGGCGTTCTGGAGAAGCCTCGTAGTCGACCAGGTCTTCTCCTAGCAGGTCGTCCTCTTCCATGGATGTTGTCGTGTTGTTGGAGGCTTCCTGATGAACGGCGGACGGTCCGCACGTGGGGGCCGGATGGTCCGCGCCTTGTGCAGGTTGTCCAGAGCCTTCCTGGTGAACGGCGGATGGTCCGCACGCGGGGGCCGGACGGTCCGCGCCTGGTGCAGGCTGACTTTCTACTCCTGTGGCCGTTTGTTTTTTCTCAACGGCCTTCGGTCTCCATTTCTTTTGTGGTGGCGGGTATAGTGGATGTGTGTCATTAAATGTCTTTTCCGCCTCCTTCTCCTGGCTCTCTTTTGCTCTTAGGCGCTGTAATTTTCTCTTTTGGGATCGTGTCAATCCTGCTGGGCACCATCGAGGCATGGAGTATTTTGGATCGGCTGTTTTGATGGTAGCCGTATCTTTTTCGGTTGTGTTGGCCGATTCGCCAAAAATCATCGGCCCTTTATTGTCTCCCTGTATGACAACATCTGCAGTGCCTATTTTGATGATGTCCTTTTTTGTTCTTTGAGTTGCTACAGGCATATGCCCCCCTGCCGGATTGGTCGGCCTAGGAGGCCGAGTAGTCCGGCAACCTTGTTGGGCCTGTGCCTGGTGACCGGATTCAGCAGTGCTCAATCGGTCTTGCACTGGCGGTGCCAACCTATCAAAAACGGATGTTTGGGGTGCCCCCCAGGCGGGGTACTGTGGCATCCCAAATGGATATGGTGGCATGCCCCACATTTGATTTGGGACATATGGTGGAGGTAAGTATGTGTATGGATATGGCATAGATGGATAAGGAGGTGGAGGGGTCCATGTCGGCATGTTGGGTCTCAATTGTACAATAGGACCTTTCATTTCTTCCGATTGGTGAGGTGGTCCAATCGGCCTGACCTGACGTTGCTCATGAATGGGTGAGCGGGGTCGCTTCGGTGGTCGGTCACTAGGGCCAGCCTTCTTTTTCATATATTTAGACAACAATTGATCGAAAGTCGGGCCAGGCTTGATCAGCCGACCAGCTGCTTTAAATGTATTTGTTTTCCACGTACCTATCTCTGGTCGTTGTGGTTTGAAGGTACGTGGTCGCTGCGAGTCCTGAGCATGGCCGGACCGTCCGCCGGAGCCCTCCGGACTGTCCGGTGGGGTCCCGGACCGTCCGCTCCTACGTGCCGGACCGTCCGGGATACGTAGCACGGGTTCCTGTATCTGTCTCCCTGTCTGCGCTTGCCCCCCAGTACTGGAGGTTGTGATGGTCACCTTTATGGTCTCCCCTCCATCGGGAGTCTTCTCGGCTACCACTTTCCTGCAAGAAACTTTATGATCCTCATCGGCCCTTTTAGAACTGCCGATGATTGCCTTTTTGCCTTTGCCTTTATCGGCCGTGTTTGGCCGAACCAGGACTTTCTTGCCCTCGAAGTCGATCACGTTCATTGGAAATGGCTCTGTATCCACCTGCATTTCCTGAAATTTCAATCGTCCCTCATTAATGGCCGATTGAATCTGTCGTCGGAATACATTACAATCATTAGTGGCATGAGAAAATGAGTTATGCCACTTGCAGTATGCACGACGTTTTAGCTCGTCGGCGGATGGAACAGTGTGATTTATTTTAATATTGCCATTTTTGAGTAGTTCGTCAAATATTTTATCACATTTACCAACATTAAACGTAAACTTAACCTCCTCTTGCCGTTTCTTTTGAACCGGCTGCAAGGAAGAACAAGCCGAAGATTTGGCCTGTTTTGGCCAAACCATTTCAGCAGCATACACTTCTGTTGATTCGTCATCTGAGCTACTTTGGTCGTATTCTACTATATGTACATTGTGACGCATTGTCTTAGCAGTTTCTTTGCTCCGGCTTTCGCAAGCCAAAGCCCTCTGGTGTAACTGTGCTAGTGTAAAAAATTGGATGCCTTCTAATCTCTCTTTTAAATAATATCGTAGACCGTTAAAGGCTAATCCTACTAGCTGTTTTTCTGCTAAATGAATTTGAAAGCATCGGTTTCTTGTATCTCGGAATCTCCGGATGTAATCATTAACCGATTCATCTTTCGTCTGTCGCAACGACGCTAAATCTACTAAATCCAATTCATAGTCACCGGAGAAAAAATGATCATGAAATTTTTGTTCTAAATCCCCCCATGATGAAACGGAATTAGGAGGTAAAGTGGCGTACCATGCAAACGCAGCTCCTGTTAAAGATAATGAAAACAAACGTACGCGAAATGCCTCTGTGTCGGCTAACTCTCCTAATTGTGCTAAAAATTGGCCTATGTGTTCACGTGTGTTCTTTCCTTGATCACCCGAAAATTTTGTGAATTCGGGTATCTTGGTTCCCTGTGGGTATGGGTGGTGATCAAATCGGCTGTCATAAGGTTTCCGATATGATTGCCCCCCAGGGACCATGCTTACTCCGAGCTTATCTCGGAACGCCCCGGCTATTTCTTCCCTTACTATATCAATGGCAGCCGGTGCGAGACCACCGGCTCTCTGGTCAAACATAGGTGGGGTTGGCTGGATATTAGCATGTTGTCTTTCCCCCCATTGGTTTGAGTTACGTGGTGCATTTCCATTTGCTCTATATGGCTCATATGTTTGATCGTTTCTTTCCGGCCTTCTAGGTGGGGCCGGAAAGCTTTCCTGTGTTTTGGATCCTGAATTAGTGGGCTGGTGCATTGCATAGTGTGATGGGAAGTGTTGCTGGGACGGGCGAGGATTCATGTAATAATTCTCCTCAAAAGACTCATGCGCGGACTGTCCGGATACGTACCCGGACCGTCCGTGGTCATATGCGGACCGTCCGTCATTGTATGTGGACCGTCCGGCTGGGTAGTTTGGGTTCTGTGTCATATGTGGTGGCTCGGGCGCATATCTAGGTAACTCATTAAAAATAGGCCCGACTGCTGTTGGCCCGGATGGTCCGCGCTCACGTGCGGACGGTCCGGGCATGTGCAGATCGGCTGGTTTGCTGCCGATTTGCGGTTGCTTAGGGTATGTGTCCATCGGCATCCCATAAAGGGGTTGTGACTGGTCGTGACAACCTGTAGCCGATGTGTTATGCGCGTTATCTCCTAACTCAACCTCGTGCGAAGGAAAATTTGTGGTACTAGATTTATCGAATGCACGTACTAGTCTCTTAAGATCGCTTTGCATACCCCCTATGATGTTCTGCATTTGTTCACGCTGATCTTCTACATAATTTCTAAGAGATTGCAGATCGTTGGTATTACTTACATTGGGGATATCTGGCGTGGGTTGGAGCGAAGCCGGATCCGTCGCCCGATGTCGGACGACCTTGTTGTTCCTGTCCACTTTGAAGTTGGCCAAGAACTTTGCTTTCGCCTCCTGGATCATTCGCTCCTTGTGCTCCTCAAACTGGAGCTGCTCGTCAGCCGGCAAGGTTTCCCAAGTCGGCTCTATGATGTTGCTTAGAGAAATATCAGAGCTATCCTTTGAACCGGCCATTGAGGGCCGATCTGATGAGCTTAAATGTGTTGTCCCCAGCGGAGTCGCCAAAAAGTATGTTGACGCCTTTTCGGAGCGCCAAACACTCAACAAGAACCGTGGCGGTGCCCTCTGCACAGGGGCGGACGGTCCGCGCGCAGGGGCCGGACGGTCCGCGGCCTGGTGCGAAGCGCGGCGGTGCTCTCTGCGCAGGGGCGGACGGTCCGCGGCACTGGGGCCGGACGGTCCGCGGCCTGGTGCGCGGCTAGGGCTCTTGCCTGACGGCCGGACGGTCCGCGCCCTGGGGCCGGACGGTCCGCGCGTACGCAGGGACGGCGGACGATCGCCGACGGCGCCTGGATCTCGCTCCCGGGAGGGACCCGTCGGGGAGTAGAGATCCTAGGTTGTGTCTAGGCTCGGGCAAGCCGACCTAGACTCCTCTAATCGACGTAGAGTCGAAGAGAGACGAAGAATTTGGGGATTGGATATCTAAACCTAGACTAGACTAGAACTACTCTTAGGATAAAATGCGAAATAGAAGTTGTATTGATTCGATTGTTGATGATTACAAATCGGCCGTAGACCTCTCTATTTATAGAGGAGGGGGGCTGGACCCTTTACACAACTGATTCCGAGCTTATCCCATGATTTTAGCTAACAACCGTAGCACAAAACTCGAAACCCTAAACCGTTCTGCGCATGCGCGGACCGTCCGGCCCACAGGCGCGGACTGTCCGGACCGCGGACCGTCCGGCCTCAGGGCCGGACCGTCCGCAAGGCTCAATTTGGTGCTCAACATAACTTGTATTTCAATATAGAGGGAGTACCTAGATTATATAATCCACTTAAATAATTTATACTAATAATCTATGTTGTTTGGTTGCCTCTTAACTTATTTATTAAGATGGATTATAGAATCGTGAGGATAAACAACCAGGACCTAAGATGGTACTAAGGCTACACACCCTTTCACAATAACAACTTTCTCAGTTGACCCCCTCTGTCTATATATGTTCTAACAACTCTTTTTATATCAACCATACGCTTTAGCAATTTTGGTGTAATGATGCTTTTAATGTCTAACTATATAGAACAGTGGAAGTGTTAATAAAGGGCATGTACAACTGCATACCGATATACGCAGAGTACAGAGCATTCATGACGAAGACAACGACCATTGAAAGGGAAAAAATGTCAGGACGAGGAAGCGGATAATTAGATTGCAAGCACCAGATAAAGAGAACTAATAGATAGTACAACAGTGAACAACAAGAGCATGCGATGAACGACGAAGAAAGTGAAAAATAAACAGAAGCTGCTAGCCACATGACCCTTTTTTTTTGGTTCCGCTATCCAAGCTGTGGCGACGACAGACGCCAACGCCTGCTTCATCTCCCATGCATGCATGCGGCCATGATGCACGATCGACCTCGACCACACCCTGCTGGTATCCTTCACACCCACACGCGCGCGCGCGCGCAGAGAACATAACGAAGTTCAGAGATGCATGGGCAGAAAAAAAAAACCCACAGAAATTTGGACTGAAGAAGAACCATGCATGATGCATGGAACTAAATGTGTCCAGATAAATCCGTACCTGATCACCATTGCAATTGCGTTGCCTCTCGATCAAAAACCTTTCCACTATGTATGTAGCAGTTGCATGGTCTACTTATTTATTTTGAACGAACAATGCATATGCGCATACAAATGTATGCACCATGCATGAACGATGGATGTAAGCAGGTGTAGTAGCCCTGTATGGCGAGCTCAGCTCGGATAGAAGAGAGGAGACCAGGAGGAGGAGGGGGCCTGACGGGGGGGCTCTCCCAGCCTGGTCCCCCAGGGGGCTCGCTCGTCCATGGAGCTCCCCTGAATTTATACTGCAGCTTTGCCGATGAGTAGCTGCAGCCGCAGCCGGCCGGATTAGTTTATGCCCGCGATGATCGATAGTGGATGGGTAGCAATAGCATAGCAAGGGAGTGAGGGCCGGGCCGGGCCAGCGCGGCCACAGGACTAGCTACATAGCTTGGGGCATGGGCATGGGGCGCTGCCATGCCCCTGAGCTCTGATGGGGATCATGCTGCGCCTTGCTCCTGCTGCGCATAGGGAGTGGCAGGCAGTGGAGTGACTGAGCGTTGTGTTGCATGCAAAGGGCTTGTCCTTGGACACCTGTCGACTGGCGCGAAAAGACCGGAGAATCTCCCTGCACGCGCCATGTCGTAGTAGCTAGAGCATGTAGTAGTTCCGTGCAAGCCTCAATTTCAGTGCTAGCTAGGTGCGCAACATGCATAGAGCTGGAGCTGCTGGCTAGTGTGGCTAAAATCATGCATCGATCGAGGCGAGCTGGATCGCTTGCCATTTTACAGAACTACTAGTTTACCCGAGTTATTAAGCGCTGCGACTGCGATTATATATAGGCGGCCATCTGAACTTTGAAGGTGACAGGAGCAGGAGTAGGAGCAGGAGTAGGAGCAGTAGTGCTGATGTGCCTAGGCGGACGGACCCAACACTGCAGAGCAGCGGCAGTCACAATTCACGAACCAAACACACGGTGTCAGCCTGACGAGCCTCATCATCAGTTCATCACAGGACGCACGTGAAAACGTTCGACGACAACAGCACCTGCTGCCTGCGACTGCGAGAGCACCCATGTGCTCGTAGATGGACGTGTGCAGTGCATGCCCAGTAGTGCGGCGAGCGATGCCGACGTCCATCCGTGTGGCGCCCTGTGTGCTGCATTGCATATTTGCATGCCATGCCACGCGGCACGGGCAACGGGCAGCATTACCATCGTTTCGTATCTGGAGAATCTCTGCACCTGGCTGCTGATAACGCCCCATGCATGCACCATGGCGGAAAACGTACGTGAGCGTCGCGGCCGGCGGCCACGGCAGATTTGAGAGATCTCGCTAGCTTTACCGTGCAGCGTGTCCCCCACCCCACCCCGCCATGCATGCATGCACTTGCGCGCACGCGCTGACGACGTCCTCGCCTCGCAGTCGCAAGCAGGGCACACGGGCGCACCGCGTACGGCGACAACCGTACCGAGCAGGAGCAGCCGGAGCACGGGCAGCGGCAGCGGCAGCGGCAGCGGCGGCGTCTGAGCCGAGCGCCTCTGCAATCTCGACAGCGCGCCGCACGTGTCGATGTCGTCGTCCCGGCCGGCCCCAGGCCCCTCAAGCTCAGCGTGCCGTGGCTCCATCCACGAGACGAGATGAACAGGGCTAAACCGCCTGTCCATCAATGCCCTCCCCGGCATAGGAGCCGCGCATTGTTTTACGGAACCACGTGACATAAACTATTAAAAAGCTATGCTCTCGTGACTGACACTGACAGTGCTCGTCTCTGCCAAAGGTGTGCACGTCCGTCGTTCGTCCGCGCACTTAGTGCTGGGAATCTGGGTCGGACTTTTCGGGCCAGCACGAGCACGACCCGAAAATAAGAGCCTAAAGCACGGCCCGACACGAAATAATATGGGCCGGGCTGGCACGGCCCGAAGGCGGGCTTGGGTCGGGCCTCAAATTCCGACCCGTCGGGCCCCCGGCACGGCCCGCATAGATGGGCCGGGCTTGGGCCGGCACAGCCCAATTAAGCCCAATCTATTTAATTTCTTTAATTTAGTAAGATATCGACTTTATTTGTTGTTATATTTGGAGTTTATATGGTTAAATGATGCCAGAGTTGTTTCATATCTTTAATTTAGTAAGCTATGAACTTTATATGGTTATAATATTTTTGATTTTATGTGGTCAAATATATGGGCCGGGCTTGGGCCGGCACGGCCCAACGAAGGCACGACATGGTTTAGAGCCGGACTGGGCCACTGTTTTTACACTTCGGGCTGGCACGACACGGCCCAAAAAATGTTTGGGCTTTCCTGGCCCGAACCCGTTTGGCACGAACCACGATGGGCTTGGGTCGGGCTGGCCCGGGCCAATTCCCAGCACTACGCGCACTGCCACTGTGCCTCTGGTTGCGTGCATCGTTTGGATCGGTTCATGCATGCCACACTGCAACAGGGAGCCCAGCCAGCCAGGCAGCAGCGAGCAGGCGACAGCTAGTGCTACCCGGCCGAGATGGCCGGCCCCGGTTGTCCATCGACGACGTGACCTGTCAAACGGACGAACGTCCAGGCTTTTTCGGATTTTGTTTTTTTCCTTTTGCTTGAAAAATCTTTTGATGGGGCAAATGAATAATATCTCTGACGCTAGCTGAGGCTGCTGAACAACGAACGAGACCAGGCGAGAGATTAGACACCACGACTGCGACGTGTACACTGTATTGTTCGATTCGTATGGTTCGCTCGGTTCATAGCCTAACGAAGAAGATGGCGAGCTCCGGGCAGTCGCCGCCGGGCGGTCCGACCATGTAGAGCGACTCCGAGTCCCGGGACCCGACGGTGTGCTCGAAGCTCCCGCGCATGTACGCCATCTCGCCGTCGGGGCCGTCCATGTCCGACCTGCCGGGGAGCACGCCGCCGCCCATGGAGACGGCCCACAGCGTCTCCAGCACGGCGATGTCCTCCTCGGTGGGGTCCCGCCGCACCGCGTAGCCCACCCTCTTGCCGTTGCAGAACATGGTCCACATGAGCTCCTCCAGCACCCACCCGTCGTGGTCGGTGGTGGCGATGGCCTCGTTGCCGTCGGCGGTGCCCTGCTCGGCGCGCTTCTCGACCTCCAGCACGATGCGCGCGCCCGCGTGGGCGCCCAGCTCGCGGAGCAGCGCGTGCGTCGGGAGCGCCAGCTCGACCACCAGCGTGGGCTGGCACCGCGCGTTCTGCTGCAGCGACAGCGACACGCGGCCGTCGCGGTAGCCGAAGAGCGTGCCGGTGAGGCGGCGGCGCGACGACGCGGCCCCGCCGAAGGAGGACGACGCGATGAGCTGCGTCAGCAGCGAGCTCGAGTCCGACGACGGCGCGGCGGCGGCGGCGGCGGGCCGCGACGACGGCGGCGCGATCCGGCACGCCCCGGCCTGCATCATCGGCCGCCCGCACCGCGGGTTCAGCAGCGGGAGCGACCGGCACACGCTCTGGAGCATCCGAACGGGACGGGACCGCCGGGACGGCGCCCGCCGCCGAGGCGGCTCCTCGAGCGTGTGCCCCGCGAAGGCGCGCGCCGGGGACTCGTTGGGTGTACTGCTGGCAGTGTCGTCGTCGGCCTCCGATGACGGCGACATGGAGGTCCCCGGCTCCGAGCGCGTCCTTCGCTCGGCCTCGTTGTTGGCGTCCACGTCGACGTCGGCCATCACGGAGGAGCGACAGCAGACGAGCTGGGCGGCGCGCGCGCGCGGCCTGGGCTACCCGGTGGTGCGGCGGCCGGCGCGGCCCGCCTGCTGCGCTCCCCCGATCGGCCGGCTCCGGGCGCAATGGATAGCCGGAGGTGGTGGATCTGGGCATGGCGAGGAGTTTTGCTGTCCGTCTCGTTGGCGTGGTCAGGAGCCACTGGCGCCAAAAGCGCCACCGCGGGCGGCCGAGTCCTCCGCTGCGCTATTCTGGGGGTACGGGCACGGGCTATACCGCCGACCAATTCGAGCTGCGCGATTCGTTGGATCGACGCCCAAAGTGCTTCCTCGTAACCGAGCCCACTATGAGGCCCAGTAGAGTGGACAGGCGGTTTCAGCCAAGCCCATCGGAAACGCGGTTGCCTCGTCTCGACGCCGCTTTTATTGCAGACGAGACGAGGCGAGGGAGGACGTGGCTGGAGGATTAAATGCTGGCTGCCATTGCCAGGAAGACGAAGGCAGCTACTACCATCCTGTGTACCCTGGTCCGTATTCAATCACTTTCACGTGTCGACGTGGCTGGTGCAGTGCAGCCAGATGAAAACCTACACATGGGACGTGCAGTGATCTGCGATAGCATGAAACTTGTTAAAGCGCAATGGTAATGAGATTCAAGATAATAACAAATGATAGTTGTACTTTATTATTGCAGGGGAGTCCTGATTATATACATGTGAAGGGGTGTATCCCAAGGGGTGTGTCCCTTAGGGAGAATCTGTCGCACCCTTTGGATTGGTCACATATACAATATACAATATTTTGTAACACTCCCCCTTGATCAATCCAAGTCCATTTGATCATCTGCAAGCTGACTTCCAATATATTATCTCCTCAAAAACCCTGTGGGAAAAATAAGGAGTATAAAATATCTTTTGGATAATGAGAGAATCTCACTTGAACTCCAAAAGGAAAATATGCTTGTAAGCATCATTCGTAAAAACCCCCGTGGGGAAAAATCAATGATGAAGCATATAGTTTAGTTGATATTACCTCGTTAAAAACTTTGGATGAGAAAATCTTAACAAGGCAAAAACTCATACAAAGAAAAGAGTGTAATATGATGGTATAAAACAGGTCAAATATCATGGAGAATTACTCCCCCTGATCCTTGCAAGCACTTAAGTCTTCTCATACCAATCACCTCAACATATTTCTGAAAACGTTGAGTATGGTAGAGATTTTGTGAATAGATCAGTAAGATTATCACAAGACTTTGTTTGCAAGATGTTTATATCTCCATTTTCTGAAGTTCATGGGGATAAAACAATTTAGGAGCAATATGTTTATTAATGTTGCTCCTGATATAACCTGTTTCCATCTAAACAACACAAGCTCAATTATCCTTATGGATAATGGTCGGTGATTCAGTTGAATCATGGTACGACATTGTTCTCCAATGGACCTCTAGCCCAAAGAACAATAATATGTCTATAGCCATCATCTCAAAACCCAGTGGGAAAAATAAATGATGAGACATATAACTCAGGCTAATATTTCTCCAAGATAATCGTGTCAGAAAATCTGAGAAATCAACATATGAGCCGAGTCTCCTTAAAAACCCAGTGGGAGAAATAAGGAGAGTAGTCATACTCTATTGTTGATTCATTTGAACTCTAGGGAGATAAACTCATCACCTAGTTCAAATCCAACAATAACTATGTCATAATGTATCATTCTCGAAAACCTCTACGGGAAAATAGATGATACGACATAGGCCTTGTGTTGATGTTGTCTCGTTAAAAACTTTGAATGAGAAACCCAAGCAGGGAAAAACTCATGCGAAGAAAAGAGTACAACATGATGTATAAACAAGTTCTTCCGATCAAGAGGAAACTCCCCTGATCTTTGCAAATCACTAAGTCATCTCATACCTACTTTCAAACATATTAAAAATGTGGAGTAAGGTAGATACTTAGTTCATAACTTGTTTTTCATCTAAACAACACAAAGTAATATTATCTTTATAGATAATAAGGTCAGTGATATAAAAAATCATGACCACCACATACCCTCTGTATGTAGTATATCATTCTGTACAATCTCACGAAGTGTACTATAGAATGATTAGTGTAAGTGACCATTAATCTCTGTTGATCAACATTTATCAAACAGTAGGTCCAACTTACCAGAAGTATGTCATTGATCTTGTACCTGGGGATCTTCTATAGATATCAAAGATCAGTATATCCAAACATAAGGAGAGCATGAGTACATCTTGAGATCAAAGATAGCAAAATCTCATGTGCTGTTAGCTAGCAAATCATTGCAAAGCAATATCCGGCCGGATGCTCTTGCAAGATACAATAGCACATCTCATGATCCAAAAGAATCAAATAACAATGATTCTCTCATATTGAATTTCTTCAATATATGTTGGATATAGACAATTTTGTATCCAAGATACTCAAGATAGTTTACTTTGAATTGAAAATCTCTTTTGATTCATATCCTCTATCTCGAACTCCGTCGATAAGTAATGTATGTTTAAAATATGCTGCACATATTTACACTGAACATACCATTCTTTGTGTATCCTTTCAGAAGGAAGGATTCACTAGGTCGAATGTACCATATTTGACCAGGATGCTCTAAGTCACAAAGACTTTCCAAGCATTGCAAATTTGTGATTGGTGATTATGTATTTGGAATCCTTCAAGACTCCATAAATACCATAATCCAGTGACCACATATGCACATGTTGTCACTACATCTATCAACTGCACAAATAGATGATTTACTGCCCATATTATTGTATCGGAATTTAACTACTCACAGTAGAGGAGAATTTTTAGCATTACAATAATGCTTCGGTTTGCGTATAAACCCAGTTTCTACTAGCCATGCTTTCTCACCACCTCGTTGTTTCCAAGTCCATGAAAACAAACTTGTATCCACAATAAGATACCATGAAGTGGAAAATAATTCAACACTTCTTTCCGGTGAGCAAGGCTATCTCTACAACATTGTATCACTCAACAAGATCCAGTTTGAGCATACCCGTGCTCTGCTATGGCCATAGTCTTTTGGATCATTTGGAGTACATATACAATTTGCTGAGATGTATGTGTCGACACTTGTAGCTTTTAAATAACACAATTCTCCAGTTGACATAAAGTCATTTTTTATGTACCCTTATGATTCCTCGTGAAATCCCAAAACGAGAATCAAGGGCTTCCGATAACCTAGTCTCATCAGTGCGCACTGAGCTAGGTTGTGAATGTCTTCCATTCACAGGATAATCAATATCCTTTAGGTGTCCACCAACACCATGTTGGTTACCAACTAATAGATGGTCTGCATTTACTATCTCAGAAGGTCTAGCCTTCATTAGCTTGCAAGCATCTTAATCCTAGGATTTGTGACCATACTTCCCCCCCTCTTATTTACAACATCATTGTAATAGGGAGTTTAGTGGTGTTCCATTTAACCACTCTTTCTGGCACTTCCACATAGGATAAATTTGAGTGACACCTCATAGTAAATGCACAAGGCAGTCAATTTGCAACTTCTTGCAAATCATTCGAACCCAGAGGTTCAGTTTTAGTACGTGATCCTGAGCCTGAATACTTACTGCATTCATTATAATTTCCTGGCATTCTTTTTGGTACTTGAAATCTCCCCCTAATGCCTGGAAAAGCTCATGATTCAAGCAAGCGTACGGGCCGTAAATAGATTCTCAAGAAGAGATTCTAAAACTTAATGATCGACGGAGAATAAATTCTCACATAGATCCCCAGCTTTCTGTGTGCCCATACATGTACGCTGCGGTGGTGAGATTGGGAAAGCATACCCAATGTACGCATGGGAAATCTTTCACGGATTCCCACGTACTAAAAACCATAGGGGAACTTGTACATCCAGTACATGCAGTTAATCACAAGTCAGGAGCGTGCAAAACTTCCTGACTCCAACCATAACCAGTTGGAAATGACAATTCATTACTGATGGTCATTAATGATCTGAAATTTTCGAATCTATCACAGATTCATCATATCCTTTATGGATATCATTCTGAATACTAAGACAAACAATTATCATTGTAAGCACATTTGGTAAATTCAGTAGTGTGGAGGCTAATGTGCTCAAGCTTGAGACATTATTATTAATGGTCATGTGTTGTCCGAAGGACACACTTTAGGTCATCATATAGATGCACCAAATAACCATATAAAGCCTTCAATGTCCATACCATCTATGTAATGGACCACACTCGTTCCTTTGAAACAATTCAAAGAACTTAACCAATTCAGATCAGATTTTAAGATAAGAGGGACTTAAAATCTCATTCCCAATGATACTCATCAAGTATCCATCTTATGGGAAAAACATGACCAACGGAATTGTCCATAACTTTTCATTTCATCCCAATAATGGAATTACCAATTCAGTCTTACCCAGCCTGGTAAGTATCATCACATGAAAAGTTATAACATATGCAACACTTTGTATGGGAGGATGTATGTAGAATACAGTCCATAAGAAATGTTTCTGAGAAACATATGCAATATCCATCACTATCACCTTGTGTTTCCACATGATAGTAATTTTATGGATATCTCTATAATTTGGTAAGATAAAATAGGATATATCAACACATCCTTGATACTTCCATTACCAAAAGGGGACTAGATATTAACATATCATGATATCGCGCGAAGCGATTGTCAAAATATTATTTCCTCTTTTCAAAGGAATATGAGAATATTTTGTTTCCCCACTTATAGAGTTTGTGGCTCAATTCTCCACATTGCATGTTTCTTCCTCAATTGGAAGAATCCCTGTACAAGTTTGCACAACTCAAATCAATGAGTCTTCAACTCCCTTGATGAGTTGGTTGAACTCTAATCGATGAGTTTGTTCAACTCAAATCACATGAGTGATCAACTCCAATCGATGAGTTTGTTTAACTCAAATTCATATGAGTTTTTACACTCAAATCACATGAGTGTGTTCAATTCACACCGCATGAGTTGAACCTATCACAACATCAATTATGAGACTATACCAAATCTCATGCATCATTTAAATATTACTCAAAAGCAAATCATCTAACAAAGTGGTCTTCTCTTAGAAAAAAAAGTGTTGTTACATGATTAGTCCAAATCATGAATTACACAACTAACCACTGTTATCATGTCAGATGGAAGATTGAAGTACACTTCATATCTTAGCTTTCATGAGTAGTATGCATCTATTGGGATTTCATATACATGATTAGATGCTTAGGCATACAACACTATACCACGTATAGTGTAATGACAAAGAGTTTGTCATACTCATTGCCCTTCCCTTTTTAATGTGCTTATATATTTGCTTTCAAGCAAAAATATTTGAATACAAAGTGTTAGTCTACAACATAATGCAGACACATACTCATAAGTCCACAAGTCTTATGATTTTCTTTGCTATTCATTTTGTGCTTGCACATCAAGCCACAAAAGCACATAAGTTCATTTCATAAGAACCGTAAGAGAAAGCGAGCATCTCATTTCCTCCAAAATGAGAGGCGAATTCCCATATCATGCAAAAATGAAATGATCATATCCAATGAACATTAAGGATAATTAAGCTCATTAGGCGAGTTCATCAAACTCTATTAAACTATTATCCTTCAAATGGCTTAACCATTTTATATCTTGCTGCAAAATATATCATATATTCATATGTTAGAGAAATTTTGGTATCACATAAAGTGTACCAACAGATTTTTGAAAAATTGGTAGACACAACGTAGATAATCTCCATGTCATGAAACAATGGAGTAGATCTCCTAGTAGTGGGCAAAACTTTTGCTGCCTGAAAGCATGGTCTCTGGGCTGATATATTCATGGAACATACCGCAGTCAATGCTTAGGACTCCACTACCCTGTGCTTGACCAAAATTTCAAAAATAAAATGGAAATCACCATAAAGGTGATTAACCAACATCACATCTCCAACATATCTACTTGGGAGAACACATAGGTAATCATCATGATCATATGATGTAGACCTCTTACTGATGGGCAAATAATCTTTTTGCTGTCTAAAAGCTTGGTCTTAGGGCAAATAAATTCCAAGAACTTATTGCAGCCAAAGCCTAGATCTCCATCATGTGTTGAAATATCCCAAGCTCAAGATATGTGTCATATTTTGCAAGAATTCATCGTTTAATTAAGTAGAACTTAATTAAAAGAATTCTTTTAGCAGTCATCATGACTGCAGCGTCCAGCCTGGCTCCATAGCCCGCGACGCCTGCTTGGTCTGTGATCTTTTTTTTGGTAGCACGTATAGGTAATCATCTCGAAAGATGTAGACCTCATAGTGATAGGCATTTCAAATGCGGCCTAAAGCACGGTCTCTGGGCTACTAAACTCTATAAAGAATTTAGCGCAGCCAGTGCTTAGAACTTCATCACCTTATGCTTGTTCCAAAAAAAATGCAACATTGTTTTGCATGAGGACCATTAAGTTTTGACTTAATTCTATGCTATGTTTCCAATGCAAACATAAAAGAATGCAAAAACAAAGCACTTAGATATATATGAATTATAAATGTAAAAGTAAATATAATTCAGTACCAAGTCTGTATTTTTTATAATAAAACAGACACAGGGTAATCTCCAAAAATTTGGAGTAGACAAAGTATCATATCCATTATTTTTTTATATGAACACGTGTAGGTAATCACCATGTTAGTACATAGTGTAGACCTCGCAGTGACAGGCGAAATTAATCGCTGCATCAGGCACGGTCTCTAGGCAGAATTATTCATGAGAATAAAACGCAGCCAATGCCTATGACTCTATCACGTTATGTTCATATTTAAAAATAATGGGTGATATGCTTTCCTAAATAATATCAAGATATGAATTTACCTTGTAATGTATAGACTTGCCCTCACAAGAAGCAGGCCAACTGCAAATGCAACGCATGCCATTGTAATGAATCTTGCATTTCCTAATATCAGCGGTGAGACGAGCACCAAATGGAGTATCCATCTCTGCAGAGCAGGAACGGGCAGGCATGAGGATGCGCTCCCACCAGAGCAGCACTTGCGCCAGGCCGCGCTAGATGGGATTGGGACTGCGTTGCGCTGTGCTCGAGGTCCGGCCCTCGCCGGAGCCAAGGTCCTGCCCTCGCTGGTTATGCAGTGCGCCCGCGCCACGGCCGCTCCTGGCCGGTGACGCGCTGCAGCCGCACCGGCGCCTGGTGGCTGGTCGTAGAAGCACCCGCGCTTGGCCATGGCTGGCCCGCGCCGCTAGGGAGTCAGCGCCCGCCCGCGCTACGTCGCCGCTCGCCGTCCCCGCTGCACATCGTGCCTCCGGTGGGGGACCACTCAGTTTGCAGGGAAGACTCGACGCTCACTTCACCGGAAAAACATCTCGCTCGGTGCAGATTGGCAACCGCCCAGTGGAGAGGAATCGTGCTGATAACGTGTTAAAGCGCAATGGTATTGAGATTCAAGATAATGACAAATGACAGTTGTACTTTATTATTGCAGGGGAGTCCTGATTATATACATGTGAAGGGGTGTATCCCAAGGGGTATGTCTCTTAGGGAGAATCTGTCGCACCCTTTGGATTGGTCACATATACAATATACAATATTTTGTAACAAAACTCACGCAGAGCTTGCAGGCCAGCTAATAATGTATTAATGCCTTGACTGGTCATGGGAACGGAGAAAAGGTAGCTGCTTTATTAGCTCTTGTCTAGGAGTGGATGAGCGTGCCGATTATAGTAGATGAAGAAAGAACGTTGATGTTGATCGAAACCTCACGTACACCTACGCTGTAGTACTAGGAATTAAACACGGGTAGGTGAGGCTGTTTCAATTCAATGCCCTCGCAGCTGGTTAATGCCTCTGCCCGCCGGCGTCTGGAGTCTGCCATGGCTATGGCTACAGGCTACCCACTAGCCACTACCAGGGTTGGCCATTTACAGTATTACCCTTGTACTGCTGGCTGCATCCCTGTTGACTGTTTACGCGTTCTCTTGGCCACATTGCTCGCGTAGCCATATATGCACGTTTATTATAATATATATATATATATATATATATATATATATATATATTATGTACGGTGTCCGTAGTATACTACTGCTGGGTGCTGGCCAATGTAGACAACATGTAGTGGCTGACTGACAACTACTTGACTGCTACAGGAATCCAAGCGCTCAGACTCATACTGGAGACCACTATATGGTTTACCTGTGGCACATGCAAACCCTCCAGGGGCATTCTCGGGCAATGCTTTGTGGCCCCACATGTCCCAGCTTCATATTCGGTGCTCGACGACGCCGTGTGACTCTGCCAGAGTGCCACCTGCCACGGTGAGAGGGACTGAGGGAGGGAGGTGTACCATCAGCAGCATCCTCCAGCCGATAGCCTCTCACTGCCTCACTTCAGCCTTGGACCTGAACAGACCTCAGGAAAGGGGAGACCCTGCAAAGAGCGTCGAGCTAGAGCGGCTGCGCGCTGCGCCGAGAGCTAGTCACTGGGGGACCGAATCGAAGGCAAATTAGAAACGAACCACCACAGGCGGCGCGGCAATGGATGAGCGGGGGGAGAAGGATGAGGAGGAGCACGGAGTAGCGGAGGAGGAGGAGACGGCGGCGGTTGTGGTCAAGGAGGTGGAGGTGGAGATGGAGATGGTCGGCGGCTCTGAAGAAACCTCAGCGGCGCCGCTCCTCCTCGCGCACCCGTGCTCGCTGCTGCAGCTCCTGCTCCGCGCCTGCGCCGGCTGCCTGGTGCGCCTGCTGCACGGCCACTGCAGCGACCGCGACGACGACGACCCAAAAGCTGCTGCCGACGACGACGACGCTGCGCCTGAAGCTGCTGCTGCTGCGGCGGCGGCGGCGGCCGATGGCGGCGACAAGGCAGCTACCGTAAGTGTTCGAGACCACCGCTTGATATATTTGTCGGTACACGTACACGTACGGTAGTAACCGGTCAGACCCCGTTCGCGTTAATACGTACTCCCTAGCTCGATCGACGATCGTGTAAACATGCATGCAAACCTTTGCAGTACTTGTACATGCAGGAGGTGTGGTCAGTGAGGAGGAGGCCGACGACGCCCGACCGTCCGAGAGAAGGTTCCGGTGGCAATGGAGGGAACCACCACTAGCTAGCTAGCTCTCTAGCGCGACGCCGCTGCAACGTACGTACGGTGACCCTAGCTTGTTCGCTTGCGCGTGATCAGAGCGTGCGTAGCTTCTTGTAACTTACTGGTACTAGATTTCGAAAGTAACGTCGTTAATTAGTAAGTCGTAGTAGATAGTACGTGAGTGGTTTATGTTATATGTTCTGTAGCTTCAATTCAAAGAAGACTGTGTGCAGCATGTGAAAGTGTTTTGTACCTTGCTAGTTAAATGTGTTCAAGGCACCGGCAGTATTATTCGTCGCATCGCATGTTGGGCGGGCGTGGTTATATTTTAACTGTTCCTCTTTCTTTTCTTTTCTTCTTTTTTACCGTCGTCGTCTGGCAAGTTTGGTGCCCCGCGTGTAGCAGGAGGTGTTTGGGGATTATTGTTTCGCCGAATGATTCCAGGTAGATGCTGTATGTGATTCACACGTCTTATTTCTTGGCAGCGATCCGAATGAAATCACCTTGGGGCATGTCACACCCGATTTTAAGTAACAAAGTCGGGTGCATCTCATACATACGTAAAAAAAGACAAAATATATAATAACAGATTGGGGGCATGTCACACCCGGTTTTAAGGAACAAATCCGGGTGCATCTCATACATACGTCAAAAAGACAACATATATAATAACAGAGAGTATAAAGATAAATGTCACAATAAAATAAGAGTACTTATTATATAGCGGAAGTCTTACAAAAATAAAATAACAAATATAAAACGAACTAAGGATCATCGGCGCCAATGTCAACTGAGAAACGCCACCTAAATCAGATCAAACTCTTCGCCTTGTGGCTCCTCCTGAACCACCTGCTCTTCTCCTGTCGGGGGTGTGAGACAGCAAGGGTGAGCTCACATATGTTCATCGCTCAACAAGTTGTGGGGAATAATGTGACATGAACTCATCAAAGGTGGGAGTTCATGAAGTGTAAGGCTGATCAATGAAATAAAGGCTGAAGCTGAGCGTTGCTTTTACCAGTTGGTCAAAATTTTATTAGCAGTTACTAAGTGTAAGTAAATACCAAACCATAGTAATAATAAGTAAAAGTAATAATAAAATAATCCCAAATACAATGAAATGACAGATTAAGTTTAGTTCCATAAATTAATCATGTGAGTGTCCGAGCCGCTCATGACCGTGAGCACGGCTAGTATACCGGTTTTACACTCTGCAGAGGTTGCGCATCTTTACCCACAAGTCGTGTTACCCATTTGCCACGGAGTTGATCAGACCCCATACACCTCTACCAAGGAAGTGAGGCAGGGTACCACCATGAGGCCTTTACAAAGTTCCACTAGCTTCAGACTACCCGCTATAGTTTATAGGAAGCTCCAGTGCAGGAATCTCTCGCCTGACCGCCATCGCAGCAAAATCAATCCAAGGACCTCCCTACACTGACCACTCCCCTACTGCCCTTGCCCCTTTCGGGTAAGATAGCCATTCACTAGCTTTCCTAGTTAATCAGCCAAGGGCGTTGTCGGGGACCATAATTAGGGGTACCCTCAAGGCTCTTAAATCTCAGCTGGTAACCCCCATCAGCATAAAGCTGCAAAGGCCTGATGGGTGCGATTAAGTCAAGGATCGGTCCATTCAAGGGACGCGATCACGCCTCGCCCGAGCCCAGCCTCGGGCAAGGGCAGCCGACCCTGGAGGATCAACGTCTCGCCCGAGGACCCCCTTCAGCAACGGACACACCTTCGGCTCGCCCGAGGCCCAGTCTTCACCAAGAAGCAACCTTGGCCAAATCGCCACGCCAACCGACCAAATCGCAGGGGCATTTAATACAGAGGTGGCCTGACACCTTTATCATGACGCACGCCCTCTAGTCGACAGAGCCGAAGTGACCGCAGTCACTTCGCCGCTCCACTGACCGGTCTGACAAGAGGACAGCGCCGCCTGCGCCGCTCCGACTGCTGAGCCACTCGACAGAGTGAGGCTGACAACAGTCAAGTCCGCCCTCAGGCGTCATAGGAAACTCCGCCTCGCCCGACCCCAGGGCTCGGACTCGGGCTCAGCCCCGGAAGACGACGAACTCCGCTTCGCCCGACCCCAGGGCTCGGACTCGGGCTTAGCCCCGGAAGACGACGAACTCCGCTTCGCCCGACCCCAGGGCTCGGACTCGGGCTCAGCCCCGGAAGACGACGAACTCCGCTTCGCTCGACCCCAGGGCTTGGACTCGGACTCAGCCCCGGAAGACGATGAACTCCGCTTCGCCCGACCCCAGGGCTCGGACTCGGGCTCAGCCCCGAAGGACGACGAACTCCGCTTCGCCCGACCCCAGGGCTTGGACTTGGCCCTGGCCTCAGCCGACGGTCTCCGCCTCGTCCGACCCGGGGGCTTGGACTCGACCTCGACCTTGGAAGACAGACTCGACCTCGACCTCGGAGGAGCCTCCACCTCGCCCAACCTAGGGCACGGACCGACCACGTCAACAGGAGGCGCCATCATTACCCTACCCCGAGCTGACTCAGGCTACGGGGAACAAGACCGGCGTCCCATCTGGCTCGCTCTACTATACGAGTAATGATGGGGTCCCGCATGCCCTGTGACGACGGCGGCTCTCAGCCCCCTTATGGAAGCAAGAGGACGTCAGCAAGGACTCGACAGCCCCAACAGCTGTCCTTCCGCCAGGCTCCAGCGCTCCTTCGACGGCCACGACACCACGCGAACTGGGTGCCAAAACCTCTCCGGCTGCCACGATGGCATGTACTTAGGGCGCTAGCTCTCCCCCGCTAGACACGTTAGCACATTGCTACACCCCCATTGTACACCTGGATCCTCTCCTTACGCCTATAAAAGGGAGGTCCAGGGCCCTCTTACAGAGGGTTGGCCGCGCGGGGAAGGACGGGACGGCGCTCGCGCAAGGCCGCTCGCTCCCTCCCGCGTGGACGCTTGTAACCCCCTACTGCAAGCGCACCCGACCTGGGCGCGGGGCTAACACGAAGGCCGCGGGTTTCACCTCCCTCGCCTGTCTCCCTCCGGCCGCTTCTCCCCCCTTCGCGTTCCGCCTCGCGCCGACCCATCTGGGCTGGGGCACGCGGCGACAATTCACTCGTCGGTCCAGGGACCCCCCAGGTTTCGAAACACCGACATTTGGCGCGCCAGGTAGGGGCCTGCTGCGTGTTGACGAATAGCTTCCCGTCAAGCTCCAGATGGGTAGTCTCCAGCAACCTCTCCAGCCCGGGACGGTGCTCCGTTTCGGGAGTCTTGAGTTCATGTCCCTCGACGGCAGCTACGACATGATACTCCTTCCCCCGCCGCGCGACAGCGACAATGGCGGTCGACAACCCGCCCGCCGGCGGGGAAATCGACGACGCCTTCCCCACGTGGTGGAAGGACGACATTCGGGCTTGTCCCGTCCCCTCCCCCGCCGACGGAGGAGGAGGCGGGGCAACCAAGGCCAAGCGGGAAGCGGCACCTCGTTGGCTATCGAGCGAGTCGACGGCGCCGACGCCCCAACGGAGAGTGCGTCGGGCATCGGCCTCGCGTCTGAGACGAAGACGAGCGCCGCCTCCCCGCAACACACCAACCTCAAGCAAACGGACGACGCCAGCACGCTCGCGAAGGACTTGTTGGGCGTCACCCTCGTACCTGAGACGACGGTGCAGTCAGTCCCTGACGTGACTTCGTCACCACCCGTTGACCAAAAGGTACCTACCGATTCCCATCTCGCGCCTTTTGGATTCGGCCTCGACCCGCCAAGCAACTCCGCTTCGGTGGACATTCTCATAGAGGCGAGTCCAAACCCTCTGGGGTATCGTGTGCGGTCACCCTGGGACCGGCTGATGGCCGTCTCGACCTACGGGCCCTCAGGGTCCGAGGAAGAAGGCGAGTCTGACTTCTGTTGGGATTTCTTCGGACTTGGTAACCCCAATGCCATGCGGGACTTCATGAGCGCATGCGACTACTGTCTTTCCGACTGTTCCGACGGTAGCCGCAGCCTCGACGACGAGGACTGCGGCCCAAGTCGCGAATGTTTCCATGTCGATCTAGGGGGTCCCGGCGAAGGCAACCATCTTGGTATACCGGAGAACGGTGATCCCCCTAGGCCCGTGCCTCGCGTTGACATCCTTCGGGAGCTAGCTGTGGTCCCCGTCCCGACGGGGGGTCATGACCCACAGCTCGAGCAAATCCGCGAGATGCAGGCCAGGCTCGACGAGGGAGCAGGAACGCTTGAGCCGATCCGCCGGGACATCGGGCAGGAATGGGCGGGCCAACCTCCGGCCGGAGAAGCGTGTCATCTCCCCCAGGGCATCCAGCACCGCATCGCCGACGATGTCAGGGTAAGGCCGCCACCGGATTCCAGTGGAGTCAGTCAGAACCTGGCTGCAGCGGCAATACTTCTCCGCACGATGCCGGAGCCATCGACCACCGAGGGGCGGCGTATCCAGGGAGAGCTCAAGAATCTCCTGGAGGACGCCACGGTCCGACGGGCCGAAAGCTCCGCCTCCCGAAGGCAGGGGCACCCCTCGGAACATCGCGCCGCGACTTCCCGATTCATGCGGGAAGCCTCGGTCCACACCGGGCGCACGTGCAACACAGCGCCTGCGGCCCCGAGTCGCCTCGGCAACGAGCACCATCACCACAGCCGTCGGGCCCACCTCGATGAGAGGGTGTGCCGAGGCTACCACCCCAGGCGTGGGGGACGCTACGACAGCGGGGAGGATTGGAGTCCTTTGCCCGAACCACCCGGTCCGCAGGCTTTCAGCCGCGCCATACGACGGGCACCGTTCCCGACCCGGTTCCGAACCCCGACTACTATCACAAAGTACTCGGGGGAGACGAGACCGGAACTGTGGCTCGCGGACTATCGGCTGGCCTGCCAACTGGGTGGAACGGACGATGATAATCTCATCATCCGCAACCTCCCCCTGTTCCTTTCCGACACCGCTTGAGCCTAGTTGGAGCACCTGCCTCCGGGGCAGATCTCCAACTGGGACGACCTGGTCCAAGCCTTCGCCGGCAATTTCCAAGGCACGTACGTGCGCCCTGGAAACTCCTGGGATCTCCGAAGCTGCCGCCAGCATCCGGGAGAGTCTCTCCGGGACTACATCCGGCGATTCTCGAAGCAGCGCACCGAGCTGCCCAACGTCACCGATTCGGATGTCATCGGCGCGTTCCTCACCGGCACCACCTGTCGTGACCTGGTGAGCAAGCTGAGTCGCAAGACCCCCACCAGGGCGAGCGAGCTGATGGACATCGCTACCAAGTTCGCCTCTGGCCAGGAGGCGGTTGAGGCCATCTTCCGGAAGGACAAGCAGCCCCAGGGCCGCCCACCGGAAGATGTTCCCGAGGCGTCAACTCAGCGCGGCACCAAGAAGAAGGGCAAGAAGAAGTCGCAAGCGAAACGCGACGCCGCTGACGCGGATCTTGTCGCCGCCGCCGAGTACAAGAACCCTCGGAAACCTCCCGGAGGTGCCAACCTCTTCGACAAGATGCTCAAGGAGCCGTGCCCCTATCATCAGGGGCCCGTCAAGCACACCCTTGAGGAGTGTGCCATGCTTCGACGCCACTTTCACAAGGCCAGGCCACCCGCGGAGGGTGGCAAGGCTCTCGACGACGCTAAGCAGGAAGATCACAAGGCAGGAGAGTTCCCCGAGGTCCGTGACTGCTTCATGATCTACGGTGGGCAAGTGGCAAACGCCTCGGCTCGGCACCGCAAGCAAGAGCGTCGGGAGGTCTACTCGGTAAAGGTGGCGGCGCCAGTCTACCTAGACTGGTCCGACAAGCCCATCACCTTCGACCAGGCCGACCATCCCGACCATGTGCCGAGCCCGGGGAAATACCCGCTCGTTGTCGACCCCATCATCGGCGACGTCAGGCTCACCAAGGTCCTCATGGACGGAGGCAGCAGCCTCAACATCATCTACGCCGAGACCCTCGGGCTCCTGCGGATTGATCTGTCCTTGGTCCGGACGGGCGCTGCGCCTTTCCATGGGATCATCCCCGGGGAGCGCGTCCAACCCCTCGGACAACTCGATCTACCCGTCTGCTTTGGGACGCCCTCCAACTTTCGAAGGGAGACCCTCACGTTCGAAGTGGCCAGGTTTCGAGGAACCTACCACGCAGTGCTGGGGAGGCCATGCTACGCCAAGTTCATGGCCGTCCCCAACTACACCTACCTCAAGCTCAAGATGCCGGGCCCCAACGGGGTCATCACCGTCGGACCCACGTACCGACACGCGTACGAATGCGACGTGGAGTGCGTGGAGTACGCCGAGGCCCTCGCCGAGTCCGAGGCCCTCATCGCCGACCTGGAGAACCTCTCTAGGGAGGCGCCAGACGTGAAGCGCCACGCCGGCAACTTCGAGCCAGCGGAGACGGTTAAGTCCGTCCCTCTCGACCCCTGCAGCGACGCCTCCAAGCAGATCCGGATCGGCTCCGAGCTCAACCCCAAATAGGAAGCAGTGCTCGTTGACTTTCTCCGTGCAAACGCCGACGTCTTCGCGTGGAGTCCCTCGGACATGCCTGGCATACCGAGGGAAGCCGCCGAGCACTCGTTGGATATCCGAGCTGGAGCCCGACCCGTGAAGCAGTCTCTGCGCTGATTCGACGAAGAAAAGCACAGAGCCATAGGCGAGGAGATCCACAAGCTAATGGCGGCAGGGTTCATCAAAGAGGTATTCCATCCCGAATGGCTTGCCAACCCTGTGATTGTGAGAAAGAAAGGGGGAAATGGCGGATGTGTGTAGACTACACTGGTCTAAACAAAGCATGTCCGAAAGTTCCCTACCCTCTGCCTCACATCGATCAAATCGTGGATTCCACTGCTGGGTGCGAAACCCTGTCTTTCCTCGATGCCTACTCAGGGTATCACCAGATCAGGATGAAAGAGTCCGACCAGCTCGCGACTTCTTTCATCACACCCTTCGGCATGTACTGCTATGTTACCATGCCGTTTGGTTTGAGGAATGCGGGTGCAACGTACGAGCGATGCATGAACCATGTGTTCGGCGAACACATCGGCCGAACGGTCGAGGCCTACGTCGATGACATCGTAGTCAAGACGAGGAAAGCCTCCGACCTCCTTTCCGACCTTGAAGTGACATTCCGATGTTTCAAGGCGAAAGGTGTGAAGCTCAATCCCGAAAAGTGTGTCTTCGGGGTCCCCGAGGCATGCTCTTGGGGTTCATCGTCTCCGAGCGGGGCATCGAGGCCAACCCGGAGAAGATCACAGCCATCGCCAGCATGGGGCCCATCAAGGACTTGAAAGGCGTACAGAGGGTCATGGGATGCCTCGCGGCTCTGAGCCGTTTCATCTCGCGCCTCGGCGAAAAAGGCCTGCCTCTGTACCGCCTCTTAAGGAAGGCCGAGTGCTTCGCTTGGACCCCTGAGGCCGAGGAAGCCCTCGGGAACCTGAAGGCGCTCCTCACGAACGCGCCCATCTTGGTGCCCCTCGCTGCCGGAGAAGCCCTCCTGATCTACGTCGTCGCGACCACTGAGGTGGTTAGCGCCGCGATTGTGGTTGAGAGACGAGAAGAGGGGCATGCATTGCCTATCTAGAGGCCAGTCTACTTCATCAGTGAGGTACTGTCCGAGACCAAGATCCGCTACCCACAAATTCAGAAGCTGCTGTACGCGGTGATCCTGACGCGGCGGAAGTTGCGACACTACTTCGAGTCTCATCCGGTAACTGTGGTGTCATCCTTCCCCCTGGGGGAGATCATCCAGTCCCGTGAGGCCTCGGGTAGAATTGCAAAGTGGGCGGTGGAGATCATGGGCGAGACGATCTCGTTTGCCCCTCGGAAGGCCATCAAGTCCCAGGTCTTGGCGGACTTCGTGGCTGAATGGGTCGACACCCAGCTCCCAACAGCTCCGATCCAACCGGAGCTCTGGACCATGTTTTTCGACGGGTCGCTGATGAAGACGGGGGCCGGCGCGGGCCTGCTCTTTATCTCGCCCCTCGGGAAGCACCTACGCTACGTGCTACGCCTCCACTTCCCGGCGTCCAACAACATGGCTGAGTACGAGGCTCTGGTAAACGGGTTGTGAATCGCCATCGAGCTAGGGGTCCGACGCCTCGACGCTCGCGGTGACTCGCAGCTCGTCATCGACCAAGTCATGAAGAACTCCCACTGCTGTGACCCGAAGATGGAAGCCTACTGCGATGAGGTTCGGCGCCTGGAAGACAAGTTCTACGGGCTCGAGCTCAACCACGTCGCCCGACGCAACAACGAGACTGCGGACGAGCTGGCTAAAATAGCCTCGGGGCGAACAACGGTTCCCCCGGACGTATTCTCCCGAGACCTGCATCAACCCTCCGTCAATATCGACGACTCGCCCGAGCCCGAGAAGGCCTCGGCCCGGCCCAAGGCACCCTCGGCTCAGTCCGAGGTACCCTCGGCTCAGTCCGAGGTACCCTCGGCACAGTCCGAGGCACCCTCGGCTCGGCCCGAGGTACCTTCGGCCCCCGAGGGTGAGGCACTACGCATCGAGGAGGAGCGGAGCGGGGTCACGCCTAATCAAAACTGGTAGACCCCGTACCTGCAATATCTCCACCGAGGAGAGCTACCCCTCGACCAAGCCGAAGCTCGGCGGTTGGCGCGGCGCGCCAAGTCGTTCGTCTTGCTGGGAGATGGAAAGGAGCTCTACCACCGCAGCCCCTCGGGCATCCTCCAGCGATGCATTTCCATCGCCGAAGGCCAGGAGCTCCTACAAGAGATACAATCGGGGGCTTGCGTCCATCACGCAGCGCCTCGAGCCCTTGTTGGAAACACTTTCCGACAAGGTTTCTACTGGCCGACGGTGGTGGCCGACGCCACTAAAATTGTCTGCACCTGCGAAGGGTGTCAGTTCTACGCGAGGCAGACCCACCTGCCCGCTCAAGCTCTGCAGACCATACCCATCACCTGGTCATTTGCTGTGTGGGGTCTGGACCTCGTCGGCCCCTTGCAGAAGGCACCCGGGGGCTACACGCACCTGTTGGTCGCCATCGACAAATTCTCCAAGTGGATCGAGGTCCGACCCCTAAACAGCATCAGGTCCGAACAGGCGGTGGCGTTCTTCACCAACATCATCCATCGCTTTGGGGTCCCGAACTCCATCATCACCGACAATGGCACCCAGTTCACCGGCAGAAAGTTCCTGGACTTCTGCGAGGATCACCACATCTGGGTGCACTGGGCCGCCGTGGCTCACCCCATGACGAATGGGCAAGTGGAGTGGGCTAACGGCATGATCCTGCAAGGACTCAAGCCTCGGATCTACAATGACCTCAACAAGTTCGGCAAGCGATGGATGAAGGAACTCCCCTCGATGGTCTGGAGTCTGAAGACAACGCCGAGCCGAGCCACGGGCTTCACACCATTCTTTCTAGTCTATGGGGCCGAGGCCATCTTGCCCACGGACTTAGAATACGGTTCCCCGAGAACGAGGGCCTACGCCAACCAAAGCAATCAGGCCAATCGAGAAGACTCACTGGACCAGCTGGAGGAGGCTCGAGACATGGCCTTACTACACTCGGCGCGGTACTAGCAGTCCCTGCGACGCTACCACGCCCGAGGGGTTCGGTCCCGAGACCTCCAGGCGGGCGACCTGGTGCTTCGGCTGCGACAAGACGCCCGAGGGCGGCACAAACTCACGCCTCCCTGGGAAGGGCCTTTCGTCGTCGCCAAGGTGCTAAAGCCCGGAACATACAAGCTGGCCAACAGTCAAGGCGAGGTCTACAGCAACGCTTGGAACATCCAACAGCTACGTCGCTTCTACCCTTAAGATGCTTCCAAGTTATTCGTACACCCCGTTCACACACAAAGTCTGGTCGTCAAGGAAGGGTCAGCCTTGCCTCGGCAAAGCCCGACCCTCCCTCGGGGGCTAGAAGGGGGAACCCCCTCTGCGTCAAAATTTTCAATCAAAAAGGCTTCCGCGTTCCCCCGGCTATGTCGGTAGCAGGACCCCAAGAAGCGAACACGGGTGCATGTAAGTGGCAAGGCTGACTGAGCCGAGGGACTCCTACGCCTTTGGGTTACAGACACCTCACTCGTCACCTACCACGAAAAATGACTCCTACTTGGGCAAGCCACCCTGCTACTGACGAACGGGGCCGGACACGGAAAATGAAAGAAAAAGGGCCACAACTTTATATTACGATAATAAAGTGTTCGGGCCTCAGCGGCCGCAAGAGACACACGTGCATTCAAAGGAAACTGCTCCGGCAGAGTTAGGCGTCGCCCGGGGAAGGAGCCGCGCCTTCGGCTTCGTCCCCGCCTTCAGCAAAGTCCACCCGGCTTCGGACGACGGCGCAGGCGGGAGGATCTCTGCCTCGAAGGTGGTCGCCAGCACTGCTCTCGGACCCGCGGCGGCTGCGTCGAGCCTCTGGACTTCAGCTAGGGCGGCTTCATCTTCATCAGGGAGGCAATACCCCTCGCTGACCCACTCCAGATCCACGACATAGTGGGAAGCAAGCACAGCGAAGGCCCGCCTGACGCCATGGCATAGCGCCTCGCAGAGTCTGCCGCGCACGTGGTCACCCAAGGCCTACAGGCGACTCTGAGGGGAGCTTCCTGAGGGGACGTCGCCGAAGCCAAAGACCCGGCAGAAGTCCGAGATGGCCTCGGACATGGCCGCGTGGTCGGCCTCCCTCTGCTCGGCCGCCTGGGCAAGCGCCCTGGTGGACTCATCAAGGGCAGACTCGAGCTCTGCGAACAGCCAGAGCGCAAGGCCTCAAACACAAGTGGAGGAAACAAGTTGAAACAAAAACCGAAAACAGCCAGGACATACCTCCGGCTCGGGCACGTTGCTCCGAGGCTGCGGCCTGGGCTACGGCTAGGTCTGCTGCAAGGGCTCTGGCCCGGCTTTCGGCTTCGGCAGCCCGACCCCGAGATTGATCTCACTCATCGACGACCTGGTCGAACTCCGACTGCCATCGCTGAACCTCTGCGCGTGCCGCTGCTGCCTCTGCTCTCAGATCGGCGTAGAGGAACCGAAGGTCCACCACCTCGGCGCCCTGCTGGGAGAGGCGCACGGTAGCCCCGGCGAGCGAGGTCCTCAGGGATCGCAGCAAGCCCCAGACATCGACCTCGTGGCGGATAAACGACGACTTGGCGGCGCTCAGATCCGTCAGATCCTGAGGGAAAGAAGTGGGGCGTCACAAAGGACGCCTTGATCACAAAAAAGGTATGCCTGAAATCATTACCTGGAGGATCTTGGGGACGTCCCTGCAAAAGACCTCCAAGGATGACCGGAGCGACCCCACCGTTGGTTCCGCACACTCGCGGAGCTCGTCCCAAGACTGCTCCTCCCGCTCATCGTCAAGAACGAAGAAGGGATCCGAAGCCCCACGGGTCCGGAACCGGAGCAACTGGCGCCGCCCCTCGAAGCTCCACCGCGCTAGGACAAGGCCGCCGCTCGGCGGGACGAGTCGCGGTTCCACGCCCCCCTCCTCTGAGGCACCAAGCGCCGACGCCTCGGCCATCTCAGCATCGGCGGCGACAGGTCGCTCCCCGACCGGGACGGCAGCGGCTTTGGCAGCAGCTGGCGCCAGCACCGGCGACATGTCCAGCCGCCTCTCCCAGCGCGACAGCCACCTCGATAGAAGAGCCGGCCTCGGGAACTCGCTCCACGGCGACTGGTGCCGCCTGAGCCCCCCGCTGTGGGGCGCCTTGCGAGAAGGTCAGCTGAACGACGAGGCCCGGCGCGGCACCGGCTGCGGAAGCCGACGCCGTCTTAAGGACTTTCCGGGGAGCCAGATCGGTCAGGCCATGGCTTCGCTTGCTGAGGAGGAAAGGAAAGTCACGATCGGGACATACAGATGAGGAGCCAGGACGAAGACGTTCTAAGGTACTTACCCGCTCCGGGCCATGATCAACCGTGCCTGAGGAGAGGTCTCCCGGATCTCGGCCCCCAAAGATACTGCCGAGGTCCGCCTCGCCGCCAGCTTCGGTACCATCCTCGCCTTGGGCACCTTGGACGCCCGAGAGACGGACTGCCCAGGCGCTGCCACGGTGATCTGAGGGTCGCTCTCCTACGCTGCCGGCATGGGCGACGACTCTCGGGGAACAGGCGCCTCGGCCTGACTCCCCGGGGTCACCTCAACTTCCCCAGCCGAGGGGTCGAGTACCCCCTCGGTCTGCCCCCGCTCTTCGGGCCGAGACCTTGGCGTCCCGACCCCGGGAACTGACGGCGCCAGCCCGCTCGGGGGCTGGCTTGACGACTCCTGGCCTAGCCTCAAACCCGGGCTGAGGCCAAGGCGGGCAGCCGTGTCGTCATCCTCGTCATCGTCTTCATCATCGTCGTCGTCGTCAGGCATTTCCGGCGACGGCTCCCTCGGGAGTCCATCCCTCTCCTGCGGACGACGGAGCTTTACCAAGGCGTCTTGGGCCCGCGTCCGCTCACGGGCCCGAGCCTTCTTTGCGTCCATTTTCTTCTTCTTCTCCTCCGCAGCAACCTGCCGCGCTGCTCGGTCCACCGCGTCCTCCAGGACCCGTGGCCGGGAAGGCTTGTGACACCCTACCTCCTGGAGACAGATGAAAAGTCTCGACTGTAAGGACCAAGGGCAATCCGACGCAAGGAGAAAGAAGGAGCGGACACTCACCAGGGACACACACCCGCAGTCGGGGCGCATCAAGGGCTGGGAGAAGGCGCTGGCGTCCGGTTTTCCCAACGCGGCGACCACCCGCCCGTAGAGAACGTCGATGGGAAGGGGATCCGAGGACATCCGCGAGCCCTCCAAGTCAGCCTCTGGCGTCATCTCCCAAAGAGGCAACCGTCACTCCGCCAAGGGAAGCACCCTCCGGCGATGAATGGCGGCAATCACTCCCGCAGCGGTGAGCCCTCCTTTCCGCAACGCCTCCAGGGCCTTGAGAAGGGGCTCGAGATTTTTCTGTCTGTCGTGTGGGGTCCCGTAGCACCAAGCATCGGCGGCGACGGTGACCACTCGCTGAGATAACGACGGGAGCCTCTCGTCGTCATTCCAGAGATAGAACCACCGACGCTGCGACCCTTTATTCGAGGACACAAGGACAGCGGGAATATACTGCGACGCCCGCGACTGCCTCAGCTGGAGGATGCAGCCGCCGGCCCGCACTGCCGCGCGGACCCTTCTCTCTCCCGTCGGTGAAGCAAAAAGCTCCGCGGAGAAGAAATGAGTCCACAAGTCCCAGTGGGGGTCGATCCCCAAGTATCCTTCGCACACCGCTACGAAGATGGCGGCTTGCGAGATGGAGTTGGGGCTGAGGTTGTGCAACTCCACCCTGTAGTTATGCAGGATCGCCTGCATGAAGCGGCTTGCCGGCACGCCGAATCCCCGCTCGTTGAAGGAGACGAAGCTCACGACGTACCCCGGCGGCGGGGACGGGGCGGCTCCGTTCGGGGGGGGGGGAATCCACTCCGGCTGCCTCTCATCAGAGAGAGGGCGAAGTAAACCCTCAGCAACGAGGTCCTCCAGGTCACTCGCCGTGACTGTGGAGAAAGGCCATGGGTCGCGCGGCGGAATAATGGTCACCCGGTCGGCCATCAGCGAGCAGAAGGGGTGGCGGCGGAAAGGACTGGGTGAGCGGTTTCCTTTTCTCTGGCTAAATCTCTCAGGTTGCGAAAACCTAAGAAGAAGGCAAGAAGCAGAGCAAAGAACCGTCACCAGGCCCTCCCTCGAGTATATATAGACCAAGGCAAGACCCGTTCAACGAGTCGCCCGAACCCGCCGTGGGATTCAAAGACTCAAAGCGAAACGACCGTTCCTCGAACGGCTCGCACACGCGCAACGACCGCCTCGCGAACCACTCGCCCCATCGCATTAACTCCGTGGCGGGACAGGCGGCGCCTCAGGCGGGAGAAGCAAGCGACGCTTCGCCTTCGCCATAATGACCGCGACGAAAAAGGTACGCCACGTCATTCGATTTTGTATCCTTTTCCTTTTCCTCTTTCTCTTTCTCTCTCTTACAACAGGGACCGGGAAAGGGGGATACCCCGAAAAGGATCCTTCTCCGTGAAGGAAACAGGCTCCGAGCCTCCCTACTGATCAGAGGTTCAAAGGCTGGCCCCTCGGAGGGGTTCAACGGCTGCCTCAGAGCGCTTGGGTTCTGCGCCCACTACTGGTCAGAGGTTCGATGGCCGGCCCCTCAGGAGGGTTCAACGGCCGCCTCAGGCCACTCGGGCTCCGCGCCCACTACTGATCAGGGGTTCGTAGGCTGGCCCTCGAAGGGTTCACAGTCGCCTCGGACACAGAGCGAGGGATGACCCTGGGTACGTTCGATACATAACCAAGGCTCGGGCTACGCTCCCGAGGTACCCTAGGACATTTCCGAGACCAGCGGGAACGATCTTGTAACGGAATCCCATCAGAGGGAGGCATCGAGCCCTCGGACCCCGTCAAAAGGGGACCGGGTCCGGCAAATCACCCGCAGGTACTTTTGGAGCGCGCCTCCGAGCCTCTAGCCGACCCCTAACAAATGGGGCACGGGCGTCCACTCGGATTACCCGCCAGCAGCTCACCGGAGACACCATGTTCGGCGCCCTCCGAGGGCAACATGGCGCTTTCCCCCCTCCTCCTTGCGGAAAGGCGACGCAGGGGCGTATGTAAAAAAGTCGAGTCTGTCCTTGACCGTCCTCTCGCCCTGTGCAGAGGCTCGGGGGCTGCTCTCGCAAACCCGGCTCCAGCCAACCCGTTGACAGCGTCAACATACCAGCCCGAGAACTTGGGACCCGACCATGCACCCGGGCTACGGCCAGCTCGCATGAGGGAACAACTAGACCAGCCGAAGTGTTGCGAAACGCACTAAGACCTCGAAGGAGTCAAACTACTCCTCCGAGGCCTCGGGGGCTACACCCAGCGGGTGCGCTCGCGCGCACCCACCGGAACAAAATGGAACCAAAAAAGGCTGGTCCCCTTGCAAAAAAGTGTGGCAAAAGCCTCCAAACGAGTATTAACACTCCCTTCGAGGCTCGGGGGCTAATGTCGGGGACCATAATTAGGGGTACCCTCAAGGCTCCTAAATCTCAGCTGGTAACCCCCATCAGCATAAAGCTGCAAAGGCCTGATGGGTGCGATTAAGTCAAGGATCGGTCCATTCAAGGGACGCGATCACGCCTCGCCCGAGCCCAGCCTCGGGCAAGGGCAGCCGACCCCGGAGGATCAACATCTCGCCCGAGGACCCCCTCCAGCAATGGACACACCTTCGGCTCGCCCGAGGCCTAGTCTTCACCAAGAAGCAACCTTGGCCAAATCGCCACGCCAACCGACCAAATCGCAGGGGCATTTAATGCAGAGGTGTCCTGACACCTTTATCCTGACGCACGCCCTCTAGTCGACAGAGCCGAAGTGACCGCAGTCACTTCGCCGCTCCACTGACCGGTCTGACAAGAGGACAGCGCCGCCTGCGCCGCTCCGACTGCTGAGCCACTCGACAGAGTGAGGCTGACAGCAGTCAAGTCTGGCCTCAGGCGTCATAGGAAACTCCGCCTCGCCCGACCCCAGGGCTCGGACTCGGGCTCAGCCCCGGAAGACGACGAACTCCGCTTCGCCCGACCCCAGGGCTCGGACTCGGGCTCAGCCCCGGAAGACGACGAACTCCGCTTCGCCCGACCCCAGGGCTCAGACTCGGGCTTAGCCCTGGAAGACGACGAACTCCGCTTCGCTCGACCCCAGGGCTCGGACTCGGGCTCAGCCCCGGAAGACGACGAACTCCGCTTCGCCTGACCCCAGGGCTCGGACTCGGGCTCAGCCCTGAAGGACGACAAACTCCGCTTCGCCCGACCCCAGGGCTCGGACTCGGCCCTGGCCTCAGCCGACGGTCTCCGCCTCGTCCGACCCGTGGGCTCGGACTTGACCTCGACCTTGGAAGACAGACTCGACCTCGACCTCGGAGGAGCCTCCACCTCGCCCAACCTAGGGCACGGACCGACCACGTCAACAGGAGGCGCCATCATTACCCTACCCCGAGCTGACTCAGGC
Organism: Zea luxurians; assembly: GCA_029449295.1. Lineage (NCBI taxonomy): Eukaryota > Viridiplantae > Streptophyta > Magnoliopsida > Poales > Poaceae > Zea > Zea luxurians. The sequence continues at coordinate 16,145,632 of JAOPSE010000039.1, forward strand.
TACGGGGAACAAGACCGGCGTCCCATCTGGCTCGCTCTACTATACGAGTAATGATGGCGTCCCGCATGCCCTGTGACGACAGCGGCTCTCAGCCCCCTTATGGAAGCAAGAGGACGTCAGCAAGGACTCGACAGCCCCAACAGCTGTCCTTCCGCCAGGCTCCAGCGCTCCTCCGACGGCCACGACACCACACAAACTGGGTGCCAAAACCTCTCCGGCTGCCACGATGGCATGTACTTAGGGCGCTAGCTCTCCCCCGCTAGACACGTTAGCACATTGCTACACGCCCATTGTACACCTAGATCCTCTCCTTACGCCTATAAAAGGGAGGTCCAGGGCCCTCTTACAGAGGGTTGGCCGCGCGGGGAAGGACGGGACGGCGCTCGCGCAAGGCCGCTCGCTCCCTCCCGCGTGGACGCTTGTAACCCCCTACTACAAGCGCACCCGACCTGGGCGCGGGGCTAACACGAAGGCCGCGGGTTTCACCTCCCTCGCCTGTCTCCCTCCGGCCGCTTCTCCCCCCTTCGCGTTCCGCCTCGCGCCGACCCATCTGGGCTGGGGCACGCGGCGACAATTCACTCGTCGATCCAGGGACCCCCCGGGTTTCAAAACACCGACAGGCGTCCCATTAAACCCTTGTGGTAGCGCTGTTTTCCCGGGTGGTTCTCCATATTCCCATTAACATAATGATCTTAACATGAACAGTAAAGAATAAAACAGATAATAAAAAGTATAACAATGAGTGATGAATATCTCTATACCCAAATCCACATAAAGTAATAGCATGAACTACCCAAAACTTTAGTAGTAAAACTAGGGGTGAAAGAAGGTAAAAAGATAGTCAAAATCTAGGGTGTCCTATTGGGTCCCATCAAAATTAACCTATGCAGATCATTATGATTAATAAGAACATGAATGGGTAAAAGAAGTGATCAAGGGCACAACTTGCCTTCAACGAGCTCCTGCTCAGCAGTCTCTACCAGCTGAACCTCAGAATCCTCTGTAGCTTGCTCGTCTACTCGCATCAACACAATACATACATAGTATAGCAAGAATTAACATTACACCAACCATGTAAACAAAATACACAGTAATAATCTAGACATTAAAATGAGATCATAGGAACTAGAATTATTAATTTTGGAGTTATAGATTTTAAGTTATGAATTTCTGAAGGTTTTTATGTATTTACTACAAGATTAAGTACTAGATAAATTTTACTGAGTCTTTCATGTCAAAACAGAGGCACTAATGGATAGACAATATTATTACAAAAATTTAGGAACTGGAATGGGTCAATTTGGAGTTCATATGGATTTTCTAGGAATTTAACAAGTTCTAACATTTATTTATGCATTAAAACTAATTTCTATTTTATTTTCTATGGTTTTACTGTTGTCTGGACTGGGCACAATAATACTGGAAAGAGCAGGGACGACCTCGCAAAAATCCCGAGACACAGCCCACAGTGCGTGGGACGGCGGGTTAATTCCGTAAATCTAAAGGGGCTCATTTGAAAAATGCGTATGCGCGAAGGGGTACGCGCCGATCTGGATCGTCTGATCGAAAACCGACGCATCAGATTAGATCAGCGATTATAAGATAAGTAACTCGCCCCGACCGTCGGATGCCAGATCCGCGGTGCAGATCCGATAATGCCCTCAATCCTACCGAACTGTCCAATCTCCATCCAACACACAGCGCACGACTTTCATACGCGAGCGCGCAGGGCGTTAGGATTCAAGATCGATGGTTCCCAGTGATCCGCGGTAGCTAAAGCTAGGGGTCCTAATCGTGGCCGTCCGATAGTGCATCGACGGCCAACACGCAACCCTCCCCCAATTCTGACCAAGACGGCGGCGCGCGTACAACCGCGATGAGAACTCCGGCGAGGTTAGCTAACTAAGGCGCGGGTGCCTAAGTCAAACACAGGTAGGTGCTGCGCTAAGACTAGGACTCAGTGAATTAAGCAAGGCAGACTTACCGGCTAACCGTGATGCCAGAACCCACCGCCCACGGCGAGGCGCGGAAGCAGGGTGACGATCCCCCACCGGCGAGCAATTGAGAGGTGAATGGCTGGGTCCCGCCCTTCCGAAGTGGTCATACACCAGCGGCGCGATTGGGCGAATCCCCGGGACAGTACTCCAAGGACACGGCGACGGGGTAGCGAGGGGGTCGATGGCAGCTAGCACTCAAGGGCCCATGTCCCGCCCTTCCGAAGTGGTCATACACCAGCGGCGCTTTCTCCCACACTGGACACAATCACACGCGGCGGCTAGCACTCAAGGGCCAATGGAGGCTTGGTCTGAGGGTTATGGGCATCGCAAGGGCACCGATTTTATGGCTAGAATACAGTCGGGTCGGCTAGGGACGCGGTCAGTAGACACAGCGCAGCGGCAGTGGTGATTTCGGTCGGTTGTTGCGCATGCCAGGAGGAAGATCCACAGTAATCGGGGTCCCACTAGCCAGCCGCGGAGATTGGAATCGCAGTCCTGGGGTCCACGATCCAGCGAATACCGATGGCTCGTGGGATGCGGAGTTTGGCGGCGGAAGACCCAGAGAAATCGCGCTATTCAGTTTTGAGCTCGTCGAGAGTTGAGAGATAGATCTTACAGGGTGGCCCCACAAGTCGGCGTGAAGGCCAACATACCCTGACCACGCGTGCACAAAGGGGAGGATCGAGCTGTGGGCCCAGCACGTCAGCCAAAGCGGACGGCGCTAGATTCACTAGGCCGGAATTTGGTTTTGCCGGGCTCAGCGTGCGGAGAAGTCTGGATGGTCGGCCGGTGATTTGGGCCCATGTGGCGCTTTCTCTTCTTCTTTTTATGTTTTTCTTTTATTTATAACTCTTTTGAATCCAAATTTTGAATGCAACCTCAAGTGCAAATTTAACCCATTTTAACTATGCATGTTGGTCTCACCAATTATGAGGATGTTATTTAATTATAATATTATTTTATATTGGACCTTATTTCCAATTCCTAAAGTGCACCATTTTAGTTAACTTCAAATTCTCAACTTGAGTATTATTTATATTGTTATTATTATTATTTTAAATGCACAAACAAATAAGAGACCCAACATGTTGCATAAGTTGTTTATGTATCACTTGTTAATTATTCACTTCTAAATGCGGTTATTCACATGTACCAATGAGTAAAGGCAACACATATAGAGAAAATAATCTCGTTTCTTATGCTTTTACAATTTGAGTATTACAAATCCTACCCCCCTTAAAAATAATCTCGTCCTCGAGATTTAGGAAGATCTAGGGAAAAGGTGGGGAAAATCTATGTGACGCTCTTGTTCTCTTTCCCAAGTAGCTTCATCCTCTCCATGGTGACTCCATTGTACCTTGCACGTCTTTATCACCTTATTTCTTGTAACTCGAGTCAAAGTGTCCAAAATCTTGATGGGATACTCTGCATAAGTCAGATCATCTTGAACACTAAGGTCCTCCATTGGTAGCTGCTCCTCAGGTACCCTAAGGCACTTCTTTAGCTGAGACACATGGAACACATCATGTACATCTGATAGGTGATCGGGTAACTCCAGTTGATATGCAACTTCTCCCACTCGCTTTAAGATCAAGAAAGGTCCAATGAAGTGGGGGACAACTTTCCTTTAACTTTAAATCTCCTCATACCCCGAAGTGGTGACACCTTCAGATACACGTGATCACCCTCCTTAAACTCCAGTAGTCTTCTCCTATTATCAGCATAGCTCTTTTGCCTGGATTGTGCCCAATTCTCAAATTTTCTCTTATCATTTGAACTTGTTCTTCTGCCTCTTGTATAAGTTCAGGTCCAAAGAACTGTCTTTCTCTAGTTTGATCCCAATACAGTGGAGTCCTGCACTTTCTGCCATACAGAGCCTCAAATGGTGACATCTTCAAACTGGCCTGGTAGCTATTATTATAAGATAACTCTGCATATGGTAAGCTCTTATCCCAACTTCCACCATGTTTAAGAGCACAAGCTCTTAACATATCCTCCAGTACTTGGTTAGTCCTCTCTGTCTGTCCATCAGTCTGAGGATGGTAGGCTAAGCTAAAATTCAACTTTGTATCCAAGCTCTCATGCAACTTCTTCCAAAACCGAGAAGTAAACTGTGAACCTCGATCCGACACAATCTTCTTAGGCACTCCATGTAAACAAACTATCCAAGTCATATACAATTCTGCTAGCTTGGCTCCCGTGTAATTAGTCCTCACAGGTATGAAATGAGCTACTTTCGTCAATCTGTCCACAATCACCCAAATAGAGTCATATCCTGCTGGAGTGCGGGGTAGTCCAACAATAAAATCCATACCAATCTCTTCCCATTTCCACTCGGGTATCTTCAATGGGTGCAATAGCCCAGCTGGTCTTTGATGTTCGGCCTTGACTCTTTGACATACATCACACTTAGCCACATGTGCAGCAACATCTCTTTTCAGCCCATACCACCAATACTTTTGCTTCAAATCCTGATACATCTTAGTGCTACCAGGGTGGATAGAGTAATCAGAATCATGAGCTTCTTTCAATACAGTCTCACGAAGGCTATTAATCTCCGGAACACATATCCGATCCTTGAACCATATAGTACCTTGCTCATCCTCCGTGAACTCTGGAACTCGACCTTCCGTAATAAGATCCTTAATCTCTTGAATTTTAGCATCACCAACCTGACCTTTACGAATCTCTTGCTCCAAGGTAGGTTCCAATTCGATGGTAACTCCTTTAGTGTGTGTAACAATTCCCAAGTTGAGTCTCTCAAAATCTTTTGCTAATTCATCGGGTAGCTGGACAACAAAAGCGGAGTGAACATGCTCCTTCCGACTCAAGGCATCTGCAACCAAATTCGCCTTGCCTGGGTGATAGTGAATCTCCAAATCATAATCCTTAATAAGCTCCAACCAACGACGTTGTCTAAGGTTGAGATCCTTCTGAGTGAATATATACTTCAAACTCTTATGATCCGTGTACACTTGACACTTAGTTCCCATAATATAATGTCTCCAAATCTTAAGCGCATGCACAACGGCTGCCAGTTCCAAGTCATGAGTGGGGTAGTTCAATTCATGTTTCCGCAACTGACGAGATGCATAGGCGATCACGTGTCCTTCTTGCATAAGCACGCATCCCAATCCTTGCCCACATGCATCACAATAAAGATCAAATCCTTTCTGTAAGTCTGGCATAACCAACACTGGAGGTGACATCAATCTCTCCTTCAATTGATCAAAACTTTCTTGACATTTATCATCCCACTTAAATTCTCTGCCCTTCTCCAGAAGCGAGGTCATAGGCTTGGCAATCTTAGAGAATCCTTCAATGAATCTCCGATAATATCCTGCAAGCCCCAAGAAACTCCGAATCTCAGTAACTGTAGTGGGCACTCTCCACTCCATAATCTCCTTGACTTTAGCAGGATCCACTGCTATTCCTCCATTAGAAATAATATGTCCAAGGAATGGCACCTTGTCAATCCAAAACTCGCACTTACTGAACTTGGCATAGAGCTGATTATCTCGTAGCTTCTGTAGCACCAACCTTAAATGTTCTTCATGATCACTTTCACTCCTAGAATAGATAAGAATATCGTCGATGAACACCACGACGAATCTATCCAAATACTCCATAAACACCTTATTCATCAAATTCATGAAATAAGCTGGTGCATTGATTAATCCAAATGACATCACATTGAACTCATATAATCCATATCGGGTTGAGAAAGCCGTCTTAGGAATATCCGATTGTCTAATCTTCATCAGATGGTATCCCGATCGGAGATCAATCTTCGAGAATACCCTGGCTCCTCTCATCTGATCAAACAAATCCTCTATACGGGGTAACAGATACTTGTTCTTCACAGTAACATCATTAAGAGATCTATAGTCCACACACATCCGTTGTGAACCATCCTTCTTCTGCACAAACAGCACTGGTGCTCCCCAAGGTGAGGAACTCGGACGAATGTATCCAGCCTCTTGCAACTCCGTTAACTGCTTCTTTAGCTCCTTCAATTCTTCTACAGACATCCTGTAAGGCCGTTTAGAAATAGGGGCAGTTCCAGGTAGAAGATCAATCACAAACTCAACTTCCCTATCTGGTGGCATCCTTGGTAACTCCTCTGGAAAGACATCCGAAAAATCTCTAACCACCCGGATGTTGTCACCAACAAACTCCTCAGGTATAAAGAACATTGCACGCTTGGATGAGGTGGTTACTGCAATATTAACTTGAAATGTTTCTCCTTTAGGGCTAGTGAGTTCTATAGTACCTCTACCACATGCTATAATGGCCTTTGCCTTCCTTAACCATGACATACCAAGAATCAAATCTATACTGCTTGCCTCTAATATTATAGCGGTAGCTCCAAATTCTCTTCCCATAATGGTTAATGTCAATCTACGTGTCATTTGATTTGCCTCGATAGGCCCTTTAGGTATGATTACTATCATTGGTTTTCTCATGTTTAGCAGTGGTATCTCATTTGTGTTGGCATAACAAGCAGACATGAAAGAATGTGTAGCACCAGAATCAAATAATATGGTTGCAGGAATTGCATTAACATAAAACATACCAAGTACGATGTCAGCACCATCAGGAGTAGCATCAACGCTGACTTGATTCACTCTGGCTATAGAATATCCCTTGCTAGAAGTCTGTTGCTTGTTCTTAGCTGGTGTACCAGAATTTCCCATCGGACAAGCATTAGCATAATGCCCAATCTGACTGCACTTGAAGCATGTAGGGCCGGTCTTCTGTCCTATAGGCCTCGTCGGGGTGCCAGTGGGAGTAGCCTGACGAGTAGGAGGTGTACGTGGAGACCCCTGTGGAGCATACTGAACTGGGCGTGGTCCTCCTGGTCGGGTCGGTGTACCCTGTGGTGAAACGTAGCGGGGACAAACACTGCTGCTACCCTGTCCCTGTGAGATAGCCTTCCTCTTCAAGTCACCCAGTTGAACACGCTTGTGTTCAATAGCAAGAGCCTTATCCAGTTGCCTCTGAAATGATGGAAAGGTGTGTGCAACCAGTGCATACTGCAAGGGTCCATTAAGTCCTTCAATAAAGTGCTCAACTTTCTTTCATCTTCAGCAACTTCCTCTGGAGCATATCTCGACAGCTGAATAAATTTGTCTCTGTACTCGCTGACCGACATGTTGCCTTGCTTCAATGACAGAAACTCCTTCTTCTTGATCTTTATCATACCAGCTGGAATATGGTAGTTCCTGAACTGTGCACTGAACTCTGCCCAAGTAATAGTATCAGCAGCATCATGGGTAGCAGTATAAGAATCCCACCAGTCAGCAGCAGGACCTGTCAGACGACTAGAAGCATAAAGAACCTTCTCCCGATCTGAGCATTGGGCGATGTTGAGCATCTTCTCTATTGACTTCAACCAATCATCTGCATCAAGTGGATCTGGCGAGCTGGCGAAGGTCGGTGGCTTATGACTCATAAACTTCCGGTGCTTATCACGAGGTGGAACTGGTGGTGGTGGTGGAGGCAATGGTACTTGTTGCTGCTGCTGCTGTTGCTGAAATTGCTGCTACAGCTGTTGTTGCGCCCTTCTCTCCTGGCGTATTTCTTCTCTCTCCTGGCGCATCTCTTGGCGTATCTCTTCTCTTTCCTGACGCATCTCCTGGCGTTCTTGCTGCATCTGGGCACACATATCAGCCATAGTGTCCGCCATTTGCTGCATCATCCTCATCTGAGCTGCAATCAGTGGGTCAACTCCGCCTGGTGGAGGATTAGGAGGATTCATCTCTACTGGTTGTGGCTGAGGTTGTCTATATATCCTCCGAGTGTGTCGATTAGGAGGCAAATCAATTCCACCACCCCTCCTGGTATTGACCATCTGAGTTAGATACATATGGTAAGAGAATAGTAGACAAGGCAGTAGTTACAAATCAGGTTACTTTGGGGGATTTATTAGCTAAGCAGTTTAACATTTTATCTACTATAGCTAGTTCATTACCTTATAGTGGTACATACTAAGATGTCCATATATAATATTTCAATCAATCAAAGAAGCAAATCAGACATTTTTCATCAGAACAGTCAAACAACATTTTTAAAATAGAGAGAATAGTTTCACTTTTGTCTTAGGTTCCCTATCTCTTAAAAATGTCAAAGGGGTAGGGATTCCAAGGTGTGAAATCCATCTTGTCTCAGAGTAGAAAAGGTAAAAAATATCAGAGTAGAACAGTAGAAGGTGAGACAGGATCAAGATAAGTATAGAAATAATCAGAATAAGGTAAGTAGGTAAGAGTTTTGTCCATTTCTATCTAGGTTTCGTCCTACAGTCAACATTTCCTCTGATACCACTTCTGTCACACCCAGTTTTAAGGAACAAAGCCGGGTGCATCTTATACATGCGCCAAAGAAGACAACATATATAATAACAGAGTGTATAGAGATAAATGTCACAATAAAATCAGAGTACTTATTACATAGCGGAAGTCTTACAAAAATAAAATAACAAATATAAAGCGAACTAAGGATCATCGGCGCCAATGTCAACTGAGAAACGCCACCTAGATCAGATCAAACTCCTCGCCTTGTGGCTCCTCCTGAACCACCTGCTCTTCTCCTGTGGGGGGTGTGAGACAGCAAGGGTGAGCTCACATATGTTCATCGCTCAACAAGTTGTGGGGAATAATGTGACATGAACTCACCAAAGGTGGGAGTTCATGAAGTGTAAGGCTGATCAATGAAATAAAGGCTGAAGCTGAGCATTGCTTTTATAAGCTGATCAATGAAATAAAGGCTAGTATACCAGTTTTACACTCTGCAGAGGTTGCGCATCTTTACCCACAAGTCGTGTTACCCATTTGCCACGGAGTTGATCAGACCCCATACACCTCTACCAAGGAAGCGAGGCAGGGTACCACTACGAGGCCTTTACAAAGTTCCACTAGCTTCAGACTACCCGCTACAGTTTATAGGAAGCTCCAATGCAGGAATCCCTCGCCTGACCGCCATCGCAGCAAAATCAACCCAAGGACCTCCCTACACTGACCACTCCCCTACTGCCCTTGCCCCTATCGGGTAAGATAGCCATCCACTAGCTTTCCTAGTTAATCAGCCAAGGGCGTCCCATTAAACCCTTGTGGTAGCGCTGTTTTTCCGGGTGGTTCTCCATGTTCCCATTAACATAATGATCTTAACATGAACAGTAAAGAATAAAACAGATAATAAAAAGTATAACAATGAGTGATGAATATCTCTATACCCAAATCCACATAAAGCAATAGCATGAACTACCCAAAACTTTAGTAGTAAAACCAGGGGTGAAAGAAGGTAAAAAGATAGTCAAAATCTAGGGTGTCCTATTGGGTCCCAACAAAATTAACCTATGCAGATCATTATGATTAATAAGAACATGAATGGGTAAAAGAAGTGATCAAGGGCACAACTTGCGTTCAACGAGCTCCTGCTCAGCAGTCTCTACCAGCTGAACCTCAGAATCCTCTGTAGCTTGCTCGTCTACTCGCATCAACACAATACATACATAGTATAGCAAGAATTAACATTACACCAACCATGTAAACAAAATACACAATAATAATCTAGACATTAAAATGAGATCATAGGAACTAGAATTATTAATTTTGGAGTTATAGATTTTAAGTTATGAATTTATGAAGGTTTTATGTATTTACTACAAGATTAAGTACTAGATAAATTTTACTGAGTCTTTCATGTCAAAACAGAGGCACTAATGGATAGATAATATTATTACAAAAATTTAGGAACTGGAATGGGTCAATTTGGAGTTCATATGGATTTTCTAGGAATTTAACAAGTTCTAGCATTTATTTATGCATTAAAACTAATTTCTGTTTTATTTTCTATGGTTTTACTGTTGTTTGGACTGGGCATAATAATACCGGAAAGAGCAGGGACGACCTCGCAAAAATCCCGAGACACAGCCCACAGTGCGTGGGACCACGGGTTAATTCTGTAAATCTAAAGGGGCTCATTTGAAAAATGCGTATGCGCGAAGGGGTACGCGCCGATCTGGATCATCTGATCGAAAACCGATGCATCAGATTAGATCAGCGATTATAAGATAAGTAACTCGCCCCGACCATCGGATGCCAGATCCGCGGTGCAGATCCGATAATGCCCTCAATCCTACCGAACTGTCCGATCTCCATCCAACACACAGCGCACGGCTTTCATACACGAGCGTGCGTGCAGGGCGTTAGGATTCAAGATCGATGGTTCCCAGTGATCCGCGGTAGCTAAAGCTAGGGGTCCTAATCATGGCCGTCCGATAGTGCATCGACGGCCAACACGCAACCCTCCCCCAATTCCGACCGAGACGGCGGCGCGCGTACAACCGCGATGAGAACTCCGGCGAGGTTAGCTAACTAAGGCGCGGGTGCCTAAGTCGAACACAGGTAGGTGCTGCGCTAAGACTAGGACTCAGTGAATTAAGCGAGGCAGACTTACCGGCTAACCATGATGCCAGAACCCACCGCCTACGGCGAGGCGCGGAAGCAGGGTGACGATCCCCCACCGGCGAGCAATTGAGAGGTGAATGGCTGGGTCCTGCCCTTCCGAAGTGGTCATACACCAGCGACGCGATTGGGCGAATCCTCGGGACAGTACTCCAAGGACACGGCGACGGGGTAGCGAGGGGGTCGACGGCAGCGACGCTTTCTCCCACACTGGACACAATCACACGCGTCGGCTAGCACTCAAGGGCCAATGGAGGCTTGGTCTGAGGGTTATGGGCATCACAAGGGCACCGATTTTATGGCTAGAATACAGCCGGGTCGGCTAGGGACGCGGTCAGCAGACACCGCGCAGCGGCAGCGGTGATTTCGGTCGGTTGTTGCGCACGCCAGGAGGAAGATCCACAGTAATCGGGGTCCCACTAGCCAGCCGCGGAGATTGGAATCGCAGTCCCGGGGTCCACGATCCAGCGAATACCGATGGCTCATGGGATGCGGAGTTTGGTGGTGGAAGACCCGGAGAAATCACGCTATTCAGTTTTGAGCTCGCCGAGAGTTGAGAGATAGATCTTACAGGGTGGCCCCACAAGTCGGCGTGAAGGCCAACATACCCTGACCACGCGTGCGCAAAGGGGAGGATCGAGCTGTGGGCCCAGCACGTCAGCCAAAGCGGACGGCGCTGGATTCACTGGACCGGAATTTGGTTTTGCTGGGCTCAGCGTGCGGAGAAGTCAGGATGGGTCGGACGGTGATTTGGGCCCATGTGGCGCTTTCTCTTCTTCTTTTTATGTTTTTCTTTTATTTATAAGTCTTTTGAATCCAAATTTTGAATGCAAACTCAAGTGCAAATTTAACCCATTTTAACTATGCATGTTGGTCTCACCAATTATGAGGATGTTATTTAATTATAATATTATTTTATATTGGACCTTATTTCCAATTCCTAAAGTGCACCATTTTAGTTAACTTCAAATTCTCAACTTGAGTATTATTTATATTGTTATTATTATTATTTTAAATGCACAAACAAATAAGAGACCCAACATGTTGCATAAGTTGTTTATGTATCACTTGTTAATTATTCACTTCTAAATGCGGTTATTCACATGTACCAATGAGTAAAGGCAACACATATAGAGAAAATAATCTCGTTTCTTAGGCCCTGTTTGGAATTGTAGTATTTCTACAGTTTTGAAACAATACTATGGTATTTGATGATACTATAGTATTAGAGCTCAAAAGGTGTTTGGTTTATACAGTCAAAACTCAGTTTTAAATACCATGGTTTACCCAAAACTGTGGTATTTTTGGAGTTTTTAAAACTCCACTCAGGACCTCAGTTTTCTTCTCTTCTCTCTACATATACTTTGTTTTTCCAATAGAACCAAACAGATCTCGGTTTTGAACAATACTGCATTTTTACTGTGGTAAAGTAATACCGTAGTATTTATGTCATGTACAATTGTAAACTATGGTATCTCAAAACTACAGTATTTTAAAACTACATTTCCAAACAGGCCCTTATGCTTTTACAATTTGAGTATTACAGGGCAGGTCGGGTGTTTTTATAGAAATGAAAATGACGAAGGGAGGCGAAAATAAAGCATACCGATCGAGAGGGCAGAAACGACAGCGACAACCTTGCACTGCACTGACGTCTTGGCAGTTGGCACGACCCATGACCGAAACTACTTCTGATGAACCACACGCGCGGGTGCACAGCGCTGCGCAGGACGTATGTGACGACGACGACCAAGTACGTGTGCCTCGGCCTGGCTATATGTCGTCCTATGCCATATCATGTGACCATTTTAGATCTATATGTGCCATACGCTATATACTCGAATGCCTAACCCACAAAAACTCGTAGATCTTTATGCGCCATACGCTATATACTCGAATGCCTAACCCACAAAAACTCGTGAAACCACGAGGATCGACTTTGATATCATTTGTAACACTCTATCCACTTTTAAGACTGGCGATACTTACTTCTGACACCTCTTTAGGACCCTTTAGGACCATAGACGATCCTAACGCATGCAAGTCTTTTATACTTTTTCCTCACTCATACATACCCGAGAGAACTTTTTGGTCGATCATTTGTTCCAATATTGCTCTGGACCAAGCACACTTAACCAAAAGGTTCTTTCGAGATATGCTTTCGAAAAAGAATGTGCAACTTGTTGGTATGAGTACCTAACTATCGCAGTTTCATGAGCGGGTGTGGCCTAGGTGTGTGGACATAGTGTACATGGTGCATGTGGGCCAATGATCACATGGCATGGCATATGTGCTGTCACTAGAAACACAGACGTGTCCAAGGAGGGAAGGATCCTGCCTTCAGGTTGATTGACGACGTCGATCTTCTAAGGGGATGGATTGTGATGACTCGGCCCATGGTACTCCTACTAACAAGGTGATCTTTTTTTAGAAGCTCCTATCTAAAGAACATCCAAGTTAAACGTGCTTTACTTGAAGTTATATGGGGATGGGTGACCGATCGGAAAATGCTTTTCGGGTGCACACGAGTGAGAATAAAGTGTACAGAGAAAGACTAGTATTGATCTATGTGGCAGTCTAATAAACCTATAAAGTTTCCATGAATTACGACCTTCGGGCCTGAGGTGGCTAGCGTGCTACATGCTGCATTGCATGTAGCCAGATGTATAATGTAAACCTCACTTTTCGAGATTAAATTATGTGTAGGACATATAAAACTACACATTCAACCCTCTTGTCGGGGACCATAATTAGGGGTACCCCCAAGACTCCTAATCTCAGCTGGTAACCCCCATCAGCATAAAGCTGCAAAGGCCTGATGGACGCGATTAAGGCCAAGGCTCAGTCCACTCAAGGGACACGATCTCGCCTCGCCCGAGCCCAGCCCCGGGCAAAGGCAGCCGACCCCGGAGGATTCACGTCTCGCCCGAGGGCCCCCTCAAGCAACGGACACACCTTCGGCTCGCCCGAGGCCCAGTCTTCGCAGAGAAGCAACCTTGGCCAGATCGCCACGCCAACCGACTGTATCGCAGGAGCATTTAATGCAAGGATCGCCTGACACCTTATCCTGACGCGCGCTCTTCAGTCGACAGAGACGAAGTGACCGCAGTCACTTCGCCGCTCCACTGACCGACCTGACAAGAAAATAGTGTCGCCTGCCCCGCTCCGACTGCCGTGCCACTCGCCAGAGTGAGGTCGACAGCGGCTAAGTCCAGCCTCGGGCGACATAGGAAGCTCCGCCTCACCCGACCCCAGGGTTCGGGCCCCGTCTCGGCCTTGGAAGATGGACTTCGCCTCGCCCGACCCCAGGGCTCGGACTCAGCCTCGGCTCCGGAAGACGACGAACTCCGCCTCGCCCGACCTCAGGACTCGGACTCAGCCTCGGCTCCGGAAGATGACGAACTCCGCCTCGCCCGACCCCAAGGCTCGGACTCAGCCTCGGCTCCGGAAGACGATGGACTCCGCCACGCCCGACCCCAGGGCTCGAACTCAACCTCGACCTCGGAGGAATCGCCACCTCGCCCAAACTCAGGTCCGGACCGGCCACGTCGCCAGGGGGGCCATCATTACCCTGCCCCTAGCTAGCTCAGGCTACGGGGAACAAGACCGGCGTCCCATCTGGCTCGCCCCAGTAAACAAGTAATGATGACACCCCGCACGCTCCATGACGACAGCAGCTCCCAGCCCCTTACGTCAGCAAGGAGACGTCAGCAAGGATCCGACAGCCCCGACAGCTGTACTTCCGCAGGGCCCCAGCGCTCCTCCGACGGCCACGACATCACATGAACAGGGTGCCAAAACCTCTCCGACTGCCACGACGGCATATACTTAGGGCTCTAGCTCCTCCCTGCTAGACACGTTAGCACACTGCTACACCCCCATTGTACATCTGGACCCTCTCCTTACGCCTATAAAAGGAAGGTCCAGGGCTCTCGTACAAAAAGGTTGGCCGCGCGGGAGAGCGGGCCGACGCATAAGGCTCTCGCTCTCTCTCTCTCTCCCACGCGAACGCTTGTAACCCCCTACTGCAAGCGCATCCATCCGCCCTGGGCGCAGGACAACACGAAGGCCGCGGTTTCCCCTTACTGTTCTCCCCCCTTTATGTCCCGTCTCGCGCCGACCCATCTGGGCTGGGACACGCAGCGACAATTTATTCGCCGGTCCAGGGACCCCCGGGTTGAAACGCCGACAGTTGGCGCGCCAGGTAGGGGCCTGCTGCGTGTTGACGAACAGCTTCCCGTCAAGCTCCAGATGGGTAGTCTCCAGCAACCTTTCCAACCCGGGACGATGCTCCGTTTCGGGAGTCTTGAGTTCATGTCCCTCGATGGCAGCTACGACATGATACTCCTTCCTCCGCTGCGCGACAGCGACAATGGCGGTCGTCAGCCCGCCCGCCGGCGGCGGAATCAACGACGTCTTCCCCACATGGCGGAAGAACAACATCCGGATTTGTCCCGTCGCCTCCCCCACCGACGGAGGAGGAGGCGGGGCAACCATGGCCAGGCAGGAGGCGACACCTCGTCGGCTGTCGAGCAAGTCGACGACACCGGCGCCCCAGCGGGGGACACGTCGGGCTTCGACCTTGTCTCTGAGACGAAGACGAGCGCCGTTTCCCCGCAACACGCCAACCCCAAGCAGACGAACGACGCCAGCACGCTCGCGAAGGACTTGCTGGGCGTCGCCCTCGTACCTGAGACAACGGTGCAGTCCGCCCCTGACGCGACTTCGTCACCGCCCGTCGACCAAGAGGTACCGACCGATTCCCATCTTGTGCCTTTTGGATTCAGCTTCGACCCACCAAGCGACCTCGCTTCGGTGGAAGCCTTCATAGAGGCACGTACCAACCCTCTGGGGTACCATATGCGGTCGCCCTGGGACAGACTGACGGCCGTCTCGACCTATGGACCCTCGGGTTCCGAGGAAGATGACGAGCCCGACTTTTGTTGGGATTTCTCCGGGCTCGGTAACCCTAGTGCCATGCGGGACTTCATGACCGCATGCGACTACTGCCTCTCCGATTGTTCCGATGGTAGCCGCAGCTTCGGTGACGAGGACTGCGACCCAAGTCATGAATGTTTCCACGTCGATCTAGGGGGTCCCGGCGAAGGCAACCATCTTGGTATGCTGGAAAACGGCGATCCCCCTAGGCCTGCGCCTCGCGTTGACATCCTTCGGGAGCTAGCTATGGTCCCAGTCCCTGCGGGGGGTCAGGACGCACAGCTCGAGCAAATCCGCGAGATGCAGGCCAGGCTCGACGAGGGAGCAGGAACACTTGAGCAGTTCCGGCGGAACACCGGGCAGGAATGGGCAGACCAAGCTCCGGTCGGAGATGCGCATCATCTACCCCAGGGCATCCAGCACCGCATTGCCGACGACGTCAGGGCAAGGCCGCAACCAGCTTCCAGTGGGGTCGGCCAGAACCTGGCTGCAGCAGCAATACTACTCCGCGCGATGCCGGAACCATCGACCACCGAAGGGCGGCGTATCCAGGGAGAGCTCCAGAACCTCCTGGAGGATGCCGTGGTCCGACGGACCGAAAGCTCTGCCTCCCGAAGGCAGGGGTACCCCTCGAAGCATCGCGCCGCGACTTCCCGATTCGTGCGGGAAGCCTCGGTCCACACCGGGCGCACGCGCAACACGGCGCCTGCGGCCCCGGGTCGCCTCGGCAACGAGCACCACCACCGCAACCGTCGAGCCCACCTCGACGAGAGGGTGCGCCGAGGCTACCACCCCAGGCGTGGGGGCGCTATGACAGCGGGGAGGATCGGAGCCCCTCGCCCGAACCACCCGGTCCGCAGGCTTTCAGCCAGGCCATATGACGGGCGCCGTTCCCGACCCGGTTCTGAACCCCGACTACCATCACAAAGTACTCGGGGGAGACGAGGCCGGAACTGTGGCTCACGGACTACCGACTGGCCTGCCAGCTGGGTGGAACGGACGATGACAACCTCATCATCCACAACCTCCCCCTATTCCTCTCCGACACCGCTCGAGCCTAGCTGGAGCATCTGCCTCCGGGGTAGATCTCCAACTGGGACGACCTGGTCCAAGCCTTCACCGGCAACTTCCAGGGCACGTATGTGCGCCCTGGGAACTCCTGGGATTTCCGAAGCTGCCGCCAGCAGCCGAGAGAGTCTCTCTAGGACTACATCCGGCGATTCTCGAAGCAGCGCACCGAGCTGCCCAACGTCACCGACTCGGACGTCATCGGCGAGTTCCTCACCGGCACCACCTGCCGCGACCTGGTTAGCAAGCTGGGTCATAAGACCCCCACCAGGGCGAGCGAGCTGATGGACATCGCCACCAAGTTCGCCTCTGGCCAGGAGGCGGTTGAGGCCATCTTCCGAAAGGACAAGCAGCCCCAGGGCCGCCAGCCGGAAGACGTTCCCAAGGCGTCCGCTTAGCGCAGCACCAAGAAGAAGAACAAGAAGAAGTCGCAAGCGAAACGCGACGCCACCGACGCGGACCTTGTCACCGCTGCTGAGTACAAGAACCCTCGGAAACCTCCTAGGGGTGCCAATCTCTTCGATAAGATGCTCAAGGAGCCGTGCCCCTATCATCAGGGGCCCGTCAAGCACACCCTTGAGGAGTGTGTCATGCTTCGACGCCACTTTCACAAGGCCGGCCCACCTGCGGAAGGTGGCAGGGCCCACAACAACGACAAGAAGGAGGATCACAAGGCAGAGGAGTTTCCCGAGGTCCACGACTGCTTCGGGACTCCCTCCACGACTGCTTTGGGACTCCCTCGGACAACTCGATCTGCCCGTCTGCTTCGGGACTCCCTCCAACTTCCGAAGGGAAACCCTCACGTTCGAGGTGGTCGGGTTCCGAGGAACCTACCACGCAGTACTAGGGAGGCCATGCTACGCCAAGTTCATGGCCGTCCCCAACTACACCTACCTCAAGCTCAAAATGCCGGGCCCCAACGAGGTCATCACCGTCGGCCCCACGTACCGACACGCGTACGAATGCGACGTGGAGTGCGTGGAGTACGCCGAGGCCCTCGTCGCCGACCTGGAGAGCCTCTCCAAGGTGGCACCAGATGCGAAGCGCCACACCGGCAACTTCGAGCCAGCAGAAACGGTTAAGTCCGTCCCTCTCGACCCCGGCAACGACGCCTCCAAGCAGATACGGATCGGCTCCGAGCTCGACCCCAAATAGGAAGCAGTGCTCGTCGACTTTCTCCGCGCGAACGCCGAAGTCTTTGCGTGGAGTCCCTCGGACATGCCTGGCATACCGAGGGATGTTGCCGAGCACTCGCTGGATATCCGAGCTGGAGCCCGACCCGTGAAGCAGCCTCTGCGCCGATTCGACGAAGAAAAGCGCAGAGCCATAGGCGAGGAGATCCACAAGCTGATGGCCGCAGGGTTCATCAAAGAGGTATTCCATCCCGAATGGCTTGCCAACCCTGTGCTTGTGATAAAGAAAGGAGGGAAATGGCGGATGTGTGTAGACTACACTAGTCTAAACAAAGCATGTCCGAAGGTTCCCTACCCTCTGCCTCGCATCGATCAAATCGTGGATTCCACTGCTGGATGCGAAACCCTATCTTTCCTCGATGCCTACTCAGGGTATAACCAAATCAGGATGAAAGAGTCCGACCAGCTCGCGACTTCTTTCATCACACCTTTTGGCATGTACTGCTACGTTACTATGTCATTTGGTTTGAGGAATGCGGGTGCGACGTACCAAAGGTGCATGAACCACGTGTTCGGAGAGCACATTGGTCGAATGGTCGAGGCTTACGTCGATGACATCATAGTCAAGACGAGGAAAGCCTCTGACCACCTCTCCGACCTTGAAACGACATTCAAGTGTCTCAAGGCGAAAGGCGTAAAACTCAATCCCGAGAAGTGTGTCTTCGGAGTCCCCCGAGGCATGCTCTTGGGGTTCATCGTCTCTGAGCAGCGCATCGAGGCCAACCCGGAGAAAATCGCGGCCATCACCAACATGGGGCCCATCAAGGACTTGAAAGGCGTACAGAGGGTCATGGGATGCCTTGCGGCTCTGAGCCGCTTCATCTTGCGCCTCGGTGAAAGAGGCCTACCTCTGTACCTCCTCTTAAGAAAGACCGAGTGCTTCACTTGGACCCCCGAGGCCGAGGAAGCCCTCGGGAACCTGAAGGCGCTCCTTACGAACGCACCCATCCTGGTGCCTCCCGCTGCCGGAGAAGCCCTCTTAATCTACATCGCCGCTACCACTCAGGTGGTCAGTGCCGCGATCATGGTCGAAAGGCGAGAAGAAGGGCATGCATTGCCCATCCAGAGGCCGGTCTACTTCATCAGTGAGGTACTGTCCGAGACCAAGATCCGCTACCCACAAATTCAGAAGCTGCTATACGCGGTGATTCTGACGCGGCGGAAGTTGCGACACTACTTCGAGTCTCATCCGGTGACTGTGGTGTCATCCTTCCCCTTGGGGGAGATCATCCAGTGCCGAGAGGCCTCGGGTAGGATTGCAAAGTGGGCTGTGGAAATCATGGGCGAGACAATCTCGTTCGCCCCTCAGAAAGCCATCAAGTCCTAAGTCTTGGCGGACTTTGTGGCTGAATGGGTCGACACCCAACTCCCGACAGCTCCGATCCAACCGGAACTCTGGACCATGTTTTTCGACGGGTCGCTAATGAAAACAGGGGCAGGCGCGGGCCTGCTCTTCATCTCACCCCTCGAGAAGCACCTCCGCTACGTGCTGTGCCTCCATTTTCCGGCGTCCAACAATGTGGCCGAGTACGAGGCTCTGGTTAACTGTCACACCCGGTTTTTAGAAGGTAAACCGAATGCGAACCATGTACGTGCCAGGATCAGTTATTCACGTACACAGCAGTTACATAACATGGACATCATCACACAGTGCTCAAATAGTATTAAAAGGGGAAATAATAGTCGATTACATCATACGTCTGAGACGTCCATATAGTTCTTACAATAAATCAAAGTGCGGAAAAGAAACGTAGATAACGCGGCCTTCACAGGCAGCCGACTGGGGGTTGCCGCTAACCCACACCTAGAACTCGTCGTAGTCTTGGAACTCCTGGAAGTCTCCTTCCACAGCTTCATCTTCTCCTGAGCAGTGGTTGCAATGCTGACAACCTGGGGGGGGGGTTTGGTGTGTAGAGCAAGGGTGAGTACACATCAACATACTCAGCAAGCATCCTGTTTGGCTGTAGTGGACTAGCTTTATGTGGGGATAAGTCAAGCAGTTGCTTTTAGTTGGTCAGGTTATTACTTACTAGTAGAGAGCCAGGTTTTAACATTAACCCAAGTTATTAGCCCAATGTATCCTTTCCAAACGGAAAGAATACCACTTACCAGCACCATAATCATAATCAGAATCATCAATCTCATTGCCACCTGTACCAAAATATCACTGATCAAATATCACTAATCTCTGGAGCTCCCTTGGCCGCTCATAACCGCGAGCACGGCTGATATATCAGTTTCATAACACTCTGCAGAGGTTGCGCACTTTACCCATAAGCCGTGATTCCCTTTCTAGCCCGGGCTTGCAAGACCCTTATTCACTCCCAAGGTGAATGGCTAGGGATTCACTACGAAGCCTTTACAAAGATTCCCCGAGGCTGTAGCCGCCCGTTAGGTTTCCTAAATGTACCGCACTCCTCCCCAAGGGACAAATCAACCTTGGCAGAGCGAGCCGCATACACCGAGCCCCATTGACGGCACAACGGCTAAGCGGACTACACCCCGGTTCCTCCAATTATTCAGCTAAGGGCGTCCCATTCCACCCTCATGGTTGCACTGTTTTCCCGGGCGGTCATCCATTGAACAGGTCCTTACGGAGAGGCACTCGAGAAACCGCTCGAGTCCCCTTAAATACCACAAGTATGATCATAAATAAGAAGGGAAAACAGCGTATCATAGATAATCACATCATGTTCATTGATTAGAGTTGAGCAATAGCATCAGACTAAGCAGTAATAATCCGACCCAAATAGGTAAACAAGGATATAGATAACAAAAGCTAGTCAATCCTTAGGTATAAATGTGTAATGCGGGAGGTGAATTAAAGAATGAATAGGACAAAGATAGGTCAAAGGACACTTGCCTCCACCAACCGACTGCTGCTCAGGGGCTTCTCCTGCGAATTCCTCGGGCTCTTCGACCGGATCGTTCTCTATGCGATTGCAAACATACATACATCCATCCACATATTTAATACAAAAGAACAGTACACCATACAAGAGAACAAGTAAAGTGAATATGCATCAAGTATGACATTCGATATCGCATTTGTTATGGTTAGAAAGAAACGGGCAAAAGGTCTCGCAGGGGGTTAAATCTTATGCACTAATGTTTAGTTACAATTGGTTCTTAACAAAAGAATTCTGTTATATATATATACTAATGGAAACCTAATCATTTTAAGTTGATCAACATTGAATGAGATAAACGATTAACTGCGTGAATCAATAGCATAACGGAATTTTAAATTAAACTTCCTATTTTCCATAGCATGAACAATGATCAGCCTACCTAAAACAAAGTAATTATGATCACAGAAAGTAAATAAAATAAAATAAAAAAAAATAAAAAAAAACAGAGGGGGGGGGGGGCGGTTGAACCGGCCCTAGGGGCGGTTGAACCGGCCCTGGGCTGGGCGGCCGAGCTGGGGCGGGCGCGCGGGGGAGGGCGGCCGAGCTGGGGCCGGGGCGGCTGAGCCGGCCGGCCAGGGCGGCTGAACCGGCCCTGCGCAGGGGGCGCGGCCAAGGGGCCAGGGCGGCCGAGGGCGCGGCCAGAGGCTGGCCGGGGCCGGCCGGGGGCCAGGCGCGCGGCCAGGCGGGCGGGCTGGGGGGCGGCCGAGGCCGGCTGGGGGCTGGCCGGGGCCGGGCTGGGGCTGGCCGAGGCCGGCTATGGCGGCCGGGCGGGGCTGGGGGGCGGCCGGCGCGGCCAGGGGCGGCCGGTAGAGATGGCAACGGGTACAAACCCGCTGGGTTTTGCTGTCCCAAACCCGTACCCGTGAAAAATATTTATACCCATTAAAAAACCCGTACCCATGACGGGTTTGAGATTTTGCCCAAACCCGTACCCATCGGGTTAGCGGGTACCCGCGGGTTACCCACGGGTTTTATCTCCGATATGCTTGTTCTTCCTATAATCAATAAGTACCGTAATGATTAATGAGATTATGGTCCAAAATTTATGTGATGAACAACGAGTTCATGATTTAGTATAAAAATTATTAGTAGAGAGAATGAAATACAAATAATAAGTTGTATAATTAAGTGACCTTGCACTAAGTTATCCATCCACCACATATATAACGCTAGTAAAAACTATAATAGCAAGCAAGCAACACTCTCACCGACTACTTATACATTCACCATTTGATAAAAATTAGAAAGTAAATAAGGAATAACAAGTTTGTTGTTCGTTTATAAAATAAAATGACAACATGCACTAGGTTTGGTCGGGTTTAAAAAACCCACGGGTTCACGGGTTTGGGTACTATAGGAACAAACCCGTACCCATAAACCCGTCGGGTATAGATTTATGCCCGTTAACAAACCCATGAGTATGAAAATTGACCCAAACCCGTACCCTAATGGGGTAAAAACCCATTGGGTTTCGGGTTTCGGGTACCCATTGCCATCTCTAGCGGCCGGGCCATGGCCGGGCAGGGAGGGGGAGAGGAGGGGAGAGGGGAGGGGGAGGGAGAGAGTGGGGGGCTCACCGGCGGGGGGAACGACGGCGAGGGGCGGCCGGCGGCAGGGGCGGCCAAGGGCGGCGGCGGCTTAGGGCAGGGGCGGGTAGGGGCGGCGCTAGGGAGAGAGAGAGAGGGAAAATGAGAGGGAGAGGGAGAGGGTTAGGGAAAAAGGGGAGGATGGGGGGGGGCGGCTGGGCCTCTTTGGGCCCAAGAGGGGGGGGGGGCGCAGGGGCTTGGGCCGGCCGGGGTCGGCCCACGGCGTGGGAGAGAGAAAAAGAGGAGAGAGAAAGAGAGAGAAAGAAAAAAAGAAAAG
This sequence comes from Zea luxurians, assembly GCA_029449295.1. Lineage (NCBI taxonomy): Eukaryota > Viridiplantae > Streptophyta > Magnoliopsida > Poales > Poaceae > Zea > Zea luxurians. The sequence continues at coordinate 16,168,068 of JAOPSE010000039.1, forward strand.
ATTATTTCCCTGTTTTTCCGAAATCCGATCTTTCTAGATGAATGCGTTTGCACTTTCAAAGCAATCAAAAGAAATGCAAGGTTCGGCATGGTGCATCAATCAACAAAAAAACAGTTTTATGGTTTTCTTACACGGGAGATCCAAACCGAATCCCGCTAAAACTTTGGAAAAGGTCAAGGCTTAGCGAGGGGAAAAAGAAAAAGAAAAGGTAACGCCCGAATTTTGGCGAGTAAAGAAAAGAAAAAATTCAACTGCAAAATTCGGGGCGTTACAAACCTATCCCCCTTAAAAGAATCTCGCCCTCGAGATTCAGGGCTGGCTAGCAAAGAGCTCTGGGTACTTGGCCATCAAATCATCTTCACGCTCCCAGGTTGCTTCTTCCTCAGAGTGGTGACTCCATCTGACTTTGCACATCCTGATGGTCTTCCTTCGGGTGACTCTATCTGCAACCTCAAGGATCTGAGCTGGCTTCTCAACATAGGTCAAGTCCTCCTGGACTTCCAGACCTTCCACTGGCAACTGCTCTTCTGGCACACGCAAGCACTTCTTCAACTGAGACACATGAAAGACGTCATGCATAGCTGACAAATTCTCTGGCAAACTGAGCTGATAAGCCACTTCTCCACGCTTTGAGAGGATCTGGTACGGACCAATGTAGCGGGGCGCTAGCTTGCCTTTGATTCCGAACCTTCTGACTCCTCTGATCGGTGACACTTTCAGATAGACAAAGTCTCCGACTTCAAAACTCAGCTCTCTTCTTCTTGTGTCTGCATAGCTTCGCTGCCTCGATTGCGCTATCTTCAAATTCTCTCAGACCATCTTGATGTTCTTTTCGGCTTCAAGCAAAATATCTGGCCCAAACACTTGCTTTTCTCCAGGCTGATCCCATTGCAACGGAGTTCTACAACTCCTTCCATAGAGCGCTTGAAATGGTGACATCTTCAAACTGGCCTGGTAACTGTTGTTATAGGAAAACTCTGCATAAGGCAATCGCTTGTCCCATCCGGACTGATCTTGCAACGCACAGGCTCTCAACATATCTTCAAGAATTTGATTGGTTCTTTCGGTCTGACCATCTGTCTGCGGGTGATATGCTGAACTGAAATTCAGATGCGTGCCCAAAGCTTCATGCAACTGCTGCCAGAAATGAGAGGTGAACTGCGTTCCTCTGTCTGACACTATCTTCTTTGGCACACCATGAAGACAAACGATCCGAGACATGTACAACTCTGCCAATACTGCACTGTTGTAGGTGGTCTTGACAGGTATGAAGTGGGCTGACTTGGTCAAGCGGTCCACTACTACCCAAATGGAATCGTAGCCGGCTCGAGTGCGAGGCAATCCGACTATGAAATCCATGCCGATTTCATCCCATTTCCACTGAGGAATCTGCAACGGTTGCAACAATCCAGCAGGTCTCTGGTGTTCGGCCTTAATTCTTCGGCAACTATCGCACTTAGCCACATGCTCTGCGATTTCCCTCTTCATTCCATACCACCAGAATTTCTTCTTTAGATCTTGATACATCTTCTCACTGCCAGGGTGAATCGAATAAGCTGTCTCATGAGCTTCCTTGAGAATCAACTCCCGAATGGTCTGGACATTGGGAACACACAAGCGGTCTTTGAACCATACCACACTTTCAGCATCTTCTCGAAAATCTTTGCCTCTGCCATCTAGAATCAGTCGCCGAATCTCACTGATCTTTTCATCATTCTTCTGCGCTTCTTTGATTTCTCGCTCCAAGGTAGGTTCCAATTCAACTGTGACTCCTCGCGAATTGTTCAGAAATCCGAGACTCAACCTGTCAAACTCTTTGGCCAACTCATAAGGCATCGGACGAGCGACCATCAGATTGACTTGACTCTTTCTGCTCAAAGCATCTGCCACTACGTTTGCTTTGCCTGGATGGTAATGGATCTCCAACTCATAGTCTTTGATCAACTCTAACCATCTTTGCTGCCTCATATTCAACTCCGACTGAGTAAATATGTACTTCAGGCTCTTGTGGTCTGTGTAAACATCGCATTTCTGTCCATACAGATAGTGCCTCCATGTCTTCAGTGCGTGAACCACTGCTGCCAACTCTAGATCATGGATTGGGTAATTCTTCTCATGAACCTTCAGCTGTCGGGACGAGTAAGCCACAACTCTTCCCTCTTGCATCAACACGCATCCCAAACCTGTGTAACAAGCATCACAGTACACAGAGAAGGGCTTGTGCACATCAGGCAAGACTAGGACAGGCGCTGTTGTCAACTTCTCTTTCAGCGCTTCAAAGGCCTCTTGACATTTCTGGGTCCACTTGAACTCAACCTTGTTGCCTAGCAACGCTGTCATTGGTTTCGCAATCTTCGAAAACCCTTCAATGAATCGCCGATAATATCCGGCCATTCCAATGAAGCTCTTGATTCCTCGAGCATCCGTTGGCGCTTTCCAGTTCAGAATGTCTGCCACTTTCTTCGGATCCACAGCCAATCCTTCCTTGTTGATTATGTGACCCAAGAACAGGACTTCACTGATCCAGAACTCACACTTGCTCAACTTTGCATACAACTGGTGCTCTCGCAATCTCTGCAATACCATCCTCAAATGATCTGCATGCTCTTCTTCACTTTGAGAATAAACCAGAATGTCATCAATGAATACCACCACAAACTTATCGAGATAATCCATGAATACACTGTTCATCAAGTTCATAAAGAACGCTGGTGCATTGGTCAAACCAAAAGACATCACTGTGAACTCATACAAACCGTACTTGGTAATGAATGCCGTCTTCGGAATGTTCGAAGGTCGGATCCTGAGCTGATGATAACCTGACCTCAGATCAATCTTGGAGAACACACTGGCTCCTCTCAACTGGTCAAACAGATCTTCTATTCTGGGCAAGGGATACTTGTTCTTGATCGTGACTTCGTTCAAAGCTCGATAATCGATACACATCCTCTTGGTGCCATCTTTCTTTTCCACAAACAAGACAGGGGCGGCCCAAGGCGAGGTGCTTGGCCGGATGTAACCTTTCTCTGACAGCTCATCAATCTGCTTCTTAAGCTCAACCAACTCTGGTCCAGATATTCTGTAAGCTCTCTTAAAGATAGGGGCGGTTCCAGGAAGAAGCTCTATGGCAAACTCAACTTTCCGCTCTGGTGGCATACCCGGTAAGTCCTTTGGAAACACATCTGGGAACTCAGACACAACCTTGATACTCTCAATTGGGTCTGCTTCACTGCTATCGACAGCCATCTGATAACAACTTCCTCTCTTCGGCTCAGGCGGGACTAACTCGGTCACCACTTCCTCTCCTAGTGGGGACACCAACTTGATTGTCCTTTTATCACAACTGATAACTGCCTGATACTTATCTAGCCAATTCATCCCTAGGATGACATCTATTCCCTGAGTACCCATTACTATAAGGTTAGCGGGAAACGCTATCCCCCTTATTTTCACACTTACATTCAAACAAATGCTATCGGCTCGAATTCTACCACCGGCTGAGTCAATTTGAATGGGGGTTGACATGGTAGTAATTGGAAGATTATGTGCTTCTACCCATGATGCAGTAATAAAAGAATGCATTGCTCCAGTATCAAATAACACTTCTGCAATATGGGAGTCGACTGGGAACATACCTACTGTCATGCCGGGAGTCTCCTGAACTGCTTCAGCCTCCAAGTGGTTCAGTCTTCCATGATTATAGCGCTGCTGAGGGCGGTTGCTTGCTCCAGGCTGAGACACATTCTGCTTTGCTGGGGCATTGGGGCCTGACTGCTGCTGGGCTGCCTTCTTCGGGCATTGCATCACCCAATGGCCTTGCTCTCCATAGTGGAAACATGCCCTGTTTCCAACCTGAGCTGGTGCTGCCTGATTGCTCTGCTGGGTTGCGGGGGCAGGAAGACGAGGTGTCTGCTGATTCTGCCTCTGAAACTGACCTCCTCCTGACTGATTGCTCTGACGATTCTGGTACTGGTGCTGAGGATACTGCCTTTGGAACTGCTGATACTGCTGGCGCTGCTGATGCTGCTGAGGTGGACGCTGGTTCTGCCTGAACTGCTGAGGTTGATTACCTGAAAAACGAGGACGACTGCTGCTTCCAGGCTGGGGTCCACTGATCTTGCGCTTACGATCTTCCATCTCCTTACACTTTCTTTTTGTCATGATTGCTCTGTCAATCAGATGCTGGAATGTCGGGAAGGTATGATTCATCAGCTGATACTGAAGAGGGTCAACCAAGCCTCTCAAGAAACGGTACTGTCGCTTGGCGTCGGTATTGACATCTTCAGGAGCATAGCGAGACAGCTGCAGAAACCTGTCTCGATACTCACTGACAGATGATGACCCTTGCTTAAGGGCCAGGAACTCCTCCTTCTTCACTGTCATCAGACCTGCAGGCACATGGTACTGACGAAAGCTACCTCTAAACTCTTCCCAAGTGATGGCATCGGGGTTGGCATGGGTGGCGAGGTAAGACTCCCACCATGACTGGGCTGCTCCTCTCAACAGACGGGGACCATACAAGACTTTCTCCCTGTCATCACACTGAGCGGTATGCAACTCCCGCTCCACAGTGCGCAGCCAATCTTCAGCATCCATGGGGTCAGAAGAGTGAGCGAACGTTGGGGGATGACCTCTCATGAATTCAGCACGCTTGTCTCTGGGCATCTGAGGCATCTGAGGCTGGGGTGGTGCCTGCTGCTGTTGTTGTTGCTGCTGCTGCTGAATGGCGGCCAGAGTCTGACCGATGGCCTGAACTGCCTGAGTCTGCATCAGAAACATCTGCTCGATCGACATCGGGGGCGGGGGCGGCAGGTGCTGCTGCTGGGGCACCTCATCCTGCGGGGCGGCTTGCTCCTGCTGAGCACGCCTTCCTCCTCTGCGCCTGTTCTCTGACATCTGCAGAATGCAACCACACATCAGAACTGATCTGGCAAATCTTGCAGCATAAGAAAAGGGTATAGAATTCTCCAACAGCACTGAACAGATGAGCATCTTCACTGATCTCCAACACAGACCACACAGCTTCTCAGATAAAGAGGAAAGTAGAATAAAGGTTTTCCCAACTATATAACTAACTCCATTAACATATAACAGGTAAACCAAAATGCAGGGGAAACCCACACTCTGGTGACAATCATTACAAAGATCCAAACCCAAACATAGTTCATCATGACAAACATAAATGCACAGGATATAGCAAACTACCCTGTCTAACTAAGACTAACTAAGACCGAGACTAACGCTAAGACTGAAGCTTCTGTGTATATATATTTCGTATTAATTACAAGATCCAACTCTAACGAGCTATGGTTCTAGATTTATCTTGGTCTTGCAGTCGGGATTGCCATAAGACTGGAGTCCACGCCGAGGTGAGCGATACGGGTGCTGAGTCCCAACGGGAGCGGGGGAACCATCATCCAAGTGACGACGCTCCGCGCGCTCAGCCCGCAGCAGGGCGATCTCAGCACGAGCCCTACTCAGCTCGTCTAATGCATGGTCCAGCTCCGTGTTTAGCACGGCGGCTAGGTTGACTGTGCTGCTCAACCTAGGATTGTCCTCACCAGCAGGTGAAACAATCACGCCTCCTGTGCTGCCAGATGGACGGCGAGGGTAATACTTCAGGTCGAGACCGTCAGCTACCCCACCGAGAACCGAGCAGTAGTGCGAAAGCGCACGCCGTGCAGCATCCTGCATGGCTGCCTCAGCTGAGTCCCGCTCAGAGATAGAATAGTGCTCTGAGCAAGCCTCCGCGCCCTGGAGACTGTTCTCCGGACGGCGCACCAAGCAGGTTGCCTCCCAGCGGTCCGGGTAGACCCCGCGACTATGCTGGTAGACCACACAGCGATACTCGATGGACCAAGTACGCCGGTCAAGTGCCCGACGTAGCAGGGTGTCAAGCGCGTCGTGGAAGTGACACCCGCGAGCAGCGTCGCGAGTGATGGGTCGAGCAACCCATCCTTCCGGCTCATGGCTAGAGAGGTCGAGGTCGTGGCTCAAGCTGTCGTCGCCATCTCCGTCGTCTGGGTCTCCTCCGACAGCTACTCTAGAAGCTGGGACGCCCGGTGGTGGTGCAGGGGGCGCCTCTAGGGGAAGCACAGGGGAGCAGCTCCTCACAGACTCTATCTCCTGCTGGAGCGAGAAGGAAGAGCCATGCTGCTCCTGTCGTCGACGTTCCTGCTCCTCATGCAGGCGGTGGTGCAGTCTCTCCAAGTGGCTGGACTGTCCGGCCACGGGACGGCGAAGCGGACGCTCAGCAAGGCGGGAGGGTAAGAAGGGGATGACGGACTTTCGTGCAGTGTGTCTAAGTCGAGCCATCTACAAAAGACATCGCAAGCAAAAGGGTGAGAACAGAATTAATATGACCAGCAAGTAATGAATCATAAATAAATGAAGGATTAGAATAATAATGAATCATAAACAAATGAAGGATCAGAATAAACAAAATTTTCAGCAAGGTATAATATATAGTAGAACATAGGTTTGGTCGGTATGACCAACTTTTGAAGGGGTACCAAAGTCAAGGCAGGGACAGAGGTCTATAATCCTTAGAACGACCATTCTACTCTAGGTTAGCGGTCCTACAGTCAGCACGGCTTTGATACCACTTATGTCACACCCGGTTTTTAGAAGGTAAACCGAATGCGAACCATGTACGTGCCAGGATCAGTTATTCACGTACACAGCAGTTACATAACATGGACATCATCACACAGTGCTCAAATAGTATTAAAAGGGGAAATAATAGTCGATTACATCATACGTCTGAGACGTCCATATAGTTCTTACAATAAATCAAAGTGCGGAAAAGAAACGTAGATAACGCGGCCTTCACAGGCAGCCGACTGGGGGTTGCCGCTAACCCACACCTAGAACTCGTCGTAGTCTTGGAACTCCTGGAAGTCTCCTTCCACAGCTTCATCTTCTCCTGAGCAGTGGTTGCAATGCTGACAACCTGGGGGGGGGGGTTTGGTGTGTAGAGCAAGGGTGAGTACACATCAACATACTCAGCAAGCATCCTGTTTGGCTGTAGTGGACTAGCTTTATGTGGGGATAAGTCAAGCAGTTGCTTTTAGTTGGTCAGGTTATTACTTACTAGTAGAGAGCCAGGTTTTAACATTAACCCAAGTTATTAGCCCAATGTATCCTTTCCAAACGGAAAGAATACCACTTACCAGCACCATAATCATAATCAGAATCATCAATCTCATTACCACCTGTACCAAAATATCACTGATCAAATATCACTAATCTCTGGAGCTCCCTTGGTCGCTCATAACCGCGAGCACGGCTGATATATCAGTTTCATAACACTCTGCAGAGGTTGCGCACTTTACCCATAAGCCGTGATTCCCTTTCTAGCCCGGGCTTGCAAGACCCTTATTCACTCCCAAGGTGAATGGCTAGGGATTCACTACGAAGCCTTTACAAAGATTCCCCGAGGCTGTAGCCGCCCGTTAGGTTTCCTAAATGTACCGCACTCCTCCCCAAGGGACAAATCAACCTTGGCAGAGCGAGCCGCATACACCGAGCCCCATTGACGGCACAACGGCTAAGCGGACTACACCCCGGTTCCTCCAATTATTCAGCTAAGGGCGTCCCATTCCACCCTCATGGTTGCACTGTTTTCCCGGGCGGTCATCCATTGAACAGGTCCTTACGGAGAGGCACTCGAGAAACCGCTCGAGTCCCCTTAAATACCACAAGTATGATCATAAATAAGAAGGGAAAACAGCGTATCATAGATAATCACATCATGTTCATTGATTAGAGTTGAGCAATAGCATCAGACTAAGCAGTAATAATCCGACCCAAATAGGTAAACAAGGATATAGATAACAAAAGCTAGTCAATCCTTAGGTATAAATGTGTAATGCGGGAGGTGAATTAAAGAATGAATAGGACAAAGATAGGTCAAAGGACACTTGCCTCCACCAACCGACTGCTGCTTAGGGGCTTCTCCTGCGAATTCCTCGGGCTCTTCGACCGGATCGTTCTCTATGCGATTGCAAACATACATACATCCATCCACATATTTAATACAAAAGAACAGTACACCATACAAGAGAACAAGTAAAGTGAATATGCATCAAGTATGACATTCGATATCGCATTTGTTATGGTTAGAAAGAAACGGGCAAAAGGTCTCGCAGGGGGTTAAATCTTATGCACTAATGTTTAGTTACAATTGGTTCTTAACAAAAGAATTCTGTTATATATATATACTAATGGAAACCTAATCATTTTAAGTTGATCAACATTGAATGAGATAAACGATTAACTGCGTGAATCAATAGCATAACGGAATTTTAAATTAAACTTCCTATTTTCCATAGCATGAACAATGATCAGCCTACCTAAAACAAAGTAATTATGATCACAGAAAGTAAATAAAATAAAATAAAAAAAATAAAAAAAACAGAGGGGGGGGGGGCGGTTGAACCGGCCCTAGGGGCGGTTGAACCGGCCCTGGGCTGGGCGGCCGAGCTGGGGCGGGCGCGCGGGGGAGGGCGGCCGAGCTGGGGCCGGGGCGGCTGAGCCGGCCGGCCAGGGCGGCTGAACCGGCCCTGCGCAGGGGGCGCGGCCAAGGGGCCAGGGCGGCCGAGGGCGCGGCCAGAGGCTGGCCGGGGCCGGCCGGGGGCCAGGCGCGCGGCCAGGCGGGCGGGCTGGGGGGCGACCGAGGCCGGCTGGGGGCTGGCCGGGGCCGGGCTGGGGCTGGCCGAGGCCGGCTATGGCGGCCGGGCGGGGCTGGGGGGCGGCCGGCGCGGCCAGGGGCGGCCGGTAGAGATGGCAACGGGTACAAACCCGCTGGGTTTTGCTGTCCCAAACCCGTACCCGTGAAAAATATTTATACCCATTAAAAAAACCCGTACCCATGACGGGTTTGAGATTTTGCCCAAACCCGTACCCATCGGGTTAGCGGGTACCCGTGGGTTACCCACGGGTTTTATCTCCGATATGCTTGTTCTTCCTATAATCAATAAGTACCGTAATGATTAATGAGATTATGGTCCAAAATTTATGTGATGAACAACGAGTTCATGATTTAGTATAAAAATTATTAGTAGAGAGAATGAAATACAAATAATAAGTTGTATAATTAAGTGACCTTGCACTAAGTTATCCATCCACCACATATATAACGCTAGTAAAAACTATAATAGCAAGCAAGCAACACTCTCACCGACTACTTATACATTCACCATTTGATAAAAATTAGAAAGTAAATAAGGAATAACAAGTTTGTTGTTCGTTTATAAAATAAAATGACAACATGCACTAGGTTTGGTCGGGTTTAAAAAACCCACGGGTTCACGGGTTTGGGTACTATAGGAACAAACCCGTACCCATAAACCCGTCGGGTATAGATTTATGCCCGTTAACAAACCCATGAGTATGAAAATTGACCCAAACCCGTACCCTAATGGGGTAAAAACCCATTGGGTTTCGGGTTTCGGGTACCCATTGCCATCTCTAGCGGCCGGGCCATGGCCGGGCAGGGAGGGGGAGAGGAGGGGAGAGGGGAGGGGGAGGGAGAGAGTGGGGGGCTCACCGGCGGGGGGAACGACGGCGAGGGGCGGCCGGCGGCAGGGGCGGCCAAGGGCGGCGGCGGCTTAGGGCAGGGGCGGGTAGGGGCGGCGCTAGGGAGAGAGAGAGAGGGAAAATGAGAGGGAGAGGGAGAGGGTTAGGGAAAAAGGGGAGGATGGGGGGGGGGGGGGCGGCTGGGCCTCTTTGGGCCCAAGAGGGGGGGGGGCGCAGGGGCTTGGGCCGGCCGGGGTCGGCCCACGGCGTGGGAGAGAGAAAAAGAGGAGAGAGAAAGAGAGAGAAAGAAAAAAAGAAAAGATTATTTCCCTGTTTTTCCGAAATCCGATCTTTCTAGATGAATGCGTTTGCACTTTCAAAGCAATCAAAAGAAATGCAAGGTTCGGCATGGTGCATCAATCAACAAAAAAACAGTTTTATGGTTTTCTTACACGGGAGATCCAAACCGAATCCCGCTAAAACTTTGGAAAAGGTCAAGGCTTAGCGAGGGGAAAAAGAAAAAGAAAAGGTAACGCCCGAATTTTGGCGAGTAAAGAAAAGAAAAAATTCAACTGCAAAATTCGGGGCGTTACAAACCTATCCCCCTTAAAAGAATCTCGCCCTCGAGATTCAGGGCTGGCTAGCAAAGAGCTCTGGGTACTTGGCCATCAAATCATCTTCACGCTCCCAGGTTGCTTCTTCCTCAGAGTGGTGACTCCATCTGACTTTGCACATCCTGATGGTCTTCCTTCGGGTGACTCTATCTGCAACCTCAAGGATCTGAGCTGGCTTCTCAACATAGGTCAAGTCCTCCTGGACTTCCAGACCTTCCACTGGCAACTGCTCTTCTGGCACACGCAAGCACTTCTTCAACTGAGACACATGAAAGACGTCATGCATAGCTGACAAATTCTCTGGCAAACTGAGCTGATAAGCCACTTCTCCACGCTTTGAGAGGATCTGGTACGGACCAATGTAGCGGGGCGCTAGCTTGCCTTTGATTCCGAACCTTCTGACTCCTCTGATTGGTGACACTTTCAGATAGACAAAGTCTCCGACTTCAAAACTCAGCTCTCTTCTTCTTGTGTCTGCATAGCTTCGCTGCCTCGATTGCGCTATCTTCAAATTCTCTCGGACCATCTTGATGTTCTTTTCGGCTTCAAGCAAAATATCTGGCCCAAACACTTGCTTTTCTCCAGGCTGATCCCATTGCAACGGAGTTCTACAACTCCTTCCATAGAGCGCTTGAAATGGTGACATCTTCAAACTGGCCTGGTAACTGTTGTTATAGGAAAACTCTGCATAAGGCAATCGCTTGTCCCATCCGGACTGATCTTGCAACGCACAGGCTCTCAACATATCTTCAAGAATTTGATTGGTTCTTTCGGTCTGACCATCTGTCTGCGGGTGATATGCTGAACTGAAATTCAGATGCGTGCCCAAAGCTTCATGCAACTGCTGCCAGAAATGAGAGGTGAACTGCGTTCCTCTGTCTGACACTATCTTCTTTGGCACACCATGAAGACAAACGATCCGAGACATGTACAACTCTGCCAATACTGCACTGTTGTAGGTGGTCTTGACAGGTATGAAGTGGGCTGACTTGGTCAAGCGGTCCACTACTACCCAAATGGAATCGTAGCCGGCTCGAGTGCGAGGCAATCCGACTATGAAATCCATGCCGATTTCATCCCATTTCCACTGAGGAATCTGCAACGGTTGCAACAATCCAGCAGGTCTCTGGTGTTCGGCCTTAATTCTTCGGCAACTATCGCACTTAGCCACATGCTCTGCGATTTCCCTCTTCATTCCATACCACCAGAATTTCTTCTTTAGATCTTGATACATCTTCTCACTGCCAGGGTGAATCGAATAAGCTGTCTCATGAGCTTCCTTGAGAATCAACTCCCGAATGGACTGGACATTGGGAACACACAAGCGGTCTTTGAACCATACCACACTTTCAGCATCTTCTCGAAAATCTTTGCCTCTGCCATCTAGAATCAGTCGCCGAATCTCACTGATCTTTTCATCATTCTTCTGCGCTTCTTTGATTTCTCGCTCCAAGGTAGGTTCCAATTCAACTGTGACTCCTCGCGAATTGTTCAGAAATCCGAGACTCAACCTGTCAAACTCTTTGGCCAACTCATAAGGCATCGGACGAGCGACCATCAGATTGACTTGACTCTTTCTGCTCAAAGCATCTGCCACTACGTTTGCTTTGCCTGGATGGTAATGGATCTCCAACTCATAGTCTTTGATGAACTCTAACCATCTTCGCTGCCTCATATTCAACTCCGACTGAGTAAATATGTACTTCAGGCTCTTGTGGTCTGTGTAAACATCGCATTTCTGTCCATACAGATAGTGCCTCCATGTCTTCAGTGCGTGAACCACTGCTGCCAACTCTAGATCATGGATTGGGTAATTCTTCTCATGAACCTTCAGCTGTCGGGACGAGTAAGCCACAACTCTTCCCTCTTGCATCAACACGCATCCCAAACCTGTGTAACAAGCATCACAGTACACAGAGAAGGGCTTGTGCACATCAGGCAAGACTAGGACAGGCGCTGTTGTCAACTTCTCTTTCAGCGCTTCAAAGGCCTCTTGACATTTCTGGGTCCACTTGAACTCAACCTTGTTGCCTAGCAACGCTGTCATTGGTTTCGCAATCTTCGAAAACCCTTCAATGAATCGCCGATAATATCCGGCCATTCCAATGAAGCTCTTGATTCCTCGAGCATCCGTTGGCGCTTTCCAGTTCAGAATGTCTGCCACTTTCTTCGGATCCACAGCCAATCCTTCCTTGTTGATTATGTGACCCAAGAACAGGACTTCACTGATCCAGAACTCACACTTGCTCAACTTTGCATACAACTGGTGCTCTCGCAATCTCTGCAATACCATCCTCAAATGATCTGCATGCTCTTCTTCACTTTGAGAATAAACCAGAATGTCATCAATGAATACCACCACAAACTTATCGAGATAATCCATGAATACACTGTTCATCAAGTTCATAAAGAACGCTGGTGCATTGGTCAAACCAAAAGACATCACTGTGAACTCATACAAACCGTACTTGGTAATGAATGCCGTCTTCGGAATGTTCGAAGGTCGGATCCTGAGCTGATGATAACCTGACCTCAGATCAATCTTGGAGAACACACTGGCTCCTCTCAACTGGTCAAACAGATCTTCTATTCTGGGCAAGGGATACTTGTTCTTGATCGTGACTTCGTTCAAAGCTCGATAATCGATACACATCCTCTTGGTGCCATCTTTCTTTTCCACAAACAAGACAGGGGCGGCCCAAGGCGAGGTGCTTGGCCGGATGTAACCTTTCTCTGACAGCTCATCAATCTGCTTCTTAAGCTCAACCAACTCTGGTCCAGATATTCTGTAAGCTCTCTTAAAGATAGGGGCGGTTCCAGGAAGAAGCTCTATGGCAAACTCAACTTTCCGCTCTGGTGGCATACCCGGTAAGTCCTTTGGAAACACATCTGGGAACTCAGACACAACCTTGATACTCTCAATTGGGTCTGCTTCACTGCTATCGACAGCCATCTGATAACAACTTCCTCTCTTCGGCTCAGGCGGGACTAACTCGGTCACCACTTCCTCTCCTAGTGGGGACACCAACTTGATTGTCCTTTTATCACAACTGATAACTGCCTGATACTTATCTAGCCAATTCATCCCTAGGATGACATCTATTCCCTGAGTACCCATTACTATAAGGTTAGCGGGAAACGCTATCCCCCTTATTTTCACACTTACATTCAAACAAATGCTATCGGCTCGAATTCTACCACCGGCTGAGTCAATTTGAATGGGGGTTGACATGGTAGTAATTGGAAGATTATGTGCTTCTACCCATGATGCAGTAATAAAAGAATGCATTGCTCCAGTATCAAATAACACTTCTGCAATATGGGAGTCGACTGGGAACATACCTACTGTCATGCCGGGAGTCTCCTGAACTGCTTCAGCCTCCAAGTGGTTCAGTCTTCCATGATTATAGCGCTGCTGAGGGCGGTTGCTTGCTCCAGGCTGAGACACATTCTGCTTTGCTGGGGCATTGGGGCCTGACTGCTGCTGGGCTGCCTTCTTCGGGCATTGCATCACCCAATGGCCTTGCTCTCCATAGTGGAAACATGCCCTGTTTCCAACCTGAGCTGGTGCTGCCTGATTGCTCTGCTGGGTTGCGGGGGCAGGAAGACGAGGTGTCTGCTGATTCTGCCTCTGAAACTGACCTCCTCCTGACTGATTGCTCTGACGATTCTGGTACTGGTGCTGAGGATACTGCCTTTGGAACTGCTGATACTGCTGGCGCTGCTGATGCTGCTGAGGTGGACGCTGGTTCTGCCTGAACTGCTGAGGTTGATTACCTGAAAAACGAGGACGACTGCTGCTTCCAGGCTAGGGTCCACTGATCTTGCGCTTACGATCTTCCATCTCCTTACGCTTTCTTTTTGTCATGATTGCTCTGTCAATCAGATGCTGGAATGTCGGGAAGGTATGATTCATCAGCTGATACTGAAGAGGGTCAACCAAGCCTCTCAAGAAACGGTACTGTCGCTTGGCGTCGGTATTGACATCTTCAGGAGCATAGCGAGACAGCTGCAGAAACCTGTCTCGATACTCACTGACAGATGATGACCCTTGCTTAAGGGCCAGGAACTCCTCCTTCTTCACTGTCATCAGACCTGCAGGCACATGGTACTGACGAAAGCTACCTCTAAACTCTTCCCAAGTGATGGCATCGGGGTTGGCATGGGTGGCGAGGTAAGATTCCCACCATGACTGGGCTGCTCCTCTCAACAGACGGGGACCATACAAGACTTTCTCCCTGTCATCACACTGAGCGGTATGCAACTCCCGCTCCACAGTGCGCAGCCAATCTTCAGCATCCATGGGGTCAGAAGAGTGAGCGAACGTTGGGGGATGACCTCTCATGAATTCAGCACGCTTGTCTCTGGGCATCTGAGGCATCTGAGGCTGGGGTGGTGCCTGCTGCTGTTGTTGTTGTTGCTGCTGCTGAATGGCGGCCAGAGTCTGACCGATGGCCTGAACTGCCTGAGTCTGCATCAGAAACATCTGCTCGATCGACATCGGGGGCGGGGGCGGCAGGTGCTGCTGCTGGGGCACCTCATCCTGCGGGGCGGCTTGCTCCTGCTGAGCACGCCTTCCTCCTCTGCGCCTGTTCTCTGACATCTGCAGAACGCAACCACACATCAGAACTGATCTGGCAAATCTTGCAGCATAAGAAAAGGGTATAGAATTCTCCAACAGCACTGAACAGATGAGCATCTTCACTGATCTCCAACACAGACCACACAGCTTCTCAGATAAAGAGGAAAGTAGAATAAAGGTTTTCCCAACTATATAACTAACTCCATTAACATATAACAGGTAAACCAAAATGCAGGGGAAACCCACACTCTGGTGACAATCATTACAAAGATCCAAACCCAAACATAGTTCATCATGACAAACATAAATGCACAGGATATAGCAAACTACCCTGTCTAACTAAGACTAACTAAGACCGAGACTAACGCTAAGACTGAAGCTTCTATGTATATATATTTCGTATTAATTACAAGATCCAACTCTAACGAGCTATGGTTCTAGATTTATCTTGGTCTTGCAGTCGGGATTGCCATAAGACTGGAGTCCACGCCGAGGTGAGCGATACGGGTGCTGAGTCCCAACGGGAGCGGGGGAACCATCATCCAAGTGACGACGCTCCGCGCGCTCAGCCCGCAGCAGGGCGATCTCAGCACGAGCCCTACTCAGCTCGTCTAATGCATGGTCCAGCTCCGTGTTTAGCACGACGGCTAGGTTGACTGTGCTGCTCAACCTAGGATTGTCCTCACCAGCAGGTGAAACAATCACGCCTCCTGTGCTGCCAGATGGACGGCGAGGGTAATACTTCAGGTCGAGACCGTCAGCTACCCCACCGAGAACCGAGCCGTAGTGCGAAAGCGCACGCCGTGCAGCATCCTGCATGGCTGCCTCAGCTGAGTCCCGCTCAGAGATAGAATAGTGCTCTGAGCAAGCCTCCGCGCCCTGGAGACTGTTCTCCGGACGGCGCACCAAGCAGGTTGCCTCCCAGCGGTCCGGGTAGACCCCGCGACTATGCTGGTAGACCACACAGCGATACTCGATGGACCAAGTACGCCGGTCAAGTGCCCGACGTAGCAGGGTGTCAAGCGCGTCGTGGAAGTGACACCCGCGAGCAGCGTCGCGAGTGATGGGTCGAGCAACCCATCCTTCCGGCTCATGGCTAGAGAGGTCGAGGTCGTGGCTCAAGCTGTCGTCGCCATCTCCGTCGTCTGGGTCTCCTCCGACAGCTACTCCAGAAGCTGGGACGCCCGGTGGTGGTGCAGGGGGCGCCTCTAGGGGAAGCACAGGGGAGCAGCTCCTCACAGACTCTATCTCCTGCTGGAGCGAGAAGGAAGAGCCCTGCTGCTCCTGTCGTCGACGTTCCTGCTCCTCATGCAGGCGGTGGTGCAGTCTCTCCAAGTGGCTGGACTGTCCGGCCACGGGACGGCGAAGCGGACGCTCAGCAAGGCGGGAGGGTAAGAAGGGGATGACGGACTTTCGTGCAGTGTGTCTAAGTCGAGCCATCTACAAAAGACATCGCAAGCAAAAGGGTGAGAACAGAATTAATATGACCAGCAAGTAATGAATCATAAATAAATGAAGGATTAGAATAATAATGAATCATAAACAAATGAAGGATCAGAATAAACAAAATTTTCAGCAAGGTATAATATATAGTAGAACATAGGTTTGGTCGGTATGACCAACTTTTGAAGGGGTACCAAAGTCAAGGCAGGGACAGAGGTCTATAATCCTTAGAACGACCATTCTACTCTAGGTTAGCGGTCCTACAGTCAGCACGGCTTTGATACCACTTATGTCACACCCGGTTTTTAGAAGGTAAACCGAATGCGAACCATGTACGTGCCAGGATCAGTTATTCACGTACACAGCAGTTACATAACATGGACATCATCACACAGTGCTCAAATAGTATTAAAAGGGGAAATAATAGTCGATTACATCATACGTCTGAGACGTCCATATAGTTCTTACAATAAATCAAAGTGCGGAAAAGAAACGTAGATAACGCGGCCTTCACAGGCAGCCGACTGGGGGTTGCCGCTAACCCACACCTAGAACTCGTCGTAGTCTTGGAACTCCTGGAAGTCTCCTTCCACAGCTTCATCTTCTCCTGAGCAGTGGTTGCAATGCTGACAACCTGGGGGGGGGGGGTTTGGTGTGTAGAGCAAGGGTGAGTACACATCAACATACTCAGCAAGCATCCTGTTTGGCTGTAGTGGACTAGCTTTATGTGGGGATAAGTCAAGCAGTTGCTTTTAGTTGGTCAGGTTATTACTTACTAGTAGAGAGCCAGGTTTTAACATTAACCCAAGTTATTAGCCCAATGTATCCTTTCCAAACGGAAAGAATACCACTTACCAGCACCATAATCATAATCAGAATCATCAATCTCATTACCACCTGTACCAAAATATCACTGATCAAATATCACTAATCTCTGGAGCTCCCTTGGTCGCTCATAACCGCGAGCACGGCTGATATATCAGTTTCATAACACTCTGCAGAGGTTGCGCACTTTACCCATAAGCCGTGATTCCCTTTCTAGCCCGGGCTTGCAAGACCCTTATTCACTCCCAAGGTGAATGGCTAGGGATTCACTACGAAGCCTTTACAAAGATTCCCCGAGGCTGTAGCCGCCCGTTAGGTTTCCTAAATGTACCGCACTCCTCCCCAAGGGACAAATCAACCTTGGCAGAGCGAGCCGCATACACCGAGCCCCATTGACGGCACAACGGCTAAGCGGACTACACCCCGGTTCCTCCAATTATTCAGCTAAGGGCGTCCCATTCCACCCTCATGGTTGCACTGTTTTCCCGGGCGGTCATCCATTGAACAGGTCCTTACGGAGAGGCACTCGAGAAACCGCTCGAGTCCCCTTAAATACCACAAGTATGATCATAAATAAGAAGGGAAAACAGCGTATCATAGATAATCACATCATGTTCATTGATTAGAGTTGAGCAATAGCATCAGACTAAGCAGTAATAATCCGACCCAAATAGGTAAACAAGGATATAGATAACAAAAGCTAGTCAATCCTTAGGTATAAATGTGTAATGCGGGAGGTGAATTAAAGAATGAATAGGACAAAGATAGGTCAAAGGACACTTGCCTCCACCAACCGACTGCTGCTCAGGGGCTTCTCCTGCGAATTCCTCGGGCTCTTCGACCGGATCGTTCTCTATGCGATTGCAAACATACATACATCCATCCACATATTTAATACAAAAGAACAGTACACCATACAAGAGAACAAGTAAAGTGAATATGCATCAAGTATGACATTCGATATCGCATTTGTTATGGTTAGAAAGAAACGGGCAAAAGGTCTCGCAGGGGGTTAAATCTTATGCACTAATGTTTAGTTACAATTGGTTCTTAACAAAAGAATTCTGTTATATATATATACTAATGGAAACCTAATCATTTTAAGTTGATCAACATTGAATGAGATAAACGATTAACTGCGTGAATCAATAGCATAACGGAATTTTAAATTAAACTTCCTATTTTCCATAGCATGAACAATGATCAGCCTACCTAAAACAAAGTAATTATGATCACAGAAAGTAAATAAAATAAAATAAAAAAAATAAAAAAAACAGAGGGGGGGGGGGCGGTTGAACCGGCCCTAGGGGCGGTTGAACCGGCCCTGGGCTGGGCGGCCGAGCTGGGGCGGGCGCGCGGGGGAGGACGGCCGAGCTGGGGCCGGGGCGGCTGAGCCGGCCGGCCAGGGCGGCTGAACCGGCCCTGCGCAGGGGGCGCGGCCAAGGGGCCAGGGCGGCCGAGGGCGCGGCCAGAGGCTGGCCGGGGCCGGCCGGGGGCCAGGCGCGCGGCCAGGCGGGCGGGCTGGGGGGCGGCCGAGGCCGGCTGGGGGCTGGCCGGGGCCGGGCTGGGGCTGGCCGAGGCCGGCTATGGCGGCCGGGCGGGGCTGGGGGGCGGCCGGCGCGGCCAGGGGCGGCCGGGCCATGGCCGGGCAGGGAGGGGGAGAGGAGGGGAGAGGGGAGGGGGAGGGAGAGAGTGGGGGGCTCACCGGCGGGGGGAACGACGGCGAGGGGCGGCCGGCGGCAGGGGCGGCCAAGGGCGGCGGCGGCTTAGGGCAGGGGCGGGTAGGGGCGGCGCTAGGGAGAGAGAGAGAGAGGGAAAATGAGAGGGAGAGGGAGAGGGTTAGGGAAAAAGGGGAGGATGGGGGGGGGGCGGCTGGGCCTCTTTGGGCCCAAGAGGGGGGGGGGGCGCAGGGGCTTGGGCCGGTCGGGGTCGGCCCACGGCGCGGGAGAGAGAAAAAGAGGAGAGAGAAAGAGAGAGAAAGAAAAAAGAAAAGATTATTTCCCTGTTTTTCCGAAATCCGATCTTTCTAGATGAATGCGTTTGCACTTTCAAAGCAATCAAAAGAAATGCAAGGTTCGGCATGGTGCATCAATCAACAAAAAAAACAGTTTTATGGTTTTCTTACACGGGAGATCCAAACCGAATCCCGCTAAAACTTTGGAAAAGGTCAAGGCTTAGCGAGGGGAAAAAGAAAAAGAAAAGGTAACGCCCGAATTTTGGCGAGTAAAGAAAAGAAAAAATTCAACTGCAAAATTCGGGGCGTTACATTAACGGGTTGCGCATCGCTTTCGAGCTAGGGGTCCGACGCCTCGACGCTCGCGGCGACTCGCTACTTGTCATTGACCAAGTCATGAAGAACTCCCATTGCCACGACCCGAAGATGGAAGCCTACTGCAACGAGGTTCGACGCCTGGAGGACAAGTTCTACGGGCTCGAGGTCAACCACGTCGCCTGGCGGTACAACGAGACTGCAGACGAGCTGGCGAAGATAGCTTCGGCGCGAACAACGGTTCCCCCGAACGTCTTCTCCCGGGACCTACATCAACCCTCAGTCAAGACCAACGACGCGCCCGAGCCCGAGAAGGTCTCGGCCCTGCCCGAGGCGCCCTCGGCTCAGCCCGAGGCACCCTCGGCCCTCGAGGGTGAGGCACTACGTGTCGAGGGATAGCGGAATGGGGTCCCGCTTGATCGAGACTGGCAGACCCCGTACCTGCAATATCTCCACCGAGGAGAGCTGCCCCTCGACCGAGCCGAAGCTCGGCGACTGGCGCGGCGCGCCAAGTCATTCGTCTTGCTGGGTGGCGGGAAGGAGCTCTACCACTGCAGCCCCTCCGGCATCCTCCAGCAATGCATATCCATCGCCGAAGGCCAGGAGCTCTTACAAGAAATACACTCGGGGGCTTACGGTCATCACGCAGCGCCTCGAGCCCTTGTTGGAAACACTTTCCGACAAGGTTTCTACTGGCCGACCGTGGTGGCCGACACCACTAGAATTGTCCGCACCTGCCAAGGGTGTCAATTCTACGCAAGACAGACGCACCTACCCGCTTAGGCTCTGCAAACAATACCCATCACCTGGTCGTTTGCTGTGTGGGGTCTGGACCTCGTCGGTCCCTTACAGAAGGCACCCGGGGGCTACACGCACCTACTGGTTGCCATCGACAAATTCTCCAAGTGGATCGAGGTCCGACCCCTAAACAGCATCAGGTCCGAACAGGCGGTGGCATTCTTCACCAACATCATCCATCGCTTCGGGGTCCCGAACTCCATCATCACCGACAACGGCAGCCAGTTCACCGGCAGAAAGTTCCTGGACTTCTGCGAGGATCACCACATCCGGGTGGACTGGGCTGCCGTGGCACACCCCATGACGAATGGGCAGGTAGAACGTGCCAACGGCATGATTCTGCAAGGACTCAAGCCGAGGATCTACAACGACCTCCACAAGTTTGGCAGGCGATGGATGAAGGAACTCCCCTTAGTGGTCTGGAGCTTGAGGACAACGCCGAGCCGAGCCACGGGCTTCACACCATTCTTTCTAGTCTATGGGGCCAAGCCCATCTTGCCCACAGACTTAGAATACGGTTCCCCGAGGACGAGGGCGTACGACGACCGACGCAACCAGACCAACCGAGAAGACTCACTGGACCAGCTGGAAGAGGCTCGGGACGTGACCTTACTACACTCGGCGCGGTTTCAGCAGTCCCTGCGACGGTACCACGCCCGAGGGGTTCGGTCCCGGGACCTCCAGGTGGGCGACTTGGTGCTTCGGCTGCGACAAGACGTCCGAGGGTGCCACAAGCTCATGCCTCCCTGGGAAGGGCCATTCATCATCGCCAAGATTTTGAAGCCCAGAACATACAAGCTGGCCAACAGTCAAGGCGAGGTCTACAACAACGCTTGGAACATCCGACAGCTACGTCGCTTCTACCCTTAAGATGTTTTCAAGTCGTTCATACACCTCATTTACATACGCCAACAAAGTCTAACCATCAAGGAAGGGTCAGCCTTGCCGCAGCAAAGCCCGACCCTCCCTCGAGGGCTAGAAGGGGCGAACCCCCTCTAGGTCAAAATTTTCCTCGAAAAAAGTCTTCCATCAATACGACTTTCGCGTCTCCCGGCTATATCAATAACAGGACCCCAAGA
The DNA here is from genome assembly GCA_029449295.1 of Zea luxurians. Classification (NCBI taxonomy): domain Eukaryota; kingdom Viridiplantae; phylum Streptophyta; class Magnoliopsida; order Poales; family Poaceae; genus Zea; species Zea luxurians. The sequence continues at coordinate 16,189,197 of JAOPSE010000039.1, forward strand.
AACGAATAATAGTGCATGTAAGTGGCAAGGCCGACCGAGCCGAGGGACTCCTACGCCTCTGGGATACGAATACCTCACTCGTCGCCTACCGCGAAAAATAACTCTTACTTGGGTAAGCAATCTTGCTACTGACGAACGAGTCCGGATACGCAAAGCAGGAGGAAAAGAGACACAACCTTATATTACGATGATAAAGTGTTCGGGCCCCGACAGCCATAATGAACAAACACCGGCACTCAAGGTGCCATTACAAACAGAACTCCGGTTCCACTCCCGCAGGTACGAACAACCCCCCACATTGGAGGGCCTGCGGGGCGACAAAACCCCTGGTGGCTCGCCGACGCCCGCTCCTGCAGCGGCGACAACGACCTCCGCTCCGAGTGGCCAAACAGCAGCAGCGATGACCTCAGGGCGAACACTGCTGCGACGAGCTCCTCGCCCACATCCCCACTTGAGGGGCGAGGACAAGCTATCAAAGCCAAAGAGCCGGAGGCCCAGAGCACGGATGGTGGCGGCGATCTCGTCGGCAACGAGGACTTCTTCAGCCTCCACCACCTCAACGTCGACGACGGCAGCCATCTGCCCACCGGCAGATCCCCACTTGGATCCTCCCGGACAGGCGAAGCACCGACCTCCACGCAAGAGGCGTCGTACCGGAGCAAAGGCAGGACAGCCCAAGAACACGAACGCCGCACTAGCAGCGCACGACGTCTTGGGCGGCCCTCTGGTGCGCGCGGCGCGGCGACTGCTCGTACGGCGGGAGGGGGCACCGAGAGCCGAGCCAGCGAGCTCAACGCGCTGAAGCTGACGACGCTCGCGGCCGACCAGCCCCGCGTTGTCGGAGTCCGCCCCTTCCGCTAGGCAAGTGAGCACCCTCTCCCCTAAATGCTGAAGGAGAGGGTGACCCACGAACCCGTGCGGGAGGTAGAGCTCCGGCTCAGCCCGCCCTCCGCCCCAGCAAGGATGATGAAGATCCTTGAAGCTGAGGGCGGGGCAGAGGCCATAGCCCGGCTCGCTTCTCCCCACCATCGAACTGGTGGTCACCATCTTGGGTGACCACCGGCGAGGGGATGCAGCCGGGCTGCCTGATGAAAATCCTTGAAGCCGAACGATGGCTGAAAGGTACCAACTTCTGTGAAGTTGCGTTCCTCCGACGACGACGAGACGAAAGCAACGCGAGCGCTCCCCATCCGGGGGCTCGGAAGGTGGAAGGGCGTGATGCATGAGAAGAGTGCAAAGACATGGTTGCCGTCCAAGGGGGTCGCCCTCCTTTTAAAGGCAACTCTCCCCACTTGCGTCCTCAGCCGGCGCGGACTGAGTCTTCTCCAACACGCTCCCAGAGTCCTCCCCCTACGACACGGGGGCTGGGTCCCACGCATCATGCAAGCTGGCCCAGGACGGAAGAGGCCAAACCGCCGCGCGCGGTACGCGTAACTGCCAGCGGTTACAAGCGCTCCTCCACCTTCGCCCAGACCAGCGGGTGAAAGGACGGACCGCCATGCAGGCGACATGCAACTGCACCAAGGGGGCGCACCCTTTCGACTTCGACGCGTCCAGCATGGAGGCCCAGGCCCACACGTCATGTAACCAGCGTGCCGGTTCCTACGTGCGAGAAACTGCACCGCCACTCGCGCTAGTACCGCGCCTTCTCGGCTGCGGAACCGGTGCCGCGACTCAAGGCGACCCTGCGCATGGCCCAACAGTGCCAACCGAGCACATCGGTCATGGGTCAGTCAGCCGCGGGAGAAGGCGTGACGATCGATATGGCCAAAAGTGGGCCGACAGTAATGGTGGCGGCAGGCGGGCGGAAGCAGCAGTCAAATCACCTGCAGACTCACGTCCCCTCCTGGGACAGCGAGAGAGCCCTCTCCCACGGCGTGAAGACGACGCGCCCGTGTTCCGTTCCTCGAACGGCTCGCGCACGCACAACGGCTGCCCCGCGAACCACTCGTCCCGTCGCATTAACTCTGTGGCAGGGCAGGTGGCACCTTTGGCAGGCGAAGCAGGCGACGCTTCAACTCCGCCATAATGACCGCGTCAAAAAAGGTGCGCCACGTCGCTCAATTTCGTATCCTTTTCCTCTTGCCCTTTCTCTCTCTCTTGCTACAGGGACCAGGAAAGGGGATACTCCGAAAGGGATCCTTCTCCGCGAAGGAAGTGGGCCTCGAGCCCCCCTACTGATCAGAGGTTCGAAGGCTGGCCCCTCGGAAGGGTTCAACAGCCGCCTCAGAGCACTCGGGCTCCGCGCCCACTACTGGTCAGAGGTTCGAAGGCTGGCCCCTCGGAAGGTTTCAACGGCCGCCTCAGGCCACTCGGGCTCCGCGTCCACTACTGATCAGGGGTTCGTAGGCTGGCCCCCAAAGGGTTCGACAATCGCCTCAGAGCACGCAGAGCGAGGGATGACCCTGGGTACGTTCGATACATAACCAAGGCTCGGGCTACGCTCCCGAGGTACCCTAGGACATTTCTGAGACCGACGAGAACGATTTTGTAACGGAATCCCACCAGAGGAAGGCATCGAGCCCTTGGACCCCGTTCAAAAGGGGACTGGGTCCGGCGAATCACCTGCAGGTACTTTTGGAGCGCGCCTCCGGGCCACTAGCCGACCCCTAACGAATGGGGCACGGGCGTCCACTCGGATTACCCGTTAGCAACTCACTGGAGACACCGTGTTCGGCGCCCTCCGAGGGCAACATGGCGCTTTCCCCCCTCCTCCTTGCGAAAAGGCGACGTAGGGGCATATGAAAAAAGCCGAGTCTGTCCTTGACCGTCCTCTCGCTCGGTGCGGAGGCTCGGGGGCTGCTCTCGCAAACCCGGCTCCGGCCAAACCGTTGATAGCGTCAACATACCAGCTCGAGAACTTGGGACTCGACTATGCACCCGGGCTACAGCCAGTTCGCATGAGGGAACCACCAGACCGGCCGAAGCATCACGAAACGCGCTAAGACCTCGAAGGAGTCAAACCACTCCTCCGAGGCCTCGGGGGCTACACCCGGCGGGTGCGCTCGCGCGCACCCACCGGAACGAAACGCAACCGAGAAAGGCCGGTCCCCTTGCAAAAAAGTGCGACAAAAGCCTCCAAGCGAGTATCAACACTCCCTTCGAGGCTCGGGGGCTATTGTCAGGGACCATAATTAGGGGTACCCCCAAGACTCCTAATCTCAGCTGGTAACCCCCATCAGCACAAAGCTGCAAAGGCCTGATGGGCGCGATTAAGGCCAAGGCTCAGTCCACTCAAGGGACACGATCTCGCCTCGCCCGAGCCCAGCCTCAGGCAATGGCAGCCGACCCCGGAGGATTCACGTCTCGCCCGAGGGCCCCCTCAAGCAACGGACACACCTTCGGCTCGCCCGAGGCCCAGTCTTTGCAGAGAAGCAACCTTGGCCAGATCGCCATGCCAACCGACCGTATCGCAGGAGCATTTAATGCAAGGATCGCCTGGCACCTTATCCTGACGCGCGCTCTTCAGTCGATAGAGCCGAAGTGACCGCAGTCACTTTGCCGCTCCACTGACCGACCTGACCAGAAAACAGCGCCGCCTGCCCCGCTCCGACTGCCGTGCCACTCGCCAGAGTGAGGTCGACAGCGGCTAAGTCCAGCCTCGGGCGACATAGGAAGCTCCGCCTCGCCTGACCCCAGGGTTCGGCCCCCGTCTCGGCCTCGGAAGATGGACTTCGCCTCGCCTGACCCCAGGACTCGGACTCAGCCTCGGCTCCGGAAGACGACGAACTCCGCCTCGCCCGACCTCAGGGCTCGGACTCAGCCTCGGCTCCGGAAGACGACGAACTCCGCCTCGCCCGACCCTAGGGCTCGGACTCAGCCTCGGCTCCGGAAGACGATGGACTCCGTCTCGCCCGACCCCAGGGCTCGGACTCAACCTCGACCTCGGAGGAATCGCCACCTCGCCCAAACCCGGGTCCGGACCGACCACGTCGCCAGGGGGCCATCATTATCTTGCCCCTAGCTAGCTCAGGCTACGGGGAACAAGACCGGCGTCCCATCTGGCTCGCCCCAGTAAACAAGTAATGATGACACCCCGCACGCTCCATGACGACGGCAGCTCCCAGTCCCTTACGTCAGCAAGGAGACGTCAGCAAGGATCCGACAGCCCCGACAACTGTACTTCCGCAGGGCCCAGCGCTCCTCCGACAGCCACGACATCACATGAACAGGGTGCCAAAACTTCTCCGACTGCCACGACGACATATACTTAGGGCTCTAGCTCCTCCCTGCTAGACACGTTAGCACACTGCTACACCCTTCCATTGTACATCTGGACCCTCTCCTTACGCCTATAAAAGGAAGGTCCAGGGCTCTCGTACAAAAAGGTTGGCCGCGCGGGAGAACGGGCCGACGCATAAGGCTCTCGCTCTCTCTCTCTCCCACGCGAACGCTTGTAACCCCCTACTGCAAGCGCATCCATCCGCCCTAGGCGCAGGACAACACGAAGGCCGCGGTTTCCCCTTACTGTTCTCCCCCTTTGTGTCCCGTCTCGCGCCGACCCATCTGGGCTGGGACACGCAGCGACAATTTACTCGTCGGTCCAGGGACCTCCGGGGTCGAAACGCCGACACCTCTCTTCTATTATTCTCCCTACATATAGAGTGGATCATGATTTTTTATAAAATAGTTAGACTCTAAATAAATTTTAGTTTAAAAATAAATAGAAATAATGCACGATTCTAATCCAATCCGATTTTTAAATCTTAAGTATAAAATTTAGAATGAATTGTCATCCATATATACACATAAATTGAAAATGCAATACTGCATTCCGGAGTGTTCCTCCGACGCAAGGATAGTTTGTTAGACATGCAGTGACATTTTACATTGGTGGGTTCAATTTGGGAAAACTGATCTCATGTTCTGAGCTGCATCTCTCTGTTTTTTTTTTCGAGACATACTGTTGGTGAACGAAGTGGCTTGACTGTTGACTTGAGTGCATCGTCAGGTCAGGAATCCAAACACATTCTCGTGCACTACAGTATTTCCTGTGCGCTTGTACATTCCGGTTCGTTCAACTCTCTACCAGTCCAGTCCCAGGGGCATTCCGGACAATGCTCTGTGGCGCTCGCATGTCGCATTCCCGTCGTATATAGGCAACCATTTGGTGCTCGACGGCGCCGTGCGCCACCTGCTGCCACGGATGGGAGTCACAAATGTTCCCATGAACACATCATCGGCATCCTCTCGGTCTCGTCTCAGGAGCCTCCCTGCCGGAAACTAAAGAGGAGTAGTGTCACTGACGAGTTGGAGACACCGTCCCCAGTCCGCACTCCGCTCTCCAGAAACTCCCCCGGCCGTCGTCTAGCTAGGCCTAGCCACCTCCCAGGAATGGATCAGCGCGTCTCCCAGGAATCGTCGTCGGATCGTCGGCGCAAGCGCAAAGAAGACGCGGCGGCGGCGGAGGATGTGGTCGAAGAAGAAGCCTCGGCGCCGCTCCAGCTCCTGCTCCGCGCCTGCGCCGGCTGCCTGGTGGGCCTGCTGCGCGGCTACCGCAGCGACGACCCGAAGCCGGCCGCCGCCGGCGACGTCGCTGCTGCTTCTGTGGCCGCAGAATCGCCGCAGGAAGGAGACAAGCCGTTTGGCAGTGTAAGTGTTCGAGGCCACCGCTTGATTATTTCTCCGTGCTGTAACCCATAGATGGATGTGCAACCGTTGCGGTGTCGTGTCTGTACGTGCAGGAGGAGGTGGCCACTCAGGTGTTGGCGGCGACGAGGACGCCGCCGTGGCCGCCTAGTAGCCCTCCGGAAGAAGGTTCCGGTGGCAATGGAGGCAGCCACAACTAGCTAGCTACTAGGCATGCAAACGTACGGCCGGTGATCTCTCCTTCGGCAGTTCGGCTTCGTCGCACGCCTGTCCGATGAACAGACAGCTCCTACGTACGTACGGAGTATTTCGGTGGCCCAATCAGGTTTAAGTAGAGAGGTGCTTAGGTTGTTAGTAGTATTTTTTTAATAAATAAGTGTGTGTGGCTCTGAGGTTTACGTGCTTCTCAGATCTCTGAACTCCGAAACCTAGCTAGCAGCGATGAACCGATGATTAAATGTTACCGGAACGACGATGCTAGCTTTCAGTAATTTTTGACGCTACGAGTACGAGAACGTGATATATTTATTCTTCAGAACACGTTCTCGAAACAGGAAGGACCATTGGTATGTCAAAGTGTTTTCCCACCCCCTTCCCCTTCCCATGCTGGCTGCTGCACACACCTGTTCTCTCGGGTGGGGTAAAGAAAAGAAAAGAAAAGAAAAGAATTGAGCATAGGCCGGGTCATTCTGATTTCTGAGCAAACGCGCGCGACACATGCATGCCGGAGGCACAACGCCGGATCTTCCGTAGGCATAGCTATTTATATCACGTGAGACATTTGAAAAGACGAACGAATAATGGTCATTTATATCATGTGGAACATTTTAAAGGAAACAGGCATCTTCTAAAATAGCATCTTGTCACCTATTTATGTTTGGTTTAAGGAGTCCCCCAGTCCCAGATGAGTGAGAGCATCACAGTTCCATTCCTAAAAATGGGTGGAATGACTTCTTTGTTCTTTACACTACCAGTGCTATTTGTCAACTTACGAGGGGATGAGGAGGTGAGGTGACGATGCATCGATTTATTTTATTTCTATATATGAAACGCGGACGCAAAGCTCACTCCTCGAACTGTCCACGTTAGTATTTTTTATTTGAGTCGTTGGATTCTCGTCCAACGACTACGACCATATTTCAGCTAGCGTACAGATACGGATGCCTTTTCGGCTCCTCCAAGCGACGGGAGAGTTCTGGAGGCTGCGACGAGGAGCCTCCGTCATACTCGACGAAAGCTAAAGCAAGTGTAGGCGCAAGGATGCGCTGTCTGCTGCTGCTGGTGGCCGGTTCCACCCTGGCGTCGCGGCTGCGGGGCGTCTTCCAAGTGTGCCACAAGTTCCCGCCGAAGTCGAAGGGGCGCCGGTGCCAACACCAACGCCCTTTGTGCCCACGACGGCCGCCACCACAGCCACCTCCTCACGGCTGCCGACCTCCCGCTCGGCGGCCTCGGCCTCCCCACTAATACAAGGTATATGTCAGCCCTCGCTAGCTTCTTTATTTTGTTCAGACTTGATTTAGCTTCTTTAATTTCGAAGATTTATCTATGGGTGTCCTTGATTTGGTTGGGGGCTTTTTCGTCATTGTAGAAATGCATGCATGTTCTTAGAATATGCACCTTCCATTCTACTTCTACATTTGTACTACATAAATTACCATGTAAACGGATGGCCGATCGTTTACTAAAAAGGAAAATAAGAAAGAGTATTTTGCTTACATAAATTACCATACGGAATTACGGATGGTCGTTAGCTAATCTAAAGTAAGAGTATTTTGCTCTTCTTTTTGTGCACCTTTTTCTCCCCTCTCAGGTGTTTGTGGATGGATGCATGATGCATCCCTCTTTCTTGCCACACTCCTACATGTCGGTCCACTGTAAAAAACAATACAACTAATTTTTCAGAGTGATAGTCGCCTAGAGGGGGGGGGGGTGAATAGGGCGAAACTGAAAATCTCAAAATAATCACAACTACAAGCCGGGTTAGCGTTAGAAATATAAACGAGTCCGCGAGAGAGGGCGCAAAAACAAATCGCAAGCAAATGAAGAGAGTGACACGCGGATTTGTTTTACCGAGGTTCGGTTCTCGCAAACCTACTCCCCGTTGAGGAGGCCACAAAGGCCGGGTCTCTTTCAACCCTTCCCTCTCTCAAACGGTCCCTCGGACCGAGTGAGCTTTTCTCCTCCTCAAACAAACGGGAACAAAACTTCCCCGCAAGGGCCACCACACAATTGGTGCCTCTTGCCTTGGTTACAATTGAGTATTGATCTCAAGAACAAGTGAGAAAGAAAGAAAGCGATCCAAGCGCAAGAGCTCAAAAGAACACGGCAAATCTCTCTCGCTAGTCACTAAATGCTTGAGTGGAATTGGAGAGGATTTGATCTCTTTGGTGTGTCTAGAATTGAATGCCTAGCTCTTGTAAGTGGTTGGAAGTTGGAAAACTTGGATGTAATGAATGGTGGGGTGGTTGAGGTATTTATAGCCCCAACCACCAAAAGTGACCGTTGCTGGAAGCTGTCTGTCGATGGCGCACCGGACAGTCCGGTGCACACCGGACAGTCCGGTGCCCCTGCCACGTCACCATTGCCGTTGGATTCTGACCGTTGGAGCTTCTGACTTCTGGGCCCTCCTGGGTGTCCGGTGCACACCGGACATGTACTGTTTGATGTCCGGTGCACCGGTATGGGCGCGCCTGACGTCTGCGCGCGCTGCGCGCGCAATAAATGCACCGCAGGGAGCCGTTGGCGCCGAAAAGAGCCGTTGCCCCGCTGGTACACCGGACAGTCCGGTGCACACCGGACAGTCCGGTGAATTTTAGCGGAGCGGCTGCCGCGCGAACCCGAGGCTGGCGAGTTCCGGAGACCGCGCTTCCTTGGAGCACCGGACATGTCCGGTGCACACCGGACAGTCCGGTGAATTATAGCGCGCCGGCTTCCGAGAATTCCCGAAGGCGAAGAGTTTGAAGTCTGAGTCCTCTGGTGCACCGGTGGCGCACCGGACACTGTCCGGTGTACACCGGACAGTCCGGTGCCCCCAGACCAGAGGTGCCTTCGGTTGCCTCTTTGCTCCTTTGTTGAATCCAAAATTTGATCTTTTTATTGGCTATGTGTGAACCTTTTGCACCTGTATAACTTATGCACTAGAGCAAACTAGTTAGTCCAATATTTGTGTTGGGCAATTCAACCACCAAAATTATTTAGGAACTAGGTGTAAGCCTAATTCCCTTTCAATCTCCCCCTTTTTGGTGATTGATGCCAACACAAACCAAAGCAAATATAGAAGTGCATAATTGAACTAGTTTACATAATGTAAGTGCAAAGGTTGCTTGGAATTGAGCCAATATAAATACTCATATGATGCGCATGGATTGTTTTCTTTGTTTTTGACATATTGGACCACATTTGCACCACATGTTTTGTTTTTGCAAATTCTTTTGTAAATTCTTTTCAAAGACCTTTTGCAAGATAGTCAAAGTTAAACGAATAAGATTTTGCAAAGCATTTTCAAGTTTTGAAATTTTCTTCCGTTGACCCAAATGCTTTTCCTTTGACTAAACAAAACTCCCCCTAAATGAGATTCTCCTCTTAGTGTTCAAGAGGGTTTTGATTTAACATTTTGGAAATACTACTTCCTCCCCCTTTAGAACATAATAAGATACCAATTTTGAAATTGACCAATTTGAAAATCTCCAAAATTTTGAAACTTAGGTGGTGGTGCGGTCCTTTTGCTTTGGGCTCATATTTTCTCCCCCTTTGGCATGAATCGCCAAAAAACGGAATCATTAGAGCCCAATGAAGTACTTTCTCCCCCTTTGGTCATAAGATGAATGAGTGAAGGTTATACCAAAGTTGGAGAGTGGTGCGGAGCAACGGCGAAGGATGAGTAGTAGAGTGGAGTGGAAGCCTTTGTCTTTGTCGAAGACTCCAATTCCCTTTCAATATACCTATGACTTGGTTTGGAGTACACTTGAAAGCACATTAGTCATAGCATATAAAAGAGACATGATCAAAGGTATTCTTATGAGCTATGTGTGCAAGTTTAGCAAAACAAATTTCTAGAATCAAGAATATTAAGCTCATGCCTAAGTTGGGTAAAAGATTGCTCATCAAGAGGCTTGGTAAAGATATCGGCTAATTGATCTTTAGTGTTAATGTATGAAATCTCGATATCCCCCTTTTGTTGGTGATCCCGAAGAAAATGATACCGAATGGCTATGTGTTTAGTGCGACTATGCTCGACGGGATTGTCGGCCATTTTGATTGCACTCTCATTGTCACATAGCAACGGGACTTTGGTTAATTTGTAACCGTAGTCCCGCAGGGTTTGCCTCATCCAAAGCAATTGCGCGCAACAATGGCCTGCGGCAATGTACTCGGCTTCGGCGGTGGAAAGAGCGACCGAATTTTGCTTCTTTGAAGCCCATGACACCAAGGATCTTCCCAAGAACTGGCAAGTCCCCGATGTGCTCTTCCTATTAATCTTACACCCCGCCCAATCGGCATCCGAATAACCAATCAAATCAAATGTGGATCCCCGAGGGTACCAAAGCCCAAACTTAGGAGTATAAGCCAAATATCTCAAGATTCGTTTCACGGCCGTAAGGTGTGATTCCTTAGGGTCGGCTTGAAATCTTGCACACATGCAAACGGAAAGCATAATGTCCGGTCGAGATGCACATAAATAAAGCAATGAACCAATCATCGACCGGTATACCTTTTGATCCACGGACTTACCTCCCGTGTCGAGGTCGAGATGCCCATTTGTTCCCATGGGTGTCTTGATGGGCTTGGCATCCTTCATTCCAAACTTGCTTAGGATGTCTTGAATATACTTCGTTTGGCTAATGAAGGTGCCCTCTTGGAGTTGCTTGACTTGGAATCCTAGAAAATACTTCAACTCCCCCATCATTGACATCTCGAATTTCTGTGTCATGATCCTACTAAATTCTTCACATGTAGATTTGTTAGTAGACCCAAATATGATATCATCAACATAAATTTGGCATACAAACAAATCGTTGTCAAGAGTTTTAGTGAACAAAGTAGGATCGGCTTTGCTGACTTTGAAGCCATTTGCAATAAGGAAATCTCTAAGGCATTCATACCATGCTCTTGGGGCTTGCTTGAGCCCATAAAGCGCCTTAGAGAGCCTATAAACATGGTTAGGGTACTCACTGTCTTCAAAGCCGGGTGGTTGCTCAACATAGACCTCCTCCTTGATTGGTCCATTGAGGAAGGCACTCTTCACGTCCATTTGATAAAGCTTGAAGCCATGGTAAGTAGCATAGGCCAATAATATACGAATTGACTCAAGCCTAGCTACGGGTGCATAGGTTTCACCAAAATCCAAACCTTCGACTTGTGAATAACCCTTGGCCACGAGTCGAGCTTTATTCCTAGTCACCACACCATGCTCGTCTTGCTTGTTGCGGAAGACCCACTTGGTCCCTACAACATTTTGGTTAGGACGTGGAACCAAATGCCATACCTCATTCCTTGTGAAATTGTTGAGCTCCTCTTGCATCGCCATCACCCAATCCGAATCTTGGAGTGCTTCCTCTACCCTGTGTGGCTCAATAGAGGAAACAAAAGAGTAATGTTCACAAAAATGTGCAACACGAGATCGAGTAGTTACCCCCTTATGAATGTCGCCGAGAATGGTGTCGACGGGGTGATCTCTTTGTATTGCTTGGTGGACTCTTGGGTGTGGCGGCCTTGGTTGTTCATCCTCCTTGTCTTCATCATTTGAATCTCCCCCTTGATCATTGCCGTCATTTTGAGGTGGCTCATCTTCTTGATCTTCTTGTTCAACTTCTTGAGCCTCATCCTCAATTTGAGTTGGTGGAGATGCTTGCTTGGAGGAGGATGGTTGATCTTGTGCATGTGAAGGCTCTTTGGATTCCTTAGGACACACATCCCCAATGGACATATTCCTTAGCGTTGTGCATGGAGCCTGTTCTTCACCTATTTCATCAAGATCAACTAGCTCTACTTGAGAGCCGTTAGTCTCATCAAACACAACGTCACAAGAAACTTCAACAAGTCCTGAGGACTTGTTAAAGACTCTATATGCCCTTGTGTTTGAGTCATATCCTAGTAAAAAGCCCTCTACAGTTTTAGGAGCAAATTTAGATTTTCTACCTCTCTTGATAAGAATAAAGCATTTGCTACCAAAAACTCTAAAATATGAAATATTTGGCTTTTTACCGGTTAGGAGTTCATAAGATGTCTTCTTGAGGATTCGGTGAAGATATAACCGGTTGATGGCGTAGCAGGCGGTGTTGACCGCCTCGGCCCAAAACCGATCCGGTGTCTTGTACTCATCAAGCATGGTTCTTGCCATGTCCAATAGAGTTCGATTCTTCCTCTCCACTACACCATTTTGTTGTGGAGTGTAGGGAGAAGAGAACTCATGCTTGATGCCCTCCTCCTCAAGGAAGCCTTCAATTTGAGAGTTCTTGAACTCCGTCCCATTGTCGCTTCTAATTTTCTTGATCCTTAAGCCGAACTCATTTTGAGCCCGTCTCAAGAATCCCTTCAAAGTTTCTTGGGTATGAGATTTGTCCTGCAAAAAGAACACCCAAGTGAAGCGAGAATAATCATCCACAATTACAAGACAATACTTACTACCGCCGATGCTTATGTAAGCGATCGGGCCGAATAAATCCATGTGTAGGAGCTCCAGTGGCCTGTCGGTAGTCATGATGTTTTTGTGTGGATGATGGATGCCAACTTGCTTCCCGGCTTGGCATGTGCTACAGATCCTGTCTTTCTCAAAATGCACATTGGTTAGTCCTAAAATGTGCTCTCCCTTTAGAAGCTTATGAAGATTCTTCATCCCAACATGGGCTAGTCGGCGATGCCATAGCCAACCCATATTAGTCTTAGCAATTAAGCAAGTGTCGAGTTCAGCTCTATCAAAATCTACCAAGTATAGCTGACCCTCTAATACTCCCTTAAAAGCTATTGAATCATCACTTCTTCTAAAGACAGTAACACCAGTATCAGTAAAAAGACAGTTGTAGCCCATATGACATAATTGGGATACGGAAAGCAAATTGTAATCTAAAGAATCTACAAGAAAAATGTTGGAAATAGTATGGTCAGGTGATATAGCAATTTTACCCAAACCTTTGACCAAACCTTGATTTCCATCCCCGAATGTGATAGCTCGTTGGGGATCTTGGTTTTTCTCGTAGGAGGAGAACATCTTTTTCTCCCCTGTCATGTGATTTGTGCACCCGCTGTCGAGTATCCAACTTGAGCCCCCGGATGCATAAACCTACAAAACAAATTTAGTTCTTGATTTTAGGTACCCAAACGGTTTTGGGTCCTTTAGCATTAGAGACAAGAACTTTGGGTACCCAAACACAAGTCTTGGAGCCCTTGTGTTTGCCCCCAACAATTTTGGCAACTACCTTGCCGGATTTGTTAGTTAAAACATAAGATGCATCAAAAGTTTTAAATGAAATGGCATGATCATTTGATGCATTGGGAATTTTCTTTCTAGGCAACTTAGCACGGGTTGGTTGCCTAGAACTAGATGTCTCACCCTTATACATGAAAGCATGATTAGGACCAGAGTGAGACTTCCTAGAATGAATTTTCCTAATCTTGCTCTCAGGATAGCCGGCAGGGTACAAAATGTAACCCTCGTTATCCTGAGGCATGGGAGCCTTGCCCTTAACAAAGTTAGATAAGTTCTTTGGAGGGACATTAATTTTGACATTGTCTCCCTTTTGGAAGCCAATGCCGTCCTTAATGCCAGGGCGTCTCCCATTATAGAGCATGCTTCTAGCAAATTTAAATTTTTCATTTTCTAAGTCATGCTCACTAATCTTAGCATTAAGTTGTGCTATGTGATCATTTTGTTTTTTAATTAAGGCTAGGTGATCATGGATAGCATCAACATTAATATCTCTACATCTAGTACAAATGGAAACATGCTCAACTTTAGATGTAGAGGGTTTGCAAGATTTAAGTTCAACAACCTTAGCATGCAACATATCATTTTTAGTTCTAAGGTCGGAAATAGTAGCATTGCAAACATCAAAATCTTTAGCCTTAGCAATTAATTTTTCATTCTCATTCCTAAGGCTAGTAAGAGAAATGTTCAATTTTTCAATCCTAGCAAGCAAATCATCATTATCATTTCTAGGAATTGAAACATTGCAAATATGAGAATCAACCTTAGCTAACAAATTTGCATTTTCATTTCTAAGGTTGTCTATAGTCTCATGGCAAGTACTTAGCTCACTAGACAATTTTTCACATTTTTCCATTTCTAGAGCATAAGCATTTTTAACCTTAACATGCTTCTTATTTTCTTTAATAAGGAAGTCCTCTTGAGAATCCAAGAGATCATCCTTCTCATGTATAGCACTAATCAATTCATTTAATTTTTCTTTTTGTTGCATGTTGAGGTTAGCAAAAAGAATGCGCAAGTTGTCCTCCTCATTTTTATCATCATCCTCATCACTAGATGTTTCATATTTAGTGGAGGACCTTGATTTTACCTTCTTTTTGCCGTCCTTGGCCATGAGACACTTGTGGCCGACGTTGGGGAAGAGGAGGCCCTTGGTGACGGCGATGTTGGCGGCGTCCTCGTCGTCGGAGGAGTCGCTTGAGCTTTCGTCGGAGTCCCACTCCCGACAAACATGGGCATCGCCGCCCTTCTTCTTGTAGTACTTCTTCTTTTCTCTCCTCTTTCCCTTCTTGTCGTCGCCCCTGTCACTGTCACTAGACATAGGACATTTTGCAATAAAATGACCGGGCTTACCACACTTGTAGCAAACCTTCTTGGAACGGGATTTGTAATCCTTCCCCTTCCGTTGCTTGAGGATTTGCCGAAAGCTTTTGATGATTAGGGCCATCTCCTCGTTGTCGAGCTTGGAGGCGTCAATTGGTTGTCTACTTGGTGTAGACTCCTCCTTCTTCTCCTCCGTTGCCTTGAAGGCCACCGGTTGCGCCTCGGATGTGGAAGGCTCGTCAAGCTCGTTGATCTTCTTTGAGCCCTTAATCATGCATTCAAAGCTTACAAAATTCCCGATAACTTCCTCGGGGGTCATTAGTGGATATCTAGGATTACCACGAATTAATTGAACTTGAGTGGGGTTAAGGAAAATAAGAGCTCTTAGAATAACCTTAACCACCTCGTGGTCATCCCACTTTTTGCTCCCGAGGTTGCGCACTTGGTTCACCAAGGTCTTGAGCCGGTTGTACATATCTTGTGGCTCCTCCCCTTGGCGAAGACGGAAGCGACCGAGCTCCCCCTCGATCGTTTCCCGCTTGGTGATCTTGGTGAGTTCATCACCTTCGTGCGCCGTCTTGAGTAGGTCCCAAATCTCTTTTGCATTTTTCAACCCTTGCACTTTGTTGTATTCCTCCTTGCTTAGAGAGGCAAGGAGAATGGTTGTGGCTTGGGAGTTGAAGTGCTCGATTTGGGCCACTTCGTCCGTGTCGTAATCTTCATCCCCTATTGATGGTACCTGTGCTCCAAACTCAACAACATTCCATATACTTTTGTGGAGTGAGGTTAGATGAAATTTCATTAAATCACTCCACCTAGCATAATCTTCGCCGTTAAAAGTTGGCGGTTTGCCTAATGGAACGGAAAGTAAAGGAGTATGTCTAGATGTGCGGGGATAGTTTAAAGGGATCTTACTAAACTTCTTGCGCTCTTGACGCTTAGAAGTTACGGACGGTGCATCGGAGTCGGAGGTGGATGTTGATGAAGTGTCGGTCTCGTAGTAGACCACCTTCCTCATCCTTTTGTGCTTGTCGCCTTTCCGATGCGACTTGTGAGAAGAAGATTTTTCCTTCTTCTCATTGTGGTGAGAAGAGGAAGATCTTTTCTCCTTCCGTTTGGAGGAGCCCTTCTTCTTCTCCCTCTTCTTGGTGCAGGACTCTTCCGATGAAGTGCTTGCTTGGCTTGTAGTGGGCTTGTCGCCGGTCTCCATCTCCCTCTTGGTGTGATCTCCCGACATCACTTCGAGCGGTTAGGCTCTAATGAAGCACCGGGCTCTGATACCAATTGATAGTCGCCTAGAGGGGGGGGGGGTGAATAGGGCGAAACTGAAAATCTCAAAATAATCACAACTACAAGCCGGGTTAGCGTTAGAAATATAAACGAGTCCGCGAGAGAGGGCGCAAAAACAAATCGCAAGCAAATGAAGAGAGTGACACGCGGATTTGTTTTACCGAGGTTCGGTTCTCGCAAACCTACTCCCCGTTGAGGAGGCCACAAAGGCCGGGTCTCTTTCAACCCTTCCCTCTCTCAAACGGTCCCTCGGACCGAGTGAGCTTTTCTCCTTCTCAAACAAACGGGAACAAAACTTCCCCGCAAGGGCCACCACACAATTGGTGCCTCTTGCCTTGGTTACAATTGAGTATTGATCTCAAGAACAAGTGAGAAAGAAAGAAAGCGATCCAAGCGCAAGAGCTCAAAAGAACACGGCAAATCTCTCTCGCTAGTCACTAAATGCTTGAGTGGAATTGGAGAGGATTTGATCTCTTTGGTGTGTCTAGAATTGAATGCCTAGCTCTTGTAAGTGGTTGGAAGTTGTAAAACTTGGATGTAATGAATGGTGGGGTGGTTGAGGTATTTATAGCCCCAACCACCAAAAGTGACCGTTGCTGGAAGCTGTCTGTCGATGGCGCACCGGACAGTCCGGTGCACACCGGACAGTCCGGTGCCCCTGCCACGTCACCATTGCCGTTGGATTCTGACCGTTGGAGCTTCTGACTTCTGGGCCCTCCTGGGTGTCCGGTGCACACCGGACATGTACTGTTTGATGTCCGGTGCACCGGTATGGGCGCGCCTGACGTCTGCGCGCGCTGCGCGCGCAATAAATGCACCGCAGGGAGCCGTTGGCGCCGAAAAGAGCCGTTGCCCCGCTGGTACACCGGACAGTCCGGTGCACACCGGACAGTCCGGTGAATTTTAGCGGAGCGGCTGCCGCGCGAACCCGAGGCTGGCGAGTTCCGGAGACCGCGCTTCCTTGGAGCACCGGACATGTCCGGTGCACACCGGACAGTCCGGTGAATTATAGCGCGCCGGCTTCCGAGAATTCCCGAAGGCGAAGAGTTTGAAGTCTGAGTCCTCTGGTGCACCGGTGGCGCACCGGACACTGTCCGGTGTACACCGGACAGTCCGGTGCCCCCAGACCAGAGGTGCCTTCGGTTGCCTCTTTGCTCCTTTGTTGAATCCAAAATTTGATCTTTTTATTGGCTATGTGTGAACCTTTTGCACCTGTATAACTTATGCACTAGAGCAAACTAGTTAGTCCAATATTTGTGTTGGGCAATTCAACCACCAAAATTATTTAGGAACTAGGTGTAAGCCTAATTCCCTTTCACAGAGTTCATCCTTTTGAAAAAAATGTATAATCAACATATTCCTCTACACTTTTTCATCCATGCAACTTTTTAAATGTATGTACGTGCTATGCATATTATCAATATAATAATAAGTTGAACTTAAATGCATCTAATACACATAAGAAAACTATCAGCTTTAAGTTGGTCCATTGTACAGAAACGACACAACTAATTTTTCAGAGTTCATCCTTTTGAAAAAGGTATAATCAAAATATTCCTCTATACCTTTTCATCCATGCACTTTTTTAGAGCATCTCCAACACTTATAAAAATACCCTATAATTTAAAAATAAGTATATTTTATAGAATTTATGGCACCAACAAAACATTCTGTTCCAACAGTAAAGTCTCAAATCTAGATTATAGGTCATCCCACTCCAGTGTAATATATTTGAGGCAATTGAGAGGGGGTCCTATAATTTTTTGACCAAATTTTATAAAATGAGGCATTGTTGAAGTAGTTTTTCCTACATAGAGTCTTATATTTCAATTTGAGCCATTGTTGGAGATGGTCTTAATGTCTGTATGTACTATACATATTATCAACAACAACAACAACAATAACAATAATAATAATAATAATAATAATAATAATAATAATAATAATAATAATAATAATAATAATAATAATAATAATAATAATAATAATAATCTGAACTCATGCATCTAATACACATAAAATAATATCAGCTTTAATTGTACTACACTTAAGATCGTTGATCTGCAACTTTAAATGTTGTCTCTGTGTGTATATTTATGTGTATACACATCATTGTCTTCCTTTGTTCCCACTCTACCTCAAGATAAATATCACAAATCTAATTTGGTCCTTCTTAGTTGGGTAGCTTCAGAAATTCATTACATTATTTTGGAACTTATCATTATTTTATTGTCAGTAAGATCATTATTTATGGCTTTCGTGCATGTATATATCCACTTCTACGTGTATGTATTCATATATAATTTTACTTCTGTATATCTACTACATAGATCTTTTAACTATGCAGACATATCGATCAAATACTCGCGCTCGCGCTGGCGCGAGTTAGTTAATAGTTATATAAACCAAACCAAAGAAGCTGAAGAGGGGCACCTGCACGAAGCATTTCCGGACTGGAAAACAGATGGCAAAGAAGGCGCGGCGAGCCGAGCTGGGCATCGGCACGTAGCAGTCTATGGGTCGCCTCCTGCATGGTACCTTCGGCCCGCGTGGTCGTGGTCTGAGAGGTGCGCCCGCTTCTGGGCCTTGCGTCATAAACCTAGCCCACACCTTCCACCGATGCTTTTCAGAGGGACTTGATTCTTCTCTTGCTGTTGTTGGAGTAGTGGTGGCCTCAAGATCTCTCTAGTTTTGTAACTTGTCTCTAGTGCTGGGAATTGGGCTGGCCTGGCCCGGCCCAAGCCCATCGTGCTTTGTGCTAAACGGGTTCGGGTCAGGAAAGCCCAAAAAATTTTAGGGCTGTGTCGTGCTAGTCCGAAGTGTAAAAACAGTGGCCCAGCCCGGCCCTAAATCATGTCGTGTATTTGTTGGGCCGTGCCGACCCAAGCCCGACCCGTATATTTGACCACATAAAATCAAAATATTACAACCATATAAAGTTCATACCTTACTAAATTAAAGATATTAAACAATTCTAGCATCATTTGACCACATAAACTTCAAATATAACAACAATATAAAGTTGATATCGTACTAAATTAAAGAAATTAAATAGATTGAGCTTAATTCGGCCGTGCCGGCCTAAGTCTGACCCATCTATGTGGGCCATGCCGGGGGCCCGACAGGCCGGATTTTAAGACCCGGCCCAAGCCCGCCTTCAGGCCGTGCTAGTCCGACTCATATTATTTCGTGTCGGGTCGTGCTTTGGGCTCATATTTTCGGGCCGTGCTCGTGCTGGCCCAAAAAGCCCGACCCATATTCCCAGATAAATATATATCCATCAAAGAGAACATAGTGTATTACACTAATTAATATGGCCAAACCTCTATAAAAATCAGTGTCTTAAGCATTGATGACATGCGTGATTAGACAAACCATACGCCGTCGGACTTATATTATTACAAACGACCCACCGCTTCTAGAGTCCCTTATTACCTTCTAAGCTCGTTTTGGGCTGGGATCCATTAACCCTAACTCCAATCTAACCCTAACTAAAACCTATATTTCGCTAGAGACAAAGAAGATAAGAAACCCGTGGATAAGTGAAAGTCGCCTAGAGGGGGTGAATAGGGCGAAACTGAAATTCACAAAATTAATCACAACTACAAGCCGGGTTAACGTTAGAAATAATAATGAGTCCGATAGAGAGGGCGCAAAACAAATCGCAAGCGAATGAAAAGTGTGACACGCGGATTTGTTTTACCGAGGTTCGGTTCTTGCAAACCTACTCCCCGTTGAGGAGGCCACAAAGACCGGGTCTTTTTCAACCCTTTCCCTCTCTCAAACGGTCCCTCAGACCGAGTGAGCTTCTCTTCTCAAATCAACCGGGAACAAAACTTCCCCGCAATGACCACCACACAATTGGTGTCTCTTGCCTCGATTACAATGGAGTTTTGATCAAAAGAACAAGTGAGAAAGAAAGAAGCAATCCAAGCGCAAGAGCTCAAAAGAACACGACAAATCTCTCTCGCTAATCGCTAAAGCCTTGTGTGGAATTGGAGAGGATTTGATCACTTGGGTGTGTCTTGTATTGAATGCCTAGCTCTTCTAAGTGGTTGAGAGGTGGAAAACTTGGATGACTTGAATGTGGGGTGGTTGGGGGTATTTATAGCCCCAACCACCAAACTAGCCGTTTGGGTGGAGGCTGTCTGTCGCATGGTGCACCGGACAGTCCGGTGCACACCGGACATGTCCGGTGCGCCAGCCACGTCACCCGAACGTTAGGGTTCCGACCGTTGGAGCTCTGACTGCTGGGCCCGCCTGTATGTCCGGTGGCGCACCGGACATGTATTGTAGAGTGTCCGGTGCGCCTGTTCGCGCGTGCCTGACTTCTGCGCGCTCTGGCGCGCATTTAATGCGCTGCAGGTGATCGTTGACGCCAAAGTAGCCGTTGCTCCGCAGTTACACCGGACAGTCCAGTGTACACCGGACATGTCCGGTGAATTATAGCGGAGTAGCCGTTGCGAATTCCCGAGGCTGGCGAGTTCAGAGTCGCTTCATTCCTAGAGCACCGGACACTGTCCGGTGTACACCGGATAGTCCAGTGAATTATAGCGGAGCGACTCTGCGTTTTCCCGAGGGCGAGGAGTTCAGCGTGTGGAGAACCCTGGTGCACCGGACATATCCGGTGGTGCACCGGACAGTCCGGTGCGCCAGACCAGGGTGCCTTCGGTTGTCCCTTTGCTCTTTTTGTTGAACCCTTTTCTTGGTCTTTTTATTGGCCTTTTGTGAACCTTTGGCACCTGTATAACTTATAGAGTAGAGCAAACTAGTTAGTCCAAATATTTGTGTTGGGCAATTCAACCACCAAAATTAGTTTAGGAAAAAGGTGTAAGCCTAATTCCCTTTCAATCTCCCCCTTTTTGGTGATTGATGCCAACACAAACCAAAGCAAATATAGGAGTGCAGAATTTGAACTAGTTTGCATATTGTAAGTGCAAAGGTTGCTTGAAATTGAGCCAATATAAATACTTACTAGATATGCATGGATTGTTTCTTTATTTTTAACATTTTGGACCACGCTTGCACCACATGTTTTGTTTTTGCAAATTCTTTTTGTAAATCATTTTCAAAGTCCTTTTGCAAAGTAGTCAAAGGTAAACGAATAAGATTTTGCTAAGCATTTTCAAGTTTTGAAATTTTCTCCCTTTGTTTCAAATGCTTTTCCTTTGACTAAACAAAACTCCCCCTCAATAAATTCTCCTCTTAGTGTTCAAGAGGGTTTTAAGATATTAATTTTGAAAATACCACGTTCTCCCCTTTTTGAACACAATAAGGTACCAATTTGAAATTTACCAATTGAAAATCATGTTAAAACTAGGGTGGTGGTGCGGTCATTTTGCTTTGGGCTCATACTTTCTCCCCCTTTGGCATGAATCGCCAAAAACGGATACTTTGAGTGAGATATAAGCCCTTAGTGACTACTTTCTCCCCTTTGGCAAATAAAATATATGAGTGAAGATTATACCAAAGATGGAGAGATGCTCGGAGCGACAGCGAAGAATGAGTGATAGAGTGGAGTGGAAGCCTTGGTTTTCGCCGAAGACTCCAATTGCCTTTCAATATACCTATGACTTGGTTTGAAATACACTTGAAAACACATTAGTCATAGCATATATAAAAGAGACATGATCAAAGGTATACTTATGAGCTATGTGTGCAACTTAGCAAAAGAAATTCCTGGAATCAAGAATATTGAGCTCATGTCTAAGTTTGGTAAAAGTTTGTTCATCTAGTGGCTTGGTAAAGATATCGGCTAATTGATCTTTAGTGTTAATGTATGCAATCTCGATATCCCCCTTTTGTTGGTGATCCCTAAGAAAATGATACCGAATGGCTATGTGTTTAGTGCGGCTATGCTCAACGGGATTATCCGCCATGCGGATTGCACTCATTATCACATAGAAGTGGAACTTTGGTTAATTTGTAACCATAGTCCCGCAGGGTTTGCCTCATCCAAAGCAATTGCGCGCAACAATGGCCTGCGGCAATTTACTCGGCTTCGGCGGTAGAAAGAGCGACCGAATTTTGCTTCTTAGAAGCCCAAGACACCAAGGATCTTCCCAAGAACTGGCAAGTCCCCGATGTGCTCTTTCTATTAATCTTACACCCTGCCCAATCGGCATCCGAATAACCAATCAAATCAAATGTGGATCCCCGAGGGTACCAAAGCCCAAACTTAGGAGTATAAGCCAAATATCTCAAGATTCGTTTTACGGCCGTAAGGTGAGATTCCTTAGGGTCGGATTGGAATCTTGCACACATGCATACAGAAAGCATAATATCCGGTCGAGATGCACATAAATAGAGTAATGAACCAATCATTGACCGGTATACCTTTTGATCCACGGACTTACCTCCCGTGTCGAGGTCGAGATGCCCATTTGTTCCCATGGGTGTCTTGATGGGTTTGGCATCCTTCATCCCAAACTTGTTAAGAATGTCTTGTGTATACTTTGTTTGGCTTATGAAGGTGCCCTCTTGGAGTTGCTTGACTTGAAATCCTAGAAAATACTTCAACTCCCCCATCATAGACATCTCGAATTTCTGTGTCATGATCCTACTAAATTCCTCACATGTAGATTCGTTAGTAGACCCAAATATAATATCATCAACATAAATTTGGCATACAAACAAATCATTGTCAAGAGTTTTAGTGAATAAAGTAGGATCGGCCTTGCCGACTTTGAAGCCATTAGCAATAAGGAAATCTCTTAGGCATTCATACCATGCTCTTGGGGCTTGCTTGAGCCCATAAAAGCCTTAGAGAGCCTATAGACATGGTTAGGGTACTCGCTGTCTTCAAAGCCAGGAGGTTGCTCAACATAGACCTCTTCCTTGATTGGTCCATTGAGGAAGGCACTCTTCACGTCCATTTGGTAAAGCTTGAAGCCATGGTAAGTAGCATAGGCCAATAATATATGAATTGACTCAAGCCTAGCTACGGGTGCATATGTTTCACCAAAATCCAAACCTTCGACTTGAGAGTATCCCTTGGCCACAAGTCGAGCTTTGTTCCTTGTCACCACACCATGCTCGTCTTGCTTGTTGCGGAAGACCCATTTGGTTCCTACAACATTTTGATTAGGACGTGGAACCAAATTCCATACCTCGTTTCTAGTGAAGTTGTTGAGCTCCTCTTGCATCGCCACCACCCAATCCGAATCTTGTAGTGCTTCCTCTACCCTGTGTGGCTCAATAGAGGAAACAAACGAGTAATGCTCACAAAAATGTGCAACACGAGATCTAGTGGTTACCCCCTTATGGATGTCGCTGAGGATGGTGTCGACGGGGTGATCTCGTTGGATTGCTTGGTGGACTCTTGGGTGTGGCGGCCTTGGTTCTTCATCCTTCTCGTCTTGATCGTTTGCATCTCCCCCTTGATCATTGCCGTCATTTTGAGGTGGCTAATCTCTTTGACCTTCTCCTTCATCAACTTGAGCCTTGTCCTCATTTTGAGTTGGTGGAGATACTTGCGTGGAGGAGGATGGTTGATCTTGTGCATGTGGAGGCTCTTCGAATTCCTTAGGGCACACATCCCCAATGGACATGTTCCTTATCGCGATGCACGGAGCCTGTTCTTCACCTATCTCATCAAGATCAACTCGCTCTACTTGAGAGTCGTTAGTTTCATCAAACACAATGTCACAAGAAACTTCAACAAGTCCTGAGGACTTGTTAAAGACTCTATATGCCCTTGTGTTTGAGTCATATCCTAGTAAAAAGCCTTCTACAGTTTTAGGAGCAAATTTGGATTTTCTACTTCTTTTAACAAGAATAAAGCATTTGCTACCAAAAACTCTAAAATATGAAATGTTGGGCTTTTTACCGGTTAGGAGTTCATAGGATGTCTTCTTGAGGATTCAGTGTAGATATAACCGGTTGATGGCGTAGCAGGCGGTGTTGACCGCCTCGGCCCAAAACCGATCCGGTGTCTTGTACTCATCAAGCATGGTTCTTGCCATGTCCAATAGAGTTCGATTCTTCCTCTCCACTACACCATTTTGTTGTGGGGTGTAGGGAGAAGAGAACTCATGCTTGATGCCCTCCTCCTCAAGGAAGCCTTCAATCTGTGAATTCTTGAACTCCGTCCCGTTGTCGCTTCTAATTTTCTTGATCCTCAAGCCGAACTCATTTTGAGCCCGTCTCAAGAATCCCTTTAAAGTCTCTTGGGTTTGAGATTTTTCCTGCAAAAAGAACACCCAAGTGAAGCGAGAATAATCATCCACAATAACTAGACAGTACTTACTCCCGCCGATGCTTATGTAAGCAATCGGGCCGAATAAATCCATGTGTAGGAGCTCCAGTGGCCTGTCAGTCGTCATGATGTTCTTGTGTGGATGATGAATGCCAACTTGCTTCCCAGCTTGGCATGCGCTACAAATCCTGTCTTTCTCAAAGTGAACATTAGTTAATCCTAAAATGTGCTCTCCCTTTAGAAGCTTATGAAGATTCTTCATTCCAACATGGGCTAGTCGGCGATGCCAGATCCAACCCATGTTAGTCTTAGCAATTAAGCAAGTGTCGAGTTCAGCTCTATCAAAATCTACCAAGTATAGGTGACTCTCTAACACTCCCTTAAATGCTATTGAACCATCACTTCTTCTAAAGACAGTGACACCTATATCAGTAAATAGACAGTTGTAGCCCATTTGACATAACTGAGATACAGAAAGCAAATTGTAGTCTAATGAATCAACAATAAAAACATTGGAAATGGAATGGTCAGAAGATATAGCAATTTTACCCAAACCTTTGACCAAACCTTGGTTTCCATCCCCGAATGTGATAGCTCGTTGGGGATCTTGGTTTTTCTCATATGAGGAGAACATCTTTTTCTCCCCTGTCATGTGGTTTGTGCACCCGCTATCGATGATCCAACTTGAGCCCCCGGATGCATAAACCTACAAAACAAGTTTAGTTCTTGACTTTAGGTACCCAAACGGTTTTGGGTCCTTTGACATTAGAAACAAGAACTTTGGGTACCCAGACACAAGTCTTTGACTCCTTGTGTTTGCCCCCAACAAACTTGGCAACTACCTTGCCGGATTTGTTAGTCAGAATATAAGATGCATCAAAAGTTTTAAATGAAATGCTATGATCATTTGATGCACTAGGAGTTTTCTTCTTAGGCAACTTAGCATGGGTTGGTTGCCTAGAGCTAGATGTCTCACCCTTATACATAAAAGCATGATTAGGAGAAAAAGATTGGGAATTGAAACATCACTAATATGAGAATCAACCTTAGCTAACAAATTAGCATTCTCACTTCTAAGGTTGTTAATGGTCTCATGGCATGTGCTTAGCTCACTAGATAGTTTTTCACAATTTTCTTTTTCTAGAGCATAAGCGTTCTTAACCTTAACATGCTTTTTATTTTCCTTGATTAGGAAGTCCTCTTGGGAGTCCAAGAGATCATCCTTTTCATGGATGGCACTAATTAGCTCATTTAGTTTTTCCTTTTGTTGCATGTTTAGGTCGGCAAAAAGGGTTCGCAAGTTATCCTCCTCATTACTAGCATTATCCTCATCGCTAGATGTTTCATATTTGGTGGAGGATCTTGATTTTACCTTCTTCCTTTTGCCATCCTTGGCCATGAGGCATTTGTGGCCGACGTCGGGGAAGAGAAGACCCTTGGTGACAACGATGTTGGCGGCATCCTCGTCGGAGGAGGAGTCGATGGAGCTCTCGTCGGAGTCCCACCCGCGGCATACATGGGCATCGCCGCCCTTCTTCTTGTGATATCTCTTCTTCTCCTTTCTTTTTCCCTTCTTGTCGTTGTCCCTGTCACTATCACTTGATAATGGACATTTAACAATAAAGTGACCGGGCTTACCACACTTGTAGCAAACTCTCTTGGAGCGGGGCTTATAATCTTTCCCCCTCCTTTGCTTGAGGATTTGGTGGAAGCTTTTGATGATGAGCGCCATTTCCTCATTGTCGAGCTTGGAGGCGTCGATGGGTGTTCGACTTGGAGTAGATTCCTCCTTCTTTTCTTCCGTTGCCTTGAATGCGACGGGTTGTGCTTCGGACGTGGAGGGACTGTCAAGCTCGTTGATCTTCTTTGAGCCTTTGATCATCAACTCAAAGCTCACAAAGTTACCTATAACTTCCTCGGGGGTCATTTGTGTATATCTAGGATTACCACGAATCAATTGAACTTGAGTAGGGTTAAGGAAAACAAGTGATCTTAGAATAACCTTAACCACTTCGTGGTCATCCCACTTTTTGCTCCCGAGGTTGCGCACTTGATTTACCAAGGTTTTGAGCCGGTTGTACATGTCTTGTGGCTCCTCCCCTTGGCGAAGATGGAAGCGACCGAGCTCCCCCTCGATTGTTTCCCGTTTGGTGATCTTGGTCACCTCATCTCCTTCGTGCGCGGTTTTTAGCACGTCCCAAATCTCCTTGGCGCTCTTCAATCCTTGCACCTTGTTATACTCCTCTCATATACTGGTGAGGAGTATAGTGGTGGCTTGGGAGTTGAAGTATAGTGGTGAGGAGTATAGTGGTGGCTTGGGAGTTGAAGTATAGTGGTGAGGTGTATAGTGGTGGCTTGGGAGTTGAAGTGCTCGATTTGAGCCACTTCGTCCTCATCATAATCTTCATCCCCTACGGATGGTACCTGAACACCAAACTCAACAAGATCCCATATACTTTTGTGGAGTGAGGTTAGGTGATATCGCATCATATCACTCCACCTAGCATAATCTTCACCATCAAATGTTGGTGGTTTGCCTAATGGGACGGAAAGTAAAGGTGTATGTTTATGAATGCGAGGGTAGCGTAGGGGGATCTTACTATACTTCTTGCGCTCTTGGCGCTTAGAAGTGATGGACGGCGCGTCGGAGCTGGAGGTCGACGTTGATGAAGTGTCGGTCTCGTAGTAGACCACTTTTCTCATCCTTTTGTGCTTGTCGCCTCTTCGATGCGACTTGTGGGAAGAGGATTTCTTCTCCTTCCCTTTGTTGGAGGAGTTTTTCTTCTCCTTCCTCTTGTTGTGGGACTCTTCCGATGAAGTCGACCCGTGGCTTGTAGTGGGCTTGTCGCCGGTATCCATCTCCTTTTTGGCGTGATCCCCCGACATCACTTCGAGCGGTTAGGCTCTAATGAAGCACCGGGCTCTGATACCAATTGAAAGTCGCCTAGAGGGGGGGTGAATTGTAATACTCAAAAGTGCAATAATGAGAATAGAGATAATCTCAGTAATTTGTGTCCTCTACTTATCATCACATGTGATCAACCCTAGTTATAAGTGGATAATTAACACAAAGAACACATAGATAACCTATGCATCATGCTGGAGTTTATTTGATTGTGCATTTGTGGATAATAAAAATAAAAGCATCAATAGCAATGTAATAATGTGCCCATGACATCCAAACCCTAAATTGAAAACAAAACCATGAAAATGGAGAAGGGAAGGAATAAATATTGTACAATGCAAAATAAATATATAAATAAATAAATTCCTCTCATTTTTGGGTATGTTAAAATTGCACTTATAATTTGTGGATAAACTTGACACAAGTTTGAATTCAAGTTAGAAACTCAAATTGAACTTGAGAATAAGAAAGAAAAGGGAAATCAGAAAAAGAAAAAGAATAAAAAACTACCTGGGCCGTGGAGCATCAATTCAGCCCAATTCCACTCCTCCACTCACGCGCGCGGCCCAAACCACCAAACCGGCGCTGACAAGTGGGCCCATCGGTCAGCCTCGCCCGCTACTTGCTCGCGCGGCCGCTTCCTTCGCTCCTTCGCTGACACGCGGGACCGCGCTGTCGGGTCTTCCCCTCCGCGGAGCTCGCGTTCGGGCGTAACAGAACCCGCGCGACTCGCTCGCACGAGCTCCAGCCCTCGCAACCGACTCCGAGCCCTCCCGGGTATAAAGCATCGCGCCGCCGCTCCTCATCCATCACTCCTATTTCCCTCGTCCCGACTTGCCCACCAGCACCGCCACCATCGCTGAGAAAAATCGGACCAGCCATCGTCCGATTCGTGGTTAAGGAGCGCTCGGACATCCGCGGGGCGTTCCAGAGCTTCGTCGGGTCGAGCAGGTTAGGGCCAGGACTTCGCCTTCGGCAGATTGCGCGAGGTCGACCTTGAATTGCTCGTCGTCGCTGCATCTTCGCCATGCGCCGCCTGGACGCGTGGGCAGGGCCGTCACCGCTTCATACCGAGGTAATGCGCCCACCAGCGGATTCGCCTTGACCTCCTCTACGTGTAGCGCTAGGGCAATTGGTACGGGGTGCTCGGATTGAGCGGGACAGTTGTCACCGGCGGATCTCCGCCGCGTGTGGGGCGCGCCGCCGTACTCTGGCGAGGCAGGGAGGTGGAAGATGGCCGCGGAACGTCCATCCGGTGATCTACGACTGAGATTAAAACCTGCGTAACGTTTCGCGTTGGGTCGGTCTAGAGTGTTGATCAGCGATCGGATGACTCCGGGTATGGGTGTGATCTCCACCGTTGGATCAACATCTGGTGGTCCTTGTAGCGTACTGGTTTAATAAATGTAGATCTAATCTAGGCCGTAGGTGTGAGATCGTGCGGCTGAGATCTCTCGATACCCCCTTCGTGGGTACACTTTACAAAAGAAACCACGTGCTTTTAGAATTTAGAACCCGCAGTCCACCTGGTGGGTCGTTTGAGTCTTAGGATTAGTTGCACCTGGGCCCCTGGCTTTTCTGGGTATTGAGGCGCCATCCAGAGAAGGGTAAATCAGATTAAATGAATTGGGAAAATGCATTTTTAATACAAAACAATTCCTAGAACTTAATTAATTCATAGAAAATCCATGTGAGCTCCAAATTGAACCATTCCAGTTTCTAAAATTTTGTAATAATATTCTCTATCACCTAGTGTCTCTGTTTTGACATGAAAACAGTAAGAAAATTTATTTATCATTTAATCCTATTTTAATCACATTAAACCTTAGGAAATTCATAACTTGAATTCTATAACTCCAAATTTAGTGATTCCAGTTCCTATGATGTCATTTTAATGTGTAGATTTTTACTGTATATTTTATTTATATGTTTGGTGTGATGTTGATTTTGGCTATACTATGTATGTATTGTGTTGATGCGAATAGACGAGCAAGCCACTATGGAAACTGAGGTTCAACAAGTAGAAGTAGCTGAGCAGGAGCTCATTGAAGGCAAGTTGTGCCCTTGATCACTTACTTTTCCCAGCCATGTTCTTATTAATTTTAATGATCTGCATAGGTTAATTTTGATGGGATCCTTTAGGTTACCCTAGTTTTGGTTATCTTTATACCTTGTTCACCACTGAAATATTTTTGGGTAGTACTTGCTATTGCTTTATGTGGATTGGGTATGGAGATATACTATTCATGATTGCTCTGTTATTATCTTGTTATTATTACTGTTCATGTTAAGATCATTAAATTAATGAGAACATGGAGCGACCACCCGGGAAAACAGTGCTACCACAAGGGTATAATGGGACGCCCTTGGCTGATTAACTAGGAAAGCTAGTGGAGGTCTTCCTTACCCGAAAGGGGCAAGGGCAGTAGGGGAGTGGTCAGTGTAGGGACGTCCTTGGTTGATTTTGCTGCGATGGCGGTCAGGCAAGAACCCTGCATTGGAGCTTCCTATAAACTGTAGCGGGATTTCTAAAGCTAGTGGAACTTTGTAAAGGCCTCGTAGTGTTACCCTGCCTCGCCTCCTCGGTAGAGGTGTATGGGATTGGCCGTATCTTGGCAGATGGGTAACATGACTTGTGGGTAAAGATGCGCAACCTCTGCAGAGTGTAAAACTGGTATACTAGCCGTGCTCACGGTCACGAGCGGCTCGGACCCTCACATGATTAATTTATGGAACTTAAATTTAATTTGACATTTGCATCGCATTTGGGATTATTTTATTATTACTTTTCTTTATTATTATTAAGGTTTGGTATTTACTTACACTTAGTAATTGCTAATAAAATTTTGACCAACTTATAAAAGCAATGCTCAGCTTCAGCCTTCATTCCATTGATCAGCCTTACACTTCATGACTCCCACCTTTGGTGAGATCATGTCACATTATTCCCCACGACTTGTTGAGCTATGAACGTATGCGAGCTCACTCTTGCTGTCTCACACCCCCCCCACAGGAGAAGAACAGGTGGTCGAAGAGGAGCCGCCTAACTCTGAGCCATTCGACTTGATCTAGATGGCGTTTCTCAGTCGACATTGGCGCCAACGATCCTTAGTTCGTTTTATGTTTATCCTTTTATTTTGTATTAAGTCTTCCGCTATGTAATAAGTACTCTGATGTTATTGTGACATTTATCTCTATACACTCTGTTATTATATATGTTGTCTCCTTTGGTGCATGTATGAGATGCACCCAGCTTTGTCCTTTAAAACCGGGTGTTACAGAAGTGGTATCAGAGGAAATGTTGACTGTAGGACGAAACCTAGATAGAAATGGACAAAACCCTTACCTACTTATCTTATTCTGATTCATTCTACACTTACCTTACTCTAATTCTTTCTACACTCATCTTGATCTTGTCTCACCTTCTACTGTTCTACTCTGATCATTCTTACCTTTTCTACTCTTAGACAAGATGGATTTCACACCTTGGAATCCCTACCCCTATGACATTTTAAGAGATAGGAAGCCTAAGACAAAATTAAAACTATTTTCTCTATTAAAAATGTTGGTTGATTGTTCTGATGATCAATGTCTGATTTGCTTCTTTGATTGATTGAAATATTATATATGGACATCTTAGCATGTGCCAGCGTAAGGTAACAAATTAGCTATGGTAGGTAAAACATTAAACTGCTTAGCTAATAAATCCCCCAAAGTAACATGATTCGTAATTACTTGCCTTGTCTACTGCTCTCTCTTACAATATGTATCTAACTCAGATGGTCAATACCAGGAGGGGTGGTGGAATTGATTTGCCTCCTAATCAACACACTCGAAGGATATATAGACAACCTCAGCCACAGCCAGCAGGGATGAATCCTCCTAATCCTCCACCAGGCGGAGTCGATCCACTGATGGCAGCTCAGATTGCGGTGATGCAGCAAATGGCGGACACTATGGCTGATATGCGTGCCCAGATGCAGCAAGAACGCCAGGAAATGTGTCAGGAAAGAGAAGATATACGCCAGGAGTTGCGCCAGGAGAGAGAGGAGATACGCCAAGAAAGGAGGGCGCAACAACAGCAGCTGCAACAACAACTTCAACAATAGCAACAACAGCAGCTGCAACAACAACTTCAACAACAGCAACAACAGCAACAAGTGCCATTGCCTCCACCACCGCCACCAGTTCCACCTCGTGATAAGCACCGGGAGTTTATGAGTCATAAGCCACCAACCTTCGCCAGCTCGCCAGATCCACTTGATGCAGATGATTGGCTGAAAGCAATTGAGAAGATGCTCAACATTGCCCAATGCTCAGACAGAGAGAAAGTTCTTTATGCCTCGGGTCGTCTGACGGGTCCTGCTACTGACTGGTGGGATTCTTATACTGCTGCCCACGATGCTGCTGATACTATTACTTGGGCAGAGTTCAGTACACAGTTCAGAAACTACCATATTCCAGCTGGTATGATAAAGATCAAGAAGAAGGAGTTTCTGTCATTGAAGCAAGGCAACATGTCAGTCAGCGAGTACAGAGACAAATTTATTCAGCTGTCGAGATATGCTCCAGAGGAAGTTGCTGAGGATGAGAGGAAGCAGGAGCACTTTATTGAAGGACTTAATGGACCCTTGCAGTATGCACTGGTTGCACACACCTTTCCATCATTTCAGAGGCTACTGGATAAGGCTCTTGCTATTGAACACAAGCGTGTTCAACTAGGTGATTTGAAGAGGAAGGCTATCTCGCAGGGACATGATGGCAGCTGTGTTCGTCCCCGCTACCTTCCACCACAGGGTACACCGACTCGACCAAGAGGGCCACGTACAGCTCAGTATGCTCCACAGGGGTCTCCACGGACACCTACTCGACAGGCTACCCCCACTGGCACCCCGACGAAGTTTTCAGGACAGAGTTCAGGCACTACTTGTTTCAAGTGTGGGAAGACTGGTCATTATGCAAATGTCTGCCCACAGAGGATTGCTACCACTCCAGTTCAGAACAGGCAGCAAACTCCAGGATCTGGCAAAGGATATTCTATTGCCAAAGTTAATCAAGTCAGCGTTGATGCTACTCCGGATGGTGGGGACATCGTACTTGGTATGTTTTATGTTAATGCAATTCCTGCAACCATATTATTTGATTCTGGTGCTACACATTCATTCATGTCTGCTAGATATGCCAACACAAATGAAATACCACTGCTAAATATGAGAAAACCCATGATAGTAATTACACCTAAAGGGCCTGTTGAGGCAAATCAAATGACACGTAGATTGACATTGGCCATTATGGGTAGAGAATTTGGAGCTACTGCTATAATATTAGAGTCAAGCAGTATAGATCTGATCCTTGGTATGTCATGGCTAAGAAAGGCAAAGGCCGTTATAGCATGTGGTAGAGGTACCGTAGAGCTCACTACCACTAAAGGAGAAAGATTTCAAGTTAATATTGCAGTAACCTCCTCATCCATGCGTGCAATGTTCTTTATACCTGAGGAGTTTGTTGGAGATAACATCTGGGTGGTTAGAGATTTTCCGGATGTCTTTCCAGAGGAGTTACCAGGGATGCCACCAGATAGGGAAGTTGAGTTTGTGATTGATCTTTTACCTGGAACTGCCCCTATTTCTAAGCGACCATACAGGATGGCTGTAGAAGAATTGAAGGAGCTTAAGAAGCAGTTAACTGAGTTACAAGAAGCGGGGTACATTCGTCCGAGTTCCTCACCTTGGGGAGCACCGGTGTTATTTGTGCAGAAGAAGGATGGATCGCAACGGATGTGCGTGGACTATAGATCACTTAATGATGTCACAGTGAAGAACAAGTATCCATTACCCCGTATTGAGGATTTGTTTGATCAGATGAGAGGAGCCAGGGTATTCTCGAAGATTGATCTCCGATCGGGATATCATCAGATGAAGATTAGACCATCAGATATTCCTAAGACGGCTTTCTCAACCCGATATGGATTATATGAGTTTACTGTTATGTCATTTGGATTAACCAATGCACCAGCTTATTTCATGAATTTGATGAACAAAGTGTTTATGGAGTATTTGGACAGATTCGTCGTGGTGTTTATCGACGATATTCTGATCTATTCTAGGAATGAAAATGATCATGAACAACATCTAAGGTTGGTGCTACAGAAGTTACGAGATAATCAACTCTACGCTAAGTTCAGCAAGTGCGAGTTTTGGATTGACAAGGTACCATTCCTTGGTCATATTATTTCTAATGGAGGAATAGCAGTGGATCCTGCTAAAGTGAAGGAGATAATGGAGTGGAGAGTGCCCACTACGGTTACGGAGATTCGGAGCTTTTTGGGACTCACAGGATATTATCGGAGATTTATTGAAGGGTTCTCTAAAATTGCTAAGCCTATGACATTGCTTCTGGAAAAAGGAAGAGAATTCAAGTGGGATGAGAAGTGCCAAGAAAACTTTGATCAATTGAAGGAGAAACTAATGTCACCACCAGTATTGGTTATGCCAGATCTACAGAAGGGATTTGACATTTATTGTGATGCATGTGGCCAAGGACTTGGATGTGTGCTCATGCAAGAAGGACATGTGATTGCCTATGCATCTCGTCAGTTGCGAAAGCATGAACTGAACTACCCCACCCATGACTTGGAACTGGCTGCCATTGTGCATGCACTTAAGATTTGGAGACACTACATCCTGGGAACTAAGTGCCAAGTATACACGGATCATAAGAGTTTGAAGTACATATTCACTCAGAAGGATCTCAACCTTAGGCAACGCCGTTGGTTGGAGCTTATTAAGGATTATGATTTGGAGATTCACTATCACCCAGGCAAGGCAAATTTGGTTGCAGATGCCTTGAGTCGGAAGGAGCATGTTCACTCCGCTTTCGTTGTCCAGCTACTTGATGAATTAGCAAAAGATTTTGAGAGGCTCAACCTGGGAATTGTTACACATACAGAAGGAGTTACCATTGAATTGGAACCTACCTTGGAGCAAGAAATTCGTAAAGGTCAGATTGGTGATGCCAAAATCCAAGAGATCAAAGATCTGATAAAAGAGGGTAGATGCCCAGAGTTCACGGAGGATGAGCAAGGCACGATATGGTTCAAGAATCAGATATGTGTTCCCGATATTGATAGTCTTCGGGAAACCATATTGAAGGAGGCACATGACTCAGTTTATTCTATCCACCCTGGGAGTACTAAGATGTATCAGGATTTGAAGCAAAGGTATTGGTGGCATGGATTGAAGAGAGATGTGGCTGCACATGTGGCTATGTGCTATGTGTGCCAAAGAGTTAAGGCTGAACACCAGAGGCCAGCCGGACTACTGCATCCACTGAAGATACCCGAGTGGAAATGGGAAGAGATTGGCATGGACTTCATTGTTGGATTACCCTGCACATCTGCTGGATATGATTCTATATGGGTGATTGTGGATAGGCTAACTAAAGTAGCCCACTTTATTCCAGTGAGGACCACATATTCAGGGGCTAAGTTGGCAGAGTTGTACATGGCACGGATTGTTTGCCTACATGGTGTGCCAAAGAAGATTGTGTCAGACCGGGGATCACAGTTTACCTCTCGATATTGGAAGAAGTTGCATGAGTCATTGGATACGAGATTGAATTTTAGTTCGGCTTACCATCCACAGACTTATGGGCAGACTGAGAGGACTAACCAAGTGCTTGAGGATATGTTAAGAGCTTGTGCTCTTAAGCATGGTGGTAGTTGGGATAAGAGTCTACCATATGCGGAGTTCTCTTACAATAATAGCTATCAGGCCAGTTTGAAGATGTCACCGTTTGAGGCTTTGTATGGCAGAAAGTGCAGGACCCCATTGTATTGGGATCAAACTGGTGAAAGGCAGTTGTTTGGGCCTAAGATTATACAAGAGGCAGAAGAACAAGTTCAGCAAATAAGGGAGAATTTGAGAACTGCACAGTCCAGGCAGAAAAGTTATGTTGATACCCGGAGAAGACTGCTTGAGTTTAAAGAGGGATATTATGTCTATTTGAAAGTGTCACCACTCCGGGGTATGAGAAGGTTCAAAGTCAAAGGAAAGTTGTCCCCTTGCTTTATTGGACCCTTCTTAATCTTAAAGCGAGTGGGAGAGGTTGCATATCAATTGGAATTACCAGATCATCTCGCAGATGTTCATGATGTATTCCATGTGTCTCAGCTGAAGAAATGTCTCAGGGTACCCGAGGAACAATTACCAATGGAAGACCTTAATGTTCAAGATGACCTGACTTATGCTGAGTACCCCATCAAGATTCTTGATACATTGACTCGAGTTACAAGGAATAAGGTTATAAAGATGTGCAAAGTTCAATGGAGTCACCACGGTGAAGATGAAGCAACTTGGGAAAGAGAAGAAGAGCTTCGTATAGATTTTCCCCCACCTTTTCCCTAGATCTTCCTAAATCTCGAGGACGAGATTATTTTTAAGGGGGGTAGGATTTGTAATACTCAAAAGTGCAATAATGAGAATAGAGATAATCTCAGTAATTTGTGTCCTCTACTTATCATCACATGTGATCAACCCTAGTTATAAGTGGATAATTAACACAAAGAACACATAGATAACCTGTGCATCATGCTGGAGTTTATTTGATTGTGCATTTGTGGATAATAAAAATAAAAGCATCAATAGCAATGTAATAATGTGCCCATGACATCCAAACCCTAAATTGAAAACAAAACCATGAAAATGGAGAAGGGAAGTGTAACACTCCTGGTGTTACTATAACTAAAACTTGAGCATGACATCATAGCATTGGTATTGCATATGTTTGATACACTTAGAGTGCATTCACTAGGCAAAAATTTCAAACAAGTTGTATTGTTTTAATGTTTTGCAAATAGGACCCTGGATAGGAAGCTTTAACCCTAAATAGGTATTAAAAAGGTAAAACTTAACCCAAGTTGAGAAAATCTAAATACTTTAGGGGAAAGAGTTATAAATGTCCCCAAAAACCAAGTTGAGTCACATTTATACCCCTGGGATACCAGAAACCCTAATTGGAACCCTGGAAAACCCTAAAACCAAACCCTAGGGGCTTATGTGCAAAATTAGTCCACTTTTGGGCTAAAGTGAAAAAACCAAGTCAAATAGGTTTCTTAAGTCCTTTGATTCACAAATGTGTGGACTTGTAAGCCAAATATTGAGTTTTGGACTAAAATGCAAAATGGACCTCATTTGAGTTCTATACTAAGTCTGAAATTCAGTGTTGAAGGCTCCACTTTGGGGCTTTGTAACTTTCAAAGCATAGGGTTTTTGCCCTAGGTCACCACATCAAAGTTGAAGACCAATTATAGGAGAAGAACTTTGCTAAAGAGTGTGAGCTCAGTTGTTATGAGAAATTTGGAGAAAAACCCAATCAAAGTTTGACTGTCAGGCTAGTTTCATTCCGAAATTCAGCCTTTCAGTGTAACAGGGTCGACTTTGAGTGTGAATTAAACCTTGACCCAGTGCTCAAATAAGTTTCATTCCTATAGTCGAGTTGTAGCTGGTATGTAGCGCTACAACTTTGGTGCAGAGCCTTGGATGAGTTGTTAAGGAAAATTTAGAGAAAATGAAGCTTCAATATGCGCTGTCAAGTTCGTCTGACTGAAATTCCTGATGGTACAGTGCCCTAACCGGATCAGATCGACCGCCGTAGAAAAGATCTCCCCGCCGGCGACCTCTTTGCCGGGATTGGTGCCGCGGCCGTGTGGATGTTGCTCACCTTGCAAAGATCTCCCCGTGGATAAACTTGGAGCACTGTGGCCACTCGATCACCTCTCCCCTTACCGGCGACGTGGTCGCACGGCCATCACCGGCGTGCCGCCGTTCCTTGCTGTTATGCCACGCCGTTGGTCGTCTTACCACGTCGCAGTCGGTTACTATACGCCGTCCTTCTTTTATCTAAGGCCTTGCCACGCCATAGGACACGTAACCGCGCGCCAAGCTTCTTCCCCGTCTCCGGCCGCCAACACATCGCGGTCAAATTGAGAGCCACCGCCCCCGGAGTCTATAAATCCAGTGCACCGTCAGCTTCGTGATGTACTCCAGCGTCTAGCGCACCCTTCTGCACCTCCAATCCTCCACCAGAAAGCCTCAATTCGAGATTTCCCCCAAAACGCTCAGGAACACCGCACAACTCGACCTCGCCGTGGTCAGCCCGATTCAGGTCCAATCTTACCCTCGGTTTCCTTGTTTCAACATCCTTGCTTGCTCTTGATGCTCATCGACCCGTTAAATCGAATTAGACCGCCATGAATCGACGGGAACGCACTCATCCGTCCGCCATGCTCTCGGTCACCGTGGCCAGAGCTCAGTAGTTGGTCGTTCGTGCAATTAGGTTAGGGGAAATGCTCAGGCTAGCTCCGATTTGGTGTCCACCGCTCGGGAGCGCCGGTCATGGCCCCGTTCGGCCGGTCTGCTGGCTCGCCGGAGCACGGCCGCGCATGAACGGCGTCGTGGACTTCCAGTCGTAAATAGGTAGAAACGCAGGGGCCTTTTTGTAATGGTCAGTGACTTGGTTAAACAGTGAAATAACCTGTTTTCAGTTAGCCAGAAACGCGGGGGTCGTTCTGCAAAACCGCCAGGGCGCGGGCGCGCGCGGGCGCGTTTTGCCCTGGACCTGGGCCGTCTGGGCCAGAATCGGCCCAGTTCTATTTAATCCTTTTTCTTTTTCTTTTTCCAGCAGAGCCAAAATAATTATAGAAAAATATAGAAAAATGCTAAAATTGTGAAACTAATTTTCCTAGGCTTGTTATTTTCTCTAGTATTTAGTAAAAATAGTTTTGTGATTTTTAATGGAAATAAGAAATTTTAGGGTATTTAAAGTAGTTAAAAGTATTAGTTATGGATTTTTAGAAAATAAATGGTAAGTCCAAAAATGTCCAAACTTTTTATGGGCACTTAAACCAATATTTAGAAGCCTTGGGTAGAATTTGGGTTGGTTTGGACCTTGTTTGATCACTAAACCCAAAACCAACCCCCTGCCCTATGAACTCCTTTACTGACTCCGGAAATCCTAGGTTCTCGGAGTACCGTGAAGGAAAGTTGTACTCAAGACTTAGATAATAAGTTTATATTATCTTCGCATCCTCATGAGCATCCCATGGCATCCATTCTTATGCATATATATGGTTATGTTAGAACACGAAGAAGAAGAAGAAGTCACTGAAGAGGGGACTCCACCAACCTCAGATCCTCAAGCAGGCAACTGCTTTTATTTCGATATTTGTGGATCCGAGCAGGACTCACCTGATAACAAAGGAAAGCCCCGGTGCATTTGCCACCTCCTTGTGTTTTAAAAATCTTTTTCACTTGCTTGATGCATTAGGTGATAGGAGTTGATTGCTAAAACAATTCCTGCATTACCTTCCTTGAATTTGATTACCTTCCTTGATCACCTGTTTTACAAAAGCTTTTTGATGCTTAGCTTTGCTTTAGAAAAACAAAAGGTTTTGTTTTTACAAAAGATGCTGTGGCAAAAGTGGGTGGGATGTTTTCAAAAAAATAAAACTTGATGGTGGATCCATCATGGCCGTGATGGGTTCAACATCGGAAAAGATGTACCTCTGCCAGGTACCAAACTTTGGGTTTGAAATGATTAAGCTGAGACCGAGCGGGTGACTTGCACGAGAAAGGAGTCTCGGTGTAGTGTCTCCGTCTGAGTCGATTAAGGACCTTGTCGATGTAGGCCTGCTGACCGAGGACCCTTTAACTGGTCACATGCCTCGTCATGGGTAAGCCTTGCCTCGGGCAGACTAAGGCCAGAATAAGATAACACGGAATGGGCGTGGAGCGGTGGCGAGAGTAGTGTGTACCCTCCGTGGCAAGAGGCTGGACGGTGGTGTATCTGTGCTCTCGGTTCGCGTGAACCTGATCTGGTCTTAAGAACCCCGGTGGCGGGTTGACATATGCAAGGGTTAAGTGCTACATATGTCGTGTGATTGGAGATCCTCAGCTGAGTATAAATCGATTCGGATCGCCGTACCTCCGCGGTTATGGAGACTTGGCCACTGACTTACACGTAGCATTCCACTAAAGATGATGGGTTTTTGTTAAGAAATTGGCTAGTGCAGGACCAGTGATTGAACTAGGGTAGAAAGAACTCTAGTGCAGGTAATTTTACTTAACTTGACAAATAAAATTGGATTTCTAAGGATCCACTTTAGTAAGCATTTCTGCAAAACAGAGTCTTGATTATTGAAAAGCCTTACCTTGACTCCCATATAACCAGCATACCCTTGAGAGTCTTTTCTTTAGTCGGGTAAGACTTGCTGAGTAATTCCATACTCAGGGTTTATCCCTTCGTTGTTTTTAGGTGAGGAAGTAGCAGACTTTTGCTGCTTCTGTGCCAAGGTGGTTCCCAAAGAAGAAAAACAAGACTGAAGTGCGGGAGGACTCGGTCCTCCACCTAGGATCTTTTTCTTATAGCTTATCGGGAGGAGTCAGTGCCTCCCTTGGTTTGTATAATATTACTTCTATGCACTCACTTTTAGTCTGGTCTGTAATAAAATAACTCGAGCTTGCTTTTGAAATAAATGTAAGTTTATGTAATTCGCTTCCGCATTTCTTTATCTCCGATGTTCTGTAATGTCTGCAAGACGGGTGAAACGTTCCTGGTGAGGTAGGGAAAGATACCGAGCTTGTCAAGTGACTTAGGAACATCTACAGGGTGTCTGAGGTCTATTAGACAAGGACAACTGTAGGTGGGCCTAATTACTTGGGAGGTTCCGTCTCAGGAAGGAATAAATATTGTACAATGCAAAATAAATATATAAATAAATAAATTCCTCTCATTTTTGGGTATGTTAAAATTGCACTTATAATTTGTGGATAAACTTGACACAAGTTTGAATTCAAGTTAGAAACTCAAATTGAACTTGAGAATAAGAAAGAAAAGGGAAATCAGAAAAAGAAAAAGAATAAAAAGCTACCTGGGCCGTGGAGCATCAATTCGGCCCAATTCCACTCCTCCACTCACGCGCGCGGCCAAAACCACCAAACCGGCGCCGACAAGTGGGCCCATCGGTCAACCTCGCCCGCTACTTGC
Organism: Zea luxurians; assembly: GCA_029449295.1. Taxonomy (NCBI): domain Eukaryota; kingdom Viridiplantae; phylum Streptophyta; class Magnoliopsida; order Poales; family Poaceae; genus Zea; species Zea luxurians. Next base: position 16,228,968 of record JAOPSE010000039.1, read on the forward strand.
TCGTGCGGCCGCTTCCTTCGCTCCATCGCTGACACGCGGGACCGCGCTGTCAGGTCTTCCCCTCTGCGGAGCTCGCGTTCGGGCGTAACAGAACCCGCGTGACTCGCTCGCACGAGCTCCAGCCCTCGCAACCGACTCCGAGCCCTCCTGGGTATAAAGCATCGCGCCGCCGCTCCTCATCCATCGCACCTATTTCCCTCGTCCCGACTTGCCCACCAGCACCGCCACCATCGCTGAGAAAAATCGGACCCGCCGCCGTCCGATTCGTGGTTAAGGAGCGCTCGGACATCCGCGGGGCGTTCCAGAGCTTCGTCGGGTCGAGCAGGTTAGGGCCAGGACTTCGCCTTCGGCAGATTGCGCGAGGTCGACCTTGAATTGCTCGTCGTCGCTGCATCTTCGCCGTGCGCCGCCTGGACGCGTGGGCAGGGCCGTCACCGCTTCATACCGAGGTAATGCGCCCACCAGCGGATTCACCTTGACCTCCTCTACGCGTAGCGCTAGGGAAATTGGTACGGGGTGCTCGGATTGAGCGGGACAGTTGTCACCGGCGGATCTCCGCCGCGTGTGGGGCGCGCCGCCGTACTCTAGCGAGGCACGGAGGTGGAAGATGGCCGCGGAACGTCCATCCAGTGATCTACGGTGTGACGGAACCTCCCAAGTAATTAGGCCCACCTACAGTTGTCCTTGTCCAACGGACCTCAGACAACCCTATAGGTGCCCCTGAACTACTTGACAAGTTCGGTATCTTTCCTTACCTTTCCAGGAACGTTTCACCCGTCATGCAGACATTACAGAACATCGGAGGTAAAGAAATGCGGAAGCGATTACATAAGCTTACATTTATTAAAAAGTAAGATCATGTTGTTTATTACAGACCAGGAATATATAACGAGTGCAGAGTATTATTATTACACATACCAAGGGAGGCAAAAACTCCTCCCGACAGTTATTACACAGAAGTCTTAATGGAGGATCCTTTCCTCCCGCACTTCACTCTTGCTTTTCTTCATTAGGAACCACCTTGGTATAGAAACAACAAAAGTTTGTTGTCTCCTCACCTAAAAACAACGGGGAAATAAACCCTGAGTATGGAATTACTCAGCAAGACTTACCCGACTAAAGAAAAGACTCTCAAGGGTATGCTGGCTAGAGGGATTCAAGGAATGGCCTGTCAAGAATCAAAGACTCTGTTTTGCAGAAATGCTTACTACGAGTGGATCCTTAAAATCCAATTTTATTGTCAGGTTAAGTAACATTACCTGCAGCTAGGGTTCTTTCTACCCTAGTTCAATCACTTTACCTGCACTAGCCAATTTTCTTATCAACCCTTCATCTTCACTGGATTGCTACGTGTAAGTCAGTGGCCAAGTCTCCATAACCGCGGAGGTACGGCGATCCGAATCGATTATACTCAGCTGAGGATCTCCGATCACACGACATATGTAGCACTTAACCCTTGCATATGTCAACCCGCCACCGGGTTTCTTAAGACCAGATCAGGTTCACGCAAACCGAGAGCACAGATACACCATCGTCCGGCCTCTTGCCATGGAGGGTACACGCTACTCTCGCCACCGCTCCACGCCCATTTCGTGTTATCTTATTCTGGCCTTAGTCCACCCGAGGCAAGGCTTACCCATGACGAGGCATGTGACCAGTTAAAGGGTCCTCGGTCAGCAGGCTTACATCGAGACGACCCTTAATCGACTCAGACGGAGACACTACACCGAGACTCTCTTTCTCGTGCAAGTCACCCGCCCGGTCTCAGCTTAATCATTAACCCCAAAGGTTGGTACCTGGCAGAGGTACATCTTTTCCGATGTTGGACCCATCATGGCCATGATGGATCCACCATCAAGTTTTGTTTTCAAAAACATCCCATCCACTTTTGCCAAATCATCTTTTGTAAAAACAAAACATTTTGTTTTCTAAAGCAATGCTAAGCTTCAAAAATCTTTTGTAAAACAGGTGATCAAGGAAGGTAATGCAGGAATTGTTTTAGCAATCAACTCCTATCACCTAATGCATCAAGCAAGTGAAAAAGATTTTTAAAACACAAGGAGGTGGCAAATGCACCGGGGCTTGCCTTTGTTAACAGGTGAGTCTGGCTCGGATCCGCAAATATCAAAGTAAAAGCAGTTGCCTGCTTGAGAATCCGAGGGTGGTGGTGTCCTTTCTTCGGTGATTTCCTCTTCTTCTTGTTCTAATCATAACCATGCAAATATATAAGAATGGATGCCAAGGGATGCTCATGAGGGTACAAAGATTATATATACTTATTATCTAAGTCTTGAATACAACTTTCCTTCACGGTACTCCGAGAACTTAGGGTTTCCGGAGTCAGTAAAGGAGTTCATAGGGCAGGGGGGGTGTTTTGGGGTTTGGTGATCAAACAAGGTCCAAATCAACCCAAATTCTACCCAAGGCTTCTAAATAATATGAGGAACTCATATAAAAATTTTGAGCATTTTTGGGATTACTATTTATCTTTTAAAAATCCAAAACTACTACTTTTAACTACTTTAAATGCCTTAAAATTCCTTATTTAACCTAAAAATCACAAAACTATTTTTATTAAATTCTAGGGAAAATAAGAAACCTAGGAAAATTGGTTTCACAATTTTATCATTTTTCTACAGTTTTCTATAATTGTTTTAACTCTGGAGTAAAAAGAAAAAGAAAAGCTTATGAATAGTACTGGGCTGATTCCAGCCCAGTAGCCCAACTCAGAGGGAGAAAGCGCCTGCGCGCGCCCGCGCCCTGGCGACCTTGCAAAAAGAGCCTTGGGGTTTCGGTTAATCAGAACGGACGTCAAACACTATTTAATAGAGTCACTGACGTTTGCAGATAGACCCCTGCACTTCCATTTATTCTTGGTTCGAAGTCCCCGACGGCGTTCACGCCCAGCCGAGCTCCGGCGAACACCTACGCCGGCCGATTGGGACTAATACTGGCGTTCTCCGATGACTAACACCTAATTCGTACCCTAATCGAGGTTTCCCCTAACTTAATTTTGCCAATCACGCACTAGAATTCTCTGGCCACGGCGGCCGAGAACATCGTGGCTTGGCGTTCGCGTTCCCGGTGATCCTTGGCAGCCCAGTTCAATTGGGTGGGTCGGTAAGCATCACAGATGCATGAGAACGCTTAAACAAGGGAGCAGAAGACGGGAACTGACCGGAGTATGACTGGCGACAGTGAGGCTTGTTTCACGGTGGCGGAGAACGAAGTTGGGGGAAAACTCGAATTCGAGCTCACTGGTGGATGATTGCTAACGATTAGCGGGGTCTGGCTAACTGATGACTTTGCGGAACTGGTGGAGGGCTCAATTTATAGGAGGGTAAGATGGTGGCCGCGAATTTTGGGGAGGACGCGCGGCGGTCGGAAGGGAAGAAGAGCACTGGCGCAACGGCTGGGTGTCTACCGCCGTGGCGGTTACTCCGGTGAGCCACGGAGGGCGAGGGGAAGTTGTGGCGGTGCGGTGGAAAGCGAGGGCCACGCGGCGCATGACCGGGAGGCGGCGATCACCGGCGTGTTAATCTGCCCGGCCGCGAAGGGGATAAGAAAGCCACGGTGAGGTCACCGGAGTGACCTCCAGCTCACCGCCGGCGAGGGTTCTTATCCCGCAGCGTTACCATCTTACCCCACACACAAATCTGAAAGCCGACGGCGCGAATCACGGCGGAGAGGTCACCGGCGGCGGGATTCTGTCGCTGCGTTCGATCTGATCTGTTTGGTCACTATACCATCAGAAGTTCTATTCAGTGCACCTGACAGACAATGTTTAAGCCTCTTTTTCTCTGATTTTCAAATGGCAACACACCTAGTAACCTATAGCAAAGTTGTAGTGCTATAGTCCAACTATAACTTTGCTATGATGTGTTCTCACAAAAAGTCACTGAATCCCCTTCAAAATCGAGCTCAAAGTTCATCCCATCACCTTGTTAATCTGAAATTCAGACTTCAGGCAGTCTGACAGTCTATCTTTGATTGGGTTTTTCTCCAAATTTCTCATAAGATCATGGCTTGAACCCTTAAACAAAGTTGTTCTCCTATGTTTGGTCTTCAACTTTGATGTGGTGACCTAGGGCAAATTCTCAATAATTTGGAAGATCCATTGCTCCAAAGTTGAGCTTACCAATCTGAAATTCAGACTTAGAGAAATCTCAATTAGGAGTCCTTTTTGCATTTAAGTCCAAAACTCAACATTTGGCTTTCAAGTCCACACATTTGTGAACCAAGGGACTTAAGAAACTTATTTGACTTGGTCTTTGCACTTTAGTCCAAAAGTGGACCAATTTTGCACATAAGCCCCTAGGGTTTGGTTTTAGGGTTTTCCAGGGTTCCAATTAGGGTTTTTAGTATCCCATGGGTATAAATGTGATTCAACTTTGTGTTTGAGGATATTTTATGACTCTTTCCCTAAAGTCTTTAGGTTTTCTCATCTTGGGTTAGGTTTTACCCCCTTTAATCTCTATTTAGGGTTAAGTCCCTTAACCAGGGTTCTATTTGCAAAAACACTTAAACAATACAACTTGTTTGAAAATTTTACCTAGTGAATGCATTCTAGGTGTGTCAAACATATGCAATGTCAATGCTTATGATGTCATGCTCAAGTTTTAGTTACAGTAACACCAGGGGTGTTACATCCTTCCCCCCATAAAAGAATCTCGTCCCGAGATTTAAAGTCCTAGGGTGAGTAATGGAAAAGGAAATGTGTCACATTTTTATTTCCTTATTTCTGGTACAAGGCAGGGGTGGTATGGGGTTCATTCCTTTATTGCGATAACTATATTCACTTTACAAATTACATGAGGCTAGAAAGCCTGGGAAATTCTTATCTAAAAAGTCTTGAGTTTCCCACGTAGCCTCTTCCTCAGAATGTCGGTTCCATTGTATCTTGTAGAATTTGAGAGTCTTTCTCCGGGTAACCCTATCCTTTTGATCCAGAATTCGAATAGGATGTTCCGAGTATGTTAGATCTGGTTCCAGGACAACATCTGTCACTTCAATGGTTCGATCGGGAACCCGAAGACACTTCTTCAACTGCGATACATGGAACACATTATGTACAGCAGACAATGTTTCGGTAAGTTGAAGCTGATACGCCACTGGCCCATATCTTTGAAGGATAGGAAATGGACCAATGTACCTGGGTGCAAGCTTTCCTTTTATCCCGAAACGCGATACTCCCTTCATTGGTGAAACCTTCAAGTAAACATAGTCCCCTTCCAGAAAATACAAGGGCATTCGCCGTTTGTCTGCATAGCTCTTCTGCCGAGCTTGGGCTTTCTTCAGATTATGAATAACTTTCTGAACCTTTTCCTCGGCCTCCTTCACTATGTCAGGCCTAAAGAAATACCTTTCTCCAGGTTCAGACCAATTTAGCGGAGTCCGACACCGTCGCCCATATAAAGCTTCAAAAGGTGCCATCTTGATACTTTCTTGATAACTATTATTGTATGAAAACTCCGCCAAAGGTAGACATTCATCCCATTTTGGTGAGAAATCCAGGACACATGCTCGCAACATATCTTCAAGTACTTGATTAATTCTCTCAGTCTGTCCACTGGTTTGTGGATGATATGCCGAACTATGGAGCAACTTAGTACCCAAGGATTTGTGAAGTGCTTCCCAAAAATTGGCTACAAATTGGGGTCCACGATCCGACACAATGGTCTTTGGAACACCATGCAGACTAAGAATACGAGCAATGTACAATTGGGCGTAGACAGTAACTGGGGAATCTGTCTTGACCGACAGAAAGTGAGCAATCTTCGTAAGCCGATCAATTATGACCCAGATAGAATCATACCCTTTTGTAGTCCTGGGCAATCCCACGATAAAGTCCATACTTATATCTTCCCATTTCCATGTTGGGATCGGCAAAGATTGTAATGGACCAATAGTTTTCATGTGTATGGCCTTGACACGTCTACAAGTGTCACACTTAGCCACATAGCATGCAATTTCGATTTTCATCTTCGTCCACCAGTAATGTTGCTTTAAGTCTTGGTACATCTTAGTGCTTCCGGGATGAATAGAATAGCGACTAAGATGTGCTTCATCAAGAATTTGCTGGCGGAGTTCTTCATCCTTTGGCACTACTATGCGGTTATTAAACCATAACACACCTTGATCATCTTCCTTGAAACACTTGGCTGTTCCAGCCCTTATTTTCTCTCGTATGTGCTTCATACCCAAACTATCCTTTTGAGCATCAATTATCCTTTGCAAAATGATTGACTCAAGCTTTAGTTGATTCAGAGTCCCTTGTTGGATTATCCCCAGGTTTAACTTCTCCATCTCTTGACACAAAGTGTTGTCAGAGGTCTTCACCACAAAACTGTGGCAGGAAGCCTTACAGCTCAATGCATCTGCCACAACATTGGCCTTGCCTGGGTGATAGTGGATCTCCAGTTCATAGTCCTTAATAAGCTCAAGCCATCGTCTTTGCCTCATATTTAATTCTGACTGGGTGAAGATGTACTTCAAACTTTTATGATCTGTATAAATATGACAGATATTTCCCAGCAGATAGTGACGCCAACTTTTCAGGGCATGAACCACAGCAGCTAGCTCCAGATCATGAGTTGGGTAATGCTCCTCATGTCGGCGCAACTGCCTTGAAGCATATGCAATTACTCGGCCCTCTTGCATTAATACACAGCCGAGTCCACTGCCTGATGCATCACAATATATATCGAAAGGCTTAGTGATGTCCGGTTGAGCCAATACCGGAGCGGTGGTTAATAATGTCTTCAATTGCTCAAAGGCTTCATTAACTTAGAAGACCAATTGAATTTAATGTCATTCTTCAATAAACTTGTGATTGGCTTCACAAGCTTAGAAAAATCTGGTATGAATCTGCGATAATATCCAGCTAGTCCAAGAAAACTCCGGACTTGGTGAACAGTGGTTGGGGGTTTCCATTCCAGAATATCTTTGACTTTGCTAGGATCTACCGCAATTCCTTTGGCCGATAACACGTGCCCCAAAAATTGAATTTCTTCCAGCCAGAACGCGCACTTGCTGAACTTGGCATAAAGCTGATGTTCCCTCAGGCGTGTCAATACAATTCGTAGATGTTGAGCATGCTCCTCTTCATTTTTAGAATATATCAAGATATCGTCGATGAAGACCACCACGAACTTGTCCAACTCGGGCATGAACACCGAGTTCATCAAATAGGTGAAGTGGGCAGGAGCATTTGTGAGCCCGAAAGACATTACCAAGTATTCAAATAAACCATACCGCGTAGTAAACGCGGTCTTCGGTATATCCTCGGGCCGAATACGGATTTGGTGATAGCCCGACCTGAGATCAATTTTGGAAAATACCCTCGCCCCAGTCAGTTGATCAAATAAGATGTCGATCCTTGGAAGAGGGTACTTATTCTTGATGGTGACCTCATTCAGGGGTCGATAATCCACGCACATTCGTAAGGTTTGATCCTTCTTCTTAACAAAAATGGCGGGACAACCCCATGGAGACGAGCTTGGCTGGATGAATCCCTTATTCAGTAGATCTTGTAATTGAATCTTCAATTCCGCTAACTTAACAAGCCATAAGGTAAAATTGTGAAGTCATAAGGCTCAAGAACTTAACAAGCCATAAGGCTCCCATCTTCGTCAAGGAGAAAGGGAAGGCCCCTATGGCTAGTAATGCTAAAAAGAATCATGCTTTTATGTATTATGATAGGAGACATGCTAGAAATGCTTATAATCATTTTGATTCACATGTTTATGATTCTCATGCCATGTTTGCTTCTAGCTCTTCTTATAAGCATGGTAGAGATATGTGTAGGAGAAATGTTGTACATATGCCTAGGAGAGATATTGCTCATGTACCTAGAAAGAATGTTATTCATGCTCCTAGGAAAGTAGTGAATGAACCTTCTACCATTTATTATGCTTGTAATGCTCCCTTTGCTATTTGTAGAAAGGGTAAGAAGGTAGTTGCTAGGAAATTAGGGGCTAGATGCAAGGGAGATAAATCTTGCATTTGGGTCCCTAAAGATATTTGTGCTAACCTTGCAGGACCCAACATGAGTTGGGTACCTAAGACCCAAGCCTAAATTTGCCTTGCAGGTTTATGCATCCGGGGGTTCAAGCTGGATTATCGACAGCGGATGCACAAACCATATGACGGGGGAGAAGAAGATGTTCACCTCCTACGTCAAGAATAAGGATTCCCAAGATTCAATTATATTCGGTGATGGGAATCAAGGCAAGGATAAGTCTGAAACCCAAAGGACCCTCAAGCGCTTCCTCAGGAGGGCTCAAAATGAGTTTGAGCTCAAGGTGAAGAAGATTAGGAGCGACAACGGGTCCGAGTTCAAGAATCTACAAGTGGAGGAGTTTCTTGAGGAGGAAGGGATCAAGCACGAGTTCTCCGCTCCCTACACACCACAGCAAAATGGTGTGGTAGAGAGGAAGAACAGGACGCTAATCGATATGGCGAGGACGATGCTTGGAGAGTTCAAGACCCCCGAGTGCTTTTGGTCGGAAGCCGTGAACACGGCTTGCCACGCCATCAACAGGGTCTACCTTCATCGACTCCTCAAGAAGACTTCGTATGAGCTACTAACCGGTAACAAACCCAATGTATCTTACTTTCGTGTTTTTGGGAGCAAGTGCTACATTCTAGTGAAGAAGGGTAGAAATTCTAAGTTTGCTCCCAAAGCTGTAGAAGGGTTTTTATTAGGTTATGATTCAAATACAAAGGCGTATAGGGTCTTCAACAAATCATCGGGTTTGGTTGAAGTCTCTAGCGACGTTGTATTTGATGAGACTAATGGCTCTCCAAGAGAGCAAGTTGTTGATTGTGATGATGTAGATGAAGAAGATGTTCCAACGGCCGCTATACGAACCATGGCGATTGGAGACGTTCGGCCACAGGAACAAGATGAACGAGATCAACCTTCTTCCTCAACAACGGTGCATCCCCCAACTCAAGACGATGAACAGGTTCATCAAAAGGAGGCGTGTGATCAAGGGGGAGCACAAGATGATCATGTGATGGAGGAAGAAGCGCAACCGGCACCTCCAACCCAAGTTCGAGCAATGATTCAAAGGGATCATCCTGTCGACCAAATTCTGGGTGACATTAGCAAGGGAGTAACTACTCGGTCACGACTAGTTAATTTTTGTGAACATTACTCTTTTGTCTCCTCTATTGAGCCTTTCAGGGTAGAGGAGGCCTTGCTAGATCCGGATTGGGTGTTGGCCATGCAGGAGGAACTTAACAACTTCAAGCGCAATGAAGTTTGGACGCTGGTGCCTCGTCCCAAGCAAAATGTTGTGGGAACCAAGTGGGTGTTCCGCAACAAACAAGACGAGCACGGAGTGGTGACAAGGAACAAGGCTCGACTTGTGGCAAAAGGTTATGCCCAAGTCGCAGGTTTGGACTTTGAGGAGACTTTTGCTCCTGTGGCTAGGCTAGAGTCCATTCGTATCTTGCTAGCATATGCCGCTCACCATTCTTTCAGGTTGTACCAAATGGATGTGAAGAGCGCGTTCCTCAACGGGCCAATAAAGGAGGAGGTGTACGTGGAGCAACCCCCTGGCTTCGAGGATGAGCGGTACCCCGACCACGTATGTAAGCTCTCTAAGGCGCTCTATGGACTTAAGCAAGCCCCAAGAGCATGGTATGAATGCCTTAGAGATTTCTTACTTGCTAATGCTTTCAAGGTTGGGAAAGCCGATCCAACTCTTTTTACAAAGACATGTGATGGTGATTTGTTTGTATGCCAAATTTATGTCGATGACATAATATTTGGTTCTACTAATCAAAAGTCTTGTGAAGAGTTTAGCAGGGTGATGACACAGAAATTCGAGATGTCGATGATGGGCGAGTTGAACTACTTCCTTGGGTTCCAAGTGAAGCAACTCAAGGACGGCACCTTCATCTCCCAAACGAAGTACACGCAAGATCTGCTAAAGAGGTTTGGGATGAAGGACGCCAAGCCCGCAAAGACGCCGATGGGAACCGACGGACACACCGACCTCAACAAAGGAGGTAAGTCCGTTGATCAAAAAGCATACCGGTCAATGATAGGGTCTTTACTTTATTTATGTGCTAGTAGACCGGATATTATGCTTAGCGTATGCATGTGTGCTAGATTTCAATCCGATCCTAAGGAATGTCACTTAGTGGCAGTGAAGCGAATTCTTAGATATTTAGTCGCTACGCCTTGCTTCGGGATCTGGTATCCAAAGGGGTCTAACTTTGACTTGATTGGGTACTCAGATTCCGACTATGCTGGATGTAAGGTCGATAGGAAGAGTACATCAGGGACGTGCCAATTCTTAGGAAGGTCCCTGGTGTCATGGAATTCTAAGAAACAAACCTCCGTTGCCCTATCCACCGCTGAGGCCGAGTACGTTGCCGCAGGTCAGTGTTGCGCGCAACTACTTTGGATGAGGCAAACCCTCAGGGACTTTGGCTACAATCTGAGCAAAGTCCCACTCCTATGTGATAATGAGAGTGCTATCCGAATAGCGGAAAATCCTGTTGAGCACAGCCGCACAAAGCACATAGACATCCGGCATCACTTTTTGAGAGACCACCAGCAAAAGGGAGATATCGAAGTGTTTTATGTTAGCACCGAAAACCAGCTAGCCGATATCTTTACCAAGCCTTTAGATGAGAAGACCTTTTGCAGGCTGCGTAGTGAGCTAAATGTCTTAGATTCGCGGAACTTGGATTGAATTGTAGCATACATGTGCTTATGCCTTTGATCATGTTCTTTCTGCATTTTGTTGCTTATTATGGTGCTCAAGTTGTACAAACACTCCCTGGACCTCACAAGTCCGCTGCAAAGTGATGCACATGTTTAGGGGGAGATGTGTTACAACTTGATCCCTTGAGACTAACCACATGCTTGAGTTTGTTTGATTTAGTCTCAAAGGAGAATTGAAAGGGAAAAGGTGGACTTGGATCATGCAAGACTTCCACTGCACTCCGATGAGAGGGTAACTCATTCCAAGTCCATCTCATGAACTCTTGTTGCCATTTGCTCTTAATTGAAGATTTTTGGTGAGGCAATGGGGTTAAAGGGCCAAAATTGATCCCGTTTTGGTGCTTGATGCCAAAGGGGGAGAAAATAGAGGCCAAAGCAATAAATGGATCAACTACCACATGGATCAGCTACCACTTGAGAGATTTTGAAAATAGTAGAATAGAGTTGTTTGGTTTGTCAAAATTCTTATGTTGTCTCTCTTGTCAATAATTGGCTTCTTGTGGGGAGAAGTATTGATTATGGGAAATAGGGGGAGTTTTTGAAATCCTTGATCAATCTCTTTTGGAATGACTCTCTTTGTGCTTCAACATGTGTGTTTAACTTAGAGATAGAGATTTGAGTTTGATTATGCAAAAACAAACCAAGTGGTGGCCAAGGATGATCCATATATGCCAAAATTGAATAAAACTTAAATTTATTTTTATTTGAAGTGAGTTTGCACTTGTTCTAGTTGCTTTATGTTGTGTTGGCATAAATCACCAAAAAGGGGGAGATTGAAAGGGAAATGTGCCCTTGGGCCATTTCTAAGTATTTTGGTGATTGAGTGCCAACACATGTGTTTAATTGTGAAGTTATATTCATGGATGAACAAGGTGCAAATCATGAGATAAAGGTATGTTTCTAAGCCTTAGTACATTGGTTTTGTGGACTAACATAATTGTCTAAGTGTTAGAAACAGAAAGAAGAAAAAGAGAAAAGGGGAGAGAAAGACTTGGCTGTGTACAGCCAAGTCTCAGCTCGGTCTGGAGCACCGGACTGTCCGGTGTGCACCGGACAGTGTCCGGTGCGCCAGGCTGACTCGGCTCGAACTGGCCGCTCTCGGGAATTCGCCGACGGCGTACGGCTAAAATTCACCGGACTGTCCGGTGTGCACCGGACTGTCCGGTGAGCCAACGGTCGGCCAGGGCCAACGGTCGGCCGCGCAATCCGCGCGGGACACGTGGCCGAGCCAACGGTCGGAAGACGGCACCGGACTGTCCGGTGTGCACCGGACTGTCCGGTGCGCCAACGGCTCGCAGATCTCCAACGGGCTGCAACGGTCGGCAGCGCCAGAAAAGGAAACAAATCGGGCACCGGACAGTGTCCGGTGTGCACCGGACTGTCCGGTGCCCCCGTCGACAGAAGGCAAGGATGGCCTTCTAAAATTGCTCTCAACGGCTCCTAGCTGCCTTGGGGCTATAAAAGGAGTCCCTAGGCGCATGGAGGAGATATACAAGCAACCGTTGAGCATTCTTGATCATCCAAACTAAGTCTCTGCGCATTCGTTTGTGTTTCTAAGTGATTCGAGCTCTGTTCTAAGTGAGAACTCTGAGATAGTCTTGTGAGCTCGATTCTTGGCCGTGTGTGTGCGCTTTTGTTGTGGATTCGTGTGTGTTGCTTCCCTCCCTTACTCTGTGCTTTCTTTGTGATCATATACTTGTAAGGGCAAGAGACTCCAATTTGTGGAGATTCCTTGCAAACGGGATAGTGAAAGGAAAAGCAAAACACCGTGGTATTCAAGTGGGTCTTTGGACCGCTTGAGAGGGGTTGATTGCAACCCTCGTCCGTTGGGACGCCACAACGTGGAAGTAGGCAAGCATTGGCTTGGCCGAACCACGGGATAAACCACCGTGTCACCTCTGTCTTGATCTCTTGTGGTATTGTGTTTTGTTGAGACTTCACCTTAGCCACTTGGCAATAATCGTGCTAACACATAACAAGTTTTTGTGGCTTAAGTTTGAAGTTTTTACAGGATCACCTATTCACCCCCCCCCCCTCTAGGTGCTCTCAATTGGTATCAGAGCTAGGCCTCTCCAGTGTGGGCTTAGCCGTCCGGAGATAACGATGTCGTCACAAGAGGTAACTGTAGAACTTCTTTTAGGCGATGGTTCTAATTACAAATCTTGGTCTGTCTCTATTTACAAAGCTTTCATGAATGTTGATTCTGATTTGAGACAGATCTTTAGTAGAAGTATTTTTCCCTCTGATTTTAGTAAAAATCCTTCCAATGAAGAACTAAGATGTTTATCTCTCAATCACCATGCTTGCAACATCTTAGTTGACTCTCTTTCTAGAAGTGCTTATTTTTCCATCATGAGTAGTGATAGTGATTTATTTGTTGATGCTCATGATTTATGGAGTAGAATTAAAGAAAAATATTATGTGGCAAATTGTGTTGCTCCTACTCCCTATATTACTTGTGTTACTAACCATTCAGAGGGAGAGGAACAAGAACGATGGCACCCAAACGATGAATCCACCTCATCGACAGGTTTGCTCTCCACTAGTGATAAATGTTTTATTGCTAACAATGATGGTGGAGACAAAAGCCATGATGAGGAGGAATATGAGGATGATAGCGAGGATGAATCTTCATCACCTCAAGGTACATTTTCCTATTTGGCTTCCACTGACATTAATGACAGGGAAAATGAGACTGATGATGTGGAAGAAGAGGAGATTCGCCGTTTCTACATCCATCTCAACAAAGAGGACAAGGCACTCTTGGTTAAGCTGTTGAAAAGGAACAAGGAACAAGGCGAAACGCTTCTCAGGCTAGAGGAGTCGCTCATCAAAACCAACGACAGCCTAGAGAAGATGACCAAAGAACATGAGGAGCTAAAGTGCTCTCATGATAATTTGGTCCAACGGTATGAATCTATTTTATTTGAGCAAAGAAATAATCATGATGTATTATCTGATGTTGCTCAACTTAAAACTGAGAATTCTATGCTTAAGAGTCAAGTGGAAATGATAAATTTAGAAAAACTTGCTCTAAGTGAAAAATATGATATGCTATCTTATTCTCATAATGAATTAGTTGATAACCATATCATGCTTAATGTTGCTCATGAGGTTGTAATTTTAAACTTAAATTCATGTGAACCTCATTCTCGCACGTGTGCGCATTTGAATTGTATATCATCATGTGCTAACTCCTGTTGCTCAAAAGAAAGCCAATCATTGATTGAGCAACAAGTTTTAGGGTCACAAAAGAAATTCTGTGGGAATAAGAAGCAACGACAATTGAGGAGAAGACGCTTAGCTCAACTCTCTCAAGATATCCACGGGCGCGTGGTGAAGAAGCTTGAGAAAGGAAAAACTGCAGCAAGTGTTAAGCTCAATAAGAAGAATGTTCCCAAAGCTATAAATGAAGAAATCAATATGAACGAGGAAAAAGGTAAGAATTCAATTAGTCATGTTGTTTGTACTAATCATCTCTCCATGTCCTTCAAGCACAAAAAGGGAAGAGGAAAAAGGAGGTGTTTCAAGTGCAAGAAGTTAGGCCACCTCATCGCGTCTTGTCCGTACAAAGACAAGAATGAAGGGACAAGGAGTTGTTTTGGATGCTACAATCAGGACCACACGATCACTTCATGTCCGGTCATGAAGAATCAAGGATGTGCATCCTCCAAGGTGGCCCTCACCAAGGAAAATGACAAACAGCAAGCGTCATGTCAGATTGAGCGACGCTTCTGCTACAAGTGTGGTGAGCAGAGTCATCTATCCAAGGTATGTTATAAAGGTAAGATTCCTAAGCAAGTGAATTTGTGTCAATCTTATTCGGGTAGGAGACCCAAATCATACACTTGTGCTAGATCTATAACGAGATCACCTGGAACTAGCACAAAGGCAATTTGGGTACCAAAGGCACATTTAGATGATCATTATGGACCCATCCCGAGATGGGTACCAAACTGTGCTAACTAGACCATGCAGGTGCCTTGAGATGGACTGGAGACCATGGGAGAGCTTAAGACGGTTATCTAAAACTCTATGCTTAAGCTGTTAATTGTTTTGGTGTTTATTGACCCAAGGTTGAATTATTGTGAAACACTAATCCCATGTTCATCTCAAGTGAAACAAGGTGTATAGGTCCTGAATCATTATTGGTGAATCAAGTAAAGGACTTTGATGAGAATCTACAACTTGCTCTCCAAAGGATGGTACCCGTGTATTTTAAGTACATGATTTAGTATTGTTCTTAAGTTGGCTTGTTGTGCTACCTGTCTTTGGAGTAGTTATGCTTTATGATTGCCTATGTTAAATGAATCATAATGATGTTTGCTTAATCATGACTGGTGCTATATAGGATATATCTTTTGAATCATTCATGGGTAGCTCTTTCATTTGTTATATCCACAACGATTAACTCTCTTGGTGTATATGGATAAACCTGTAACTTTTTGTAAGTCATGCTATGTGCAATTATGACATTTTGTTTAGTCCATGTTCACATGATTACCCTAGTTTGGTACTGTGTGAATTTCAAATCCATGCCGTGCCCTTTTGAGCTATGAGGTGCATGAGGAAAAGGAGCCCTGAATTGGTGATAACAAGTGCTCTCATAAAGGCAAAGGTATGGAACATGGAACTGTGCAATTTTATTGAATATCTTGAAGTTCCATTGATAGTGATCATAGCTGTGTTCTTGCATTTCATTGGTAGTATCGTGGCTTAAGAGACTTATGCCTTAAAATGTTGTTTCTTTTGGTGTACCTAAAGAACCTTTTTAACTATGATGTGTTTAGACATGATAATGTGTTTTTCAATTAGTATATGTGATGCAATGATAGTTAAGTATGAAGCATGTCTAAGTTGCGTGTAAATGTTATACTTCCTGTGAGTATTCAATTGGCTCAGGTGCCACTGAGGCATGCATTGTTGTATTTAGTCAACCTTTCATTTAGCCTTCAATTGGTGTTAAGTGGCTTTTCATTTGATATTCAAAATGGCATCTTTGTGTGATGAAAGTGGTAGAGTATGCCTTGACCAAGGTATGTTGTGATCCCCTCTAGTTCTAAGGAAGCTAGAATGTGCCAAGTGCAAGTCATTCAAATACTTGATGCACAACTTGAGGGGGAGCACACATAACTTGTGTCTTTTGAGACTAACTGTTTCTTGAGCAATCTTGTATGGTCTCTAGGTGGAAAAGAGAAGATAAGCAAGAAATGGAGCAATCAGGACTTGGGTACCTCTGTAAGTCAAGAAATTGGTATCTCAAGTCGTGAGTAAGTGCATATTTTTAGATTGCTCATGATCTATAATATGTGGTGATAATAGATGCTTATTCTTAATATCATTGAGCTATGATAATAAATGAACTTTTGCAATTGGTATCTTTCAATTAGTAGCCGTGATAGTTTGCTTCAATTGACATCTTTTGATAATCATTAGAATAGAAGTTTCTTCTTGTGCTCAATACTATAACTTGTTCTAAGGTTGGTGTCTTAGCAACAAGAAAAAGTTAGGATAAAGAATCAGGCACAAGTGTGGAGAAGCTCTCGAGAGATTAAATACTTTCAAGATGGGAAGTACACTACAACATGGTAAAGGTACAAAAGGAAGTATTAATCTTTTTGCATATATGTATCTTACCTAAATGTTGATAGTGCATATGTTCAATAAGTAAGGGGGAGTTTTGATAGTCGTTTTTCCTCCTTAAACACCCTGCCGTCCCTTGACATCATCTTATGTTCTTGCTTAAGTATGGTTTTTTGGTGTTTGATGTCAAAGGGGGAGAATTTGTGTATTAAAGCTTATCTCAACCTGAGAGGAAAGCTTATCCTAAGGGGTGATGTGTTAGTTTAAGCTTTGCTAGTGTGTTATTCATATGCTTCTTCTTGCAGTATTATATGTGTTGCATCATATGGACTAGTGCTTGTGCTGCTATGAATTAATTGGAATCTATTGTGTTCTTTCTGAAATAGATAGTCATGTGGTTAATGGTGCTTTAAGATTGTTTTAAATTAGTATCTTAGTTTAAATTGGTATTAGTTTGAATTGGTATCTTAATGGTGAATAGTGGTAGGTTGATATTCCTGTGATATATCCACTAAATTGAATGATGTTTAACTCTGATTACATGCATTTGTGTGTTATAGCATCATGGTTTGATTCTTGACACAAAGCATCCCAAAAAGTGCTAAGGTGTAGAAATGTTTCGAATTGCCTAAGTATGTGCAAATTGGCGTCTGAGGCCAAAATTATGTTTTTGAAGTAAGCACATATTTAGGGGAGCATTCTATAAACTTAGAATTCAAAATTTGTGCTTCAAATCTTATTCTTATGTAAGCTTTAATTGTGTTGCCATCAATCACCAAAAAGGGGGAGATTGAAAGCTCTCTTGTGAGTTTTGGTGTTTGGATGACAACTCAATTAAAGGACTAACAAGTGTACTAAGTGTTGAACAGGTGCTTAAGGTAAAGCTAACAAGGTTCAACAAGTGAACAAGTGTGATGGTCCAAGGACTAGATGATGATAGATAATGGGCATCACAAGTAAGATGGACATTGCAAAAGTGATACTCGGGTGCGTAGCTCGGAGACAACTGATCAAGCCAAGGACGGAGGCAAGAAGAGCTTCGAGGTACCAAGTGCATGGGAGAAGGTCAAGAAGGCTGAGGAACCCAAAGCCAAGGGTGAAGAAGAAGGCTTGCAAAGTCAAGGGTGATCGAGTTGAGAACAGCTACGGCACATCAAGGATCACTACATAAGGACATGACTTACAACCAATGAGGCAACAGCAACAGTTATGTGGTGTAAGTCATAAGGCTCAAGATCAAGCTCGAGAAATGAACAAGGGAGTTGGAGCTCAGATATGTCAATCTAGATCAAGTCAAGTTGACTTAATGGTTTAGAGTCCAACATCGACCTCAAACATGCCAAATTGGGTAAAATGGTGAAAAAGGTTAAGTATGTAAGGTTTGAGTGTTCAACCATGTGTTTAATTGTGAAGTTATATTTGCATACACCTCTTACTACAAATTTGGTGCTTTGGTTTGCTCTCTAACTCTTTCTGTAGAGAAAGTACCATTCTGAGCTCTGTTGGAGGAGAAACAGAAAAGCTAGGAGAAGAACAAGAAAGATGTAAGTTTCTAGGACTAAATCAATTGGATTATACTCTAAATGTGTTTGTTTAAGTCTCAGGAAAATCCTCCCAAAAGTTGAAGTCAAACGGAGAAAGAACGGAGGAAAAAGCACTTAGTGTGCTGTTGGCTGGTGCACAGGACAGTGAATAGTAGCTGTCCGGTGCACAGGACAGTGAATAGTAACTCTGTCCGGTGCACAGGACAGTGAATAGTACTGTGTCCGGTGCACAGGACAGTGAATAGCGCAGCGTCCGGTGCACAGGACAGTGAATAGTCGCATCGTCCGGTGCACAGGACAGTGAATAGTAGCTGTGTCCGGTGCACAGGACAGTGAATAGTGACCTGTCCGGTGCACAGGACAGTGAATAGTAACCTGTCCGGTGCACCAACGGCTATCTGTTCCAGAGAAAGAAACTGTCAATCAGATCCGATACTGTTCACTGTCCGGTGCGCCACCGGACAGTCCGGTGCACCCGCAACCAAGGAAGGCTGGGAGCTTCCAAATGAAGCTCCAACGGCTCCTAGGCCATTTGGGGCTATAAAAGGGACCCCTAGGCGCCTCAACCAAGTACACAAGTGCAGCCAACAAGTCCATACACCATTTGGATCAATTCTTTCTCTCCCTCTCTTGTGTATCTCTCTAGTTTGTGTAGAGGCGAAGTTATAAGCCTTTAGAGAGAGGGGAAGTGCTGCTGAGAGCTAGAGCAAAATCTTGAGCGCATTGTTACTCTGTCGGAGTGCTGTTGAGAAGATTGTAAGCAGCCACGACATCGTTGTAACTGATATCAACATAGTGGAAGGCTCTATCTGTCGCCCGACAGATCTGAGCAAACGGAGGAAGGAGTTGAAATAGACTCCAAGCCAAGGTGTGGCTAACTCCAACGAGGACTAGGCAAGCATTTCAGGCTTGGCCGAACCTCGGGATAAATCCCTGTGTCTGTGTGCTCTGCTCTATGCTGTGTGCTGTTTCTCTGTCTTATTTGTTGTTTATACTTGCACTCCAATATTTATATGTGCTATAAGCTGTCTTCGAAGTGCAGGGTATTTTAAGACAGGGACTTCAATTCCGTTGCAACCTACTCGAAGGGTCCTTCATTCCACTGCGATCCAGCCTTCGAGTAGAGTAAGAATTTCCAGTTATAAAGTGATAATTTTTATTCGCCTATTCACCCCCCCCCTCTAGGCGACATCCAGATCCTGTTCCCGGGCAAAGGGAACTTTCAATTAGGGGGCATACGGTACGATCTTCGGGAGATGGGAGCCGTACCAGGCATTAGCTCAATTACAAATTCTACATCTCTTTCAGGGGGCAGTCCAGGCAAATCTTCCGGAAATACATCTGGAAACTCACATACTACCGGAATGTTCTTGATTTCCGGTACAATGGCTTCATATACTCTACCGGAAGCTTTGGCTGGATTGGTTACGGAGAGAGACAAAAGAATCTCTTCTTGATTATAGCTCAACCTAACGGTTCTGAGTTCAGTGTTGAGTATTGCCTTGTGTTGGGTTAACCAATTCATACCCAAAATTACATCTATATCCTGGCCTTTCAGAACATTCATGTTTGCAGGAAAGTTCCGTCCGGCCATTGTTACTGGCACTTCATAGGCCACTTCTCGAGTAAAAATATGTCCCCCAGGTGAATGAATTTTAAATCCCTCTTTTGATTCATGGCATGCAATGTGACGTTGCTCCACAAATTTCTTGCTAATGAATGTATGCGAAGCACCAGAATCAAAAAGAATAATGGCAGGGTGACTGGCCACGGGAAACGTACCCATCATCACCGGCTCTCCTTCCGGTGTAGTGGCCACTTGGGTGTAGTATACACGCCCCGTCTTCTTTGTATTCCTCCCCACAGTATTTCCCTTAGGTTGAGTTAACTTCCCGGATCCTTGCTGAGCACTGGATTGATTTTGCTTGGGATATGGGCAGTCTTTGATAAAATGTCCCGACTTGCCGCAATTGAAACACCCTGTTGAAGAGCTGGGCAAAGCAGGGAATCGAGTGCCTGAGGCACCCGGCTGGTTTGGGGTAGTGGGGGTATTGTTGGGGCGAATAATAATTGGCTGCTTGAAAGGGAATGCAGGTGGTCGAGAAAAAATGCGGTTTTGGCTAGAAGGTCGGATGACAAACCGTTGCCTCTTCGCCTGGCCCTGATTAGGCCTCTCACCACCGAATCCCTTATTCTTCCCAGAACTTGCGTATTTTGCTTCCACAGATAAGGCTGTGCTGACAGCCTTTCCATACGTGAGATCTATACATGTGGCCATTTTTCGCTGCAACCGGTCATTTAGACCCCTCATGAAGCAGTTCTTTTTCTTTAAATCAGTGTTCACCTGATCAATGGCATACTACGACAGGTGATTAAACTTGTTGAGATACTGATTGACGGTATCTCCCCCTTGTTTCAGCTTCATGAATTCCTCTTGTTTCATATGCAGCACACCTTCGGGTATGTAGTGCTCACGGAATGCTGCTTTAAATTCCTCCCAGGTGATTTGATGGTTGACAGGTTGAATAGCCACAAGATTTCCCCACCAGGTACTGGCAGGGCCACGTAGTTGCTGTGCGGTGAATAATGGCTTCTGCGTTTCTGAACAACGAAGAAGACCAAACTTTTGTTCAATGACCCGTATCCACTCGTCGGCTTCCAGCGGGTCCTCTGCCTTGACGAATAAGGGTGGACGGGTTTCCGAGAAGTTCAGATAGGTGGTTTCACGGGGGCCTTGCTGAAAACCCCTTCCTGCCTGCTGCTGGAACTGCTGTTGACCCATCATTTCCCTAAGGAAGCGGGTATTATCGGCGGTGGCATTTACCAAGGCGGCAATCGCCTCGGCTAGCGTGGGTGGAACCAGAGGTGGATTTGGGGTGACATCCCTACCCCCTGAAGTTCCCGCTGCGTCCTGTCCGCGAGTCCTGGTCGGCATCTGAGGCAAGGAACATTTGAAATAAACATAACATGCCAAAGAGACCTTCCATTTTACATTACTATAAAAAGTAATGATACAGACTCGATATTACATAACAGGACACATTACCCATTATACAAAAGGTCAACCTATTATACAGCTTACTATCTCTACTTCTACAAGCTACATTACTACTCCTGCTTATTCTTGGTAGCTTCATCGTCAGGGGTGGGAGACCATACGTCGACCAGCCTCAAAGAAGGAGGGGGCCTAAAAAGGTCTAACTCGCCACCAAGCGCTCCGCCCGCAGTGTGCGAGGTTCTGGCTTCAGACCTGACGGGATCCGCAGGGACATTTGGGTGCAATTGCGAATACAGTACATGAACCTCTTCATGTAAAGTATTGCAATATACCTGCAAGTTATCAATAGCAACGCTAAGTTCGTTGACTCGTGCTCGAGCCTTCACTTCCTTAGCTAAAGCTACCGAACGAGACTGCACTGCCCAGTCAAGTGCCAAATCTCGGTCAGCTAGTTGATCTTGCAGGGTGCGGATGTAACTTCTTAAATCATTTATCCGATCACCGTCCGCAACCCAAAGATTAGTCCTGCGCTGTAATTCTCCTTGGAGATGATTCACGCGAGCTTCGAGATCACCAATAGGATCGTTGCTCCCGCTACTGCTGTTTTGCTCTTGCTCTCATGGGGCAAGTTGATGCCGAGGCACACCAATGGGTCCAGTATGCTTACGTGTCGTTTTCCTTGTACGTGGCAGCATTTGCTAAGGGGGAAAATTTATTAGTACAGTTCTTAGCATGATGCATGAATAATAACAGAATCAACCTTAGTTGATTCAACCTTCTATACATTGCACTCTTTCTATCTGGTCTTTGAGATAAACTCTTCAGAAATACTTAGGTAAGAAGAGAAGCAATTTTTTTTCTAGATAAGTCTTAAGAAATTCTTTTGAAGATGCTACATAATATCTGTCAAGAGGGGCTACGCTCCGATACCAGCTGTGACGGAACCTCCCAAGTAATTAGGCCCACCTACAGTTGTCCTTGTCCAACGGACCTCAGACAACCCTATAGGTGCCCCTGAACTACTTGACAAGTTCGGTATCTTTCCTTACCTTTCCAGGAACGTTTCACCCGTCATGCAGACATTACAGAACATCGAAGGTAAAGAAATGCGGAAGCGATTACATAAGCTTACATTTATTAAAAAGTAAGATCACGTTGTTTATTACAGACCAGGAATATATAACGAGTGCAGAGTATTATTATTACACATACCAAGGGAGGCAAAAACTCCTCCCAACAGTTATTACACAGAAGTCTTAATGGAGGATTCTTTCCTCCCGCACTTCACTCTTGCTTTTCTTCATTAGGAACCACCTTGGTACAGAAACAACAAAAGTTTGTTGTCTCCTCACCTAAAAACAACGGGAAAATAAACCCTGAGTATGGAATTACTCAGCAAGACTTACCCGACTAAAGAAAAGACTCTCAAGGGTATGCTGGCTAGAGGGATTCAAGGAATGGCCTGTCAAGAATCAAAGACTCTGTTTTGCAGAAATGCTTACTACGAATGGATCCTTAAAATCCAATTTTATTGTCAAGTAACATTACCTGCAGCTAGGGTTCTTTCTACCCTAGTTCAATCACTTTACCTGCACTAGCCAATTTTCTTATCAACCCTTCATCTTCACTGGATTGCTACGTGTAAGTCAGTGGCCAAGTCTCCATAACCGCGGAGGTACGACGATCCGAATCGATTATACTCAGCTGAGGATCTCCGATCACACGACATATGTAGCACTTAACCCTTGCATATGTCAACCCGCCACCGGGTTTCTTAAGACCAGATCAGGTTCACGCAAACCGAGAGCACAGATACACCACCGTCCGGCCTCTTGCCACGGAGGGTACACGCTACTCTCGCCACCGCTCCATGCCCATTTCGTGTTATCTTATTCTGGCCTTAGTCCACCCGAGGCAAGGCTTACCCATGACGAGGCATGTGACCAGTTAAAGGGTCCTCGGTCAG
The DNA here is from genome assembly GCA_029449295.1 of Zea luxurians. Taxonomy (NCBI): domain Eukaryota; kingdom Viridiplantae; phylum Streptophyta; class Magnoliopsida; order Poales; family Poaceae; genus Zea; species Zea luxurians. Next base: position 16,251,803 of record JAOPSE010000039.1, read on the forward strand.
CAGGCTTACATCGAGACGGCCCTTAATCGACTCAGACGGAGACACTACACCGAGACTCTCTTTCTCGTGCAAGTCACCCGCCCGGTCTCAGCTTAATCATTAACCCCAAAGGTTGGTACCTGGCAGAGGTACATCTTTTCCGATGTTGGACCCATCATGGCCATGATGGATCCACCATCAAGTTTTATTTTCAAAAACATCCCATCCACTTTTGCCAAATCATCTTTTGTAAAAACAAAACATTTTGTTTTCTAAAGCAATGCTAAGCTTCAAAAATCTTTTGTAAAACAGGTGATCAAGGAAGGTAATGCAGGAATTGTTTTAGCAATCAACTCCTATCACCTAATGCATCAAGCAAGTGAAAAAGATTTTTAAAACACAAGGAGGTGGCAAATGCACCGGGGCTTGCCTTTGTTAACAGGTGAGTCTGGCTCGGATCCGCAAATATCAAAGTAAAAGCAGTTGCCTGCTTGAGAATCCGAGGGTGGTGGTGTCCTTTCTTCGGTGATTTCCTCTTCTTCTTCTTGTTCTAATCATAACCATGCAGATATATAAGAATGGATGCCAAGGGATGCTCATGAGGGTACAAAGATTATATATACTTATTATCTAAGTCTTGAATACAACTTTTCTTCACGGTACTCCGAGAACTTAGGGTTTCCGGAGTCAGTAAAGGAGTTCATAGGGCAGGGAAGGTGTTTTGGGGTTTGGTGATCAAACAAGGTCCAAATCAACCCAAATTCTACCCAAGGCTTCTAAATAATATGAGGAACTCATATAAAAATTTTGAGCATTTTTGGGATTACTATTTATCTTTTAAAAATCCAAAACTACTACTTTTAACTACTTTAAATGCCTTAAAATTCCTTATTTAACCTAAAAATCACAAAACTATTTTTATTAAATTCTAGGGAAAATAAGAAACCTAGGAAAATTGGTTTCACAATTTTATCATTTTTCTACAGTTTTCTATAATTGTTTTAACTCTGGAGTAAAAAGAAAAAGAAAAGCTTATGAATAGTACTGGGCTGATTCCAGCCCAGTAGCCCAACTCAGAGGGAGAAAGCGTCTGCGCGCGCCCGCGCCCTGGCGACCTTGCAAAAAGAGCCTTGGGGTTTCGGTTAATCAGAACGGACGCGTTCCCGGTGATCCTTGGCAGCCCAGTTCAATTGGGTGGGTCGGTAAGCATCACAGATGCATGAGAACGCTTAAACAAGGGAGCAGAAGACGGGAACTGACCGGAGTATGACTGGCGACGGTGAGGCTTGTTTCACGGTGGCGGAGAACGAAGTTGGGGGAAAACTCGAATTCGAGCTCACTGGTGGATGATTGCTAACGATTAGCGGGGGCTGGCTAACTGATGACTTTGCGGAACTGGTGGAGGGCTTAATTTATAGGAGGGTAAGACGGTGGCCGCGAATTTTGGGGAGGACGCGCGGCGGTCGGAAGGGAAGAAGAGCACTGGCGCAGCGGCTGGGTGTCTACCGTCGTGGCGGTTACTCCGGTGAGCCACGGAGGGCGAGGGGAAGTTGTGGCGGTGCGGTGGAAAGCGAGGGCCACGCGGCGCATGACCGGGAGGCGGCGATCACCGGCGTGTTAATCTGCCCGGCCGCGAAGGGGATAAGAAAGCCACGGTGAGGTCACCGGAGTGACCTCCAGCTCACCGCCGGCGAGGGTTCTTATCCCGCAGCGTTACCATCTTACCCCACACACGAATCTGAAAGCCAGCGACGCGAATCACGGCGGAGAGGTCACCGGCGGCAGGATTCTGTCGCTGCGTTCGATCTGATCTGTTTGGTCACTGTACCATCAGAAGTTCTATTCAGTGCACCTGACAGACAATGTTTAAGCCTCTTTTTCTCTGATTTTCAAATGGCAACACACCTAGTAACCTATAGCAAAGTTGTAGTGCTATAATCCAACTATAACTTTGCTATGATGTGTTCTCACAAAAAGTCACTGAATCCCCTTCAAAATCGAGCTCAAAGTTCATCCCATCACCCTGTTAATCTGAAATTCAGACTTCAGGCAGTCTGACAGTCCATCTTTGATTGGGTTTTTCTCCAAATTTCTCATAAGATCATGGCTTGAACCCTTAAACAAAGTTGTTCTCCTATGTTTGGTCTTCAACTTTGATGTGGTGACCTAGGGCAAATTCTCAATAATTTGGAAGATCCATTGCTCCAAAGTTGAGCTTACCAATCTGAAATTCAGACTTAGAGAAATCTCAATTGGGAGTCCTTTTTGCATTTAAGTCCAAAACTCAACATTTGGCTTTCAAGTCCACACATTTGTGAACCAAGGGACTTAAGAAACTTATTTGACTTGGTCTTTGCACTTTAGTCCAAAAGTGGACCAATTTTGCACATAAGCCCCTAGGGTTTGGTTTTAGGGTTTTCCAGGGTTCCAATTAGGGTTTTTAGTATCCCATGGGTATAAATGTGATTCAACTTTGTGTTTGAGGATATTTTATGACTCTTTCCCTAAAGTCTTTAGGTTTTCTCATCTTGGGTTAGGTTTTACCCCCTTTAATCTCTATTTAGGGTTAAGTCCCTTAACCAGGGTTCTATTTGCAAAAACACTTAAACAATACAACTTGTTTGAAAATTTTACCTAGTGAATGCATTCTAGGTGTGTCAAACATATGCAATGTCAATGCTTATAATGTCATGCTCAAGTTTTAGTTACAGTAACACCAGGGGTGTTACATACGTCTGAGATTGAAACCTGCGTAACGTTTCGCGTTGGGTCGATCTAGAGCGTTGATCAGCGATCGGATGACTCCGGGTATGGGTGTGATCTCCACCGTTGGATCAACATCTGGTGGTCCTCGTAGCGTACCGGTTTAATAAATGTAGATCTAATCTAGGCCGTAGGTGTGAGATCGTGCGGCTGAGATCTCTCGATACCCCTTCGCGGGTACACTTTACAAAAGAAACCCCGTGCTTTTAGAATTTAGAACCCGCAGTCCACCTGGTGGGTCGTTTGAGTCTTAGGATTAGTTGCACCTAGGCCCCTGGCTTTTCTGGGTATTGAGGCGCCATCCAGAGAAGGGTAAATCAGATTAAATGAATTGGGAAAATGCATTTTTAATACAAAACAATTCCTAGAACTTAATTAATTCATAGAAAATCCATGTGAGCTCCAAATTGAACCATTCCACTTTCTAAAATTTTGTAATAATATTCTCTATCACCTAGTGTCTATGTTTTGACATGAAAACAGTAAGAAAATTTATTTATCATTTAATCCTATTTTAATCACATTAAACCTTAGGAAATTCATAACTTGAATTCTATAACTCCAAATTTAGTGATTCCAGTTCCTATGATTTCATTTTAATGTGTAGATTTTTACTGTATATTTTATTTATATGTTTGGTGTGATGTTGATTTTGGCTATACTATGTATGTATTGTGTTGATGTGAATAGACGAGCAAGCCACTGTGGAAACTGAGGTTCAACAAGTAGAAGTAGCTGAGCAGGAGCTCATTGAAGGCAAGTTGTGCCCTTGATCACTTACTTTTCCCAACCATGTTCTTATTAATTTTAATGATCTGCATAGGTTAATTTTGATGGGATCCTTTAGGTTACCCTAGTTTTGGTTATCTTTATACCTTGTTCACCACTGAAATATTTTTGGGTAGTACTTGCTATTGCTTTATGTGGATTGGGTATGGAGATACACTATTCATGATTGCTCTGTTATTATCTTGTTATTATTACTGTTCATGTTAAGATCATTAAATTAATGAGAACATGGAGCGACCACCCGGGAAAACAGTGCTACCACAAGGGTATAATGGGACGCCCTTGGCTGATTAACTAGGAAAGCTAGTAGAGGTCTTCCTTACCCAAAAGGGGCAAGGGCAGTAGGGGAGTGGTCAGTGTAGGGAGGTCCTTGGTTGATTTTGCTGCGATGGCGGTCAGGCAAGAACCCTGCATTAGAGCTTCCTATAAACTGTAGCGGGATTTCTGAAGCTAGTGGAACTTTGTAAAGGCCTCGTAGTGTTACCCTGCCTCGCCTCCTCGGTAGAGGTGTATGGGATTGGCCGTCTCTTGGCAGATGGGTAACATGACTTGTGGGTAAAGATGTGCAACCTCTGCAGAGTGTAAAACTGGTATACTAGCCGTGCTCACGGTCACGAGCGGCTCGAACCCTCACATGATTAATTTATGGAACTTAAATTTAATTTGACATTTGCATCGCATTTGGGATTATTTTATTATTACTTTTCTTTATTATTATTTAGGTTTGGTATTTACTTACACTTAGTAATTGCTAATAAAATTTTGACCAACTTATAAAAGCAATGCTCAGCTTCAGCCTTCATTCCATTGATCAGCCTTACACTTCATGACTCCCACCTTTGGTGAGATCATGTCACATTATTCCCCACGACTTGTTGAGCTATGAACGTATGTGAGCTCACTCTTGCTGTCTCACACCCCCACAGGAGAAGAACAGGTGGTCAAAGAGGAGCCGCCTAACTCTGAGGCATTCGACTTGATCTAGGTGGCGTTTCTCAGTCGACATTGGCGCCAACGATCCTTAGTTCATTTTATGTTTATCCTTTTATTTTGTATTAAGTCTTCCGCTAGGTAATAAGTACTCTGATGTTATTGTGACATTTATCTCTATACACTCTGTTATTATATATGTTGTCTCCTTTGGCGCATGTATGAGATGCACCTGGCTTTGTCCTTTAAAACCGACTGTTACATGAATAGGGCGAAACTGAAATTCACAAAATTAATCACAACTACAAGCCGAGTTAACGTTAGAAATAATAATGAGTCCGAGAGAGAGAGGGCGCAAAACAAATCGCAAGCGAATGAAGAGTGTGACACGTGGATTTGTTTTACCAAGGTTCGGTTCTTGCAAATTTACTCCCCGTTGAGGAGGCCACGAAGGCCGGTTCTTTTTCAACCCTTTCCCTCTCTCAAACGGTCCCTCGGACCGAGCACTACTACAGCAAACCTCTGTACAGGCGGTTTGGTTCGCCTCTACACAGGCGGTTCCAGGAACCGCTTGTGGTGCACCGCCTGTGATGTAAAACAACATCACAGGCGATCAATCAAAAACCGCCTGTGAAAGTCACACATTACAGGCGGTCCAGTTCAAAGGAACCACCTGTGATAGACACACATCACAGGCGGTTTCTTATCCTAGCCGCTTGTGTTAGCCACACATCACAGGCGGTTTTTTATATAAGTCCGATTGCATACAATATAAATCACAGACGGTTTTCAATATACAGATTCATATACAGAATTTTCAAACACAGAATATACACAGATTTCATACACAGATTATACACAGATTCACACAGATTGCATACACAGATTTATACATATCAAGTTCCATAACAGGTTCCATACACAGATTCATCCACATATCAAGTTCCATCGTCATACACAGATTTATACACATATCAAGTTCTATAGACAACTAAACATCTCAAAGTTCCATAGACAACTAAACATCTAAAGTTCCTAACTAAAGACCTAAACACTGTGTGATATCGTGTACAAACTTAGTTCTGGGAATTTTTGCAAATTTTCATTTGTATTGTAGAATAGCCCTTGTTGATGAAGAACTTCACGGCGCATAAAGTAAAGCAAGTCTCTTACAACCTTAGCCACGCCGACGGAAACCATATCTCTTTCTAACCATTCAGCATTGATCTTGGATTTAGGAACCTGCAATGAAAGCAAAAAGCAAGCAGTGCTAAGAGTAATGTGATGAGCAACAATATAACATAAAAATTGCAACATAGACAATGATAGCGAACTTACATCCTCACGATTGACCATGTAATGGAAGGTGACACGACACCATTCGCATACATAATAACCGCATAGGACAGTACCCGGAGTTGTTTGTCACCATATAGAAATAATGATATTGACAAATTAGGCTTGTCCTCTGGATGTTCGCCGCCAAGATCTTTCCAATAAAAATGGTATGCACTGCATATAAGAATAGCATTGTGAGATTAAGAATACATTTGTTAAGTTGTAATAAGTACAAGTGTGCAATAATAATCATACTTCTCTAAAATCTTCAAGAAGTCATTATACGTAGCCTTTTCCATTCTCAGTGAGTCGAAGACCACGACTTTACCATCCTTTGGAAAGATCATGATACAAATGTAGTGGTCACTATATAGACATAGACGAAAACACATGTTAAGATCACGATTGCCATAATTTATAGTTCAAAATTAAACCATGTCGATAACTTACTTAAAGTGGTGCGGAGCTATTATTAACTCCTTGCCATGTTGTACATGATTATACATGGCTCGTCCAATGCATGCCGCCATTACCTTCATTTTCTTTCTCTGATTCTGTTTGACGGCTTTCTCAAATTCAGCATCGTCCAAGTCTTTGTATTCTTCTCCATGCCTCCGAGCAACTACTTTGTAGCGAGCTTGGGATATCATCAACGGGTCAAGAAACCCTGTCTTAAGTTGTTTCTTCTTATCATCCATGTATTGCATCCTACGTGTAATAGTGTTAATCGTTAGACTCTCGTTTATGTGTGCGTGTACAAAACTAACAAATATGAAAGTTTAGAGGTACTTACAAGCAAAAGAGGGTTAAGTAGTTGGTTTCCATCCTTTGTCGGTGGTACAACGACCAGAGATCGTCAAAGAATAAATGCCGCACAGGATCTATATGATCATTGCTCCAAAATGCATCTTCTGGCACAACAAATGTGAAGTCCTCGAGTTTGTATTTGTTGCTAGCCACCATGTACCACTCATGCATTCTAATCTCCAGAGTCGACAACTTAGAAAGTTGCACCGTCGTCAAGAACGGCCTCCCATTCACAAATTTTGGAGGAACATCCTCCTTCTTGTATACCGAGATATTGGTTTTAAGACGTAATGATTCTCGAGTATGAATCATTCCATCTTCTTCCCATACTTCAAAATTGTCTATTTGGGACCGTGTGCCTACTCCATGAGATGCTGATTCTGCTTTTGATTGATTTGTCATAACTCTCTGCAATTTATGCAGGTAGCGTGCCACTGATTCTGACGGTTTCTTGACATCGTCAGTGGCGATTCGCTTATGAATTTTCTTTGAAATAGTTGGCCCTTCAACATTGGTGCCAACCTTTGGTTCCTTTTTGATGTTGACATCGACATTCTGAGGAACAATTTTGTCTATGTCCCCCTCGTCAAGTTCCTTCGCAAGAGGCGATATGATTGTTTCAACGATTTTTTTGGAGGTCGGTGTCATATTTTCCTGCACCATGGGGTGTGGAATGATCGAACTATCTTTTTGTTGCATTGGTGTTGAATTCGGCTCATCACCCAACTTGATGTCGCGTCGATGCCAAAGGACCAACTCGTTCATTGCCTCCTGCAAAGTTATGATCCCCTCAACTGGAAAATCTATCTCCCAATCTTCACAACCACTGTCTGTGATTTCTAGAACTTGGACCACAGCATAGTGTGGCGGGACAGGATTATCCTTGTAGTTAACAAGTCCTGGTTTTACCAAACCAGTAGCAGCTTGCTTTGTTTTTGTCCCAGATCGATTGATTGGAAGATGAAGAAAGCAAGGCTTGTCTTCAACAATATCGTCTACAGGGTACTTGGTCAAGTCTTGCACAGATCCTACGCTGCTAGGGACTATAGGTGGACTCATGTGGCTTGGCTTGAGTTCAAATGATATGCATTTTGTTTTCTTCATTTTGTTCATCACGTCATAAATAGCCTTTTGTACCCTTTCATCAATAGTCTCTTCAAGGGTCCTTTTCGACTTCTTGTGTTTCCTATATGACGACGCATACTCTGGAAACACCTCTCTCCAGGAAATCTTAGAAGATATTCCCCGAGCCCGTCCAGTGTGTTCAGCATTGCCTAGTGCTGCAGTTAGTATGTCATTCTCCCTCCGAGGCTTAAATTCTCCTTTTTTCTCTTATCTGCATATTCTTGAATTTTTGTCGAAACTTCGCCTACCAATTCTGGATGCAAAAGTTTGCCGTCCTCACTAAAACCTGCCCGACCTAAGATCCAACGAATAGCTCGCTCATTGATATCTTTTAATATTGGGTCCAAAGTGTCGTTAGCTATAGCTTCCTCGATTATCCTGTTCCACTGCACAACTTTATGGTGATATCCGGTTGACCCCAGTCAATGGGGTGTTTGTTCATCTTCGCTCTCTGAGAATTAGTTTTGCCCAGTTCTTTGGCCTTCAGTTCGGTCTTCTGACGAACAAACTCCTCCCACTGAGCTTGAGTGATTTTCCCCATTTTCTTGGGCGGAGGAACCTTATTCTTCTTAACAAATTCCCTATTCATCTCAGCCTTCCACCCACAAAACATCTTGGCCATAGCAGAGAGCATCGACTTCCTTACTGCATCCTCTGTGCCTTTTGGGAACTTGAATGACTCAGACAACTTAGCCCATAGCTTATTGCGGGTGTCTTCATCTAAATCCTTCCATTTTTGAAGTGTGATTGGCACTATATCTCTAATAGTAGACCCGTAGGAATTTCGAAACTTTGTAACCACGTCAAGTGGTTCTTCAGGAAACCCCTCTGCATTTAGTTTTGTTACGTACATAACTGCACCTTCTTTCATCTGATTCGGACCTCGTCGCCCTCGTTTCCGCTTATGTGAAACGGATGATTCAGGCATCGGAGCATCCTCCGTGTTTCGTGTAGAACATGCATCCTCTTTCTTCTCTTCATTTGAAATCTATATAGTGAAACAATTAATGGCCTTTCATATATGAACATTATTTTAGAATATAGTCGGCATATTTCTATTTACCTCTTCATCGTTGGGAATATTGAAAGGGAAATGTGCCCTTGGGCCATTTCTAATTATTTTGGTGATTGAGTGCCAACACAAGTGCTTTTGTGCTAATCTATGCAAAGTGGTGGACAAAGTGCAAATCATGCCAAAAGGTATGTTTCTAGACTTAGTACATTGTTTTATGGACTAATGTATTATGTCTAAGTGCTGGAAACAGGAGAAATTGGATTGGAAATGAGATGGCTTTGTTCAGCCAAAGTTTGCTCAGTCTGAGTGCACCGGACTGTCCGGTGGTGCACTGGACAGTGTCCGGTGCGCCAGGCTGGCTCTGGCGAACAAGCTGCTCTCGGGACTTCGACGGCGGTGTACGGCTAAAATTCACCGGTCTGTCCGGTGGTGCACCGGACTGTCCGGTGAGTCAACAGACAGCCGGGACAACGGTCGGCTGAGGATTCCGCGCGTGACGCGTGGCCGAGCCAACGGTCACATTAGTGCACCGGACTGTCCGGTGTGCACCGGACAGTGTCCGGTGCGCCAACAGCTCTCAATCAGCAACGGTCGGCTTCGCTAAACAACGAAGGATATCTGCACCGGACAGTGTCCGGTGGTGCACCGAACTGTCTGGTGCTCCAGTCGACAGAAGGTAAGATCTGCCTTCCAGGATTGCTCCCAACGACTCCTAGCTGCCTTGGGTCTATAAAAGGGACCCCTAGGCGCATGGAGGAAAAAACCAAGCATTCCTTGAGCACTCTTGATCACTCACACTCAATTCTTGCGCACTTGTTCGACATTCTAGTGATTTGAGCTCCGTTCTAGTGTGCTAGTCTCTTGAGCTTAAGTCTAGGTCTTGTGTGTGCGTATTTGCTGTGATCTTTGTGTCTTGTGTGAGTTGCTAATCCCTCCCTTACTCCGTGCTTCGTTGTGAACTTTAAGTGTAAGGGCGAGAGGCTCCAAGTTGTGGAGATTCCTCGCAAACGGGATTAAGAAAAGCAAAGCAAAACAACGTGGTATTCAAGTGGGTCTTTGGACCGCTTGAGAGGGGTTGATTGCAACCCTCGTCCGTTGGGACGCCACAACATGGAGTAGGCAAGCGTTGGTCTTGGCCGAACCACGGGATAACCACCGTGCCATCTCTGTGATTGATCTCTTATTGGCTATTGTGTTTTGTCGAGACTCCTCTCTAGCCACTTGGCGATTATAGTGCTAATACTTAACCAAGTTTTGTGGCTTAAGTTTTAAGATTGGCAGGATCACCTATTCACCCCCCCTCTAGGTGCTCTCAATTGGTATCGGAGCCATTCTCTTCACAAAGGGACTAATCGCCCGAAGAGATGGATCATAAGGGGAAGGGAATCATGATCAACGATAAGGAGAAGGAGTCCTTCGTCAACGAGTCTAAGGATGACAAGCCTACCGACTCGGGCTCGGGCCACAGACGCAAAGATGGAAAGAAGAAGAAGACGAGACGCATCAAGGAGATCGTCTACTACGACGACAGTGATGAGTCCACTTCTTCCCATAAGGACAACGACGACAACGACTACGACAAACGAAAGACGGTTAACTCAAACTTTTCTTTCGATTATTCGCGTATTCCTCAAAGTTCAAATTCACATTTGCTCTCCATTCCTCTCGTCAAGCCTCCACACTTTGATGGGGAGGACTACGGATTTTGGAGCCACAAAATGCGTAGTCACCTGTTCTCTCTCCATCCAAGCATATGGGAGATTGTTTAGAATGGAATGAAGTTTGATAGCACGGATAGTGCTATTTTAATTAATGAACAGATTCATAGAAATGCACAAGCTACTACTGTGTTGTTAGCTTCCTTGTGCAGGGACGAGTACCATAAGGTGAGCGGCTTGGACAATGCCAAGCAAATCTGGGACACCCTCAAGATCTCTCATGAGGGGAATGACGTCACCTTGCTCACCAAGATGGAGTTAGTAGAAGGCGAGCTCGGAAGATTTGCGATGATAAGGGGCGAGGAGCCAAACCAAACATACAACCGGCTCAAGACCCTTATCAACAAAATAAGGAGCTACGGAAGCACGCGATGGACGGACCACGACGTCGTCCGCCTAATGCTAAGGTCCTTTACCGTTCTTGATCCACATTTGGTGAATAATATTCGTGAGAATCCCAGGTACACCAAAATGTCGCCCGAAGAAGTCCTTGGAAAATTCGTAAGCGGGCGAATGATGATCAAGGAGGCGAGGTACATGGACGATGCACTGAATGGTCCAATCAATGAGCCTCAACCCGTTGCTCTCAAGGCAACGAGAAGCAAGGAGGCGTTACCTAGCAAGGTGGCGCAAGTTGAGGCGGCAGGGCTCAATGATGAAGAGATGGCCCTCATCATCAAGCGCTTCAAGACGACGCTTAAGGGTCGCAAGGGATAGCCAAGCAAGACCAAGTCAAAGGGGAAGCGCTCATGCTTCAAGTGTGGTAAGCTTGGTCATTTTATTGCTAACTGTCCCGATAATGATAGTGACCAGGAAAAAGGAAACAAGAGGGAGAAGAAGAATAATTACAAGAAGGCCAAGGGCGAGGCACATATCGGAAAGGAGTGGGATTCGGATTGCTCCTCCTCCGACTCCGACAATGAAGGACTCGCCGCCACTGCCTTCAACAAGTCATCCCTCTTCCCCAACGAGCATCACACATGCCTCATGGCGAAGGAGAAGAAGGTATGTACTTGAGACAGTACTACTTATGATTCTTCTAGTGATGATGAGTCTAGCGATGAGGAAATAGATTACTCTAGCTTGTTCAAGGGATAGAAATAAAATTGATAAAATCAATGAATTGATTGATGCCTTGAATGAAAAGGATAGACTTTTAGAAAAGCAAGAGGATTTGTTGTATGAAGAACATGATAAATTTGTAGAGGCACAAAAATCCTATGCTTTAGAAGTTAAAAGAAATGAAATGCTTTCTTATGAACTATCTACTTGTCATAAAACCATTTCTACTTTAAAAGGTGTTAATGATGATTTAAATGCTAAACTAGAAGTAGCTAATAAATCTAACTCTCGTGTAGAACATGTTTGCACTAGGTGTAAAGATCTTAATGTTGATACTTGTAGTGAACACCTAGAGTGCATTTCTAAACTAAATGATGAAGTAGCTAGTCTTAATGCTCAACTTAAGACTAGCAAGAATGAATTTGACAAACTAAAATTTGCAAGGGATGCCTACATAATTGGTAGACACCCCTCAATTAAGGATGGTCTTGGCTTCAAGAGGGAAGTCAACAACTTAACGAGCCATAAGGCTCCCATCTCCGCCAAGGAGAAAGGGAAGGCCCCTATGGCTAGTAGTGTGCAAAAGAACCATGCTTTTATGTACCATGATAGGAGACAATCTAGAAATACTTATAGGAGTTGTAATGCATATGATGCTTTTGATTCTCATACCATGTTTGCTTCTAGTTCTTCCTATGTGCATGATAGAAATGTTGGTAGGAGAAATGTTGTTCATAATATGCCTAGGAGAAATGTTGTTAATGTTCCTAGGAAAGTTAATGAACCTTCTACAATATATCATGCTTGCAATGCTTCATTTACGATTTGTAGAAAGGGTAAGAAGGTAATTGCTAGGAAATTAGGGGCAAGATGCAAGGGAGATAAATCTTGCATTTGGGTCCCTAAGACAATTATGACTAACCTTGTAGGACCCAACAAGAGTTGGGTACCTAAGACCCAAGCCTAAATTTGTCTTGCAGGTTTATGCATCCGGGGGTACAAGCTGGATTATCGACAGCGGATGCACAAACCACATGACGGGGGAAAAGAGGATGTTCTCTTCCTACGTCAAGAACAAGGATCCCCAAGATTCAATAATATTCGGTGATGGGAACCAAGGCAAGGTAAAAGGGTTAGGTAAAATTGCTATTTCATCTGAGCACTCTATTTCTAATGTGTTTTTAGTTGAGTCGCTTGGATATAATTTGTTATCTGTTAGTCAATTATGCAACATGGGATATAATTGTCTGTTTACAAATGTAGATGTGTCTGTCTTTAGAAGATGTGATGGTTCACTAGCTTTTAAGGGTGTACTAGACGACAAACTTTATTTGGTTGATTTTGCAAAATAAGAGGTCGGTCTAGATGCATGCTTAATTGCTAAGACTTGCATGGGCTGGCTGTGGCATCGCCGCTTAGCACATGTGGGGATGAAGAACCTCCACAAGCTTCTAAAGGGAGAACATGTGATAGGTCTAACTAATGTACATTTCGAAAAAGATAGACCTTGTGCAGCTTGTCAAGCAGGGAAACAGGTGGGAGGCTCTCATCACACCAAAAATGTGATGACCACATCAAGACCCTTGGAGATGCTTCATATGGACCTCTTCGGACCCGTCGCCTATCTAAGTATAGGAGGAAGTAAGTATGGTCTTGTTATAGTTGATGATTTTTCCCGCTTCACTTGGGTATTCTTTTTGCAGGATAAATCTGAAACCCAAGGGACCCTCAAGCGCTTCCTCAGGAGAGCTCAAAATGAGTTTGAGCTCAAGGTGAAGAAGATAAGGAGCGACAACGGGTCCGAGTTCAAGAACCTTCAAGTGGAGGAGTTTCTTGAGGAGGAGGGGATCAAGCACGAGTTCTCCGCTCCCTACACACCTCAGCAAAATGGTGTGGTAGAGAGGAAGAACAGGACACTCATCGATATGGCGAGGACTATGCTTGGAGAGTTCAAGACCCCCGAGCGTTTTTGGTCGGAAGCCGTGAACACGGCTTGCCACGCCATCAACAGGGTCTATCTTCATCGCCTCCTCAAGAAGACTTCATATGAGCTGCTAACTGGTAACAAACCCAATGTGTCTTATTTTCGTGTATTTGGGAGCAAGTGTTATATTCTTGTGAAGAAAGGTAGAACTTCTAAATTTGCTCCCAAAGCTGTAGAAGGGTTTCTATTAGGCTATGATTCAAATACAAAGGCATATAGGGTCTTCAACAAATCATCGGGTTTGGTTGAAGTCTCTAGCGACGTTGTATTTGATGAGACTAATGGCTCTCCAAGAGAGCAAGTTGTTGATCTTGATGATGTAGATGAAGAAGACGTTCCAACGGCCACAATGCGCACCATGGAGATTGGCGATGTGCGACCACAGGAACAATTGGAGCAAGATCAACCATCTTCCTCAACAATGGTGCATCCCCCAACCCAAGATGACGAACAGGTACCTCAAGTGGAGGCGCATGATCAAGGGGGAGCACAGGATGTTCAAGTTGAAGAGGAAGAAGCACCTCAGGCACCTCCAACCCAAGTTCGAGCGATGATTCAAAGGAATCATCCCGTCGACCAAATATTGGGTGATATTAGCAAGGGAGTAACTACTCGTTCAAGATTAGTTAATTTTTGTGAGTATTACTCCTTTGTCTCTTCTATTGAGCCTTTCAGGGTAGAAGAGGCCTTGCTAGATCCGGACTGGGTGTTGGCCATGCAGGAGGAACTCAACAACTTCAAGCGCAATGAAGTTTGGACACTGGTGCCTCGTCCCAAGCAAAATGTTGTGGGGACCAAGTGGGTGTTCCGCAACAAACAGGACGAGCACGGGGTAGTGACAAGGAACAAGGCTCGACTTGTGGCAAAAGGTTATGCCCAAGTTGCAGGTTTGGACTTTGAGGAGACGTTTGCTCCTGTGGCTAGGCTAGAATCAATTCATATTTTGCTAGCGTATGCCGCTCACCATTCTTTCAGGTTGTACCAAATGGATGTGAAGAGCGCTTTCCTCAACGGGCCGATCAAGGAGGAGGTGTACGTGGAGCAACCCCCTGGCTTCAAGGATGAACGGTACCACGACCACGTGTGTAAGCTCTCTAAGGCGCTCTATGGACTTAAGCAAGCCCCAAGAGCATGGTATGAATGCCTTAGAGACTTTTTAATTGCTAATACTTTCAAGGTTGGGAAAGTCGATCCAACTCTTTTCACTAAGACTTGCAATGGTGATCTTTTTGTGTGCCAAATTTATGTCGATGACATAATATTTGGTTCTACTAACCAAAAGTCTTGTGAAGAGTTTAGCAGGGTGATGACGCAGAAATTCGAGATGTCGATGATGGGCGAGCTGAACTACTTCCTTGGGTTCCAAGTGAAGCAACTCAAGGATGGCACTTTCATCTCCCACACGAAGTACACGCAAGACTTGCTAAAGCGGTTTGGGATGAAGGACGCCAAGCCCGCAAAGACGCCGACGGGAACTGACGGACACACCGACCTCAACAAAGGAGGTAAGTCCGTTGATCAAAAAGCATACCGGTCCATGATAGGTTCTTTGCTTTATTTATGTGCTAGTAGACCAGATATTATGCTTAGCGTATGCATGTGTGCTAGGTTTCAATCCGATCCTAAGGAGCGTCACTTAGTGGCTGTGAAGCGAATTCTTCGATATTTAGTCGCTACGCCTTGCTTCGGGATCTGGTATCCAAAGGGGTCTAACTTTGACTTGATTGGATACTCAGATTCCGACTATGCTGGATGTAAGGTCGATAGGAAGAGTACATCGGGGACGTGCCAATTCTTAGGAAGGTCCCTGGTGTCGTGGAACTCTAAGAAACAAACTTCCGTTGCCCTATCCACCGCTGAGGCCGAGTACGTTGCCGCAGGACAGTGTTGTGCGCAACTACTTTGGATGAGGCAAACCCTCCGGGACTTTGGCTACAATCTGAGCAAAGTCCGACTCCTATGTGATAATGAGAGTGCTATCTGTATAGCGGAAAATCCTGTTGAGCACAGCCGCACAAAGCACATTGACATCCGGCATCACTTTTTGAGAGACCACCAGCAAAAGGGAGATATCGAAGTGTTTTATGTTAGCACCGAAACCAGCTAGCCGATATCTTTACCAAGCCTCTAGATGAGAAGACCTTTTGCAGGCTGCGTAGTGAGCTAAATGTCCTAGATTCGCGAAACTTGGATTGATTCATAGCATACATGTATTTATGCCTTTGATCATGTTCCTTATGCATTTTTGTTGCTTATTGTGGTGCTCAAGTTGTACAATCACTCCCCGGACCTCACAAGTCCCTTTGCAAGTGATGCACATATTTAGGGGGAGTTGTGTTACAACTTGACCCTTTGAAACTAACCGTTTGCTTGAGTTTGCTTGATTTAGTCTCAAAGGAAGTTTGAAAGGGAAAAGGTGGACTTGGACCATGAAAGACTTCCACTGCACTCCGATGAGAGGGGAACTTATTCCAAGTTCATCTCACATACTCCTATTGCCTTTGTGTTCTTATTTGAAGATTTTGGTGAGGCAATGGGGTTTAAGGGCCAAGATTGATCCTATTTTGGTGCTTGATGCCAAAGGGGGAGAAAATAAAGGCCAAAGCAATAGATGGATCAGCTACCACTTGAGAAATTTTGAAAATAGTAGATTAGAGCTTTTGGTTTGTCAAAACTCGTTTATTGTCTCTTTTGTCAAAAGTTGGCCTCTTGTGGGGAGAAGTGTTGATTATGGGAAAAGGGGGGAGTTTTTGAAATATTTGATTAATTTCCTTTGGAATACCTCTCTTTATGTCTCTACAAGTGAATTTGACTTAGAGATAGGAATTTGAGTTTGATTTGCAAAAACAAACCAAGTGGTGGCAAAGAGTGATCCATATATGCCAAAATTGATTCAAAACAACTTTTGGTTTTCATTTGCATTGATATTGCACTTGCTCTAGTTGCTTTATGTTGTGTTGGCATAAATCACCAAAAAGGGGGAGATTGAAAGGGAAATGTGCCCTTGGGCCATTTCTAATTATTTTGGTGATTGAGTGCCAACACAAGTGCTTTTGTGCTAATCTATGCAAAGTGGTGGACAAAGTGCAAATCATGTCAAAAGGTATGTTTCTAGACTTAGTACATTGTTTTATGGACTAATGTATTGTGTCTAAGTGCTGGAAACAGGAGAAATTGGATTGGAAATGAGATGGCTTTGTTCAGCCAAAGTTTGCTCAGTCTGAGTGCACCGGAGTGTCCGGTGGTGCACCGGACAGTGTCCGGTGCGCCAGGCTGGCTCTGGCGAACAGGCTGCTCTCGGGACTTCGACGGCGGTGTACGGCTAAAATTCACCGGTCTGTCCGGTGAGTCAACAGATAGCCGGGACAACGGTCGGCCGAGGATTCCGCGCGTGACGCGTGGCCGAGCCAACGGTCACATTAGTGCACCGGACTGTCCGGTGCGCCAGGCTGGCTCTGGCGAACAGGCTGCTCTCGGGACTTCGACGGCGGTGTACGGCTAAAATTCACCGGTCTGTCCGGTGAGTCAACAGATAGCCGGGACAACGGTCGGCCGAGGATTCCGCGCGTGACGCGTGGCCGAGCCAACGGTCACATTAGTGCACCGGACTGTCCGGTGTGCACCGGACAGTGTCCGGTGCGCCAACGGCTCTCAATCAGCAACAGTCGGCTTCGCCAAACAAGGAAGGATATCTACACCGGACAGTGTCCGGTGGTGCACCGGACTGTCCGGTGTTCCAGTCGACAGAAGGCAAGATCTGCCTTCCAGGATTGCTCCCAACAGCTCCTAGCTGCCTTGGGGCTATAAAAGGGACCCCTAGGCGCATGGAGGAAAAAACCAAGCATTCCTTGAGCACTCTTGATCACTCACACTCAATTCTTGCGCACTTGTTCGACATTCTAGTGATTTGAGCTCCGTTCTAGTGTGCTAGTCTCTTGAGCTTAAGTCTGGGTCTTGTGTGTGTGTATTTGCTGTGATCTTTGTGTCTTGTGTGAGTTGCTAATCCCTCCCTTACTCCGTGCTTCGTTGTGAACTTTAAGTGTAAGGGCGAGAGGCTCCAAGTTGTGGAGATTCCTCGCAAACGGGATTAAGAAAAGCAAAGCAAAACACCGTGGTATTCAAGTGGGTCTTTGGACCGCTTGAGAGGGGTTGATTGCAACCCTCGTCCGTTGGGACGCCACAACGTGGAGTAGGCAAGCGTTGGTCTTGGCCGAACCACGGGATAACCACCGTGCCATCTCTGTGATTGATCTCTTGTTGGCTATTGTGTTTTGTCGAGACTCCTCTCTAGCCATTTGGCGATTATTGTGCTAATACTTAACCAAGTTTTGTGGCTTAAGTTTTAAGATTGACAGGATCACCTATTCACCCCCCCTCTAGGTGCTCTCAAATATAGTCGGCATCAAGCTCATCTGATGTTTTTTTCTTCCTTGGAGGCATAGGAGTACAAGGATTATCGTCACTAGAACTATCCTCCCCGCTCCCTTCACCGGAGCTGCTCGTTGTCTGCCATTCAAGTTTGTTCGCGTCTTCATCAACTTTGTTAGACGCACCGGTGCAGACCACATCCATACTAGGCTGCTCGTTGTCTGCCATTAAAGCTGGTTCCATCGATAAAGGGATATACTGTTAGTCTGATATACTGGTTCCATCAATAAGGGAACTTGGAGAAAAGGTGATTCAAAAGAAATCGAGCCCAAACCCGCCTCTGGGGCAGGATCGGGTCGGGAAGCAAGCTCGCAGATAGAAGTGCACTTTCCAATGCAGTTAGACAGAGAAGGCATGGCTGTGATGTTATAATGCTGAAGGACCCCAAGAAGAGATTATGCCCTGTAGTCTACCACTTCCCGTTATTTGTGGGCTTTACCGAGGGCGGGAAACAATTGGTGACATCAAACGACCTTCGGGCTGGGGACGTCTGCAAGCTTGTTAAGGGGCCAGACGATGGTGAGCCGGTGTACTCTGTCTGGATGTGTGGTCACAAAATTTAAAGCCGCCCCGGCTTCATCTGTGCGCTTCTCTTCTCTTATGTCGGCTACTAAGATCACTTAGCACCCCACCTAAGAGAAGAGATGCACACACATGAAGCCAGGGCGGCTTTAAATTTTGTGACCACACATCCGGACATAGTACACCGGCTCACCATCGTCTGACCCCTTAACAAGCTCGCAGACGTCTTCAACCCGAAGGTCGTTTGCTATCACCAAATGTTTCCAGCCATCGGTGAAGCCCACAAATAACGGGAAGTGGTAGACTACAGGGCTTAATCTCTTCTTGGGGTCCTTCAGCATTATAACATCACAGCCATGCCTTCTCTGTCTAACTGCATTGGAAAGTGCACTTCTATCTGCAAGCTTGCTTCCCGACCCGATTCAGGCATTTCGCCGATGCCATTCTCCATATAAGTCCCAAACAGAGAATAGGGATGAGGTAGTCAAGATTGTAGGCGCTAGTGCTCAACTACTAGCATCTATAGATATGGACACAAGTCCAAATTTGGTGCTACTCGGCACCAATGATATCACTAGAAAAAAAATACATCAAAGAGATCCACTTCCCAATAGTACTCGAAGATAGTTCATTGACTTGACACTCTCTAAGAGGTTCATACAAAATACATTATCTCTAAGAGTGAAACCTACGATACTCATATCGTGTTGTTTAGGACTAAACATCAACAACCCCTTGACTGGTCGCTATCATACTCAATTCCAAAATATTTTTCCAATATGTCGGATTGAGTAAGGAGATCTGGGCTTGGGAGTTCCTCCAAATCATCTGCAGCTTCATCATCTTCAGCATATTGTAGGGCTTCATCTTGAATAATTTTAGCCCTCTTGGAGTCAGCATACTTTTTGATGAACAGAGCACACTTCTCAAGCATGTCACATACATCTCCAATTTGAAACAAAGTGGTCTTAAGTGTGTACAGTGATTCCGGTTCACTAGTATCCACAACCCCATCAGTCACTAGACTGCGAATGATGTCAACATGTGTCTCGATGACTCGAACTAAGGTCTCAACCATGTCAAGTGGCTCTTTTTCCATCTCTGAAACTGAAAATGACCAAGTCTCACAATCAAAAGAACAAAGGCAACAAAGGCAGGGATCAGAGGGAAAACAAGGATGTGGCTTATAGGGCAAAAAGAAGGGTCCAAATAACATTGTCATGGCTATGAACAAGTCAAAGATGGGAGATAAGAACAAGTCTTATAACATAGGGTTGGGAAGCAAAGATAGGTATTCAAAAAACTTAGAAGGGAGATAAGAACAAGTCTTATAACATAGGGAGATAATAACATTGTCATGGCTATGTACTTCCATGATGTATGTGGCCATAAGCACATTTGGCCTAATGATTATCAAACAAAGATAGGTAGTCAAAAAACACTAAAAATAGACTTCATATAAGAAGTAATTGACAACCAAACAATAAGCAATAAGCATATTGACAATATATGTAAGTGAAAATATGCACTTATGAATATGCCAACAATAAGCAATAAGCAATAACCAACCAATAAGCAATAAGCATATTGACAAACATTTAATCTAAGCACTGATAATCAGGGATAGCCATCGATTGGGCAGAATGCATATACACAATTTGTCAATATGCACTTATGAAATATACACAATGAAATACTCCAAGTACTTGAACTGAAATATACACAATGAAATACACAATTCTGCTTGGCATATACACAATTTGTAGAACATTGCTTGCTTGTAGAATATATACAATGAAATACACAATAAGAATGCATATACACAATTTGTAGAACAGTGCTTGCTTGTAGCCAATGGAACCTGAACTGAATTAAGAGCTCGGGGAAGAAGAAATGGAACCTGAACTTCGACCTTATCGAGAGGAAGAAGACATAGCTCGTGGACGGCGGCGCTTCGGGCTCGGGGACCGTGACGCTTGGG
Organism: Zea luxurians; assembly: GCA_029449295.1. Classification (NCBI taxonomy): domain Eukaryota; kingdom Viridiplantae; phylum Streptophyta; class Magnoliopsida; order Poales; family Poaceae; genus Zea; species Zea luxurians. The sequence continues at coordinate 16,272,244 of JAOPSE010000039.1, forward strand.
CTCGGGGACTCGGCACTCGGGCTCGGGGACGGCGGGCGCTCGGGCTCGGTGAAGGGTACGGCGGCGCTCGGGCTCGGTCTCGAGGACGGCGTTGCTCGGGCGCTCGGGGACGGCGGCGCTCGGGCTCGGGGACGAGGACGGTGGGGCTCGAGCTCGGTGAAGGGGACGGCGGCGCTCGGGCTCGGTGAAGGGGACGGCGTTGCTCGGGCGCTCGGGGACGGTGGCGCTCGGGCTCGGGGATGGGGACGGCGGCGCTCGAGCTCGGGGACAGGGACGACGGCGCTCGGGTTCGTGCTCGGGGACGGGGACATGGCGGCAGCCTGGCGGCGCACTGCGTCAGCTCGGGCGGGAAGAGTTAGGGTTCCTGCCAACCAACGAGCCTTTTATATTGTAAAGAATCCCAGGCGGATATTTAGCAAAACCGCCTGTGATAGACAACATCACAGGCGGTTGTTAATTCCGACCGCCTGTGATAAATTAACTTCACAAGCGGTCGACGTAAAAAACCGCCTGTGATGTTATCTATCACAAGCGGTTTTGCTAAATATCCGCCTGTGATGTGTGTACACTATAAAAGGGCTAGCCCCCAACGGGTTCCAGAACCCTAACTCGCAGAACCCTAATTCACAACACTGTAGCGGCGGCGGGTTTTTTTTTGAGATCTACAGGGAGAAGGTTTTGTTTTTGAGTTTATTGATTGATTTCAATAGTTTATGCATATATATGATCTCCATTTGTTTTCTTTCTCATTTTGATGCGATTTTTTGCCTCAATTTTGTAATATAGAACGGATTTGAAGAAAAGCTTTGGAATTCAAGATTTGGACTTATAATAGTTGATCTAGTTTAAAGATTCTTTAAAAACACAATTGTCTCACCTCAAGGTATCTATTGTTGCAATGTTTGTTTTATTTTCATACATATCAATTCGTTTCATGTTTTATGGATGAATTCAATTAATTAATGATTTTATTGATGTTAATCAATATAAGGATAGGTAATGGACCGAGGTTGGATGTACAATGTGCCAAGACCACATCCGTTGTATATTCGAAATTTGAGAAGCTTTATTGAAGCGGCCAAAAAGCACGCGAATTTGCGAAAGAGCAAGGAGATATTATGTCCATGCATCGACTGTGATAATAAGATAGCTTGGAGAGATACAGGAGTAATCCAATCACATCTGCTAAAAAGAGGGTTTAAAAACAATTACACGATATGGTCAGAACATGGTGAGTTGGATCCGTGTGAAGTGTCTGGTAATGACGAGAGAGTTGTCGGAATTTTAGATCTTAAAGTTGATGGTAAAGTGGATAATGTGGATGCTAATCAAGATTTTGAAGAATTTGATTGCGAAGAGATGTTGTGCCATATGGAACCAGAAATGTTGAGTTCTGTGGGATCGCAGAAAGGGCTATCTAAAATGGAGGGACTGGAAAGTGCTTCAAAAGAACCTTTATATGATGAATCAAAGGGTTGTGACAAAGAGTTTACTACACTGCGTACAGTTCTAGAACTTCTGAAGTTGAAGGCTAGCGCGCGGATGGTCTGATACTAGCTTCACAGATCTTTTGAATTTTCTGTCCCAATTACTACCAAAACCCAACAAACTACCAACAAGCACTTATAAAGCGAAGAAGCTTATATCTCCCATAGCTCTGGGTGTGCAAAAATTCATGCATGTCCGAACCATTGTATTCTGTATCGTGGCGATTTTGAGAACGCATCAAGATGCCCAGTTTGCAATGTCAGTCGATACAAGAAGAGCTACAATCAAGACTGTGTAAAAAAATTCCCGAAGAAAAATAAAAACAAGAAATCACTATTGGACCTGAAAGTGACGATGACACTTTTGATGACATGGATGGGAAAAAGAAGTCAAAGAACCCAGCTTTGGTGATGTGGTATCTTCCAGTAATTGATCGCTTAAAACGTTTGTTCTCAAATCCTAGGGAGGCTGAGCTTATGCGTTGGCATGCTGAAAATCGCAAGCAGAATAACAAACAGATTCGACACCCTGTTGATGCATCACAATGGAAAAATTTCGATCTTATGTATCCTGAGTTTGCCAAAGAAACCAGAAATGTAAGATTTGCTTTGGGTACAGACGGAATGAATCCATTTGGTGAAAAAAGAAGTGTACATAGCACCTGGACCATGACTTTAACGATGTACAACCTTCCATCATGGCTGTGTCACAAAAGAAAGTACATTATGTTGACTATTCTTATTCAAGGTCCGAAATCAGCTGGTGTTGATATTGATGTGTTCCTAGAACCTCTTATGGAAGATATGACAAAGCTCTGGAATGAAGGAGTTAGAATATGGGATGAGTATTGCCATGAGTATTTCAACTTAAGAGCAATTATATTTGTTACCATCCATGATTCTCCCGGTGGCGCCACACTATCAGGGCAAAAGACTAAAGGAAAGAATGGTTGTGTAGTGTGCGTCGATGGAACTGCTTCCATGTACCTTAAATCATCCAAGAAGTTGGTGTTCATGGGACACAGACGGTTCTTGATGAAGCAGCATAAGTACCGAAAGATGAAAGCAGAATTTAACAATCAACTGGAAAGTGATGGTGCACCAAAGCCTTATAGTGGGAAACTTGTTTTTGAAATTGTAAAGAACATTCATGTTGTATTCGGAAAGGGAAAAAACAAAGGAGAAAAGAGAAAGAGAACTGACCCTTCAACTTACACAACTTTCAAGAAGAAATCAATTTTTGTCAAGTACCTCCCATACTGGAAGGATATGGAAATTTACCACAGCATTGATTTGATGCATGTAACAAAAAATGTTTTTGACAGCATCATTGGAACCTTGCTGGGCATGCCGAGTAAGACAAAAGACGGACTCAAATCACGCAATGATCTAGTAGATCTTCAAATCAGACCGGAACTTCATCCAGTGGATAGTGGCAAAGGGAAGCCTTACCTCCCCCCAGCTAGCTACAACTTGTCAGTTGAGGAGAGAACAAAGATTTGCAAATGTTTGCGTGGGGTCAAAGTGCCCACAGGTTTCTCATCCAATATCAGCAGACTAGTCAGGATGAAGGACTTGTCTCTATTTGGCTACAACTCTCATGACTGCCATGTGATGATGACGGTGTTCCTCCCAATTGTGGTAAGAGCCCTCGAAACAGAGCATGTCAAAGTTGTCATCACACGCTTGTGTTACTTTTTCAATGCGGTTTCACAAAAAGTAATAGCTTTAGAAGACTTGGACTATCTAAAGGCATACATCATCGAGACTATGTGCAAGCTTGAAATGTGTTTTCCTCCATCATTTTTTGATATGCAAGTACACCTAATCATACATCTCGTGGATCAGATAAAAATATTAGGGCCACTATATTTACATCATATGTTTCAGTTGGAGCGATACCTGGGAGTATTAAAAGATTATGTGCGAAATCGCGCTCACCCAGAGGGTTCAATCATTGAGGGATACACTACAGAAGAAGTGATTGAGAGTTGTATAGATTACATTAGTGACGGAACAATGATAGGTGTGCCTGTACCTAAACATGAGGGTAAACTATGTGGGAGAGGGAGAATGGGCAAGAAAACTTTTCGCGTTGAGGATTACAAGCTAGTACATTGTGCTCATGGTAGTGTACTACAACATCTCACGATAGCCGAGCCTTACATAGAGGAACGCCTGGATGAGCTTCGTAAAGAAAATCAGAACCGCACAGAGGACTGGATCATGAGGGAGCACAAACATCGTTTCAGCGAATGGTTAATGGACAAAAACATCCCATTCGGAGACTCTTTGGAAGAGAAAACAATGAAGAATTTGGCTTCTGGGCCATCGTGTTTTGTGACATCATGGCAAGCATATGACATCAATGGGTACACATTCTACACTAAATCAAAAGACATGAAAAGTGTTGCACAAAATAGCGGTGTTCGTATCGATGCTTTTGACCTACATGGACAGAAGACCACATATTTTGGATTCATAGAGGAAATATGGGAACTTGATTATGTCCCAAGCATGAAAATACCCTTATTTAAGTGCCAATGGGTACAACATCCCGTGGGGGTGATAGTGGATAACTACGGACTCACACTGGTAGACTTAAAGAAAGTAGGATATAAAGATGACCCGTGGGTTCTCGCCGAATGTGTTGCACAAGTGTTCTATGTACTCGATCCAGCAGATGAGAAGATGCATGTAGTTATTTCTGGAAAGCAAAAAATTGTTGGAGTTGAGAATGTGGGAGACCAAGATGAGGAATACAATAAGTATGAAGAGATGTTCATCTTTAGCGGTCCAGAGAGAATCAAGCGTGTGGAAAAGAAAATTGATAAGAACTTAAAGCCATACATGCGGAAAAATGGTAGTTCATGAAAAATTGTATGAATCAAATTGTATTTGTTATCATGTATGATCGACTATGAATTGTGGTTGCCAATTAATTTAAAATCTCTCTAGTTATCTATGTGTGCTATTATAATTCATTTAAATTGTATTTGCATATTATTGTTAAAAATTAAATATTAATTCATTTAAATTGTATTTGCATATTTCTGTTAAAAATTAAATATTAATTCATTTAAATTGTATTTGCATATTTCTGTTAAAAATTAAAATTATTTTCATATTTAAATTGTATTTTCATATTTTTACAATCACAGGCGGTTTTTTCTTAGGGTCCGTTTGTGAAAAGGATAGAGCACCACAGGCGGTCCTAAACAAAAACCGCTTGTGATACTATTACATCACAGGCGTACTGAACCGCCTGGGACATCACAGGCGGTTTTCTAACCGAACCGCCTATGATGTAAAAAGCCTACCGCTTGTATAGAGCCAAATTGTACTAGTGGAGTGAGCTTCTCTTCTCAAATCAACCGGGAACAAAACTTCCCTGCAAGGACCACCACACAATTGGTGTCTCTTGCCTCGGTTACAATGGAGTTTTGATCACAAGAACAAGTGAGAAAGAAAGAAGCAATCCAAGCGCAAGAGCTCAAAAGAACACGGTAAATCTCTCTCGCTAATCGCTAAAGCCTTGTGTGGAATTGGAGAGGATTTGATCACTTGGGTGTGTCTTGTATTGAATGCCTAGCTCTTGTAAGTGGTTGAGAGGTGGAAAACTTGGATGACTTGAATGTGGGGTGGTTGGGGGTATTTATAGCTCCAACCACCAAACTAGTTGTTTGGGTGGAGGCTGTCTGTCGCATGGTGCACCGGACAGTCCGGTGCACACCGGACATGTCCGGTGCGCTAGCCACGTCACCTGAACGTTAGGGTTCCGACCGTTGGAGCTCTGACTGTTGGGCACGCCTGGATGTACGGTGGCGCACCGGACATGTACTGTAGAGTGTCCGGTGCGCCTGTTCGCGCGTGCCTGACTTCTGCGCGCTCTGGCGCGCATTTAATGCGCTGCAGGTGACCGTTGACGCCGAAGTAGCCGTTGCTCCGCAGTTACACCGGACAGTCCGGTGTACACCGGACATGTCCGGTGAATTATAGCGGAGTAGCCGTTGCGAATTCCCGAGGCTGGCGAGTTCGGAGTCGCTTCATTCCTGGAGCACCGGACACTGTCCGGTGTACACCGGACAGTCCGGTGAATTATAGCGGAGCGACTCTGCGTTTTTCCGAGGGCGAGGAGTTCAGCGTGTGGAGAACCCTGGGGCACCGGACATGTCCGGTGGTGCACCGGACAGTCCGATGCGCCAGACCAGGGTGCCTTCGGTTGTCCCTTTGCTCTTTTTGTTGAACCCTTTTGTTGGTCTTTTTATTGGCCTTTTGTGAACCTTTGGCACCTGTATAACTTATAGACTAGAGCAAACTAGTTAGTCCAATTATTTGTGTTGGGCAATTCAACCACCAAAATTAGTTTAGGAAAAAGGTGTAAGCCTAATTGCCTTTCAATAAGAAGGCAGGTACGTGTCGTTCATCCACTGGTAAAAAAAAACCCGCTCTAGCGTGATTGAGGAAAACTATTGGAGAAAATCTCTTCAATGTCATCCAAACTTATACTAATCCCTTCAATGCCATCAGATTTTATAGCTTCCCTTCAATGCCATCAAATTTAAATTCTAATCCCTTAAATGCCATTGCCGTTAGTTTCAAGTTAACGTCGTTAGTTCTATTTAAAGCAAATCTCTCCAATGCCATCAAAATCTATATCAATCCCTTCAATACCACTAGAAATTGGTTTGACCTATTTGGATTTTAAAAATTCTAGAATAAAAAAATATGGACCAATTCCAAACTTTTTAAAAACTTTAGTACATATTTTTTGTAAACAACAAAAATTACTCCGCTATATCTGTTCGGTCTATTTGATTCCTAATATTTTTTCAAACTAACAACAAACACTAATGATAACAGATGGAGATAAATTTTAAAATCAATGTGGTATATTTGCGTTTCAAAATTTTTGGGTTCAAAAAATTTTCTATTCTGAAATTTTTAAAACTCAAATAGATCGAACCAATTTCTAGTGGCATTGAAGGGATCGGTATAGATTTTGATGGCATTGGAGGGATTTGCTTTAAATATAACTAACGGCGTTAACTTGAAACTAACGACAATGGCATTTAAGGGATTAGAATTTAAATTTGATGGCATTGAAGGGAAGCTATAAAATTTGATGGCATTGAAGAGATTGATATAAGTTTGGATGGCATTGAAGTAATTTTCCCAAACTATTGTTCAAGTATTCGACAGCCACTCATCATGCAATCATGGACACATGGTCCATGTGAATCAGGAGATGCAAGCACGCGCCGACGCCGGGACAAGCCTCACGTGACTCTGTCAAGAGTGTAATTTATGGTGGCTCTCTCGTACGGTCGTACCACACACTTAAGACTCGAGGGCAACCAAACACCAGCGCCAATGCAAGGACACACGGTTCTAGATTGATAAATTCTAATCCGGCACAGTTCTTGCTCAGGCAAGCAGTCGAGCATCGCTCATCGGAACCCATGGCAACTCCTATTGTGTCTGTCACCGACGTCAGCTATGTCGCTGCGCCGGCTAGCGCGTTGCCACCCGAACCTGTCATCAAGCTCAACGCCATGGAGGCGCAGTGGGTCGTGGTTCCGCTGCTGCAGCACCTACTGCTCTTCGAGGGCGACGATCTGCCGCCCTTCGACGCCATCCTCCGGTCCCTCAGGTCCTCCCTCGCGGCGACCCTAGCCACCCACGCCCCGCTCGCCGGCAAGCTCCACTACCTCGCGGACACCGGCGACGTCGCCATCTGCCGCTCCACCGGCGGCCGCGGCGTCAGGTTCGTCGCCGCGGAGTGCGACGCCGACGTCCGCCGCCTCGCGGGCGACGAGGACCACGACGTGCTCACGTTCGAGCGCCTCGTTCCGGAGCTCGACATGACCCTGCTGCCGGCGCCGGTGCTGGCGGTGCAGGCAACACGTCTCGCGGGCGGCGGGGTCGCCCTCGGTGTCAGCGTGCACCACGGCGTCGCCGACGGTCGCGCCCTGTGGAGGTTCGTCGAGGCGTGGGCCGCGGCGTGCCGTGGGGACACGCCGCCCGCGCCGCCGGTGTTCGACCGCTCCCGTGTCAGAATGCCCGGCGGGGAGGAGCTGGCCCGGAGCATCCTGCGGAAGTACGCGCCAGATTTGCCACGGGTACGTGCACGTTCCCCCACGGCCCCACCGAGCACATTTTTCTTCAAACTTGGTTGTTTTAATTTCCCAGCATTTTTTTTTCTTTCTCTTCTCGCCGCCACTCCAGGCTAGCATGCCCGCGAGTATGCAAGAAGACCGCCTGCGGTTCACCCGCCGGACGTTCACCCTGGACGCCCAGCACATGGAGCGGCTGAAGCAGCGCATCGTCCGCCTCGGCGAAGCCCACGGCGCGCCGCTGAGCCGCTCCCCGTCCAGCTTCGTCGCCGTCGTCGCGCTCGCCTGGACGTGCTTCGTCCGCGGCAGGGGTTTCGCGGCGGACGAGGACGTGTTCGTCTTCTTTTTCGCCGACGCCCGCGACCGGCTCGACCCTCCCGCCGGAGCGGACTACTTCGGCGCGTGCCTGAGCGGATGCCTCGCGAGGCTGCCCGCGCGGGAGCTCCACGGCGAGGGCGCGCTGGCGGCCGCGGCGTCGGCGGTGCAGCGCGCGGTGCAGGAGATGGTGGAGGACCCGCTCGGTTGCTGGCCCGGGTGGGAGTTCTTCAGGCTGGCCGACGACCCGACGGTTCGGCCTGAACGATTGATGAACGTGTCGGGGTCGCCGGGCTTCAGGGCGTACGAGGTCGCCGACTTCGGGTGGGGGAGGCCGAGGCGGACGGAGCCCATCAGGATGAACCACGACGGGCAGCTGGCACTGGTGCGCGGCAGGGACGGCGACGGGGTGCAGGCGTCGGTGTCCATGCTCCGGCGGAAGCACGTGGACGCTTTCAAATCAGAGTTCCTCAAGCTACTCGGTTGATGAAGTTGCAACTTGCAACGTAGTAGCACTGTAGCAGTACGGTTTGTTGGTCGTGTTGCATCATTGCAACTTCCTAATTTCATCACATTGAACACATCATTATCCCTGTCGACAGTACGGTGATTTGGCGTGATCGCTGTCGACATTACGGCAATTTGGCGTGGAGAGGCCACGTCACGTCATGTCGGCCTCCGCGTTGTTTTTATAGTGAACCGATACTTTTGCAATCGCTTTCCAATAGCAGAAGAGCTATCAGACCTCTTTGGAAGGTCTTCGTTTTCACTAAAAAACGGGAGGAGCCACATTAGCCCTCTTTGTTTTAGCTTAATTTTAGATTCTGACCACCAAAAGTTCAAACGTTTAACTTTTCAACTTGTTTCTATAAAAACCACATTGGTGAAAAACATCCAAAATGAACGTAAACATACAATCGACTGAGTAATCGCAATAGAAGAAATATGTCACTTTCTAGATCCTAAACTCTATGTATCCCTTCATCTTTCCCCGCCCATAATTCTCATAATACTCAAATTCTCTCTACAACCAGATTTTTTTTCAATAGCCACATTCTCAAAAAAAAATTGAACCAAGCAGACCCAACTTCATCCCTTAGAAAAAAAGAAAAGCATCTCCCCTCTTCTTCAGCTTCTATTGCAGAGTCGTTTTATTAACTAGCATTTTCCAAACCAAAGTTGAGGGCCTTGTTAAAGGTGGTACTGTTAGGGTGTCCTCCACACAGAGAAAATTGAGAGCCACTAACTCACGTCCTGATTAGAGACGCCACTAACCCTAATGGTTGTGGCCCCGGTCACCAAGCACCACATATAAATAAGGGGTTAGGGGGGCATGAGTTTGGGCCAACGCAAAAGCCTCTCGCCAATCCCTAACCCCCACGGTTACGAGTCTGATCTATCGTCTGTGCTTGTAGTGATTGGAAACACTATGATCTATGGCGTCAAAGACCAATGGAGCCTCCGTAGGCACTGGATCTGACCCTCCTCCCTCCTCGTCTGTAGGTCAACAACAGCGAGCCTCCTCTACCATGTCAGGACGCTCCTCCACCACCTCTAAGGGTAGCACGCTGTCAACTACAACAATCTCGCCCTTTATCAAGGGCAAGACGATATGCCTCAATCTCCTCTGTTTATATGTTTCTAGTGTGCACATACTAGATCCATTCTCTGTTAATTCATGCTCTCGGATTAGTCTAAGTGGGACACGGTTAGATCCACAAACCTATCAGGTACATATTGAAAGCTCTCTTGTGGGTTTTGGTGTTTGGATGACAACTCAATTAAAGGACTAACAAGTGTGCTAAGTGTTGAACAGGTGCTTAATGTAAAGCTAACAGGGTTCAACACAAGTGAACAAGTGTGATGGTCCAAGGACTAGATGATGGATAGATAATGGGCATCACAAGTAAGATGGACATTGCATAAAGTGAGACTCGGGTGCGTAGCTCGGAGACAACTGATCAAGCCAAGGATGGAGGCAAGAAGAGCTTCGAGGTACCAAGTGCACGGGAGAAGGTCAAAGAGGCTGAGGAACCCAAAGCCAAGGGTGAAGAAGAAGACTTGCAAAGTCAAGGGTGATCAAGTTGAGAAGAGCTATGGCACATCAAGGATCACTACATAAGGACGTGACTTACAACCAATGGGGAAACATCTATAGTTATGTGGTGTAAGTCATAAGTCTCAAGATCAAGCTCTAAGAAGTGAACAAGGTCACTAGAAGAAGAACCAGTATCAAAGCCAGAACTGGAAGCAGCCCAAAAGAGCTAAGTGCACCTTGATCCTTAGTTTGGGTTGTTCCTAGTTTGGAGATATTCTATGTGACCTTTGCAGGATGTTGGAGCTCAGGAATGTCAGTGTAGATCAAGTTAAGCTGACTTGATGATTTATGAGTCCAACATCAATCTTAAGCATGTCAAATGCTAGAGAGGTGAAAATCCAAAAGAAGGTATGTTTCTAGACTTAGTACAGTGGTTTTTGTGTACTAACATAGTTGTCTAAGTGTTAGAAACAGAGAGAAGAAGAAAAGAAAAGAAAAAAGACTTTGCTGGTGGAGCCATGACTATGCGCAGTCTGGGCGCACCGGACTGTCCGGTGGTGCACCGGACAGTGTCCGGTGCGCCAGGCCGGCGTCTGGTCAACAGGCTGCTCTCGGGTCTCGACGGTGGCGTACGGCTAAAAATCACCGGACTGTCCGGTGGTGCACCGGACTGTCCGGTGAGCCAACGGTCGGTCGGGCCAACGGTCGGCCGCGCAATCCGCGCGTGACGCGTGGCCGAGCCAACGGTCAGATGGGGGCACCGGACTGTCCGGTGTGCATCGGACAGTGTCCGGTGCGCCAACGGCTCCAAGTCTGCAACGGTCGACTGCGCCAATTTAGGAAGGAGATCCGCACCGGACCGTGAACTGTGGATGTCCGGTGGTGCACCAGACTGTCCGGTGCGCCACCCGACAGAAGGCAAGATTTGCCTTCCTAGATTGCTTCCAACGGCTCCTAGGCCCCTTGTGCCTATAAAAGGGACCTCTAGGTGCCTCAATCAGATATACAAGTGCAGCCAACAAGTGTAGACATCACTCGGATCAATTCTCTCTCTCCCTCTCGTGTATATCTCTCTAGTTTGTGGAAAGGCAAAGTTTTAAGCCTCTAGAGAGTGGAGAAGTGCTGCTAAGAGCTAGAGCATAGTCTTGAGCATATCGTTACTCTGCCGGAGTGCTGCCAAGAAGATTGTAAGCAGCCGCGACTCTGTTGTAACCAACTCAACATAGTGGAAGGCTCTATCTGTCATACTGACAGATCTTCACAAACGGAGGAAGGAGTTGAAATAGACTCCAAGCCCAGGTGTGGCTAACTCCAATGAGGACTAGGCAAGCATTTTAGGCTTGGCCGAACCTCGGGATAAATTCCTGTGTCCACGTGCTCTGCTCTATGTTATATGTTGATTCTCTGTCTTATTCAGTTCTTACATCTGCACTTCACTGCTTACTTGTGGTACTAGTTTTCTTTGAAGTGCAGGATATTCTTAAGACAGGAATTTCAATTCCGCTGCAACCTACTTGAAGGGTTTTCTCATTCCACTGCATTCTAGTCTTCAAGTAGAGTAAGAATATAAGTTTTAAAGTGATAATTTTTATTCGCCTATTCTCCCTCCCTCTAGGCGACATCCAGATCCTGTTCCTGGGCAAAGGGAACTTTCAATTGGTATCGGAGCTAGGCCTCTCCAGTGTGGGCTTAGCCATCCGGAGATGACGATGTCGTCACAAGAGGTAACTGTAGAACTTCTTTTAGGCGATGGTTCTAATTACAAATCTTGGTCTGTCTCTATTTATAATGCCTTCATGCATGTTGATCCTGATTTGAGACAGATCTTTAGTAGAAGTATTTTTCCCTCTGATATTAGTAAAAATCCTTCTAATGCTGAACTAAGATGTTTATCTCTCAATCACCGTGCTTGCAACATCTTAGTCGACTCTCTTTCTAGAAGTGCTTATTTTGCCATCATGAGTAGTGATAGTGATTTATTTGTTGATGCTCATGATTTATGGAATAGAATTAAAGGAAAATATTCTGTGGCAAATTGTGATGCTCCTACTCCCTATATTACTTGTGATACTAACCCTTCAAAGGGAGAAGAGAAGTGTTGGGCACCAAACGATGAATCCACCTCATCGACAGGTTTGTTCTCCACTAATAAATGTCTTATTGCTAACAATGACGGTGGAGACGAAAGCCATGATGAGGAGGAATATGAGGATAATAGCGAGGATGAATCTTCATCACCACAAGGTACATTTTCCTATATTGCTTCCACTGACATTAATGACAGGGAAAATGAGACCGACGATGTGGAAGAAGAGGAGATTCGCCGTTTCTACATCCATCTCAACAAAGAGGACAAAGCAATCTTGGATAAGCTGCTGAGAAGGAACAAGGAACAAGGCGAGATGCTTCTCAGGCTAGAGGAGACACTCATCAAAACAAACAACAGCCTAGAGAAGATGACCAAAGAATATGAGGAGCTAAAATGCTCTCATGATAATTTGGTCCGACGGTATGATTCAATTTTAATTGAGCAAAGAAATAATGATGATACTTTATCTTGTGTTGCTCAACTTAAAACTGAAAATTCTATGCTTAGGAGTCAAGTAGAGATGATAAATCTGGAAAAACTTGCTCTAAATGAAAAGTATGATATGTTGTCAAATTCTCATAGTGAATTGGTTGATGACCATATCAGACTCAATATTGCTCATGAGGTTGTCTTTGCAAACTTAAATTCATGTGAACCTCATTCTTGCAAATGTACGCATTCAAATCATGTATCACCATGTTTTAACCCCCGCTTCTCAAAAGAAAGCCAATCCTTGATTGAGCAACAAGTTGTAGGGTCTAAAAGAAAATTGCTTGGGAACAAGAAACAAAGACAACTAAGGAGAAGACGCCATGCTCGACTTCCTCAAGATATCTACAAACACGTGGTGAAGAAACATGAGGAAGGAGAAACCACAGCAAGGGTCAACCTCCTTGAGAAAGATGTTCCTAAAGCAATAAGTAAAGAAATCAACATGAGATTAGAGAAAGGTAACAATTTAATTAGTCATGTTGTTTACACTAATAATCTCTCTATGTCATCTAAAAGTAAAAAGAGAAGAGGAAAAAGGAGATGCTTCAAGTGCAAAGCATTAGGCTACCTCATCGCGTCTTGTCCGTACAACGACAAGGATGAAGGGGCAATGAGATGTTTTGTATGCAACAACAAGGACCACATGATCACTTCTTGTCTGGTCATGAAGAATCAAAGATGTGCATTCTCCAAGATGACTCTCACCAAGGAAAATGACAAACAACAAGCGTCATGTCAAGTTGAGCGACGCTTCTGCTACAAGTGTGGTGAGCAGGGTCATCTATCCAAGGTATGCAATAAAGGTAAGGTTCCTAAGCAAGTAAATTTGTCTCAATCTCATTCGCTTAGGAGACTCAAATCATACACTTGTGCTAGATCTATAATGAGATCACCTAGAACTAGCACAAAGGCTATTTGGGTACCAAAGGCACTTTTAGTTGAACGTCATGGACCCATCCCGAGATGGGTACCAAACTTTGTCAACTAGTCCATGCAGGTGCCTCGAGATGGAATGGAGACCCTAGGAGAGCTTAAGATGGGTACTTCAAACTCCTTGCTTAAGCTGTTAATCTTTATTGTCTATTCATTAACTCAAGGCTGGATTTTTGTGCAATATTAATCCCATGTTCATCTCGAGTTAAATAAGTTGTAGAAGTCCTTAATCATTATTGGTGAATCAAGCAAAGGACTTTGATGAGAATCTGCATCTGGCTCTCCAAAGGACAGTACCTGTGTTTCTTAAGTGCATTATCAGCATTGCTCTTAAGTTGGATTGTCATGCTTGGAGTAGTTGTGCTTTTTAGTTTGCTTGTGTTAAATTTCTGTCAAATAATGATCCATGATTTCCAAGAGCATAATCATGACTGAGTGCTCTATAGGATATATCGTTTGAATCATTCAATGGGTAGCTTTTCATTTAATATATCCACCATGACTAACTCTCTTGGTGTATATGGATAAACATGTATCTTTTTGTAAGTCATGCTATGTGATGTTTAATGATGAACCTAAGTGCAAGAATGATAGCTGTTGTTTAGTCCATATTCACATAAGTATTTGGTATTGGCACTCTATGTATAAACAATGTATGCGCTTTCAATGCACCCTCTTGAGCTATGAGGTGCATGAGAAAAAGGAGTCCTCTTTTGGTGACAACTGGTGCTCTCATGGTCATTCAGGTAAAAGGCAAAGGTATATGGAACTATGCAATTTCATTAAATATCTTGAAGTTCCATTGATTGTGATCACAACTTTGTTCTTGCATTTGAATTGGTAATTTCGTGGCATAGGTGCTTCTTACTTTAAAATGTTGTTTCTTTTGGTGTACCTAAGAAACCTTCTTAACCATGGTGTGCTTAGACATTGCGCTTTATATGCATGATCGTGTTGTTTTTCAATTGGTATATGTGGTGCAATGATTGCCATGTATGAAGCATGTCTAGGTTGCTTGTAAAATGTTATACTCCTTGAGGCATGCATTATTGTATTGAGTCAACTATTCAATTGGTATCTCTTTGTGATGAAATCGATAGAGTATGCCTTGACCAAGATATGTTGTGATCCCCTCTAGTTCTGAGGAAGCTAGAATGTGCAAAGTGCAAGTCATTCAAATACTTGATGCACAACTTTAGGGGGAGCACACATAACTTGTGTCTTTTGAGACTAATTGTTTCTTGAGTGATCTTGTATAGTCTCAAGGTGGAAAAGAGAAGATGAGCAAGAAATGGAGCAATCAGGACTTGGGTACCTCCGTAAGTCAAGTAATTGGTATCTTAAGTCATGAGTAATTACATTTTTAGATTGCTCGTGCTCTACAATATTTGGTGATACTAGATGCTTATCTTTAAATATCATGGAACTATGACAGTAATGAACTTTCAATTGATAGCCCTGGTAGTATGCTTAAATTGATAACTTTTGATAATCACTAGAATAGAAGCTTCATCTTGTGCCGCAATACTATAACTTGTTCTAAGTTTGGTGTCTTAGCAACAAGAAAAGGTTAGGATAAAGGATCAGGCACAAGTGTGAAGGAGCCTCCTAGAGATTAAACTCTCAAGATGGAAAGTACACCACAACATGGTAAAGGTACAAAAGGAAGTATTGATATTTTGCGTAAATGTATCTTAATACCTGTGGTGCATATGTTTAATGAATAGGGGGGAGTATTGTTAGTGAGTTTTTCCTCCTTAATACCCTGCTATCCCTTGACATCATCCTATGTTCTTGCTCGAATGTGGTTTTGGTGTTTGATGTCAAAGGGGTAGAATTTTGTGCATTAAAGCTTAGGTTTCTTTGAGTTCCTTTGATCTTAAGGAAGGCTTTGAGTTCCTTTGATCTTAAGGAAGGATGTGTCAGTTTGAGTTCCTTTGATCTTAAGGAAGGATGTGTTAGTTTGTTGTTTTAGATAATTTTTATCATATGCTTCTTGTTGTAGTATATGGTGATAATGCGAAACTAGTGCTTTCGCTGATATGAATTAATTGGCATCTATTGTGTTCATTTTATAATAGATATTCATGTGGGTAATGGTTCATGTGGTTAATGGGTTAATGGTGCTTTAAGATTGCTTTAAATTGGTATCTTAGTTTAAATTGGTATCTTAATGGTGAATAGTGGTAGGTTGATATTCTTCTGATATATCCACTCAATTGAATGGTGTTTAACTCTGATTCTGTGCATTTGTGTGTTATACGCATCATGGTTTGATCCTTGACACAATGCATCCCACAGGTGCTAAGGTCTAGCAATGCTTCGATTTAGCCTAAGTATGTGCATTTTGGCATTTAAGGCCAAAGCTAAGATTTTAATGTAAGCACATATTTAGGGGGAGCATTCTACAATCCTAGAGCTCAAAATTTGTGCTTTAAATTTCACTCTTATGTAAGCTTTAATTGTGTTGCCATCAATCACCAAAAAGGGGGAGATTTAAAGCTCTCTTATGGGTTTTGGTGTTTGGATGACAACTCAATTAAAGGACTAACAAGTGTGCTAAGTGTCGAACAGGTGCTTAATGTAAAGCTAACAGGGTTCAACACAAGTGAACAAGTGTGATGGTCCAAGGACTAGATGATGGATAGATAATGGGCATCACAAGTAAGATGGACATTGCATAAAGTGAGACTCGGGTGCGTAGCTGAGAGCACCTAGAGGGGGGGTGAATAGGTGATCCTGTGAAACTTTAAAACTTAAGCCACAAAAACTTGTTAAGTGTTAGTACAATAATCACCAAGTGGCTAGAGAGGAGTCTCAACAAAACACAATACCACAAGAGATCAAACACAAAGATGACACAGTGGTTTATCCCGTGGTTTGGCCAAGACCAACGCTTGCCTACTCCACGTTGTGGCGTCCCAATGGACGAGGGTTGCGATCAACCCCTCTCAAGCGGTCCAAAGACCAACTTGAATACCACGGTGTTTTGCTTTGCCTTTCAATATCTCGTTTGCGAGGAATCTCCACAACTTGGAGCCTCTCGCCCTTACACTTGAGATTTACAAGAAATACGGAGTAAGTGATGAAAGCAACACACACAAATCCACAGCAAAAATGCGCACACACACGGCCAAGAATCGAGCTCAAAAGACTATCTCAAAGTTCTCACTAGAACGGAGCTCGAATCACTGAGAATGACAAACGAATGCGCAAAGACTGAGTGTGGATGATCAAGAATGCTCTAAGGTTGCTTGGTGTTCTCCTCCATGCGCCTAGGGGTCCCTTTTATAGCCCCAAGGCAGCTAGGAGCCGTTGAGAGCAAATCTGGAAGGCCAATCTTGCCTTCTGTCGTCGGGTGCACCGGACAGTCCGGTGCACACCGGACACTGTTCGGTGCCCGATTTCCTTCCTAAAATGGCGCTGCCGACCGTTGCAGATCTGGGAGCCGTTGGCGCACCGGACAAGTACGGTGCACACCGGACAGTCCGGTGCCCCCTTCCGACCGTTGGCCCGGCCACGTGTCGCGCGCAGATTCCGCGGCCGACCGTTGGCCCGGCCGACCGTTGGCTCACCGGACAGTCCGGTGCACACCGGACAGTCCAGTGAATTTTAGCCGTATGCCGTCGGCGAATTCCCGAGAGCGGCTACTTCACGCCGAGCCAGCCTGGCGCACCGGACACTGTCCGGTGCACCACCGGACAGTCCGGTGTGCCAGACTGAGCTGAGTCTTGGCTGCACACAGCCAAGTCTTTTTCTCCTCTTTTCTTTTCTTCTTCTTTCTGTTTCTAACACTTAGACAAGTATATTAGTAC
The DNA here is from genome assembly GCA_029449295.1 of Zea luxurians. NCBI lineage: Eukaryota > Viridiplantae > Streptophyta > Magnoliopsida > Poales > Poaceae > Zea > Zea luxurians. Next base: position 16,289,529 of record JAOPSE010000039.1, read on the forward strand.
ACAAAACCAATGTACTAAGGCTTAGAAACATACCTTTACTCTTGATTTGCACTTTGTCCATCCATGAGCATAAATTCACATTTAAGCACTTGTGTTGGCACTCAATCACCAAAATACTTAGAAATGGCCCAAAGGCACATTTCCCTTTCAATCTCCCCCTTTTTGGTGATTTATGCCAACACAACATAAAGCAACTAGAACAAGTGCAATATCACTTCAAATAAAACTCAAATTTATTTTGATTCAATTTTGGCATATATGGATCACTCTATGCCACCACTTGGTTTGTTTTTGAAATCAAACTCAAATCTCTATCTCTAAGTCAAACACACATGTTGAAACATAAAGAGAGTCATTCCAAAAGAGATTGATCAAAGATTTCAAAAACTCCCCCTTTTTCCCATAATCAATACTTCTCCCCACAAGAAGCCAACTTTTGATAAGAGAGAGAACAAAAGAGTTTTGACAAACCAAAAGCTCTATTCTACTATTTTCAAAATCTCTCAAGTGGCGCTTTGGCCTTTATTTTCTCCCCCTTTGGCATTAAGCACCAAAACGGGATCAATCGTGGCCCTATAACCCCATTGCCTCACCAAAATCTTCAATTAAGAGCAAATGGCAATAAGAGTTCATTAGATGAACTTGGAATATGTTACCCTCTCATCGGAGTGCAGTGGAAGTCTTTCATGGTCCAAGTCCACCTTTTCCCTTTCAATTCTCCGTTGAGACTAAATAAGCAAACTCAAGCATATGGTTAGTCTCAAAGGTTCAAGTTGTAACACATCTCCCCCTAAAACTGTGCATCACTTTGCAACGGACTTGTGAGGTCCAGGGAGTGTTTGTACAACTTGAGCTCCATACTTAACAACAAAATGCAAAAAGGAACATGATCAAAAGCATAAATACATGTATGCTACATTTCAATCCAAGTTCCGCGAATCTAAGATATTGAGCTCACTACGCAGCCTGCAAAAGGTCTTCTCATCTAGAGGCTTGGTAAAGATATCGGCTAGCTGGTTCTCGGTGCTAACATGAAACACTTCGATATCTCCCTTTTGCTGGTGGTCTCTCAAAAAGTGATGCCGGATGTCAATGTGCTTTGTGCGGCTGTGCTCAACAGGATTTTCCGCTATTCGGATAGCACTCTCATTATCACATAGGAGTGGGACTTTGCTCAGATTGTAGCCAAAGTCCCGGAGGGTTTGCCTCATCCAAAGTAGTTGCGCACAACACTGTCCTGCGGCAACGTACTCGGCCTCAGCGGTGGATAGGGCAACGGAGGTTTGTTTCTTAGAGTTCCATGACACCAGGGACCTTCCTAAGAATTGGCACGTCCCCGATGTACTCTTCCTATCGACCTTACATCCAGCATAGTCGGAATCTGAGTACCCAATCAAGTCAAAGTTAGACCCCTTTGGATACCAGATCCCGAAGCAAGGCGTAGCGACTAAATATCGAAGAATTCGCTTCACAGCCACTAGGTGACACTCCTTAGGATCGGATTGAAATCTAGCACACATGCATACGCTAAGCATAATATCCGGTCTACTAGCACATAAATAAAGCAAAGAACCTATCATGGACCGGTATGCTTTTTGATCAACGGACTTACCTCCTTTGTTGAGGTCGGTGTGTCCGTCGGTTCCCATCGGCGTCTTTGCGGGCTTGGCGTCCTTCATCCCAAACCGCTTTAGCAGATCTTGCGTGTACTTCGTTTGGGAGATGAAGGTGCCGTCCTTGAGTTGCTTCACTTGGAACCCAAGGAAGTAGTTCAACTCGCCCATCATCGACATCTCGAATTTCTGCGTCATTACCCTGCTAAACTCTTCACAAGACTTTTGGTTAGTAGAACCAAATATTATGTCATCGACATAAATTTGGCACACAAACAAATCACCATCACATGTCTTTGTAAAAAGAGTTGGATCGGCTTTCCCAACCTTGAAAGCATTAGCAATTAAAAAGTCTCTAAGGCATTCATACCATGCTCTTGGGGCTTGCCTAAGTCCATAGAGCGCCTTAGAGAGCTTACACACGTGGTCGGGGTACCGTTCATCCTCGAAGCCAGGGGGTTGCTCCACGTACACCTCCTCCTTGATTGGCCCGTTGAGGAAAGCGCTCTTCACATCCATTTGGAACAACCTGAAAGAATGGTGAGCGGCATATGCTAGCAAGATACGAATTGATTCTAGCCTAGCCACAGGAGCAAAAGTCTCCTCAAAGTCCAAACCTGCGACTTGGGCATAACCTTTTGCCACAAGTCGAGCCTTGTTCCTCGTCACCACCCCGTGCTCGTCCTGTTTGTTGCGGAACACCCACTTGGTTCCCACAAAATTTTGCTTGGGACGAGGCACCAGTGTCCAAACTTCATTGCGCTTGAAGTTGTTGAGTTCCTCCTGCATGGCCAATACCCAATCCGGATCTAGCAAGGCCTCCTCTACCCTGAAAGGCTCAATAGAAGAGACAAAGGAGTAATGCTCACAAAAATTAACTAATCGAGATCGAGTAGTTACTCCCTTGCTAATGTCACCCAAAATTTGGTCGACGGGATGATCCCTTTGAATCACCGCTCGAACTTGGGTTGGAGGTGCCGGTTGCGCTTCTTCCTCCATCACGTGATCATCTTGTGCTCCCCCTTGATCACACGCCTCCTTTTGATGAACCTGTTCATCGTCTTGAGTTGGGGGATGCACCGTTGTTGAGGAAGAAGGTTGATCTCGTTCATCTTGTTCCTGTGGCCGCACTTCTCTAATCGCCATGGTTCGTATAGCGGCCGTCGGAACATCTTCTTCATCTACATCATCACAATCAACAACTTGCTCTCTTGGAGAGCCATTAGTCTCATCAAATACAACGTCGCTAGAGACTTCAACCAAACCCGATGATTTGTTGAAGACCCTATACGCCTTTGTATTTGAATCATAACCTAATAAAAACCCTTCTACAGCTTTGGGAGCAAACTTAGAATTTCTACCCTTCTTCACTAGAATGTAGCATTTGCTTCCAAATACACGAAAGTACGATACATTGGGTTTGTTACCGGTTAGTAGCTCATACGAAGTCTTCTTGAGGAGTCGATGAAGGTAGACCCTGTTGATGGCGTGGCAAGCCGTGTTCACAACTTCCGACCAAAAGCACTCGGGGGTCTTGAACTCTCCAAGCATCGTCCTCGCCATATCGATTAGCGTCCTGTTTTCCTCTCTACCACACCATTTTGCTGTGGTGTGTAGGGAGTGGAGAACTCGTGCTTGATCCCCTCCTCCTCAAGAAACTCCTCCACTTGAAGGTTCTTGAATTCGGACCCATTGTCGCTCCTTATCTTCTTCACCTTGAGCTCAAACTCATTTTGAGCTCTCCTTAGAAAGCGCTTGAGGGTCCCTTGGGTTTCAGACTTATCCTGCAAAAAGAACACCCAAGTGAAGCGGGAAAAGTCATCAACAATAACTAGACCATACTTACTTCCTCCTATGCTCAGATAGGTGACGGGTCCGAAGAGATCCATATGTAGCAGCTCCAGGGGTCTTGATGTTGTCATCACATTTTTGGTGTGATGAGAGCCTCCCACCTGTTTCCCTGCTTGACAAGCTGCACAAGGTCTATCTTTTTCGAAATGAACATTGGTTAGACCTATCACGTGTTCTCCCTTTAGAAGCTTGTGGAGGTTCTTCATCCCCACATGTGCTTAGCGGCGATGCCACAGCCAGCCCATGCAAGTCTTAGCCATTAAGCATGCATCTAGACCGGCCTCTTCTTTTGCAAAATCAACTAAGTAAAGCTTGTCGTCTAATACACCCTTAAAGGCTAGTGAACCATCACTTCTTCTAATGACAGACACATCTACATTTGTAAAAAGACAATTATATCCCATATTGCATAGTTGACTAACAGATAGCAAATTGTAACCAAGAGACTCAACTAAAAACACATTGGAGATTGAGTGCTCATTAGAAATTGCAATTTTACCTAACCCTTTTACCTTGCCTTGATTCCCATCACCGAATATAATTGAATCTTGGGAACCCTTATTTTTGACGTAGGAGGTGAACATCTTCTTCTCCCCCGTCATATGGTTTGTGCATCCGCTGTCGATAATCCAGCTTGAACCCCCGGATGCATAAACCTGCAAGGCAAATTTAGGCTTGGGTCTTAGGTACCCAACTCATGTTGGGTCCTACAAGGTTAGTGCAAATATCCTTAGGGACCCAAATGCAAGTTTTGTCTCCCTTGCATTTTGCCCCTAACTTCCTAGCAACTATTTTCCTATCCTTTCTACAAATAGCAAAGGAAGCATTTAAAGCACAATAAATTGTAGAAGGTTCATTCACTACTTTCCTAGGAGCATGAATAATATTCTTTCTAGGCACATGATGAATAGCATTTCTCCTAGACATATTTCTACCATGCATATAGGAAGAACTAGAAGCAAACATGGCATGAGAGTCAAAATCATCATAAGCCTTATAACTCCTATAAGCATTTCTAGTTTGTCTCCTATCATGATACATAAAAGCATGGTTCCTTTTTGTACTACTAGCCATAGGAGCCTTCCCTTTCTCCTTGGCGGAGATAGGAGCCTTATGGCTTGTCAAGTCTTTGGCTTCCCTCTTGTAGCCAAGTCCATCCTTAATTGAGGGGTGTCTACCAATCGTGTAGGCATCCCTTGCAAATTTCAGCTTATCAAATTCATTCTTGCTAGTCTTAAGTTGGGCATTAAGACTAGCCACTTCATCATTTAGTTTTGAAATTGAAACTAAGTGTTCACAACAAGCATTAATATCAACATCCTTACACCTAGTGCAAATTTCAACATGTTCAACACAAGAGTTAGATTTACTTGCTACTTCTAGTTTCGCATTTAAATCATTAATTTCACCTTTTAAAGAAGAAATGGTTTCATTACAAGTAGAAAGTTCACAAGAAAGCATTCCATTTCTTTTAACTTCTAGAGCAAGTGAATTTTGTGTACTAACAAATTTATCATGCTCTTCATATAAAAGATCTTCTTGTTTCTCTAAGATTCTATCCTTTTCATTCAAGGCATCAATCAATTCATTAATCTTAGATATCTTAGTTCTATCCAATCCCTTGAATAAACTAGAGTAATCTATTTCATCCTCACTAGACTCATCATCACTAGAAGAATCATTAGCATTACGAGTGATTACCTTCTTTTCCCTTGCCATGAGGCAAGTGTGATGCTCGTTTGGGAAGAGGGCCGATTTGTTGAAGGCAGTGGCGGCGAGTCCTTCGTCGTCGGAGTCGGACGAAGAGCAATCCGAATCCCACTCCTTTCCAAGGTGTGCTTCACCTTTGGCCTTCTTGTAAACCTTCTTGTTCTCTCTCTTCCCATTCTTCCCTTGCTCCTGGTCACTATCATTTTCGGGACAGTTAGCAATAAAATGACCAACCTTACCACATTTGAAGCATGAGCGCTTCCCCTTTGTCTTGGTCTTCCTTGGTTGCCCCTTGCGACCATTTAGCGTCGTCTTGAATCTCTTGATGATGAGAGCCATCTCTTCATCATTGAGCCCGACCGCCTCAACTTGCGCCACCTTGCTGGGTAGCGACTCCTTGCTCCTTGTTGCCTTGAGAGCAATGGGTTGAGGCTCGTGAATTGGACCGTTCAGCGCGTCGTCGACGTATCTCGCCTCCTTGATCATCATCCGCCCGCTTACGAATTTTCCGAGTACCTCCTCGGGCGTCATCATCGTGTACCTAGGATTCTCATGAATATTGTTCACAAGATGAGGATCAAGAACGGTAAAGGATCTTAGCATTAGGCGGACGACGTCGTGGTCCGTCCATCGCGTGCTTCCGTAGCTCCTTATTTTGTTGATGAGGGTCTTGAGCCGGTTGTACGTTTGGGTTGGCTCCTCTCCTCTTATCATGGCGAATCGTCCAAGCTCGCCCTCCACCAACTCCATTTTGGTGAGCATGGTGATGTCATTCCCCTCGTGAGAGATCTTGAGGGTGTCCCATATTTGCTTGGCATTGTCCAAGTCGCTCACCTTGTTGTACTCTTCCCTGCACAAGGACGCTAAGAGAACAGTAGTAGCTTGTGCATTTCTATGGATTTGTTCATTTATGAGCATAGAGTTATCCGAGCTATCAAACTTCATTCCATTCTCTACAATCTCCCAAATGCTTGGATGGAGAGAGAATAAGTGACTACGCATTTTGTGACTCCAAAATCCGTAGTCCTCCCCATCGAAGTGTGGAGGTTTGCTAAGAGGAATGGAAAGCAAATGCGAATTCGAACTATGTTGAATACGAGAATAATCAAATGAAAAGTTCGAATTGACCGTCTTTTTGTAGTCGTTGTCGTCGTCCTTTTGGGAAGAAGTAGACTCATCACTATCGTCGTAGTATATGATCTCCTTGATGCGCTTTGTCTTCTTCTTCTTCCCTTCCTTCCGCTTGTAGCCCGAGCCGGAGTCAGTGGGCTTGTCATCCTTTGGCTCGTTGACGAAAGACTCCTTTTCGTTGTTGACCACCGTCCCCTTTCCCTTAGGATCCATCTCTTCGGGCGATTAGTCCCCTCTTGAAGAGAACGACTCTGATACCAATTGAGAGCACCTAGAGGGGGGGTGAATAGGTGATCCTGTGAAACTTTAAAACTTAAGCCACAAAAACTTGTTAAGTGTTAGTACAATAATCACCAAGTGGCTAGAGAGGAGTCTCAGCAAAACACAATACCACAAGAGATCAAACACAGAGATGACACAGTGGTTTATCCCGTGGTTCGGCCAAGACCAACGCTTGCCTACTCCACGTTGTGGCGTCCCAATGGACGAGGGTTGCAATCAACCCCTCTCAAGCGGTCCAAAGACCAACTTGAATACCACGGTGTTTTGCTTTGCCTTTCAATATCTCGTTTGCGAGGAATCTCCACAACTTGGAGCCTCTCGCCCTTACACTTGAGATTTACAAGAAATACGGAGTAAGGGATGAAAGCAACACACACAAATCCACAGCAAAAATGCGCACACACACGGCCAAGAATCGAGCTCAAAAGACTATCTCAAAGTTCTCACTAGAACGGAGCTCGAATCACTGAGAATGACAAACAAATGCGCAAAGACTGAGTGTGGATGATCAAGAATGCTCTAAGGTTGCTTGGTGTTCTCCTCCATGCGCCTAGGGGTCCCTTTTATAGCCCCAAGGCAGCTAGGAGCCGTTGAGAGCAAATCTGGAAGGCCAATCTTGCCTTCTGTCGTCGGGTGCACCGGACAGTCCGGTGCACACCGGACACTGTCCGGTGCCCGATTTCCTTCCTAAAATGGCGCTGCCGACCGTTGCAGATCTGGGAGCCGTTGGCGCACCGGACAAGTCCGGTGCACACCGGACAGTCCGGTGCCCCCTTCCGACCGTTGGCCCGGCCACGTGTCGCGCGCAGATTCCGTGGCCGACCGTTGGCCCGGCCGACCGTTGGCTCACCGGACAGTCCGGTGCACACCGGACAGTCCGGTGAATTTTAGCCGTATGCCGTCGGCGAATTCCCGAGAGCGGCTACTTCACGCCGAGCCAGCCTGGCGCACCGGACACTGTCCGGTGCACCACCGGACAGTCCGGTGTGCCAGACTGAGCTGAGTCTTGGCTGCACAACCAAGTCCTTTTCTCCTCTTTTCTTTTCTTCTTCTTTCTGTTTCTAACACTTAGACAAGTATATTAGTACACAAAACCAATGTACTAAGGCTTAGAAACATACCTTTACTCTTGATTTTCACTTTGTCCATCCATGAGCATAAATTCACATTTAAGCACTTGTGTTGGCACTCAATCACCAAAATACTTAGAAATGGCCCAAAGGCACATTTCCCTTTCAGTAGCTCAGAGACAACTGATCAAGCCAAGGATGGAGGCAAGAAGAGCTTCGAGGTACCAAGTGCACGGGAGAAGGTCAAAGAGGCTGAGGAACCCAAAGCCAAGGGTGAAGAAGAAGACTTGCAAAGTCTAGGGTGATCAAGTTGAGAAGAGCTATAGCACATCAAGGATCACTACATAAGGACGTGACGTACAACCAATGGGGAAACATCTATAGTTATGTGGTGTAAGTCATAAGGCTCAATCAAGCTCTAAGAAGTGAACAAGGTCACTAGAAGAAGAACCAGTATCAAAGCCAGAACTGGAAGCAGCCCAAAAGAGCTAAGTGCAACTTGATCCTTAGTTTGGGTTGTTCCTAGTTTGGAGATATTCTATGTGACCTTTGCAGGATGTTGGAGCTCAAGAATGTCAGTGTAGATCAAGTTAAGCTGACTTGATGATTTATGAGTCCAACATCAATCTTAAGCATGTCAAATGCTAGAGAGGTGAAAATCCAAGAGAAGGTATGTTTCTAGACTTAGTACAGTGGTTTTTGTGTACTAACATAGTTGTCTAAGTGTTAGAAACAGAGAGAAGAAGAAAAGAAAAGAAAAAGACTTTACTGGTGGAGCCATGACTATGCGCAGTCTGGGTGCACCGGACAGTGTCCGGTGCGCCAGGCCGGCGTCTGGTCAACAGGCTGCTCTCGGGTCTCGACGGCGGCGTACGGCTAAAAATCACCGGACTGTCCGGTGGTGCACCGGACTGTCCGGTGAGCCAACGGTCGGCCGGGCCAACGGTCGGCCGCGCAATCCGTGCATGACGCGTGGCCGAGCCAACGGTCAGATGGGGGCACCGGACTGTCCGGTGTGCACCGGACAGTGTCCGGTGCGCCAATGGCTCCAAGTCTGCTACGGTCGACTGCGCCAATTTTGGAAGGAGATCCGCACCGGACCGTGAACTGTGGATGTCCGGTGGTGCACCGGACTGTCCGGTGCGCCACCCGACAGAAGGCAAGATTTGCCTTCCTAGATTGCTTCCAACGGCTCCTAGGCCCCTTGTGCCTATAAAAGGGACCTCTAGGCGCCTCAATCAGATATACAAGTGCAGCCAACAAGTGTAGACATCACTCGGATCAATTCTCTCTCTCCCTCTCGTGTATATCTCTCTAGTTTGTGGAAAGGCAAAGTTTTAAGCCTCTAGAGAGTGGAGAAGTGCTGCTAAGAGCTAGAGCATAGTCTTGAGCATATCGTTACTCTGCGGAGTGCTGCCAAGAAGATTGTAAGCAGCCGCGGCTCTGTTGTAACCAACTCAACATAGTGGAAGGCTCTATCTGTCATACTGACAGATCTGAGCAAACGGAGGAAGGAGTTGAAATAGACTCCAAGCCCAGGTGTGGCTAACTCCAACGAGAACTAGGCAAGCATTTCAGGCTTGGCCGAACCTCGGGATAAATTCCTGTGTCCACGTGCTCTGCTCTATGTTATGTGTTGATTCTCTGTCTTATTCAGTTCTTACATCTGCACTTCACTGCTTACTTGTGGTACTAGTTTTCTTTGAAGTGCAGGATATTCTTAAGACAGGAATTTCAATTCCGCTGCAACCTACTTGAAGGGTTTTCTCATTCCACTGCATTCTAGTCTTCAAGTAGAGTAAGAATATAAGTTTTAAAGTGATAATTTTTATTCGCCTATTCACCCCCCTCTAGGCGACATCCAGATCCTGTTTCCAGGCAAAGGGAACTTTCACATATAACAATCTAACTCAAGAGGACCATAGCATACCCATCTTGCAGCCAATAGGGTATATGATCTTTCTCATCTTGCAGCCAAGTGCCAGAACCCACTAGGCCTGAACGAAGTGAAGAACTGTTGACTGTTGTATGGCAACTCGAATGTGCATTACTACAGAAATGCACATGTTTTTAGGAGCTAGAAGACAAAACAATTTGCAAAGAATTGAAATAGGGGTACAGAAAAGCATGGTGTATAGATTGGAGGAAAACAATAGCAGTGAATAGGGGTGGTAATGAGCTTTAAACTTTACACTGTTAATTTTTAGGATCGAATCGGATTAGGGTCGGGCCCTATTCTTATTCATTTTTGAACTAATATTATTTAAGGGTCTTAACTTTTTGTGAAGAGACATTTAGATCATGATCCATTACCACCCCTAGTAGTGAACCCTCATCTCTGAATTCGTTCAGTAAGGATCAGATTATTATTGGCAACCCCATGACCCTCAGGATATTCTCCCTGCAATCTCTTTGTCCAACTGTTACACTTGAGAATAGTCTTTTTTTTAAACAATTAAACATTCGTCATGAACACAGGACCGACGACGCGCAGGTGATTATGGCGATCGTGAGGACGACGGCGGCAACAGTTGACGGCGACGACGGTAGGCGGCGGGAGGGGTCTTTTGTAAATTACGTATGGACAATTAGATCCTAGATCGGCGGCCAATAATTCATTTGTGCATGGGACTGCATCGGAGGACGGAGCCAGCTGCCGCAAGTGACGAAACGGCATCGCCAGCCAAGGGCAAGGCCGGCGAACAAACAATAACTCATGATACCTCAACCGGTCTCGCCGCGTCCGCCTCTCACGGGCGGCCCCGCCATGCTCCCCCTGTGGGTGTGCTTTGCGTCGAGGTTCTGAGCAAGGTGCACTCTGTGCCTTCCCTTTCCTCTCTTCTTGGTCTTCTTCGCTCCCCCCTCCCCGCTTGGTCTTCTTCGTGCTGGGTGATGGATTTGTCTCGTTTGGACTTTCGGCCGGGTTCGCTTTTTGAGGCTGATGGTAGGCGCCGGTTTTCCTCTCCTGTTTGCTCTGGAAGTCCGAACTCTCTGTCGGCCTTTTGGCTAGTTGTCTCGTTTGGCAGATGCATCTTTAAGCTCGACTCGGTCTCGGTTGGTCATCTTCTTCAAGATGCTTTTGGTGGTTTTGCCAGGGGATTCAAGGTCCTCTCACTTGCTGACCGGGTTTTCCGCTTCACGGTTTCTTCCAAGGATGTTGGGTTCCACATTTACAACTCTAGATGCATTGTTCGTCCAGAATTCAAAGCTTTCTTCAACTTGTGGAACTCTGGTGGACCAAATTGGAACTATGAATTCATATTATTCCTTCAGGAGGAGAATGCCAACTGGTGGTTTGTTAAGGGCAGAAAAAAAATCTCGTTCGCTGATATGGTTAGGCGCCCGCCGTTGACCGGTGCGAACGCTGTCGCAGTTCTTCGGCATAATCTTCCTTCCCGCTTCGCCGGAAATTTGAATGCTCCGAGGATTTCTGTCTTCAATAGATTGGGATCCTCCTCAGGAGCTCGGGGCTCGAGGTTTCCTGTCACCGCTTCGACCTTGGGGGCTCCATCGTGTGATCTTCATCGCAGGCTTGTTCCTTCAGTGAGTATTCCTAGGCTTAACGGAAGCATGATTGGACGCGGGCGTCAGGGCCGTGATGATTGCTCCTTTTCAATTTCAAATTCAACTGCTGGGCTACCTAGGATTCGTAGGCTGCATTGGCGGCCCATTCTGCGTAATGGGCCTTTCAGGCCTGGGCCTGGCCTTTCGGCCCCGCTCACCCTTGGGAGGCCGGATTTGTCTGGCTCGGTTTCCTCAGCGTTTCTCTGCCAGTTTTGTAAAGCCAGGGGGCATTTGGAATTGTTCTGCAATCGTAAGAAATCGGAATTTGGATTTCCCCTCTCCTCGTTCCCTTCCTTCGAAAGTAATTGCCTTTTGGAGGGGTCGTCTCACCTCTTGGACTTTGGATCCTGGTTCCGCCCTTCCCCCCGGTCCCTGATGGGTGGGACCCCTCCCACCTTTGCCTACTTCGGTGAATTCGCCAGGGCAGTCTTATTAAAAATATACGAACAGGCGCCCAAAACGTCCTTAGAGCTCTCGCTGGGTGTCACTTCACCAAAACCCCAAACCGCTCCTTTGCTCTTGGCTCTCCGGCGACCCTCTGAGAATCTGTCAATGGCGTACCGGCGCGTAGACCCAGAGCCGTTCCTCCCACCAGGCTTCAGCGCCTCGGTGGTCCAGCATCGTGGGATCATGGTCAGGTCAGTCTCGCAGCGTTTACCGCCAATTCATGAGGACTGGGCGATTATCAATATTCATCCTTTGCCTGAGCACGAGGTCTTGTTCCCTGCGGTCGGAGATGTGGTCAGGGAGTATCTTGTTCAGCATCGTAGGGTCGGTGTTCGAGCCATTCAGCGCTCGCACCTGGGACAGGTGATAGTGCAGTTTCGTAATGTTCTGGAACGAGATAATTTGGTTCTGCTTAGCCCCCAGCAATATTTGGATGCCACTTTCACTGCGGTCCGTCATAATGATGCTTGGAATCACCGTGCTCTTCTTTTCAACCATGAGTGCTGGCTTATGCTTCTGGGGTTTCCATTGGATTATCGTTCTTCAGAGTACTTGCAGGCCGACATTGGGTCGTTTAGAAGACTGATTCTCTGGGAGGAGAATCAGAGTAATATCTCTAGAACTTTGCTTCGTGTTCATGTCACTTCACTTGATGAGGTCTCCCAATTTATTGTTTTTCAGAAGCTGAGGGCTTTGCTGGTGACTCCTAGACTGTTCAATGTGAAATTATTCAGCAACTCATGCTTGGTGGGCAAGCTCAAGATGAGGACCCCATCCCTCCGGCCCCCGAGGATGGCCATCAGCTTCCCCCGGTCTTCTTCGGGCTGGGTCAGCCCTTGCCTCCGGCAGGACTTGACCTAAATTTCCCTCCGGTGCCTGCGGGTGGTGAGCTGCCGGCTCAGCAGGATGACTTTGGCCAGGGAGATTGGGACCAGTGGATTGTGAATGACCAGCCCAATCAGCAGGTCCCGCAGCCCATCTTGCCAGAGGAGCAACCCATTCATCAGGAAGAACTACAACTTAGTAACCAGCACTCTGGCTTGTCGTCTGATAGCTCCATTGGTGCTGGTCAGCTTGCACCCCTTCCGAATGGTCATTTTGCGGAGAATGGACTTGTGCTGCTTGGGGATGGAATGGATATCAATGCTGCCCCATTTATTGGGCCTTAGGAGGTTGATGGACCGGTGCCTCAGGTGGACCATGTCCATGATTTGGAGGTCTTGCCTCATCAGGCCCATGTTGGTGAGCCTAACAATAATCACCTTCAGAATTTAGAGATGAACTTCATGCTCTCTCAGGAATGGCAGTCTGACCCCGTTTGAGGAGAGAAAAAGAGCTGCCCAGTTCTCTAGGTTCTGGGCCAAATACTTTGCTCCTGCTGGGTCGGCTGATCACTCGGTGGACATCCCTAAGAAGTGGGCACCTTTTTTCCTTTCGAATCTTCTTCAGCCTGATGCTTTCAATTGGTCGAAGACCTTTCTGCTGTCAGATATTCCCCCAAATTTGCAGGAGCAGGGAATGAAATCCATCCCTTTTATGGTCCCTAAGGAATGTCCGGTTGATTCCTCCCTAGGGGATGTCACTTCTGGGATCTCCAAGGATTCCGACGGTTGTGGCGGGCCGTCACCAATCATTGTGGAGTCAGAGCTCAGAAGAAGCAAACGATTGAAAGAATCACGTGCTGGGTTCAGGCATGGGGCCTGCCCAAAAAGGAACTGCCTCATGTGCCAACATAACTTCGATGCCCCCCCTCCGCTATCCTCCAAGGTGCTGCGGAATCTGGGCTCTAGGTTTTGTAACCTGTCTGAGGATGACCTTTCTGAGCAGAGGTTAAAGCAAAAGAAATCGACTGTGGGACCTATTGGGCTGCGGAGGGTTGGCAGGAAGGATCTAGATGATGAAAAAACTGATGATTCATCTGATGAAGATAAGCAAGACAACCAATAGGCGGTTGGCGGGGGATCTGGGCTACGGTGTGGGCCCCATTAACTTTTGGGTGTGCTTGGTTTTACTTTTGGTTCATGCAGGTCTTCTGGATACTTGGCTAGCACCTGTGCGTGCTTGTTTTAATGTTTTGTTAATATTTTGCTTGTGGACTGAATCTGGTTTTACCCACTGGTTTGGGTATTGTTATGCCCCAAAAACTTCTTGTTTACTCAATGAGTAATCCCAATACTGTTAACTTCCAGGAGTGGTCTGTGCTGAGTCGCAACGTTAGAGGAATTAACTCTACCGCTAAGTGGAATGCTATTCGTTGTTCTATTCGGGATGCTGGTTGTGAGGTTATTTGTTTGCAAGAAACAAAAAAGGAGTTCTTTGACTCGGCATACCTTAAAAACTTTTGTCCTGCTCATTTTGACTCGTTTGCTTTTGTACCCTCGATGGGGAACTCGGGAGGATCTGTTATCATTTGGAAGAGCTCAAGGCTTTCGGGGAATGTTATATTTCAAAACAATTATGCCCAGTCGGTGGAATTCACTTCAAATCTGTCGGTTTGTTCCTGGATTATTACAAATGTTTATGCTCCTTGTACCCAACATGGAAAAATTGATTTCCTCAACTGGTTGCATAATATCTCTATGCCTTCTGACAAACTTTGGCTTCTCGTTGGTGATTTTAATTTAATCCGTCGGCCGAAGGACAGGAATAGGATTGGGGGTGATACTAACCTTATGCTGAAGTTCAATGAAGCAATCAGCAACTTAGACTTGATTGAAATTCCCCTACACGGGCTAACGTACACCTGGTCGAACAGACAGCGGGAACCTCTTCTTTAGAGGCTGGATTGGTTTTTCATCTCTCAAGAATGGTCGACTGTCTACCCGGACTCCCATGCTAAGATAATGCCGCGAGACATCTCCGATCATGTTCCTTGTTTGGTTTCCTTTAAGTCTAGAATTCCTAAACCTAAGTTATTTCGGTTTGAGAACTTCTGGCTTCAATTGGATGGTTTCATCAATCTTTTCCAAACTACATGGAATGGGCTCCCTAGCATCCCCGACAAAGCTAAAAACCTGACTGCCAAGTTCAAGTATGTAAGAAAAGTTTTGAAAGATTGGCAGAGATCGCTGCCAAAAATTGATAAAACGGTGAAGAACATCAAGCTGCTAATTGAGCTTATTGACAACATGGAAGAGCATCGGGATCTATCTATTGAGGAATGGAATTTCAGAGAAATTCTGCAACAAAAGGTGGCAGAATTGCTTAACATTCAGAAAATCTATTGGAAGCAGCGTGCGGCTATTAGGTGGGTTACTGATGGAGACATTTGCTCTCGCTTCTTTCACGCCCATGCCACCATTAGGCACAGGAAAAATTCAATTGCTACCTTGACTGATGACAATGGGATCACTTTCCTCGAGCACGAACATAAATCTGGTCTTTTCTGGGAAGCTTTCAAATGCAGATTGGGTTCGTCGGACTTTTCAGGCATTGGTTTTGATCTCTCAGAACTTTTAACCAGTAATGAGCAACTTCATGAGTTAGACTCACCGTTTTCTAAATTGGAGATCGATAGCATTATAAAACTTCTACCTTCAGATAAATCTCCGGGCCCAGATGGTTTCAATACAAATTTTATCAAGAAGTGCTGGCATGTCATTGCTCCTGATTTCTATGATCTTTGTGATAAATTCTATCATGGTGGGGTCTGCCTTAGAAGCATCAACGGGTCCTTCATTGTTTTGATCCCGAAGATGGAGAGTCCTCAAAAGGTGGGGGATTATAGGCCAATTTCACTTCTAAACAATAGTATGAAAATCTTAACGAAGCTGTTGGCAAACCGTCTGCAACCATTCATGTCTCGGTTAATTCACAAGAATCAGTATGGTTTCATCAAAGGGATGTCTATTCAGGACTGCTTGGCCTGGGCCTTTGAATACATTCACTTATGCCACTCCTCAAAAAAAGAGATCATTGTGCTCAAGCTGGACTTCGAAAAAGCTTTTGACACTGTTGAGCATGAACTGATTATCCAGGTTCTGATCCACAAAGGTTTCGGTCCTAGGTGGATCAACTGGATTCGGAGCATCCTTCTCTCTGGCACGTCTTCGGTGTTACTCAATGGTGTTCCTTGTAAGCCCTTTCATTGCAGGAGAGGTGTTAGGCAGGGTGATCCTCTTTCGCCTCTGTTGTTTGTCCTAGCAGCTGACCTTCTTCAGAGCATCATCAATAAAGCTAGGCTATGGAATCTTCTTAAGCTCCCTTTACCGGATATTGGTGACCAGGATTTCCCGATTGTTCAGTATGCAGATGACACTCTTTTGATTTTGGAGGCATGCCCTAAGCAACTTTTCTTCCTCAAGGCAATCCTCAACTCTTTTGCTTCTGCTACTGGCCTGAAGGTTAACTATAATAAATCAAATATGTTCCCTATAAATGTGTCCCCTGAAAAAATGGTGATCCTGTCCCGTACCTTCAATGGCCAGATTGGAGAGATGCCATTCACCTATCTTGGTTTGCCTCTGGGCCTTGCGAGACCCAGAAAGGAACACTATTTTCCTCTTATTCAAAGGATTCAGAAGAGGTTGTCCTGCTCCTCAAACTTTTTGTCTCAGGCTGGGCGCTTGGAATTGGTAAATTCAGTCTTCTCAGCCTACCAACGTTCTTTATGTGCACGCTCAAGATACTTAAAACCATCATTAAGGAAATTGACATATTCAGAAAGCACTGTCTGTGGAGAGGAAATGACATCAATTCCAAGAAGCCACCTCTGATTGCTTGGAATGCGGTTACTCAGAGGAAAGTGAATGGTGGGCTGGGGGTTCTTCGCTTGGAAACACAGAACGAGGCTCTTCTAATCAAATTCTTGCATAAATTTTTCAATCACAGCGACTTACCTTGGGTGCATCTCATCTGGAATAAATACTATTTACCCCGTGGCCTCCCTGGTCATAGAAACATTGGCTCTTTCTGGTGGAAGAGCATGATCAAGCTTCTTCTAAACTTTAAAGGACTGGCTATCCCTGCTATTGGTAATGGCAGATCAATTTCGTTCTGGGATGATTAGTGGAGTCAGAGCATCCCGAGGCATAATTTTCCAGAGCTATTCTCCTTTGTCAAAAACACAAAATTGACTATTAAAGAGGCCAAAGAGCAGGAGCAGTTTGATGGTTTTTTTCATTTGCCTATCTCTGAACAAGCGTATGATCAATATCTGGTGCTGAAGGGGTCTTGGGAGCAAATTGTCCTGAGTGACGCTCATGACCGTTGGAGGTACATTTGGGGGTCTGACAAATTCTCCTCCCAAAAAGCTTACAGACTTTTTATGGGCCAGACGCAGATTCACCCTATTTACAGACTATTATGGAAAAGCAAATGTCAGCCTAAGCATAGAGTCTTCTATTGGTTGTGGCTCAAAAATAGGCTAAATACCAGAGATATGCTGAGAAGGAGAAACATGGAGCTGGATTCTTATTCTTGCGAGAACTGTCTTTGGCAAAGAGAGGAGACCCTCTATCATCTATTCCTCAGATGCAATTTCGCGAAAGCCTGCTGGAACTCAATTGGCATAACTCCGCCCAGAATATCTAATCCTGAGGAGGCATCAGCGAACCTTAACCACCAGCTTAACGTTCCCTTCTCTATGGAGATTATTATTCTCATGACTTGGAGTATCTGGAAAAGCCGAAACGAGTGGTTGTTTTCAAACAAAGATCCTTCGGTGCATCGCTGCACGCAGGAATTCAGCAAAGAGCTGCGGTTCACAGAGCGCGGGGGAACTTTGATCCTCTATCCCGAATTGGCTGAGTCTGTGGCAGACATAGGAGTAGTGCTCCCTTATTCTATACTTTTTAACGTTTGTAAAAAGACTAAGTTTTAACGTTTTCTTTTCGCTTCTTTAATAAAATCCTCAGTAGGGGCCTCCCCTCCTGATTCTTCAAAAAATTCATTTGTGCACGGGTGTAGCCCTGTGCTCACGAATACACGATACACAGCCCAAAAAAATGACTCGTCAACAGGATCTCTCTTCCACACAACACACATATTAGTACTAGCTAGCTAACGACTCATCTCCCATCGCGTCGTCATTAAAAAAAAAACCTGTTCCGAACCACCGTGATTAGCTCAGACGGGAGAAGTCTCGACCAACTAACTCTCCATGCATAGATGAAGTAAGGTTCAAGTAGTGCTAGCTAGCTACTCGTACGTAGCAGGTGAGGTCATCATGGCGATCGTACGTCATCTCCATCCCGGCAGCGGCGACTAATTAATCGATCGGCACCATGGTCAGCTGGAGGGCACCGGGTAGCACTTGCCCCTGCACATGCAGCGGTACACCATGGGGCACGGCAGCGGCTCGGCCGCGGAGCACTTGAAGCTGACCATGACGCGGCTGCACGGCGAGCACGCCCCGCACGCGTGCGAGCAGTCCGGGAGGCTCGACCCCGTCGCGCGCACCACCTCCTCCCGCAGAAGCACGCCGTCGTCGTGCTTGCTCCTCCTCCCCTGCAGCTAAACGTACGTACCGAGACGACACATATGATGATCAGTGCTAGCGCATATGCATGATATCTGCGTTGACGATTCAGATCCGTGGAGTCGTCTTGTCGACATGACAGTATATATACGGATATACCTGCTGTGCAGCTGACGGCGCAGCAGCTACGACCATCTCCGCCGCCGCCGTTGATCCATGCGCCAGTCCGTTATTATTGGCCCCAGCAGCTGTTGAGACGAAGAAGAACTCGATGGATCGATAAACGCGTCCATCTCTGGAAGAAAAAGTACGTACGTGGATCCGTTTCATCAAGCGGGGTAGATGTAGATGTGCACGCACTGCACTGCGTTGCACTGCTTACCAGGATCTGGTCTGACGCCACCACTCGCCGCGGCGAGCAGCAGCACCACCGTCAGAGCGAGAAGGACGCCGCCAGCGTGCCTCCCCATCACAGGCACAGCCCAGAGAGATCGTAGTACGACCTCGGCGTGTGCTTGGTCGTCGCAGCGTGACGGTGCCGGAGCTCCTCGGACTCGGACTCTGACTCTGAGAGACGCCGCTATCGGGGCGGGAGGAGGCTATATGGGAAGTTTGCTCCATTGATGAGAGGCGCAGCGGCTGTCACATGATCCTCGGCCCCTCACATGGATTCAATGACCCCTCCTGCCCGCAGCTGGAGCCTCGCGCAGGCACGCAGCGCCAACCGAGGGCCGGCCGGGGGCGAGACGACGCGGCGTGGCGTGGCCATTCAAGGCCGGGCTCTGCTGGAAGACAGACAGCAGACGCGCGCCGCAGTGAGGACGAATATTCACGGGGGCCAGGGCCGATCGCCGACGGAGGACACGGCAAAAGCAAGCGCCTGCGGCCTGCCGGCTGCCGCCCCTGCCCCGCTGGTCACGGTGTCAGGGACGAAGAGTTCGGCCGTTCCCGTATGAGCAGAGCTCTGCCTACCTGTCGCGCGCGCTGCTCTGCTGCTCACTCACGCGCGACGGGAACTGAACTGTGCGCGAACTCTCTGAACTCGTCCGCGTGCTTCACCACGCAATCGTACGCATGGTCCCGGCCTGATGCTTGGAAGTGGAGAGTGGACAGATTGAAAGTGCCTTGCACTGCATTGATGCTCGGCTCCGGGCGATGGCACTGCTTTTCTCTGATTGCATTGCATCGATGCTCGGCTCCGCGTATGATTCATGGATTCATATTGCAACGTTGGGCTACATTCTGATAATAACAATATAATTCGTATTTAGATTTAAACTATTGTAATATTGTTTTGCTCTCGGTTCCACCACGTACAGATATGATCCTAGTATGGCCTGCATCATGAATCATACGCCTCTCTAGAGTCTAGAAGGCCACGGCCGGGTGGCAAAACAATATATGTACACGTCTTCCGCCCCGCCCGTCAAATAGAGAAGGCCTCAATCCATTTCCGTTTTATTCTCTAGTCGCCTGACAAACGCACACCGCTTGCTGCTGCTGAGAGACGAGTGAGGAAACGCAGGCACCGCCGCTGACTTAAAAGCCTTTCGTCGGAACCGAACCCAGTGAGGTCGATTTCTTCGTCCTCCACTGGACTTTACAGCTTGGGAAAGTATACAGCGAACTGCTACGTGTTCTTTGGTGCGGGTCACCAGTGGGCCTTTGGCTGGCCACACCGCGGGCATCTAGCTAATCGCCGCCTCCCGCGGGCGCGCCGCCCACAGCGAGCTCAGCGTGCGGAGGCGCTGGAAGTAGTCGCCGAGCGCCAGGAGGCCCCTGGCCGCCTGCCGCGTCGTCAGGATCTTGTGCATCTGTTGCAGCGTCATCAGCCGGAGATGGTCCGCCTGCACAGCACAGCCGAGCAGAGACCCGCACGGGTGAGCCACAGGGACACCACCACACGACACGGCCGCGGCGCGTGCGTTCCAGACCAGGCCCTGCGTTCCATCCATGCATGGAGGAGATGGATGGATGGTTTACCTGGGTGACGAAGTTGACGAGCTCTTTGAGCTTCTCCACAGCGGTGGCCATCTGCAGCATGTAGGCGTCGGGGGCCCCGAACGGGTCGGCCTCGGCGGTCAGGATCTCGGCGAGGTTCTGCTGTAGCTTCTCCATGCCCTGCGACAGCGCGTCCTCCGCCTGCGTCGACGTGTGCTGGAGGCCGCCCACGAGCATGCGCTGCGCCTCCGCCAGCGGCTCCAGCTGCGGGCTCAGGATCTGCGTCCACCACAACATCCGTCATCATCACCAATCACATGCAAGACGAAATCACTCGCGTGCGTTCTGCCGCCGGTGGTGGGTGGGTATACAGGTAGCCGCCGGCCAACCTTTAGGACCTCCGACGGGCGGAACCCGCCGATCCAGAGGAAGAACCTCTCGGCGGGGGTCTTCCACACGCCCGACATGACGTGGAACACGTCCGCGTTGGCGGCCACCGCCTTGATCCTGAAGAGGTGCTCGTAGTTGCTGAGCCCCGTCTCCACCAGCAAGCGGAGCTCCAGCTCCGACGTGGACGTCTGCCGCTGCTCCTGGAGCGCCGACATCAGCTCCGCCGTGTGCCGCTTCTGCTCGTCCACCCAGTGCCTGTATTCGATCTCGAACGCGGCGACGCCTGCACGCACGCGGAAATGGGAGCCACGCGCGCGCATGCACAGCAGTTAGAGTTAGAACGCGACTGGGACAAACAGACAACGTAACCAGCGCTTGCATTGCCCGTCCTTGAGAACGAGCAGCGCAGAGCCTCTGACCTGGATCGATCGACCCTGTGTATCCGAGAGCTGAGTCTCCCATGCTCCCATTTGTTGCGTACGCGCCCTGCAGATCGCAGATCAGCATGTGCACTGGATCAGCCAATGCAATGCGACGCTGAGTGATGGAATGGCATTTTTAACCAACACATTCTTTTTCATATGTTACCTGCTGTCGTCGAGCCCGTTGAAGCTCCAGCTCTAGCTGGGCCAGCTTCATCCGGCTTGTCTCTAGTTGCTGGATGTAGGCCTACCGCACAACACAACAGAAGATTTGGCGCCAACGGTTAGAAGACACATAGTAATCAGGCACTAGTGGTAGCCTGCTAGCAGCATGGTTTACAAATTACAGCACCGAAAGACCTTGTGGCCACCTTTTTCCGCAGGCGACTCTTCCGAGCAGCCTCTCTGTTCTGCGCGAGCCTTCTCATGACCTGTGAGAGGGGATCGATGGGAAACCATTTCATTACCCTTGCAAAAATAAATCAGCCAACGACAGTTCTTCAGACTAAGAGATTATCCTTGGTTGCCACTTGTATCATAATACAAGTACGTACTGCTGTATTTATTTAAGAAAGACTAGCTAGACGTGCTATGGCAGTGAGATAGAAGGACGAACAAGTGAAAAGATGCTTAATAAGATTATGTACCCTACTGTACGTACCCTCTCTGGCGGCCTGCTCGTTTCCTGATCCGTACTCCTCTCTGGCTCGAGCGCTACCTGTGGAACATCTTCTATCTGCACGAACGAAGGTCACCGGCATGCATGGCATCATGAGCGTTGTTCTTCACTTTCGAGTCTATAGGTAGGCACAGAACCGACGGACGGATGGACGAGAGCACTCACCCTGCTTGTCTCCAGCTTGGTGTCCGCCTCCATGACGGTGGACGCGCTGCAGGTGGCGTGGCCGCCGCTGTCGACCTTGAACGGCTCGCTGCTCCACATGCCCATGCCCATCACGGGCGCCGGCCGCCCGTACCCCATCCTGAGGGGCTGCGGCGCGAACTGCGCGGGCGACGCCGCCGGCGTCACGTACTGCGGCGGCGAGGCGGAGCTGGCGATGCTGGCCCACGGGGCAAACAGAGAGACAAGAGCCGGCGGGCCGGGAAGCGCCGCCCGTGAGTAACGACGACAGACGGACCGACAGAGCACCGTTGTTGAAGGCTACTACGCAATAGTAGAGCATGGAAAAGAAGGAGGGGTGGGGGAAAAAAGGAAGGAAAAGGCAGCAGGCTAGGCTTTCTTTCTTTTCCAACTCGGAATGGAATGGGTGCACCGTGCACGCAGGCAGCGCCAAGCAAAAGGCAAAAATATGCGATGCTCGCCTTTGCTCTCTCCAAGCAAGCTAAGCTAGTGCGGCCGCCCGCCGGCGACCACTTTGGGCAAAGCGGAGGCTGACAACGTACGCAACAAATGATATATGGCATGATGATGGGTGCGTGGCGCGCTCGCTGAGATGACGTGACGGCGCGCACCAGTCTCAAAACCCTATTGTCGTCCACTCAGCATCGCAGATCGCCAGGGGGGAAAAAGAAGGGTGACCACCGGCCCAGAAAAGAGAGGAAAGCGATCGATGGCGAGAATCAGAATCGGCTCGTGATACCTGCCAGCCTGATACGAGAGAAGAGAATCAGAGTGCATGGACACGACATAACAGCTAGCTGCCTTGGACTGGACTGGACTGGATGCCGTCGCCTCCACCGAGCCTGGGATCGGGAAAGGCAGCGCAGCGGCATGAGAACTGGGAGCTGTAGTTGGTGCAGGGACGACGTGGTGCGTGGCAGGTTGACGAGCAACATGTACATAATAGTACGCAGGCCGGGTAAGGTCTCGTGTGCATGCCGATCTACTCGCGATAGGCCGGTAAGGTAGCTAGCAGCACCATGACTGGCCTAGCTAGCTCGGCCAGGTGCGCACCACCCGCCGACGACCGGCGATGGGGCTATCCGGCCAAGTATGCATCTCTACCCTTAGCTTGATTGGCAGGACAGGACGACAAGGACAGCCACCACACCGGCCAGCGCGTGTGATTCCAGCCATTATTACTCAGTAGCAGAGGTTAATAAACAGGTGAGTGTGGCGACAGTGACGGCGATCGGCTCATCAGCCATCGTACATAGCGTGTGTGTGTGTGTGTCATTAGCCAGCATGATCTCAGTCTGGACGCACTACTCCCACTTGCACCGCTAAAAAAATCTAGTAGTATTCAGTTTGCATCATGATGTCATGTGGCACCCACAGGTAAGGAAATCTAACGCAAATCAAATCGCACTATTACAGTCTAGTTTGATAACCCCATTTTACGAAGGGTTTTTCATTTTTCCAAGTGAAATTAGTTCATTTTCTCTAACGAAAATAGGAATCTCTTGAGAAAAATAGATTTTCTAAACTAGCCTTAGTAGAACTATTAGTGCTATTGGCACCAGCACCAGAGCTATTAGCTCTCCCTCTTTTGCTTCACGTCTTGTTCTGCTTCAGTTGACTGATTGGACACTCGTCAGAACATTGAAGTTTCTTCTATCACTCTATGCATCATATAGACAAAAAAAAACATTCATATGAAACAGGGGGGGTCTCTCACCTTAGCTTGTGGAGGTTGAAATGATCTTCAAGATATCCGGAGTAGAGCTCCATCATAGCATGTTCAAAACGACCTCCCTTAGATCAACACTCGTCACTAATCACCTCGCTCGCCACATGTCTGTCAAACAGAAAGCAGCAGTTCATCTACCAAAACAAGAAGAATACTACTAGCTGAATGATCCGTTCGGCTTGAAGGCTCAGCATCTGCTCTTAGGTTGTCTAGTGTCGGATGAACATGCATGGAAGGAATATATGGTCTTATTAGAAGAAGAAGAAAAAATATACTGTTAACAAAGATATGCACACTAAAAAATATACAGACACTTGCTCTGGTTGCTTTATTCGGGTGACGATATAAAGGTTCTCGTAAACTCGGGTTCAGAAGCGCCGTTCCAGACTTACTGGAGAAGCCAGTATGATCGGTTATTCGTTTTTGTATCCTCGCATCAATTTGTCAGTCATCCAGACACTCCAGAGTAGGAAGGCAACTACAAATTGAGCATGATGATTAAACTAAGGTTCAAACAGTCACGCAGTCGTATTTAGATTTTAGAAGAACACACAGACACACAACTGAGAAGCTAAACATGCATGTGTTAGGCCCAGGAAACCATGCCTTGTTGCTCTCAAGTTTTTCAACCTGGCAGGAATTAACCAAGAGAGAGATAGAGGAACAAGCAATATCTGGCAAGTTCTAGGAAGAAGAACGGGATTTACTTGCTCCTTGCTAGAGATCATATCAACAGTTCAACGCACACTGAACAAGCAAAACCAACGAATAAACTAAAGTAGGAAACTTAATACCTGGTTGAAGTTGTTTCTTCGGATAACGGAGGCCGCCGTCAAATCGCTGAAACACAAGGTTTAGGTTTCTCACAGCACAGGGGATGTGCTCTAGCGTCTAGCCCAGCTTCAAAGGACACTCACTACCAGTTGGCTGGAGGAAGTGACGCAGGGCTATATAAGAAACTAGAAAGCCAGCCGCGTTCCCTTCAAAAGATAGGAGGAGCCAACAGCCAGCAAGTATAAAGCGCTTTTAAGTATCTAATATTATCACCTATGCTTCCCGACGCACTAATTATTCTTTGCGTAAACTAGTTGGATATGCGCGAAGTTGCTTGCGCACAGGAACACATGGTACGCGTCCACCATCACCTGACAGGTGAGGCCGGTGAGAGACTGGAAAAGGTATTCTTCTCAGCGTGGTTCTGACAGAGAGGAAAGATGGTAACTTTCATGTGCAAAAGAAGCTCGCATTGCAGGCATCACAGTCACACTCGGTTACTCGGAGAGATGGACACATTAGGTGCAGTGCAGGTGCCCAATAATTTCAGTTAGCACGACGGGATTGACAGTGTGGTCTGGAAAGGCACAATTCCAACTAGTTTCCCACGTACGTACATTGTACTGCGCAACTCCACCTCGCAAAAGGCTGGTTGGATAGATAGATAGATAGATAGATAGATAGATAGATAGATAGATAACATTCACCGTCACTCATTAGGCAGAAAGGTGCACGCCTGTTTATATAGACATACTTATTATATAGATTAGGAAATTTTGGTGCGAATGGGACTTGTTTTGGCACAAGAGAACTCATGCAGGCGAATGGTCCTTGCATTTGTTACTCACAGTCACAGATACAGATGAACTATGCACACTCAAATGGTTTCAAGGAGTAGTAAGTGCTGTTCATTTGAGGGTTTTTCCCTTTATTTTCTTTATTTAAAAAAAAATATGAGGCAGTCGACTGGGCCGCTCAAGGCCTAGAGGCCGAGCAGCCCAGCTAGCTGCCGGCATGGGCGAGCGTGCGCAAGGGATCGCAGAGGCCTGCGATCGTGCGGCTGTGCGCAGAGGCAAGGCAAGGTACGCCAGTGCCTTGGGCGAGAAGATGGCTGGGCGGCGGCGGTTTTTCCGCTCCAGTTCGTGCGCGATGCTGGTAAGATCTGCCGTGATTTGCGATCTTCCCTGGGCTATCTCCTTCAGCTCGGCTCCTTAAAATGGGTGAGGCATCCCCTGTCTGGTATATACGAACGCACGCAGAGACGCGATTTTTCCCTCTCCTCTCTCTCTGTTCGCTACTCCGGTGATTGCTGGATCGTGTGGTTCGTCCGTGGCGATTCTGTGGCGATTCTAGCCGGTAGTGATTGAAGGAGAGAGGAAGAGGAACTGTGCTCGTGAGTCTCTTGTGCTGCGGTTCTTCTCTGATTATTGTCCACCGTGGCCTGGTGCTTGGGCTCCCTGCTGCGCGGTGTTCCTCTTCTCGGGCTGGTGCCGTGGACGTCTCCCACGGCCTCAGCAGCGGCTCCAGTATCTCCGTCAACCTCCCGCCGTGCAGGTCCGGACGTGGGCGGCGGAATTGGTTTTCTGGGACAGAACCTTGTGTTCGCTGAGCTGGTCTTCCCACGTAGACAATCTACGTGCTGTGAGTTATTCGTTGCCTCACTTTATTTACTGTTTAATTTTGTGCAATCTGCTAGTATTATTTACTTGGGTGTGATTGCACAATTTGTGGGCGGATTTGATTGCTCGATGATGATAGCGGTGTAGTGAGACGACGTGACAGTCTGGGTTTTAGTGTGTTGTTATTTTCAGCATTGATATTATTTGTGCCTAGTTATTTCTTACTATTGTGCAAGCTGATTATTTAAGTTCATTATTGTTCCTTAATTCTTATGCACACTGTTTTGATCTTAATATTCATGCTTGAATTCTAGGCTCATAATATTTGTTCTAAAACCCTGTTTTGGTAAGATAGGACTGTCACGTTAGTCGAGGATCTTTGATCACCCTTTAGCGTTGGAGGGCTGTCTTGTGCAGCAACCCGCTATTTTGAGAGTAATACTTCAAGATAAACAATTAAGTTTATTTGTTTAATCTGCCTTCTTCATCTGCAAGCCATGTTTAATTATGAAATGGACCTGTGTAGCTATTTTACATGTTTACATGTCTTAGAATTGCTACAGTTCATTGCTGCTATAATTTCATATGGTATTTATCTGAGTTATATGATTGTTTTATTCGGAATTAGAATATTTAATTTATTTAAATATGAAGGAAGCATGTCACTTATTTCTCTAAATTTACAACAATCCAGAAAACCAATTCGAGTAATGGCCTCCAGTTCTGATGTCATTAAGCCTGAAGCGTTCGACGGCGCAAGCTTTAAGCGCTGGCAGATTAAGACTCGCATGTGGCTCACTGACCTAAAATTATTTTGGGTAGTGACGTCGGCTGTTCCCGAGGCTGCATCAGATGATGCTGATGATGCAGCGAAGGCCGCCGCACTAGCGGAGAAGGCCAAGTGGGACGAAGCCAATGAGGCATGCTTGTCTCGTCTGCTGAACGTCTTGTCGAACCGCTTATTTGACGTGTACTCTCGATTCACCTCCGCCAAGGGTCTATGGACTGAACTTGAGAACGAGTTCTCTGAAGTTGACAATGGCAATGAGTCATTCACAACGGAAAACTACCTCAACTATAAAATGGTTGAGGGAAGGTCTGTTATGGAGCAGCTACAGGAGATTCAACTCCTTGTTAGGGACTTGGTCCAATATGGCTGCGTCCTACCAGACAGTTTTCAGGTGAATTCAATACTGGCAAAGCTCCCGCCTTCTTGGCGAGACTTTGTGACTTCACGCCGCCACATGAAGAAGCAAATGACTCTCACTGAGTTGTCAGCTGCGATAAATGTGGAAGAGCGTGCAAGGTCCAGTAACAAGCCATCCCAGCAACTTCAGGCTCACGTTGTTGAGAAGGGTGGAGATAGAAAATTCCAGAAGAAGAAGAACTCTCCACAGAAGAATCTGAACCAACCTAAATCCAAAAAGATGAAGAAGAAAAAGGAGGACTTTATCTGCTACGTTTGTGGAGTCTCGGGGCATACAGCTCGGAGATGCAAACTTAGGAAGGGAAAAGGTCCTCCACCTCAGCGCAAAGAAGGGAACGTGGTGGTTAACTCCACCCCAGGGTATGCACTTCAGGCCTTTATGGCAAGTCCATCAGATGACTGGTGGATGGATTCCGGTGCTACTGTTCATATTTGTGCTGATCGATCCATGTTCTCTTCATTCCAGGGATACAACAGCGCACCAGTCTTGATGGGAAATGGTGTTCCGGCAGCAGTTCGAGGTACTGGACAGGTCTACCTGAAGTTAACTTCAGGAAAGACGCTCGTGCTGAAGGACGTACTCTATGTGCCATCGATGAGCCGGAACCTTATTTCAGTGTCGCTGCTATGTCGACAGGGTCTCAAATTAGTGTTTGAGTCTAATAAAGTGGTCCTGTCTAAGTTTGGTACTTTTGTTGGAAAGTCATATGAGTCAGGCGGTTTGTTCCGTCTTTCTGTTTTAAACAATCATTCTTCTTACCATGTTAATGTGGTCTGTAATAACGATTCCATTAATAATATATGGCATTCCCGTTTGTGTCATGTGAATTTTGAGGCCATTAAGAGATTAAGTGACATGTCTTTAATTCCTGAATATAAACATGTTAAAGGTGTAAAATGTGGTATTTGTGTGCAAGCTAAACAGCCTAGAAAACCGTTTCATACGGTTGAAGGCAGAAGTACCACTCCTTTAGAATTAATTCACTCAGATATCTGTGAGATGAATGGTATAATCACAAAAGGCGGTAAAAGATACTTTCTTACCTTGATAGATGATGCTACCAGGTTCTGTTATATTTACTTACTCAGAACTAAAGATGAGGCACTAGAACACTTTAAGATCTATAAGACTGAAGTTGAAAACCAGTTAGACAAGAAAATTAAAAGGCTCCGGTCTGATAGAGGAGGTGAATACCTTTCCAACCTTTTTGATGAGTACTGCAAAGAGTGTGGAATCATTCATGAAACCACCGCTCCATATTCACCTCAGTCAAATGGGGTAGCTGAAAGGAAGAACCGAACGGTGTGTGACTTAGCTAATGCTTTGTTGCAAAGTTCGGGGATGCCTGACATATGGTGGGGCGAGGCAGTACTCACAGTATGCTATGTCCTGAACAGGGTACCGCCTCGCAACCGTGAGGCCACGCCCTATGAAGGATTTAAAGGAAGGAAGTCAGATCTTTCGCATCTTCGGACTTGGGGTTGCCTTGCAAAGGTTAATGTCCCGTTGCCGAAGAAGAGAAAGCTAGGCCCTAAGACCGTAGACTGTGTCTTCCTGGGTTATGCACATAACAGTGCAGCTTATAGATTTCTAGTGGTCCATTCCGAGACAAGCGAAATCGCTGTAAATGTAATAATGGAGTCTCGGGATGTGACATTCTTTGAGAGCATCTTCCCTATGCGGGATAAGGAAGTAGTAGCCCCAGATGGTCCATCTCGGACATATTCTCTGCCCTCGAGTGTCCATGACCAGACTCCAGATTTGGAGTTAAGGAGGAGTAAGAGACAAAGGACTGAAAAGTCTCTGGGTGATGATTATATTATCTATCTAGTGGATGAAGAACCACGCTCCCTCACAGAGGCATATACATCTCCGGATGCAGAGTACTGGAGGGAGGCTGTCCGTAGCGAGATGGATTCAATCATCTCGAACGGAACTTGGGAGATAACTGATCTCCCAGCTGGTTGCAAGCCTGTGGGCTGTAAATGGATCTTTAGGAGGAAGAGGAGACCCGATGGTACTATTGAAAAGTACAAGGCCCGTCTTGTGGCTAAGGGTTTTACTCAAAAGAAAGAGGAGGATTATTTTGATACTTATTCTCCGGTGGCTCGATTGCCCATAATCCGTGTGCTTTTAGCGCTGGCAGCTGCTTATAAACTTCTTGTCCATCAAATGGACGTAAAGACAGCATTCCTAAATGGAGAGCTGGAAGAGGAAATTTATATGCAGCAACCAGAAGGATTTGTGGTTAAAGGACAAGAGAGCAAAGTGTGTCGCTTGATTAAATCCTTATACGGTCTTAAACAAGCTCCCAGACAATGGCATGAGAAGTTTAATAATACTCTGACCACTGCCGGGTTTTGTGTAAACGAAGCCGACAAGTGTGTGTATTATCGCTTCTCTGGGGGCAAAGGTGTCATCATGTGTTTATACGTTGATGACATATTGATATTTGGGACCGATTTGGAGGCTATCATGGAGACAAAATTATTCCTCTCCAAGAACTTTGATATGAAGGACTTGGGTGAAGCTGATGTTATACTGAACATCAAGCTGATAAAGGGTGAGGATGGGATTACTTTGTCACAATCCCATTATGTGGAAAAGGTCCTAACTCGCTTTGGACATATGGACTGTAAACCAGTCACCACGCCCTATGATCCATCCTACACGCTCAGTAAATATGAAGGCGAGCCTGTGAACCAGCTACTATGTTCGCAGATCATCGGATCTCTCATGTACCTGAGCAGTGCAACTAGACCAGATATCTCATATGCAGTATGCAGACTGGCTCGTTATTCGGCCAGTCCAGGATATAGACACTGGGTAGCCTTGTACAGAGTGCTTCGGTATTTGAAGGGAGCGATGAATCTTGGTATTAAATATACCGGATTTCCGTCAGTACTTGAAGGATTCAGTGATGCAAACTGGATCTCTGACTCGGATCAAATGAAGTCTACAAGTGGCTATGTGTTCACTTTAGCTGGTGGGGCCGTGTCATGGAGATCGTCTAAACAATCAGTCTCGACACGTTCCACCAAGGAGGCTGAATTAGTTGCACTTGATTCAGCAGCATTGGAGGCTGAATGGTTGAGAGACCTATTGTCAGACCTTCCAATGCTAGCAAAGCCGATACCGGCTGTCCTAGTATACTGTGACAACACTTCTGTGTTGCTGAAAGTGAACAGTAGAAAGGACAACCAAAAATCCTCGAGGCATATCAGAAGACGACTTGATTCATGTCGGCATGCTAGAGAGACGGGTGTAATAACCGTAGATTACATCAAGTCTGAAAGGAACCTTGCTGATCCTTTCACCAAAGGGCTGGCTCAAAAGCCAATCCAAGCAGCGTGTATGGGAATGGGACTCGTACCCTGTTAGCGGTTTCAACTGCGGATAACTGTCCTGTGTGACCGGAGATCCCGAGATCCAGGCTCCAGGAAACGAAGCACTGTGGAACCAAGAGCACAAATGATAAAGAGTCTCATGAGCTGCTGTGCTCTGTCTGTATGGCAGGTTGAGCGATATGCTCTTAATGAAGTCAATGCTATAAGCAGGGAAATTGTCCTACAGAATTTCCTTAACGATTTCACCTATATGAGCTGACTGTGGGGTCGCAGTCCAGGGGAGAATGGGGTTTTCTCTCTAGTGAGCTCATGAATAGATATTAAAGGGCATGACCGTAACGCCCTGCCCCGTAAGAGAAGCAGATAATCTGCCTAGTACTATGTGCCTTTTGTGCGAAGATTCTCACACTAGGGTTTGTGGATCAAGGCGTAGTCCTCCGCTTACTCGTGCAGGGTTGGAGTACACTGGGATAGGCTTTGGTTCAAACCTAACAAGTACCTCTGCCGAAAAGTAGTATATAAACAGTACGGGAGCTCAATGACATTGATCAGAAAATAAGAGTGAAAATGGTGGGGATTGCTGTTCATTTGAGGGTTTTTCCCTTTATTTTCTTTATTAAAAAAAATATGAGGCAGTCGACTGGGCCGCTCAAGGCCTAGAGGCCGAGCAGCCTAGCTAGCTGCCGGCATGGGCGAGCGTGCGCAAGGGATCGCAGAGGCCTGCGATCGTGCGGCTGTGCGCAGAGGCAAGGCAAGGTACGCCAGTGCCTTGGGCGAGAAGATGGCTGGGCGGCGGCGGTTTTTCCGCTCCAGTTCGTGCGCGATGCTGGTAAGATCTGCCGTGATTTGCGATCTTCCCTGGGCTATCTCCTTCAGCTCGGCTCCTTAAAATGGGTGAGGCATCCCCTGTCTGGTATATACGAACGCACGCAGAGACGCGATTTTTCCCTCTCCTCTCTCTCTGTTCGCTACTCCGGTGATTGCTGGATCGTGTGGTTCGTCCGTGGCGATTCTGTGGCGATTCTAGCCGGTAGTGATTGAAGGAGAGAGGAAGAGGAACTGTGCTCGTGAGTCTCTTGTGCTGCGGTTCTTCTCTGATTATTGTCCACCGTGGCCTGGTGCTTGGGCTCCCTGCTGCGCGGTGTTTCTCTTCTCGGGCTGGTGCCGTGGACGTCTCCCACGGCCTCAGCAGCGGCTCCAGTATCTCCGTCAACCTCCCGCCGTGCAGGTCCGGACGTGGGCGGCGGAATTGGTTTTCTGGGACAGAACCTTGTGTTCGCTGAGCTGGTCTTCCCACGTAGACAATCTACGTGCTGTGAGTTATTCGTTGCCTCACTTTATTTACTGTTTAATTTTGTGCAATCTGCTAGTATTATTTACTTGGGTGTGATTGCACAATTTGTGGGCGGATTTGATTGCTCGATGATGATAGCGGTGTAGTGAGACGACGTGACAGTCTGGGTTTTAGTGTGTTGTTATTTTCAGCATTGATATTATTTGTGCCTAGTTATTTCTTACTATTGTGGAAGCTGATTATTTAAGTTCATTATTGTTCCTTAATTCTTATGCACACTGTTTTGATCTTAATATTCATGCTTGAATTCTAGGCTCATAATATTTGTTCTAAAACCCTGTTTTGGTAAGATAGGACTGTCACGTTAGTCGAGGATCTTTGATCACCCTTTAGCGTTGGAGGGCTGTCTTGTGCAGCAACCCGCTATTTTGAGAGTAATACTTCAAGATAAACAATTAAGTTTATTTGTTTAATCTGCCTTCTTCATCTGCAAGCCATGTTTAATTATGAAATGGACCTGTGTAGCTATTTTACATGTTTACATGTCTTAGAATTGCTACAGTTCATTGCTGCTATAATTTCATATGGTATTTATCTGAGTTATATGATTGTTTTATTCGGAATTAGAATATTTAATTTATTTAAATATGAAGGAAGCATGTCACTTATTTCTCTAAATTTACAACAGTAAGTAGTACGATGGAACGGAGGACACCACACCAGTAGGTCCACAGCAATTATTTATACACTGATCGAGCTTATCATGACTTGCCTCAGGTAGCTGCTACAGTGCCGTTGGAACCTTAAGAAGGACATGAGGAATTAAGTAATGCTTGGTGCTGTGATGACCCTATAATAATGGGTGTCCCGTTAGATTCCATGCATGCATTGCATGATGCAAGTAAGGGACATCACTGCTAGTGCTAGATTCACAAGTTGGTCCATGCATGGTGGAACTTCCCATTTCTGGGGCATCATCCCTCCTGATCACCAGACCTCCTCAACCTTCCAAAAAAAGAAGCCTCCTTTACATCTTCCTCTTTTTTTTTGGTGCTCCAATGCTCTCCAATTCATCTTCTGCAGCTGCTGTGGTGGTGTCTAACAATTTTTTTTCCCGCTAACCCAACCATGTCGATCGATGCTCGGTAGTCTTGTTGAGAAGAACACACCGTACGTGTTGATCAGTCGATTAACTATACAGCAGAGGTTGGAATGCAAATAGCTCGGTATTATTTGAGTCGTCCCATCCCACTGCATGTCCCCATATCGTCTTTCCGAAAGCAGCAGGAAATTACACTGCATAATAATCCGAACAAAACAGAACGAGGAGGAGCATACTACTCTCTTGTGTGAATCACGTAACGCTGGTGCGCGACGACGAAGAATTCTCCTTTGCCTTAAGAAAAAAAAAGAAGGCGCAAAAAGAAGAGGAGCCTTTCGACGGGCAACCTAAAGAAGAAGAGATAAGATAAAAGCACTATGAGTATGAGGGATCGGTTTAGTAGAATAATTAGAGGGGGCAATAATGATGAAGCCGTGCTGCTAATATATGGAAACTGCTGTGCTGAGCCTCCATGCAAGAAAGGGTGGCGGCAGAAGAGGGCAATATATGGTTTGCTGATGCCATTGCCAGCATTATTGAGGCTGTTCATGCAAGTCTACATCAGCTGGGCCTGGGCGTTTTCTCTCCCTCCTTTTGGAGTGATGAGAAAGAATGCGTTGCAGCAATGGTCGCGGGCTGTGGCTGCTTCATTCCTTCGTCCCCTTGCCTTCCTTTTGGCCTGATGATTGGTTTGCGCCCTTCTTTTTTTTCTTCTTCTCCCGGCCTCCTCTTTTGCCCGCCTTTCCGATGTTCATCATGTCCTCCTGTGCGAGTGCGATTTCAGGAAATATTTCTGGTGAAAAGCTGGGTACACCACACGCAGGCTGCAGCTGCTGCCTGATTTCAGTCTTTCGCCCTCTAGTCTCTCCTCTGTGCTGATCTGATCTGAAGAGGAGGAAAGGAGAAGGAAAAGGAACACGCAATTTTTCAGGTTTCTTCGGCGTCGAGGATTCCGGTTGGCTAACCTTTCGGCAGGCAGAGGCAGCGGTAGATAGATTGGAGAAGCGGAATAATAAGAATTTGGCTTGACAGCATCTGATGCTGCGTTGAACGACCTGGTGGGAGTGGGAGGGACCAAACCTGTCTGGGCTTGGGTGGTTGGCTACCTTTCAGGTTTCTTCTGACAGGAGGCCGGTCTGTGCTCGTCATTTCTATATCTATACTATACTTAAAGCACCAGTTTCAACGGTCGTTATGCGTCATTTTTTTACAAATAACCTCTCACAACTATTTCAAATTAATCCGCTACACGTCTATAGATGCCAAACGACGCCCGGCACGGGCTAGATGCACGCGGGCCACAACTATGACACAGACACGTCATATCGGCCTGCTAACTGTGTCGGGCCAGTCCGTTAGACCGTCGATCCATTTAATTAAATCAGCGTAACGACGCCCGACACGGGCTAGATGCACGCGGGCCACAACTATGGCACAGGCACGTCATGCCGGCCTGCTAACTGTGTCGGGGCAGTCCGTTAGCCCGTCGATCCATTTAATTAAATCAGCGTAAAATGTTAAAAAAACGGTGTAGAAGGTGGGGTTCGAACCCATGCCCTCATGGAAGAGGGGCGAGAGACACTGGGTGAAACTGTCTAACCAGTAAAACATCACGCTAAGATGTTTTTAATATTGAATATAAATCGTATATAGGTATATACTTTTTTGTAAAATAAAAAAAATAACCGTGTCGGACTAGGCCAGCACTACGGGCCGAGGCTACAGCTCAAGCACGGCACGAGGTTCTTGGCTCTTGCAGCATTAGGTCATTTCTGAGACCACATTGGCGCAATGGACTACATGGTGTTTGAGGTTGCTGAATTGGATGGAGCAGCAATGATTTGTCACACTAACAACAAAATGAAAGGTTATTTGTTGTTTTAAACGTTAGTAATTGCTACGAAGTAGCATAATTTACATAGAGCGCATATAGTTTTTATTGATGTCTGACTTTAGCAATCACTCCATATTTTAATCTATCTTTTTTATAAGTTTGACTTCATGAGACTTATTTTAGAAACTTGATCTCACAAACTCTTTTATTTGGTCTCTGTATGATGGAATTATGTCATTTTATAATCTCTGTTCATTCAGTCAATCGTTATGAACTCTCTTCTAATCGCTCACTACATTGGCCGTGTTGTACCAAGACATATTTGCATGGAGTAAACAATAACATCAGTTAGCCAAATCAAAAAACATATTATATAGAGAGCAGAGACAATCAATAAAAAATCTTGATTTTTTTTGATAGATAGTTTACGCGGGTATTGTTGTAAGCCGTCGCAACGCACGGGCAACCGACTAGTGTTTCTTGTAGAGGACCAAAAGAAAAGAACCTTGCAGAGAGCGAGCGAGAGGGCACAGTGATAAGATACTCAATTGCAAATGGCAGTGGAAAGTAGCACACGAAACCTCGGTGAGTAGATGCATGTGGCGTAGACTGACGGCGAGCGGATGGCTTTGCTGCAAGTTGATACCATGACCTTCCATCTGTGCAGGATTAGTATAAGCAGAGAACACGACTTGACTATTGGCAGGCTTGTACCATGGGACGATCCTCTGATGCCCTAATGCTGTTTTCACAGCGAGCCTGCAGTTGTTGCAGAGGCCCATTGTGATTGTGAGGCGTGACGTGACGTCTTGT
Organism: Zea luxurians; assembly: GCA_029449295.1. NCBI lineage: Eukaryota > Viridiplantae > Streptophyta > Magnoliopsida > Poales > Poaceae > Zea > Zea luxurians. The sequence goes on from JAOPSE010000039.1 coordinate 16,324,950, forward strand.
GAAGTGAACTGAACTCGTTCAGAAACAAAATGTGTCTGCTGGTGGTCGCGCGTTTCTTTCTCGATAGGCGGGTGGGCGGCATGGGCATGAGCATGAGCAAGCAATACGTGTTGTGGCACACGCTTTCTTCAGACGGCAAGGCCATGGAGATCTTCAGAATTTGCTACCTACAGTACAATTAAATTGTTTCTAGAGAAACCGTCCATCTGGCGAGCGAAGCTAAAAATGTCTGAAACTCTGAATCCGGCCTGCAGTGCCGTTGCGATGGGTGGCATCGTCAGTCGGGCACGCAACGCAATCTACATCTACTCAGCAGCATGGAGAGGATCACTAGATTAGGATGTCTCGGCAGTTGGAGGAGAAGGAGACGCAAGCTTGACTCAGATATAGCTGGATATGATAGGCTGCGCGGCATTACTTTACTGTCCATTTGCATAGCTAAGAGAGAGAGAGAGAGAGAGAGCCTAAAAGAGACTATCATTGGTACGAAGGCGTGCATCTGCAGAGCTGCTCACTGGACGAAGGAACAAGGCATTTCGAGTTGGAACACTTATCTGCTGTCAGCAAGCACACTATACAGCGCCAGTAACCGACTGCACCGGTGCACCCTCTCCTCTTTTTTTTTTTTCTCTCTGAAGCTGGCAAGCTGCCAACCTATTTGTGATGTACCATGCTCCACTAGATCCAATAATTTATGCAGGAGAATGGAGCAGGCAATTTGTGGTGAATGTGCTATGGACAATTTTCTGATTAAATTCAAATTCGAGCTTTGAGGATATATAGAAGAACTTCTATTATCCATGCGAATACTGGCAAAACCGAATTCGACCGTCAGCGGATGCAGGTTAGATTATGAAACCGGCAAAAAACCCACAGTTTCTATAGAGATTATCCGATGTTTAGAATATGACATCAGACAATTTGCCTTCTTACGCTAAAAATTAAAAGGAATTCAGGATTTAAAAAAGAGTTTGTTGTTTGAGAACTCTTGGTTTGTGATATCGTTGTTTGGATACACCCGTTACTCATGGTTATTGAGATTAAAGTGGATTGAGGGGAAAACTAACTTTGGGTGAGCACTTCTCAAAAGTATAATGATTTCCTTGTGCTTTTTTGACGAGGTGCTTGCACGACTTTTCATTCAGTTTGATCAGGGTAACTGGTTTTAGTTCAATGACATAAATGAATGAGAGTTCTTCTTCCTTCTTTTTTGCGAGGAATAGTGTTCTTAATTGTAGCTGCAGATGTAAGCACATCTTAATGTGACGTGATCTCTCTAAGGCATGTACATCCCTATTAAATAAAAAATCAAGAAATATGCCTTTCCCCAAGATCTCGTCTTTACATGACTCTATATATATTATTTCTTAGCTATATTTATGATATAGGGCTCTGTGTCATATTATATATGTCACACCCGGACTTTAAGGAACAAAGCCGGGTGCATCTCATACATACGCCAAAGAAGACAATATATATAATAACAGAGTGTATAGAGATAAATGTCACAATAAAATCAGAGTACTTATTATGTAGCGGAAGTCTTACAAAATAAAAGATGAATATAGCAGGAACTAAAATCTATCCTTGGCGCCAGAAAGCTGACTGGGAAACGTCACCTAGATCAAGTCGAAAGCCTCAGTGTTAGGCGGCTCCTCTTCGACCACCTGCTCTTCTCCTGTGGGGAGGTGTGAGACAGCAAGAGTGAGCTCACACATGTTCATCGCTCAACAAGTTGTGGGGAATAATGTGCATGAACTTACCAAAGGTGAGAGTTCATGTGAAGTGTACGATAAATCAATGTAATAAAGGCAAAAGCTGAGCATTGCTTTTATAAGTTGGTCAAAATTTTATTAGCAGTTACTAAGTGCAAGTTAATACCAAACCTTAGTAATAATAAGTAAAAGTGAAAATAAAATAATCCCAATGCAATGAAATGACAAATTAAGTTTAAGTTTCATAAATTAATCATGTGAGTGTCCGAGCCGCTCATGACCGTGAGCACGGCTAGTATACCAGTTTTACACTCTGCAGAGGTTGCGCATCTTTACCCATAAGTCGTGTTACCCATTTGCCACGGAGTTGATCAGACCCCAAACACCTCTACCTAGGAAGCGAGGCAGGGTACCACTACGAGGCCTTTACAAAGTTCTACTAGCTTCAGAAAACCCGCTACAGTTTATAAAAAGCTCCAGTGCAGGAATCCCTCGCCTGACCGCCATCGCAGCAAAATCAACCCAAGGACCTCCCTACACTGACCACTCCCCTACTGCCCTTACCCCTTTCGGGTAAGGTAGTCATCCACTAGCTTTCCTAGTTAATCAGCCAAGGGCGTCCCATTAAACCCTTGTGGTAGCACTGTTTTCCCGGGTGGTTCTTGAAAGTTGCCTAGAGGGGGGTGAATAGGGCGAAACTGAAATTTACAAATATAATCACAACTACAAGCCGGGTTAGCGTTAGAGATATAAACGAGTCCGTGAGAGAGGGTGCAAAACAAATCGCAAGCGAATAAAGAGTGTGACACGCGGATTTGTTTTACCGAGGTTCGGTTCTCGCAAACCTACTCCCCGTTGAGGAGGTCACAAAGGCCAGGTCTTTTTCAACCCTTTCCCTCTCTCAAACGGTCCCTCGGACCGAGTGAGCTTCTCTTCTCAAATCAAACTGGGAACGAAACTTCCCCGCAAGGACCACCACACAATTGGTGTCTCTTGCCTCGGTTACAATTGAGTTTTGATCACAAGAACAAATGAGAAAGAAAAGAAGCGATCCAAGCGCAAGAGCTCAAATGAACACGACAAATCACTCTCACTAGTCACTAAAGCTTTTGTGGAGTTGGGAGAGGATTTGATCTCTTTGGTGTGCTTTGCAATGAATGCTAGAGCTCTTGTAAGGTGTGGAAGTGTAGAAACTTAGATGACTTGAATGTGGGGTGGTTGGGGGTATTTATAACCCCAACCACCAAAAATGGCTGTTGGGAGGCTGCAGTCGCATGGCGCACCGGACAGTCCGGTGCGCCAGCCACGTCAGCGAGCCGTTGGATTCTGACCGTTGGAGCTGGAGTCTTCTGGGCCACCAAACAGTCCGGTGGTGCACCGGACAGGTCCTGTGGACTGTCCGGTGCGCCTTCGCGCGCGTGCCTGACTTCTACGTGCTCTGGCGCGCATTAAATGTCGTTGCAGGTGACCGTTGGCGCGGAAATAGCCGTTGCTCCACTGGCACACCGAACAGTCCGGTGCGCCACCGGACACTGTCCGGTGCTGCACCGGACAGTCCGGTGAATTATAGCGGACTATCCTCCAGAATTCCCGAAGGTGAGCAGTTCGGAGTTGGAGACCCTGGTGCACCGGACACTGTCCGGTGGTGCACCGGACAGTCCGGTGCGCCAAACCAGGGCACACTTCGGCTGACTTTGCTCCCTTATATTTGAATCCTTTCTTGGTCATTTTATTGGCTTATTGTGAACCTTTGGTACCTGTAGAACTCATAGACTTGGGCAAACTAGTTAGTCCAATTATTTGTGTTGGGCAATTCAACCACCAAAATCAATTTAGGAATATAGGTGTAAGCCTAATTCCCTTTCAATCTCCCCCTTTTTGGTGATTGATGCCAACACAAACCAAAGCAAGTATAGAAGTGCATAATTGAACTAGTTTGCATATGTAAGTGCAAAGGTTACTTGGAATTGAGCCAATATAAATATTTATAAGATGTGCATGGATTGTTTCTTTAATTTTTGACATTTTGGACCACGCTTGCACCACATGTTTTGTTTTTGCAAATTCTTTTTGTAAATCCTTTTCAAAGTCCTTTTGCAAATAGTCAAAGGTAAATGAATAAGATTTTGAGAAGCATTTTCAAGATTTGAAATTTTCTCCCCCTATTTCAAATGCTTTTCCTTTGACTTAAACAAAACTCCCCCTAAATAAATTCTCCTCTTAGTGTTCAAGAGGGTTTTAAGATATCAATTTTGAAAGAACTATTTTCTCCTCTTTTTGAACACAAAAAGATACCAATTTGAAAATTTACTAATCAAAAATCATTAGTTTTAAAAAATAGGGTGGTGGTGCGGTCCTTTTGCTTTGGGCTTAATACTCTCCCCCTTTGGCATGAATCGCCAAAAACGGATACTTAGAGTGAAATATAAGCCCTTGAGCTAACTACTTTCTCCCCTTTGGCAAATAAAACATGAGTGAAGATTATACCAAAGACGAAGAATTGCTTGGAGCGACGGCGAAGGATGAGTGATAGAGTGGAGTGGAAGCCTTTGTATTCACCGAAGACTTCACTTCCCTTTCAATATACCTATGACTTGGTTTGAAATACACTTGAAAACACATTAGTCATAGCATATATAAAAGAGACATGATCAAAGGTATATTCATGAGCTATGTGTGCAAGACATCAAAAGAAATTCCTAGAATCAAGAATATTTAACTCATGCCTAAGTTTGGTAAAAGTTTGTTCATCTAGTGGCTTGGTAAAGATATCGGCTAATTGATCTTTAGTATTAATGTATGCAATCTCGATATCCCCCTTTTGTTGGTGATCCCTAAGAAAGTGATACCGAATGGCTATGTGTTTAGTGCGGCTATGCTCAACGGGATTATCCGCCATGCGGATTGCACTCTCATTATCACATAGAAGAGGAACTTTGGTTAATTTGTAACCATAGTCCCGCAGGGTTTGCCTCATCCAAAGTAGTTGCGCGCAACGATGGCCTGTGGCAATGTACTCGGCTTCGGCGGTAGAAAGAGCGACCAAATTTTGCTTCTTTGAAGCCCAAGACACCAAGGATCTTCCCAAGAACTGGCAAGTCCCCGATGTGCTCTTTCTATTAATTTTACACCCTGCCAATCGACATCCGAATAACCAATTAAATCAAAAGTGGATCCCCGAGGGTACTAAAGCCCAAACTTAGGAGTATAAGCCAAATATCTCAAGATTCGTTTTATGGCCGTAAGGTGAGATTCCTTAGGGTCGGCTTGGAATCTTGCACACATGCATACAGAAAGCATAATGTCCGGTCGAGATGCACATAAATAGAGTAGTGAACCTATCATCGATCGATATACCTTTTGATCGACGGATTTACCTTCCGTGTCGAGGTCGAGATGCCCATTTGTTCCCATGGGAGTCTTGATGGGCTTGGCATCCTTCATTCCAAACTTGTTTAGAATGTCTTGAGTATACTTCGTTTGGCAAATGAAGGTGCCCTCTTGGAGTTGCTTTACTTGAAATCCCAAGAAATACTTCAACTCCCCCATCATTGACATCTCGAATTTCTGTGTCATGATCCTACTAAATTCCTCACATGTAGATTCGTTAGTAGACCCAAATATAATATCATCAACATAAATTTGGCATACGAACAAATCATTTGCAAGAGTCTTAGTAAATAGAGTAGGATCGGCCTTGCCGACTTTGAAGCCATTAGCAATAAGAAAATCTCTAAGGCATTCATACCAAGCTCTTGGGGCTTGCTTGAGCCCATAAAGCGCCTTAGAGAGCCTATAGACATGGTTAGGGTACTCACTGTCTTCAAAGCCGGGAGGTTGCTCAACATAGACTTCTGCCTTGATTGGTCCATTGAGGAAGGCACTCTTCACGTCCATTTGGTAAAGCTTGAAGCCATGGTAAGTAGCATAGGCTAATAATATACGAATTGACTCAAGCCAAGCTACGAGTGCATAGGTTTCACCAAAATCCAAACCTTCGACTTGTGAATACCCCTTGGCCACGAGTCGAGCTTTGTTCCTTGTCACCACACCATGCTCATCTTGCTTGTTGCGGAAGACCCATTTGGTTCCTACAACATTTTGATTAGGACGTGGAACTAAGTGCCATACCTCGTTCCTAGTGAAATTGTTGAGCTCCTCTTGCATCGCCACCACCCAATCCGAATCTTGGAGTGATTCCTCTACCCTGTGTGGCTCAATAGAGGAAACAAAAGAGTAATGCTCACAAAATGTGCAACACGAGATCTAGTGGTTACCCCCTTATGAATGTCGTCGAGGATGGTGTCGACGGGGTGATCTCGTTGGATTGCTTGGTGGACTCTTGGGTGTGGCGGTCTTGTAACTTCCTCATCCTCCTTGTCTTGATCAATTGCATCTCCCCCTTGATCATTGCCGTCATCTTGAGGTGGCTCATCGCTTTGATCTTCTCCTTCATCAACTTGAGCCTCATCCTCATTTGGAGTTGTTGGAGATGCTTGTGTGGAGGAGGATGGTTGATCTTGTGCTTGAGTGGGCTCTTCGGATTCCTTAGGACACACATCCCCAATGGACATGTTCCTTAGCGCGATGCACGGAGCCTCTTCTTCACCTATCTCATCAAGATCAACTTGCTCTACTTGAGAGCCGTTAGTCTCATCAAACACAACGTCACAAGAAACTTCAACTAGTCCTGAGGACTTGTTAAAGACTCTATATGCCCTTGTGTTTGAGTCATATCCTAGTAAAAAGCCTTCTACAGTCTTAGGAGCAAATTTAGATTTTCTACCTCTTTTAACAAGAATAAAGCATTTGCTACCAAAGACTCTAAAATATGAAATGTTGGGCTTTTTACCGGTTAGGAGTTCGTATGATGTCTTCTTGAGGATTCGGTGTAGATATAACCAGTTGATGGCGTAGCAAGCGGTGTTAACCGCCTCGGCCCAAAACCGATCCGGCGTCTTGTACTCATCAAGCATGGTTCTTGCCATGTCCAATAGAGTTCTATTCTTCCTTTCCACTACACCATTTTGTTGTGGGGTGTAGAGAGAAGAGAACTCATGCTTGATGCCCTCCTCCTCAAGGAAGCCTTCGATTTGTGAGTTCTTGAACTCCATTCCGTTGTCGCTTCTAATTTTCTTGATCCTTAAGCCAAACTCGTTTTGAGCCTGTCTCAAGAATCCCTTTAAGGTCTCTTGGGTTTGAGATTTTTCCTACAAAAAGAATACCCAAGTGAAGCGAGAATAATCATTCACAACAACTAGACAGTGCTTACTACCGCCGATGCTTATGTAAGCGATCGGGCCGAATAAATCCATGTGTAGGAGCTCCAGTGGCCTGTCAGTCGTCATGATGTTCTTGTGTGGATGATAAACACCAACTTGCTTCCCGGCTTGGCATGCGCTACAAATCCTGTCTTTCTTAAAATGAACATTTGTTAGTCCTAAAATGTGTTCTCCCTTTAGAAGCTTATGAAGATTCTTCATTCCAACATGGGCTAGTCGGCGGTGCCAGAGCCAACCCATGTTAGTCTTAGCAATTAAGCAAGTGTCGAGTTCAGCTCTATCAAAATCTACCAAGTATAGCTGACCCTCTAACACTCCCTTAAATGCTATTGAATCATCACTTCTTCTAAAGATAGTGACACCTACATCAGTAAACAGACAGTTGTAGCCCATTTGACATAATTGATACGGAAAGCAAATTGTAATCTAATGAATCAACAAGAAAAACATTGGAAATGGAATGGTCTGGAGATATAGCTATTTTACCCAAACCTTTGACCAAACCCTGGTTCCCATCCCCGAATGTGATAGCTTGTTGGGGATCTTGGTTTTTCTCGTAGGAGGAGAACATTTTCTTCTCCCCTGTCATGTGGTTTGTGCACCTGCTATCGATGATCCAACTTGTGCCCCCGGATGCATAAACCTACAAAACAATTTTAGTTCTTGACTTTAGGTACCCAAACGGTCTTGGGTCCTTTAGCATTAGAAACAAGAACTTTGGGTACCCAAACACAAGTATTGGAGCCCTTGTGTTTGCCCCCAACAAACTTGGCAACTACCTTGCCGGATTTGTTAGTAAGCACATATGATGCATCAAAAGTTTTGAATGAAATGCTATGGTCATTTGATGCAGTAGGAGTTTTCCTTTTAGGCAACTTAGCACGGGTTGGTTGCCTAGAGCTAGATGTCTCACCCTTATACATAAAAGCATGATTAGGGCCAGAGTGAGACTTCCTAGAATGAATTCTCCTAATTTTGTGCTCAGTATAACCGGTAGGGTACAAAATGTAACCTGCTCGGCAATTTTAGCATCTAATTTTGCTATATGATCATTTTGTTGTTTAATTAAGACCATATGATCATGAATAGCATCAATATCAACATCTCTACATCTAGCACAAATAGACACATGCTCAACGGTAGATGTAGAGGGTTTGCAAGATTTTAATTCTACAACCTTAGCATGCAATATATCTGTTGGGGACTTGTTCTCAAATGCTTCGGATTAAGAACAAGGCAACATAAAAAGTGTTAAACGTTAAGGCCCTTCGTCCTATCGAGCATTACTCCCTATTGGGAATAATGAGTTCCGGACGAAGGTCAGAAGAAACATACCTTCGTAAATTCAGCAAGTAGTAACGAAGGACTCATAAAAAGCATGAAATGTAAATCGTGGAATCATTTCTATTTTATTAACACAAAGGAATAGAAATGATTATGAATTACAAATGTACCTTCGGTCCTGAGAGAAGATAAAAAGTACAAGCGTGACGCAAATGTCAAGTCAGCGTGAACAGTACGGGAGTACTGTTCATCTATTTATAGACGCGGGACGCAGCCCACATGAAATTACATCCATGTCCATTACATTTGTTAATAGCCTACGGAAATCAGTCAAGGTCCACGCAGTCTTTTCATCTTTAAGTCGGTTCCCCCCTCAGCAATTGCGCCGAAGCTCTCCTGCGCACAGCTTCGCCTGCGCTCGTCCTTCGTCTGGTTCAAGCTTCGTCCCGATCGTGCTTCATATTCATAGTTCTGAGCCCGAAAACACCTGCTCACATAATCCACTTGGAAAACATTGTCAAATCATGTTTTTGAGGACCTTCGGAGGACGAAGGCCCCCAACAATATCATTTTCACTTCTAAGGTTAGAAATAGTGACATTGCAAACATCAAAATCTTTAGCCTTAGCAATTAATTTTTCATTTTCATTTCTAAGGCTAGCAAGAGAATCATTCAATTCTTCAATCTTAGCAAGCAAATCAACATTATCATCTCTAAGATTGGGAATTGAAACATTACAAACATGAGAATCAACCTTAGCATTTAAATTAGCATTTTCATTTCTAAGGTTGGCTATAGTCTCATAGCAAGTGCTTAGCTCACTAGATAATTTTTCACATTTTTCTACTTCTGGAGCGTAAGCATTTTTAACTTTAACATGCTTCTTGTTTTCTTTAATTAGGAAGTCCTCTTGGGAGTCCAAGAGATCATCCTTCTCATGGATAGCACTAATTAATTCATTTAATATCTCCTTTTGTTGCATGTTTAAGTTGGCAAAAAGAGTACGCAAGTTATCTTCCTCATCACTAGCATTATCATCGCTAGAAGACTCATATCTAGTGGAGGATTTGGATTTAACCTTTTTCTTTTTGCCGTCTTTTGCCATAAGGCACTTGTGGCCGACGTTGGGGAAGAGAAGACCCTTGGTGACGGCAATGTTGGTGGCGTCCTCGTCAGAGGAGGAGTCAGAGGAGCTCTCCTCGGAGTCCCACTCGCGGCATACATGAGCATCGCCGCCCCTCTTCTTGTAGTGCCTCTTCTTCTCCTTTCTTCTCCCCTTCTTGTCGTCGCCCCTGTCACTATCACTAGATAATGGACATTTAGCAATGAAATGACCGGGCTTACCACATTTGTAGCACACTTTCTTGGAGCGGGGCTTGTAATCTTTCCCCCTCCTTTGCTTGAGGATTTGGCGGAAGCTCTTGATGATGAGCGCCATTTCCTCGTTGTCGAGCTTTGAGGCGTCGATTGGTTGTCTACTCGGTGTAGACTCCTCCTTCTTTTCCTCCGTCGCCTTAAATGCCACCGGTTATGCTTCGGACATAAAGGGATCATCTAGCTCATTAATCTTCTTTGAGCCCTTGATCATATACTCAAAGCTCACAAAATTCCCGATTACTTCCTCGGGAGTCATTAGTGTATATCTAGGATTGCCACGAATTAATTGTACTTGAGTAGGGTTAAGGAAAATAAGTGATCTTAGAATAACCTTAACCACCTCGTGGTCATCCCATTTTTTGCTCCCGAGGTTGCGCACTTGATTCACCAAGGTTTTGAGCTGGTTGTACATGTCTTGGGGCTCCTCCCCTTGGCGAAGACGGAAGCGACCGAGCTCTCCCTCGATCGTTTCCTGCTTGGTGATCTTGGTGAGTTCATCACCCTCGTGCGCGGTCTTGAGCACATCCCAAACTTCCTTGGCACTCTTTAATCCTTGCACCTTGTTGTACTCCTCCCTACTTAGAGAGGCGAGGAGTATGGTTATGGCTTAGGAGTTGAAGTGCTCGATTTGGGCCACCTCATCCTCATCATAATCTTTATCCCCTACGGATGGTACCTGCACACCAAACTCAACGACATCCCATATACTTTTTTGGAGTGAGGTTAGATGAAATCGCATTAAATCACTCCACCTTGCATAATCTTCACCATCAAAAGTTGGTGGTTTGCCTAATGGGACAGAAAGTAAAGGTGTATGTTTAGGAATGCGGGGATAGCGTAGGAGGATCTTACTAAACTTCTTGCGCTCATGGCGCTTAGAAGTTATGGACGACGCGTCGGAGCCGGAGGTCGATGGTGATGAAGTGTCGGTCTCGTAGTAGACCACCTTCCTCATCTTCTTGTGCTTGCCGCTACTCCGATGCGACTTGTGGGAAGAAGATTTCTTCTCCTTCCCCTTTCCCTTGTTGCGGGACTCTTCCGATGAGTGGCTTGTAGTAGGCTTGTCGCCGGTCTCCATCTCCCTCTTGGTGTGATCTCCCGACATCACTTCGAGCGGTTAGGCTCTAATGAAGCACCAGGCTCTGATACCAATTGAAAGTCGCCTAGAGGGGGGTGAATAGGGCGAAACTGAAATTTACAAATATAATCACAACTACAAGCCGGGTTAGCGTTAGAGATATAAACGAGTCCGTGAGAGAGGGTGCAAAACAAATCGCAAGCGAATAAAGAGTGTGACACGCGGATTTGTTTTATCGAGGTTCGGTTCTCGTAAACCTACTCCCCGTTGAGGAGGCCACAAAGGCCGGGTCTTTTTCAACCCTTTCCCTCTCTCAAACGGTCCCTTGGACCGAGTGAGCTTCTCTTCTCAAATCAAACCGGGAACGAAACTTCCCCGCAATGACCACCACACAATTGGTGTCTCTTGCCTCAGTTACAATTGAGTTTTGATCACAAGAACAAATGAGAAAGAAAAGAAGCGATCCAAGCGCAAGAGCTCAAATGAACACGACAAATCACTCTCACTAGTCACTAAAGCTTTTGTGGAGTTGGGAGAGGATTTGATCTCTTTGGTGTGCTTTGCAATGAATGCTAGAGCTCTTGTAAGGTGTGGAAGTGTAGAAACTTGGATGACTTGAATGTGGGGTGGTTGGGGGTATTTATAACCCCAACCACCAAAAATGGCCGTTGGGAGGCTCCAGTCGCATGGCGCACCGGACAGTCCGGTGCGCCAGCCACGTCAGCGAGCCGTTGGATTCTGACCGTTGGAGCTGGAGTCTTCTGGGCCACCGGACAGTCCGGTGGTGCACCGGACAGGTCCTGTGGACTGTCCGGTGCGCCTTCGCGCGCGTGCCTGACTTCTGCGCGCTCTGGCGCGCATTAAATGTCGTTGCAGGTGACCGTTGGCGCGAAAAGAGTCGTTGCTCCACTGGCACACCGGACAGTCCGGTGAATTATAGCGGACTATCCTCCAGAATTCCCGAAGGTGAGCAGTTTAGAGTTGGAGACCCTGGTGCACCGGACACTGTCCGGTGGCACACCGGATAGTCCGGTGCGCCAAACCAGGGCACACTTCGGCTGACTTTGCTCCCTTATATTTGAATCCTTTCTTGGTCATTTTATTGGTTTATTGTGAACCTTTGGTACCTGTAGAACTCATAGACTTGGGCAAACTAGTTAGTCCAATTATTTGTGTTGGGCAATTCAACCACCAAAATCAATTTAGGAATATAGGTGTAAGCCTAATTCCCTTTCAGTTCTCCTTGTTCCCATTAACATAATGATCTTATCATGAACAAAAAATAATAAATATAATAAAAAGTATAACAATGAGTGATGAATATCTCTATACCCAAAGCCACATAAAGCAATAGCATGTACTACCCAAAAAATTAGTAGTAAAACCAGTGGTGAAACAAGGTATAAAGATAGTCAAAATCTCGGGTAATCTATTAGGTCCCAGCAAAATTAACCTATGCAGATCATTATTGAAAGGGAAATAGGCTTACACCTTTTCCTAATTGATTTTGGTGATTGAATTGCCCAACACAAATAATTGGACTAACTAGTTTGCTCTAGATTATAAGTTTACAGGTGCCAAAGGTTCACAATAGACCAATAAAATGACCAAGAAAGGGTTCAAACAAAGAGAGCCAAAGACAACCGAAGTGTGCCCTGGTCTAGCGCACCGGACAATGTCTGGTGCACCAGGGAACTCGACGCTGAACTCCTCACATTCGGGAAAATCAGAGGGCGCTCCGCTATAATTCACCGGACCGTCCAGTGAAGCACCGGACAGTGTCCGGTGACACACCGGACTGTCCGGTGTGCCAGCGGAGCAACGGCTAATTCAAGCGCCAACGGTCGACTGCAACGCATTTAATGCGCGCCTGCGAGCGTAGAGGACAGAGAACGCGCAGTTGGCGCACCGGACAGTCTACAGGACCTGTCCGGTGCACCACCGGACAGCCAGAGGCCCCACCAGTCAGAGCTCCAACGGTCGAACCCTAACGGCCGGGTGACGTGGCTGGTGCACCGGACAGTGTCCAGTGGCGCACCGGACTGTTCGATGCGCCATGCAACAGCAGCCTCCACCAAACGGCTAGTTTGGTGGTTGGGGCTATAAATACCCCAACCACCCCACCATTCATTGCATCCAAGTTTTCCACCTTCCAACACATTACAAGAGCTATAGCATTTAATACAAGACACACCAAAGAGATCAAATCCTCTCCCAAGTCTCTAGTTCAATTCCAATCAATAGTGACTAGTGAGAGAGTGACTTGTGTTCATTTGAGCTCTTGCGCTTGGATTGCTTCTTTTCTTTCTCATTCTCTCTTATGATCAACTCACTTGTACCCGAGGCAAGAGACACCAATTGTGTGGTGGTCCTTGCGGGGACTTAGTGTCCCGTGTGATTGAGAAGAGAAGCTCACTCGGTCTAAGTGACCGTTTGAGAGAGGGAAAGGGTTGAAAGAGACCCGGTCTTTGTGACCACCTCAATGGGGAGTAGGTTTGCAAGAACCAAACCTCGGTAAAATAAATCCTTGTGTCTCATTCCTTATTTGCTTGCGATTTGTTTTTCACCCTCTCTCTCGGACTCCATTATATTTCTAACGCTAACCTGGCTTGTAGTTGTGATTAACTCTGTAAATTTCAGTTTCGCCCTATTCACCCCCCTAGGCGACTTTCAATTGGTATCGGAGCCCGGTGCTTCATTAGAGCCTAACCGCTCGAAGTGATGTCGGGAGATCACGCCAAGAAGGATATGGTGACCGGCGACAAGCCCGCTACAAGCCATGGGAAGGCTCCATCGGGAGAGTCCTGCAACAAGGGGAAGGATAAGGAATCCTCCTCACAAAAGTCGCATCGGAGTGGCGACAAGAAAAAGAAGATGAGGAAAGTGGTCTACTACGAGACCGATTCTTCATCGCCATCCACCTCCAGCTCCGACGCGCCATCCATAACTTTTAAGCGCCATGAGCACAAGAAGTATAGTAAGATTCCCCTACGCTACCATCGTATTTCAAAGCGTACTTGTAACACCTCAGGTGTTGCCATGACTGGAGCATACCCTGGGTACTAAGGACTGTGATCACATGTGGTAATAACTTAAGGAGAACAAAGAACCTTGGAGATTATGAGTTAACCAAGATTGCTAATGACCTAATAGCACCACTTAAGTTTTTGTGCACTTGCTACATTGGAGAAGAGGGGGGAACCCTAGACCCCTCTTGAACCCTCCTTTCCAAAGCCATGGATAAGAGGGAGAAGAAAATGAGCAAATGTGCAAAACATGAGTGATCTTTAACCCAACCTTAAGTAACCTTATAACCAGCAATTAGAGGAAGGAAATATTGCAAGAAGGCCCCTGGAGAAACCCCAAATCAAATCACTAAGTGGAGAGAGAGCTAGAGCTCTCTATTTTCTCTCTAAGTTAAAAACTATACCTACACTAAAGATCAGATGTGTTCACCTCGAAGCTGGCACCAAATCCACCTGTGTTCTATACCAAAAACGTGGCATACCACCTAGGGCACCCACTGGAAAAAGCTGAGCCCGAGACTCGGACGTTTGACATGCCTTGGCATGGCTTTTGTCGCGAAGCGAGCAGGGTGACGTACCTGATTTGGCACCCGAAGATCTCCCTCCCTAGGCCATATCTGCCATGGCGTCTCACAGATGAGTGATAGCCCTAGGTTCCAGGAAAAGACTCGCGCCGGACTTTTGCCAAGATTCGCAAGTTTGCGACTTGGGTGAGCTGTGGAACAATGGCAGAAGGAAAGCTTCACGTGTTCGACGCGCTCTGCGCACGCCAGGGCACGCCCGAGCGCGAACCCCCGCACGCTCGCGGCCACCCGTGACCACGCCCGCGCCACGGCTATAAAGCCCGCCCCAGTGCTCGGTTGTTTTCCTCGTTACCTCCTCCGTACCTCGCCTGACTTCCCCGAGCCAGCCCTTAGCTCCGGCGACCTCCCCGCGACCCACCAGTGCCGCCCGAGAGCAACCACCGTGGCCAGCCCCTTTCCCGTCCTCCTCCGTTCGATCCAAGCCTTCCGATAGCTTCCTGGTGAGGCCGTGAAGCTTACTCAAGCTTGAACCGAGGACCCGCGTCACCGGAATAGCGAAACCATGCTCGCCGGAGATCATCACCCCGCCGGCGCACGTGGACCGGGTAATCCACTCAACCATTTTCCGATTCCTTGTGCACACGGTCACTACATTACCCCGTGAAGCTCACTGTGCCCTTGGATTGAACCAGCTCACCGTGGTTTGGCCGGTACACTCGCCGCCGACGAGGACACCCGCCTGCACGCGTGGACCGAGCGTTTCCGGCCATCACCGACGGCAAGTCGTACCTCGCTGTTACCGCCAGAGCCTCCCCGAGCCAACCCTGCCCTTCGCCGGACCTATCTCGCCGTCGGTAAGCCGCGCCACCCTTTTCTTTCCCGCGGGTACTGTTACATTGGGGGAAGGACCGCGGGTGGGAGGAAGAGAAGGTCAGGGGGCTTTTTGAACTGTCAGAGACCCAGAGGAATAGTAGCGCGAGGGTAGAACTGAGAAGATTGATTTGGCTTTAACCTAGGGACCTCGGTGCAAACTGCTTTTCTAGGAAACTCTTATTAAATCTATTTTTAATTTGAACAGAAACTTTAAAAACTCATAACTTCTGTTTAGTTCATCCAAATTTGGTCAAACCAATTTTGCCAGACTCTAAATAATGTAACCTACTTAAGAAAAATATAAACCCCCCTATGTACTATAGAAAACTATAAGGTTCTGATTTAATTATAGTTTTGGCCAAAAGCTCAATAATAGAAAGAAAAATAGTTGTACTATTTGACTAGGGTTAGAAAAATTTGGAGAAGTTTATATCTACCTACTGACCTGTTTAAAAATGTTAAACCTCTCTGTCCACTCCATTAAGTTAGTTTTTACCCCTTATTTTGCAATATGCTTAAGGTTAAGAAAAATAGAAAATGTGATTTAAATAATGAACCAGAGGGCACCCCTATTTTTGTTGGGATACTTACTCAAGATAGTTCACTGGAAAAATCTATCATACCCTGGTTTAGTATAAAATAAGTAGAGTACCTATTATTTAAATAAAACAAGGAAAACTTAGAAAAACCCTCCAAAAATAACCTCAAGGTGAAACCACCCCAACCCTCTGGGATAACTAATGTCTTGTTATGAAAAACATAGGAAAAATATGAAGTCTGTTGTTTGATATTTTTCAAAGGACAAGTTAGTTATAAGCACCTTTTTGGCACAAAACTTTGGAAAATCATAATTAAATAACCATCATTTAGCTTTCTGTGATTTTTGGTACAAGAGCTTACTATTATTAGTAGATGCCAACAAAAATAACCCTTAGGACAGAACCCACCTTAATCAAGACTTGTAGTGCAAAGTGGCCCATTTGCACCACTTTTGTTATTTTTGTATAAAGCATAGCCTTTTTATTTTGAACCTCATATTCCTAGAACAGGCTATATTGACCAATGACAAGCCACTGTAATTTTTATGGAATTTTTGGAAAATAGTAACCCACTGTCACAGTTCAAACCTACCCTAGAAACCATAAGTAGAAAATAAAGAAAAGGAAAAGTGAATAACAGAAAATTAGTGTCATCCTAAAAAAAACTCTTTATAACTTGTCCACTGAAAAACATAAAGGAAGTACCAATTACCTATGTTATCCTCAACAAAAACCTAAACCTAAAAGTGATAAGCATAACCCACTATGAGCCCCACATGACCCAGAAACCCTAAATTGCTCATTAACTTGGTTTTTCTTAGCATAATGTTATTGAATCTTGCATAATCATGACATACATGTTCATTGCATTTTGATAGACTGTAACCTTGCTGACGGAGAGTACATCCTCGTGCCGGAGCAAGGAGCTGCTCAGGAGGTAGCCCCGGACCCAGCACCAGAGCCTGTACCAGAGGATCTGCCTGCCACTGCTTTGGAAGGCAAGCCCCGGTTTATGCATAACCAGTTAATTATGCTATTTTACTATACTTAATGATTGTAGGATTGATTGTGCACTTAAGTGTAGGCGTTGTTTGAAACCCTAGTTGCATGATCTCAGGAACCCCATTGAGATGAATACTAGTATGCTAAGTCGAGTAGCTGCTTTATTAAGTAGGATCTCGGTAGAAGTCGAGTGATTTTTCTAGCACTCGCGCGAGGTCAGGAATTGGCTGTATCCACTTTCTTATCATAATAATGTTGGTTTGTGGGCAACAATCCATGGGGATTGGTTGTCTACGGGATAAAAATTTGAATAAGGATTATGGTGTGGTACCGTGTGTCAAGCGTTTGAACGTACTAAACACATACCGAGAAATATGGTAAATCGGTAAGCCTAGTACCTGAGTGAACCTGCCCGCAGACATATCCCCTCACGTGACCTGAGACGTAGTCTCCCATTCTGGTTATGGTGGGTACAAGTGCGGTCACTGCACGACGGCAGTCGGGGTCAGTGAGGCATTGTACGCCAAGGCGGTGAGCCCTGATCTGTTGCCAGGGAATCGATGGGGACGGTTGATGTGTGTGGGGACGGAGTGCCTCGCCACGTCGTGTGTTTAGGTTTACCTTGCAAGGATAAAAACTCGATTTGAATCGTCTGCTTCTCGCAGCTAATGAGACAACTTGATCCATGCTGCTACATTGAGTAACAAGTGGAATTATGATGAGTTGATACAAAATGTTGATTGCTAAAGATGTTTGCTACTATGTATGAGTAGATAGTACACTTTTAGCCTTAAGAGAGTCACACTTAAATCTGACAAAGTTAAAAACTTGATTTAGAAACTTAGCTAGTGCTTTTGGCAACCAAACCCCACAGCCAAATAGCTGCATGTCTAGAGGTAGAGGAGTATAGACTCCTCACACCGGGTAAGTCTAGCTGAGTATTAGTATACTCAGCCTTGCTTGTGGCATATTTTTTTTACAGGTTCTTTGGAGGATATGGTTGCTGGAGTGACTTGGCCGTCCACCTTACCACTGGGTTGGACTGTCGAGTGGGACCCCGCCTCGGCTGAGGAGGAGCATGAGGAGTGATGGGACAGGCTTCTCCATCTCTCTGTTTATTTACCGTTAGTTTTATTCCGCTGCACTTCGAACAATGATGACTACTTTTGCAAAACTCCGATGATGATGTAATAATTTAATACCCTTGATGCATGGTTTTATGCTTTATTGTATTTGCTCTGTGACTCACCATCGAGTGAGATTGTGGTACTTGATCCTGTCAGTGGCCTTGTCGGACTAGATCCGAGGAATTGACGGGTTATTCCCATGTAAGTGTGGTCTAGCCTCTGAGGTGGGACTTAGGCACTTAAGTTGGAATAATTCGGGCAGTTCCGCCACAGCTGGTATCGGAGCTTGTACCACCACAGAGGAATCAATAAAATGTAAATACCATCATTTTCCCAAAATAAAATTTGATAGAAACAATGTTGGATAGATAGTAGAACGAGCAGGATAGACCTAGGACGTGAAGCCTTAGGAAACAGATGGGTAGCTAGGTGGCTAAGTAATTAGGCCCCGCAGGCCATTTTTACAGGATGGGAGTTCTTCCCTATTCCTTTTATCTTGTTGTGAGGTCGTTCAGGACGAGCATGCATGCATTCTTAATTAAGCGAATGGATAACTGAGTAAAGCCTTAAAAACAAGATAATAACCAACTAGGTCCCCAATGCCTTTTTATTTAACTAGAGAAAGGCTGAGTTTTATTTTTCTTGTTCTTTTTTATAATTCTTTTTCTTTTACTTACGCTTAACCGTACACAGATGGCGTCCCACGGATCCTCAGACGATGGAAATGCACTGTCCCACACTGACGGGCTAGCACGAGAGGGCTTTCCCCGCATTTTGTGGGAGGTACTTCAGGGGGCCAGGTACTTGACACCCCCTCAGTACGCGGTGCAGCAGTTTGAGAAGCACCGGGTGCCCCGTTGTAGGGTGAGGATGACCTTGGAGCCTCATCCCCTACAGCCAGGCTAGCGTTCACTGGACTCTGAGTCCTATGGATACCGGGCTGAGGACACAATTGAGGCTATCGCTTTGCATGGATTGACCACTTTCTGCGGATTCCATCCTTTGGAGCTGGCTACCCACCCCATTGGCTTGTTCCCCGCCGAGAGGGAGGACGACCCAATGTGGAAGGATCGGGTGGAGCATGCCAAGGACATCTAGGCCCTCTACCCAGGCCACACTGCTCACTTGTCGGTACGATGCATGAACGCTCTGTATCGTCTGCAAGTAATGCATGGGGAGGCAATGTCTCATCTGATGGCATTGTTGGAGGCAACCAAGATCACCCTGGACAACAGGGAGGAGCTCGTGGTGGACTTGTCCCAGGAGCTGGTGGAAAAAGATTTGCAGGTGGAGCAGCTATCCACTGATATCCAAGAGTTGGAGGAACTAGTGGGCACGAGGGAGAACACCATCGAGGTTCTCGAAGATCAGCTCCTCAACACCCAGCAACAGCTAGCAGAGGCTAATGAGCACCTAGATATGCATCATCAAGAGATCCATGATGAGGAGGCTGACGAGGACGTTGACATCGAGGGAGGGGAGGAGCCTGCTTCCAGTGTAGACATCGCCGGCTCAGGGAGACCACCTTCCCCCGAGTCAAGCATTGCCTCGTTCGCTCACTAGATGTCAGGGATAGTATTAGAGGCTGGTGATAGTTGGACTCCTCGCCGCTAGCTTAGCTTTTGCACCCTTAGGGTACTAGGCTGGGTAGAGTTGAGTCTTTTGGGATCATTGATGTAACCATGTTAAACTCTTTTGGAAGTTTGGTGGATGATTAATGACAGTTTAAATTTGGACGGAAGGTTTATGCTTTTTGGTTTATGTTGGAATCTATCAAATTGCTTTAACTCCCCTACCGCGTTTAAACCTTAAACTTGAAGATGTGTTATTAAGCAACCATGTGACTTTTCAGATGGCTGGGAGAGCGCGTCGCGGTCAGAATGAGCGCATTCCTCCACCGCCGCCACCGCCTCCCACTCTGCAGGAGCTCATGGCCCAGCAGAATGAGATCCTGAGACAGCTAGCTCAGCGTCAGCCACCACCTCAGCATTATGGTGGAGACCATCAGCGTCACCCCGTGGCTGCTACCTACCAGGAGTTCCTCAGTACTCAGCCACCATTGTTCACCAGGGCGGAGGACCCGCTTGATGCAGATGTGTGGTTGAGGGTGGTGGAATCCAAATTTCCGCTACTCTATGGAGCTTGCTCAGAGGTCGCCAAGGTCAGGTTCGCCACCCAGCAGCTTCGCGGACCCGCAAGGACTTGGTGGGACCATTTTCTTGCCATGCAGCCAAAGGGTAGAGAGGTGGAATGGAGAGAGTTTAAAGCAGCTTTCAGGGGACACCACATACCCACCGGGATTATGGACCGAAAGCTCAACGAGTTTCTGGCACTCACTCAGGGCAACAGGACAGTGTTGCAGTATGCCCAGGCTTTTAATGACCTGTGCCAGTATGCTGGGTATCATGCAGACACGGATGAGAAGAAAAGAGACAGGTTCAGGAGGGGGCTCAGCACTAAGCTCCGTGACCGTCTCAACACCGTCAGGGCCAACAGCTACAATGAGTTGGTCAACATGGCTATCTCCCAGGAGGACTGCATTACAGCTCGACAGGCAGAAAAGAAGAGGAAGACCCCTATGGCAGGACCCTCAGCTCAGCCACAGCGCTTCAGGATTGTGTCTGACACCTAGAGCAGGGGCCCCCAGCAGCAGCAAGGGCGTTGGGTGATCCGACCACAGCAGCAGCAGCAGGCACCCAACCGCACCCAGTTTCCAGCTCAGAGGAACAATCAGCAGCAGCAGCAGTATCGCCAGGCAAATGACAATAGGTGTTTCACCTGCAGCAACACCGGACACTATGCCAAGAATTGCCCCAGGAACCAGCAAAGGCAGGGGCAGAATGTTAACCAGAATCAAGGCAAGAGGCAGAAGGTGCAAGTGAGGCAGGGCAGGCTAAGCTTCACCACCATGGCTGATATTCCAGAGGGAGCACCTGTCATGACTGGCATCTTTACAGTTTTGAATTATCCTACTATTATTCTTTTTGATTCGGGTGCATCGCATAGCTTTGTTAGTACCAAGTTTAGTGCCAAGTGCCAATTGCCCTTTCATCACACTCATGGGGGTATTACAATTTCAACACCCGGAGGCAGGATTGCCACCAATCAAATCAGCAAGAATGTGCCTATAAGGTTTGGTAGTCTGATAATTAAAACCAACCTTCTTATTTTGGGTTTGGATAGTGTCGATATCATATTGGGAACTGACTGGTTGACCAAACATCAAGCTGTAATTGATATTGCAGCTAGGGCCATTGAAGTGCACTCACCAACCTGTGGTGAAACCACATTATATTTGCCCGACCAAGGTTGTACCCGTTCATGTGCCTTCGTTATGATAGAATCCCCAGTGGAAAAGATCCCAGTGATTTGTGACTACCCAGATGTTTTTCCGGATGAATTGCCGGGAATGCCACCCGACAGAGACATTGAGTTCGCCATTGAATTGCAACCCGGGACTGCTCCTATCTCCAAGAGACCCTATAGGATGCCTCCCGCAGAACTGGCAGAACTGAAGAAGCAACTGCAAGAACTGTTGGACAAGGGGTTCATTCGCCCAAGTACTTCACCTTGGGGATGTCCGGCCTTATTCGTGAAGAAAAAGGATGAGAGTTTGAGAATGTGTGTTGACTACCGCCCTCTCAACGCGGTGACTGTCAAGAACAAATATCCACTGCCCCGTATTGATGTTCTGTTCGATCAGTTGGTGGGAGCCAAGGTATTCTCCAAGATAGACCTTCGCTCGGGCTACCATCAAATCAAGATCCGAGCCAGTGATATTCCCAAGACGGCCTTCTCTACCAGATATGGGCTCTATGAATTTTTGGTGATGTCCTTTGGGCTGACCAATGCCCCGGCCTATTTCATGTACTTGATGAACTCAGTATTCATGCCAGAGCTGGACAAATTTGTGGTTGTTTTCATTGATGACATCCTGGTCTATTCCAAGAATGAAGCCGAACACACCAAGCATTTGCACACTGTACTTCAGAGGCTACGTGACCATCAGTTGTATGCAAAATTGTCTAAATGTGAATTCTGGCTGAAGGAGATTAAATTCTTGGGTCACACCATTTCTCAGGATGGGATATTAGTTGATCCTGAAAAGGTACAGGAGGTGATGAATTGGAAACCCCCGACTACAGTGAGGCAGATTCGGAGTTTTCTGGGATTGGCAGGGTATTATCGACGATTTATTCCGGATTTCTCCAGAATTGCCAAACCAATGACTGAACTGTTGAAGAAGGGAGTCAAGTATGATTGGAGCCAAAAGTGCGAGGATGCCTTTCACACTTTGAGGCAGCATTTGACCACAGCCCCAGTGCTGGCTCAACCGGATAACACCAAGCCATTTGAGGTTTATTGTGATGCTTCTGGTACTGGATTGGGATGTGTCTTAATGCAAGATAACAGAGTAATTACTTATGCTTCCCGAGCACTCAGACCCCACGAGCAGAACTACCCGACACATGATCTAGAATTGGCAGTCGTAGTTCATGCCCTCAAGATATGTAGGCACTACTTGATGGGAGCTCACTGTAACATCTACACTGATCACAAGAGTCTCAAATACATCTTCACTCAGGCAGATCTAAACATGAGGCAGAGGAGATGGTTAGAATTAATCAAGGATTATGATTTGGAGGTGCACTACCATCCCGGCAAGGCCAATGTTGTGGCAGATGCCTTGAGCAGAAAGGCCCAGTGCAATTGTGTGAGCATGGATGCCAGAGTTACCACCCTGTGTGATGAGTTGTGTAAGCTGAACCTAGAAGTTGTTCCTTCCGGTGAGTTAAATTATATCTCGGTGGAGCCCACATTACAGGAGCAAATAATCATGGCGCAAATTGAAGACAAGGGTGTTCAGATCATCAAAGAAATGGCCAAGCAGAAGGCAGAGAAATACAAGTGCTTCCGGCAGGACAGCAAGGGAATTTTATGGTTTGGAGATCGATTGGTTGTTCCCAAGGACCCTGAGCTCAGAAAGAAGATACTAGATGAAGCTCATCTTTCAAAATTCTCCATGCACCCTGGTAGCAACAAGATGTACCATGATCTCAGATCATTATACCGGTGGACCAGAATGAAAAGAGAAATTGCAAAGTACATATCCGAGTGTGACACCTGCCAGAGAATCAAAGCCAGTCATTTGAAGGCAGCAGGCCCTTTGCAACCCCTTCCCATACCATCGTGGAAATGGGAGGACATTTGCATGGATTTTATCGTAGGATTACCCAATACCTCCAGGCACCATGATTCTATTTGGGTCATTGTGGATAGATTAACCAAGACCGCTCACTTCTTGCCAGTGCACACCACTCACAGGACCAAGAAGTATGCAGAGATCTACATCGACCAGATAGTTCGTCTGCATGGAATACCAAAGACTATAGTCTCAAACAGAGGAGCACCATTTGTGGCACGATTTTGGGAGCAATTGCAGGAATCACTTGGGACCCATGCCATACGAAGCTCAGCATACCATCCCCAAACAGATGGTCAGACGGAGAGAGTAAATCAGATCTTGGAAGACATGTTGAGAGCATGTGTGCTACATTATTGGAAGGATTGGGACAAGTGTCTTTCCTTGGCAGAGTTTTCTTACAATAACAGCTATCAGTCCAGTCTAAGGATGGCACCTTTTGAGGCTTTGTATGGGAGGAGGTGTAGAACCCCGCTGAATTGGTCTCAAGCGGGAGAGAGGGAAATATTTGGGCCAGATTTGGTGCTTGAAGCAGAGGAAAGGGTCAGAGTCATCAAAGAGAACTTAGAAGCTGCTCAGGCCAGGCAGAAGAGCTATCATGATAAGAGGCAGAAACCCCTACAGTTCGAAGTGGGCGACCATGTTTATCTTAAGGTGTCACCCACCAAGGGTGTCCAGAGATTCGGGATCAAGGGCAAGTTAGCTCCTCGCTACATTGGACCCTACGAGATCAAGGAGACTTGTGGACCCGTAGCCTATCAATTGGAATTGCCACCTCACATATCGGTTATTCATGATGTGTTCCATGTATCTCAGCTGCGAAAATGTGTCCGCTTGCCTACTGAAGTGCTACCTGAACCAGTCATTGAGGTAGAACCAGACCTGTCTTATCAGGAGTACCCCATCAAGGTCTTGGATCAAAAAGAGAGGTCAACGCGGGCAAGGTCGATCAAAATGTATAAGGTTCAGTGGTCACCATTCAGCAGAAGAAGCTAAATGGGAGACCGAGGATTTTCTACACTCCCGCTTCCCCGACTTTCTGCCCAAAGGAGCCGGTACATAACCCCAAAACCCCACCCCCACCTGCCCTTTGAATACAATTGTAAGAAAAACTTAGATAACAAGGATAGTGTAAGTTGTGGTTTTAACTTAAAAAGGGCTTCCTTCTGAAGTTGCAAAGAGGATGACATTCGAAGAACAGTTAACTACAGAAACTTAAAAGCAGAAAACCTACACCGGCACACCTTCAAGGCACCCTCCTAAGGACTCTACCTAAAATCTCGGGATGAGATTCCTTTAAGGGGGGAGGGCTGTAAGACCTCAGGTGTTGCCATGACTGGAGCATACCCTGGGTACTAAGGACTGTGATCACATGTGGTAATAACTTAAGGAGAACAAAGAACCTTGGAGATTATGAGTTAACCAAGATTGCTAATGACCTAAGAGCACCACTTAAGTTTTTGTGCACTTGCTACATTGGACAAGAGGGGGGAACCCTAGACCCCTCTTGAACCCTCCTTTCCAAAGCCATGGATAAGAGGGAGAAGAAAATGAGCAAATGTGCAAAACATGAGTGATCTTTAACCCAACCTTAAGTAACCTTATAACCAGCAATTAGAGGAAGGAAATATTGCAAGAAGGCCCCTGGAGAAACCCCAAATCAAATCACTAAGTGGAGAGAGAGCTAGAGCTCTCTATTTTCTCTCTAAGTTAAAAACTATACCTACACTAAAGATCAGATGTGTTCACCTCGAAGCTGTCACCAAATCCACCTGTGTTCTATACCAAAAACGTGGCATACCACCTAGGGCACCCACTGGAAAAAGCTGAGCCCGAGACTCGGACGTTTGACATGCCTTGGCATGGCTTTTGTCGCGAAGCGAGCAGGGTGACATACCTGATTTGGCACCCGAAGATCTCCCTCCCTAGGCCATATCTGCCATGGCGTCTCACAGATGAGTGATAGCCCTAGGTGCCAGGAAAAGACTCGCGCCGGACTTTTGCCAAGATTCGCACGTTTGCGACTTGGGTGAGCTGTGGAACAATGGCAAAAGGAAAGCTCCACGTGTTCGACGCGCTCTGCGCACGCCAGGGCACGCCCGAGCGCGAACCCCCACACGCTCGCGGCCACCCGTGACCATGCCTGCGCCACGACTATAAAGCCCGCCCCAGTGCTCGGTTGTTTTCCCCGTTACCTCCTCCGTACCTCGCCTGACTTCCCCGAGCCAGCCCTTAGCTCCGGCGACCTCCCCGTGACCCGCCAGTGCCGCCCGAGAGCAACCACCGTGGCCAGCCCCTTTCTTGTCCTCCTCCGTTCGATCCAAGCCTTTCGATAGCTTCCTGGTGAGGCCGTGAAGCTTACTCAAGCTTGAACCGAGGACCCGCGTCACCGGAATAGCGAAACCGTGCTCGCCGGAGTTCATCACCCCGCCGGCGCACGTGGATCGGGTAATCCACTCAACCATTTTCCAATTCCTTGTGCACACGGTCACTACATTACCCCGTGAAGCTCACCGTGCCCTTGGATTGAACCAGCTCGCCGTGGTTTGGCCGGTACACTCACCGCCGACGAGGACACCCGCCTGCACGCGTGGACCGAGCGTTTCCGGCCATCACCGACGGCAAGCCGTACCTCGCTGTAACCGCCAGAGCCTCCCCGAGCCAACCCTGCCCTTCGCCGGACCTATCTCGCCGCCGGTAAGCCGCGCCACCCTTTTCTTTCCCGCGGGTACTGTTACATTGGGGGAAGGACCGCGGGTGGGAGGAAGAGAAGGTCAGGGGGCTTTTTGAACTGTTAGAGACCCAGAGGAATAGTAGCGCGAGGGTAGAACTGAGAAGATTGATTTGGCTTTAACCCAGGGACCTCGGTGCAAACTGCTTTTCCAGGAAACTCTTATTAAATCTATTTTTAATTTGAACAGAAACTTTAAAAACTCATAACTTCTGTTTAGTTCATCTAAATTTGGTCAAACCAATTTTGCCAGACTCTAAATAATGTAACCTACTTAAGAAAAATATAAAACCCCCTATGTACTATAGAAAACTATAAGGTTCTGATTTAATTATAGTTTTGGCCAAAAGCTCAATAATAGAAAGAAAAATAGTTGTACTATTTGACTAGGGTTAGAAAAATTTGGAGAAGTTTATATCTACCTACTGACCTGTTTAAAAATGTTAAACCTCTCTGTCCACTCCATTAAGTTAGTTTTTACCCCTTATTTTGCAATATGCTTAAGGTTAAGAAAAATAGAAAATGTGATTTAAATAATGAACCAGAGGGCACCCCTATTTTTGTTGGGATACTTACTCAAGATAGTTCACTGGAAAAATCTATCATACCCTGGTTTAGTATAAAATAAGTAGAGTACCTATTATTTAAATAAAACAAGAAAAACTTAGAAAAACCCTCCAAAAATAACCTCAAGGTGAAACCACCCCAACCCTCTGGGATAACTAATGTCTTGTTATGAAAAACATAGGAAAAATATGAAGTCTGTTGTTTGATATTTTTCAAAGGACAAGTTAGTTATAAGCACCTTTTGGCACAAAACTTTGGAAAATCATAATTAAATAACCATCATTTAGCTTTCTGTGATTTTTGGTACAGGAGCTTACTATTATTAGTAGATGCCAACAAAAATAACCCTTAGGACAGAACCCACCTTAATCAAGACTTGTAGTGCAAAGTGGCCCATTTGCACCACTTTTGTTATTTTTGTATAAAGCATAGCCTTTTTATTTTGAACCTCATATTCCTAGAACAGGCTATATTGACCAATGACAAGCCACTGTAATTTTTATGGAATTTTTGGAAAATAGTAACCCACTGTCACAGTTCAAATCTACCCTAGAAACCATAAGTAGAAAATAAAGAAAAGGAAAAGTGAATAACAGAAAATTAGTGTCATCCTAAAAAAACTCTTTATAACTTGTCCACTGAAATACATAAAGGAAGTACCAATTACCTATGTTATCCTCAACAAAAACCTAAACCAAAAAGTGATAAGCATAACCCACTAGGAGCCCCATATGACCCAGAAACCCTAAATTGCTCATTAACTTGGTTTTTCTTAGCATAATGTTATTGAATCTTGCATAATCATGACATACATGTTCATTGCATTTTGATAGACTGTAACCTTGCTGACGGAGAGTACATCCTCGTGCCGGAGCAAGGAGCTGCTCAGGAGGTAGCCCCGGACCCAGCACCAGAGCCTGTACCAGAGGATCTGCCTGCCACTGCTTTGGAAGGCAAGTCCCGGTTTATGCATAACTAGTTAATTATGCTATTTTACTATACTTAATGATTGTAGGATTGATTGTGCACTTAAGTGTAGGCGTTGTTTGAAACCCTAGTTGCATGATCTCAGGAACCCCATTGAGATGAATACTAGTATGCTAAGTCGAGTAGCTGCTTTATTAAGTAGGATCTCGGTAGAAGTCGAGTGATTTTTCTAGCACTCACGCGAGGTCAGGAATTGGCTATATCCACTTTCTTATCATAATAATGTTGGTTTGTGGGCAACAATCCATGGGGATTGGTTGTCTACGGGATAAAAATTTGAATAAGGATTATGGTGTGGTACCGTGTGTCAAGCGTTTGAACGTACTAAACACATACCGAGAAATATGGTAAATCGGTAAGCCTAGTACCTGAGTGAACCTGCCCGTAGACATATCCCCTCACGCAACCTGAGACGTAGTCTCCCATTCTGGTTATGGTGGGTACAAGTGCGGTCACTGCACGACGGCAGTCGGGGTCAGTGAGGCATTGTATGCCAAGGCGGTGAGCCCTGATCTGTTACCAGGAAATCGATGGGGACGGTTGATGTGTGTGGGGACGGAGTGCCTCGCCACGTCGTGTGTTTAGGTTTACCTTGCAAGGATAAAAACTCGATTCGAATCGTCTACTTCTCGCAGCTAATGAGACTGCTTGATCCATGCTGCTACATTGAGTAACAAGTGGAATTATGATGAGTTGATACAAAATGTTGATTGCTAAAGATGTTTGCTACTATGTATGAGTAGATAGTACACTTTTAGCCTTAAGAGAGTCACACTTAAATCTGACAAAGTTAAAAACTTGATTTAGAAACTCAGCTAGTGCTTTTGGCAACCAAACCCCACAGCCAAACAGCTGCATGTCTAGAGGTAGAGGAGTATAGACTCCTCACACCGGGTAAGTCTAGCTGAGTATTAGTATACTCAGCCTTGCTTGTGGCATATTTTTTTACAGGTTCTTTGGAGGATATGGTTGCTGGAGTGACTTGGCCGTCCACCTTACCACCGGGTTGGACTGTCGAGTGGGACCCCGCCTCGGCTGAGGAGGAGCATGAGGAGTGATGGGACAGGCTTCCCCATCTCTCTATTTATTTACCGTTAGTTTTATTCTGCTGCACTTCGAACAATGATGACTACTTTTGCAAAACTCCGATGATGATGTAATAATTTAATACCCTTGATGCATGGTTTTATGCTTTATTGTATTTGCTCTGTGACTCACCATCGAGTGAGATTGTGGTACTTGATCCTGTCAGTGGCCTTGATGGACTAGATCCGAGGAATTGACAGGTTATTCCCATGTAAGTGTGGTCTAGCCTCTGAGGTGGGACTTAGGCACTTAAGTTGGAATAATTCGGGCAGTTCCGCCACAGTACTCCTTTACTTTCCGTTCCACTAGGCAAACCACCGGTTTTTGACGGTGAAGATTATAATATGTGGAGTGACAAAATGAGGCATCAACTAACCTCACTCCACACAATCATTTGGAACGTTGTTGAGTTTGGTGTATAGGTACCATCCGTAGGGGATGAAGACTATGATTCGGATGAAGTGGCCCAAATCCACCACTTCAACTCCCAAGCCACTACTATACTCCTCGCCTCTCTAAGTCGAGAGGAGTATAATAAGGTGCAAGGGTTGAAGAGTGCAAAGGAAATTTGGGACGTACTCAAGACCGCGCACGAAGGAGACGAGGTGACCAAGATCACCAAGCGGGAAACGGTCGAGGGGGAGCTCGGTCGTGAAAGGGAATTAGGCTTACACCTATTTTCCTAAGTGATTTTGGTGGTTGAATTGCCCAACACAAATAATTGGACTAACTAGTTTGCTCTAGTCTATAAGTTATACAGGTGCCAAAGGTTCACAAAAAGCCAATAAAAAGACCAAGAAAAGGGTTCAACAAAAAGAGCAAGGGATAACCGAAGGCAGCCCTGGTCTGGCGCACCGGACTATCCGGTGTGCCACCGGACAGTGTCCGGTGCACCAGGGGACTTCAAGCTGAACTTCGCACCTTCGGGAATTCTCAAAGGCGCTTCGCTATAATAAACCGGACTGTCCGGTGCATCACCGGACAGTGTCCGGTGCCCCAAGACCAAGCGACTCTGAACTCGCCAGCTTCGGGAATCCGCTCCGCTATAATTCACCGGACATGTCCGGTGCACACCGGACTGTCCGGTGTAACGGTGGAGCAACGACTACTTCAGCGCAACGGTCACCTGCTACAGCATTAAATGCGCGCCAGCGTGCGCAGAGGAGCAGAGCACGCGCGGGTGGCACATCGGATAGCCTACAGGGCATGTCCGATGCACCACCGGACAGCCAGGTGGGCCCACACGTCAGAGCTCCAACGGTCGAACCCTAACGGCCGGGTGACGTGGCTGGCGCACCGGACTATCTGGTGCGCCCGTCGGTAGCAGCCTTCACCAAACGGCTAGTTTGGTGGTTGGGGTTATAAATACCCCCAACCACCCCTCATTCAAGTAATCCAAGTTTTCACCTTACAACTACTTACAAGAGCTCTAACATTCAATTCTAGACACACCCAAGTGATCAAATCCTCTCCCAATTCCACTCAAAGCTTTAGTGATTAGTGAGAGAGATTTGTTGTGTTCTTTTGAGCTCTTGCGCTTGGATTGCTTCTTTCTTTCTCATTCTTTCTTGCGATCATCTCAATTGTAATCAAGGCAAGAGACACCAATTGTGTGGTGGTCCTTGTGGGGAAGTTTGGTTCCCGGTTGATTGAGAAGAAGAAGCTCACTCGGTCCGAGGGACCGTTTGAGAGAGGGAAAGGGTTGAAATAGACTCGGCCTTTGTGGCCTTCTCAACGGGGAGTAGGTTTGCGAGAACCAAACCTCGGTAAAACAAATCCTTGCGTCTCATTTCTTCATTCACTCGCGATTTGTTTTTACGCCCTCTCTCGGACTCGTTTCTATTTCTAACACTAACCCGGCTTGTAGTTGTGATTAAGTCTGTAAATTTCAGATTCGCCCTATTCACCCCCCCTCTAGGCGACTTTCAATTGGTATCAGAACCCGGTGCTTCATTAGAGCCTAACCGCTCGAAGTGATGTCGGGAGATCACGCCAAGAGGGAGATGGAGACCGGCGACAAGCCCACTACAAGTCACGGGAAGACTTCATCGCAAGAGTCCCGCAACAAGGGAAAGGGGAAGGAGAAGAAAACTTCTTCCCACAAGTCGCATCGGAGTGGCGGCAAGCACAAGAAGATGAGGAAGGTGGTCTACTATGAGACCGACACTTCATCACCATCGACCTCCGGCTCCGACGCGCCGTCCGTAACTTCTAAGCGCCATGAGCACAAGAAGTTTAGTAAGATCCCCCTACGCTATCCTCAAATTCGTAAACATACACCTCTACTTTCCGTCCCATTAGGCAAACCACCAATGTTTGATGGTGAAGATTATGCTAGGTGGAGTGATTTAATGCGATTTCATCTAACCTCACTCCACAAAAGTATATGGGACGTTGTTGAGTTTGGTGTACAGGTACCATCCGTAGGGGATGAAGATTATGATGAGGACGAAGTGGCCCAAATTCAACACTTCAACTCCCAAGCCACAACTATACTCCTCACCTCTCTAAGTCGAGAGGAGTATAATAAGGTGCAAGGGTTGAAGAGCACCAAGGAAATTTGGGACGTGCTAAAAACCACGCACGAAGGAGATGAGGTGACCAAGATCACCAAGCGGGAAACGATCGAGGGGGAGCTCGGTCGCTTCCGTCTTCGCCAAGGGGAGGAGCCACAAGACATGTACAACCGGCTCAAAACCTTGGTGAACCAAGTGCGCAACCTTGGGAGCAAAAATGGGATGACCACGAAGTGGTTAAGGTTATTCTTAGATCACTTGTTTTCCTTAACCCTACTCAAGTTCAATTGATTCGTGGCAATCCTAGATATACACTAATGACTCCCGAGGAAGTAATCGGGAATTTTGTGAGCTTTGAATTGATGATCAAAGGCTCAAAGAAGATCAACGAGCTTGACGGCCCCTCCACGTCCGAAGCACAACCGGTCGCATTCAAGGCGATGGAAGAAAAGAAGGAGGAATCTACTCCAAGTCGAACACCCATCGACGCCTCTAAGCTCGACAACGAGGAGATGGCGCTCATCATTAAGAGCTTCCGTCAAATCCTCAAGCAAAGGAGGGGGAAAGACTACAAGCCCCGCTCCAAGAAAGTTTTCTATAAATGTGGTAAGCCCGGTCACTTCATTGCTAAATGTCCATTATCTAGTGATAGTGACAGGGGCGACGACAAGAAGGGAAGAAGAAAGGAGAAGAAGAGGCACTACAAGAAGAGGGGCGGCGATGCCCATGTATGCCGCAAGTGGGACTCCGAGGAGAGCTCCTCCGACTCCTCCTCCGACAAGGATGCCGCCAACATCGCCGTCACCAAGGGTCTTCTCTTCCCCAACATCGGCCACAAGTGCCTCATAGCAAAAGACGGCAAAAGGAAGAAGGTAAAATCAAGATCCTCCACCAAATATGAAACCTCTAGCGATGAGGATAATGCTAGTAATGAGGAGGATAACTTGCGCATTCTTTTTGCCAACCTCAACATGCAACAAAAAGAAAAATTAAATGAATTGATTAGTGTCATCCATGAAAAGGATGATTGAAAGGGAATTAGGCTTACACCTATTTTCCAAATTGATTTTGGTGGTTGAATTGCCCAACACAAATAATTGGACTAACTAGTTTGCTCTAGTGTATAAGTTCTACAGGTGCAAAAGGTTCACACTTAGCCAATAAAAAGACCAAGCAAAAGGGTTCAACAAAGAGAGCAAGGGATAACCGAAGGCAGCCCTGGTCGGTCACACCGGATTGTCCGGTGCACCACCGGACAGTGTCCGGTGCACCAGGGCACTCCAGGCTCAACTCTTCACCTTCGGGAAAATCCAGAGGCGCTCCGCTATAATTCACCGGACATGTCCGGTGTACACGGGACAGTGTCCGGTGCTCCAGAGGAGAGCGGCTCTGGAACTCGCCAGCGTCGGGAATTCGTCCGCTATAATTCACCGGACATGTCCGGTGCACACCGAACTGTCCGGTGTGACAGCGGGCAACGGCTACTTCGTGCGCCAACGGCTACCTGCAGCGCATTAAATGCGCGCCAGCGCGTGCAGAGGAGCAGAGCACGCGCGGGTGGCGCACCGAACAGCCTACAGTGCTTGTCTGGTGTACCACCGGACATCCTGGCGGGCCCACAAGTCAGAGCTAAACGGTCGGAACCCCAACGGCTCGCTGACGTGGCTGGCGCACCGGACAGTGTCCGGTGGCGCACCGGACTGTCTGGTGCGCCATACGACAGCCCACTTCCAACGGCCACCTTGTGGTGGTTGGAGCTATAAATACCCCAACCACCCCACATTCAATGTATCCACATCCAAGTTTCTACACTTCAACACCTTACAAGAGCTCTAGCATTCATTCCAAAGCACACAAAAGAGATCAAATCCTCTCCCAACTCCACAAAAGGCTTTAGTGATTAGAGAGAGTGATTTGCCGTGTTCTTTTGAGCTCTTGCGCTTGGATCGCTTCTTTTCTTTCTCATTTGTTCTTGAGATCAACATTCATTCACTTGTAATCAAAGCAAGAGACACCAATTGTGTGGTGGTCCTTGTGGGGACTTTGTGTCCCGAGTGATTGAGAAGAAGAAGCTCACTCGATCCGTGGGATCGTTTGAGAGAGGGAAGGGTTGAAAGAGACCCGGCCTTTGTGGCCTCCTCAACAGGGAGTAGGTTTGCAAGAACCGAAACTCGGTAAAACAAATCCTTGTGTCATACTCCTTATTTGCTTGCGATTTGTTTTTTTTCGCCCTCTCTCACGGACTCGCTTATACTTCTAACGCTAACCCGGCTTGTAGTTTGTGATTATCTTTGTAAATTTCAGTTTCGCCCTATTCATAACCCGGGCGCGAACATAAACACCAGGTATGCTGGGACCAAGTCTCACACATATGATGTATAGTGGCACAGGATCGAATGTCACATCTTTATACATAACAGGAGTTCTATACAAAATAAATAATTACATTATAAGGAGACAACGGTCCAGCAACCCAAAGTTGACTGGGAGACGACGACCTAGACCTCTCACGAACACATCACGGCATCCTCCATGCGCCTCATCCGGTGGTACCTGTTCTTGACCTGTGGGGGGTGTGAGACAGCAAGAGTGAGCTCACATACGTTCATCGCTCAACAAGTTGTGGGGAATAATGTGCATGAACTCGCCAAAGGTGGGAGCTCACGTGAAGTGTAAGGCTTACCAAAGAGGATGGTTAGAGCTGAGCATTGCTTTTAAAGTTAGTCAAAATTTTATTAGCAGTTACTAAGTATAAGTAAATACCAACCCAATTAATTAGTAGAACAAAAGTAACAACCTCACCTGCAATGCAATGCATATGATAAATTGAATTTAGTTCCATAATTTAATCATGTGAGTGTCCGAGCTGCTCATGACCGTGAGCACGGCTAGTATACCAGTTTTACACTCTGCAGAGGTTGCGCATCTTTACCCACAAGTCATGTTACCCATCTGCCAAGAGACGGCCAATCCCATACACCTCTACCGAGGAGGTGAGGCAGGGTAACACTACGAGGCCTTTACAAAGTTCCATTAGCTTCAGAAAACCCGCTACAGTTTATAGGAAGTTCCAATGCAGGAATCCCTTGCAGGACCGCCATCGCAGCAAAATCCTCCCGAGGGCCTCCCTACACTGACCACTCCCCTACTGCCCTTGCCCCTTTCGGGTAAGGTAGTCTTCCACTAGCTTTCCTGATTAATCGGCCAAGGGCGTCCCATTCCACCCTTGTGGTAGCACTGTTTTCCCGGGTGGTTCTCCATGTTCCAATTAACATAATGATCTTATCATGAACAATAAATAACAACTGATAACAAAAGTATAATCATGAATAGTGTAATCTTCATACCCAAAACCACATATAGCACTAGCAAGTACTACCCAGAAAGTTCAGTGGTAAACAAGGTATAAAGATAGACAAACTAGGGTAACCTATTGGGTCCCATCAAAATTAACCTATGCAGATCATTATGATTAATTAGAACATGAGTAGGTAAAAAGAAGTGATCAAGGGCACAACTTGCCTGGGCCTTGAGGATCCAGGTACCAGGATGATCTTTAGGTGACTCGTGTCCTCACTGCTAGTCGTAGCAATTCAAACAAACATGGTATAGGCAAAATTAACATTACACCAAACATAAGAACAAAATACACATTAATAATATACATATTAAAATAAGATCATAGGAACAGGAATCATTAATTTTGGAGTTATAGATTTTAAGTTATGGATTTCTGAAGTTATTAGGTACTTAGAATAGGTTATTCTCAAATGAACATTTTTAGTTCAAGATTCATGGCTAAATAGAGGCACTAGGTGATAAACAACATTATAACAAAATTATTGCAACTGGAATGACTCAATTTGGAGTTAAAATGAATTTTCTATGAATTATCTAAGTTCTAGCAATTATTTTCATATTAAAAATCTATTTTCTATTTTATTTATTCAATTTAAACGAGTTCTGGACTGGGCCTCAAATTCCAGAAAACACAGGGGTCTCGGTGTAATATTTCTAAGGCACAGGGAATAGTGACTCAGGATGGCGGGTTCATTATTGAATTGCCCAGGGACTCTTTAGTAAGATTCCCGAGCCGAAAGGGTATCCCACAATGCTAGCCGTCCGATCGACCACAGATGGCCACGATTAGATCGAACAGATTTTAAACCTGCACTGACTCGACACCGTCGGATCTGAGATCCATGGTTCAGCCCCACTTGAGCCTGAGTCGTTTGATCGAATCATGACGGCCACCATTTACCCATACCGATTCGACACACGGGTTCTAATCCTGATCCTCGGTTTCGCATCCAACGATCCAACGCCATCATCATCACTTCGAGCCCACCCGCGGCGGCGCCGCCCTGCCCGCGGCGCGCCCTCGCCGGAGGGGTGATTAATTCGCAAGCCCAAGCCCCGATTGAACAATCCGAGAGCATCTACGCATTGCCGAGTGAAAAGCGAACCTAGGAGAGGGTTTCTTACCGGGGCTGGAAGCGCAGAGGGCACTGCCCACGACGACGAGCGGCACCACCGCGAAGCTTCAATTCCGGTGAAAAATTCCGGGCACACGGAACGATCACCGCGGTCCAATACTCGCACACAGGTTCCACGCGCAATACCGAGAGGCCCGACCCCTTCTTGGTCACCAACCACAGCGCAGGCACCAGAATCCCACGGCGTCCAACGATTCCGCGGCGGCAATCGTGCTCCGTCGAGCAATTACCGGAGCTCCACGAAGTCGCCCACCGATTGAATCATCACACAGCACCAATGGATCACCACCAACCTCCAGCTAGCCCGATTGGCGCCCGAAGTCTCCTGCCGGCAGCGAATCGCGGCGGCGGCTCTTCTCTCTTTCCCCCCTGCTCTCCCTTTGATTCTGCGCGCCGTTGTTTGGGGAGGAGCGGCTCCACTTTTATACCCCGAGGAGCATGGCCGGAGGAATCGGAGTCCGAGCAGGTGGGTGCGAGCAGCGAGATCAGCGGCGAAAATCCAGGAACGAGCGCGGCTGGAGATGTCGCGGGTTTGTTAGGAAGAAGAAGAATGAGCTGACATCGGTGGTCCACGCGCCAGTGAGCGGTGAGGAGTAGCGAGCGCGGTAGAGGGAGTGCTGACGAGGGTGGCCCATTGGTCAGTTTCACGGCGCACGCGTGAGTGGGAGCGGCTTATGACGAGTGGGCCCCACCTGGAAGTGTCTCAACCAGAGGAGAGCAGAGTGGGCTGGCGCGGTGCTAAGTGTTAGTTGGGCCGAATTTGGTGTTCTTGGCCCACATAAGGTTTTATTCCTTTTCTTTTTCTTTTCTTGTTATTTTGTTTTTATTTGATATCAAATTTCAAAATTGAGTTTGAATCTGCAGTTGAGATTTTAAATTTAGGTTTTTAATGCACAAACAAAAACACCAGTATAAACTTTGCCAATTTATTTATCTATTAATCTTATTAAGATATGCTTTCAAATATAGGATTCATACACACATAGAATGGGTATTTTAAGAAATGTAATCTCTAATATAAAATTCTTTTAGAGAATAATTATAAATATTCATTTCAACCAAGGAGTGACAAATTCATATAGAGATTCTTTTATTAGGAACGTGTTTGTTTTAGGTGATGTTGTTTTAAATGTAACAAAATTTTATTGGAAGGCATTCTAATATCAAAATCTTTGGAGAACTTTTACTAAACTTTTCAAAGTAAGATTTTGGGTGTTACAAATCCTACCCCCCTTAAAAATAATCTCGTCCTCGAGATTTGTAAGGAAAGGGATGTATACTCATATTGTTCTCGGAACATATGCACAAACAAAGAAATCTCAGCATGAGGTATAATTTTTCAACAAAACATAGGGTCAATAGACCTTATTGTTCCTTCTAAAATAATATCATATCGTCTACTAACTAAAATAACATCTAGATCTTACAAATCATCATAATTTATATCTATGTAGCTTGGTGAAGCTGGTGGTGGTGGTGGAGGTTGTTGTTGCTGTTGTCTCTCCAACCGTGCTTGCCTTATTTCTTGGCGGGCCTGACGTATTTCCTCGCGTTGTCGTCTTATCTGATTCTGCATCTCGGTCACCAGGTCTGTTAACTGTTGTATTA
The DNA here is from genome assembly GCA_029449295.1 of Zea luxurians. Lineage (NCBI taxonomy): Eukaryota > Viridiplantae > Streptophyta > Magnoliopsida > Poales > Poaceae > Zea > Zea luxurians. The sequence continues at coordinate 16,361,971 of JAOPSE010000039.1, forward strand.
CCAGTCTTTGGGTAGCAACCACTTGATCGACCTCAACAGGTGGAGGATTTGGAGGATTCATTTTCTGTTTGTTGTTACGTGATAATCTTTCCTTTCCTGGTATTGACCATGAAAGTTAGAAGCATATGGTAATAGTTTTGCAAAGGAATTTATTCAATAAGTGGAATAAATAAGCTAGTAGCTGGTTATAATCTGAAGATTTCTTTAGTAGGGCTTAATTTTTTGTTTTATGTCCAGATTGGGGTAACCAATCATATAAGGTGAATATCCAAGGGTAAGATAGAATCTGTCAAGATGAGAGATATATATGGGTGAGATAGACTACAAGATGTAGTTTAAAAGTTTGTTTAGGTGGGAATAAAAAGGTTATACCATTTATCATGGCTCTATTGGTTGGATCAGATCTCATGCATGTGGCTGAGTGGGTTTAAGGCACTAGTTTATTTTTAAGTGCATGAGGGGTATGGACTTATCTCTTGTACCAGCATTAAGTAACTTACTCTAGATTAGATCATGATAGATTAGATAAGATCTAAATTAGGTTGGATATCACTAGATTAGATCGGTTAAGATCTAAGTAAATTTTGGATTATCTCATGGTTGTTATTCTAGAGTGGGGTCAATATGCTAATTAGGGCAAGATGAATCCATCAGGATAAGGTAGAGTCTTTTAAGGTCAGTTAGTTCTATCAAGATGGGATAAGTAAAGTGGTTAGGATAAGATGAATCCCTCAAGATAAGATAAATCTATTAAGATAAGAGAAAACCTCTTAAGATAAGATGGATCTATATACATTAGGATAAGTTAAGACCTTTTGAGATAAGATAGATCTATGAGTGTAGGATAGAATCTCTTGAGATGAGATGAATCTATTAAGATAAGGGAGAATCTTTTAAGATAAGATGAATTGGTTAGAATGAGAGCCTTTAGGATAAGATAAATCTCTTAAGCTAGATATGTTCCAATGGGGACAATATAGGTTGTCTAGTTATTTTATAAATATATTTTTATACCTATGTGTATATGCAGATGCAATTGTGGACATTATTCCACAACTCATCACACTTAATCAAAGATCCAAATCAGGCAAGTATCATAAGAACAAACATTCAAATACATAGACACTTATAAAAATAGTTTTGTTTTTGTTCCTAGGATTAGGTCTCCTATTCCTAAAGTCACTTTAGGCACAGGATTTCAAAGTGTGAAATCCACATTTGTCTTTAGAAGGAAAAAGGTAAGAATAATCAGAGTAAAGCGGAAATAGATGAGAAAAGATTAAGAAAAGTTTAGAAAAGAATCAGAGTAGCAAAGGTAAGTAGATAATGGTTGTCCAGTCTATCTAGGTTTCGTCCTACAGTCAACATTCCTCTGATACCACTTCTGTCACACCCGGATTTTAGGGGTCCAAAACCCGGGCGCGAACATAAACACCAGGTATGCTGGGACCAAGTCTCACACATATGATGTATAGTGGCACAGGATCGAATGTCACATCTTTATACATAACAGGAGTTCTATACAAAATAAATAATTACATTATAAGGAGACAACGGTCCAGCAACCCAAAGTTGACTGGGAGACGACGACCTAGACCTCTCACGAACACATCACGGCATCCTCCATGCGCCTCATCCGGTGGTACCTGTTCTTGACCTGTGGGGGGGTGTGAGACAGCAAGAGTGAGCTCACATACGTTCATCGCTCAACAAGTTGTGGGGAATAATGTGCATGAACTCGCCAAAGGTGGGAGCTCACGTGAAGTGTAAGGCTTACCAAAGAGGATGGTTAGAGCTGAGCATTGCTTTTAAAGTTAGTCAAAATTTTATTAGCAGTTACTAAGTATAAGTAAATACCAACCCAATTAATTAGTAGAACAAAAGTAACAACCTCACCTGCAATGCAATGCATATGATAAATTGAATTTAGTTCCATAATTTAATCATGTGAGTGTCCGAGCTGCTCATGACCGTGAGCACGGCTAGTATACCAGTTTTACACTCTGCAGAGGTTGCGCATCTTTACCCACAAGTCATGTTACCCATCTGCCAAGAGACGGCCAATCCCATACACCTCTACTGAGGAGGCGAGGCAGGGTAACACTACGAGGCCTTTACAAAGTTCCATTAGCTTCAGAAAACCCGCTATAGTTTATAGGAAGTTCCAATGCAGGAATCCCTTGCAGGACCGCCATCGCAGCAAAATCCTCCCGAGGGCCTCCCTACACTGACCACTCCCCTACTGCCCTTGCCCCTTTCGGGTAAGGTAGTCTTCCACTAGCTTTCCTGATTAATCGGCCAAGGGCGTCCCATTCCACCCTTGTGGTAGCACTGTTTTCCCGGGTGGTTCTCCATGTTCCAATTAACATAATGATCTTATCATGAACAATAAATAACAACTGATAACAAAAGTATAATCATGAATAGTGTAATCTTCATACCCAAAACCACATATAGCACTAGCAAGTACTACCCAGAAAGTTCAGTGGTAAACAAGGTATAAAGATAGACAAACTAGGGTAACCTATTGGGTCCCATCAAAATTAACCTATGCAGATCATTATGATTAATTAGAACATGAGTAGGTAAAAAGAAGTGATCAAGGGCACAACTTGCCTGGGCCTTGAGGATCCAGGTACCAGGATGATCTTTAGGTGACTCGTGTCCTCACTGCTAGTCGTAGCAATTCAAACAAACATGGTATAGGCAAAATTAACATTACACCAAACATAAGAACAAAATACACATTAATAATATACATATTAAAATAAGATCATAGGAACAGGAATCATTAATTTTGGAGTTATAGATTTTAAGTTATGGATTTCTGAAGTTATTAGGTACTTAGAATAGGTTATTCTCAAATGAACATTTTTAGTTCAAGATTCATGGCTAAATAGAGGCACTAGGTGATAAACAACATTATAACAAAATTATTGCAACTGGAATGACTCAATTTGGAGTTAAAATGAATTTTCTATGAATTATCTAAGTTCTAGCAATTATTTTCATATTAAAAATCTATTTTCTATTTTATTTATTCAATTTAAACGAGTTCTGGACTGGGCCTCAAATTCCAGAAAACACAGGGGTCTCGGTGTAATATTTCTAAGGCACAGGGAATAGTGACTCAGGATGGCGGGTTCATTATTGAATTGCCCAGGGACTCTTTAGTAAGATTCCCGAGCCGAAAGGGTATCCCACAATGCTAGCCGTCCGATCGACCACAGATGGCCACGATTAGATCGAACAGATTTTAAACCTGCACTGACTCGACACCGTCGGATCTGAGATCCATGGTTCAGCCCCACTTGAGCCTGAGTCGTTTGATCGAATCATGACGGCCACCATTTACCCATACCGATTCGACACACGGGTTCTAATCCTGATCCTCGGTTTCGCATCCAACGGTCCAACGCCATCGTCATCACTTCGAGCCCACCCGCGGCGGCGCCGCCCTGCCCGCGGCGCGCCCTCGCCGGAGGGGTGATTAATTCGCAAGCCCAAGCCCCGATTGAACAATCCGAGAGCATCTACGCATTGCCGAGTGAAAAGCGAACCTAGGAGAGGGTTTCTTACCGGGGCTGGAAGCGCAGAGGGCACTGCCCACGACGACGAGCGGCACCACCGCGAAGCTTCAATTCCGGTGAAAAATTCCGGGCACACGGAACGATCACCGCGGTCCAATACTCGCACACAGGTTCCACGCGCAATACCGAGAGGCCCGACCCCTTCTTGGTCACCAACCACAGCGCAGGCACCAGAATCCCACGGCGTCCAACGATTCCGCGGCGGCAATCGTGCTCCGTCGAGCAATTACCGGAGCTCCACGAAGTCGCCCACCGATTGAATCATCACACAGCACCAATGGATCACCACCAACCTCCAGCTAGCCCGATTGGCGCCCGAAGTCTCCTGCCGGCAGCGAATCGCGGCGGCGGCTCTTCTCTCTTTCCCCCCTGCTCTCCCTTTGATTCTGCGCGCCGTTGTTTGGGGAGGAGCGGCTCCACTTTTATACCCCGAGGAGCATGGCCGGAGGAATCGGAGTCCGAGCAGGTGGGTGCGAGCAGCGAGATCAGCGGCGAAAATCCAGGAACGAGCGCGGCTGGAGATGTTGCGGGTTTGTTAGGAAGAAGAAGAATGAGCTGACATCGGTGGTCCACGCGCCAGTGAGCGGTGAGGAGTAGCGAGTGCGGTAGAGGGAGTGCTGACGAGGGTGGCCCATTGGTCAGTTTCACGGCGCACGCGTGAGTCGGAGCGGCTTATGACGAGTGGGCCCCACCTGGAAGTGTCTCAACCAGAGGAGAGCAGAGTGGGCTGGCGCGGTGCTAAGTGTTAGTTGGGCCGAATTTGGTGTTCTTGGCCCACATAAGGTTTTATTCCTTTTCTTTTTCTTTTCTTGTTATTTTGTTTTTATTTGATATCAAATTTCAAAATTGAGTTTGAATCTGCAGTTGAGATTTTAAATTTAGGTTTTTAATGCACAAACAAAAACACCAGTATAAACTTTGCCAATTTATTTATCTATTAATCTTATTAAGATATGCTTTCAAATATAGGATTCATACACACATAGAATGGGTATTTTAAGAAATGTAATCTCTAATATAAAATTCTTTTAGAGAATAATTATAAATATTCATTTCAACCAAGGAGTGACAAATTCATATAGAGATTCTTTTATTAGGAACGTGTTTGTTTTAGGTGATGTTGTTTTAAATGTAACAAAATTTTATTGGAAGGCATTCTAATATCAAAATCTTTGGAGAACTTTTACTAAACTTTTCAAAGTAAGATTTTGGGTGTTACAAAGAGGGAGATGGAGACCGGCGACAAGCCCACTACAAGTCACTCATCCGAAGAGTCCCGCAACAAGGGGAAGGGGAAGGAGAAGAAGTCTTCTTCCCACAAGTCGCATCAGAGTAGCGGCAAACACAAGAAGATGAGGAAGGTCGTCTACTACGAGACCGACACTTCATCACCATCGACCTCCGGCTCCGACGTGCCGTCCGTCACTTCTAAGCGCCATGAGCGCAAGAAGTTTAGTAAGATTCCCCTACGCTATCCCCGCATTCCTAAGCATACACCTCTACTTTCCGTCCCATTAGGCAAACCACCAACTTTTGATGGTGAAGATTATGCAAGGTGGAGTGATTTAATGAAATTTCATCTAACCTCACTCCACAAAAGTATATGGGATGTAGTTGAGTTTGCTGTGCAGGTACCATCTGTAGGGGATGAAGATTATGATGCGGACGAAGTAGCCCAAATCGAGCACTTCAACTCCCAAGCAACAACCATCCTCCTCGCCTCTCTAAGTAGGGAGGAATACAACAAGGTGCAAGGACTAAAGAGCGCCAAGGAGGTTTGGGATGTGCTCAAGACCGCACACGAGGGTGATGAGCTCACCAAGATCACCAAGCGGGAAACGATCGAGGGGGAGCTCGGTCGCTTCCGTCTTCACCAAGGAGAGGAGCAAAGATATGTACAACCGGCTCAAGACCTTGGTGAATCAAGTGCGCAACCTCGGGAGTAAGAAATGGGATGACCACGAGGTGGTTAAGGTTATTTTGAGATTACTCATTTTCCTTAACCCTACTCAAGTACAATTAATTCGTGGCAATCCAAGATACACACTAATGACTCCCGAGGAAGTAATCGGGAATTTTGTGAGCTTTGGATGTATGATCAAGGGCTCAAGGAAGATCATCGAGCTTGATGAGCCCTCCACTTTTGAAGCTCAACCTGTGGCACTTAAGGCGACGGAGGAAAAGAAAGAGGAGTCTACATCAAGTAGACAACCCATCGACGCCTCCAAGCTCGACAATGAGGAGATGGCGCTCATCATCAAGAGTTTCCGCCAAATCCTCAAACAAAGGAGGGGGAAAGACTATAAGCCCCGCTCCAAGAAAGTTTGCTACAAGTGTGGTAAGCCCGGTCACTTTATTGCTAAATGTCCATTATCAAGTGATAGTGACAGGGACAACGACAAGAAGGGAAGAAGAAAGAAGAAGAAATATTACAAGAAGAAGGGTGGCGACGCTCATGTATGCCGTGAATGGGACTCGGACGAGAGCTCCTCCGACTCCTCCTCCAACGAGGACGCCGCCAACATCGCCGTCACCAAAGGGCTTCTCTTCCCCAACGTCGGCCACAAATGTCTTATGGCCAAGGACGGCAAAAGGAAGGTAAAATCAAGATCCTCCACCAAATATGAAACCTCTAGTGATGAGGATGATGCTAAAAATGAGGAGGATAACTTGCGCACTCTTTTTGTCAACCTTAACATGCAACAAAAAGAGAAATTAAATGAATTGATTAGCGCCATCCATGAAAAGGATGATCTCTTGGACTCCCAAGAGGACTTCCTAATCAAGGAAAATAAAAAGCATGTTAAGGTTAAGAATGCTTATGCTCTAGAAGTAGAGAAATGTGAGAAATTAACTAGTGAGCTAAGCACATGCCATGATTTGATTGCCAACCTTAGAAATGAAAATGCTAGTTTAAATGCTAAGGTTGATTCTCATATTTGTAATGTTCCAATTCCCAATCTTAGAGATAATGATGTTGATTTACTTGCTAAGATTGATGAATTGAACATTTCTCTTGCTAGCATTAGAGATGAAAATGAAAAATTGCTTGCTAAGGCTAAAGAGTTAGATGTTTGCAAAATTACAATTTCCGATCTTAGAGATAAGAATGATATTTTGCGTGCTAAGATTGTTGAACTTAATTCTTGCAAACCATCTACATCTACTATTGAGCATACTTCCATTTGTACTAGATGTAGAGATATTAATGTTGATGCTATCCATGATCACCTAGCCTTAATTAAGAAACAAAATGATCACATAGCTCAACTTAATGCTAAGATTAGTGAGCATGACTTAGAAAATGAAAAATTTAAATTTGCTAGAAGCATGCTCTATAATGGGAGACGCCCTGGCATTAAGGATGGCATTGGCTTCTAAAGGGGAGACAATGTCAAAATTAATGCCCCTCCTAAGAAACTATCTAACTTCATTAAGGGCAAGGCTCCCATGGCTCAGGATAACGAGGGTTACATTTTGTACCCTGCCGGTTATCCCGAGCACAAAATTAGGAGAATTCATTCTAGGAAGTCTCACTCTGGCCCTAATCATGCTTTTATGTATAAGGGTGAGACATCTAGATCTAGGCAACCAACCCGTGCCAAGTTGCCTAAAAAGAAAACTCCTAATGCATCAAATGATCATAGCATTTCATTCAAAACTTTTGATGCTTCCTATGTGCTTACTAACAAATCCGGCAAGGTAGTTGCCAAGTTTGTTGGGGGCAAACACAAGGGCCCCAAGACTTGTGTTTGGGTACCCAAAGTTCTTGTTTCTAATGCCAAAGGACCCAAAACCGTTTGGGTACCTAAAACAAAGAACTAAACTTGTTTTGTAGGTTTATGCATCCGGGGGCACAAGTTGGATCATTGACAGCGGGTGCACAAACCACATGACAGGGGAGAAGAAAATGTTCTCCTCATATGAGAAAAACCAAGATCCCCAACGAGCGATCACATTCGGGGATGGAAATCAAGGTTTGGTCAAAGGTTTGGGTAAAATTGCTATATCTCCTGACCATTCCATTTCCAATGTTTTTCTGGTTGATTCCTTAGATTACAATTTGCTTTTCGTATCCCAATTATGTCAAATGGGCTACAACTGTCTATTTACTGATGTAGGTGTCACTGTCTTTAGAAGAAGTGATGATTCAATAGCATTTAAGGGAGTGTTAGAGGGTCAGCTATACTTGGTAGATTTTGATAGAGCTGAACTCGACACTTGCTTAATTGCTAAGACTAATATGGGTTGGCTCTAGCACCGCCGATTGGCCCATGTTGGAATGAAGAATCTTCATAAGCTTCTAAAGGGAGAACACATTTTAGGACTAACAAATGTTCATTTTGAGAAAGACAGGATTTGTAGTGCTTGCCAAGCCGGAAAGCAAGTTGGTGTTCAACATCCACATAAGAACCTTATGATGACTAACAGGCCACTGGAGCTCCTACACAAGGATTTATTTGGCCCGATCGCTTACATAAGCATCGGCGGGAGTAAGTACTGTCTAGTTATTGTGGATAATTATTCTCGCTTCACTTGGGTATTCTTTTTGCAGGAAAAATCTCAAACCCAAGAGACATTAAAGGGATTCTTGAGACGGGCTCAAAATGAGTTTGGATTGAGGATCAAGAAAATTAGAAGCGACAACGGGACGGAGTTCAAGAACTCTCAAATTGAAGGCTTCCTTGAGGAGGAGGGCTGTGGCAGAACCACCCGAATTATTCCAGCTTAAGTGCCTAAGTCACACCTCAGGGGCCGTAACACACTTAAATCGGAATAACCCGTCAGTCCTTCAGATCTAGTCTGATAGAGCCACTTAACCAGGATCAAATTCCACAATCTCACTCGAAGGTGAGTCACAGAAGAAATACAATAAAATAGGAAACCTTAAATTAAGTGCTGAGTTATTACATAGATCGAAGTTTTTCAAGTAGCAAATAAGAGTTCATGAATTAAGGTGCAGCGGATAAACGATGTCGTCGGTGTCGAGGAAATGGGCAAGGCCTAGCCCACTACTCCTCGTGCTCCTCTCCTGCTGGAGCAACGTCCCACTCGACCGTCCAACCCAGTGGCAGGGTGGTAGGCCAAGTCACACCATCAACCATTTCCTGCATGGTACCTGCAAAAATTGTGCCACAAGCAAGGCTGAGTATACTAATACTCAGCTAGACTTACCCGGTGTGAGGAGTCTACTCCTCTACCTCTAGACTATGCAGCTGTTTGGCTGAGGGGTTTGGTTTGCCAAAAGCACTAGCTGTTACTAAAATCAATTTTTAGCTTTTCCAATTCTATCATCATTAACTTAGCTAGATTTGCTCCTTCTAAGCATACATGGTAACAATCATTTAATTCAAACAACAAGTTATCTCATGTAACCACATTTCACTTCTTACTCGATGCAGTACAAGGAATCAAGCAGTCTCATTAGCTGCGAGAAGCAGACGATTCGAATCGAGTTTTAACCTTGCAAGGTAAACCTAAACACACGACATGTCAGGGTACTCCGACCCTGCACATGACAACCGTCCCCATCGATTCCCCGTTCGCGTCCAGGCCTCACCGCCTTGGCATACAATGCTCCACTGACCCCGGCTGCCGCCGTGCAGTGACCGCACTTGTACCCACCATAGCTAGCATGGGAGACCTAGTCTCAGGTCGCATGAGGGATAAAGTCCGCGCCCGGCTTCACTCAGGTACTAGGTTTACCGGTTACCATATTTCCCGGCATGTGCTTAGTACGTTCAAAAGCTTGACTCAGGTATCCACACATTAATCCTTAGTCCTTTTTCCCGTCTCATGGACAAGACATCCTCCCTGGATCCAAGTCCATAGACCAATGTACATCCCGTTATCAAGATGAATACAATCGATTCCTGACCTCACGCGAGTGCTAGAAAAATCACTCGTCTTCTACCGAGATCCTGATTAGCAAGCACCTACTCAACCTAGCATACTAGTATTCATCTCAAAAAGAAATCCTATGTTCATGCAACTAGAGGTTTCAAGCAACTCCTACACTTAAGTGCACATTACAATCCTACAAGCAATAAGTGTAGTAAAATAGCATATAATAACATGGTTATGCATAAAACCGGGGCTTGCCTTCAATTGCTGGGGGTGCGGGGAGATCCTCAATAGCAGCCTCTGTAGCCTGCTCCTGGTCCTCCTCTTGGACAGGTCCTTGCTCGGGGATGAGCACGTACTCTCCGTCGGCAAGATTACAATCTAATAAATGTAATGCGTAAGATAAATGCATGATATGATATGTGCTTTTAGAAATTACAACTTCGAGGTGTATGATCTTCCTGAGTTAAACAAAGTTAATTTTACTTATGTAAAACCCTTTTAGCGGTATACTTGATAAATTGGTTTAAACTTAGGTAAGTGGGAGGTTTATTTTTGGGGTTCCACTGAATTCCTTTTAAGCTTTTAGTGAGAGTTAACAAGTGTTCAAGATAAGCTTAATAGGGTGAGGTTTATGTCTTCTTTCCTTTTCTTTTTATCCCTTTAAAGGTTTTTGGGAGTAGGTTGAACTACAAGTTGCTTTTATAAAATTCTAAAAATTCTGCAAAAATTACAGTGGTTGGGTACTGGTGTTTGATTCTTTTTCTCAAAACTTGGGGATCAGAAAGTGAATAGTTTTCTCTGGACAAAATTATTAAATTCTAGGGTAGAAGGGGTGCTTTGAACTACAACTATTATTTAACAGTGGGTAATTCTCTAAAACTTATTTTTGCTGGCTTTTAGGTGTTGTAACATGACTTGATACAAATTTCTAGACATTAATACCTTTTAATTATTTTTCTATGGTTTTCTCAAGTTTCTAGCCAAATAGGTGCTTTCTACTATCACTATACTTGAAAAATATCAAACAACAGAGTTCTTATTTTTCTTAGTTTTTGTTTTGTGCAAGAGCAATCATTCTGAAGTTTGGTATTTATTTGCTTAAGGAAAAGGGTGGTATGCATTATTTGAATTAAGTGGCCTTTCTCTTAAATCCTTAGCAATGGGTATGGGTTTGCTTCTTTTTCATAGGTTTGTATTTTTCATTGGTAGTTCATCTCATTATGGACTTAGCAAATTTTTGGTTGCCCATTATTGCATCATTAGGGGTTATTCAAGAATTATTGGAAAAATGCCTTATTATCACTTTACATTTATTTTCCTTACTTAAAAAGTTGGGCTGAGGTGCTCTTTATTTTTGTAGTAGGGCTCTGGTGGTTGTAAGCTTACTGGAATTTTATTATCCATTTTGGGTATAGTTTTATATCTCTAATAATTGATTTCCAGTCTATATAAGGCTTAATTAAATCATTTTAATTTAAAACTGGTTCAAATTAATTGTCTCTGTATTTTTCCTAGGTTCTCTGTTACATAAGTAAACTAGGAAAAATAATCTTAATCATTGTTCATTAATTTCTAATGCCTTTCTGATTTTCTCTAAGTTTTGGACAAAATAGCTTTAAATGAATAACTACATTATATTTTCCAGTGCTAGGGTTCCTACTAATTTTAAACAGTGTCTAAATGAGGTTTGAATACCCACAAATTTTCTTAAGTTTAGTACAGAAGAAAAACTAATTTTCCTTAATTAACCAGGGTTTGGTGGGTTTCTGTTTTTAATTTTAAACTCAAAAATTTAGAACAGAAAGCATAGGGTCTATTATTTTTAAATGGTAGTTCATAAAATTTAGGATCCAGCAAAATTGGTTTGACATCTTTTGACTTTGAATTCCTCAAGTTATGAATTTTACAAGTTCTTTGGTTATTTAAAAAGTATAACAGAATTGGTTTAATGAAAATCCACTTTGCATTGGGGTCCCTGGCGGGTTTTTAAATTTTCCTCGCGAATCAGTCCTTAGGCTACTATTCACATGAGTCACTGACGTTACAGAAAACCCCTCGGGTTCTACCAATCCTAACCCGAGGTCCTTCTTCTACCTTCACAGTAACCGCGGCGGAAGAAAAGGGCGGAGGGCTTACCGGCGGCGAGATTGCTCCGGTGAAGTGGTCGAGGATGAAGGGGAGGTCTCGGGGATCACAACGATGTGCGGGTCGCCGCTGGAGATGGCCGGAGTCGGTCGGTCCACGCACGCAGGTGGGAATGCTCGTCGGCGGCGAGGAGTCCGGCCTGGTCACGGTGAGATAGTTCAATTAGACGGGTCAGAGAGGTTCACGGGATGCCAGAGATGACACGAGCGCAAGGAATTGGGCGGAGACTCACTGGATAGCCCGGTCCACGCGCGGCGGCGGAAGACCGAAGTCCGGTGAGGTCGATCTTGGGCCTCCGGTGAAGTCTGGCCGGGTCCGAGGGCTTGGCAAGCTTCATGGGCTACTGGTGGAGCTAGCCGAAGCACTGGCTTGACTTGAGGGTGGCTGGAGGGAGCTGGCCACGGTGGCCAAAGCTCTGGCGGCAATGGCGGGCGGAAAATAAGCTCGCCAGAGCTAAGGGAAAGTGGCTGGCCGGAGAGGGTGAGTGCGGGGCGAAGTGAGGCGCGCCCGGGGAGGCTTTATAGGCGCGGGCGTGCATGGCCGAGGGCGTGAGCGCGCGGCGGACTTGACCGGACGCTGGGGTGAGCGCGCGCGGGTTGGGCGAGCTCTGGCGTGCCGACCAGGGTCGAACACGTGTGCCCGTGCGTTCTGCCCAAGTTCTGGCGCGTGTAGTCGCTCATCCGAGCCTGCTCTCGCCTTGGTCAGTGCACAAAACCTCTTCTCCTCCCTACAAGCTACCATTCTTGAGTGGGGGTCATAGGATTTTGCCTACTGGTCGCAGAGATATGGAGCCAGGAAATCCGGTCTGTCTCCCTGCCCAAATCCGAGGCAAATCTAAGGTTTAGTCGTGTCTAGGGCTCGCGTCCCAATGCCATCTTCTGGCACACGACAGAGGGGTTAGTTAGACACATTTTTGTCAATGGGGCCATTAGGATTCGAGTTAGGGATCAAGGTGAACATCCCTGATCTTTGGCTCAAGGTCTGAATTTCAGAAATCTGAAATTCAGAATTCTCATTAAGTCCCCACATGGAAAGCTTGATTTGGGGTTTTATTTGAGCTATTTTGGCTAAGCTTTCTCAACCTTTCTTGTTGCCCATTAAATATACTTCAATTTTTATAATTGGCTCAAGACATAATTTTAAATTTTTCATCCTCTTTTTCTTATTTTCTTGAATTTCTGCTCATGGGGCTCACTTAGGGGTTTTATTAGGGTTGTACCTCCTCATCCTTTGAAAGACTCAATTGTTTTGATCATGACACTTTTAAGTACATACTTGGTGAATTCTTTATTACTTAAGTTATTTTGATGCTCATGCTTACTTTGATTCACATGAAATAAGGGTTCTTGGTTTGGCATTTGAGAGAAACCCTAGGTGACACTGGGGTGTCACAAGGGCATCAAGCATGAGTTCTCTTCTCCATACACCCCACAACAAAACGGTGTAGTGGAGAGGAAGAATCGAACTCTATTGGATATGGCAAGAACCATGCTTGATGAGTACAAGATGCCGGATCGGTTTTGGGCCGAGGCGGTCAACACCGCTTGCTACGCCATCAACCGGTTATATCTACACCGAATCCTCAAGAAGACATCCTATGAACTCCTAACCGGTAAAAAGCCAAACATTTCATATTTTAGAGTCTTTGGTAGCAAATGTTTTATTCTTATTAAAAGAGGTAGAAAATCTAAATTTGCTCCTAAGACTGTAGAAGGCTTTTTACTAGGATATGACTCAAACACAAGGGCATATAGAGTCTTTAACAAGTCCTCAGGACTTGTTGAAGTTTCTTGTGACGTTGTGTTTGATGAGACTAATGGCTCTCAAGTAGAGCAAGTTGATCTTGATGAGATATGTAATGAAGAGGCTCCATGCATCGCGCTAAGGAACATGTCCATTGGGGATGTGTGTCCTAAGGAATCCGAAGAGCCTCCAAATGCACAAGATCAACCTTCCTCCTGCATGCAAGCATCTTCACCAACTCAAAATGAGGACGAGGCTCAAGTTGATGAAGGAGAAGATCAAAGAGATGAGCAACCTCAAGATGACGGCAATGATCAAGGGGGAGATGCATTTGATCAAGACAAGGAGGATGAGGAAGAACCAAGGCCGCCACACCCAAGAGTCCACCAAGCAATCCAACGAGATCACCCCGTCGACACCATCCTCGGCGATATTCATAAGGGGGTAACTACTAGATCTCGGGTTGCACATTTTTGTGAACATTACTCTTTTGTTTCCTCTATTGAGCCAACCAGGGTAGAGGAAGCACTTCAAGGTTCGGATTGGGTGGTGGCGATGCAAGAGGAGCTCAATAATTTCACGAGAAATGAGGTATGGCACTTAGTTCCACGTCCTAATCAAAATGTTGTAGGAACCAAATGGGTCTTCCGCAACAAGCAAGACGAGCATGGTGTGGTGACAAGGAACAAAGCTCGACTCGTGGCCAAGGGGTATTCACAAGTTGAAGGTTTGGATTTTGGTGAAACCTATGCACCCGTAGCTAGGCTTGAGTCAATTCGTATATTATTGGCCTATGCTACTTACCATGGCTTCAAGCTTTATCAAATGGACGTGAAGAGTGCCTTCCTCAAATGACCAATCAAGGAAGAGGTCTATGTTGAGCAACCTCCTGGCTTTGAAGACAGTGAGTATCCTAACCATGTCTATAGGCTCTCTAAGGCGCTTCATGGGCTCAAACAAGCCCCAAGAGCTTGGTATGAATGCCTTAGAGATTTCCTTATTGCTAATGGCTTCAAAGTCGGCAAGGCCGATCCTACCTTATTCACTAAGACTCTTGCAAATGATTTGTTCGTATGCCAAATTTATGTTGATGATATTATATTTGGGTCTACTAACGAATCTACATGTGAGGAATTTAGTAGGATCATGACACAAAAATTTGAGATGTCGATGATGGGGGAGTTGAAGTATTTCTTAGGATTCCAAGTCAAGCAACTCCAAGAGGGCACCTTCATTTGTCAAACGAAATACACTCAAGACATTCTAACCAAGTTTGGGATGAAGGATGCCAAGCCCATCAAGACACCCATGGGAACCAATGGGCATCTCGACCTCGACACAGGAGATAAATCCGTAGATCAAAAGGTATACCGGTCGATGATAGGTTCATTGCTTTATCTATGTGCATCTCGACCGGATATTATGCTTTCCGTTTGCATGTGTGCAAGATTCCAATCCGACCCTAAGGAATCTCACCTTACGGCCGTAAAACGAATCTTGAGATATTTGGCTTATACTCCTAAGTTTGGGCTTTGGTACCCTCGGGGATCCACATTTGATTTAATTGGTTATTCGGATGCCGATTGGGCAGGGTGCAAAATTAATAGAAAGAGCACATCGGGGACTTGCCAGTTCTTGGGAAGATCCTTGGTGTCTTGGGCTTCAAAGAAGCAAAATTTCGTCGCTCTTTCAACCGCCGAAGCCGAGTACATTGCCGCAGGCCATTGTTGCGTGCAGTTGCTTTGGATGAGGCAAACCCTGCGGGACTATGGTTACAAATTAACCAAAGTTCCCCTTCTATGTGATAATGAGAGTGCAATCCGCATGGCGGATAATCCCGTTGAGCATAGCCGCACTAAACACATAGCCATTCGATATCATTTTCTTAGGGATCACCAACAAAAGGGGGATATCGAGATTGCTTATATTAATACTAAAGATCAATTAGTTGATATCTTTACCAAGCCTCTTGATGGACAAACTTTTACCAAACTTAGGCATGAGTTAAATATTCTTGATTCTAGGAACTTCTTTTGTTAACTTGCACACATAGCTCTTGAATATACCTTTGATCATGTCTCTTTTATATATGCTATGACTAATGTGCTTTCAAGTCTATTTCAAACCAAGTCATAGGTATATTGAAAGGGAATTGGAGTCTTCGGCAAAGACAAAGGCTTCCACTCCACTCTATCACTCATCTTTCGCCGTCGCTCCAAGCCACTCCTCATCCTTGGGGGAGAAAGCATAAAGCAAAAGGACTCCGGCTTTGGTATAATCTTCACTCATATTTTATTTGCCAAAGGGGAGAAAGTAGTTAGATAAGGGCTTATATTTCACTCTAAGTATCCGTTTTTGGCGATTCATGCCAAAGGGGGAGAAAGTATTAGCCCAAAGCAAAAGGACCGCACCACCACCCTAATTTTAAAATATTTTTCGATTGGTAAATTTCAAAGTATCATGCTTTTCAATTTGGTATCTTATTGTGTTCAAAAGGGGGGAGAAAGTAGCACTTTCAAAATTTATATCTTAAAACCCTCTTGAACACTAAGAGGAGAATTTACTGAGGGGGAGTTTTTGTTTAAGTCAAAGGAAAAGCATTTGAAATAGGGGGAGAAAATTTCAAATCTTGAAAATGCTTTGCAAAATCTTATTCTTTTACCTTTGACTATTTGCAAAAGAACTTTGAAAAGGGTTTACAAAAGAATTTGCAAAAACAAAACATGTGGTGCAAGCGTGGTCCAAAATGTTAAATAAGAAAGAAACAATCCATGCGCATCCTAAGTATTTATATTGGCTCAATTCCAAGTAACCTTTGCACTTACATTATGCAAACTAGCTCAATTATGTACCTTTATATTTGCTTTGGTTTGTGTTGGCATCAATCACCAAAAAGGGGGAGATTGAAAGGGAATTTGTCTTACACCTATTTTCCAAATTGATTTTGGTGGTTGAATTGCCCAACACAAATAATTGGACTAACTAGTTTGCTCTAGTGTATAAGTTCTACAGGCGCAAAAGGTTCACACTTAGCCAATAAAAAGACCAAGCAAAAGGGTTCAACAAAGAGAGCAAGGGATAACCGAAGGCAGCCCTGGTCGGTCACACCGGACTGTCCGGTGTGCCACCGGACAGTGTCCGGTGCACCAGGGCACTCCAGGCTCAACTCTTCACCTTCGGGAAAATCCAGAGGCGCTCCGCTATAATTCACCGGACATGTCTGGTGTACACGGGACAGTGTTCGGTGCTCCAGAGGAGAGCGGCTCTGGAACTCACCAGCGTCGGGAATTCGTCCGCTATAATTCACCGGACATGTCCGGTGCACACCGGACTGTCCGGTGTGACAGCGGGCAACGGCTACTTCGCGCGCCAACAGCTACCTGCAGCGCATTAAATGCGCGCCAGCGCGTGCAGAGGAGCAGAGCACGCGCGGGTGGCGCACCGGACAGCCTACAGTGCTTGTCCGGTGCACCACCGGACATCCTGGCGGGCCCACAAGTCAGAGCTAAACGGTCGGAACCCCAACGGCTCGCTGACGTGGCTGGCGCACCGGACAGTGTCCGGTGGCGCACCGGACTGTCCGGTGCGCCATACGACAGCCCACTTCCAACGGCCACCTTGTGGTGGTTGGGGCTATAAATACCCCAACCACCCCACATTCAATGTATCCACATCCAAGTTTCTACACTTCAACACCTTACAAGAGCTCTAGCATTCATTCCAAAGCACACAAAAGAGATCAAATCCTCTCCCAACTCCACAAAAGGCTTTAGTGATTAGAGAGAGTGATTTGCCGTGTTCTTTTGATCTCTTGCGCTTGGATCGCTTCTTTTCTTTCTCATTTGTTCTTGAGATCAACATTCATTCACTTGTAATCAAAGCAAGAGACACCAATTGTGTGGTGGTCCTTGTGGGGACTTTGTGTCCCGAGTGATTGAGAAGAAGAAGCTCACTCGATCCGTGGGATCGTTTGAGAGAGGGAAGGGTTGAAAGAGACCCGGCCTTTGTGGCCTCCTCAACGGGGAGTAGGTTTGCAAGAACCGAACCTCGGTAAAACAAATCCTCGTGTCATACTCCTTATTTGCTTGCGATTTGTTTTTTTTGCCCTCTCTCGCGGACTCGCTTATACTTCTAACGCTAACCCGGCTTGTAGTTTGTGATTATCTTTGTAAATTTCAGTTTCGCCCTATTCACCCCCCCTCTAGGCGACTTTCAATGATCTCTTGGACTCCCAAGAGGACTTCCTAATCAAGGAGAACAAAAAACATGTTAAGGTTAAAAATGCTTATGCTCTAGAAGTAGAGAAATGTGAAAAATTATCTAGGGAGCTAAGCACTTGCCATGAGACTATTGACAACCTTAGAAATGAGAATGCTAATTTGTTAGCTAAGGTTGATTCAAATGTTTGTAATGTTTCAATTCCCAATCTTAGAAATAATGATGATGATTTGCTTGCTAAGATTGAAGAATTAAACATTTCTCTTGCTAGCCTTAGGAATGAAAATGAAAAATTGCTTGCTAAGGCTAAAGAATTAGATGTTTGCAATGCTTCCATTTCTGACCTTAGAAGTAAAAATGATATATTGCATGCTAAGGTTGTAGAATTAAAATCTTGCAAACCCTCTACATCTACCGTTGAGCATGTTTCTATTTGTGCTAGATGTAGAGATGTTGATATTGATGCTATTCATGATCATATGACTTTAATTAAACAACAAAATGATCATATAGCAAAATTAGATGCTAAAATTGCCGAGCATGACTTAGAAAATGAAAAGTTTAAATTTGCTAGAAGCATGCTCTATAGGGGGAGACGCCCTGGCATCAAGGATGGCATTGGCTTCCAAAAGGGAGACAATGTCAAACTTAATGCCCCTCCTAAAAGATTGTCTAATTTTGTTAAGGGCAAGGCTCCCATGCCTCAAGATAACGAGGGTTACATTTTATACCCTACTGGTTATCCTGAGAGCAAAATTAGGAGAATTCACTCTAGGAAGTCTCACTCTGGCCCTAACCATGCTTTTATGTATAAGGGTGAGACATCTAGCTCTAGGCAACCAACCCATGCTAAGTTGCCTAAGAAGAAAATACCTAGTGTATCAAATGATCATGACATTTCATTTAAAAATTTTGATGCATCTTATGTTTTAACTAACAAATCTGACAAGGTAGTTGCCAAGTTTGTTGGGGGCAAACACAAGGGCTCCAAGACTTGTGTTTGGGTACCCAAAGTTCTTGTTTCTAATGCTAAAGGACCCAAAACAATTTGGGTACCTAAAGTCAAG
This sequence comes from Zea luxurians, assembly GCA_029449295.1. Lineage (NCBI taxonomy): Eukaryota > Viridiplantae > Streptophyta > Magnoliopsida > Poales > Poaceae > Zea > Zea luxurians. The sequence goes on from JAOPSE010000039.1 coordinate 16,380,581, forward strand.
AACTAAAATTATTTTGTAGGTTTATGCATCCGGGGGCTCAAGTTGGATCATCGATAGCGGGTGCACAAACCATATGACAGGGGAGAAGAAGATGTTCTCCTCCTACGAGAAAAACCAAGATCCCCAACGAGCTATCACATTCGGGGATGGAAACCAAGGTTTGGTCAAAGGTTTGGGTAAAATAGCTATATCTCCTGACCATTCCATTTCCAATGTTTTTCTTGTTGATTCATTAGATTACAACTTGCTTTCCATTTCCCAATTATGTCAAATGGGCTACAACTGTCTATTTACTGATGTAGGTGTCACTGTCTTTAGAAGGAGTGATGATTCAATAGCATTTAAGGGAGTGTTAGAGGGTCAGCTATACTTGGTAGATTTTGATAGAGCTGAACTCGACACTTGCTTAATTGCTAAGACTAACATGGGTTGGCTCTGGCATCGCCGACTAGCCCATGTTGGAATGAAGAATCATCATAAGCTTGTAAAGGGAGAACACATTTTAGGATTAACAAATGTTCATTTTGAGAAAGACAGGATTTGTAGTTCATGCCAAGCTGGGAAGCAAGTTGGTGTTCATCATCCACACAAGAACATCATGACAATGACAGGCCTCTGGAGCTCCTACACATGGATCTATTCAGCCTGATAGCTTACATAAGCATCGACGGGAGTAAGTACTGTCTAGTTATTGTGGATGATTATTCTCGCTTCACTTGGGTATTCTTCTTGCAGGAGAAATCAGAAACCTAAGAGACTTTAAAGGGATCCTTGAGACGGGCTCAAAATGAGTTCGGCTTGAGGATCAAGAAAATTAGAAGCGACAATGGGACGGAGTTCAAGAATTCACAAATTGAAGGCTTCCTTGAGGAGGAGGGCATCAAGCATGAGTTCTCCTCTCCCTACACGCCACAACAAAATGGTGTAGTGGAGAGAAAGAATAGAACTCTATTGGACATGGCAAGAACCATGCTTGATGAGTACAAGACGCCGGATCGGTTTTGGGCCGAAGCGGTTAACACTGCTTGCTACACCATCAACCGATTATATCTACACTGAATCCTCAAGAAGACATCATATGAACTCCTAACCGGTAAAAAGCCCAACATTTCATATTTTAGAGTCTTTGGTAGCAAATGCTTTATTCTTGTTAAAAAGGTAGAAAATCTAAATTTGCTCCTATGACAGTAGAAGGCTTTTTACTAGGATATGATTCAAACACAAGGGCATATAGAGTCTTTAACAAGTCCTCAGGACTAGTTGAAGTTTCTTGTGACGTTGTGTTTGATGAAACTAACGGCTCTCAAGTAGAGCAAGTTGATCTTGATGAGATAGGTGATGAAGAGGCTCCGTGCATCGCGTTAAGGAATATGTCCATTAGGGATGTGTGTCCTAAAGAATCCGAAGAGCCTCCAAATGCACAAGATCAACCATCCTCCTCCACGCAAGCATCTCCACCAACTCAAAATGAGGACGACGCTCAAATTGATGAAGGAGAAAATCAAAATGATGAGCCACCTCAAGATGATGGCAATGATCAAGGGGGAGATGCAAATGATCAAGACAAGGAGGATGAACAACCAAGGCCGCCACACCCAAGAATCCACCAAGCAATCCAACAAGATCACCGCGTCGACACCATCCTCGGCGACATTCATAAGGGGGTAACCACTAGATCTCGTGTTGCACATTTTTGTGAGCATTACTCTTTTGTTTCCTCTATTGAGCCACACAGGGTAGAGGAAGCACTCCAAGATTCGGATTGGGTGGTGGCGATGCAAGAGGAGCTCAACAATTTCACTAGGAACGAGGTATGGCATTTAGTTCCACGTCCTAACCAAAATGTTGTAGGAACCAAGTGGGTCTTTCGCAACAAGCAGGATGAGCATGGTGTGGTGACAAGGAACAAAGCTCGACTTGTGGCCAAGGGATACTCCCAAGTCGAAGGTTTGGATTTTGGTAAAACCTATGCACCCGTAGCTAGGCTTGAGTAAATTCGTATATTATTAGCCTATGGTACTTACCATGACTTCAAGCTTTACCAAATGGACGTGAAGAGTGCCTTCCTCAATGGACCAATCAAGGAAGAGGTCTATGTTGAGCAACCTCCCGGCTTTGAAGACAGTGAGTACCCTAACCATGTCTATAAGCTCTCTAAGGCGCTTTATGGGCTCAAGCAAGCCCCAAGAGCATGGTATGAATGCCTAAGAGATTTCCTTATTGCTAATGGCTTCAAAGTCGGCAAAGCCGATCCTACTCTATTCACTAAAACTCTTGACAATGATTTGTTTGTATGCCAAATTTATGTTGATGATATTATATTTGGGTCTACTAACGAATCTACATGTGAAGAATTTAGTAGGATCATGACACAGAAATTCGAGATGTCGATGATGGGGGAGTTGAAGTATTTTCTAGGATTCCAAGTCAAGCAACTCCAAGAAGGCACTTTCATTAGCCAAACTAAGTATACTCAAGACATTCTAAACAAGTTTGGGATGAAGGATGCCAAGCCCATCAAGACTCCCATGGGAACAAATGGGCATCTCGACCTCGACACGGAAGGTAAATCCATCGATCAAAAGGTATACCGGTCGATGATAGGTTCACTACTCTATTTATGTGCATCTCGACCGGATATTATGCTTTCCGTATGCATGTGTGCAAGATTCCAAGCCGACCCTAAGGAATCTCACCTTACGGCCGTAAAACGAATCTTGAGATATTTGGCTTTTACTCCTAAGTTTGGGCTTTGGTACCCTCGGGGATCCACATTTGATTTAATTGGTTATTCCGATGCCGATTGGGCAGGGTGCAAAATTAATAGAAAGAGCACATCGGGGACTTGCCAGTTCTTGGGAAGATCTCTGGTGTCTTGAACTTCAAAGAAGCAAAATTCAGTCGCTCTTTCTACCGCCGAAGCCGAGTACATTGCCGCAGGCCATTGTTGCGCGCAACTGCTTTGGATGAGGCAAACCCTGCGGGACTATGGTTACAAATTAACCAAAGTTCCTCTTCTATGTGATAATGAGAGTGCAATCCGCATGGCGGATAATCCCGTTGAGCATAGCTGCACTAAACACATAGCCATTCGGTATCATTTTCTTAGGGATCACCAACAAAAGGGGGATATCGAGATTGCATATATTAACACTAAATATCAATTAGTCGATATCTTTACCAAGCCACTAGATGAACAAACTTTTACCAAACTTAGGCATGAGTTAAATATTCTTGATTCTAGGAATTTCTTTTGATGTCTTGCACACATAGCTCATGAATATACCTTTGATCATGTCTCTTTTATATATGCTATGACTAATGTGTTTTCAAGTGAATTTCAAACCAAGTCATAGATGTATTGAAAGGGAATTGGAGTCTTCGGTGAATACAAAGGCTTCCACTCCACTCTATCACTCATCCTTCGCCGTCGCTCCAAGCATCTCTCCGTCTTTGGTATAATCTTCACTCATATGTTTTATTTGCCAAAGGGGAGAAAGTAGTTAGAAAAGGGCTTATATTTCACTCAAACATCCGTTTTTGGCGATTCATGCCAAAGGGGGAGAGTATTAGCCCAAAGCAAAAGGACCGCACCGCCACCCTAATTTTAAAACTAATGATTTTCAAATTGGTAAATTTCAAATTGGTATCTTATTGTGTTCAAAAGGGGGAGAAAGTAGTATTTTTAAAATTGATATCTTAAAACCCTCTTGAACACTAAGAGGAGAATTTATTGAGGGGGAGTTTTGTTTAAGTCAAAGGAAAAGCATTTGAAATAGGGGGAGAAAATTTCAAATCTTGAAAATGCTTCTCAAAATCTTATTCATTTACCTTTGACTATTTGCAAAAGGACTTTGAAAAGGATTTACAAAAAGAATTTGCAAAAACAAAACATGTGGTGCAAGCGTGGTCCAAAATGTCAAAAATTAAAGAAACAATCCATGCATATCTAGTAAGTAATATTTATTGGCTCAATTCCAAGTAACCTTCGCACTTACATTATGCAAACTAGTTCAATTATGTACTTCTATACTTGCTTTGGTTTGTGTTGGCATCAATCACCAAAAAGGGGGAGATTGAAAGGAAATTAGGCTTACACCTATTTTCCTAAGTGATTTTGGTGGTTGAATTGCCCAACACAAATAATTGGACTAACTAGTTTGCTCTAGTCTATAAGTTATACAGGTGCCAAAGGTTCACAAAAAGCCAATAAAAAGACCAAGAAAAGGGTTCAACAAAAAGAGCAAGGGATAACCGAAGGCAGCCCTGGTCTGGCGCACTGGACAGTGTCCGGTGCACCAGGGGACTTCAAGCTGAACTTTGCACCTTCGGGGATTCTCAGAGGCGCTTCGCTATAATTCACCGGACTGTCCGGTGCATCACCGGACAGTGTCCGGTGCCCCAAGACCAAGCGACTCTGAACTCGCCAGCTTTGGGAATCCGCTCCGCTATAATTCACCGGACATGTCCGGTGCACACCGGATCGTCCGATGTATCGGCGGAGCAACGACTACTTCAGCGCAACGGTCACCTGCTACAACATTAAATGCGTGCCAGCGCGCGCAGAGGAGCAGAGCACGTGCGGGTGGCACACCGGACAGCCTACAGGGCATGTCCGGTGCACCACCGGACAGCCAGGCGGGCCCACACGTCAGAGCTCCAACGGTCGAACCCTAACGGCCGGGTGACGTGGCTGGCGCACCGGACACTGTCCGGTGGCGCACCGAACTGTCCGGTGCGCCCGTCGGCAGCAGCCTTCACCAAACGACTAGTTTGGTGGTTGGGGTTATAAATACCCCCAACCACCCCTCATTCAAGTAATCCAAGTTTTCACCTTCCAACTACTTACAAGAGCTCTAACATTCAATTCTAGACACACCCAAGTGATCAAATCCTCTCCCAATTCCACTCAAAGCTTTAGTGATTAGTGAGAGAGATTTGTTGTGTTCTTTTGAGCTCTTGCGCTTGGATTGCTTCTTTCTTTCTCATTCTTTCTTGCGATCATCTCAATTGTAATCAAGGTAAGAGACACCAATTGTGTGGTGGTCCTTGTGGGGAAGTTTGGTTCCCGGTTGATTGAGAAGAAGAAGCTCACTCGATCCGAGGGACCGTTTGAGAGAGGAAAAGGGTTGAAATAGACCCAGCCTTTGTGGCCTCCTCAATGGGGAGTAGGTTTGCGAGAACTAAACCTCGGTAAAACAAATCCTTGCGTCTCATTTCTTCATTCACTCGCGATTTGTTTTTACGCCCTCTCTCAGACTCGTTTCTATTTCTAACGCTAACCCGGCTTGTAGTTGTGATTAAGTCTGTAAATTTCAGATTCGCCCTATTCACCCCCCTCTAGGCGACTTTCAGGTCGCTTCATGCTTCACCAAGGAGAGGATCCGCAATCCATGTACAGCCGCTTGAAGACCTTGGTGAACCAAGTGCGCAACCTCGGGAGCACTAGATGGGATGACCATGAGATGGTCAAGGTTATTCTAAGATCCCTCATTTTTCTTAACCCTACGCAAGTTCAATTAATTCGAGGTGATCCTAGATACAAACTAATGTCTCCCGAGGAGGTTATAGGGAAAATTTGTGAGCTTTGAGCTAATGATCAAAAGCTCAAAGAAAATCATCAAGCAAGGCACCTCCTCCACGCCCGAAGCACAACCCGTCGCATTCAAGGCAACGGAGGAGAAGAAGGAAGAGTCTACATAGGCTCCCCATTGACGCCTCAAAGCTCGACAATGAGGAGATGGCTTTAATCATCAAAAGCTTTCAACAAATCCTCAAGCAAAAAAGGGGGAAGGACTACAAGCCCCGCTCCAAGAAGGTTTGCTACAAGTGTGGTAAGCCCAGTCACTTTATAGCAAAATTTCCTATTTTTAGTGACAGTGACAGGGGCGACGACAAGAAGGGGAACAGAAAGGAAAAGAAGAGATACCACAAGAAGAAGGGCGGCGATGCCCATGTTTGCCAGGAGTGGGACTCCGACGAGAGCTCCACCCACTCCTCCTCCGACGAGGATGCCGCCAACATCGCCGTCAACAAGGGACTTCTCTCCCCCAACGTCGACCACAAGTGCCTCATGGCAAAGGACGGCAAAAAGAAGAAGGTTAAATCTAAATCCTCCACCAAATATGCCACCTCTAATGATGAGGTAATTCTAGTGATAATGAGGATGATTTATTTACTCCTTTTGCCAACGTTAACATGCAACAAAAAGAGAAGTTAAATGAATTAATTAGCACTATTCATGATAAGGATGATCTCTTGGATAGCCAAGAGGACTTCCTAATTAAGGAAAATAAGAAGCATGTTAAGGTTAAGAATGCTTATGCTCTAGAGATGGAAAAATGTGAAAATTTAACTAATGAGCTAAGCACTTACCATGATTTGATTGCCAACCTTAGAAATGAAAATGCTAGATTAATTGCTAAGGTTGATTCAAATGTTTGTGATAATTCTTATGCCAATCTTAGAAATGATCATGCTATTTCTATTGCTAAGATTGAAAAATTAAATGCCTCTCTTGCTAGCCTTAGAATTGAAAATGAAAAATTGATTGCTAAGGCTAAAGACTTAGATGTTTGCAATGCTTCCATTTCTGATCTTAGAAGTGAAAATGACATTTTACATGCTAAGATTGTTGAACTAAAAACTTGCAAACCCTCTACATCCACTACTGAGCATGTTTCTATTTGCACTAGATGTAGAGATGTCGACATTGATGCTATTCATGATCGCATGATTTTAATTAAACAACAAAACGATCATATAGCAAAATTAGATGCTAAAATTGCCAAGCATGAACTAGAAAATGAAAAATTTAAATTTGCTCGTAGTATGCTTTATAGTGGGAGACGCCCTGGCATCAAGGATGGCATTGGCTTCCAGAAGGGAGACAATGTCAAACTTAATGTCCCTCCTAAAAAATTATCTAACTTTGTTAAGTACAAGGCTCCCATGCCTCAGGATAATGAGGGTTACATTTTGTACCCTGTCGGTTATCCCGAGCACAAAATTAGGAGAATTCACTCTAGGAAGTCTCACTCTGACCCTAATCATGCTTTTATGTATAAGGGTGAGACATCTAGCTCTAGGAAATCAACTCGTACTAAATTGCCTAAAAAGAAAACTCCTAGTGCATCAAATGAACCTAGCATTTCATTTAAAACTTTTGATGCATCCTATGTTTTGACTAATAAATCCGGCAAAGTAGTTGCCAAGTATGTTAGGGACAAACACAAGGGATCAAAGACTTGTGTTTGGGTACCCAAAGTTCTTGTATCTAATGTTAAAGGACCTAAAACTGTTTGGGTACCTAAAAACAAGAACTAAATTTGTTTTGTAGGTTTATGCATTCGGGGGCTCAAGTTGGATCATAGATAGCGGGTGCACAAACCACATGACAGGGGAGAAAATGATGTTCTCCTCCTACAAGAAAAACCAAGATCCCCAACGAGCTATCACATTTGGGGATGGAAATCAAGGTTTGGTCAAAGGACTGGGTAAAATTGCTATATCACCTGACCATTCTATTTCCAATGTTTTTCTTGTAGATTCTCTAGATTACAACTTGCTTTCTGTTTCCCAATTATGTAAAATGGGCTACAACTGCCTTTTCACGGATACAGGTGTTACTGTCTTTAGAAGAAGTGATGATTCAGTAGCTTTTAAGGGAGTATTAGAGGGTCAGCTATACTTAGTTGATTTCAATAGAGCCGAACTCGATACTTGCTTAATCGCTAAGACTAACATGGGTTGGCTCTGGCATCACCGACTAGCCCATGTTGGAATGAAGAATCTTCACAAACTTCTAAAGGGAGAGCACGTTTTTGGGACTAACAAATGTGCATTTTGAGAAAGACAGGATCTGTAGCGCATGCCAAGCAGGGAAGCAAGTTGGCGCTCATCATCCACATAAGAACATCTTGACGACTAACAGGCCACTCGAGCTCCTCCACATGGACCTATTTGGCCCGATCACTTACATAAGCATCGACGGGAGTAAGTACTGTCTTGTTATTATGGATGACTATTCTCGCTTCACTTGGGTATTCTTTTTACATGAAAAATCTCAAACCCAAGAGACCTTAAAGGGATTCTTGAGATGGGCTCAAAATGAGTTCGGCTTGAGGATCAAGAAAATTAGAAGCGATAATGGGACAGAGTTCAAGAATTCACAAATTGAAGGCTTCCTTGAGGAGGAGGGCATCAAGCATGAGTTCTCTTCTCCCTACATGCCACAACAAAATGGTGTAGTGGAGAGGAAGAATAGAACTCTATTGGACATGGCAAGAACCATGCTTGATGAGTACAAGACTTCGGATCGGTTTTGGTCCGAGGCGGTCAACACCGCTTGCTACGCCATCAACCGGTTATATCTACACCGAATCATCAAGAAGACATCTTACGAACTCTTAACCGGTAAAAAGCCAAATGTTTCATATTTTAGAGTCTTTGGTAGCAAATGTTTTATTCTTGTTAAAAGAAGTAGAAAATCCAAATTTGCTCCTAAGGCTATAGAAGGCTTTTTACTAGGATATGATTCAAACACAAGGGCATATAGAGTCTTTAACAAGTCCACTGGACTAGTTGAAGTTTCTTGTGACATTGTGTTTGATGAGACTAACGGCTCTCAAGTAGAGCAAGTTGATCTTGATGAATTAGACGATGAAGAGGCTCCGTGCATCGCGCTAAGGAACATGTCCATTGGGGATGTGTGTCCTAAGGAAATCGAAGAGCCCATTCAAGCACAAGATCAACCATTCGCCTCCATACAAGCATCTCCACCAACTCAAGATGAGGATGAGGCTCAAGATGATGGAGAAGAAGATCAAGAAGATGAGCCACCTCAAGAAGATGGCAATGATCAAGGGGGAGATGCAAATGATCAAAACAAGGAGGATGAGCAAGTTGCAAGGCCGCCACACCCAAGAGTCCACCAAGCAATCCAACGAGATCACCCCGTGAGCACCATCCTCGGCGACATTCAAAAGGGGGTAACTACTAGATCTCATATTGCACATTTTTGTGAGTATTACTCTTTTGTTTCCTCTATTGAGCCACACAGGGTAGAGGAAGCACTCCAAGATTCGGATTGGGTGATGGCGATGCAAGAGGAGCTCAACAACTTCACGAGGAATGAGGTATGGTATTTAGTTCCACGTCCTAATCAAAATGCTATAGGAACCAAGTGGGTCTTCCGCATCAAACAAGACGAGCATGGTGTGGTGACAAGGAACAAAGCCCGACTTGTGGCCAAGGGATATTCACAAGTCGAAGGTTTGGATTTCGGTGAAACCTATGCACCCGTTGCTAGGCTTGAGTCAATTCGCATTTTACTTGCCTATGCTACTTACCATGGCTTTAAGCTTTATCAAATGGACGTGAAAAGTGCCTTCCTCAACAGACCTATCAAGGAAGAGGTCTATGTTGAGCAACCTCCCGGCTTTGAAGACAGTGAGTACCCTAACCATGTTTATAGACTCTCTAAGGCGCTTTATGGGCTCAAGCAAGCCCCAAGAGCATGGTATGAATGCCTAAGAGATTTTCTTATTGCTAATGGCTTCAAAGTCGGAAAGGCCGATCCTACTTTATTTACTAAAACTCTTGTAAATGATTTGTTTGTATGCCAAATTTATGTTGATGATATTATATTTGGGTCTACTAACGAATCTACATGTGAGGAATTTAGTAGGATCATGACACAAAAATTTGAGATGTCAATGATGGGGGAGTTGAAGTATTTTCTAGGATTCCAAGTCAAGCAACTCCAAGAAGGCACCTTCATTAGCCAAACGAAGTACATTCAAGACATTCTAACCAAGTTTGGGATGAAGGATGCCAAGCCCATCAAGACACCCATGGGAACCAATGGGCATCTCGACCTCGACACAAGAGGTAAATCCGTCGATCAAAAGGTATACCGGTCGATGATAGGTTCCTTACTCTATTTATGTGCTTCACGACCGGATATTATGCTTTCCGTATGCATGTGTGCAAGATTCTAAGCCGATCCTAAGGAAGCTGACCTTAGGGCCGTAAAACGAATCTTGAGATATTTAGTTTATACTCCTAAGTTTGGCCTTTGGTACCCCAGGGGATCCACATTTGATTTAATTGGTTATTCCGATGCCGATTGGGCAGGGTGCAAAATTAATAGAAAGAGCACATCAGGGACTTGCCAGTTCTTGGGAAGATCTCTGGTGTCTTGAACTTCAAAGAAGCAAAATTCTGTGGCTCTTTCAACCGCTGAAGCCGAGTATATTGCCGCAGGCCATTGTTGCGCGCAATTGCTTTGAATGAGGCAAACCCTTAGGGACTATGGTTACAAATTAACCAAAGTTCCTCTTTTATGTGATAATGAGAGTGCAATCCGCATCGCGGATAATCCCGTTGAGCATAGTCGCACTAAACACATAGCCATTCGGTATCATTTTCTAAGGGATCACCAACAAAAGGGGATATCGAGATTGCATATGTTAGCACCAAAGAACAATTAGCCGATATCTTTACCAAGCCATTGGATGAACAAACTTTTACCAAACTTAGGCATGAGCTAAATATTCTTGATTCTAGGAATTTCTATTGATGTTTTGCACACATAGCTCATATATATACCTTTGATCATCTCTTTCGTATGTTATGACTAATGTGTTCTTTCAAGTCCATTTCATGCTAAGTCATAGATTGAAAGGGAAAAGGAGTCTTTGGCGAAGACAAGGCTTCCACTCTACTCCATCGAATCATTCATCCTTCACCGTCGCTCCGCACTAACTCTCCTATTTTGGTATAATCTTCACTCCTTTACTTCCATCCAAAAGGGGAGAGAGTAGTTTAAAAGGGCTTATATTTCACTCAAATATCCGTTTTTGGCGATTCATGCCAAAGGGGGAGAGAGTATTAGCCCAAAGCAAAAGGACTGCACCACCACCAATTTCAAAAAAATATAGTCTTTTATTTGGTATTAAAAATAGAGTCTATTAATTGATGAAGTTTTTTTAATTGATATCTTATTTTGATATAATTTCAAATTGGTATACCCTCTTCAAAATTAATATCTAAAACCCTCTTGAACACTAAGAGGAGGATTTCATTAAGGGGGAGTTTTGTTTAGTCAAAGGAAAAGCATTTGAAATAGGGGGAGAAAATTTCAAAACTTGAAAATGCTTCTCAAAATCTTATTTATTTACCTTTGACTATTTGCAAAAGAACTTTGAAAAAAATTTCCAAAACATTTTGCAAAACAAAACATGTGGTGCAAGCGTGGTCCAAAATGTTAATAAGAAGAAAAGCCATCCATGCGCATCTAGTAAGTAATATTTATTGGTTTCATTCCAAGCAACCTTTGCACTTATATTATGCAAACTAGTTCAATTCTACACTTCCATATTTGCTTTGGTTTGTGTTGGCATCAATCACCAAAAGGGGGAGATTGAAAGGGAAACAGGCTTACACCTTTTCCTAATTGATTTTGGTGATTGAATTGCCCAACACAAATAATTGAACTAACTAGTTTGCTCCAGATTATAAGTTTTACAGGTGTCAAAGGTTCACAATTGTCGGGGACCATAATTAGGGGTACCCCCGAGGTTCCTAAATCTCAGCTGGTAACCCCCATCAGCATAAAGCTGCAAAGGCCTGATGGGTGCGATTAGATTGAGGATCGGTCCGTTCGAAGGACGCGATCACGCCTCGCCCAAGCCTAGCCTCGGACAAGGGCAGCCGACCCCGGAGGATCTTTGTCTCGCCCGAGGCCCCCTCAGCGGCTGACGAATTCACAACTCGCCCGAGGCCCTGTCTTCGCCAAGAAGCCGCCCTGACCAAATCGCCGCACTAACCGACCAAATCGCGGGGGCATTTAATGCAAAGGTGACCTGACACCTTATCCTGGCACGCGCCCTGCGGCTGACAGGGCCGAAGTGACCGCCGTCACTTCGCCGCTCCACTGACCGGCCTGACAGAAGGACAGCGCCGCCTGCGCCACCCCGACTGTAGCGCCACTTGATAGAGTGAGGCTGACAGGCAGTCAGACTCGGCCGCAGACACCATAGGAAGCTCCGCCCGACCCTAGGGCTCGGACTCGGGCTAAGTCCCGGAAGACGGCGAACTCCGCTCCGCCCGACCCCAGGGCTCGGACTCGGGCTAAGTCCCGGAAGACGGCGAACTCCGTCCGCCCGACCCCAGGGCTCAGACTCAGGCTAAGTCCTGGAAGACGGCGAACTCCGCTCCACCCGACCCCAGGGCTCGGACTCGGGCTAAGTCCCGGAAGACAGCGAACTCCACTCTGCCCGACCCTAGGGCTCGGACTCGGGCTAAGTCCCGGAAGATGGCGAACTCCGCTCCGCCCGACCCCAGGGCTTGGACTCGGGCTAAGTCCCGGAAGACGGCAAACTCCGCTCCGCCCGACCCCAGGGCTCGGACTCGGGCTAAGCCCCAGAAGACGACGAATTCTGCCTCGCCCGACCCCAGGGCTCGGACTCCGCTCCGACCTCAGCCAACGATCTCCGCCTCGCCCGACCCCAGGGCTCGGACTCTGCCCTGGCCACTACCGACCGACTCCGCCTCGCCTGACCCCGGGGGCTCAGACTCGGCCTCGGCCACAAAAGACAGACTCGACTTCGGCCTCGGAGGAGCTTCCACGTCACCTGACCTAGGGCACGGACCGGCCACATCAACAGGAGGCGCCATCATCACCCTACCCCAAGCTGACTCGAGCCACAGGGAACAAGACCGGCATCCCATCTGGCACACTCCACCAGACAGGCAATGATGGCGCCCCGCATACGCAGTGACGATGGCGACTCTCAGCCCCCTTACGGAAGCAAGAGGACGTCAGCAAGGACTCCACAGCCCCAACAGCTGTCCCTCCGCCAGGCTCCAGCGCTCCTCCGACCGCCACGACATCACGCCAGCAGGGTGCCAGAATCTCTCCAGCTGCCACGACGGCATGTACTAAGGGCACTAGCTCTCCCCCGCTAGACACGTAGCACTCTGCTACACCCCCCCCCCCATTGTACACCTGTGTCCTCTCCTTACGCCTATAAAAGGAAGGACCAGGGCCCTCTTAGAGAGGGTCGGCCACGCGGGGACGAGGACGAGACGAAGGCGCTCGCGTGAGGCCGCTCGCTCCCTCTCCCGCGTGGACGCTTGTAACCCCCTACTGCAAGCGCACCCGACCTAGGCGCGGGACGAACACGAAGGCCGCGGGATTCCCCACGTCTCTCTCTCTCCCTCTCCACCTCGCTCTCCCCCCTTCGCGCCCGCTCTCGCGCTCGACCCATCTGGGCTGGGGCACGCGGCAACATTCACTCGTCGGCATTAGGGACCCTCGGTCTCGAAACGCCGACAGTTGGCGCGCTAGGTAGGGGCCTGCTGCGTGTTGACGAACAACTACCCGTCAAGCTCCGGATGGGCAGTCTCCAGCGACCTCTTCGACCCAGGACGGTGCTCTGTTTCAGGAGCCTCAAGTTCATGTCTCTCGACGGTGGCTACGACATGATACTCCTTCTTCTGCCGCGCGACGGCGACAATGGCGGCCAACGACCTGCATGCCGGCGGCGGAATCGACGACGTCTTCCCCACGTGGCGGAAGAGCTACCTTCGAGCTCATCCCGTCGCCTTCCCCGCCGCCGGAGGAGACGACGGGGTCGCCAAGGCCAAGCAGGAGGCGGCACCGCGTCGGCTGTCGGGCGAGTCGACGGCACCAACGCTCCACCGAGGGGCGCGCCGGGCATCGACCTCGCGCCTGAGATGAAGGCGAGCGCCGTTTCCCCGCAACACACCTACTCCAAGCGAACGGACGACGCCAGCACGCTCGCGAAGGACTTGCTGGATGTCACCCTCGTACCTGCGACGACGGCTCTGTCTACTCCCGACGCGACTCCCATCTCGTACATTTTGGATCCAGCCTCGACCCACCGAGCGGCCCCGCTTCGGTGGGAGCCCCCATAGAGGCATGTCCAAACCCTTCTGGGTTTCGCATGCGATCACCTTGGGACCGGCTGACGAATGTCTCGACCTACGGGCCCTCTAGGTCCGAGGAAGACGACGAACCCAGCTTCTGTTGGGATCTCTCTGGACTTGGCAACCCCTGTGCCATGCGGGACTTCATGACCGCATGCGACTACTGCCTTTCCGACTATTCCGACGGTAGCCGCGGCTTCGGCGACGAAGACTGCGGCCCAAGTCGTGAACGTTTCCACGTCGATCTAGGGGGGCCCGCCGAAGGCAACCATCTTGGCGTGCCGGCGGACGATGATCCCCCTAGGCCGGTGCCTCGCGTCGACATCCCTCGGGAGCTAGCCGTGGTCCCAGTCCCAGCGGGGGGTCAGGACACACAGCTCGAGCAAATCCGCGAGGTGCAGGCCAGGCTCGACGAGGGAGCAGGAGCGCTTGAGCCGATCCACCGAGACGTCAGGCAGGCACGGGTGGTCCAACCTCCCGCCGGAGAAATGCGTCATCTACCCCAGGGCTTCCAGCACCGCATCGCCGATGATGTCAGGCTCAGGCCGCCACCCACATCCAGCGGGGTTGGCCAGAACCTGGCTGCAGCAGCAATGCTCCTCCGCGCAATGCCGGAGCCATCAACTACCGAGGGGCGACGCATCCAAGGAGAACTCAAGAATCTCCTAGAAGGCGCCGCGGTCCAACGGGCCGAGAGCTCCGCCTCCCGAGGGTAGGGCTACCCCTCGGAACGTCATGCCGCGACTTCCCGCTTCATGCGGGAGGTCTCGGTCAACACCGGGCGCACGCGCCACACAGCGCCTGTAGCCCCGGAGCTCCTCGGCAACGAGCGCCCTCGCCGCGACCGTCAGGCCCGCCTCGACGAGAGGGTGCGCCGAGGCTACCACCCCAGGCGTGGGGGACGCTACGACAGTGGGGAGGATTGGAGTCCTTCGCCCAAACCACCTGGCCCGCAGGCCTTCAGTAGGGCCATACGACGGGCGCCGTTCCCGACCCGGTTCCGACCCCCGGCTACTACCACGAAGTACTCGGGGGAGACGAGACCGGAACTGTGGCTCGCGGACTACCGATTGGCCTGCCAACTGAGAGGGACGGACGATGACAACCTCATCATCCGCAACCTCCCCCTGTTCCTCTCCGACACCGCTCGCGCCTGGTTGGAGCACCTGCCTCTGGGGCAGATCTCCAACTGGGACGACCTAGTCCAGGCTTTCGCCGGCAATTTCCAGGGCAGATACGTGCGCCCCGGGAACTCCTGGGACCTCCGAAGCTGCCAACAGCAGCCGGGAGAGTCTCTCCGGGACTACATCCGGCGATTCTCGAAGCAGCGCACCGAGCTACCTAACGTCACCAACTCGGATGTCATCGGCGCGTTCCTCGCTGGCACCACTTGCCGCGACCTGGTGAGCAAGCTGGGTCACAAGACCCCCACCAGGGCGAGCGAGCTGATGGACATCGCCACCAAGTTTGCCTCCGGCCAGGAGGCGGTCGAGGCTATCTTCTGGAAGGACAAGCAGCCCCAGGGCCACCCATCGGAAGATGCCCCCGAGGCGTCAACTCAACATGGCGCCAAGAAGAAGGGCAAGAAGAAGTCGCAAACGAAACGCGACGCCGCCGACGCAGACCTTATCGCCGCCGCCGAGTTCAAGAACCCTCGGAAACCTCAAGGAGGTGCCAACCTCTTCGACAAGATGCTCAAGGAGTCGTGCCCCTATCACCAGGGGCCCATCAAGCACACCCTTGAGGAGTGCATCATGCTTCGGCGCCACTTCCACAAGGCTGGGCCACCCGTGGAGGGTGGCAGGGCCCACGACGACGACGACAGGAAGGGAGATCACCAAGCAGGAGGATTCCCTGAGGTCCGCGACTGCTTCATGATCTACGGTGGGCAAGCGACGAATGCCTCGGCTCGGCACCACAAGCAAGAGCGCCGGGAGGTCTGTTCGGTGAAGGTGGCGGCGCCAGTCTACCTAGACTGGTCCGACAAGCCCATCACCTTTGAGAGGCAAGAAGAAGGGCACGCATTGCCCGTTCAGAGGCCAGTCTACTTCGTCAGCAAGGTACTGTCCGAAACCAAGATCCGCTACCCACAAGTTCAGAAGCTGCTATATGCGGTGATTCTGACACAGCGCAAGTTGCGACACTACTTCGAGTCTCATCCGGTAACTGTGGTGTCTTCCCTCCCCCTGAGAGAGATCATCCAGTGCCGGGAGGCCTCGGGGAGGATTGCAAAGTGGGCGGTGGAAATCATGGGCGAAACAATCTCATTCGCCCCCCGGAAGGCTATTAAGTCCCAGGTCCTGGTGGACTTCGTAGCTGAATGGGTCGACACCCAACTCCCGACGGCTCCGATCCAGTCGGAGCTCTGGACCATGTTCTTCGACGGGTCGCTGATGAAGACAGGAGCGGGCGCGGGCCTGCTCTTCATCTCGCCCCTCGGAAAGCACATACGCTATGTGCTCCGCCTCCATTTCCCGGCGTCCAACAATGTGGCCGAATATGAGGCTCTGATCAATGGGCTGCGGATCGCCATCGAGCTGGGGGTCCGATGCCTCAACGCTCGCGGTGACTCGCAGCTTGTCATCGACCAAGTCATGAAGAACTCCCACTGCCGTGACCCAAAGATGGAAGCCTATTGCGATGAGGTTCGGCGCCTGGAAGACAAGTTCTACGGGCTCGAGCTCAACCACATCGCCCGACGTTACAACGAGACTGCGGACGAGCTGGCCAAGATAGCTTCGGGGCGGACAACAGTTCCCCCGGACATCTTCTCCCGAGACCTACATCAACCCTCGGTCAAGACTAACGACTCGCCCGAGCCCGAAAAGGCCTCGGCCCAGCCCGAGGCACCCTCGACCAAGACAGAGGCGCCCTCGGCTCCGCCTGAGGCACCCTCGGCCCTCGAGGGTGAGGCACTGCGCGTCGAGGAGGAGCGGAGCGGGGTCGTACCAAATCAAAATTGGCAGACCCCGTACCTGCAATATCTCCGCCAAGGGGAACTACCCGCCGACCAGGCTGAGGCTCGGCAATTGGCAAGGCATGCCAAGTCGTTCGTCCTACTGGGAGACGACAAGGAGCTCTACCACCACAGCCCTTTAGGCATCCTCCAGCGATGCATCTCCATCACCGAAGGTCAGGAACTCCTTCGAGAGATACACTCGGGGGGCTTGCGGCCATCACGCAGCACCTCGAGCACTTGTCGGAAATGCTTTCCGACAAGGGTTCTACTGGCCGACGGCGGTGGCCGACGCCACTAGAATTGTCCGCACCTGCGAGGGGTGTCAGTTCTACGCAAGGCAAACCCACCTGCCTGCTCAGGCTCTGCAGACGATACCTATCACCTGGCCTTTTGCTGTATGGGGTCTGGACCTCGTCGGCCCCTTGCAGAAGGCGCCCGAGGGCTACACGCACCTGTTGGTCGCCATCGACAAATTCTCCAAGTGGATCGAGGTTCGACCCCTGAACAGCCTCGGATCTGAGTAGGCGGTGGCGTTCTTCACCAACATCATCCATCATTTCGGAGTCCCGAACTCCATCATCACCGACAACGGCACCCAGTTCACCGGCAGAAAGTTCCTGGACTTCTGCGAGGATCACCACATCCGGGTGGACTGGGCCGCCATAGCTCATCCCATGACGAATGGGCAAGTGGAGCGTGCCAACGGCATGATCCTACAAGGACTCAAGCCTCGGATCTACAACGACCTCAACAAGTTCGGCAAGCGATGGATGAAGGAACTCCCCTCGGTGGTCTAGAGCCTGAGAACAACACCGAGCCGAGCCACGGGCTTCACGCCGTTCTTTCTAGTCTATGGGGTTGAGGCCATCTTGCCCACAGACTTAGAATACGGCTCCCCGAGGACAAGGGCCTATGCCGACCAAAGCAACCAGGCAAGCCGAGAAGACTCACTGGACCAGCTGGAAGAGGCTCGGGACAGGGCCTTACTACACTCGGCACGGTACCAGCAGTCCGTGCGGCGCTACCACGCCCGAGGGGTCCGGCCCCGAGACCTCCAGGTGGGCGATCTGGTGCTTCGGCTACGACAAGATGCCCGAGGGCGGCACAAGCTCATGCCCCCCTGGGAGGGGCCATTCGTCATCGCCAAGGTTTTGAAGCCCGGAACATACAAGCTGGCCAACAGTCAAGGCGAGGTCTACAGCAACGCTTGGAACATCCAACAGCTACGTCGCTTCTACCCTTAAGATGTTTTCAAGTCGTTCATATACTCGCTCCTGCACCAAGTTTAGTCATCAAGGAAGGGTCAACCTTGCCTCGGCAAAGTCCGACCCTCCCTCGGAGGCTAAAAGGGGGGAACCCCCCTCTGCGTCGAATTTTTTCCTCGAAAAAAGATCCTTTCTGCCAGAATGCCTTTCGTGCTTTTTGGCTACTTCGAAAGTGGATCCTGAAAACGACGGAGTACACGTAAGCAGCCGAGGCTGACCGAGCCGAGGGACTCCTACGCCTCCGGGATACGGATACCTCACTCATCACCTTCTGCGATAAGTAACTCGCGCTCGGATAAGTGACTCCACGGACCGAACAAGTCTCCACGCTCGAAAGCTTTTCTACCCAGGCGATCTTTCGAGTCTTCATGACTGCGTCGGTGACAGAGCCCCATGGACGGGTGAGAGTGCGCCTAAGCAGCAAGGCCGGCTGAGCCGAGGGACTCCTACGCCTCTGGGATACGGATACCTCACTCACCACCTTCTGTGAGAAGCGACTCTCGCCCGCACAAACAATTCTGTTGCTGACGACTAAGTCCGGATACTCGAATCAGGAGGAAAAGGAACGCAGCTTTACAAACATGACGACAGAGTGTTTAGGCCTCGGCGGCCGCAGAAAACACGCATACTACAAGATAGCCTGATCCTGCAGGCTCGGACGTCGACGACCGAAGGGGGCAGCAGCACCCTCGACATCATCTACACCTTCGGCGGGGTCTGACCTAGCCTCGGGCGGCAACGCGGCTAAGGGCCCCCACTCCGAAGGACAGCATCAGTGCTACACCTGGGCCATCGCCGCCAGGGTCTTCTTCGACGATCCGGCCCGAGCAGGCGGCTCGGCCGGCCACCCCGAGGCCTCAGCCCGCTGTCCGCCGAGGACATCAGCCAACCCGAGGCCTCGGCAGCTCAACTCCGGCGTCGGTTCTGCCAGAGGACTAACCGGCCTGGCTCTGGCCAACCACACTTCCTTCTCGGGCCAACTCTGCCTCTGTTCGCGCTGACACCGCTACCCCTGGCCTCGGCTCACCGAAGAGCGGCCGAGGGGTTCCTCTAACTAAGCAAGGGAAGCCTCGGGCAATGAGGTCGACTGAGTCGAGGGACTCCTACGCCTCCGGGATACGGATACCTCATTTGTCACCTTTACATGGGGCGACCCGCGCTTGGTGAAGCGGTTCAAGCAATCAACAGGCAAATCTTGGCATTCGAAAATAAGGAAGAAACACGACCCCGTGCCATTACAAGCGGAACTCCGGTTCCACCTCCGCGGGTACGAACAACCCCCCACGAGGGGGAGCCTGCGGAGCAACGGAAGACCGACGAACGGCTCGCCGTCGCCCGCCCCGATAGCGGCGGCGACGACGACTTCTGCTCCGGAGGGCCAAACAGCAGCAGCGATGACCTCACGGTGGATGCTGTTGCCACGAGGCCCTCGCCTATGCCCCCAACTCGAGAGGCAAGGACGGGCAGGAGGCCGTAGAGTTGGAGACCGGTCCACGGGTTGCGCCGGCAAGCTCGACGGCGTCGGAACCTCTTCTAGCTGTCGTGCCGGAGGATGGCACCGAGAGCGGCTCCGAAGCTGCTCGGCTCGGAAAGCCCGGCACGGTGCAGCTGCCCATGCCGCGGCTGCCGCACGCATGGGGACTGACCCCAACTCGGCACGCTCCCCTCCCCAGCACCGATGACGAACGTCCTTGAAGCTGAGGGAGGGGCATGGGCCGTGGCCTGGCTCGCTTCTCCCCGCCATCAAGCTAGAGGTCACCGTCTTGGGTGGCCCCCGGCGAGGGGATGCAGCCGGGCTGCCCGACGAAAATCCTTGAAGCTGAACGATGGCTGAAAGGTACCAACTCCCACGGAGCTGCGTTCCTCCAACGACGAAACGGGAAGACTGCAAGCATCCCCCATCTGGGGGCTTGGAAGGTGGAGAGGCGTGATGCATAGGGAGAGCACGAAGGCATGGTCGCTTTCAAAGGGGGTCACCCTCCTTTTAAAGGCGACTCTCCCCACTCGCGTCCTCAGCCGTCGCGCGCCAAGTCTTCTTCAACACGCTTCGAGGTCCTCCCCTACGGCGCGGGGGCTAGGGCCCACACGTCATGCAAGCTGCCCCAAGATGGAAGGAGCCAAACCGCCGCGCAAGGTGCGCGTAACTGCCCATCGGTTACGAGCGCTCCTCCGCTCTTGCCCAGACCAGCGGGCGAAAGAGCAGACCACCATGCAGGCGGCATGCAGCCGCGCCAAGTGGGCGCACCTCTCCGACTTCCAACGCGCCCGGCACGGAGGCCTAGACCCACGCGTCATGCAACCGGCGCGTCGGTTGCCACGCGCAAGAAACTGCACCACCGCTCACGCCACTACCGTGCCTCCTCGACTGCGGAGTCAAGACCGTGACTCGAGGCGACCCAGCGGCGCCAGCTTGGCGCAACGGTCAAAAGCGGTCAAAAATGGGCCGGCAGTAATGGCGGTGGCAGGCGAGCAGGAGCAGCGGTCAAATCGTCTGCAAGCTCACGTCTCCTCCAGGGACAGTGAGGGAACCCTCTCCCACGGCATGAAGACGACGCGCTCGTGATCCGTACCTCGAACGGCTCGCGCGCGTGCAACGGCCGCCCCGAGAACCGCTCGCCCCGTCGCATTAACTCCGAGGCGGGACACGCGGCGCTTCGGCGAAAGAAGCAAGCGACGCTTCACCTTTGCCGCGATAACCGCATCGAAAAAGGTACGCCACATCGTTCGATTTCGTATCCTTTTCCTTTTTTTCCTCTTTCTCTCTCTTGCAACAGGGACCGGGAAAGGGGGAAACCCCGGAAAGGATCCTTCTCCGTGAAGGAACCAGGCTCCGAGCCTCCCTACTGATCAGAGGTTCGAAGGCTGGCCCCCCGAAAGGGTTCGACAGTCGCCTCAGATCGCGTGGGCTCTACACCCACTACTGGTCAGGGGTTCGAAGGTCGGCCCCTCGAAAGGGTTCAACGACCGCCTCAGGCTACTCGGGCTCCGCGCCCACTACTGATCAGGGGTTCGAAGGCTGGCCCCCGAAGGGTTCACAGTCGCCTCAGACACAGAGCGAGGGATGACCAGGGGTACGTTCGATACATAACCAAGGCTCGGGCTACGCTCCTGTCGGCGTTTCGAGACCGGGGGTCCCTAATGCCGACGAGTGAATGTCGCCGCGTGCCCCAGTCCAGATGGGTCGAGCGCGAGAGCGGGCGCGAAGGGGGGAGAGCGAGGCGGAGAGAGAGAGAGAGACGTGGAGAATCCCGCGGCCTTCGTGTTCGTCCCACGCCCAGGTCGGGTGCGCTTGCAGTAGGGGGTTACAAGCGTCCACGCGGGAGAGGGAGCGAGCGGCCTCACGCGAGCGCCTTCGTCTCGTCCTCGTCCCCGCGCGGCCAACCCTCTCTAAGAGGGCCCTGGTCCTTCCTTTTATAGACGCAAGGAGAGGATCCAGGTGTACAATGGGGGTGTAGCAGAGTGCTATGTGTCTAGCGAGGGAGAGCTAGCGTCCTAAGTACATGCTATTGTGGCAACCGGAGAGATATTGGTACCCTGTTGGTGTGATGTCGTGGCTGTTGGAGGTGCGCCGGAGCCTAGTGGGGGGTAGCTGTTGGAGCCGTCGAGTCCTTGCTGACGTCCGCTTGCTTCCGTAAGGGGGCCACGGGCCACCATCGTCACTGTGCGTGCGGGGACGCCATCATTGCCTATCTGGCAGAGCGAGCCAGATGGAACGCCGGTCTTGTCCCCCGAGGTCCGAGTCAGCTCGGGGTAGGGTGATGATGGCGCCTCCTGTTGACGTGGCCAGTCCGCGCCCTAGGCTGGGCGACGCAGAAGCTCCTCCGAAGCCGAAGTCGAGTCTGTCTCCTGTGACTAAGGCCGAGTCCGAGCCCTCGGGGTCGGGCGAGGCGGAGTCGGTCGGCTGAGGCCTGGGCGGAGTCCGAGCCTTGGGGTCGGGCGAGGCGGAGGTCGTCGTCTTCCGGGACTTAGCCCGAGTCTGAGCCCTGGGGTCGGGCGCCGCGGAGTTCGCCGTCTTCCGGGACTTAGCCCGAGTCCGAGCCCTGGGGTCGGGCGGAGCGGAGTTCGCCGTCTTCCGGGACTTAGCCCGAGTCCGAGCCCTAGGGTCGGGCGGAGCTTCCTATGGTGTCTGCGGCCGGGTCTGACTGCCTGTCAGCCTCACTCTGTCGAGTGGCGCTACAGTCGGAGTGGTGCAGGCGGCGCTGTCCTTTTGTCAGGCCGGACAGTGGAGCGGCGACGTGACGGCGGTCACTTCGGCTCTGTCAGCCACAGGGCGCGTGCCAGGATAAGGTGTCAGGTCACCTTTGCATTAAATGCTCCTGCGATTTGGTCGGTCGGTGCGGCGATTTGGTCAGGGTGGCTTCTTGGCGAAGACAGGGCCTCGAGTGAGTTGTAAATATGTCAGCCGCTGAGGGGGCCTCGGGCGAGACGGAGATCCTCCAGGGTCGGCTGCCCTTGTCCGAGGCTAGGCTCGGGCGAGGCGTGATCGCGTCCTTCGAACGGACCGATCCCTAATCTAATCGCTCCCATCAGGCCTCTGCAGCTTTATGCTGATGGGGGTTACCAGCTGAGATTTAGGAACCTCGGGGGTACCCCTAATTATGGTCCCCGACAGTAGCCCCCGAGCCTCCGAGGGAGTGTAAACACTCGCTTGGAGGCTTTCGTCGCACTTTTTTGCAAGGGGACCAGCCTTTCTCGGTTGCTGTTCGTTCCGGCGGGGGCGCGCAAGCGCACCCGCCGGGTGTAGCCCCCGAGGCCTCGAAGGAGTGGTTAGACTCCTTCGAGGTCTTAATGCCTTGAGTGATGGCTCGGCTGGTCTGTTCGTTCCCTCATGTGAACTGGCTGCAGCCCGGGTGTACCGTCGAGTCCCAAGTTCTCGGACTGGTATGTTGACGATGTCAACGGTTTGGCCGGAGCCGAGTTTGCGGGAGCAGCCCTCGAGCCTCCGCACAGAGCGAGAGGACGATCAAGGACAGACCCGACTTTTTTACATATGCCCCTGCGTCGCCTTTTCGCAAGGAGGGGGGAAAGCGCCATGTTGCCTGTAACACCCGGATTTTAGGGATCCAAAACCCGGGGTTAACATAAACACCAGATATGCTGGGACCAAGTCTCATACATATGATGTATAGTGGCACAGGATCGAATGTCACAACTTTATATATAACAGGAGTTCTATACAAAATAAATAATTACATTATAGGGAGACAACGGTCCAGCAACCCAAAGTTGACTGGGAGACGACGACCTAGACCTCTCACGAACTCGTCACAGCATCCTCCATGAGCATCCTCCTGCAGTACCTGGTCTTTACCTGTGGTGTATGTGAGACAGCAAGAGTGAGCTCACATACGTTCATCGCTCAACAAGTTGTGGGGAATAATGTGCATGAACTCGCCAAAGGTGGGAGCTCATAAAGTGTAAGGCTTACCAAAGAAGATGGTTAGAGCTGAGCATTGCTTTTAAAGTTGGTCAAAATTTTATTAGCAGTTACTAAGTATAAGTAAATACCAACCCCAATTAAGTAATAGAACAAAAGTAACCACATCACCTGCGATGCAATGCATATGACAAATTGAATTTAGTTCCATAAATTAATCATGTGAGGGTCCGAGCTGCTCATGACCGTGAGCACGGCTAGTATACCAGTTTTACACTCTGCAGAGGTTGCGCATCTTTACCCACAAGTCGTGTATCCCATGTCGCCAGGGTTTGCAAAGCCCTTAGACACTTCCGAGGTGAATGGCTAGGGATCCACTACGAGGCCTTTACAAAGTTCCACTAGCTTCCGAAAACCCGCTACAGTTTATAGGAAGATCCAGTGCAGGAATCCCTTGCAGGACCGCCATCGCAGCAAAATCCTCCCGAGGGCCTCCCTACACTGACCTCTCCCCTACTGCCCTTGCCCCTTTCGGGTAAGGTAGTCTTCCACTAGCTTTCCTAATTAATCAGCCAAGGGCATCCCATACTACCCTTGTGGTAGCACTGTTTTCCCGGGTGGTCGCTCCATGTTCCAATTAACATAATGATCTTAACATGAACATTAAATAACAACTGATAACAAAAAGTGTAATCATGAATAATGTATCTCCATACCCAAAACCACATATAGCACTAGCAAGTACTACCCAGAAAGATCAGTGGTAAACAAGGTATAAAGATAGACAAACTAGGGTAACCTATTGGGTCCCATCAAAATTAACCTATGCAGATCATTATGATTAATCAGAACATGGCTGGGTAAAAAGAAGTGATCAAGGGCACAACTTGCCTGGGCCTTGAGAATCCAGGTACCAGGATGATCTTCAGGTGACACGTGACCTTACTGCTAGTCGTAGCAATTCAAACAAACATGGTATAGGCAAAAATTAACATTACACCAAACACATATGCCAAAATACATATTAATAATCTACATATTAAAATAAGATCACAGGAAAAAGAATTATTAATTTTGGAGTTGTAGAATTCAAGTTATGATTTTCCTAAGATTTAATGTGATTAAAATATGATTAAATAATAAATAAATTTTCTGACAGAGTTCATGTCAAAACAGTGATTCTAAATGGTAGAGAATATTATTACAAACTTTTAGGAATTGGAATGGCTCAATTTGGAGCAAAAATGGATTTTCTATGAATTATCTAAGTTCTAGCAATTATTTTCATATTAAAAATCTATTTTCTATTTTATTTACTCAATTTAAACGTGTTCTGGACTGGGCCTCAATTCCAAAGAAACCCAGGGGGCTCGGCGCTAAATCCGCAAGACACAGTCATCCCCCGCATAGGACGGCGGGTTGATTACTAAATACTTCAGGGGCTCTTTAGCGAAACAGGCATGGCGAAGGGGTATCTGGCGATCCAGACCGTCCGATCGTGCATCAACGGCTGGGATTATATCCTGACCATCCCCAAGCGGTACCCATTGATAGCCGTCGGATCAGGATCTGACCACCGGGGTTTTATGAGACCAAAGCCGCACACCGCCCTCCGATCGACGATCCACGGTTGCGAAGCTCGGCGACCGAATCGGTATGCATGGCGCGGTTATAGCCGTTGGTGACCAGATCAACGGCCCACGCACACACCCCCTTCCTTCCGACCGAGACGGCGGCGTACGAGAAATCCCCCGGCGGCGCCATGGCCGGCGGGGCGTAGCTGAGCTCCCCAGTCACCCAAAACGCCAAATCGAACAGTGCTATACGAAGCGGGTAACCGGGCGAGAAAGAGGGTGGGTGCCATACCATGAATCACACAGCTGTAAGTCGTGGCCACGACGCATGGCGGCACCGCCGCGAACCATTTGCTCCGGTGAGCAATTGAAGTTGCCCCGATGTTCGGTCCTGTTCGACCGATGCACAAACGGCATCCCAGGGTCCCGGCGACGCTACTCGACCACAAATCGGAGGCGGGGCGCAAGTACAGAGGAGGTTTGCCGGCGGCGGCGGCAATTTGGATCACCGGCAGGTGCTCGTGCGAGGGGGAGTAGCAAGGAAAGGAACGGTTCTTGGGGAGCGTAGCGCGAGGCTTTTATGGACGGATGGCCGCCCGCGAAGAAGATCCCGGAACACGGCCGCCGTACTCGGGAAGGTTGTTGACGCGGCGGTGAACGGAGTCCGCGCGCGGAAGAAGCTCCTGGCCAGTGGGGCCAGCGCCGCAGTGATAGAGAGGGCGAGCGGGGCGCAGAGTGGCTGACCGGGTGGGTTCGCATACTGGGCCGAAATGGTGTTCTGCGGCCCAGTTAGGTATAGTATCCTTTTTCTTTTTCTTTTCTATTTTCTTTTCCCCATTTTCAAATCCAATTCAAATCCAATTTGAATTCAAGTTTGAGTTCAAACTTTGTGAATAACTTGTCCTCAGTTTGAAAGGTATAATTTATTAATATAAGTGTGAAGGATATTTATTTTATTTTATGTAATATTTTTCTTAGTTCTTCCCTTCTCCTTTTATTTTCTATTTTCTATTCCAAACTCAAATTTATACTTCTATTTTAGTTTTCAGATTTTTCAAATGTATCAATTGAAATCCAAGGGTGAATATAAACCATATTATTTTAATATTACTAATTTAAGTTTTATTCTCCTTGTTATCTATTTCATGGGATGTATAAATGGTTTCCTTTAAAAGAAAAATCCCTTTTTCATCTTTTTCTTATTTCCTAGTTTCCAAAACATTATGATACTTTGTTCAAATTTCTTCTACAAATTCCAAATTTAGAATTTGGGTGTTACAAATCCTACCCCCCTTAAAAAATAATCTCGTCCTCGAGATTTGTAAGAAAAAGGGAATACAAAAGGATTGGTTTGCAATTTAGCTTTTAATTTCTAAATCAAGGGTCTCTCTTTTTATTATTAGTAAGTGATAGGAGAGCATGGGTATTATATGTATGTCCACATTATTCTGTAGGATAGAAGATGTCTTTAGGGTATATATAGGTTTGGGTAAGAAAGAGTAGGATAAGAAAAGACTCCATCCAAGCTTGTGGATCTTGACTCATCTTGGTGACCTCACTTAATCCTTGAAGACTTGAGTTGGTGCTCATCCTTTCTTGATGAAGTTGATCACCTTCTTCTCCAGTCTTGGTCTCATTGATTCATGGTTAGTGTATATCATCGATTGGGAATATGGTTAAGATAGATATAGATGAGATAGACTACATGATGTAGGTCAAAATTTGGTTTGATGTCAGGTGGTGGTTGATAGATTATGTAATCCATTAAGACTCTATTGATTGGGTAAGTTATGTAACTTGTTATATAGATCGAGTTGTTGTGTATGGCCAGGTTGATATAAGTCTCCAAATTAGGTTTAAGTAAATTAGGAGTATGGTCTTATTATTTTTTTTCTTTTTTCTACCAGCATTAAGTAACTCACACTAGATTAGACCATATTAAATTAAGTAGGAGCTAGATTAGATTGAATATGACTAGATTAGACTAGTTTGGGTCAAATAGGTCTACTAGGGTAGGGTAAATATTATTAGGATATGATAGAATCTTTTAAGATAGGATGGATTATATGATATAGGTAGGCCATTGTTCAAGGATGAGTTGGGGTAAGACATTAAGTTGGGTTAAGATGTGTGTGTAGAGACAGTGTCTAACCAAATTATCTGACCTGTTAATAACATACTTTAGATTGGGTCATATTTAGATTAGATAGAATCTGGATGAGACTGGTATCACTGGATTAGTCTAGACAATATCTAATTACTTTGAATTAGATCATGGTTGATATTTTAGACTAGGATAAATATGCTAATTAGGGTAGGATGAATTCATAGGAATAAGGTAGAAGTTTTTGAGGTCAGTTAGGTCTATTTGGATGACATAAAATCTTTTCAAGATGAGATGAGTATCTTTTTAAGATAAGATGAACCTATGAGATAAGAGAGAATCTTTTAAGCCAAGATGGATCTATTAAGATAAGGGAGAATCTTTTTAAGATAAGATGAATTGGTTAGAATGAGATCTTTTAGGATAAGATAAATCTCTTAAGCTAGATGTATTCCAATGGGGATAATCTAGGTTGTCTAGTTTTTTTTATAAATATATATTTTTTTATACCTTTATGTATATACAGATGCAATTGTGGACATTACTCCACAACCCATCACACTCAATCAAAGATTCAAATCAGACAAGTATCATAAGAACAAACATTCAAGCATATAGATAACCAAAAAAAAATAGTTTTGTTTCCTAAGATTAGGTCTCCTATTCCTAAAGGTCACTTTAGGTACAGGATTTCAAAGTGTGAAATCCATATTTGTCTTTAGAAGGATAAGGTAAGAATAATCAGAGTAAGCGGAAATAGATAAGAAAAAGATTAAGATGAGTTTAGAAAAGAATCAGAGTAGCGAATGCAAGTAGATAATGGTTGTCCAGTTCTATCTAGGTTTCGTCCTACAGTCAACATTCCTCTGATACCACTTCTGTAACACCCGGATTTTAGGGATCCAAAACCCGGGGTTAACATAAACACCAGATATGCTGGGACCAAGTCTCATACATATGATGTATAGTGGCACAGGATCGAATGTCACAACTTTATATATAACAGGAGTTCTATACAAAATAAATAATTACATTATAGGGAGACAACGGTCCAGCAACCCAAAGTTGACTGGGAGACGACGACCTAGACCTCTCACGAACTCGTCACAGCATCCTCCATGAGCATCCTCCTGCAGTACCTGGTCTTTACCTGTGGTGTATGTGAGACAGCAAGAGTGAGCTCACATACGTTCATCGCTCAACAAGTTGTGGGGAATAATGTGCATGAACTCGCCAAAGGTGGGAGCTCATAAAGTGTAAGGCTTACCAAAGAAGATGGTTAGAGCTGAGCATTGCTTTTAAAGTTGGTCAAAATTTTATTAGCAGTTACTAAGTATAAGTAAATACCAACCCCAATTAAGTAATAGAACAAAAGTAACCACATCACCTGCGATGCAATGCATATGACAAATTGAATTTAGTTCCATAAATTAATCATGTGAGGGTCCGAGCTGCTCATGACCGTGAGCACGGCTAGTATACCAGTTTTACACTCTGCAGAGGTTGCGCATCTTTACCCACAAGTCGTGTATCCCATGTCGCCAGGGTTTGCAAAGCCCTTAGACACTTCCGAGGTGAATGGCTAGGGATCCACTACGAGGCCTTTACAAAGTTCCACTAGCTTCCGAAAACCCGCTACAGTTTATAGGAAGATCCAGTGCAGGAATCCCTTGCAGGACCGCCATCGCAGCAAAATCCTCCCGAGGGCCTCCCTACACTGACCTCTCCCCTACTGCCCTTGCCCCTTTCGGGTAAGGTAGTCTTCCACTAGCTTTCCTAATTAATCAGCCAAGGGCATCCCATACTACCCTTGTGGTAGCACTGTTTTCCCGGGTGGTCGCTCCATGTTCCAATTAACATAATGATCTTAACATGAACATTAAATAACAACTGATAACAAAAAGTGTAATCATGAATAATGTATCTCCATACCCAAAACCACATATAGCACTAGCAAGTACTACCCAGAAAGATCAGTGGTAAACAAGGTATAAAGATAGACAAACTAGGGTAACCTATTGGGTCCCATCAAAATTAACCTATGCAGATCATTATGATTAATCAGAACATGGCTGGGTAAAAAGAAGTGATCAAGGGCACAACTTGCCTGGGCCTTGAGAATCCAGGTACCAGGATGATCTTCAGGTGACACGTGACCTTACTGCTAGTCGTAGCAATTCAAACAAACATGGTATAGGCAAAAATTAACATTACACCAAACACATATGCCAAAATACATATTAATAATCTACATATTAAAATAAGATCACAGGAAAAAGAATTATTAATTTTGGAGTTGTAGAATTCAAGTTATGATTTTCCTAAGATTTAATGTGATTAAAATATGATTAAATAATAAATAAATTTTCTGACAGAGTTCATGTCAAAACAGTGATTCTAAATGGTAGAGAATATTATTACAAACTTTTAGGAATTGGAATGGCTCAATTTGGAGCAAAAATGGATTTTCTATGAATTATCTAAGTTCTAGCAATTATTTTCATATTAAAAATCTATTTTCTATTTTATTTACTCAATTTAAACGTGTTCTGGACTGGGCCTCAATTCCAAAGAAACCCAGGGGGCTCGGCGCTAAATCCGCAAGACACAGTCATCCCCCGCATAGGACGGCGGGTTGATTACTAAATACTTCAGGGGCTCTTTAGCGAAACAGGCATGGCGAAGGGGTATCTGGCGATCCAGACCGTCCGATCGTGCATCAACGGCTGGGATTATATCCTGACCATCCCCAAGCGGTACCCATTGATAGCCGTCGGATCAGGATCTGACCACCGGGGTTTTATGAGACCAAAGCCGCACACCGCCCTCCGATCGACGATCCACGGTTGCGAAGCTCGCCGACCGAATCGGTATGCATGGCGCGGTTATAGCCGTTGGTGACCAGATCAACGGCCCACGCACACACCCCCTTCCTTCCGACCGAGACGGCGGCGTACGAGAAATCCCCCGGCGGCGCCATGGCCGGCGGGGCGTAGCTGAGCTCCCCAGTCACCCAAAACGCCAAATCGAACAGTGCTATACGAAGCGGGTAACCGGGCGAGAAAGAGGGTGGGTGCCATACCATGAATCACACAGCTGTAAGTCGTGGCCACGACGCATGGCGGCACCGCCGCGAACCATTTGCTCCGGTGAGCAATTGAAGTTGCCCCGATGTTCGGTCCTGTTCGACCGATGCACAAACGGCATCCCAGGGTCCCGGCGACGCTACTCGACCACAAATCGGAGGCGGGGCGCAAGTACAGAGGAGGTTTGCCGGCGGCGGCGGCAATTTGGATCACCGGCAGGTGCTCGTGCGAGGGGGAGTAGCAAGGAAAGGAACGGTTCTTGGGGAGCGTAGCGCGAGGCTTTTATGGACGGATGGCCGCCCGCGAAGAAGATCCCGGAACACGGCCGCCGTACTCGGGAAGGTTGTTGACGCGGCGGTGAACGGAGTCCGCGCGCGGAAGAAGCTCCTGGCCAGTGGGGCCAGCGCCGCAGTGATAGAGAGGGCGAGCGGGGCGCAGAGTGGCTGACCGGGTGGGTTCGCATACTGGGCCGAAATGGTGTTCTGCGGCCCAGTTAGGTATAGTATCCTTTTTCTTTTTCTTTTCTATTTTCTTTTCCCCATTTTCAAATCCAATTCAAATCCAATTTGAATTCAAGTTTGAGTTCAAACTTTGTGAATAACTTGTCCTCAGTTTGAAAGGTATAATTTATTAATATAAGTGTGAAGGATATTTATTTTATTTTATGTAATATTTTTCTTAGTTCTTCCCTTCTCCTTTTATTTTCTATTTTCTATTCCAAACTCAAATTTATACTTCTATTTTAGTTTTCAGATTTTTCAAATGTATCAATTGAAATCCAAGGGTGAATATAAACCATATTATTTTAATATTACTAATTTAAGTTTTATTCTCCTTGTTATCTATTTCATGGGATGTATAAATGGTTTCCTTTAAAAGAAAAATCCCTTTTTCATCTTTTTCTTATTTCCTAGTTTCCAAAACATTATGATACTTTGTTCAAATTTCTTCTACAAATTCCAAATTTAGAATTTGGGTGTTACATTGCCCTCGATGGGCGACGAACATGGTGTCTCCAGTGAGCTGCAAACGGGTGATCCGAGTGGACGCCCGTGCCCCATTCATTAGGGGTCTGCTGTGGCCCGGAGGCGTGCCCAAAAGTACCTGCGGGTGACCTGCCAGACCCGGTCCCCTGGCGACGGGGTCCGAGGGCTCAATGCCTCCCTCCGATGGGATTCTGTTACAGGATCGCTCCCGCTGGTCTCGGAAATGTCCTAGGGTACCTCGGGAGCGTAGCTCGAGCCTTGGTTATGTATCGAACGTACCCCTGGTCATCCCTCGCTCTGCGTCTGAGGCGACTGTGAACCCTTCGGGGGCCAGCCTTCGAACCCCTGATCAGTAGTGGGCGCGGAGCCCGAGTAGCCTGAGGCAGTCGTTGAACCCTTTCGAGGGGCCGACCTTCGAACCCCTGACCAGTAGCGGGTGTCGAGCCCACGTGATCTGAGGCGGCTGTCGAACCCTTTCGGGGGGCCAGCCTTCGAACCTCTGATCAGTAGGGAGGCTCGGAGCCTGGTTCCTTCATGGAGAAGGATCCTTTTCGGGGTTTCCCCCTTTCCCGGTCCTTGTTGCAAGAGAGAGAAAGAGGAAAAAGGGAAAAGGATGCGAAATTGAACGACGTGGCGTACCTTTTTTTCGATGCGGTTATTGTGGCGAAGGTGGAGCGTCGCTCGCTTCTCCTGCCGAAGCGCCGCGTGTCCCGCCATGGAGTTAATGCGACGGGACGAGTGTTTCGCGGGGTAGCCGTTACGCGCGCGCGCGAGCCGTTCGAGGTACGGATCACGGGCGCTTCGTCTTCACGCCGTGGGAGAGGGTTCTCCCACTGTCCCTGGAGGGGACGTGAGCTTGTAGACGACTTGACCGCTGCTCCTGCCCGCCTGTCACTGCCATTACTGCCGGCCCATTTTTGACCGCTTTTGACCGTCGCGCCAGGCTGGCGCCGCTGGGTCGCTTCGAGTCACGGTCTTGACCCCGCAGTCGAGGAGGCGCGGTAGTGGCGTGAGCGGCGGTGCAGTTTCTTGCACGTGGCAACCGACGCGCCGGTTGCATGACGCGTGGGTCTTGGCCTCTGTGCCGGGCGTGTTGAGAGTCGGAGGAGTGCGCCCACTTGGCGCGGTTGCATGCCGCCTGCATGGTGGTCCGCCCTTTCGCCTGCTGGTCTGGGCAAAAGTGGAGGAGCGCCTGTAACCGCTGGGCAGTTACACGCGCCTCGCGCGGCGGTTTGGCTCCTTCCGCCTTGGGGCAGCTTGCATGATGTGTGGGCCCCAGCTCCTGCGCTGTAGGGGAGGACCTCGAAGCGTGTTGGAGAAGACTCGATGTGCGACGGCTGAGGACGTAAGTGGGGAGAGTCGCCTTTAAAAGGAGGGTGGCTCCCTTGAAAGGCACTCATGTCTTCGTGCTCTCCTCATTCCGAGCCCCCGGGCGGGGAACGCCCAGGGTTCTCCCGCCTTGTCGTCTTCGTCTTGCTGTTGTTGGGGCGCAACCTCTCGGGGGTTGGTACCTTTAAGCCATCGCTCGGCTTCAAGGATTTTCGTCATCCAGCCCGGCTGTACCCCTCTGCCGGTGGTCACTCAAAGCGGTGACCCCCAGCCCCTGGGTGTGGAGAGGCAAGCCAGGCCGTGATCTCGGCCCTGCCCTCAGCTTCAAGGATCTTCGTCATCCTTGCTGGGGCGGAGGGCGGGCTGAGCCGGAGCTCTACCTCCTGCGCGAGTTGGCTGGTGACCTCATCCTCAGGCTTCTGGTGGAGGAAGCCATCCTCCAGCTCGGTGGGGGAGACATCCTCCAGCCATGCCGGGGAGAGCGGACTGTTGCTGCCCAGCTAGGATGCAACATTCTGTCCTCCACCCTCACTTTCGTGGCGAAGGTAGGAGCGAGGATCTGTCGGTGCGACTCGGGGTCCGCGTCCGTCCTGGGACCATGACTGCCGCTGTTGTCGAGTCGCCCGAAACTCGTCACCCCATAGGCTCTCCGGCGTGGAGGTTCTTCGTACCCGCGGGGGGCGGAACCGGAGTTCCGTTTGTAATGGCACCTTGAGTGCCGGCGTCTGTTCATCGTGGCTTTCGGGGCCTGAACATGTATGTAGTTTCGGCATGGAGCCGTGTTTCTCCCTCATTTTCGAATGCCAAGACTCGCCTGTTGATTGCCCGAACCGCTTCACCAAGCGCGGGTCGCCCCATGTAAAGGTGACGAGTGAGGTATCCGTATCCCGGAGGCGTAGGAGTCCCTCGGCTCAGTCGACCTCATTGCCCGAGGCTTCCCTTGCTTAGTTAGAGGAACCCCTCGGCCGCTCTTCGGTGAGCCGAGGCCAGGGGTAGCGGTGTCAGCGCGAACAGAGGCGAAGCTGGCTTCGGAAAGGAGGTGTGGTCGGCCAGAACCTGGCCGGGTCATCCACCGGCGCA
This sequence comes from Zea luxurians, assembly GCA_029449295.1. NCBI lineage: Eukaryota > Viridiplantae > Streptophyta > Magnoliopsida > Poales > Poaceae > Zea > Zea luxurians. The sequence goes on from JAOPSE010000039.1 coordinate 16,414,297, forward strand.
ACCGACGCCGGAATTGAGCTGCTGAGGCCTCGGGTCGGCTGATGTCCTCGGAGGACAGCGGGCCAAGGCCTCGGGGTGACCGGCCGAGCCGCCTGCTCGAGCCGGATTCTCAAATAAGACCCTAGCAACGATGGCCCAGGTGTGGTGCTGATGTCGTCCTTCGAAGTGGAGACCCTCAGATTGCGTCGCCGTCTGAGGCTAGGTTGGACCTCGCCGAAGGTGTAGATGATGCCGAGGGTGCTGCTGCCCCCTTCGGCTGTCGACGCCCGAGCCTGCAGTATGTGTGTTTTCTGCGGCCGCCGAGGCCTAAACACTCCGTCATCGTGTTTGTAAAGCTGCGTTCCTTTTCCTCCTGATTCGAGTATCCGGACTTAGTCGTCGGCAACAGAATTGTTTGTGTGGGCGAGAGTCGCTTCTCACAGAAGGTGGTGAGTGAGGTATCCGTATCCCGGAGGCGTAGGAGTTCCTCGGCTCGGTCGGCCTTGCTGCTTAGGCGCACTCTTACCCGTCCATGGGGCTCTGCCACCGACGCAGTCGTGAAGACTCGAAAGATCGCCTGGGCAGAAAAGCTTTCGAGCGTGAAGACTTGTTCGGTCCGCGGAGTCACTTATCGAGCGCGAGTTACTTATCGCAGAAGGTGATGAGTGAGGTATCCGTATCCCGGAGGCGTAGGAATCCCTCGGCTCGGTCAGCCTCGGCTGCTTATGTGTACTCCGTCGTTTTCAGGATCCACTTTCGAAGTAGCCAAAAAGCACGAAAGACATTCTGGCAGAAAGGATCTTTTTTCGAGGAAAAAATTCGACGCAGAGGAGGGGGGGGGGTTCCCCCCTTTTAGCCCCCGAGGGAGGGTCGGACTTTGCCGGGGCAAGGTTGACCCTTCCTTGATGACTAAACTTTGTGCAGGAGCGAGTATATGAACGACTTGAAAACATCTTAAGGGTAGAAGCGACGTAGTTGTTGGATGTTCCAAGCGTTGTTGTAGACCTCGCCTTGACTGTTGGCTAGCTTGTACGTCCCGGGCTTCAGAACCTTGGCGACGACGAACGGCCCTTCCGAGGGAGGCGTGAGCTCGTGCCGCCCTCGGGCATCTTGTCGCAGCCGAAGCACCAGGTCGCCCACCTGGAGGTCTCGGGACCGGACCCCTCGGGCGTGGTAGTGTCGCATGGACTACTGATACCGCGCCGAGTGTAGTAAGGCCCTGTCCCGAGCTTCTTCCGGCTGATCCAGCGAGTCTTCTCGGCTAGCTTGGTTGCTTTGGTCGATGTAGGCCCTCGTCCTCGGGGAACCGTATTCTAAGTCTGTGGGCAAGATGGCCTCGGCCCTATAGACTAGAAAGAACGGCGTGAAGCCTGTGGCTCGGCTCGGCGTTGTCCTCAGGCTCCAGACCACCGAGGGGAGTTCCTTCATCCATCGCTTGCCGAACTTGTTGAGGTCGTTGTAGATCCGGGGCTTGAGTCCTTGTAGAATCATGCCGTTGGCACGCTCTACTTGCCCATTCGTCATGGGGTGAGCCACGGCTGCCCAGTCCACCCGGATGTGGTGATCCTCGCAGAAGTCCAGGAACTTTCTGCCGGTGAACTGGGTGTCGTTGTCGGTGATGATGGAGTTCGGGACCCCGAAACGATGGATGATGTTGGTGAAGAACGCCACCGCCTGCTCGGACCTGATGCTGTTTAGGGGTCGGACCTCGATCCATTTGGAGAATTTGTCGATGGCGACCAGCAGGTGCGTGTAGCCCCCGGGTGCCTTCTGCAAGGGGCCAACGAGGTCCAGACCCCATACAGCAAAGGGCCAGGTGATGGGAATCGTCTGCAGAGCCTAGGCAGGCAGGTGGGTCTGCCTTGCGTAGAATTGGCACCCTTGGCAGGTGCGGACAATCCTAGTAGCGTCGGCCACCGCCGTTGGCCAGTAGAAGCCTTGCCGAAAAGCTTTTCCGACAAGGGCTCGAGGCGCTGCGTGATGACCGCAAGCCCCCGAGTGTATTTCTTATAGTAACTCCTGACCTTCGGTGACGGAGATGCACCGCTGGAGGATGCCTGAGGGGCTGTGGTGGTAGAGCTCCTTGCCGTCTCCCAGTAGGACGAACGACTTGGCGTGCCTTGCCAATCGCCGAGCCTCGACTTGGTCGGGGGGTAGTTATCCTTGGTGGAGATACTGCAGGTACGGAGTCTGCCAGTTTCGATCAGGCGCGACCCCGCTCCGCTCCTCCTCGACGCGTAGTGCCTCACCCTCGAGGGCCGAGGGTGCCTCGGGCATGGCCGAGGGTGCCCCAGGCTGGGCCGAGGCCTTCTCAGGCTCGGGCGAGTCGTCGGTCTTGACTGAGGGTTGATGTAGGTCTCGAGAAAAGACGTCCGAGGGAACCGTCGTTCGCCCCGAGGCTATCTTAGCTAGCTCGTCCGCAGTCTCGTTGTAGCGTCGGGCGATGTGGTTGAGCTCGAGCCCGTAGAACTTGTCTTCCAGGCGCCGAACCTCATCGCAATAAGCTTCCATCTTTGGGTCGCGGCAGTGGGAGTTCTTCATGACTTGGTCGATGACGAGCTGCGAGTCACCGCGAGCGTCGAGGCGTCGGACCCCTAGCTTGATGGCGATCCACAACCCATTGACCAGAGCCTCATACTCGGCCACATTGTTGGATGCCGGGAAATGGAGATGTAGCACATAGCGTATGTGCTTCCCGAGGGGCGAGACGAAGAGTAGACCTGCGCCGGCTCCCGTCTTCATCAGTGACCCGTCGAAGAACATGGTCCAGAGCTCCGGCTGGATCGGAGCTGTTGGGAGCTGGGTGTCGACCCATTTAGCTACGAAGTCCGCCAAGACCTGGGACTTGATGGCCTTCCGAGGGGCGAACGAGATCGTCTCGCCCATGATTTCCACTGCCCACTTTGCAATCCTTCCCGAGGCCTCCCGGCACTGGATGATTTCCCCCAGGGGGAATGATGACACCACAGTTACCGGATGGGACTCGAAGTAGTGCCGCAACTTCCGTCGTGTCAGGATCACCGCATACAACAGCTTCTGAACTTGTGGGTAGCGGATCTTGGTTTCGGACAATACCTTGCTGACGAAGTAGACTGGCCTCTGAATGGGCAATGCATGCCCCTCTGCTTGCCTCTCGACCACAATCGCGGCGCTAACCACCTGAGTGGTTGCGGCGACGTAGACCAGGAGGGCTTCTCCGGCGGCTGGGGGCACCAAGATAGGCGCCTTCGTGAGGAGTGCCTTCAGGTTCCCGAGGGCTTCCTCGGCCTCAGGGGTCCAGGTGAAGCACTCTGCCTTCCTTAAGAGGCGGTACAGGGGCAGACCTCTTTCGCCGAGGTGTGAGATGAAGCGGCTCAGAGCCGCGAGACATCCCATGACCCTCTGTACGCCCTTCAAGTCCTTGATGGGCCCCATGCCGGTGATAGCCGAGATCTTCTCCGGGTTGGCTTCGATGCCCCGCTCGGAGACGATGAACCCTAAAAGCATGCCTCGGGGCACCCCAAAGACACATTTTTCGGGATTGAGCTTGACGCCTTTCGCCTTGAGACATCGAAACGTCACTTCAAGGTCGGAAAGGAGGTCGGAGGCCTTTCTTGTCTTGACTACGATGTCATCGACATAGGCCTCGACCGTGCGGCCAATGTGTTCGCCGAACACATGGTTCATGCACCGCTGGTACGTCGCGCCCGCATTCCTCAAACCGAACGGCATGGTGACATAGCAGTACATGCCGAAGGGTGTGATGAAAGAAGTCGCGAGCTGGTCGGACTCTTTCATCCTGATTTGGTGATACCCTGAGTAGGCATCGAGGAAAGACAGGGTTTCGCACCCAGCAGTGGAATCCACGATCTGGTCGATGCGAGGCGGAGGGTAGGGAACCTTCGGACATGCTTTGTTCAGACCAGTGTAGTCTACGCACATCCACCATTTCCCACCTTTCTTTCTCACAAGCACAGGGTTGCCAAGCCATTCAGGATGGAATACCTCTTTGATGAACCCTGCCGCCATCAGCTTGTGGATCTCCTCGCCTATGGCTCTGCGCTTCTCCTCATCGAATCGGCGCAGAGGTTGCTTGACGGGTCGGGCTCCGACCCGGATGTCCAGTGACTGCTCGACGACATCCCTCGGTATGCCGGGCATGTCCGAGGGACTCCACGCGAAGACGTCGGCGTTCGCGCGGAGAAAGTCGACGAGCACTGCTTCCTATTTGGGATCGAGCCCGGAGCCGATCCGGATCTGCTTGGAGGCGTCGCTGCTAGGGTCGAGGGGGACGGTTTTGACCGCCTCTGCTGGCTCGAAGTTGCCGGCGTGACGCTTCACGTCTGGCACCTCCTTGGGGAGGCTCTCCGGGTCGGCGATGAGGGCCTCGGACTCGGCGAGGGCCTCGGCGTCCTCCACGCACTCCACGTCGCATTCGAACGCGTGTTTGTACGTGGGGCCGACGGTGATGACCCCGTTGGGGCCCGGCATCTTGAGCTTCAGGTAGGTGTAGTTGGGGACGGCCATGAACTTCGCGTAGCATGGTCCTCCCAGTACCGCGTGGTAGGTTCCTCGGAACCCGGCCACCTCGAACGTCAGGGTCTCCCTTCGGAAGTTGGAGGGTGTTCCGAAGCAGACAGGAAGGTCGAGTTGTCCGAGGGGCTGAACGCGCTTCCCGGGAATGATCCCGTGGAAGGGAGCAGCACCCGCCCGGATGGAGGACAGATCGATGCGCAGGAGTCCGAGGGTCTCGGCGTAGATGATGTTGAGGCTGCTGCCTCCGTCCATGAGGACCTTGGTGAGCCTGACGTCGCCGATGACGGGGTCGACGACGAGCGGGTATTTCCCCGGGCTCGGCACATGGTCGGGGTGGTCGGCTCGGTCAAAGGTGATGGGCTTGTCGGACCAGTCTAGGTAGACCGGCGCCGCCACCTTCACCGAACAGATCTCCCGGCGCTCTTGCTTGCGGTGCCGAGCCGAGGCATTCGCCGCTTGCCCACCATAGATCATGAAGCAGTCGCGGACCTCGGGGAACTCTCTTACTTGGCGATCTTCCTTCCTATCGTCGTCGTCGTGGGCCCTGCCACCCTCCGCGGGCGGCCCGGCCCTATGGAAGTGGCGCTGAAGCATGATGCACTCCTCGAGGGTGTGCTTGACGGGCCCCTGGTGATAGGGGCACGGCTCCTTGAGCATCTTGTCGAAGAGGTTGGCACCTCCCTGAGGTTTCCGAGGGTTCTTGTACTCGGTGGCGGCGACAAGGTCCGCGTCGGCTGTGTCGCGCTTCGCTTGCGACTTCCTCTTGCCCTTCTTCTTGGCGCCATGCTGAGTTGACGCCTCGGGGGCATCTTCCGATGGGCGGCCCTGGGGCTGCTTGTCCTTCCGGAAGATAGCCTCGACCGCCTCCTGGCCGGAGGCAAACTTGGTGGTGATGTCCATCAGCTCGCTCGCCCTGGTGGGGGTCTTGCGACCCAGCTTGCTCACCAGGTCACGGCAGGTGGTGCCAGCGAGGAACGCGCCGATGACATCCGAGTCGGTGACGTTGGGCAGCTCGGTGCGCTGCTTCGAGAATCGCCGAATGTAGTCCCGGAGAGACTCTCCCGGCTGCTGTTGGCAGCTTCGGAGGTCCCAGGAGTTCCCGGGGCGCACGTATGTGCCCTGGAAATTGCCGGCGAAAGCTTGGACTAGGTCGTCCCAGTTGGAGATCTGCCCCGGAGGCAGGTGCTCCAACCAGGCGCGAGCGGTGTCGGAGAGGAACAGGGAGAGGTTGCGGATGATGAGGTTGTCATCGTCCGTTCCACCTAGTTGGCAGGCCAAACGATAGTCCGCGAGCCACAGCTCCGGTCTCGTCTCCCCCGAGTACTTCCTGATAGTAGCCGGGGGTCGGAACCGGGTCGGGAACGGCGCACGTCGTATGGCCCTACTGAAGGCCTGCGGACCAGGTGGTTCGGGCAAAGGGCTCCGATCCTCCCCGCTGTCGTAGCGTCCCCCACGCCTAGGGTGGTAGCCTCGGCGCACCCTCTCGTCGAGGCGGGCCTGACGGTCGCGGCGAGGGCGCTTGTTGCCGAGGCGATCCGGGGCCGCAGGCACTGTGTGGCGCGTGCGCCCGGTGTAGACCGAGGCTTCCCGCATGAATCGGGAAGTCGCAGCGTGATGTTCCAAGGGGTAGCCCTGCCTTCGGGAGGCGGAGCTCTCGGCCCGTCGGGCCGCGGCGTCCTCTAGGAGATTCTTGAGCTCTCCTTGGATGCATCGCCCCTCGATAGTTGATGGCTCCGGCATTGCGCGGAGGAGCATTGCTGCTGCAGCCAGGTTCTGGCCTACCCCGCTGGATGTGGGTGGCGGCCTGACCCTGACATCGTCGGCGATGCGGTGCTGGAAGCCCTGGGGTAGATGACGTATTTCTCCAGCAGGAGGTTGGACCACCCGTGCCTGCCCGACGTCCCGGCGGATCGGCTCAAGCGCTCCTGCTCCCTCGTCGAGCCTGGCCGGTACCTCGCGGATTTGCTCGAGCTGTGTGTCCTGACCCCCCGCAGGGACTGGGACCACAGCTAGCTCCCGAGGGATGTCAACGCGAGGCACCGGCCTAGGGGGATCATCGTCCGCCGACACGCCAAGATGGTCGCCTTCGGCGGGCCCCCATAGATCGACGTGGAAACATTCACGACTTGGGCCGCAGTCTTCGTCGCCGAAGCCGCAGCTACCGTCGGAACAGTCGGAAAGGCAGTAGTCGCATGCGGTCATGAAGTCCCGCATGGCACAGGGGTTGCCAAGTCCAGAGAAATCCCAACCGAAGCTGGGTTCGTCGTCTTCCTCGGACCCAGAGGGCCCGTAGGTCGAGACGTCCGTCAGCTGGTCCCAAGGTGATCGCATGTGAAGCCCAAAAGGGTTTGGACATGCCTCTATGAGGGCTCCCACCGAAGCGGGGCCGCTCGGTGGGTCGAGGCCGAATCCAAAATGTACGAGATGGGAGTCGGTCGGTACCTTTTGATCGACGGGCGGTGATGATGTCGCGTCGGGAGTAGACTGCATCGTCGTCGCAGGTACGAGGGTGACGTCCAGCAAGTCCTTCGCGAGCGTGCTGGCGTCGTCCGTCCGCTTGGAGTAGACGTGTCGCGGGGAACCGGCGCCCGTCTTCGTCTCAGACGCGAGGGCGACGCCCGGCGTGTCCCCCGTCGGGGCGTCGGTGCCGTCGACTCGCTCGACAGCCGACGTGGTGCCGCCTCCTGCTTGTCCTTGGTTGCCCCGCCTCCTCCTCCGCCGGTGGGGGAGAGGACGGGGCGAGCTCAAATGTAGTTCTTCCACCACGTGGGGAAGACGTCGTCTATTTCGCCGCCGGCGTGCGGGTTGTTGGCCGCCATTGTCGCCGTCGCGCGGCGGAAGAAAGAGTATCATGTCGTAGCCGCCGTCGAGGGACATGAACTCAAGGCTCCCGAAATGGAGCACCGTCCCGGGTCGAAGAGGTTGCTGGAGACTGCCCATCTGGAGCTTGACGGGTAGCTGTTCGTCAACATGCAGCAGGCCCCTACCTGGCGCGCCAACTGTCGGCGTTTCGAGACCGGGGGTCCCTAATGCCGACGAGTGAATGTCGCCACGTGCCCCAGCCCAGATGGGTCGAGCGCGAGAGCGGGCGCGAAGGGGGGAGAGCGAGGCGGAGAAAGAGACAGAGAGAGAGACGTGGAGAATCCCGCGGCCTTCGTGTTCGTCCCGCGCCTAGGTCGGGTGCGCTTGCAGTAGGGGGTTACAAGCGTCCACGCGGGAGAGGGAGCGAGCGGCCTCACGCGAGCGCCTTCGTCTCGTCCTCGTCCCCACGCGGCCAACCCTCTCTAAGAGGGCCCTGGTCCTTCCTTTTATAGACACAAGGAGAGGATCCAGGTGTGCAATGGGGGTGTAGTAGAGTGCTACGTGTCTAGCGGGGGAGAGCTAGCGTCCTAAGTACATGCCATTATGGCAGCCAGAGAGATATTGGCACCCTGTTGGTGTGATGTTGTGGCCGTTGGAGGTGTGCCGGAGCCTGGTGGGGGGCAGCTGTTGGAGCCGTCGAGTCCTTGCTGACATCCGCTTGCTTCCGTAAGGGGGCCGCGGGCCGCCATCGTCACTGTGCGTGCGGGGACGCCATCATTGCCTATCTGGCAGAGCGAGCCAGATGGGACGCCGGTCTTGTCCCCCGAGGTTCGAGTCAGCTCGGGGTAGGGTGATGATGGCGCCTCCTGTTGACGTGGCCAGTCCGCGCCCTAGGCTGGGCGACGCAGAAGCTCCTCCGAAGCCGAAGTCGAGTCTGTCTCCTGTGACTGAGGCCGAGTCCGAGCCCCCGAATTCGGGCGAGGCGGAGTCGGTCGGCTGAGGCCTGGGCGGAGTCCGAGCCTTGGGGTCGGGCGAGGCGGAGGTCGTCGTCTTCCGGGACTTAGCCCGAGTCCGAGCCCTAGGGTCGGGCGAGGCGGAGTTCGCCGTCTTCCGGGACTTAGCCCGAGTCCGAGCCCTGGGGTCGGGCGGAGCGGAGTTCGCCGTCTTCCGGGACTTAGCCCGAGTCCGAGCCCTGGGGTCGGGCGGAGCTTCCTATGGTGTCTGCGGCCGGGTCTGACTGCCTGTCAGCCTCACTCTGTTGAGTGGCGCTACAGTCGGAGTGGTGCAGGCGGCGCTGTCCTTTTGTCAGGCCGGACAGTGGAGCGGCGACGTGACGGCGGTCACTTCGGCTCTGTCAGCCACAGGGCGCGTGCCAGGATAAGGTTGAAAGGGAAATGTGCCCTTGGGCCATTTCTAAGTATTTTGGTGATTGAGTGCCAACACATGTGTTTAATTGTGAATTTGTGTACATGGATGAACAAGGTGCAAATCATGAAGTAAAGGTATGTTTCTAAGCCTTAGTACATTGGTTTTGTGGACTAACATATTTGTCTAAGTGTTAGAAACAGAAAGAAGAAAAAGAGAAAAGGGGAGAGAATGACTTGGCTGTGTGCAGCCAAGTCCCAGCTCGGTCTGGAGCACCGGACTGTCCGGTGTGCACCGGACAGTGTCCGGTGCGCCAGACTGACTCGACTCGAACTGGCCGCTCTCGGGATTTTGGCCGGCGGCGTACGGCTAAAATTCACCGGACTGTCCGGTGTGCACCGGACTGTCCGGTGAGCCAACAGTCGGCCAGGGCCAACGGTCGGCCGCGCAATCCGCGCGGGACACGTGGCCGAGCCAACGGTCGGAAGACGGCACCGGACTGTCCGGTGTGCACCGGACTGTCCGGTGCGCCAACGGCTCGCAGATCTACGGCAGTCTTCCAACGGTCGGAAGCGCCGGAAAAGGAAACAAATCGGGCACCGGACAGTGTCCGGTGTGCACCGGACTGTCCGGTGCCCCCGACGACAGAAGGCAAGGATGGCCTTCCGAATTTGCTCTCAACGGCTCCTAGCTGCCTTGGGGCTATAAAAGGAGCCCCTAGGCGCATGGAGGAGACATACAAGCAACTCTTGAGCATTCTTGATCATCCACACAAGTTCTTTGCGCATTCGTTTGTGATTCTAAGTGATTCGAGCTCTGTTCTAGTGTGAACTCTGAGATAGTCATTCGAGCTCGAGTCTTGGCCGTGTGTGTGCGCTTTTGTTGTGGATTTGTGTGTGTTGCTTCCCTCCCTTACTCTGAGCTTTCTTTGTGATCATATACTTGTAAGGGCAAGAGACTCCAATTTGTGGAGATTCCTTGCAAACGGGATAGTGAAAGGAACAACAAAACACCGTGGTATTCAAGTGGGTCTTTGGACCGCTTGAGAGGGGTTGATTGCAACCCTCGTCCGTTGGGACGCCACAACGTGGAAGTAGGCAAGCATTGGCTTGGCCGAACCACGGGATAAACCACTGTGTCCCTCTGTGCTTGATTCTTGTGGTATTGTGTTTTGTTGAGACTTCACCTTAGCCACTTGGCATTAATCGTGCTAACACTTAACAAGTTTGTGGCTTAAGTTTGAAGTTTTTACAGGATCACCTATTCACCCCCCCTCTAGGTGCTCTCAATTGGTATCGGAGCCGTTCTATTCACAAAGGGACTAACCGCCCGAATAGATGGATCCTAAGGGGAAGGGTATTGTGATCAACGACAAAGAAAAGGAGACCTTCGTCAACGAGCCGAAGGACGACAAGCCTACCGACTCCGGCTCGAGCCATAGACGAAAGGAAGGGAAGAAGAAGAAGACGAGGCGTATCAAGGAGATCATCTACTACAACGATAGTGATGAATCCACTTCTTCCCAAAAGGACGACGACATCGACTACAGGAAGACGGTCAATTCGAACTTTTCATTTGATTATTCCCGTATTCAACATAGTTCGAATTCGCATTTGCTTTCCATTCCTCTTGGCAAACCTCCACACTTCGATGGGGAGGACTACGGATTTTGGAGTCACAAAATGCGTAGTCACTTATTCTCTCTCCATCCTAGCATATGGGAGATTGTGGAGAACGGAATGAAATTCGATAGCTCGGATAGCCCTATGCTTATAAATGAACAGATTCATAAAAATGCACAGGCTACTACTGTTCTCTTAGCATCTTTGTGCAGGGAAGAGTACAATAAGGTGAGCGGCTTGGACAATACCAAGCAGATATGGGACACCCTCAAGATCTCTCACGAGGGGAACGACATCACCATGCTCACCAAGATGGAGTTGGTGGAGGGCGAGCTTGGACGGTTCGCCATGATAAGGGGAGAGGAGCCAACTCAGACGTACAACCGGCTCAAGACCCTTATCAACAAAATAAGGGGCTACGGAAGCACGCGTTGGACGGATCACGATGTCGTCCGCCTAATGCTCAGGTCCTTTACCGTACTTGATCCTCATCTCGTGAACAATATTCGTGAGAATCCCAGGTACACGATGATGACGCCCGAGGAAGTACTTGGAAAATTCGTGAGCGGGCGGATGATGATCAAGGAGGCAAGATACGTCGACGACGCGTTGAACGGACCACTCCACGAGCCTCAACCCATTGCTCTAAAGGCAACGAGGAGCAAGGAGTCGCTACCTAGCAAGGTGGCGCAAGTTGAGGCGGCTGGCCTTAATGATGAAGAGATGGCTCTCATCATTAAAAGATTCAAGACGGTGCTTAAAGGTCACAAGGGGCAACCAAGCAAGACCAAAGCCAAGGGGAAGCGCTCATGCTTCAAATGCGGTAAGCTTGGTCATTTCATTGCTAACTGTCCCGATAATGAAAGTGACCAGGAAAAGGGGAACAAAAGAGAGAAGAAGAAGCAATACAAGAAGGCAAAGGGCGAGGCGCATCTAGGAAAGGAGTGGGACTCGGATTGCTCCTCCTCCGACTCCGACAACGAAGGACTCGCCGCCACTGCCTTCAACAAATCGGCTCTCTTCCCCAACGAGCGTCTCACTTGCCTTATGGCAAGAGAGAAGAAGGTAAGTACTAAAGACTCCACTTATGCTTCTTCTAGTGATAGTGAGTCTAGTGATGATGATATAGATTATTCTTGCTTGTTCAAGGGCTTAGATAGATCTAAGATAGATAAAATCAATGAATTGATTGATGCATTGAATGAAAAGGATAGGCTTTTAGAGAAGCAAGAGGATTTATTGTATGATGAACATGATAAGTTTATAGAGGCACAAAAATCATATGCTTTAGAAGTGAAAAGAAATGAAGTGCTTTCTAGTGAAATATCTTCTTGTCATGAAACCATTGCTACTTTACAAAGTGTTAACCATGATTTAAATGCTAAATTAGAAGTAACAAATAAATCTAAGTCTTGTGTTGAAAATGTTACGATTTGCACTAGGTGTAAGGATTTTGATGTTAACACTTGTAGCAAACATTTAGTTTCAATTTCAAAACTAAAAGATGAAGTGGCTAGTCTTAATGCCCAACTTAAGACTAGCAAGAGTGAAGTTGAAAAGATAAAATTTGCAAGGGATGCCTACACGGTTGGTAGACACCCCTCAATTAAGGATGGGCTTGGCTTCAAGAGGGAAGCCAAGAACTTAACAAGCCATAAGGCTCCCGTCTTCGTCAAGGAGAAAGGGAAGGCCCCTATGGCTAATAGTACTAAAAAGAACCATGCTTTCTTATACCATGATAGGAGACATGCTAGAAATGTTTATAATGATTTTGATTCACATGTTTATGATTTTCATGCCATGTTTGCCTCTAGTTCCTCTCATAAGCATGATAGAAATATGAGTAGGAGAAATGTTGCGCATATGCCTAGGAGAAATATTGCTCATGTGCCTAGAAAGAATGTTATTCATGCTCATAGGAAAGTAGTGAATGAACCTTCTACCATTTATTATGCTTGTAATGCTCCCTTTGCTATTTGTAGAAAGGGAAAGAAGGTTGTTGCTAGGAAATTAGGGGCTAGATGCAAGGGAGATAAATCTTGCATTTGGGTCCCTAAAGACATTTGTGCTAACCTTGCAGGACCCAACATGAGTTGGGTACCTAAGACCCAAGCCTAAATTTGCCTTGCAGGTTTATGCATCCGGGGGTTCAAGCTGGATTATCGACAGCGGATGCACAAACCATATGACGGGGGAGAAGAAGATGTTCACCTCCTACGTCAAAAATAAGGATTCCCAAGATTCAATTATATTCGGTGATGGGAATCAAGGCAAGGTAAAAGGGTTAGGTAAAATTGCAATTTCTAATGAGCATTCTATATCAAATGTATTCCTAGTGGAGAGTCTTGGATATAATTTGCTATCTGTTAGTCAATTATGTCAAATGGGATATAATTGTTTATTTACAAATGTAGATGTGTCTGTCTTTAGAAGATGTGATGGTTCACTAGCTTTTAAGGGTGTACTAGACGGCAAGCTTTATTTAGTTGACTTTGCAAAAGAAGAGGCCGGTCTAGATGCATGCTTAATGGCTAAGACTTGCATGGGCTGGCTGTGGCATCGCCGCTTAGCACATGTGGGGATGAAGAACCTCCACAAGCTTCTAAAGGGAGAACACGTGATAGGTCTAACAAATGTTTATTTCGAAAAAGATAGACCTTGTGCAGCTTGTCAGGCAGGTAAACAAGTAGGAGGAGCACATCACAGCAAGAATGTGATGACCACGTCAAGACCTCTGGAGCTGCTGCATATGGACCTCTTCGGACCCGTCGCCTATCTAAGCATAGGAGGAAGTAAGTATGGTTTAGTTATTGTTGATGACTTTTCCCGCTTCACTTGGGTGTTCTTTTTGCAGGATAAGTCTGAAACCCAAGGGACCCTCAAGCGCTTCCTCAGGAGAGCTCAAAATGAGTTTGAGCTCAAGGTGAAGAAGATAAGGAGCGACAACGGGTCCGAGTTCAAGAACCTTCAAGTGGAGGAGTTTCTTGAGGAGGAAGGGATCAAGCACGAGTTCTCCGCTCCCTACACACCACAGCAAAATGGTGTGGTAGAGAGGAAGAACAGGACGCTAATCGATATGGCGAGAACGATGCTTGGAGAGTTCAAGACCCCCGAGTGCTTTTGGTCGGAAGCCGTGAACACGGCTTGCCATGCCATCAACAGGGTCTATCTTCACCGCCTCCTCAAGAAGACGTCATATGAGCTACTAACCGGTAACAAACCCAATGTATCTTACTTTCGTGTTTTTGGGAGCAAGTGCTACATTCTAGTGAAGAAGGGTAGAAATTCTAAGTTTGCTCCCAAAGCTGTAGAAGGGTTTTTATTAGGTTATGATTCAAATACAAAGGCGTATAGGGTCTTCAACAAATCATCGGGTTTGGTTGAAGTCTCTAGCGACGTTGTATTTGATGAGACTAATGGCTCTCCAAGAGAGCAAGTTGTTGATTGTGATGATGTAGATGAAGAAGATGTTCCAACGGCCGCTATACGAACCATGGCGATTGGAGACGTTCGGCCACAGGAACAGGATGAACGTGATCAACCTTCTTCCTCAACGACGGTGAATCCCCCAACTCAAGACGATGAACAGGTTCATCAAAAGGAGGCGTGTGATCAAGGGGGAGCACAAGATGATCATGTGATGGAGGAAGAAGCGCAACCGGCACCTCCAACCCAAGTTCGAGCGATGATTCAAAGGGATCATCCCGTCGACCAAATTCTGGGTGACATTAGCAAGGGAGTAACTACTCGATCTCGATTAGTTAACTTTTGTGAGCATTACTCTTTTGTCTCCTTTATTGAGCCTTTCAGGGTAGAGGAGGCCTTGCTAGATCCGGATTGGGTGTTGGCCATGCAGGAGGAACTCAACAACTTCAAGCGCAATGAAGTTTGGACGCTGGTGCCTCGTCCCAAGCAAAATGTTGTGGGAACCAAGTGGGTGTTCCGCAACAAACAGGACGAGCACGGGGTGGTGACAAGGAACAAGGCTCGACTTGTGGCAAAAGGTTATGCCCAAGTCGCAGGTTTGGACTTTGAGGAGACTTTTGCTCCTGTGGCTAGGCTAGAGTCCATTCGTATCTTGCTAGCATATGCCGCTCACCATTCTTTCAGGTTGTACCAAATGGATGTGAAGAGCGCGTTCCTCAACGGGCCAATAAAGGAGGAGGTGTACGTGGAGCAACCCCCTGGCTTCGAGGATGAGCGGTACCCCGACCACGTGTGTAAGCTCTCTAAGGCGCTCTATGGACTTAAACAAGCCCCAAGAGCATGGTATGAATGCCTTAGAGATTTCTTAATTGCTAATGCTTTCAAGGTTGGGAAAGCCGATCCAACTCTTTTCACTAAGACTTGTAATGGTGATTTGTTTGTGTGCCAAATTTATGTCGATGACATAATATTTGGTTCTACTAATCAAAAGTCTTGTGAAGAGTTTAGCAGGGTGATGACGCAGAAATTCGAGATGTCGATGATGGGCGAGTTGAACTACTTCCTTGGGTTCCAAGTGAAGCAACTCAAGGACGGCACCTTCATCTCCCAAACGAAGTACACGCAAGATCTGCTGAAGCGGTTTGGGATGAAGGACGCCAAGCCCGCAAAGACTCCGATGGGAACCGACGGACACACCGACCTCAACAAAGGAGGTAAGTCCGTTGATCAAAAAGCATACCGGTCAATGATAGGATCTCTACTTTATTTATGTGCTAGTAGACCGGATATTATGCTTAGCGTATGCATGTGTGCTAGATTTCAATCCGATCCTAAGGAGTGTCACTTGGTGGCGGTAAAGCGAATTCTTAGATATTTAGTCGCTACGCCTTGCTTCGGGATCTGGTATCCAAAGGGGTCTAACTTTGACTTGATTGGGTACTCAGATTCCGACTATGCTGGATGTAAGGTCGATAGGAAGAGTACATCGGGGACGTGCCAATTCTTAGGAAGGTCCCTGGTGTCATGGAACTCTAAGAAACAAACCTCCGTTGCCCTATCCACCGCTGAGGCCGAGTACGTTGCCGCAGGTCAGTGTTGCGCGCAACTACTTTGGATGAGGCAAACCCTCAGGGACTTTGGCTACAATCTGAGCAAAGTCCCACTCCTATGTGATAATGAGAGTGCTATCCGAATAGCGGAAAATCCTGTTGAGCACAGCCGCACAAAGCACATAGACATCCGGCATCACTTTTTGAGAGACCACCAGCAAAAGGGAGATATCGAAGTGTTTTATATTAGCACCGAAAACCAGCTAGCCGATATCTTTACCAAGCCTTTAGATGAGAAGACCTTTTGCAGGCTGCGTAGTGAGCTAAATGTCTTAGATTCGCGGAACTTGGATTGAATTGTAGCATACATGTATTTATGCCTTTGATCATGTTCATTCTGCATTTTTGGTGCTCAAGTTGTACAGACACTCCCTGGACCTCACAAGTCCGTTGCAATGTGATGCACATGTTTAGGGGGAGATGTGTTACAACTTGACCCTTTGAGACTAACCATATGTTTGAGTTTGCTTGTGTTAGTCACAAAGGAGAATTGAAAGGGAAAAGGTGGACTTGGACCATGAAAGACTTCCACTGCACTCCGATGAGGGGTAACTTATTCCAAGTCCATCTCATGAACTCTTATTGCCATTTGCTCTTAATTGAAGATTTTGGTGAGGCAATGGGGTTAAAGGGCCAAAATTGATCCCGTTTTGGTGTTTGATGCCAAAGGGGGAGAAAATAAAGGCCAAAGCAATAAATGGATCAGCTACCACTTGAGAGATTTTGAAAATAGTAGAATAGAGTTTTTGATTTGTCAAAATTCTTAAGTTGTCTCTCTTGTCAAAAGTTGGCTTCTTGTGGGGAGAAGTATTGATTATGGGAAAAAGGGGGAGTTTTTGAAATCCTTGATCAATCTCTTTTTGAATGACTCTCTTTATGCTTAAACATGTGTGTTTAACTTAGAGATAGAGATTTGTGTTTGATTTGCAAAAACAAACCAAGTGGTGGCAAAGGATGATCCATATATGCCAAAATTGATTCAAAAAAAAATTTAAGTGTTATTTGATTTGAGTTTGCACTTGTTCTAGTGGTTTTATGTTGTGTTGGCATAAATCACCAAAAAGGGGGAGATTGAAAGGGAAATGTGCCCTTGGGCCATTTCTAAGTATTTTGGTGATTGAGTGCCAACACATGTGTTTAATTGTGAATTTGTGTACATGGATGAACAAGGTGCAAATCATGAAGTAAAGGTATGTTTCTAAGCCTTAGTACATTGGTTTTGTGGACTAACATATTTGTCTAAGTGTTAGAAACAGAAAGAAGAAAAAGAGAAAAGGGGAGAGAATGACTTGGCTGTGTGCAGCCAAGTCCCAGCTCGGTCTGGAGCACCGGACTGTCCGGTGTGCACCGGACAGTGTCCGGTGCGCCAGACTGACTCGACTCGAACTGGCCGCTCTCGGGATTTTGGCCGGCGGCGTACGGCTAAAATTCACCGGACTGTCCGGTGTGCACCGGACTGTCCGGTGAGCCAACAGTCGGCCAGGGCCAACGGTCGGCCGCGCAATCCGCGCGGGACACGTGGCCGAGCCAACGGTCGGAAGACGGCACCGGACTGTCCGGTGTGCACCGGACTGTCCGGTGCGCCAACGGCTCGCAGATCTACGGCAGTCTTCCAACGGTCGGAAGCGCCGGAAAAGGAAACAAATCGGGCACCGGACAGTGTCCGGTGTGCACCGGACTGTCCGGTGCCCCCGACGACAGAAGGCAAGGATGGCCTTCCGAATTTGCTCTCAACGGCTCCTAGTTGCCTTGGGGCTATAAAAGGAGCCCCTAGGCGCATGGAGGAGACATACAAGCAACTCTTGAGCATTCTTGATCATCCACACAAGTTCTTTGCGCATTCGTTTGTGATTCTAAGTGATTCGAGCTCTGTTCTAGTGTGAACTCTGAGATAGTCATTCGAGCTCGAGTCTTGGCCGTGTGTGTGCGCTTTTGTTGTGGATTTGTGTGTGTTGCTTCCCTCCCTTACTCTGAGCTTTCTTTGTGATCATATACTTGTAAGGGCAAGAGACTCCAATTTGTGGAGATTCCTTGCAAACGGGATAGTGAAAGGAACAACAAAACACCGTGGTATTCAAGTGGGTCTTTGGACCGCTTGAGAGGGGTTGATTGCAACCCTCGTCCGTTGGGACGCCACAACGTGGAAGTAGGCAAGCATTGGCTTGGCCGAACCACAGGATAAACCACTGTGTCCCTCTGTGCTTGATTCTTGTGGTATTGTGTTTTGTTGAGACTTCACCTTAGCCACTTGGCATTAATCGTGCTAACACTTAACAAGTTTGTGGCTTAAGTTTGAAGTTTTTACAGGATCACCTATTCACCCCCCCCCCCCCTCTAGGTGCTCTCAAAGGTGTCAGGTCACCTTTGCATTAAATGCTCCTGCGATTTGGTCGGTCGGTGCGGCGATTTGGTCAGGGCGGCTTCTTGGCGAAGACATGGCCTCGAGTGAGTTGTAAATACATCAGCCGCTGAGGGGGCCTCGGGCGAGACGGAGATCCTCCAGGGTCGGCTACCCTTGTCCGAGGCTAGGCTCGGGCGAGGCATGATCGCGTCCTTCGAACGGACCGATCCCTAATCTAATCGCTCCCATCAGGCCTCTGCAGCTTTATGCTGATGGGGGTTACCAGCAGAGATTTAGGAACCTCGGGGGTACCCCTAATTATGGTCCCCGACAGCTCCCGAGGTACCCTAGGACATTTCCGAGACCAGCAGGAGCGATCCTGTAACAGAATCCCATCGGAGGGAGGCATCGAGCCCTCGGACCCCGTCGCCAGGGGACCGGGTCTGGCAGGTCACCCGCAGGTACTTTTGGGCACGCCTCCGGGCCACAGCCGACCCCTAACGAATGGGGCACGGGCGTCCACTCGGATCACCCATTCGCAGCTCACTGGAGACACCATGTTCGTCGCCCATCGAGGGCAACATGGCGCTTTCCCCCCTCCTCCTTGCGGAAAGGCGACACAGGGGCGTATGTAAAAAAGTCGGGTCTGTCCTTGATCGTCCTCTCGCTCTGTGCGGAGGCTCGGGGGCTGCTCTCACAAACTCGGCTCCGGCCAAACCGTTGACAGCGTCAACGTACCAGCCCGAGAACTTGGGACTCGACGGTACACCCGGGCTGCGGCCAGCTCGCATGAGGGAACGACCAGACCAGCCGAGCCATCGCTCGAGGCATTAAGACCTCGAAGGAGTCTAACCACTCCTCCGAGGCCTCGGGGGCTACACCCGGCGGGTGCGCTTGCGCGCCCCCGCCGGAACGAACAGCAACCGAGAAAGGTTGGTCCCCTTGCAAAAAAGTGTGACGAAAGCCTCCAAGCGAGTGTTTACACTCCCTCGGAGGCTCGGGGGCTACTGTCGGGGACCATAATTAGGGGTACCCCCGAGGTTCCTAAATCTCAGCTGGTAACCCCCATCAGCATAAAGTTGCAAAGGCCTGATGGGTGCGATTAGATTGAGGATCGGTCCGTTCGAAGGACGCGATCACGCCTCGCCCAAGCCTAGCCTCGGACAAGGGCAGCCGACCCCGGAGGATCTCCGTCTCGCCCGAGGCCCCCTCAGCGGTTGACGAATTCACAACTCGTCCGAGGCCCTGTCTTCGCCAAGAAGCCGCCCTGACCAAATCGCCGCACCAACCGACCAAATCGCGGGGGTATTTAATGCAAAGGTGACCTGACACCTTATCCTGGCACGCGCCCTGTGGCTGACAGGGCCGAAGTGACCGCCATCACTTCGCCGCTCCACTGACCGGCCTGACAGAAGGACAGCGCCGCCTGCGCCACCCCGACTGTAGCGCCACTTGACAGAGTGAGGCTGACAGGCAGTCAGACCCGGCCGCAGACACCATAGGAAGCTCCGCTCGACCCTAGGGCTCGGACTCGGGCTAAGTCCTAGAAGACGGCGAACTCCGCTTCGCCCGACCCCAGGGCTCGGACTCGGGCTAAGTCCCGGAAGACGGCGAACTCCGCTCCGCCCGACCCCAGGGCTCGGACTCGGGCTAAGTCCCGGAAGACGGCGAACTCCGCTCTGCCCGACCCCAGGGCTCGGACTCGGGCTAAGTCCCGGAAGACGGCGAACTCCGCTCCGCCCGACCCCAGGGCTCGGACTCGGGCTAAGTCCTGGAAGACGGCGAACTCCGCTCCGCCCGACCCCAGGGCTCGGACTCGGGCTAAGCCCTAGAAGACGATGAATTCTGCTTCGCCCGACCCCAGGGCTCGGACTCCGCTCCGACCTCAGCCAACGATCTCCGCCTCGCCCGACCCAGGGCTCGGACTCCGCCCTGGCCACTGCCAACCGACTCTGCCTCGCTTGACCCTGGGGGCTCAGACTCGGCCTCGGCCACAAAAGACAGACTCGACTTCAGCCTCGGAGGAGCTTCCACGTCACCCAACCTAGGGCACGGACCGGCCACATCAACAGGAGGCGCCATCATCACCCTACCCCGAGCTGACTCGAGCCACAGGGAACAAGACCGGCGTCCCATCTGGCACACTCCACCAGACAGGCAATGATGGCGCCCCGCATACGCAGTGACGATGGCGACTCTCAGCCCCCTTACGGAAGCAAGGGGACGTCAGCAAGGACTCCACAGCCCCGACAGCTGTCCCTCCGCCAGGCTCCAGCGCTCCTCCGACGGCCACGACATCACGCCAGCAGGGTGCCAGAATCTCTCTGGCTGCCACGACGGCATGTACTTAGGGCACTAGCTCTCCCCCGCTAGACACGTAGCACTCTGCTACACCCCCCATTGTACACCTGTGTCCTCTCCTTACGCCTATAAAAGGAAGGACCAGGGCCCTCTTAGAGAGGGTCGGCCGCGTGGGGACGAGGACGAGACGAAGGCGCTCGCGTGAGGCCGCTCGCTCCCTCTCCCGCATGAACGCTTGTAACCCCCTACTGCAAGCGCACCCGACCTGGGCGCGGGACGAACACGAAGGCCGCAGGATTCCCTACGTCTCTCTCTCTCCCTCTCCGCCTCGCTCTCCCCCCTTCACGCCCGCTCTCGCGCTCGACCCATCTGGGCTGGGGCACGCGGCGACATTCACTTGTCGGCATTAGGGACCCCCGGTCTCGAAACGCCGACAACTATAGACCAATAAAATGACCAAGAAAGGGTTCAAACAAAGAGAGCCAAAGACAATCGAAGTGTGCCCTGGTCTGGCGCACCGGACTGTCCGGTGCACCAGGAAACTCGACGCTGAACTCCTCACCTTCGGGAAAATCAGAGGCGCTCCGCTATAATTCATCGGACCGTCCGGTGAAGCACCGGCCATTGTCCGGTGACACACAGGACTGTCCAGTGTGCCAGCGGAGCAACGGCTAATTCAAGCGCCAACGGTCGACTGCAACGCATTTAATGCGCGCCTGCGAGCGCAGAGGACAGAGCACGCGCAGTTGGCGCACCGGACAGTCTACAGGACCTGTCCGGTGCACCACCGGACAGCCCAAAGGCCCCACCAGTCAGAGCTCCAACGGTCGAACCCTAACGGCCGGGTGACGTGGCTGGCGCACCGGACTGTCCGGTGCGCCATGCGACAGCAGCCTCCACCAAACGGCTAGTTTGGTGGTTGGGGCTATAAATACCCCAACCACCCCACCATTCATTGCATCCAAGTTTTCCACCTTCCAACACATTACAAGAGCTATAACATTCAATACAAGACACACCAAAGAGATCAAATCCTCTCCAAGTCTCTAGTTCAATTCCAATCAATAGTGACTAGTGAGAGAGTGACTTGTGTTCATTTGAGCTCTTGCGCTTGGATTGCTTCTTTTCTTTCTCATTCTCTCTTGTGATCAACTCACTTGTAACCGAGGCAAGAGACACCAATTGTGTGGTGGTCCTTGCGGGGACTTAGTGT
The DNA here is from genome assembly GCA_029449295.1 of Zea luxurians. NCBI lineage: Eukaryota > Viridiplantae > Streptophyta > Magnoliopsida > Poales > Poaceae > Zea > Zea luxurians. Next base: position 16,435,471 of record JAOPSE010000039.1, read on the forward strand.
CCCGTGTGATTGAGAAGAGAAGCTCACTCGGTCTAAGTGGCCATTTGAGAGAGGGAAAGGGTTGAAAGAGACCTGGTCTTTGTGACCACCTCAACGGGGAGTAGGTTTGCAAGAACCGAACCTCGGTAAAACAAATTATTGTGTCTCATTTCTTATTTGCTTGCGATTTGTTTTTCACCCCTCTCTCGGACTCCATTATATTTCTAACGCTAACCCGGCTTGTAGTTGTGATTAACTTTGTAAATTTCAGTTTCGCCCTATTCACCCCCCTTCTAGGCGACTTTCAATTATGATTAATAAGAACATGAATGGGTAAAAGAAGTGATCAAGGGTACAACTTGCCTTCAATGAGCTCCTGCTCAGCAGTCTCTACCAGCTAAACCTCAGGATTCTCTGTAGCTTGCTCGTCTACTCGCATCAACACAATACATACATAGTATAGCAAAACTTAACATCACACCAAATATGTAAATAAAATACATAATAATAATCTAGACCTTAAAATAAGATCATAGGAACTGGAATTATTAATTTTGGAGTTACAGATTTTAAGTTATTAATTTCCAAAGGTTTTATGTGCTTGAAATAGGATTAAATGAGAAATAAATTTTCTTACTGTTTTTATGTCAAAACAGTGGCACTAATGGATAGACAATAATATTATAAAAATTTAGGAACTGGAATGGACCAATTTGAAGTTCATATAAATTTTCTACAAATTAAACAAGTTCTAACATTTATTTATGCATTAAAAATTAATTTCTAATATTAATTTCTGATTTTCAATACTCTCTGGATTGGGCCTCAAATTCTAGAAAGCACAGGGGCTTCCGTGCAATAATTTCTAAGACTATGTGGACTGTTCTTGTGGACCGCGGGTTGGATCGACTGCCGACGCCTCGGATTAGGTCCCAGATCTCACGAATCGGTATGCGAAACGGGCCACCGGATCATTGAAAGACGGCCCAAAATCTCTCATGCCCCAACACCTCTCGGCCGCACACTAGCCGATCATCGGCCGAGATTGCTTTGGCCGAAGCGTTAAGCTGCATCTAATCGCGACCCGTTTATGGATCTAGGGTCGCGCTGGCATCTTCAACCTTGCACTCACTTGCTACGGCAGCGCGCCCAGCCGTCACGGTGGAGCCGCGCCGGCGACTCACCTACCCTCGACCCGGTGCCTCAGACTAACCCAAAGGGAGGTGCACGTGGAACGAAGAACTGCGAGCATGACGGGGGCATAGTCATACCAGAGCTATGTCGCGAGGCACTTGTCCACATCGTGAGGCGGACGGCGACGCTTTCCCAACTCCGATGAGCAATTAGCGGGTGTACAGTTAACGATCCCGCACACCAGCGCCACAGACGGCTTCCCGATGGTTTGCACAAGTTCCCGACCCACTCGTAGTGCTATCCGGATGGCCAGAAGGGATCCACCGACAGCGGCAGATCGAGCCCGCGGTGGCACAGAATTCTTCTTCTCTTTCTCTCTCGGCTTTACGATGCGGCTACGGTTTCCAGGCTATGAATCGGTGCGGTCGGGTCCAGGGCGCTAATATACAGCGAGGGCGATAGCCGAGGGGCGGTCAGCGAGTCAGCTAGCTCCGGAGGTCTCGCGGTGGTCGTTGCGCGCGCACGATTCCAGTGGAGGGGAACGACCCGACTGACCGGACCCGCCCGCTAGTGGGTGGAGGGGCGCTGTCAATATGTCCCCATCCGCTAGCGGGTTTGCGATACAAGCGCGGTGGCGAGCGGATTTTTCCCTTGGGCCGAGCGCGCGTGAAAGGTGATGTGGGCCGAAAGTGTGATTCCAGGCCCGCCTGGATGGTCTTCTCTCTCTTTTTTTTCATTTTATATTTTCCTTTTCTCTCTTCCCAAATTAAAGTTTAATTTCCAATTTAAATTCCAATCTTGTGTTGAATTTGTCCCTAATTTAATGTACCACTGAATGCACTAATTAAGTAAGTATTTATTCTTATTTTCATTTCGTTTTATGTAGTGTCTTCTTGTTTCTTTCTCATTTCTAACTTATTATTCTATTGCTCTAAATTGCATTTCTTTGGTTAAATCCTAACTTAGACATTGGCACATTTTATTAATCTTGCCAGTATTTAATGCACAAACAAGCAAAACTTTAACATGATGCAGTGGTTTATTTGTGTCTTATTAGGAATTTACTCATTTTTAAACATGAGTAGTCACATGTGATAATAATTAGAGATACACACATATAGAGAAAATGCTTCTTTTTTTCTTTTTATATTATTTCTTACAAAATACAAGTTGGGTATTACAATATAGTCTCTTAAGCTGTGTTTTCAGAAACTAGCTTTTAGAAAGAAAAAAACTAGAGGAAGGTGTTTGGATCCATCTAGTTTCTTAAAAACTTGTTTTAATCGGGGGAGAACAACTTCTTATTTATTAAGAAACTGAGAAACTAGTTTCTAGCAACTAAATAAAAAACTAATCTGTTTGTGACCTTTCAGCTTCTAAGAAACTAGGTGGATCCAAACATAGCCTTAATTGTCTTTTATACTACCTTCATCTTAAATTATAATTCATTTGACTTTTTATAATACGTTTGACCGACTTGTCCTATTCATTTTTTTGCGAAAGAATGGAAATTTCAAAGCTATATTTAAAGTATATTATATGCTAAATAATATCACAATAAATTAATAATAATTATGATTTTTTTAATATAACAAGCTGATCAAATTTAAGGTAAAAATGTTAAACATATTATAAATTATTATAAATTGGAATGGCCCGAAATTAGACGACGAACGCTTCACTATATGGCCCTCCAAAATAAGCCCGGCCAGCCTGCAAAAAGGAAAAACTTAAGGGTTGCTACTACTGGGCCTCCAGTAAGGACTTCACATTAAGGCTCAATTATCACGGGCTTTTCGGCGCCGCCAGGCCGCCGTTATCAAAGTCTGGTGTGTACTGTATTTATTCTACCTCTTTCCAATGTCCCATTTTACTTGTGAATCACTAGTGTCGCAAATCCCAATCTCCCCAGCTTGCGCCTAAACCCTAGCTTGCCTATCAATGGCGCCGAAGAAGCGCAAGGCCGATCCCGCCGAGTCCCCCGCCGCCGTGGAGGCAGCCACCACCAACCACCGCCACGAGCCGGCGTCCTCGGAGCCCAAGCCACGCGGCACCATCTACTTCCCCATCACCGACGACCCGCCCGAACCCAACGCCGCCGAAGAGGACGAGGACGAGGGCGCCGGCGACGACGAGGACGACGCGGAGGACATTGTCAAGCTGCTTGAGCCGCTGTCGCGGGAGCAGCTCGTTGCGCTGCTCCGCACGGCGGCGGAGGCGAGCCCCGCCACGATGGCGGCCGTGCGCCGCGCCGTTGAGGCCGACCCTGCCAGCAGGAAGCTCTTCGTCCACGGCCTCGGATGGGGTGCCGGCGCCGAGGACCTCCGCTCCGCCTTCTCACGCTTCGGCGAGCTCGAGGACTGCCGCGTCATCTCTGACAAGCAATCTGGTAGATCCAAGGGCTACGGGTTCGTCCTCTTCCGCTCCCGCCGCTCTGCGCTCCGCGCCCTCAACCGCCCTCAGCTCCAAATCGGTGGTCGTCTTGCTTTCTGTCACCTCGCCGCCTCAGGCCCTGCACCCCCAGTTTCTCAGTCTCAGAACCCTATCTCCAACGCCAACCCCAATGCTAACTCTAACTCCACGAGCAACGCTTCTGGATCCTCATCATCACAAACTGACAATATACAGCGCAAGATATTTGTTGGTAATGTGCATGCTGATGTGGACGTGGACCGCCTATATGAGTATTTTGCACAATTTGGTGAGATTGAAGAGGGCCCGTTGGGCTTTGACAAGAACACTGGCAGACCAAAGGGATTTGCATTATTTGTTTACAAGTCTGTTGAGAGTGCTCGCCGTGCTTTGGAGGAGCCAATAAAGAATTTTGATGGAAAGACGCTCAATGTGCAGAAAGCCATAGATGGGAGGACCAAGGGCTCATCTGGAATGAATACAAATACTAACTCCAATCCCACTACTGCATCTGTGGTCGCCGCCCAGATGACTGCTCCTTCCAGCGTTGCCATCAGCCCATATGATACATCAGCATATAGTGCTACTGTGGTTCCTGACATGAGTTTTGCACAGCAAGCTGCTATGCTGGGATTAGGTGCACAGCAACAGGCATTCACTCAACCCAATGCAATGCTTGCCATGATAGCAGCAATGCAGAACCCAGCTGCGCTAGGGATGACTCCAGCCATGCTTGCTGCTATGAACCCAGCCTTCGCCGCTGCTGCATTGGGTGCAGGGGGGCAGCAGGCACACACAGTTGGTCTTACAGGTTTTGGAGCTCAGGGTTTTGGGACACCGGCATTTGGAGCAGGTGCAGCTTTCCCAAATGCAGCAGGTGTTCAAGCAGCAGCAGTTGCATATCAAGGAAGTGGAGCTCCTCCTGGCTTTCAAGGGCCACCTGGGTTTCAGGCTGGCCAGGCAACTACCCAGACAAGCACTGCAGCGGCAGCGGCTGCCGCAGCTGCCACTGCTGCTGGTTATCAGGCTGGGGCATCTGGGCAGGGCCAGGTGCCTGGTTCTCAGGTCGGAGGCACTGGTTTTCAGGGTGGATATTGACAGAACTAGGTATATCAACTCTCAACATTGTTTTATGAACCACCTTTGGTACTATTGCTTCACTCCCTTCATTCTCTATGCATTCTTTGTGATTTGTTGATCTTGTTCTTGCAGCCATCTGACTATTTTCCTTGTATCTTAGTTTGGCATCTGTGGTCCGTGGTTCGTTCATGTGGTTTTGCATTCGGATGGCTTTTGAGTCTATATTGGTGCCAAAATGTAGCGAAAGGCTTCCTGCTGTTGAATTTTACAACTGGATTTGAACCAGATGCCTTTGTAGCAGTATTTGAAGGAGGAACTTTCTTGAAGGATCATATCGTTTTATTGCCTAATATGTAGTTTTGCTATTGCGGCTTCATTATGTACTTTGTGGATGTGTACTGGGTTTCATGTATCAAAATATCTGTATTTTGACTAGTTGGCTGTTACCTGGTCTTATCAACCGTGTTAAATGGTTTTGTGGGCACAATTGAAGACATTTTAACTGCAGTTCCTGGGCTGTTTGGAGCTATGGGGTATTTATGGCTTTTGCCTTAAACCTGGAAATTTCTTCTCTGAGGATGGTTTCGACGACCACTACATTTAAGATCTTGAATGTGTTGCAGCTTTGTTGCACTTCTAAGTTTATTTTTAAAATTTCCCAGTGTTTAACAGTAGCCACGCAAAATAGCTTGAATGTTAGGTGGTTTATATAATCCCATAAGGGCTAGTTTGGAAACACAAATCCCCTTGGGGATTGAGAGGGAAATTAGTTCATTTCCACCTCAATTCCCAAGGGGATTTGAGTATCCAAACTAGCCCTAAAAGAGATGATTTGACCTGACGGATGGTTTTCATATGGTATCTCTGGGAATTTAGTGTTCATTCTTTGAAAATATTTTGGAGCTCTTTCTTTTGCCTTACTGTGACAATGGTCATGTCTTGACACTTCATAACTGTATTACTGATTACTTTAGTGTCTCCATTTTCTCAACTACCCCACTTTATGTTGATTTTTTTCATGGATTGCCTATGTGAGGATGTACTGTTCATATATGCACAATAAGAATTTCAAAAGAAGACTGTTCTTGCTATGTTCTTATTAGACCCAATAGGCACTAAGTGTTAGATCAGTAGATGTTTTTTTACTGCTGGTAGAATACTAGGCTGCTGACCCTTGGAGTGTTAAATTGTCATGTGAACCATGAATAGGCCAAGATGAAACTGTCAAGTGGATGAATATCAATAAATTTAATCCTTGTGCATGCAACCATGATGTCTTTTTCTTTTCACGACATGAAAGTACTATTGTGAAATCATTGTGTTTATTTCATCAACAGAATTAGTATTGCTACTGATGATCTTACATCACTCGCTTGCCATTCTGTCTTGGTCTGTTGTGCAATGCATGTCTCTGGATATTATAGATACTGCTGCCTGCTATATTTGAAGTAATACATTTGACACTTGGCACTTCCTAACTAACCAAACATCACTTGCCAAATCACAATTTATAAAACACAGTACCAGTTCCACCCACTAGAGTTGAAAGCACACTTGGAGGTAATTAGTGCGCAGAGGCGGCATCTGGTCAGCAGTGGCAGGGGAGTCCCGAGCCCTGGGTTCCTTCTGCCTTCTAATGTGCTGGATGGCCCATGCCAGACTAGGCTACCTTCTGTTTCACATTTCTGTTATTTAATTTTCTTATTACGTTCAAGGACTAATGATACCCTCTCTTTCAGACCCTTTGCTATCACAGCCCTCCTCTTCCCTTCCCCAATCTAGACAAATGCCTTGCCATGATGCAAATTGCATTTGCTGACAATTCTTTATTTGGTTCAGTGCTTAAAAATATCCAGCATAAACTTGGTGTTCACTTAATCGCTTTCAATTGCATAGGTTGAACATTAACCCTGAAACAGAGATAGATTATTCTGTTAGTGTATACTCCTTGTTCCAAAAGGTGTCATTCCCCTGCCACCTAGGCACGCTTATGTGCTATGTGTTGGGGTACCGTGGAGCCTAGGGGGGTAGGTGTTATCTAGGTGGCTCCTGTCGGCCACGGTGGTTGGACATGCTATCCCTGGTGCCCTTATGTGCAGATCCGGATGCTGAGCGGCATGGTAGAAGGTGGGAACAGTGGGTGGCGGCAGGGGAGGAGGCATGTATTGTGGGTGCCAGGGAGATGTGGACGTCGAGCAGCAAAGGCACGGACTATGGGCGGTGATGGAGATGGGAAATGCAGCTGCAATGCAGTGGATATGGTAGGCATGGTTGAGAGGAGGCTGGCACCGGCAGAGGCAGAGACAGTCAGACGGAAGGGATGAGGCTGTCCGCGACGGAGAAGGAAGAGACAGTAGCGTGGCAGTGGAGAAGGGACGAAGAGTTGCGCGGTGATGGAGTTCTGCGAACTGGTGCGTGTGGCTGGGAGGAGAGATGGATGGATAAGGTGGGCTCTGTTTTGATGGTCCTTTCTGTCCAGCTAGGTTCATACATCTCTAGTTTCTTCTCTTTTTCTATGGTAATATATTATGTGTAAAACGCCTAGGCGCGCCTGGCTTACTTATGGAGTGTTTGGTTTGAGGAATGAGCTAGTCCATCATCTTCACACTCAATTTTTTTTTGTTTGGTTTGTGGAATGGAATGAGTTGATCCATTACCACCTCATTCCTTATAGTTAGTTAGTTAGTGCTAATGTGAGGAATGGGGTCATCCCACCAAATATGAGGAATGGATCCATTGATGCACCACCTCATTTTGGATGGAGTGATTCCTCAAACCAAATACTCCCTTAGGCTCTAGGCAGAGGGTCAGTGCCTAGTTAGGGCCTTAATACAACCTTGTGTATACTAGTAGTGCAATAGTGCCAAGTTGACCAACTTTAGTTAAAAAAAATATAATCAACAAATTTCTGACTATTAGTTTACAGAAAGTAGAACCATAACCTGCCAAAATTTTGCAGGTGGTAGACCATTCTAATTTTCAATTATCTTCTGTAGGGAACTGTCAAATCAGTTGATAGCCAACAGTTCTAAATGGTTATTGACTATTGACAGTTTCTGGGATTTCATAATCCATATTTCCCTCACAGAACAATTGACCTTTTTTTGTCACTTCTAGTTTTTTCCCGAACTTCAACAAAAGCACCTTGCTGAACAATTGTTCTTTTTTTGGGGGTCACTTCTAGTTTTTGCCTTGCTGTCAACAGAGCTACTTGTTTTGATAGTTACACTCTTGTGATCGAATGACAATATTTCTTTATAGCTAATTATTGCCATGATTATGCTTTCTGTGCTTGATTGTCTCCCTAACAGTTGTTGATATGTTATGTTGCTATTCTTGTGTTTCCATATACTTAAGGGCTTGTTCGGTTCGCTCTCGATCCATATGGATTGAGTGAGATTGGGTGGGTTTAAATCTCAAGCAAGTCAAACTTCTTAATTTTTTCTAATCCCATACAATCCATGTGTAATGGGAATAACCGAACAAGGCTTAAATGTGTTTGCATCCTTATTATGATATCTCTTAAGCCTCTGTTGAGCACCCGACCATTGCTCTCAATTTCTTATACATCATCCTATTTTGATTGAGCTTATTTCGAGTTATGTTTGACCTGATACTCCAGGTTCATTTGGTTTAGAATTTTCATCAGCGCAGTCTTAATTAATGACTCTGAGCCAAAAAAAAATCTTAATATACTTGGTCTGATTTTTAGATTCTCCAGACAGAATTATAAAAATAAAAATTAATTATAATGGATCTCTATGAGCTCATTTGCGTAATGATGACCACATCCAGCCAATGTTATACACTTTCCGGACTGATGTTGCAATAAATTTTTTCCCCTGTTTACAATCATGGATTCATAATTGGGGCTCGTAATATCTGTCACTTATTATGTGCATTTCAGAAATATTCTGAATCGGAATCTAGTGGACTTGCTTTGCGTTGCATGAACTATTTATGGGTATGGGCACGGTTTGGCCTGGTTCCCTGCGGGGCCATTGGCTTATTGTGCTACAAGGAGAGCAGAGCTATAATACTATTTATCCAGCACAGTCGGTGCCTCACAAACCGGAAAGGTATGAGCTTTTCTTTTATTACCCCCTGTTACGAATGATTCGGACTCGAAGGTTCATGAATTGCTGTTGAAGCTGTTTAGCCCCATCAGATGATGAGAACAAAGGAATCGCATTCCCGATTTGCTGTCGCCCCCGCTAATCTTCCCCAGCTTTTCTTTGCACAAGCATCCTGCCTGCAAGTAGCCTGATGCTCGTGCTGAAGCTTTGTTGAAGCCAACCGTATCTTTTGACCTTTCTATCTCCCTCTTTCTCTATTGCTCGCTGCCGTTTTGGGCCCCATTTCCCTTGCCGTTTTGATTGGTTTTTTTTTCTAGTATGTTTTATCATCAGGACCTAGCAACGAACGTTGGTTCCTGCCGACACGATGAGTGTTACACATAACTGTAGGTGCTATGCTGAGGCGTCCTTTACCAGGCATTTCCTCCGTTGTTTGGTGCCTGGACTCTACACGCTGACGTTAGTTTTGTCGCCGCACGGGGCATCTGGGGATTTTGCGGTGCCGGGTGTTCTGAGGGGGAAACATGTGGGTTTGCACACAGAATTTCACGCTGTGAACCAGAGAACTCTTCTCTGCCGATGTCAACTCCCAACTCCAACGGCTGCTGTACTCCGTGATCTGTTCCCACCTACTCCTCGCGGTGGTATTTAATGCGTGTCCGTCGGTCCGTCCTCTGCGCAGAGGATTTGAGTATCGTCATCTCTGAGACGCTAATGACGTGTTAGCGACGTGCGTTTGGCTGTAGAGCGGTGACGACGGATTGCTCTTTGTGAAACTGACTTGTGTTTACTTTTCTTTTTGTGTGTGTGAAAAAAAACTGAGTCCTATTTGTTGCCAAAGGCGCCTTGTGGTTGGAGGCGAGAACGCCACAGGGAAGGGAAAAAAAACAGCAGCGCACAACCACGCGGACCGATTAATTAATCCCATCCGTCTGTTTCGTCTCCATTAACCAGATCAGTTTTTTTTCCTCTTTCAACCACCGTTGAAGTACACAGTCCACATAATCTCACCTCAAACCCGGGGCAAGAAGCGATTTACGCATATGCCCCCTCCAGCCATCAGTAGCCACGGGCTATCCTGCGCCCACCACCTGCCCTCCTGCCTTCGTCCTGCCCGGCGCCTCTGCCCTCCTCCGGGCTCCACAGAGTGAAAAAGTCTCCTCTTTTCCTCTTCCTCTCCCGTTGCCAGGCATGGGGTTGGCCTAGTTGTGCCCGTTGAGCACTAGCAGCCTCCTTGAAACCTCCAGATCTGTGCCTCCAAGGCCCCCCCGTTCCTCGGCAACAAGGTAACCTCCCTGTCCCTGCTCCCTTTCCTGACTGCTGGTGATGAGGATGATGATCCTATCCGGTGCTTCCTCTGTGAACGCCTAGTCCTGTCGTTTCAATCAGCTGTTTCCTGTTAGTTTTTCCTCACCTGCAGTGTCTGTACCTTTTTCATATGCATGTTTATGGGATAATAATGTTTCCCTTGCAGCAGAACAGATACTTGACCGAACATTGCAGGTTCTCTCCTCACGAGAGAGGAGATGAAAAAGTAGTAGCGCCCTCTTGTTCATCCCATATTTTTTGTTTGTTTGTTTGTTTGTTTGTTTTTCACCCCAAGTTCCCAAGAGCTTTTCTTTGCCTGACAGTTGTACTTGCACCCCTGCGGAGCAAATCTAAGATTGGGTTTTTTGCTAAAATTAGGTAGGGGGGCACAGAAATCTCACTATGCCTGCCTGCCTGCCTGCTTTGGCCGGCCTTGGGAAAGTGCCAGTTTTTAAGTTTTCCTCAACGGTATGCTGCAGTCCCATCTGACGGACCTTGTTCCCTGTGCCCGCCCACGTGGCCTCCTCTGCAGCCGTCCAGATGGACACCGCCGCGCCCCTGCAACTGAAAGCCTGCGCCGGCGACGCCACGGAGAAGCTGCTGCTCGCCGTCGCAGCCGAGGTAAACATCCGTAAAAAAAAATTCACCGCCAAGCCCCCCTCCCTCCCTCCCTCCCTCCCTGTTCATTCATTTTGTCGTTCTAGTCGGTTCTCTGATTCGGCTGCTGCTGTATATTGGCTTTATTTATTTATTTATTTATTTATTTATCCTACTGTCGCAAAGGCCTACCTGCATGCTTGCTTTGGGCCGTTGAGTGGGTGAGATATTGTTCTTTGTTTTGGACTCTTTTCGGATGCGGATTTGTGTTGGCGGGTTTAGGGTGTGGTTTTTCCAGCCGGGGTCCGGGATTTGAGTTCCGTGGGGTGGTGCTGAGTGGGGGCCCACAGGATACAAACGCCCCCCTTGTTGGTTGCTATTTACAACCCTACCCCCGCTCCGCGCCCCCGAATATTCGCTTCTCATGACACCGAAAGATTCCTACTTGATCTCCAGATATTTTCCCCCGCCTCGTCAACAGCCTGTGGGGTTTTTCTTTTTCTTTTTCTTTTCACTTCCATCTAGAAAAACCGGCGAGAAGCTGCTGTCCCGTTTCAGTGGCTTAACTTCTAAGCAAGATCTCCAGGCATTTCAAATTGTTTTCTGCCCACAGTTTTGTAGGAATACTTCCGTAAGAGCAACTCCAGACTCTAAATCAATAATTTAGATAGCTAAAGTAAAAACTCCTCTTCAACAGCTATCTAAATAATTTCGTTTTCTATATTATTTGAGGACTTGCTAAATCTAGGATTTAGGTTGTACCTCCGTACTTTTTTTATTTATCGTGGTTTAGTTTAAAAATAAACTAGCTGATGACAAATATTTAAAAACGGAGGGAGGTAGTAGAATTATATATAGCTATTGGAGTTGCTCTGATGACTAGAAAAAAGGCCTTTATTTCTTAAACGCCAAGCCTGTCCGCCGTCCTCGTGTTTGCCGCTTGCATTTCACTGCGAGTTGCGACTGCCAAGTTGGTCCACAGTTACTTAACAGTGCGGTCCGTATTTATTTTTGCTCAGCAGGGTCCCTGGCTATCGAGAGAACTCGACGAGTTCATCTCCTCCATCGTTTGTGAGAGTTTCGGTTGGGCCAGATTGTCATACTCAGCGTCCTGCCTCGGTCTAAGGCCCAGGATGTACTGAAAGCCAGCTCTTGCCCGCATCTATACGGCCCCCATTTTCAGCTTGCTCCTCCAGAACCGGTGCATGAACAGTTGCATCAGATTCTAAGTCGTTGCTTCCTTTCCCTTCTTTCTTAGATCTAGCTAGCCACCGTGTCGACTGGTGGATGATACAGTATCTCCACATGCTGGTTGTTGAGTGTTGACCGTACCTCGCCAGATCTGCAGCAAACTATCCTATCCTAGCTCCTCACATCCGCACAAAACAACACCTTTTAGCAAAAAAAGATTTTTTTTTTGAAAGAGTGCGGTAGTGCATTATAGTCATCTTTCATGTTTCCAGCGTCCTTACTTACCAGGCTTTGCCGTTTAGCATTTAGAACCCCGCCCTGTTAGAATGGAACCTGGCCAAGCATTCAGTTCTTGTGCCAACAAGACTACAGCAGAATGTCTTGGAGAGTATAGTTGAACATCGGGGAATGAGTTAATGTTCTTGCTGCTTGACATATCTAGTTTATCATGGTAGCCTACTACTCTGCTGCTTGTGTTCTGACTAATTTTTATGCTATGTGAATTTCTGTTTACTCAGTGTTTAACTTTGTTCTGAATGAATGTTGACATCTGAATATTGATCATTGTACAGGGTCCTATCTGTGGTGTGCCAGACTTCAAGATGAGGGGAAAGAAGAGTGATGAGCTCGAACCTGTCGATGCTGGCGATGAAGATGATGATGGTGGTGACGATGGGGACGAGGATGGTGACTTTGGGGAGGAGGGTGAAGAGGACGTCTCAGAAGGGGAGGGATATGACAACCCAAAGGGCAATGAGACCAAGAAGCAAAGAGGTGATCCTGAGGAAAATGGTGAGGAAGATGAGGAAGAACCAGAAGATCAGGAGGGTGGCGGTGACGACGATGATGACGACGATGATGACGATGAGAACGGGGATGATGAGGACGATGATAATGGGGATGACGATGAGGAGGGTGTAGATGAAGAAGACGATGACCAGGACGAGGATGAGGAGGAAGATGACGATGAAGACTCGCTCCAGCCCCCAAAGAAGAGGAAGAAGTGAAGATCTTCGCTGCGGCTTTAGTTACCGTGCGCTGAGTTCTGCCTGGCTTTTCGTCATATCCTCGCATTTCAACTTTCCCTTAGAGAGTTAAGAAGGATCCACACGTTCAGCAGCACGTGTGGGCTTGTAGGAGCTTTATGATTTGAGGCAATTAGGGACAGCTCTTATGTCATTGTTGCTTGCTTCTGTGGAGTCGAACAGATGTTTCGCTAACATAATTCGACTTGAGTGATGAAAGCCTCCAGATTGAATATGCCTTCTCTTTTATCTCGTATGGAATCATTGATGCAGCCCTGGTTGATAGCGTTCCTTCAATAAATGAATTATATTGGCATCATGACAGCTTCATGTGAATTGCACGTTTATACTGTACGTTCAAATCTCAACTAATGTATGACTGATCGGAACAAATATTATTGCATTATTTGAAGCATTTTGTAATAGAATGGTTATGATGGTCGATGTGAACTTCGCCTATGGTGCCTCGATATTGCAGGTCTCTTAGGGCCTGTCGATATTGCAGGTCTCTTAGGGCCTGTTTGGAAGTACCGTTTTTTACGAAAGTGGTTTGTAAAAACTGAGGTGGTTCTAAACATAATAGTTTATGTCTCAATTTAGATTTTTAGTTCCTTAAAAACTAAGAAGCTAGCTTCTTCTAGATAAAGCCAATTTTTAAACTGAGGTGGTTTCAAACACCATTAGGACTGGTTTGGTGGACAGAAAATTAGAGATGATCCGTGGGAAGGGGATTCTTTTTCTATGGATTCCCTCTATTTTTCTGTCCACCAAACCAACACTTGGGCTTGTTTGGTTAGAGCTGGAACGAGTGGGATTGGAGGGGATTTAATCTCTCCAATCCCCATCAATCCACCTCAAACTGAACAAGCCCTAATAAGTTTCTAGAAAATGAAGATAGAAATTGAATTCTTAAAAACTAGGTTGCTTATAGACATGGCCTTAGTTTTTGTAAAGAAAGACTTAGGGCATGTTTGGAAGAGCTCAGTTTTTAAGAAATTGGTTTATAAAAAACTGGCTTGGTTTCAAACATGCCAATTTATGCCCCATTTTATAGAAATTGGATTCCTAGCTTTTAAAAACCAAGAAGCTACTAGTCTCTCCTAGCTAAAACTAGTTTATGAAAATTGAGGTTGGTTCCAAACATCATTAACTAGTTTTTTTCATAAACAATTTCTATAAACTGGGGATAGAAATTGAATTATTAAAAACTAGACCGCTTACAAACAAGGCCTTAATGAACATATATTAAATCTAGCTATTCTAATGGAGACAACATCTTTTTTTTTATTTATTCTTATGATTTTTGTTGGATTTTAACTCTAGACCATCGTGACTTGGTTGTTGTTGTATGACAATCGATATGATCCATCACTTGGATTGTCTGTTACAGCCTTTATATCTACTTCTTATTTTAAACTTCACTTTATATATCTATATACACACTATGTTGAGTGCGACCTTATGGAGCCACTAGCCCACTACACACTAGAACAAGACAAGTGCATATATACTTTGGGGAAAATGGGATGATAGAACTGAAAAACGCTTGAGCTTTTCATCAGATCAGGTCCTCTGGCATGAAGGTCTCCAACAAGCGGCCTAAGTTGTGTCGTTCATGTTTCTGTTAGGACTAATCGTTGTCTAGGACGTGTCGGGTTAATCCTCTCACAGGCGATCAACCTCCACCAAACATAACAAGACATTAGGATGCACAACCGTGTAAGCACAACTTGCGTCGTGTGTTACTCCTGGTGGGTGCTTAGCTACATCTTTGTTTCCCGTCTTCTCTATGACTATGACGCTATTTATTTCGGCATCCAGCCACCAAACGTTTTGGTTATGAGCTCGCTTATGTGAGAATCGTTTATACGAAAATCACTTAAATTATTATGAATGTAGAATTCATCGAGTCGTCACGACCGAAGAAATTCACTGCTTCCTAAATTATAAACCGTGCCGACCAGTTTATCTTCCTCCACACGCACTGCGATATCCTGATTCTCGTGACAACTAGATTATCCAGTAATTCAGATTCTTTGAACAGTTCTGCAGAAAAAGTTGTCCCAATCAGACCTAAGCTTTGCCACCTAAGATAATGTATCACTTGAATCATTAACTCACCTTACCATATTAGTCAACGACATCCGGCTCTAGTGGCTATTCAAGTATTTGAATTCTAAATATCTCTCCTCCCTCACTAGTGAATAGAACAACACATGCCTTCACCTTTCATGTCATCTAGGGCTGGAAACGAGTCGTATAGCTGTGAGCCGAGCCAGACTCGGCTCGGTCACGTTGTGAGCCTGACTGGGAGGCTCAGCTCGGTAACGGCTCGCGAGCCAGCTCGAGCTAGCTCACGAGCCTCACACTAAATCACGTTTAGAGTATAAATTATATATATTTTATTATATATAAGATAAAAAATTATGTAATATATTTTTAGACTACAATATAAGTGTATCATGTATCAAGTTCAAGAAATTCAATAAAATAGTTCAAAACATAATAATAATATGGTATAATAATATACTTGACGTTGTTAGCTCAGCTCACGAGCTGGACCGAGCCGGCTCAGCTCGGCTCGGACTCGTTTTGGCTCGCGAGCCGGCTCAAGCCGAGCCGAGCCTCACCGAGCCCGAGCCAAATCATCACCCGTCGTAGTTAAGGATAGATACAAGCCCTAGGTCAAGGATGGATTACAAGCCCAAGGCGACCTAGCCCATGGCCTAGGCCTTATGAACCATATATCTTTGAAAGAGCATAAAATGAGTTTTTTTGTACTACAGAGAAAAAGCTATAAATCCTAGCTTCACTGGCTTTGCCCCTCCAATTTTTGCAAGAAAGCCTCCACTGAACTAAATTTTACTTAGGTCCCGTTTGTTTCCCTTGATTTTAAGAAATTGGAATCTTACTAATGGAGTAGGTTATTTTTTTAGAATTCTACAACTTTTCAAAGTTTTTATATAAGTCTATCTCAAATTAATGTGGTGAGAGATGAAAATTAATTCTATAAATTTACATGCTACTTTTCTAACGTACAACTTATAACACACTTTTCTACTTGTTTCTCTATAACATAAGTTTAGTATATAACTATATCTCTCATATGATTTAAGACAATATACAAATTACATACTCCATCCGTTTCGTTTTAGTTGTCGCTGGATAGTGCAAAATTAAACTATCCAACGACAACTAAAAAGAAACAGAGGAAGTATATAAGTATATTAACTTAATTAGTTTATGTCTAAATTATGATTATTATAATAAAATTCAATTCCAACAAAACAAACTGGGCCTTAGATATTTCCTCTGTCATGAAGGGGTACCACACGCCGTGAATGTGTTTTATAAAATAAGAATAAACCATTTATACCAAACAATTTATGAAAATGACTTTAACTCCAAAAAATGTTTTTAGAAAAAGATAGAGACAATCATTTTTGGACAAGCTAACCCAACTGTTGACACCTTTTTGGAGGCGCCAATTACTCAAGAGAACCAGCGGCGGTGCTCTCTGCACAGGGGCGGACGGTCCGCGCGCGGGGGTCGAACGGTCCGCGGCCTGGTGCGAGGCGGCGGTGCTCTCTGGTCAGGCGCGGACGGTCCGCGGCACAGGGCCGGACGGTCCGCGACCTGGTGCAGGAGCCCGGGTTCCCTGCCTAACGGCCGGACGATCCGTGCCCTAGGGCCGGACGGTCCGCGCGTGTGCAGGGGCGGCGGAAGATCGCCGGCAGCGCCTGGATCTCGCTCCCGGGAGGGACCCCGTCGGGGAGGAGAGATCCTAGGAGTTGTCTAGGCTCGGGCAGGCCGACCTAGACTCCTCTAATCGACGTAGAGTCGAGGAGAGGCGGAGAATTTGGGGGATCGAGAGGCTAAACCTAAACTAGACTAGAACTACTCCTAGGATAAAATGCGAAATAGAAGTTGTATTGATTCAATTGTTGATTACAAATCGGCCGTAGACCTCTCTATTTATAGAGGAGGAGGGCTGGACCCTTTACACAACTGATTCCGAACTAATTCCGCGAATATAGCTAACAACCGTAGCACAAAACTCGAAACCCTAATCTGTTCTGCGCACGCGCGGACCGTCCGGCCTCAGGGCTGGACCGTCCGCTGGCTCATTATGGCGCTCAACATATGCCCCCCTGCCTTTTGGTGGAGCTGAGCAAACCAAAAGCAACTAACTCGATGTGATCACATCGGTTCTCTTAGGCATCTTGCCACATACTAGGATGGTAATGTTTGAGGAAACGCCCATTCAAAGCCTTAGGCAAATCCTTGCCTTGTAATGTTTGTAGTAAATAGGCGTTGCTAGACATCACCTGTTTTACTTTATAAGGACCCTCCCAGCTTGGCGACCATTTCCCGAACTTCCGGTCTTTATTCCTTAGAGGCAGAATAGTCTTCCACACCAGGTCCCATACTTGAAATGATTTTGCTTTGACCTTCTTGTTGTAGGCCCTGGCTACCATGATCTTGTCCTTTTCTATTGCTCCCAAAGCTATCATCCTCTTATCGGTCACCTCATCAATATTATCCATCATTGAATTATAATAATCAGTAGCAGTTAGATCATTTTGTCTGGCGAACCTGACAGCATTTAAACTTATTTCCACAGGCAACACTGCTTCCTGCCCATAGACAAGCTCGAAAGGAGATACTTTAGTAGCCCTATGTTTAGATATTCTATGAGCCCATAAAGCTTCAGACAAAATCTTATGCCAATGTTTAGGATTATCAGATATCTTCTTTTTTATCAAATTAATCAATGTCCTATTACTAGACTCGGCCTGTCCATTGGCTTGAGCATAATATGGAGACGAATTAAGCAGCTTAATTCTGTATAATTCAGCAAATTCACGTACCTCCTTTGACATAAAAGAAGTACCTTGATCTGTAGTTAAGGTCTGGGGAATGCCGAATCTATGAATAATATGCTCAGTTATGAACTCAATTACCTCCTTGTGTGTCATGTTTTTTAGAGCAACGACTTCAGTCCATTTGGTGAAATAGTCAGTGGCAACTAACACAAACCGATGTCCCTTTGATGATGAAAGATGAATTTCTCCAATAAAGTCTAATCCCCATCCTCTGAACGGCCAAGGCTTGATGATAGGATGTAATTCGGCTGCAGGGACCAACTGTAGGTCGCCGAATTTTTGACACACTTGGCAACCCTTGTAGTACTTGAAACAATCAGCTATCATACTAGGCCAATAAAAACTGGACCTTCGCAACAACCACTTCATCTTTGGAGCTGATTGATGAGTACCACAAATTCCTTCATGTACTTCGGCCATGACTAATATAGCATCATCTGGGCCCAAGCACTTAAGCAGGATGTCATTGACTGTTCGGCGGTAAAGTTCATCACTCATCAAAATATACATGAAAGCTGTTCGCCGAATGTTCTTATCCGTCCTGATATTGGGATCTCATAAATAATTAAGTATAGGTGTCCTCCAATCACTTGCATCGGCTTCATTGTCAGCCGAATCAATTAAGAGAACATTTCTGGTAACCCCGGACGGTCCGGCGTCATCACACGGACGGTCCGCGACCTGGGAATTTGGCTCTGCACTGGTCATCAGATTTTCAGTTTTGTGAAATTTCCCTTGTAAGGAAAATGGACCCCGGGCCATTTGGCTAATTGAGTTTTGGTGTTTGATGATTAACACAACCTGTGGACTAATATGTTTGCTAGTGTTTATAATTATAGTTCACAGGGTGCGAAGAGAATTGGACCAAGGCAATGAGGATGCAACACCTCAAAAAAAGACATAAAAAGATGCATAGGAGTCCAATACTCAAGAACAAAAGAAGCCCGAAGAAATCAGCAAAGGAATCCAAGAAACGGGCTGTCAGCCAGCGCCTGGTGGCGCATTGGACATTGATGTCCGGTGTGCACCGGACTGTCCGGTGATGCACCGGACAGTCTGCGCAGAGAGGCCGCAAACAGGCGCTCTCTGGCTGTAGCACCGGACTGTCCGGTGTGCACCGAACTGTCCGGTGTGCCAACGGGCAGACGGCAACGGTCGGATCCAACGGTTGACTGCTACAGGCGCCAACGGTCGACTGACGTGGCATGCACCGGACACTGCACAGTAGATGTCCGGTGGTGCACCCGATGACAGAAAGCTGCTGCTTTCTGTCCAACGGCTAGTTGGGGGTGTGGAGGCTATAAATACCACCCCAACCGGGCATTCTCAAGTGTGGGAGCCCAAGCAACATACCAATACACATAGTGCATATTTCCAAGAGCTCAAACACCCAAGTGCTTAATAGAATCACTCGGTGATTAGCGTAGGTGCTTTGCGAAGTGCTTAGGTTAGTTAGACCGCTTTAGCGCTTGCTCTAGGTGAACTCTAGTTAGTTGAGTGAGTTTTGTAAAACCACACAACCCCTCGGCTCTTGCGTGAGTCGTTGTAATTGTACCGAGTGGGACGAGAGTCTTGCGAGACCGTGACAACCGCGTTTGTGTCACGGCCGCCACCGTGTACCGGAGGGAACGAGGCCCGCGGCGTTTCGGCCGGAAGCTCGATAGTGGAGACGGCGGGGAGCGTCCGAGAGGAGCCGGAAGCGGAGCACCACTTGCGCGTGGAGAAGGCCCGTGGCTCTCTACGGAGTTACTCGACCGTGGTGCTTGGCCCTCGCGTGGGCTTCCCTTTGCGTAGGGGCACCAACGAGGATTAGTCGGGACCTTGCGTGGTTCCGAAAACCTCGGTAAAAATACCGGCGTCATCCACGAGAGTTTGCTTCTCTACTTAGCTCTTTACATTCCGCATTTATATTAAGCATTTAAGTTTCAATCTTGTAGTCATACTTATTTAGTGTAGATTGAAACTTAGCTTTTGCGGTAGAGATAGCAACACTTAGACAAAACCTAGTTTGCTCATTCTAGTTTTGATTATTGGCATAGGTTTTTCTCTAGGGATTTAATTGTGGCCTAGTTTAGTAAAAGTTTTAGAAGTCCTAATTCACCCCCCCCCCCTCTTAGGCGTCACCCGTTTCCTACATCCCTCTCTTTATCCGATAACCTGATGCATCTTGTGCCAAATTGTTAGCTCTATGATTCTCAATTCTAGATATATGTCGAATACTGAATTCGTCAAAAGAATGGATTATGCTCCAACATTTCTCAAGGTAACTATTTAGAGTACCATCAAAACATTGATATTCTTCTAACACTTGTTGGACAACCAGCTGAGAATCACCAAATACCTTCACATGTTTTACTCCCATACCATTTAAAAGTTCTAAACCGAATAGGAGGGCCTCATATTCAACTTGATTATTAGTGCAATAAGTTTTCAATCGGCTAGAGAAGTCAAAGGAGACATTACTTGGTGAAACAAGCACAATGCCAATTCCTTGCCCTTCATTGCAAACCGATCCATCAAAATATAAAGTCCAAGGAGTGATAGTGAGGTATGACATGTCTAGTTCATGAATATCATTAACCCGATGTTCTACAATGAAATCCGCTACGACTTGGCCTTTCATAGATTTCAATGGTTCATAGGCCAAATCATATTCTATGAGTGCATAAGCCCACTTACCAATTCTACCACTCATAATTGGGTTATGCAACATGTATTTGATCACATCGGCTTGACCAGAAACAGTGCAATGACTAGACAGTAAATAACATCTACATTTGGTGCATGCATAAAACAAGCATAAGCATAACTTTTCGATAAAAGTGTACCTTGTTTCAGCATCCACCAACCTTCGGCTTAGATATGTCACCACATGTTCCTTCCCCTCAGTTTCTTGTGTCAGAACAGCCCCAATGACCTTATCCTTAGCTGCAATGTATAATCAGAATGATGCTCCTGCTCGTGGTGCTTTTAATACGGGAGCCGAAGATAAGTATTTTTTGATGAGATCAAATGCTTCTTGCTGTTCTGCCCCCAAGCGAATTCGGCATCATTCTTAAGCCGAAGAATAGGGGTGAACGCATCAATCTTCCCGGCTAGGTTAGAAATAAACCTTCGTAAATAATTCACCTTGTCGAGAAACCTCTGTACCTCGACCTTACATGTCGGAGGTCCCACGTTCCGAATAGACTTGATTCGGTCAGGGTCTATCTCTATACCATGTTCATGTATGACAAATCCTAAAAACTTACCAGCCGACACTCCAAAAGCACATTTACGTGGGTTCATTTTCAAACCATACTGACGCATTTTATCAAAGGCTTTGCGCAAATCAGCTATATGAGAACTAAACTCAGCCGATTTGACTACAATATCATCAATGTAAACTTCCACAGTGTTTCCTAACAATTCATGGAAGATCAAATTCATAGCCCTCTGATAAGTAGCACCAGCATTTTTCAGACCAAATGTCATGACAACCCACTGAAAGGGAAATGTGCCCTTGGGCCATTTCTAAGTATTTTGGTGATTTAGTACCCAACACAAGTGCCTAATTGTAAAATGGTGGACAAAGTACAAATCAAGGATAAAGGTATGTTTCTCAGACTTAGTACATTGTTTTATGGACTAATGTATTGTGTCTAAGTGCTGGAAACAGAAAAAATCGAGTTGGAAAAGAGATGGCTCGAGCAGCCAAAGTCTGCCCAGTCTGGGTACACCGGACTGTCCGGTGTGCACCGGACATGTCCGGTGCGCCAGGCTGGCTCGGCGCGAAGTGGCTGCTCTCGGGAATCAACCGGCGACGTACGGCTAAAATTCACCGGACTGTCCGGTGTGCACCGGACTGTCCGGTGAGCCAACGGTCGGCCGGGCCAACGGTCGGCCGCGCAATCTGCGCGGGACACGCGGCCGAGCCAACGGCTAGAAGACGGCACCGGACTGTCCGGTGTGCACCGGACATGTCCGGTGCGCCAACGGCTCCCAGATCTGCAACGGTCGGCAACGGTCGGCAGCGCTGTTTAAGGAAAGAAATCGGGCACCGGACAGTGTCCGGTGTACACCGGACTGTCCGGTGCACCCGACGACAGAAGGCAAGGATAGCCTTCCAGATTTGCTCTCAATGGCTCCTAGCTGCCTTGGGGCTATAAAAGGGACCCCTAGGCGCATGGAGGAGACATCCAAGCAATCTTAGAGCATTCTTGATCATCCACACTCATTCTTTGCGCATTCGTTTGTGATTCTAAGAGATTCGAGCTCCGTTCTAGTGAGAACTTTGAGATAGTCATTCGAGCTCGATTCTTGACCGTGTGTGTGCGCATTTCGCTGTGGATTTGTGTGTGTTGCTTCCCTCCCTTACTCTGTGCTTCTTTGTGATCATATACTTGTAAGGGCAAGAGACTCCAATTTGTGGAGATTCCTTGCAAACGGGATATTGAAAGGCAAAGCAAAACACCGTGGTATTCAAGTTGGTCTTTGGACCGCTTGAGAGGGGTTGATTGCAACCCTCGTCCGTTGGGACGCCACAACGTGGAGTAGGCAAGCGTTGGTCTTGGCCGAACCACGGGATAAACCACTGTGTCATCTCTGTGTTTGATCTCTTGTGGTATTGTGTTTTGTTGAGACTCCTCTCTAGCCACTTGGTGATTATTGTACTAACACTTAACAAGTTTTTGTGGCTTAAGTTTTAAAGTTTCACAGGATCACCTATTCACCCCCCCTTTAGGTGCTCTCAATTGGTATCAGAGCCGTTCTCTTCACAAAGGGACTAACCACCCGAAGAGATGGATCCTAAGGGGAAGGGTATCATGATCAACGACAAAGAGAAGGAATCCTTCATCAACGAGCCGAAGGACGACAAGCCTACCGACTCCGGCTCGGGTCATAGACGGAAGGAAGGGAAGAAGAAGAAGACAAGGTGCATCAAGGAGATCGTCTACTACGACGACAGCGATGAATCTACTTCTTCCCAAAAGGACGACGACAACGACTACAAAAAGACGGTCAATTCGAACTTTTCATTTGATTATTCTCGTATTCAACATAGTTCGAATTCGCATTTGCTTTCCATTCCTCTTGGCAAACCTCCACACTTCGATGGGGAAGACTACGGATTTTGGAGTCACAAAATGCGTAGTCACTTATTCTCTCTCCATCCAAGCATTTGGGAGATTGTAGAGAATGGAATGAAGTTTGATAGCTCGGATAACTCTATGCTCATAAATGAACAAATCCATAGAAATGCACAAGCTACTACTGTTCTCTTAGCGTCCTTGTGCAGGGAAGAGTACAACAAGGTGAGCGGCTTGGACAATGCCAAGCAAATATGGGACACCCTCAAGATCTCTCACGAGGGGAATGACATCACCATGCTCACCAAAATGGAGTTGGTGGAGGGCGAGCTTGGACGATTCGCCATGATAAGGGGAGAGGAGCCAACCCAAACATACAACCGGCTCAAGACCCTTATCAACAAAATAAGGAGCTACGGAAGCACGCGATGGACGGACCACGATGTCGTCCGCCTAATGCTAAGGTCCTTTACCGTTCTTGATCCTCATCTCGTGAACAATATTCGTGAAAATCCCAGGTACACGATGATGACGCCCGAGGAGGTACTTGGAAAATTTGTAAGCGGGCGGATGATGATCAAGGAGGCAAGATACGTCGACGACGCGTTGAACGGTCCACTCCACGAGCCTCAACCCATTGCTCTAAAGGCAACGAGGAGCAAGGAGTCGCTACCTAGCAAGGTGGCGCAAGTTGAGGCGGCCGGGCTCAATGATGAAGAGATGGCTCTCATCATCAAGAGATTCAAGACGGCGCTAAATGGTCGCAAGGGGCAGCCAAGCAAGACCAAGACAAAGGGGAAGCGCTCATGCTTCAAATGTGGTAAGGTTGGTCATTTTATTGCTAACTGTCCCGAAAATGATAGTGACCAGGAGCAAGGGAAAAATGGGAAGAGAGAGAACAAGAAGGTTTACAAGAAGGCCAAAGGCGAAGCACACCTTGGAAAGGAGTGGGATTCGGATTGCTCTTCGTCCGACTCCGACGACGAAGGACTCGCCGCCACTGCCTTCAACAAATCGGCTCTCTTCCCCAACGAGCATCACACTTGCCTCATGGCAAGGGAAAAGAAGGTAATCACTCGTAATGCTAATACTTATGATTCTTCTAGTGATGATGAATCTAGTGATGAAGAAATAGATTACTCTAGTTTATTCAAAGGATTGGATAGAACTAAAATAGCTAAGATTAATGAATTGATTGATGCCTTGAATGAAAAGGATAGAATCTTAGAGAAACAAGAAGACCTTTTATATGAAGAGCATGATAAATTTGTTAGTGCACAAAATTCACTTGCTCTAGAAGTTAAAAGAAATGGAATGCTTTCTTGTGAACTTTCTACTTGTAATGAAACCATTTCTTCTTTAAAAGGTGAAATTAATGTTTTAACTGCTAAACTAGAAGTAGCAAGTAACTCTTGTGTTGAAAATGTTACAATTTGCACTAGGTGTAAGGATTTTGATGTTAATGCTTGTAGTGAACACCTAGTTTCAATTTCAAAACTTAATGATGAATTGGCTAGTCTTAATGCTCAACTTAAGACTAGCAAGAGTGAAGTTGACAAAATAAAATTTGCAAGGGATGCCTACACGGTTGGTAGACACCCCTCAATTAAGGATGGTCTTGGCTTCAAGAGAGAGGCCAAGAACTTAACAAGCCATAAGGCTCCCATCTTCGTCAAGGAGAAAGGGAAGGCCCCTATGGCTAATAGTGCTAAAAAGAACCATGCCTTCTTGTACCATGATAGGAGACATGCTAGAAATGCTTATAATGATTTTGATTCACATGTTTATGATTCTCATGCCATGTTTGCTTCTAGTTCTTCCTATAAGCATGATAGAGATATGTGTAGGAGAAATGTTGTGCATATGCCTAGGAGAAATTTTGCTCATGTTCCTAGAAAAGTTGTGAACAAACCTTCTACCATTTATTATGCTTGCAATGCTCCCTTTGCTATTTGTAGAAAGGGTAAGAAGGTAATTGCTAGGAAGTTAGGGGCAAGATGCAAGGGAGATAAAACTTGCATTTGGGTCCCTAAGGATATATGTGCTAACCTTGTAGGACCCAACATGAGTTGGGTACCTAAGACCCAAGCCTAAATTTGCCTTGCAGGTTTATGCATCCGGGGGTTCAAGCTGGATTATCGACAGCGGATGCACAAACCATATGACGGGGGAGAAGAAGATGTTCACCTCCTACGTCAAAAATAAGGATTCCCAAGATTCAATTATATTCGGTGATGGGAATCAAGGCAAGGTAAAAGGGTTAGGTAAAATTGCAATTTCTAATGAACACTCAATCTCCATTGTGTTTTTAGTTGAGTCTCTTGGATATAATTTGCTATCTCTTAGTCAATTATGCAATATGGGATATAACTGTTTGTTTACAAATATAGATGTGTCTGTCTTTAGAAGATATGATGGTTCACTAGCCTTTAAGGGTGTACTAGACGGCAAGCTTTACTTAGTTGATTTTGCAAAAGAAGAGGCCGGTCTAGATGCATGCTTAATGGCTAAGACGTGCATGGGCTGGCTGTGGCATCGCCGCTTAGCACATGTGGGGATGAAGAACCTCCACAAGCTTCTAAAGGGAGAACACGTGATAGGTCTAACCAATGTTTATTTCGAAAAAGATAGACCTTGTGCAGCTTGTCAAGCAGGAAAACAAGTGGGAGGAGCACATCACAGCAAGAACGTGATGACCACGTCAAGACCTCTGGAGCTGCTGCATATGGACCTCTTCAGACCCGTCGCCTATCTGAGCATAGGAGGAAGTAAGTATGGTCTAGTTATTGTTGATGACTTTTCCCGCTTCACTTGGGTATTCTTTTTGCAGGATAAGTCTGAAACCCAAGGGACCCTCAAGCGCTTCCTCAGGAGAGCTCAAAATGAGTTTGAGCTCAAGGTGAAGAAGATAAGGAGCGACAACGGGTCCGAGTTCAAGAACCTTCAAGTGGAGGAGTTTCTTGAGGAGGAAGGGATCAAGCACGAGTTCTCCGCTCCCTACACACCTCAGCAAAATGGTGTGGTAGAGAGGAAGAACAGGACGCTCATAGATATGGCGAGGACTATGCTTGGAGAATTCAAGACCCCTGAGTGCTTTTGGTCGGAAGCCGTGAACACGGCTTGCCACGCCATCAACAGGGTCTACCTTCACCGCCTCCTCAAGAAGACGTCGTATGAGCTACTAACCGGTAACAAACCCAATGTATCTTACTTTCGTGTATTTGGGAGCAGGTGCTACATTCTAGTGAAGAAGGGTAGAAATTCTAAATTTGCTCCCAAAGCTGTAGAAGGGTTTTTATTAGGTTATGATTCAAATACAAAGGCGTATAGGGTCTTCAACAAATCATCGGGTTTGGTTGAAGTCTCTAGCGACGTTGTATTTGATGAGACTAATGGCTCTCCAAGAGAGCAAGTTGTTGATTGTGATGATGTAGATGAAGAAGATGTTCTGACAGCCGCTATACGAACCATGGCGATTGGAGAAGTGCGGCCACAGGAACAAGATGAACGAGATCAACCTTCTTCCTCAACAACGGTGTATCCCCCAACTCAAGACGATGAACAGGTTCATCAAAAGGAGGCGTGTGATCAAGGGGGAGCACAAGATGATCACGTGATGGAGGAAGAAGCGCAACCGGCACCTCCAACCCAAGTTCGAGCGGTGATTCAAAGGGATCATCCCGTCGACCAAATTTTGGGTGACATTAGCAAGGGAGTAACTACTCGATCTCGATTAGTTAATTTTTGTGAGCATTACTCCTTTGTCTCTTCTATTGAGCCTTTCAGGGTAGAGGAGGCCTTGCTAGATCCGGACTGGGTATTGGCCATGCAGGAGGAACTCAACAACTTCAAGCGCAATGAAGTTTGGACACTGGTGCCTCGTCCCAAGCAAAGTGTTGTGGGAACCAAGTGGGTGTTCCGCAACAAACAGGACGAGCACGGGGTGGTGACGAGGAACAAGGCTCGACTTGTGGCAAAAGGTTATGCCCAAGTCGCAGGTTTGGACTTTGAGGAGACTTTTGCTCCTGTGGCTAGGCTAGAATCAATTCGTATCTTGCTAGCATATGCCGCTCACCATTCTTTCAGGTTGTACCAAATGGATGTGAAGAGCGCTTTCCTCAACGGGCCGATCAAAGAGGAGGTGTACGTGGAGCAGCCCCCTGGCTTCGAGGATGAACGGTACCCCGACCATGTGTGTAAGCTCTCTAAGGCGCTCTATGGACTTAAGCAAGCCCCAAGAGCATGGTATGAATGCCTTAGAGACTTTTTAATTGCTAATGCTTTCAAGGTTGGGAAAGCCGATCCAACTCTTTTTACTAAGACTTGCAATGGTGATTTGTTTGTGTGCCAAATTTATGTCGATGACATAATATTTGGTTCTACTAACCAAAAGTCTTGTGAAGAGTTTAGCAGGGTAATGACGCAGAAATTCGAGATGTCGATGATGGGCGAGTTGACCTACTTCCTTGGGTTCCAAGTGAAGCAACTCAAGGACGGCACCTTCATCTCCCAAATGAAGTACACACAAGATTTGCTAAAGAGGCTTGGGATGAAGGACGCCAAGCCCGCAAAGACGCCAATGGGAACCGACGGACACACCGACCTCAACAAAGGAGGTAAGTCCGTTGATCAAAAAGCATACCGGTCAATGATAGGGTCTTTACTTTATTTATGTGCTAGTAGACCGGATATTATGCTTAGCGTATGCATGTGTGCTAGATTTCAATCCGATCCTAAGGAGTGTCACTTAGTGGCAGTGAAGCGAATTCTTAGATATTTGGTTGCTACGCCTTGCCTCGGACTCTGGTATCCAAAGAGGTCTACCTTTGACTTAGTTGGATACTCAGACTCCGACTATGCTGGATGTAAGGTCGATAGGAAGAGTACATCAGGGACGTGCCAATTCTTAGGAAGGTCCCTGGTGTCATGGAACTCTAAGAAACAAACCTCCGTTGCCCTATCCACCGCTGAGGCCGAGTACGTTGCCGCAGGACAGTGTTGTGCGCAACTACTTTGGATGAGGCAAACCCTCAGGGACTTTGGCTACAATCTGAGCAAAGTCCCACTCCTATGTGACAATGAGAGTGCTATCCGAATAGCGGAAAATCCTGTTGAGCACAGCCGCACAAAGCACATTGACATCCGGCATCACTTTTTGAGAGACCACCAGCAAAAGGGAGATATCGAAGTGTTTCATGTTAGCACCGAGAACCAGCTAGCCGATATCTTTGCCAAGCCTTTAGATGAGAAGATCTTTTGCAGGCTGCGTAGTGAGCTAAATGTCTTAGATTCGCGGAACTTGGATTGAATTGTAGCATATATGTATTGATGCTTTTGATCATGTTCCTTTTTGCATTTTGTTGTTAAGTATGGTGCTCAAGTTGTACAAACACTCCCTGGACCTCACAAGTCCGTTGCAAAGTGATGCACAGTTTTAGGGGGAGATGTGTTACAACTTGACCCTTTGAGACTAACCATATGCTTGAGTTTGCTTGTTTTAGTCTCAAAGGAGAATTGAAAGGGAAAAGGTGGACTTGGACCATGAAAGACTTCCACTGCACTCCGATGAGAGGGTAACCTATTCCAAGTTCATCTAATGAACTCTTATTGCCATTTGCTCTTAATTGAAGATTTTGGTGAGGCAATGGGGTTAAAGAGCCAAGATTAATCCCGTTTTGGTGGTTGATGCCAAAGGGGGAGAAAATAAAGGCCAAAGCAATAAATGGATCAGCTACCACTTGAGAGATTTTGAAAATAGTAGCATAGAACTTTTGGTTTGTCAAAACTCTTTTGTTGTCTCTCTTATCAAAAGTTGGCTTCTTGTGGGGAGAAGTATTGATTATTGGAAAAAGGGGGGAGTTTTTGACATCTTTGATCAATCTCTTTTGGAATGACTATCTTTATGTTTCAACATGTGTGTTTGACTTAGAGATAGAGATTTGAGTTTGATTTACAAAAACAAACCAAGTGGTGGCATAGAGTGATCCATATATGTCAAAATTGAATCAAAATAATTTGAGTTCTTATTTGAAGTGTTTTTGTACTTGTTCTACTTACTTTATGTTGTGTTGGCATAAATCACCAAAAAGGGGGAGATTGAAAGGGAAATGTGCCCTTGGGCCATTTCTAAGTATTTTGGTGATTTAGTGCCCAACACAAGTGCCTAATTGTAAAATGGTGGACAAAGTACAAATCAAGGATAAAGGTATGTTTCTCAGACTTAGTACATTGTTTTATGGACTAATGTATTGTGTCTAAGTGCTGGAAACAGAAAAAATCGAGTTGGAAAAGAGATGGCTCGAGCAGCCAAAGTCTGCCCAGTCTGGGTACACCGGACTGTCCGGTGTGCACCGGACATGTCCGGTGCGCCAGGCTGGCTCGACGCGAAGTGGCTGCTCTCGGGAATCAACCGACGACGTACGGCTAAAATTCACCGGACTGTCCGGTGTGCACCGGACTGTCCGGTGAGCCAACGGTCGGCCGGGCCAACGGTCGGCCGCGCAATCTGCGCGGGACACGTGGCCGAGCCAACGGCTAGAAGACGGCACCGGACTGTCCGGTGTGCACCGGACATGTCCGGTGCGCCAACGGCTCCCAGATCTGCAATGGTCGGCAACGGTCGGCAGCGCTGTTTAAGGAAAGAAATCGGGCACCGGACAGTGTCCGGTGTACACCGGACTGTCCGGTGCACCCGACGACAGAAGGCAAGGATAGCCTTCCAGATTTGCTCTCAACGGCTCCTAGCTGCCTTGGGGCTATAAAAGGGACCCCTAGGCACATGGAGGAGACATCCAAGCAATCTTAGAGCATTCTTGATCATCCACACTCATTCTTTGCGCATTCGTTTGTGATTCTAAGAGATTCGAGCTCCGTTCTAGTGAGAACTTTGAGATAGTCATTCGAGCTCGATTCTTGACCGTGTGTGTGCGCATTTCGCTGTGGATTTGTGTGTGTTGCTTCCCTCCCTTACTCTGTGCTTCTTTGTGATCATATACTTGTAAGGGCAAGAGACTCCAATTTGTGGAGATTCCTTGCAAACGGGATATTGAAAGGCAAAGCAAAACACCGTGGTATTCAAGTTGGTCTTTGGACCGCTTGAGAGGGGTTGATTGCAACCCTCGTCCGTTGGGACGCCACAACGTGGAGTAGGAAAGCGTTGGTCTTGGCCGAACCACGGGATAAACCACTGTGTCATCTCTGTGTTTGATCTCTTGTGGTATTGTGTTTTGTTGAGACTCCTCTCTAGCCACTTGGTGATTATTGTACTAACACTTAACAAGTTTTTGTGGCTTAAGTTTTAAAGTTTCACAGGATCACCTATTCACCCCCCCTCTAGGTGCTCTCACCCACTCAAATAAACCAATGAAGCCTGGACATATAAAGGCCGTTTTAGACGCATCTTCTTTGGCCATGAAAATCTGATTATATCCAGCATTACCATCAAGGAAGCTAATAATTCTATTCCCTGATGTATTATTGATTAATGTGTCAGCTATGGGCATGGGATATTCGTCTTTAGGAGTCGCTCTATTTAAATTGCGAAAATCAATGCATACTCTAAGCTTACCTGACTCCTTCTTCTCCACCGGCACAATATTGGAGACCCACTCTGCGTATCTGCAAGGTCTGATAAAATCAGCTTCTACCAGCCGGTGGAATTCGTCCTTGATGCGTGGGAGAAGATCTAGACGAAATGTTCTAGCTCTTTGCTTGAAAGGTCTAAAACCAGACTTAATAGGTAACCGATGCTCTACGATCTCTCGGCTTAATCCAGGCATCTCAGTGTAATTCCAAGCAAAGCAATCTGAATATTCCTTCAATAGACCGATCATCTCATCTCTAGGATCGGTCTCCAGGGTCTTGTTTACAAAAGTCGGCCTTGAAGTTTTACCATCTCCTATGTCAATCTCCTCCAAAGGATCGGCCGATGTAAACCCCTGTCCTAGTTTATCAAGATCTCTGAATTCCTCTATCATGTTCCCCACAGAGGAATTAGATGATCTTTGTATGACGGCGGACTTTCCGGTCTCGGGGACCGGATCATCCATAATACTACCCTTTTGATGTGATATATGTTCGGTCTTAAAGTCCGAACCCTTTTGTGAAAGACCAGACCATCCGGCCTTGGAAGCCGAACTGTCCGTGACCAGGAACTCATGAACTTTGTGTGTATTCATCATTTAAACTTTATTTAGGATTTAGTCGATTCTCCATCGGCTCTAGCATTACAGGAATGAAACCTTTCTTATCTATACTTATGAATTGATAATCAGAAAAATCTACTCCTGTGAGACATGTAGCAGTCTCATAAGTCCAGAGTACAGGGGCATCGGCCACAGCGATGCAGGCCGATACATCAGCATGTACTTGTTCTATGTCATCGCCTACCCATTGTATTAGCATTTGATGTAATGTAGAAGGTATATATTGATTGGCGTGAATCCAATCTCTGCCTAGGATTAAACTGTAATTTCCTTCTACATCAGCGACGAAGAATGCAGCGGCAAGGGTCTTAGTCCCGATGGTTAATTCAACGGACGTGACTCCCCTGGCTTTGATCGAACTATCAGTTCCAACACCGCTGAGGGTCATGTTGGTCTTGACAAGTTCGTCATCTTGTTTACCTAATTTTCTGTACAATGAATAAGGCATTAGATTTACAGCCGCCCCTCCATCTACCAACATCTTAGCAATCGGTATCCCATCAATGTGGCCGCGCACGAAGAGCGGCTTTAAATGATTTACCGATTCTTTTGGTTTAGTAAAGGCGGCTTCTTTAGGACCAAAATCAAACTGGGTAACAACAGGTTCATCGTCGCCGATAATAGTACAATCAGCGGAAAATGTAATAATATTTACATCCATACCTGGGCGTTCTGGAGAAGCCTCGTAGTCGACCAGGTCTTCTCCCAGCAGGTCGTCCTCCTCCATTGATGTTGTCGTGTCGTTTGAGGCTTCCTGGTGAACGGCGGACGGTCCACGTGCGGGGGCCGGACGGTCCGCGCCTGGTGCAGGTTGTCCAGAGGCTTCCTGGTGAACGGCGGACGGTCCATGCGCGGGGGCCGGACGGTCCGCGCCTGGTGCAGGTTGACTTTCTATTTCTGTGGCCATTTGTTTTTTCTCAATGGCCTTCGGTCTCCATTTCTTTTGCGGTGGCAGGTATAGTGGATGTGTGTCATTAAATGTCTTTTACGCCTCCTTCTCCTGGCTCTCCTTTGCTCTTAGGCGCTGTAATTTTCTCTTTTGGGATCGTGTCAATCCTGCTGGGCACCATTGAGGCATGGAGTATTTTGGATCGACTGTTTTGATGGTAGCCGTATCCTTTTCAGTTGTGTTGGCCGATTCGCCGAAAATCATCGGCCCTTTATTGTCTCCCTGTATGACAACATCTGCAGTGCCTATTTTGATGATGTCCTTTTTTGTTGTTCTTTGAGTTGCTACAGGCATATGCCCCCCTGCCGGATTGGTCGGCCTAGGAGGCCGAGTAGTCCGGCAATCTTGTTGGGCTTGTGCATGGTGACCGGATTTAGCAGCGTTCAATCGGTCTTGCACTGGTGGCGCCAGCCTATCAAAAACGGATGTTTGGGGTGCCCCCCAGGCGGGGTACTGTGGCATCCCAAATGGATATGGTGGCATGCCCCACATTTGATTTGGGACATATGGTGGAGGTAAGCATGTGTATGGATATGGCATAGATGGATAAGGGGGTGGAGGTGTCCATGTCGGCATGTTAAGTCTCAATTGTACAATAGGACCTTTCATTTTTTCCGATTGGTGAGGTGGTCCAATCGGCCTGACCTGACGTTGCTCATGAATGGGTGAGCGGGGTCGCTTTGGTGGCCGATCGCTGGGGCCGGCCTTCTTTTTCACGTATTTAGACAACAATTGATCGAAAGTCGGGCCAGGCTTGATCAGCCGACCAGCTACTTTAAATGTATTTGTTTTCCACGTACCTATCTCTGGTCGTCGTGGTTTGAAGGTACGTGGTCGCTGCGAGTCCTGAGCATGGCCGGACCGTCCGCTGGAGTCCTCCGGACCGTCCGGAGAAGCGTCGGACCGTCCGCGTCTGGACGGCGGACTATCCGTGATGCGCAGCACGGGTTCCCGCAACTGTCTCCCTGTCTGCGCTTGCCCCCCAGTGCTAGAGGCTGTGATGGTCACCTTCAGGGTCTCCCCTCCATCAGGAGTCTTCTCGACCACCACTTTCCTGCAAGAAACTTTACAATCCCCATCGGCCTTTTTAGCATTGCCGATGATTGTTTCCTTGCCTTTGCCTTTATCAGCTGTATTTGACCGAACCAAGACTTTCTTGCCCTCGAAGTCAATCATGTTCATCGGAAAGGGCTCTGTATCCACCTGTATTTCCTGAAATTTCAATCGTCCTTCGTTAATGGCCGATTGAATCTGTCGCTGAAATACATAACAATCATTAGTGGCATGAGAAAATGAGTTATGCCACTTGCAGTACGCACGACGTTTTAGCTCGTCGGCGGATGGAACAGTGTGATTTATTTTAATATTGCCATTTTTGAGTAACTCGTCAAATATTTTATCACACTTACCGACATTAAACGTAAACTTAACCTTCTCTTTTCGTTTCTTTTGAACCGGCTGTAAGGAGGAACAAGCCGAAGATTTGGCCTGTTTTGGCCAAACCATTTCAGCAGCGTACACTTCTGCTGATTCGTCATCTGAGCTACTTTGGTCGCATTCTACTATATGAACGTTGTGACGCATTGTTTTAGCGGTTTCTTTACTCCGGCTTTCGCAAGCCAAAGCTCTCTGGTGTAACTGTGCTAGTGTAAAAAATTGGATGCCTTCTAATCTTTCTTTTAAATAATATCGTAGACCATTAAAGGCTAATCCTACTAGCTGTTTTTCTGCTAAATGAATTTGAAAGCATCGGTTTCTTGTATCTCGGAATCTCCGGATGTAATCATTAACCGATTCATCTTTTGTCTGTCGCAATGACACCAAATCTACCAAATCTAACTCATAGTCACTGGAGAAAAAATGATCATGAAATTTTTGTTCTAGATCCCCCCATGATGAAATGGAATTAGGAGGTAAAGTGGCATACCATGCAAACGCGGTTCCTGTTAGCGATAATGAAAATAATAGCACGCGAAATGCCTCTGTGTCGGCTAATTCTCCCAACTGTGCTAAGAACTGGCCTATATGTTCGCGCGTGTTTTTCCCTTGATCACCCAAAAATTTTGCGAATTCGGGTATTCTAGTTCCCTGTGGGTACGGGTGGTGATCAAATCGGCTGTCATAAGGTTTCCGATATGATTGCCCCCAGGGATCATGCTTACTCCGAGCTTATCTCGGAACGCCCCGGCTATTTCTTCCCTCACTATATCAATGGCAGCCGGTGCAAGACCACCGGCTCTCTGGTCAAACATAGGTGGGGTTGGTTGCATGTTAGTATGTTGTCGTTCCCCCCATTGGTTTGGCTACGTGGTGCATTTCCATTTGCCATATATGGCTCATAGGTTTGATCGTTTCTTTTCGGCCTTCTAGGTAGGGCCGGAAAGCTTTCCTGGGCTCTGGATCCTGAATTAATGGGCTGGTGCATCGCATAGTGTGATGGGAAGTGTTGCTGGGACGGGCGAGGATTCAGGTAATAATCCTCCTCAAAAGACTCATGCGCGGACTGTCCAGACATTGGCCCGGACCGTCGGTGATTATACGCGGACCGTCCGTCGTTGTATGCGGACGGTCCGACTGGGTAGTTTAGATTTTGTGCCGTGTGTGGTGGCTCGGGCGCATATCTAGGTAACTCATTAAAAATAGGCCCGACTGTTGCTGGCCCGGACGGTCCGCGCTCACGTGCGGACGGTCCGGGCATGTGCAGATCGGCTGATTTGCTGCCGATTTGCGGTTGCTCAGGGTATGTGTCCATCGGCATCCCATAATGGGGTTGTGACTGGTCGTGACAACCTGTAGCCGATGTATTACGCGTGTTACCCCCTAACTCAACCTCGTGAGAAGGAAAATTTGCGATATTAGATTTATCAAATGCACGTACTAGTCTCTTAAAATCGCTTTGCATACCCCCTATAATGTTCTGCATTTGTTCACGTTGCTCTTCTACATAATTTCTAAGAGATTGTAGCTCGTTGGTATTACTTACATTGGGGATATCTGGTGTGGGTTGGAGCGAAGCCGGATCCGTAGCCCGATGTCGGACGACCTTGTTGTTCCTGTCCACTTTGAAGTCGGCCAAGAATTTTACTTTTGCCTCCTGGATCATACGCTCCTTGTGCTCCTCGAATTGGAGCTGTTCGTCAGCCGGCAAGGTCTCCCAACTCGGCTCTATGATATTGCTTGGGGAAATATCAGAGCTATCTTTTAAACCGGCCATTACTCAAGAGAACCAGCGGCGGTGCTCTCTGGTCAGGCGCGGACAGTCCGCGCGCGGGGGCCGGACGGTCCGCGGCCTGGTGCGAGGCGGCGGTGCTCTCTGGTCAGGCGCGGACGGTCCGCGGCACAGGGCCGGACGGTCTGTGACCTGGTGCAGGAGCCCGGGTTCCCTGCCTGACGGCCGGACGGTCCGCGCCCTAGGGCCGGACGGTCCGCGCGTGTGCAGGGGCGGCGGAAGATCGCCGGCGGCGCCTGGATCTCGCTCCCGGGAGGGACCCCGTCGGGGAGGAGAGATCCTAGGAGTTGTCTAGGCTCAGGCAGGCCGACCTAGACTCCTCTAATCGATGTAGAGTCGAGGAGAGGCGGAGAATTTGGGGATCGAGAGGCTAAACCTAAACTAGACGAGAACTACTCCTAGGATAAAATGCGAAATAGAAGTTGTATTGATTTGATTGTTGATTACAAATCGGCCGTAGACCTCTCTATTTATAGAGGAGGGGGGCTGGACCCTTTACACAACTGATTCCGAGCTAATTCCACGAATATAGCTAACAACCGTAGCACAAAACTCGGAACCCTAATCTGTTCTGCGCATGCGCGGACCGTCCGGCCCACAAGCGCGGACCGTCCGCTGGGCGCTGGCTCATTATGGCGCTCAACACCAACCAAACATGAAGAGGATTTTAGCCTCTCGAGTTCTTTCTGGTTTTCTGGCTCCTAAAATAATCCTTTACGTCATTATCTGTATCGATCAAGGTTAGATTTTCTGCAAAACCATAAAAACATGAGTTTTTTGGTACTACAGAGGAAAAACCATAAATCCTAGTTTTACCGGCTCTGTCCCATTCCAATTTTGCAAATAAACCTCACCACCGTACTTTAGGACCGTACTTTAGGATTCAGATCTTCCTCTGTCGCGAAGGGGTACGTCGTCCAGACGACATGTGTTTTACAAAATTAAGAATAAACCGTTTATACCAAACGATTTATAAAATAACTTTGACTTTTAAATAACTGTTCTTTAAAGATAGAGGCAGAGTTATTTTTCACAAGCTAACCCTATCAAACATGTCCTAAATATGTTATATAAAAAAGTGGAAGCTTACAATACCGATCGGATGTCACTAGGGTTGGGGTCATGTTGTCGCATTTATTTTATTTTATTTTATTTTTGAAAATACCACTTTCGTATTTATTTTGATGACTAAAACAATAATAAGCTGTTTATTTCCTTTTTAAAAGAGCGTCTCGATCTAAATTAGATGAGAAAGAATGGAACACACAAGGAAGAAACGCTTCAGCCGATCTGAATCACGCTTACACTCTTCTTTAGTTCTTACCTCTTCAAACCCTAGCCTCCCTGATCCATCCGCACCTCGAAATTTCGGCAGCCGATGCCTCCGCCATCGCCGCCGTGGTCGCCTAGCACCTCTTCTATCTAGGTTTCGTCGGTCCCTCTTCTTCCTGCGCCCTCAAGATCTGCGCGACGACCTGAGCTCTTCGTGCTGTTTAGGGCGGCCATGAACAGCGCGTTCAGCGAGGACATACTCGCTGGCAAGCTCGCCAAGCTCAACAACACGCAGCAATGCATCGAGAGTATCCTTTCCCTACTTTTCTCCGTTCACAACTTCGGGTTTTGGAGTGTATGCGGTGCTTTTAAGGAGTTTTGGGAGAATTTGCAACCTGTGCGTTTAGTCTCGCGTTTTCTGTACGATTAAACTGTAATATACATCTCCTTTTTCGTGCTTTATCTCGCGTCCATCGAATCGCTGTTAGCTTCGTTCGAAAGGATGGATCTTTGAATAACAAACAGGTGGGGAGAATTTGCCCGTTCTGCACCAGCAGATAGATTCTTGACTCGTTGGGGACTCTCTGTTTGCTTATTTTTATAGATTGCCTACTGAAGATGTCTTGACTTAAATCTTTTCACCTATTCAGTTGGTGTAAATAGATTGAGTTCTTTGCCATAACATGTTTTTCTGTTATCCAGTTGTTGCCTTGACTTTTGCTCTTTGTGGCCACTAGCGTTGTCGCATTGGTGCATTTACCATAGAAAGAACGCAGAGCAAATTGTTCAGACTTGGGACAAGCAGTTCCACAGCTTTGGCAAGGAGCAGAAGATCCCTTTCCTTTATCTTGCTAATGACATCTTACAGAACAGCAAGCGCAACGGGACAGAGTTTGTAGAAGAATTTTGGAAGGTTCTCCCTGGGGCGCTTAAAGATGTAAGTGAGAACGGTGATGACCGTGGGAAGAAGGTGGCATCTAGGCTGGTGAGTGTTGTATCTTGATGTTATGAGTTCCTGCGGTTCAGCAATAAGTATTGTTAACATTGTCGTGTAGCTGCAAAAACGTATTAGTAACGCACAAATGTGTCCTAGGTTGACATATGGCAAGAAAGGAGAGTTTTTGGCTCACGCGCTGGGGGCATCAAGGATGTGATGCTTGGGGCAGCCCCCCTTCCTGTTTTAGATATGACCAAAAAACGGTCTCGCAGTTCAGCAATAAGGATTGTTAAAAGAGATTCTCGTTCTGTGAAACTGGTAAGATTTTCTGCTCTTCCCACTAGACTATCTTTTAGCACTTGTACTGTGCTAAGAAATTCTCTCAATTATTATCAACATCTTTGATCAGAGACTAGGCATTGGAGGAACTGCAGAGAGGATCATATCTGCATTGCACACTGTTCTCAGTGAACAAGCAGATGAGGATGATGACCTGGAAAAATGCAAGACTTCTATGCGTCATGTTGGAAAGATGGAGAAGGACGTTGACAGTGCTTGTAGCAAAGGTAATGTCTGTTGCCGGCCTGTCCGGGGAGTCCTGCATTTTTGCTACCTTAGTAGACATTCTTAAGATGTTCTCTGTATGCAGCCGAAGATCCTCGTCGCGAGGTTCTTTGCACAGAACTAAAAGATGAGGAAGCTAACATGAAAAAATGCATCGAAAAGCTAAAAGCTGTTGAGAAAAATAGAGCAGCTATTGTGTTTGAACTGAAGGAGGCACTGCAGGAACAGGTCAGAACAACTTGGATTTTTTCTTCTTGAATATGTATTAGCTTGTCATTGTTACTTGTACTTTGTCTATGGAGCTGTGGAATCTTATTTGTTTATGTTACTCAGGAATCTGAACTGGAGAAAGTCCGCACTCAGTTACAGGTAATGTTTTCCAACCGATCCAAGCCATGGAGATGTTAATACATGCTTATAGTGTTTGGTTGGGTGTAAACACTTCTCATTCTTATGTCTTTAAATTTTCCAATCGACAGCTAGCTGAAGCAATGGTACATGAAGCCTCAAACATGCAGCGGAGACTCAAGAATGAGCCAACCATTCCTCTGTCCAGATCAGCATCGTTAGTAGAGCCAGGAAAGGTGGTCTCCAATGGGCAAGTAAAGGAGCAGCACAAGACGGCTGCTGCTATCCTTGCAGACAAGATTGCAGCATCATCAAACTCTCAGCAGATTCTGCAGTCTGCACTTTCGAAGTTTGCTGCCGAAGAAGCAAAGAATTCATCTGAAACACGCTCAGATAAGAGGCAAAAGGCTGACCAACTATCGCAGGTACCAAGCGTCGCAAATGCCGCTGCTTTTGTTCCAATGCCACAAGTGGTTGCCACAACAGCTCAGCAGCAGCCCCAGGCAATCTTAGTGCAACAAGCACCTATGCAGAGCCAAGCCACTGCATCTCAGCCCCAGTACAATATCTACCAGGCTCCGCCCCAGCAGTTTGTCCCTCAGCCTGGAGGTGTAATGATGGGCATGCCTTACAACATGAGCGCCATGACCCCACCGCCTCCACCGCCGCCCCAGATGATGAGCCTAGGAAGGCCCTCACCTTCAGCTCCACAGCCCCAGATGGCTGTCATGCCGCAGACTCAGCCTCCAGCGCCACCGATGCTTCAGCAGCAGATGCCAATGAACCTAGGTCCTCAGATGCAGTTCACCCTTCAACCGCCTGGCGTGCCGCCTTTCAGGCCCATGCAGCCACCTCCTGGGATGCAGTACTTCCATCCCCAATCTCAGTGACAGTTTTGGTAGACCAGCCCTGTTAAACTTTTGACAGGTTCTCAATTTAGCGTTGACTAGTAAGCAGGATCTGACTGCTGTAGAGTATACTGTTTGTGTGGTTCGTTTCGACATATGTTGTTGTACTGTACATGTAATGCGAGGAGAGCTAAAGAGCGAGGAGAGAAATGAAGATTAAAGATTTCACATAGGCCTGCTTCGCTCTCGTAAGGTGGTTTGGTGGGTCGAATCTGCGGCTGCAAGTGAGGTGAGTTCTCTTTTCTCATTTTTGTGCATGCAGGTAAAACGCTTCTGGGTTTCCTTAAAAAGGGGGGGGGGGTACAGTTTATGGGCCTGATTACATCAGCCGTTTTTTTTGGTACCATAGGCAACGAAGTACAGAAATAGTATTTTTGCATATTACAATAGCCTGGAGCAAGATGGAGCATTGCTCCTAGTCACCTAGTGCCTCAACTAGACAACTTGCCAGCATCGCAGTTCCAACCTCCAAGGGCAGCAGGTTCTGTATGAATTGAGGCAGAGATGCGCTGCTGTCTTACCCCCTGCATCTGGTGCTCTTATCTAACTCAAAACATGATGTAATCTCTCTCTAGTATGCATGATCCCAACCCCAAGAACATCCTTCTATATGGAGGAGGAAACAAAGTGTGATCTTGCAGGCAGTAGATAGCCTGCGGGAACATGCATTGACTGGATGTTGCGAATTTACCTGGCAAATATTTATATAGGTTACATCTAATTCAGTATTACTTGACATGAGGTACTCCAGAGAAGAACTGCGAATTTATCTATGGGATTTACATGTTTATCACATAGTCGCTCCAGAGTACTAGACGATCCAGAATTGAATTATAGCCGCTGCATTGAACTTGTACCGGCTACTTGTTTTCTGAACAAGTTTGATTAGAAGCTCTTTAGCGAGCAGATCTTTAAGCAGCTCTACGTTTATATACTCAAGTTCAATTGTTTGATTTTAGACTCCTTTACAACATAATGCATAATGTTAATGTATTTAACATCAACACTTGATTTGTTGTTATAGAAGTAATATACTGCTGGCTTATTATTGTAGTAGATTCTGTAGTTTTGTCTATCACTTTTAAATCAAGTATAAATTTCTTTAGCCATATAATCTTTCACGTTGTCTCATAGCAAGTAACAAGTTCAGCATACATTGTCAAGTATGTAGTGATGAGTTTTTTTTCATGATATAGCTCCTCCTGTGAGTGAATATGTAATCTAACATCAACATGGACTTCCTATTTTCTTCACAACTCGCATAATTTGATTTTGAGTATAATATAATTTCAAATACTTTTTAAATGGATTTTTAGTGTTATATTTCTAGGTTTTTTTTGAAATCTGCCAAGTATCTCAGTTGTGAATGCCAAATTAGAACGAATACATATTTGAGTATACATTATGTTTTCGACACAAAGCGTATGAAATCGATTTTATTTGATCATTCTCATTGGTTTTTAGGACCTTGACCACTCTTTAACTGAAAGGACGTTGATGTCGTCTAGGGTGTTGGCATGTTTAAAATAAAACATGAACTTGTTAGAAATCAGTGTGGCACTGTTGCTTAGCGACACTGTCACTCAACACATGTGGTTGTCGTTCGATGCAAAGTGTTCAACTACACCTGCAAATAATACTTGAGATGTGTTTGATGATGTCCAGCGAAGTCAACTAAGTGCTTACAGTCACAATATTCACAACGAGTGGAAAGTCCGTAACACAACTAAAAAACATAGGAGAAAGCACATGCTTTATTCCGTGGTTCAGCTCGCTATCAAGGCTTATATCCACGTTGTTGAGGAAGCCATAAAGGCTTTGGAGCCTCTTTTCCCTCATTCCTCTTCTCTTAGAGCAACTCCAATAGTTATGTAAATTTTAGCTCTCTAAATCATATATTTAAGAAGTTGCTAAATGTCTTTTGGAGTAAAAAAAATGTGAGTTCTCCAATAGTTCTCTAAATATAGGTTGTAATTTTGTGTTGTATATATCCATATAAAAAATAAGTCACAAAAACTATATAATGCAGTCAACATTTTTGTTTAGGGAGTTGTTAAATGATTGCCAAATGTAGAGAGAAAATGAGGTTAGATGACAAGTTCTTAAATTTAGAAAGTTTGTTTAGAAAACTGTTGGAGAATAGTTTTTATGTTAACTACCTAAATTATTGATTTAGGAAGTCTTTTAGAGAACTACTGGAGTTGCTCTTACTCACCACAACTGCTTACCACAAGCATGAGCTCATCAAGTAATGTATAGCTATCTATAAAGCTTCAACTTTAAGAGTAATGAATGCACAATGCATATTGATGAAGCTCGACATGTGTTCAAGGTTGGATTGCTCTTAATATGTTCTCTAACTCTTAACCAGCCGTTAATCACTCACTCTCATAAACATAGGGGTTAGAGAGGGCTCACAAATGGTTGAAATAGGCTTGTAGTGTTTTGGTCACCACCAGAACCTCTAGGATTCGTGGGATGTGTATATATACTATCAAACCTAAAACTAAGGCCCCGTTTCAATCTCACAGGATAAACTTTAGCTTCCTGCTAAACTTTAGCTATATGAATTGAAGTGCTAAAGTTTAGCTTCAATTACCATCATTAGCTCTCCTGTTTAGATTACAAATGGTTAAAAATACCTAAAAAAAAGCTGCTAAAGTTTATCTCGCGAGATTGGAACAGGGCCTAAGTGTTCAATGTCAAACACTAGCACTTATGGCTTCAACATGTGGTGGCACTACCACGTTCTAACACTGTTGGGCCTCAGTGCGACACTACCGCAACCCTAACAAACAACACAAGTTAACTCGCGGGAAATACCATAACCTTTTACTCTGAACTTTGATTTTAGTGATCTTAAACTTTTGAAAAAAAAAATCTTGTTTTAAGGGATATCTAACTCAACGAAGAACGAACCCAAATATGTGTTTCTTATGTTAGCACTTCTCAATTAGTTTAAGCACTTGACATGTCTATGGTTTGTATTGCATCTACCTTGATAGTACGATATATCTATACTCTAGTTCAAGGGAATATAACCAATTTTAATTGAATTAGAAAAGGACTGATATGACATGATGATAAGATAATTCCTTTTATAATTTCTGTAGGATGGTTGGTGAGTGCCACTTTTAGCCACGGTGTAATTGAAAAGTTCCATTTTATATGCAGTGTTTTATTGTCATATTGTATTCTAGACCTCTTTAGAACATAGAAATGATATAGAAATTTTATAGTCATTTTCACGTAATATGAATCATTTGTAGGATTCCAAGGTGTCTTAACCTTGAACTATATTTACACATGCCATTCGTGTTGTGTAGAATGATATGTCATGAGCACGAAAAGGCACGATATGATAAGGAACACACATGATAGAGACGATTGTCTAGTCGTGTCATGCCAAGAATCGATCTCAAGCACGACTCTAGCAGTCCCACATGTCAAGGATTAAGCTCAAACACGACACTCTCTTAGGGGGTGTTTGGAGACATCTACTAAATTTTAGTTCCGATCACATTGAATGTTTAGATCTTAGTTAGGAATAGTAAATATAGTATACTTACAAATTGAATTATATAGATGAGGACTAAAAGACAAGATAAACTTATTAAATCTAATTAGTCCATGATTCGTCCATATTTGTCTCAGCGTTTAGTATTCATATGTGTAATTAGTTTAATAACTAGAATATATTTAATATTTGTAATTGATATTCAAATATCCAATGTGAGATGGACTAAACTTTAGTCACGAAAATCAAACACCCCTTTAGACGTATCAGCATGGCGTGCCCATAGTTGCTCGACCTTCACCTCTGTATAAATAACACCATCAACCCTAGAATTCATTCAAAATTTAAAATAAAAACATGTTACATACAAATTTATATAAAATTTGTTCAAGGTTAACATCTCATAACATGTACATAATTATTTTATATAAATTTTTATAAAATCTATATAGAAACACTAAAAGTTCTAACTTCTAGCATGTTGGGGCGAAGGCGAAGACGCTACCCTTTGCTTCAGGCCTTCGTCAACTCGCTGCACCAACAGAGGCGAGATGACCGGCGCGGCCCACCCTTCGTCTTCTTTACTGCAAGACGACGACCTACGATGAAGTCTCTCCATCCCGCGTCCTCGGTTCTACCTGGAGGCCCAAGTAGGATGCAACCCATTGTGACAGGCCCCACACGGAGAAGCGTGTTACGAGCCCGATTTGTAATGGATTTTCTGTAATGACAGTCTGTAACCCCCCATTATGAGAATATTCTGGGGATAATCCAGGTGTCTGAGGGCATAAGCGTCCTTAGACCAACTCCAGCAGACTCCCTCTCCGTATCCCTAAAACGCGCGGCCAACAGTTTCTCTCTCCTCTCCGTATCCGTCTCCGTTTCCAGCAGACTCCGTATTTACACTCCGCATGCAGTCTATGACACCTGGGACCCGCGAGCAGCCGCGCGCGCGTGCAGAGAGCTGCGGAGAGGAGAGAGAAAGCGTGGAAAAGGGGAGTGCGGGTACAGCCCGTGCGTTTTACGGAGAGGGATGCGGAGACTGCTGGACTGATGAATAGTGTGCTTCGCTGCGCAAAATAGGGATACGGAGCCGCATGCGGAGTGTTGCTGGAGTTGGTCATCGGGACCTTGGGCGCTCGGGCACCTATAAATACCCCCGTACAGTGCCCTTGAGAGGCTAGATTAACAGAGCAATTGCCATCTCGAGTTAAACTGTATTTACATCTTTTTCACTCCCCCGTTGGATCAACT
The DNA here is from genome assembly GCA_029449295.1 of Zea luxurians. Classification (NCBI taxonomy): domain Eukaryota; kingdom Viridiplantae; phylum Streptophyta; class Magnoliopsida; order Poales; family Poaceae; genus Zea; species Zea luxurians. Next base: position 16,479,410 of record JAOPSE010000039.1, read on the forward strand.
TGCACAGGAGTGCAAATTCCGACATTGGCGCCCACCGTTCGTGCTACGAGCAAACCACCCGCGATGGCACCCAAAAGAGCTAGTTCGAAGGCAGCCCCATCCGTTGACGAAGCAGCGAAGGCAGCACTGCTAGCTGAGAAAAAGGGCAAGGCCCTCGCCGACAACACCCACCAAGGAGCCGGTGAAGACGAAGCTCACAGTAAGAGATAGCGCAACGATCAACACACTCCCGAAGGCACCCTCCGCACCTACAGCTCCGGAGGGCAGCCACAAGTACCACCCCCAGGCTTCACTCCACTAGAGGGCGAGGACGCTGAAAGGGAATTAGGCTTACACCTAGTCCCTAAATAATTTTGGTGGTTGAATTGCCCAACACAAATATTGGACTAACTAGTTTGCTCTAGTATATAAGTTATACAGGTGCAAAAGGTTCACACTCATCAAATAAAAAGATCAAGTTTTGGATTCAACAAAGGAGCAAAGAGGCAACCGAAGGCCCTCTGGTCTGGAGGCACCGGACTGTCCGGTGTACACCGGACAGTGTCCGGTGCGCCACCAGAGGACTCCAACTCGAACTCGCCACCTTCGGGAATTTCTCAGGCCGCTTCGCTATAATTCACCGGACGGTCCGGTGTACACCGGACAGTGTCCGGTGCTCCAAGGGAGTGCGGCCTCAAGAACTTGCCAGCCTCGGGTTCGCGCAGCAGCCGCTCCGCTATAATTCACCGGACATGTCCGGTGTGCACCGGACTGTCCGGTGTAACCACGGAGCAACGGCTATTTCGGCGCCAACGGCTACCTGCGGCGCATTTAATGCGCGCTCTGCGCGCGCAGACGTCAGGCGCGCCCATACCGGCGCACCGGACAATGAACAGTTGATGTCCGGTGTGCACCGGACATCCAGGCGGGCCCAGAAGTCAGAAGCTCCAACGGTCAGAATCCAACGGTATTGGTGACGTGGCTGGGGCACCGGACATGTCCGGTGTGCACCGGACTGTCCGGTGCGCCATCGAGCAGACGCCTCCACCAACGGTCATGTTTGGTGGTTGGGGCTATAAATACCCCAACCACCCCACCATTCATTGGATCCAAGTTTTCCAACTTCCAACCACTATACAAGAGCTAGCATTCATTAGCACACCAAAAGAGATCAAATCCTCTCCCAACTCCACACAAAGCCCTAGTGACTAGAGAGAGTGATTTGTTGTGTTCATTTGAGCTCTTGCGCTTGGATCGCTTCTTTTTCTTTGGCATTCTTTCTTTTGATCAAACACTCACTTGTAATTGAGGCAAGAGACACCAATTGTGTGGTGGTCATTGCGGGAAGTTTGATTCCCAAGTGATTTGAGAAAGAGAAGCTCACTCGGTCCGAGGGACCGTTTGAGAGAGGGAAGGGTTGAAAGAGACCCGGCCTTTGTGGCCTCCTCAACGGGGAGTAGGTTTGAGAGAACCGAACCTCGGTAAAACAAATCCGCGTGTCTCACCTCATTATTCGCTTGCGATTTGTTTTGCGCCCTCTCTCGCGGACTCTATTATATTTCTAACGCTAACCCGGCTTGTAGTTGTGATTATTTTTGTGATTTTCAGTTTCGCCCTATTCACCCCCCCTCTAGGCGACTTTCAATTGGTATCGGAGCCCGGTGCTTCATTAAGAGCCTAACCGCTCGAAGTGATGTCGGGAGATCACACCAAGAGGGAGATGGAGACCGGCGACAAGCCCACTACAAGCCAAGGGAGCACTTCATCGGAAGAGTCCCGCACCAAGAGAAGGGAGAAGAAGAAGAATTCCTCCAAGCGGAAGGAGAAAAGATCTTCCTCTTCTCACCATAAGGAGAAGAAGGAAAAATCTTCTTCTCACAAGCCGCATCGGAGTGGGGACAAGCACAAGAGGATGAGGAAGGTGGTCTACTACGAGACCGACACTTCATCAACATCCACCTCCGACTCCGATGCACCGTCCGTAACTTCTAAGCGCCAAGAGCGCAAGAAGTTTAGTAAGATCCCCTTACACTATCCCCGTACACCTAGACATACTCCTTTACTTTCCGTTCCATTAGGCAAACCGCCAACTTTTGATGGCGAAGATTATGCTAGGTGGAGTGATTTAATGAAATTTCATCTAACCTCACTCCACAAAAGTATATGGAATGTTGTTGAGTTTGGAGTACAGGTACCATCAATAGGGGATGAGGATTATGACACGGACGAAGTGGCCCAAATCGAGCACTTCAACTCCCAAGCCGCAACCATTCTCCTCGCCTCTCTAAGCAAGGAGGAATATAACAAAGTGCAAGGGTTGAAGAACGCAAAGGAGATTTGGGACCTACTCAAGACGGCGCACGAGGGTGATGAACTCACCAAGATCACCAAGCGGGAAACGATCGAGGGGGAGCTCGGTCGCTTCCGTCTTCGCCAAGGGGAGGAGCCACAAGATATGTACAATCGGCTCAAGACCTTGGTGAACCAAGTGCGCAACCTCGGGAGCAAAAAGTGGGATGACCACGAGGTGGTTAAGGTTATTTTAAGAGCTCTTATTTTCATTAACCCCACTCAAGTTCAATTAATTCGTGGTAATCCTAGATATCCACTAATGACCCCCGAGGAAGTTATCGGGAATTTTGTGAGTTTTGAATGCATGATTAAGGGCTCAAAGAAGATCAACGAGCTTGATGAACCTTCCACATCCGAGGCGCAACCGGTGGCCTTCAAGGCAACAGAGGAGAAGAAGGAAGAGTCTACACCAAGTAGACAACCAATTGACGCCTCCAAGCTCGACAATGAGGAGATGGCCTTAATCATCAAAAGCTTTCGGCAAATCCTCAAGCAAAGGAAGGGAAAGGACTACAAATCCCGTTCCAAGAAGGTTTGCTACAAGTGTGGTAAGCCCGGTCATTTTATTGCAAAATGTCCTATGTCTAGTGACAGTGACAGGGGCGACGACAAGAAGGGAAAGAGGAGAGAAAAGAAGAAGTATTACAAGAAGAAGGGCGGCGATGCCCATGTTTGCCGGGAATGGGACTCCGACGAGAGCTCCACCGAGTCCTCCTCCGACGAGGACGCCGCCAACATCGCCGTCACCAAGGGACTCCTCTTCCCCAACGTCGGCCACAAGTGCCTCATGGCAAAGGACGGCAAAAGGAAGAAGGTTAAATCTAACTCCTCCACTAAATATGAATCTTCTAGTGATGATAATGCTAGTGGTGAGGAAGATAATTTGCGTATCCTTTTTGCCAACCTTAACATGGAACAAAAGGAAAAATTAAATGAGCTAATTAGTGCCATCCATGAAAAGGACGATCTCTTAGACTCCCAAGAGGACTTCCTAATCAAGGAAAATAAGAAACATGTTAAGGTTAAAAATGCTTATGCTCTAGAGGTAGAAAAATGTAACAAATTATCTAGTGAGCTAAGCACATGCCATGACACTATTGCCAACCTTAGAAATGAAAATGCTAAATTAATTGCTAAGGTTGACTCTCATGTTTGTATTGATTCAACTTCCAATTCTAAAGATGATAATATTGATTTACTTGCTAGAATTGATGAGTTGAATGTTTCTCTTGCTAGCCTTAGAAATGAAAAAGAAAAATTGCTTGCTAAGGCTAGAGATTTTGATGTTTGCATTTCTAACCTTAGAGATGAGAATGAGATACTACATGCTAAGGTTATAGAATTTAAAACTTGCAAACCCTCTACATCTACTGAGCATATTTCCATTTGTACTAGATGTAGAGATATTAATGTTGATGCTATTCATGATCACCTAGCCTTAATTAAAAAACAAAATGATCACATAGCACATCTTAATGCTAAGATTAGTGAGCATGACTTAGAAAATGAAAAATTTAAATTTGCTAGAAGCATGCTCTATAATGGGAGACGCCCTGGCATTAAGGATGGCATTGGCTTCCAAAGAGGAGACAATGTCAAGCTTAATGCCCCTCCTAAGAACTTGTCTAACTTTGTTAAGGGCAAGGCTCCCATGCCTCAGGATAACGAGGGATACATTTTGTACCCTGCCGGTTATCCCGAGAGCAAAATCAAGAAAATTCATTCTAGGAAGTCTCACTCTGGCCCTAACCATGCTTTCATGTATAAGGGTGAGACATCTAGTTCTAGGCAACCAACCCGTGCTAAGTTGCCTAGAAAGAAAACTCCTAATGCATCAAATGATCATAGCATTTCATTTAAAACTTTTGATGCATCATATGTTTTAACTAACAAATCCGGCAAGGTAGTTGCCAAGATTGTTGGGGGCAAACACAAGGGCTCCAAGACTTGTGTTTGGGTACCCAAAGTTCTTGTTTCTAATGCCAAAGGACCCAAAACCGTTTGGGTACCTAAAGTCAAGAACTAAAATTGTTTTGTAGGTTTATGCATCCGGGGGCTCAAGTTGGATACTCGACAGCGGGTGCACAAACCACATGACAGGGGAGAAAAAGATGTTCTCCTCTTATGAGAAAAACCAAGATCCCCAACGAGCTATCACATTCGGGGATGGAAATCAAGGTTTGGTCAAAGGATTGGGTAAAATTTCTATATCACTTGACCACACTATTTCCAATGTTTTTCTTGTAGATTCTTTAGATTACAATTTGCTTTCCGTATCCCAATTATGTCAAATGGGCTACAACTGTCTATTTACTGATATAGGTGTCACTGTCTTTAGAAGAAGTGATGATTCAGTAGCATTTAAGGGAGTGTTAGAGGGTTAGCTATACTTGGTAGATTTTGATAGAGCTGAACTCGACACTTGCTTGGTTGCTAAGACTAACTTGGGTTGGCTCTGGCACCGCCGACTAGCCCATGTTGGAATGAAGAATCTTCACAAGCTTTTAAAGGGAGAACACATTTTAGGACTAACCAATGTTCATTTTGAGAAAGACAGGATTTGTAGCGCATGCCAAGCCGGGAAGCAAGTTGGCACTCATCATCCACACAAGAACATCATGACTAGTGACAGGCCACTGGAGCTCCTACACATGGATTTATTCGGCCCGATCGCTTACATAAGCATCGGCGGGAGTAAGTACTGTCTAGTTATTGTGGATGATTATTCTCGCTTCACTTGGGTGTTCTTTTTGCAGGACAAATCACATACCCAAGAGACCTTAAAGGGATTCTTGAGACGAGCTCAAAACGAGTTCGGCTTAAGGATCAAGAAAATTAGAAGCGACAATGGGACGGAGTTCAAGAACTCTCAAATTGAAAGCTTTCTTGAGGAGGAGGGCATCAAGCATGAGTTCTCTTCTCCCTACACTCCACAACAAAATGGTGTAGTGGAAAGGAAGAATCGAACTCTATTGGACACGACAAGAACCATGCTTGATGAGTACAAGACACCGGATCGGTTTTGGGCCGAAGCAGTCAACACCGCTTGCTACGCCATCAACCGGTTATATCTTCACCGAATCCTCAAGAAGACATCCTATGAACTCCTAACCGGTAAAAAGCCAAATATTTCATATTTTAGAGTTTTTGGTAGCAAATGTTTTATACTTGTTAAAAGAGGTAGAAAGTCTAAATTTGCTCCTAAAACTGTAGAAGGCTTTTTACTAGGATATGACTCAAACACAAGGGCATATAGAGTCTTTAACAAGTCCTCAGGACTTGTTGAAGTTTCTTGTGACGTTGTGTTTGATGAGACTAACGGCTCTCAAGTATAGCAAGTTGATCTTGATGATATAGGTGAAGAACAGGCTCCATGCATAGCGCTAAGGAACATGTCCATTGGGGATGTGTGTCCTAAGGAATCCGAAGAGCCTCCACATGCACAAGATCAACCATCCTCCTCCATGCAAGCATCTCCACCAACTCAAGTTGAGGATAAGGCTCAAGATATTGAACAAGAAGATCAAGAAGATGAGCCACCTCAAAATGACGGCAACGATCAAGGGGGAGATGCAAATGATGAAGACAAGGAGGATGAACAACCAAGGCCGCCACACCCAAGAGTCCACCAAGCAATACAACGAGATCACCCCGTCGACACCATCCTCGGCGACATTCATAAGGGGGTAACTACTCGATCTCGTGTTGCACATTTTTGTGAACATTACTCTTTTGTTTCCTCTATTGAGCCACACAGGGTAGAGGAAGCACTTCAAGATTCGGATTGGGTGATGGCGATGCAAGAGGAGCTCAACAATTTCACAAGGAATGAGGTATGACACTTAGTTCCACGTCCTAATCAAAATGTTGTAGGAACCAAGTGGGTCTTCCGCAACAAGCAAGACGAGCATGGTGTGGTGACAAGGAACAAAGCTCGACTCGTGGCCAAGGGGTATTCACAAGTCGAAGGTTTGGATTTTGGTGAAACCTATGCACCCGTAGCTAGGCTTGAGTCAATTCGCATATTATTGGCCTATGCTACTTACCATGGCTTCAAGCTTTATCAAATGGACGTGAAGAGTGCCTTCCTCAATGGACCAATCAAGGAGGAGGTCTATGTTGAGCAACCTCCCGGCTTTGAAGACAGTGAGTATCCTAACCATGTTTATAGGCTCTCTAAGGCGCTTTATGGGCTCAAGCAAGCCCCAAGAGCATGGTATGAATGCCTTAGAGATTTCCTTATTGCAAATGGCTTCAAAGTCGGCAAAGCCGATCCTACTTTATTCACCAAAACACTTGATAATGATTTGTTTGTATGCCAAATTTATGTTGATGATATTATATTTGGGTCTACTAACAAATCTACATGTGAAGAATTTAGTAGGATCATGACACAGAAATTCGAGATGTCTATGATGGGGGAGTTGAAATATTTCTTAGGATTTCAAGTCAAGCAACTCCAAGAGGGCACTTTCATTAGCCAAACGAAGTATACTCAAGACATTCTAAGCAAGTTTGGAATGAAGGATGCCAAGCCCATCAAGACTCCCATGGGAACAAATGGGCATCTCGACCTCGACACGGGAGGTAAGTCCGTGGATCAAAAGGTATACCGGTCGATGATTGGTTCATTGCTTTATTTATGTGCATCTCGACCGGACATTATGCTTTCCGTATGCATGTGTGCAAGATTCCAAGCCGACCCTAAGGAATCACACCTTACGGCCGTAAAACGAATCTTGAGATATTTGGCTTATACTCCTAAGTTTGGGCTTTGGTACCCTCGGGGATCCACTTTTGATTTGATTGGTTATTCGGATGCCGATTGGGCAGGGTGTAAGATTAATAGGAAGAGCACATCGGGGACTTGCCAGTTCTTGGGAAGATCCTTGGTGTCCTGGGCTTCAAAGAAGCAAAATTCGGTCGCTCTTTCCACCGCCGAAGCCGAGTATATTGCCGCAGGCCACTGTTGCGCGCAATTGCTTTGGATGAGGCAAACCCTGCGGGACTATGGTTACAAATTAACCAAAGTTCCTCTTCTATGTGATAATGAGAGTGCAATCCGCATGGCGGATAATCCCGTTGAGCATAGCCGCACTAAACACATAGCCATTCGGTATCATTTTCTTCGGGATCACCAACAAAAGGGGGATATCGAGATTTCATACATTAACACTAAAGATCAATTAGCCGATATCTTTACCAAGCCACTTGATGAACAATCTTTTACCAGACTTAGGCATGAGCTTAATATTCTTGATTCTAGGAATTTCTTTTGCTAAAACTTGCACACATAGCTCATAATAATACCTTTGATCATGTCTCTTTTATATACTATGACTAATGTGTTTTCAAGTATATTCCAAACCAAGTCATAGGTATATTGGAAGGGAATTGGAGTCTTCGGCGAAGACAAGGCTTCCACTCCACTCTACTACTCATCCTTCGCCGTCGCTCCGCATCACTCTCCATCTTTGGTATAATCTTCACTCATTTATTTTATGACCAAATGAGGAGAAAGTACTTCAAAGGGCCTATATTTCATTCTAAGTATCCGTTTTTGGTGATTCATGCCAAAGGGGGAGAAAGTATTGGCCCAAAGCAAAAGGACCGCACCACCACCCTAATTTTTTTTTAAAAAATTAAATTAATGTTTTTCAATTAAAAAATTTCAAATTGGTATCTCTTTGTGTTCTAAAGGGGGAGCAAGTAGTATTTTCAAATTGATGTCTTAAAACCCTCTTGAACACTAAGAGGAGACTTTATTTGAGGGGGAGTTTTGTTTAGTCAAAGGGAAAGCATTTTGATCAAAGGAAGAAAATTTCAAAACTTGAAAATGCCTTGCAAAATCTTATTCATTTACCCTTGACTATCTTGCAAAAGGCCTTTGAAAAGAATTTACAAAAGAGTTTGCAAAAACAAAACTTTTGGTGCAAATGTGGTCCAATATGTCAAAAACAAAGAAAACAATCCACGCGCATCATGTAAACATTTATATTGGCTCAATTCCAAGCAACCTTTGTACTTACATTATGCAAACTAGTTCAATTATGCACTTCTATAGTTGCTTTGATTTGTGTTGGCATCAATCACCAAAAAGGGGGAGATTGAAAGGGAATTAGGCTTACACCTAGTCCCTAAATAATTTTGGTGGTTGAATTGCCCAACACAAATATTGGACTAACTAGTTTGCTCTAGTATATAAGTTATACAGGTGCAAAAGGTTCACACTCATCAAATAAAAAGATCAAGTTTTGGATTCAACAAAGGAGCAAAGAGGCAACCGAAGGCCCTCTGGTCTGGAGGCACCGGACTGTCCGGTGTACACCGGACAGTGTCCGGTGCGCCACCAGAGGACTCCAACTCGAACTCGCCACCTTCAGGAATTTCTCAGGCCGCTTCGCTATAATTCACCGGACGGTCTGGTGTACACCGGACAGTGTCCGGTGCTCCAAGGGAGTGCGGCCTCAGGAACTTGCCAGCCTCGGGTTCGCGCAGCAGCCGCTCCGCTATAATTCACCGGACATGTCCGGTGTGCACCGGACTGTCCGGTGTAACCACGGAGCAACGGCTATTTCGGCGCCAACGGCTACCTGCGGCGCATTTAATGCGCGCTCTGCGCGCGCAGACGTCAGGCGCGCCCATACCGGCGCACCGGACAATGAACAGTTGATGTCCGGTGTGCACCGGACATCTAGGCGGGCCCAGAAGTCAGAAGCTCCAACGGTCAGAATCCAACGGCATTGGTGACGTGGCTGGGGCACCGGACATGTCCGGTGTGCACCGGACTGTCCGGTGCGCCATCGAGCAGACGCCTCCACCAACGGTCATGTTTGGTGGTTAGGGCTATAAATACCCCAACCACCCCACCATTCATTGGATCCAAGTTTTCCAACTTCCAACCACTATACAAGAGCTAGCATTCATTAGCACACCAAAAGAGATCAAATCCTCTCCCAACTCCACACAAAGCCCTAGTGACTAGAGAGAGTGATTTGTTGTGTTCATTTGAGCTCTTGCGCTTGGATCGCTTCTTTTTCTTTGGCATTCTTTCTTTTGATCAAACACTCACTTGTAATTGAGGCAAGAGACACCAATTGTGTGGTGGTCCTTGCGGGAAGTTTGATTCCCAAATGATTTGAGAAAGAGAAGCTCACTCGGTCCGAGGGACCGTTTGAGAGAGGGAAGGGTTGAAAGAGACCCGGCCTTTGTGGCCTCCTCAACGGGGAGTAGGTTTGAGAGAACCGAACCTCGGTAAAACAAATCCGCGTGTCTCACCTCATTATTCGCTTGCGATTTGTTTTGCGCCCTCTCTCGCGGACTCTATTATATTTCTAACGCTAACCCGGCTTGTAGTTGTGATTATTTTTGTGATTTTCAGTTTCGCCCTATTCACCCCCCTTCTAGGCGACTTTCAGACGCAACAGAGGACGGCGAGGTCCTCGGCATCTCCGCAGAAGAACAGCTACAGCTACAGGCCCTACGCCTCAAGAACCGCAATCTCTAGAAGCAGAAAGAAATCCTCGAGGCCAAGCGCCAACGTGTCTCTGCGCAGGCCAAGGTGCGCCAAATGATATGAGATGAGGAGCAGAGGGCTCAAGAACTTGAGCAGGAAATTGCGCTCATGCAACGCGAAGGCCAACATGATCTGCAGCATGGCCCGCCCCTCCAGCAGCGCGCGCCGATCGGTGACCTATTCATTCCTCAGCGCAGATCCTTCATCCCGCACGCCGCAGCTTTCCAAGGTATCAACTACCTTGATGAGCGGAGCCCCCTAGCGCCACAACTGCAAGTGTCACCATGGCCCGCCAACTTCAGGGCAGGGACCTACCCTAAGTACAACGGCAGCACTGATCCAACACAGTACATCATGAGCTATCAAGTAGCCGTCGCATCATCCGAAGGGGATGATGCCACGATGGCCAAGTCTTTCATCATCGCCCTCGAGGGTCCGGCATTGACCTGGTACACCAGGTTGCCCCCACTGTCCATCGACTCCTAGAGAAGCCTCTGGGACAAATTTCTACTCAACTTCCAAGGATACCGCCCAAATACCGATGCCTTGGCCGAACTATCATTTGCAAACAGCTGGAGAAAGAAACCCTGCGGGAATATTACCGCAAGTTCCTGACTCTCAAGTCACAACTGCCTTCGGTCGACGACCAAATTGCCATACACTACACCATCAGTGGCCTTCGGGCTGGCATCCTGTACAGTCACTGCATCAGGGACCCACCCAAAAACCTCCAAGAACTCTATCAGTTGTTTGAAAAGTACGCCAGATCCAAAGAGCTCCACCAGCGCAAGGTCGAGTCTCAAAGAAAGCCCAAGGACCCTCCGCAGTCCAGCCGAACATGGACAAGACCTTCGTAGTCAGACTCCGGGCGGGACAGCTGCAGTCAGCAGCAGGTGCATAACATCGCCAATCAGCCCTCCGCCGGCGAGGCCCCTCGCCATCAAGACTATCCCCCCTAGGGCCGCGACAATGGCACGCGTGGTCGGGGACGGGCGCAACAGCCACGCAGATATTACTGCCTGTTTCACGGCGAAGACTACACGCACCCAACCAAGGATTGCACGGAAGCTAAGGCCACCAAGGACAGGATGGCTCAGGCACAACCCGCCGACAACCCAAGAGTTGTCGCGCACACATATCAACACCACCACCTACAACCATACAACCACGACCCTGCCCAGCATCCACCCAACCACGCATACCAACACCACCAGGAGGTGCAAGTCCTACCACCCCCGCCCCCGCCTCCGCATCAACCAAACATCCACCACCAAAATCACCCCAAGCACCAAAACAGGAAGACTTCGCTGATCAGCCGTATTGTGGAGTCATTCACATGATAACCGGAGGATCCAGCGTCGACTTCGACACGAAGCGACAAAAGAGGGACCACTACCGAAGCATCAACCATGTCGCCATCACCGGTCCATTCGTGCAAACGAAGTGGTCGCATGTGCCGCTAACCTTCGACGCCAGAGATGTCGACCTGCGCAGCGCACCCCACTGTGACGCCATGGTAATCAACTGCAGTGTGGCAGGCTGGGACCTGCACAAAGTCCTAGTCGACAACGGCAGCCAGGCGGACATCGTCTTCCTCCACGCCTTCGACCGCATGGGCATCAGCCACAACTTGCTTAAGCCTTCGGACAATCCCCTATATGGCTTCGGCGGCAAGGGCACCTTCCCTGTGGGCAAGATAGAGCTACCCCTGTCCTTTGGCGTAGCACCCAATGCGCGAAACGAGCAGGTCACCTTCGACATCGTTGACATGGTCTATCCTTACAACCCCATAATGGGTCGGGGCTCTATCAACAAATTTGAAGCGGCCATCCACGAATTATATCTTTGCATGAAAATTCCAGGTCCGCAGGGCGTAATAACGGTGTACGGGAACCAGCAGACTGCACATAACATTGAAAGAGATTTCGTTCCCGGTCAACGGAACGTACACTGCCTTACGGCGCAGCACGAAGTCCCCGAGGCCACCCGCCCATCCGCCAACGAAAATGAAAAGGCACAACTATAAAGCAACGACGGAACGAAGACAGTTCCCCTTGACCCGGCAACGCCCAAGCAGACAGTCATCATAAGCGAAGACCTGACTTCGCAAGAAGAGGAGAAAATCATCTCCTGTCTCTCCAGAAATAAAGACATCTTCGCCTGGTCTGCCCTTGACCTGGTCAGAGTCAGTCGTTCCGTCATCGAGCATAGTCTGGGCATCGACCCTTCGGTGCGCCCAAAGAAGCAGCGGCTGCGCAAAATGTCCGATGAAAAAATAGAAGCCGCCAAAGCTGAAGTACACCGCCTGCTGAAGGCCAATTTCATCGAGCCAGTCGCCTACCCTACGTGGCTATCCAACGTAGTCATGCTGCAAAAGAAGAACGACAAGTGGTAGATGTGCATCGATTTCACCAGCCTCAATAAGGCCTGCTCCAAAGATAATTTCCTGCTGCCACGGATCGACAAGATAGTCGATAGTGCGGCCGGATGCGAAGTCCTGTCACTCCTCGACTGCTTCTCTGGCTACCACCAAATATATATGAAGGAGGAAGACAAGGCCAGTACCAGTTTTATCACACCCTTCGGTACTTACTGCTTCATCAGAATGCCAGAGGGACTCAAGAATGCTGGATCAACCTTCTCTCGCCTCACCAAGACGGTGCTCGAGAGCCAAGCAGGTCGGAACATCTTCACATATGTGGACGACATCGTCGTCGCCACCAAAATAAGGAGGACCACCTGGCCGACCTCGTAGAGACATTTGCAAACATGAGGCACGCACGACTTCGCCTCAACCCCGAGAAGTGCGCCTTCGAGGTCCGCCAGGGGAAGATACTAGGCTACCTGGTGTCGCACCGTGGGATCAAGGCCAATCCGACCAAGATCCAGGCAATAATCAACATGACACCCCCGCAGTCAACCAGGGACGTCCAGTGTCTAACAGGCAGATTTGCCGCTCTGAGTAGATTCATCTCCAAGTCCGCCGAGCGGAGTCTACCTTTCCTTAAGACACTGCATGGTGCGAAGGACTTCGCGTGGGGACCAGAGCAGGCGGCAGCCTTCGCATCACTCAAACAGCACCTGTCTGACTTGGCCATTCTCACCAGTCCAGACCCTTCGCTGCCGCTTCTGCTCTACATCGCCGCATCACCATGTGCAGTCAGTGCAGCCCTAGTCCAAGAACAAAACAGGGAGGGCACGACCCGACAATGTCCAGTCTATTACGTCTCCCAGGTCCTCACGGCCTCCAAGTGTAACATGACCGAGCTGGAAAAAATCTCCTACGCAGTCGTCATGTCATCACGAAAGCTGTGCCATTACTTCGAAGCATTCAAGGTGCGGGTGACCTCGGACAGGGGACTAGGAGAGCTGTTCCACAACCTGGAGGCATCTGTCCGGATTGCCAAATGGGCAGCCAAGCTCTCCGGCTACCATATCATCTTTGAACCCAGGACAACAATCAAGTCACAGGTCCTGGCAGACTTCATAGTTGACTGGACAGGGCCAATAGTGCAACAGGACGGGCCCGCAGATAAAGTGTGGACCATCCACTGTGACGGTGCATGGTGCCATGCGGGGGCAGGCGCAGCTGTAGTCATCACATCACCCACAGGGGTCAAACACAGATATGCAGCACGCCTCAGCTTTGCTTTGGAGTCCAACAGATGCACCAACAACGTAGCAGAGTATGAGGCTGTCATTCTGGGTCTTCGCAAGCTAAGAGCGCTTGGGGTCACCACCTGCATAATCAAGACAGATTCTAAAGTGGTTGCCGGTCAGGTCGAGAAAGAATATTCAGCAAAAGACCCCGCACTCATGCAGTATCTCACGGCTGTTCGCAGTCTTGAGAAACAATTTAAGGGCTTTACCTTGCAGCATGTGGACCGAGCAAGGAACGAGGAGGCCGACGCATTGGCTAAAGCAGCTGCTAGATGCGAAGCCTTGCCCTCCGACGTGTTCTACCACGTCATCGGCACGCCTGCCGTCCGCAATCCAGAGGGCCTACAAATAACCAACGACGTTGAGGGCCATCACATAGTCAACCTCATCATGACCAAAGATTGGTGTGCCCCAATAACCCTGTTCCTACAGGGATATTATCATCCAAGCGACGTTAACGAGGCCAAGCGCCTCAAGCACCGAAACCGGGACTTTGCAATCATTGAGGGCCAGTTATACAAGAAGGGAGTTAGCCAACCCATGCTTAAATGCATCACCAAAACCGAAGGCATCCAGATCCTGTGCGAAGTCCACAGCAGAACTTGTGGCTCTCACTCGGGGCCTAGGGCCCTCGCTGCCAAGGTGATCCGTCAAGGGTTCTATTGGCCCGCTATAATCTGCGCCGCGAATCGAGTCACGAGGTCGTGCGAAGCCTTCTAGAAGTTCTCTCCCCGCTCGGGCAACCCTTTGCAGTTCACGAAGCTGATTGCCCACACATGGCCACTTCAACGCTGGGGGCTGGACATTGTCGGGCCACTACCCACGGCTCAAGGGAACCTCAAGTTCTCCTTCATCGCCATCGAGTACTTTACCAAGTGGATCGAGGCAATGGCAGTATCTACAATAATGTCGAAGACTGCCCAGAAATTCTTCTGGCAAAACATTGTTTGCCGATTCAGAGTCCCGTCCGAGCTCACGATCGACAATGGCAAACAATTTGACAGCCAGGACTTCTGAATGAGCCCGTGGAAGAAGCTGCTAGAGTTGCTGAAGAAACTCTGGCCATAGCGCCTGGGAAAGGAAAAGAGAAAGCCAAAGATATATCGGAAGAAGAAGACTTCAATTTTCAGGACATACTTGGGCAAGAATTGTCAAAGGCTGAAAAAGAAGAGTTGAAGGAATATGCCATATCTTGCGGGTACAGACCCGGGGCGCTGCTCTTCGGGGGAGTTAACGAGGAGAATCTAGGATGCCTTTGGGACCGCACTGGGGCGAAAGTTGTTGGCACTCTATCGAAGAGTATTGGCCTTCCGAAGGTTGAAGCAGACCTCAGTAGGTACCGGCGGCAGCATATCGCTGGTAGTCTATTCTATGCCAACTTTAAGGTAAAATTCTTAACTTTTTATTGTTTTGTTATGAAGATGTTATCTGATGAAGATTATTTTGTCAGAGCTTACTGCTGAGCAAAGTCCTGAGGATGCAACAAGACCTCGAGGACAAAAAGAATGAAATTATAATTGAGGACCTAGAGAAGAAGATAAAAGACCTTGAGGCTACTCTAGAAAAGAAAGACTTCGTACTTCAAAACATGAAAGATTCATTGACAGAAGCCCAGGCCGAATTTACTAGATTGAATAATGAACTCTCCACGGAAAAGAAAAATTTCGAAGCCAAACTCAAAGCTGAAGCCGAGAAAAACTCAAATTTGCAGAAATCATTGAAAGAACTTCAAGAAAAATGCGTGGACTTCAACAACCGGTGCCTGCAGCGGCAAAAACAAGTTTTCAACTCGGTTGGAGCCGGTGCTGAGAAATTTAGCCCTTTGGTTGAGAACCTGCCGGAAACCTTCGAACATATTGAGGGCGAAGTTGACGCGCTTGACGAAGTCATAGGTGGACATGCCGATTTTTGCGCTCTGGTAGCTTCTCGGGGCACCGCTGTTGCCTTCATGAAATCTGGCTGTGAACATGGAAAAATTGTCAACAGACCGATTTTTAGCTTATCTCCGACAGATTTAATTGATATCCCTAGCCTAGCTCGGAGTATAGGGAATAGATTCATAACTCAAATTTGGGTAAAAGGCGGACGAAAAATGGCTGGCGACGAAGCTCGAAGCCACCTTAAGCCGGTAAAAATTTATGCCCGTTATTTTACCTTCTCTTTGAAGTCTGCACTTCCTTCATACCGTTTTAATATGTACAGGATGATGATGCTGAAGAAATATGAGCCGAAGCTTGACCGGTGGTCCGAAGCTCAGATGGTCCGAAGCTTAGATGATCCGAAGCTGAATGATGTCAAAGCTGAAGACGTTGCTAGAAAAATTCTAGAAGAAAATCTTGTAATATCATTGTAAAAAATCTTTGTAAATTAAGAATCAGATACTAATTTTGTAAATTTGTGCATATTTTGTAATATATCTTTACCTTTTTGTGCATGTATGAAACTGCTTTGCTGTGGACGAAACTAGCATTTTTTGAGTCGAAGGCGAAAAACACCTTCCATTCTTTTCGTACACACCGAAGCATAAAACTGCTTCTTTTTCAGTTTTCCGAAGTCTTATATTTAAAGCCGAAGCACCCGCCTGTGTTATGATAATGATGATCCTATGTATGTCTAGATGAATGTTTATGAATGCAAATGTATGATGTAATGTGTCGTGCAAATGAATGTCTAAACACACGCATAGGAAACCACAACCATAGCCTTCATTCCCTTGGGAATGACCGAAGTCTCTTTGCGGTTTATTTTTCGGCTTCACCGCTTATTTTTCGGTGTATCAGCGCTAACTTTTTGCTGTAAGTTCTGCATCCCCTTAGGAACGTCTTTTGAACTTCTTCGCCTTCTATTTCGGTGGTATCACATTGACTTTTTGTGCTTCGCCTTATATTTCGGCGGTATCAGCATTGACTTTTTGCTGTAAGCTCTGCATTCCCTTGGGAACGACTTTTGAGCAGAAAACTTACGCTGCGCTCCCTTAGGAACGACTTTTTGTAGCTTCGTCATGCTCTGCATCCCCTTAGAGACGACTTTCGAGCTTCTCTCTGTTTTTTCTTTCTCCCTGCACTCGATGGTGCATGCTCAGTTTTTACATTTACATATTTGGGGGATTTTGCTCTCGTAGAGCTGAATAAGAAAAAGAGAAATTACATGCTATGGCCCCATTAAAAACCTTTCTCCCCCTTTGGAAAGGAAAAGGGTACCATAAAAAAAGATTACATCAAGCTAGACATAATATTGCCGAAGCCCATCCGCATTCCAAGATATAGGAATGTCATTGCCGTCCATATCCTTCAATCTGTAAGAACCGGGTCTTGACGAAGATACTACCAGAAAAGGTCCTTCCCACTTGAGCTGTAACTTGCCCACCGTATCTGGGTTGGCTACTCTCCGAAGTACCAAATATCCTGGTTTAATGCTCTTTAACCGAACTTTTCTGTCACGCCATTTTATTGTTTCGGCTTGGTATTTATTGATATTTTCCATGGCCTAAAGCCTAATCCCTTCTATAGCATCTTTTGCCACAGAATAATCAGCTTCATCTTCTGCCGAAGCCACTGTTCTTATTGATCCTGCCTTAGCTTCTTCTGGGGTGATTGCTTCGTCACCAGACAATAGTTTGAATGGTGTAAAACCTGTTGACCTTGATATTGTTGTGTTGTGGCTCCACACCACTTTGATCAATTCATCTGGCCACTTTCCTCTGGGCTGATTGAAGATTAACTTCATTATTCCCGTCATTATAATGCCATTGGCTCTTTCAACAAGTCCATTTGACTCCGGATGTCTGACCGATGCGAAATGAATCTTCGTGCCAATTTGTTCACAGAATTCCTTGAAAGCTTCAGCATCGAACTGCGTTCCATTGTCTACAGTAATAGCCTTTTGTACTCCGAAGCGACAAACAACGTTTTGCCAAAAGAATTTCTGGACAGTGACCGAAGTTATTGTTGCTAAGGGCTTCGCCTCAATCCACTTTGAAAAATACTCTACCGCCACCACAACATATTTTAGATTCCTTGTGCTGGTGGAAGTGGGCCTAGCAAATCGAGGCCCCACCTTTGCAACGGCCAAGTGGGCTGTATTAATTGAGTGAGGGATGAAGGTTGCTTCTGGTCTCTTGCACATTTTTGACAGCCTTCACATTTTGGACTAATTCTGCTGCATTCGAAGCTGCCTTCGACCAATAAAATCCTTGTCGAAAAACTTTTCCCAACAAGGGCCTAGATCCAATATGGGATCCACACAGACCTGCATGTATCTCTTTCATTAATTCTACACCTTCAGTTCTTGATAAACACTTAAGGAGTGGTGAACAAACCCCATGTTTATACAATTCTCCTTCTATTAACACATATGGTCTTGTTCTTGCCTCCATTCTCTTATTATAAGCTTCGTCACTTGAAAGACAATTGCCTTGGAGGAAAGATATTATTTCAGTTCTCCAGTCTTCACTGTGTACTGGAGAAATAGTAAGCACTGCTCTCTGCATGAGCTCAACTGAAGGTGCTTTTATTGTTTCAAAAAATACTTCGGAGGGTAGAGGGAGCCCCTGAGCCACTGATTTGGTTAGCAAATCTGCATGCTCATTTTGACCTCTTGGAATATTCTTGACGGAAAATCCTTTGAAGGAAGCTTCCAGCCTTCGAACTGCATCCAGATATTTTTCAAGCTTCGGATCTCGTGCCTTGCTGCTTTTATCCACATGGCCAGCAATAACTTGAGAATCAGTCTTTAGGATGGCCCTTCTTATTCCCATTGCCCTTAGTTTCCGAAGCCCTAATAGAAGTGCTTCGTACTCAGCAATATTATTTGTGCAACTAAAATCCAGTTTTACTGCATAACATGTTTTGACCTTCGAAGGTGCAACTAGGACCGCAGCTGCTCCTGCACGAAGGCTCCCAAGAACCATCACAAAACACTGTCCAAGTTTCGGCATCTTTACTTGTCCCTTCTTCGTGAGCCCCTGGCGTCCAATCAACGATAAAATCTGCTAGCGCTTGAGATTGAATTGTAGATCTGTGCACGTAGTCAATAGTGAATTCATTAAGCTCCGCAACCCATTTGCCAATCCTTCCAGTAGCTTCTCTATTCCTCATAATATCCTTCAGGGGTTGTGATGAAGGAACAATTATGTGATATGCTTGAAAATAATGCCGAAGCTTCCTGGATGCCATTAACACAGCATACAACACCTTTTCCAATTCTGTATAGTTTTTCTTTGATAAACTCAAAACTTCAGAGACAAAGTATACTGGAACTTGCCTTTTAACTTGTCCTTCGAGCTTCTTTTGTACAAGTGCCGCACTCACTGCAGAGTGTGAAGTTGCCACATACAATAACAATGGAGCCCCTAGCATGGGTGGAGTTAATGTTGTTAAATCGATCAGATATTGCTTCAGCTCTTCGAAAGCTTTTTGTTGAATTGGGCCCCATTGAAAAACTTCAGCTAGCTTTAGTACTTCAAAGAATGGTAAATTTCTTTCTGCTGATCTAGATACAAATTGATTCAAAGATGCTAGCCTTCCTGTCAACCGTTGGGCCCCCTTCTTTGTGCTTGGTGGCTCCATTCGAAGGATAGCTTCGATCTTGCTTGGGTTGGCTTCGATCCCCTTCGTTGAAACTAAACAGCCAAGGAACTTGCCCTTCTTTACTCCGAAGACACATTTTTTTGGATTTAATTTCAGGCCAGCTTGCCTAAAATTAGCAAATGTTTCCTGCAGATCAGTGATGTGGTTTTCTTGCTTCGTGCTCTTCACTATAATGCCATCAACATATGTTAGCACATTTCTGTCTATCTAAGAGTGAAGGACCTTGGCTGTCATCCTACTGAAGCTTCCTCCAGCATTCTTGAGCCCCTCAGGCATCCGAAGATAACAATATGTACCACTGGGGGTTATGAAGCTGGTCTTTGGCTCATCTTCCTTCTTCATCCAGATTTGGTGATAGACTGAATAACAATCTAGCAGACTCATGAGCTCTGACGAAGCTGCTGCATCTACTAGAGAGTCTATTCTTGGTAATGGGAACTCATCCTTTGGACAAGCCTTGTTCAGATCAATAAAATCAATGCACATTCTCCATTTGCCATTGGCCTTTTTTTACCATAACAGTGTTGGCTAGCCATTCTGGGTATTTCACTTCTCTGATGACACTAGCACTAAGAAGTCTTTTTACTTCGTTCCGAGCACCTTCGGCTTTATCGTCAGACATTTTCCGAAGCTTTTGTTTCCTGGGTCGGAAGGATGGATCAACATTGAGTGAATGTTCAATGACGTCCCTGTTGACACCACAGAGATCGTTGGCTGACCATGCAAAAACATCTTTGTTGTTGAATAAAAACCTTATCAAGGTTTTGTCCTGCTCTTCAGATAATTGGGATCCCAGCAATACCTTCTGCTCTGCTATATCTTCACATAGAAGCATGGGCTTCGGCTGATCAGCCGAAGCAGCCTTCTCTCTTCTATACCTATACTGTTCACAAGCTTCAGCTTCATCTATATTGTGGATTGCTTTTGAGTCTGTCCAATTTCCTTCAGCCTTTCTGGCAGCTTCCTGACTTCCATGAATAGCAATGGGCCCTTGAACCAAAGGTATCTTCATGCATAAATATGCTGGATGAAGAATTGCTTCGAATGCATTGACTGTTCCACGACCAATGATTGCATTGTAAGGATATTCCATGTCAATAATATCAAATATAACCTGTTCAGTTCTTGTATTGTGGACAAATCCGAAGGTAACTGGCATTGTGATCTTGCCAAGTGCTACAATCTGCCTTCCTCCGAAACCACAGAGAGGGTGTGTGGCATCATGGATCGTATCCTCTGGCTCTTGCATCTGTCCGAAGGCCTTAGCAAATATGATATCCGCTGCACTGCCTGTATCGACCAAAACATTGTGGACTAGAAATCCCTTGATGACACAAGATATGACTATAGCATCATTGTGAGGGTAATCCTTGAGCTGAAGGTCCTCTTGGGAGAAGGTAATTGGGATGTGAGACCATTTTTACTTGATGAAGGGTCCCTGCACCCCAACATGCTGTACCCTTCTCTGGGCCTCCTTCTTTTGCTTCTTGTTGGTCGGCTCTGAGCATGAACCGCCTGTTATCGGGAGCACTAGCTTCGTAGCCGAAGCAGCTTCAGCTTGGTTGTTGAACGAAGCCATCAACTAAAAAAGTGGTCATGAGTTCACCGGAGGTGGGCGCCAATGTTGGTGACTTGTTCTCAAATGCTATGAATCAAGAACAAGGCAACATAAAGTGTTAAATATCAATGCCCTTTGTCCTTCGAAACATTATTTCCCTTAGGATATAATGATCTTCAGACGAAGGTTATGAAAGACATACCTTCGAATATCGAAGGTAAGATGATAATAGAAAAGGCGTGTAAAATACAAAAGATGACACAAAGAATCATATAGCATTATAAATTCATCTTCATTTTATTATCATGAGAATATAAAAACAATATTGAATTACATTCGATACCTTCGACTTGATAAACAATATTGAATTACTGTCTTTTGAGAGGATCTGCCGAAGGTGTTTCTTCTTACAGGATCTTCGGCGACGAAGCATACCCCCAACACCCGACATGCGGGCCCAGAAGCATAATGGTAGGAATACATTATGTGAATAGTAAATGCTGATAGCACACAAAGATCCTCCGCCTTAGTAACGCATGAGTAATCAGCGGGAGTCATGATGACCACAGTCCATGCAACATTGATAGGTAGTAACCCTTTTTCTGGTAACGTGCGAGTAATGGTGAGTAACAGCACGGCCCACGTATCGTGGACTAAGCACGCCGCCTGTCAGTGGAATGGACAGGCGCATGTATTATCCATAATGAATGCGAAGGCGCGCATAGCCCAGAGGCGTCATGCTAGGTTCCACCCGTTGGCTTATGCTGCGTGCAGTATGTCACGTGGCAGCATCGGGTCTCCGCTTGAGTGGGGAGCAGGAATGTATGCAGATAGGTCTAGATCCCACTAGACCAAGTCTGGACACGTGTCAGCACCAGACCCCCGCCTAGGCCCTGAGGCCCGGGTGTGTTCTGTCCTGAAACCTTGGGACCCTACTGTAGGTGGCCTGGACCCCATACGGGGGTCCGAATCCCATTCTAGGGGTCCAGTCCGTACACGTGGGGGTCCTGGACCAAACTTGGAGGTCCAGACTGTATATCTAGGGGTCCGGCACTTTCCCATGGGGTCCGGACTCACTGTTGATGCCTTGGAGTATATCACTTTCTCTGGACACGTGGTGGCTCTGGACCCACCCATGTGGTGGGGTCAGGCGCTGTTGCTGGCCCAGAGTAGTCGCCCGAGGCTGGGGCGAGTCATGGCCTGGTCCCACATACAGCTCTTTTACCACGCGGCTAGCCGCGTGGGTACTACGTCTTTATATAGTAGTAAGGGGTACCCTAGTTTCAGGGTACCGATAGTGGCCCCCGGGCCCGCCTCAAGGGAGGATGCGAGCCTGCAGGTGGGGCCAAAGCTTGCACCTTGCCTTAATGTGGCCTGATTGGTGATTGGCGCGCCGTTTCAGCACGTCTGCTGACGCACCCTCTGTCAATCACCTTCGATCACGCCAACTGCCATATCTGTCCCCACAGTTGACTGACCCATGGCCCCCACGCCTGGTGGTTTCGTCGGGCCACACGCGGGGCGCCTCGTTACCACTGCCTTGGTTTAAAAAATTACCCTTTGTCTTCTGCAGCGGCCCCAAGGAGGCGCACTACTGGCGCGTGCGGCGGTTCGCTCTTTCCTCACTCGAAATCCGATGCACAAACTGTATGACTTATGGACCCGGGCCCCCGTGTCATAGACTGGGCTGCCTAGATCCTAGGTGTCCATCGAGCATGATTTCCTGTGGCGATTGAGGATCGCGCGGAAGGGTTTTCCTGAACAAGGACTCAGGTTTCCTTGAAAAAGGATTCACCCCGCGTGCAGCAGTTACCTTTTCGCATTCTCTTCCAATCGACTGTGCCTCTTTGCCTTCGTGCTCTTCTGCTCGGCTCATCCCGACCGCTTTTAGTCTGAGGAAGCGCTTAATCTGGTGCGCGACCTGCTTGGGTGGAGCGCCAGGGCTCGCCGGAAGAATCCGTGCCGGCGCTGCCCCCTTGGCGATCTCGTTGCTGGGGAGTTTGTGCTATTCACCTCCTACGTCTCTTGTGGGTTGGCGCTGCCGATCTCGCCCTTCTTCCTGCTGCTGCTGGAGGAGTTCGGGCTTCAGCTTCAACACCTCACGCCCCACTTCGTCCTCTAGGCAGCCATCTTCATCCACCTCTGTGAGATGTTCGTAGGTGTGGCCCCCTGCACTTCCCTCTTCCGCTACTTCTTTGTGCTTGTCAGGTCCGGGAAGACTAGGGACCACATCGGTGCCTACTACTTCTAGACGAGGCTAGATCCGGCCGTAGTATACATTCCCACCTTTGGTGGAGCGAGGTGGGAAAACTGGCGCAGCGACTGGGTGATTGCCAGCGCCGAGGCCAATGACCGCCTCGTCCTGCCGTCCAATGGACCAGCCCTCGACCACAAGCAATGGAGGGCCAAGCCGTCCCTGTCGCCGGAGTTCCTGCTCGTATTGGACAGGATCAAGGTCTTGGCCATGGGCGGTCTGACGTCAATGCATGTGGTCGGCGACCTCCTGAAGCGCAAGATCATGCCGCTGCAGAGGAGGCCACGCCTGTGCTGTTGGTTCACTGGCCTGAACGACATTGGCAGGATCCAGCGTGGGCCGGGCACCGATCTATCCTGGGACGAGCTGGCAGTCCTGGTGGGATGGATTACTGGGGAACTTTTGTCCCTGAGTCCCTGATACTCCCCCAGAACATCTCGGCGCTCTGCGATGACCCAGGGCTGAGGACAGCGATCCTGGCCACGCTACCGACCCTTGACGACAGCGGCGTGGCGGTTTGCCAGACCGGCGGCCGGGACCCCCTCCGTGGGATCCAGATCTCCGATGCACCGGCTGGAGGTCCCCAGCCTTCCGGTATGGCTCCCAGCGCCAATCCCACTGTGGCCCCCAGCCCCTTGGACAGTAGCAGCAGCAGCAACAGCAGCGGTCGCCCCGCTTCCAGGGTCACTAGAAAGTTCAAGGCCCTAAGTAAGTATAGCCCCTTTTTCCATGAGTCTGATCATCATGCCAATAAGTCTTAACCCATCATCTGATTGCCAGGGCTTCTTCCTCCACCGCTCCTAAGGTCATGCCTCCTCCGCCAAATACCAGGCCCACTGACGGGTCTGGCTCTCAGTAGCAGGAATCTGCTGAGAGTGGTGCCGGCAGACCACCCCAGCTGCTGCCAAGACAGCGCCAGCGGCTTCCCATGCCCCAGCCAGGGGTCCGACGGCAGCGGCGCGAGCGTCAGGCGACGTCGCAGTGGCGGAGGAGTGTAACACCCCTGGTGTTACTATAACTAAAACTTGAGCATGACATCATAATATTGGCATTGCATATGTTTGACACACCTAGAATGCATTCACTAGGAAAAAATTTCAAACAAGTTGTATTGTTTTAATGTTTTACAAATAGGACCCTGGTTAAAGGACTTGACCCTAAATAGTGATTAAAGGGGGTAAAACTTAACCTAAGTTGAGAAAACCTAAAAGCTTTAGGGTAAAAGTCATAAAATGACCCCAATAATAAAGTTGAATCACACTTATACCCCTGGAATACAGAAACCCTAAATAGAACCCGAGAAAACCCTAAAACCAAACCCTAGGGGCCTAAGTGCAAAATTAGTCCACTTTTGGACTAAAGTGCAAAAATCAAGTCAAATAAGTATCTTAAGTCATTTGGGTCACAAATATGTGAACTTGCAAGTTAAACCCTAAGTTTTGGGCTTATTTGCAAAACTCAACTCTTAAGTCCTTAAGAGTCTAAGTCTGATTTTCAGTGAAATTGGCTCAACTTTGGAGCCATGTATCTTTCAGAATATAGGGTTTTTGCCCTAGGTCACCACATCAAAGTTGAAGACCAATTATAGGAGAACAACTTTGCTAAAGAGTGTGAGCTTAGTTGTTATGAGAAATTTGGAGAAAAACCCAATCAAAGTTTGACTGTCAGGCTGTTTTGATCTGAAATTCAGATTAGCAGAGGACTGACATCCACTTCTAGCTCAATTTTGAGCATGATCCAGTGCTCAACTAAGTCGCATCCCTATAGTCGATTTGTAGCTGGTATGTAGCACTACAACTTTGATGCAGTGACTTGGGGATGTTGCCACAGGAATTTGGAAGAAAACGGACCCTAAACATCGCCTGTCAGGTGCACTGAATAGGTGCTTCCATGGTACAGTAGCTGATAATGGATCAGATCGCCAGCAACGGGAACAGCTCACCGCCGGTAGCTCCCCGCCGTGATTCGCGCCACCGCTGTAGGGTTCGTGTCCCCGATAACCAGATAAGGTCGCCCAGTAAAAATCACCCCCTGGGGATGACTCCGGTGACTCACCATGGTCGTCTTTCTGCTTTGCGGCGGAAGCATGTTAGTTCGTCGGTGAGGCCGCCGTGCCTTGGCCGTGCGCCGCGTGTCCAGGCACCTTACCATGTCGCCGTAGGTCGCGTTATGCATATCCGGTGATCGCCGGAGGTGTCGCCACAGTAAAGGCCATGTTAAGCGGCCACCAGTGACTCACCTTGCTCTTACCGATCCCGAGTCACCGTTCAAATTCGTCGTGCTCGCGGTCGATCCCTATAAATTGAGGGCCAGGTCTGTTGCACCATGTAATTGTCAAGCCATAGCACCCGCTCTCATCTCCTCTCATTCACCAGAGCGCCACAATTCGAGTTTCTCCCAAAATCGATCTCCGCCACCGCGAAATCCACTCCACCGTGGTCAGTCCTCCACAGGTCAGCTCCGGTCCTCTGCTACTTCGTTTGAGTACCCTCCCAACTCCGTGATGCTTGCCGAGTCACCGAATTGAACCGGGAGACCCCCAGTCGCCGGGAACACGATCATATTGCCGTTATGCTTACGGCCACCGTGGCCGGAGCTCCATAGTTCACCAATAGTGCAATTAAGTTGGGGAAAACGTTCACGGGGACTCGGATTTGGTCTCGGACGAAGCTTAGCACCTATCTTAGCCCCAATCGGCCGGCGTTGATGCTTGCCGGAGCGCGGCGGTGCGCGAGCGCCGTCGGGGACTTCCGGTTGCAAATTGATAGAAACGCAGGGGTCTTTTTGTAAGTGTCAGTGACTCTGCGCAATAGTAAACGACCCTGTTCTGGTTTAGTCAAAACGCCGAGGGCCTCTGCGCAAAATCTCCCTCGCGGGCGCGGGCGCGCGCACGAATCCACTCGGGCTTGGGCCGCCTGGACTTGAATTGGCCCAGTACTGTTTAGAGTTTTTCCTTTTCTTTTTCAGTGGAACTTTAGAAATTTGTAGAAAATTATAGAAAAATGATAAAATTGTGAAACCAATTTTCCTAGGTTTCTTATTTTCCCTAGTATTTAATAAAAATAAACTCATGATTTTTAGATCAAATAGGGAATTTTAGGGTATTTAAAATAGCCTAAACCATTGATTCTAGATTTTTAGAAAATAAATAATAAGTCCAAAATTTCCCAAACTTTTTATGTGAGCTTTTCACATTATCTAGAAGCCATGGGTAGAGTTTGGTTTGATTTGGACCTTGTTTGATCACTAAACCCAAAACCACCCCCCTGCTCCATGAACTCCTTTACTGACTCCGGAAACCCTAGGTTCTCGGAGTACCGTGAAGGAAAGTTGTACTCAAGACTTAAAAAATAAATGTATATTGTCTTTGCATCCTCATGAGCATCCCATGACATCCATTCTTATGCATGTATATGGTTATGTTAGAGCACGAAGAAGAAGAAGAAGTCTCTGAAGAAGGGATACCACCAACCTCTGATCCCCAATCAGGCAACTGCTTTTATTTCGATATTTGTGGATCCGAGCAGGACTCACCTGATAACAAAGGCAAGCCCCGGTGCATGCAACCCTTTTCCTTGTGTTTTCAAATACTTTTCGCACCTTTAAGTCTAGTGAAATGTGCATTAGGTTCATAGGAGTTACTTGAAACCCTTTGATGCATTGCTTTCCTTGATATCCATACCTTTATAGATACTTCTGTGAAGTATCAAAATTATGATTTACAAAAATGCTTAGCCTTGCTTAGATCTTGTGGATAGAGGTTGTCCTTAATTTAACTCGAGAAAGGACTGCTTCTACCTGCAAGAATATTTTCATTTGGAGCAATGGTGGGATCTTACTGCAAAGTTCCCTGTGATGCTCTTTCATCCTAAGGAATAGACACATTCCTAAGGATGGAAATACGTAAATTGAGACTTGGGGGTAGGAACAGGTGATGTTCTACCCAGGTTGGTTAAGGATTAACGCGTATGTAGGCGTGCTGACCGAGGACCCTTTAACTGGTCACATGCCTCGTCATGGGTAAGCCTTGCCTCGGGCAGACTAAGGCCGGAATAAGATAACACGAAATGGGAGTGGAGCGGTGGCGAGAGTAGCGTGTACCCTCCGTGGCAAGAGGCTGGACGGTGGTGTATCTGTGCTCTCGGTTTGCGTGAACCTGATCCGGTCTTAAGAACCCCGGTGGCGGGTTGACATATGCAAGGGTTAAGTGCTACATATGTCGTGTGATTGGAGATCCTCAGCTAAGTATAATCGATTCGGATCGCCGTACCTTCGCGGTTATGAAGACTTGGTCACTTTTCTACAACCTAAAGTCAGGATGTGAACACTATGGATAAAAATGATGTTGTATTGATGAGATGTTGAAATTAGACTAGATGCAAATAGAGTCTATTAATACTTAATATGGCGTTAAAAGGTTGAAAGTAAGGACTCACTTTAGTAAGCTACTTCTGCAAAAGTATAAGTTGATTTTTGCTAAAGCCTCTCCTTGACTCCTATTTATCCAGCATACCCTTGAGAGTCTTTTCCTTAGTCGGGTAAGACTTGCTGAGTAATTCCATACTCAGGGTTTATCCCTTTGTTGTTTTTAGGTGGGGAAGTAGCAGACTTTTGCTGCTTCTGTGCCAAGGTGGTTCCCAACGAAGAAAAACAAGACTGAAGTGCGGGAGGACTCGGTCCTCCATCTAGGATCTTTGTTTTTTTAGCTTCTCGGGAGAAGTTTGTCTCCCTTGGTTTGTATAATTATTACTTATATGCACTCACTTTTAGTCTGGTCTGTAATAAAATAACTCAAGCTTGGTTTTGAAATAAATGTAAGTTTATGCAATTCGCTTCCGCATTTCTTTATCTCCGATGTTCTGTAATGTCTGCAAGACGGGTGAAACGTTCCTGGTAAGGTCGGGAAAGATACCGAACTTGTCAAGTAACTTAGGAACATCTACAGGGTGTCTGATGTCTGTTAGACAAGGACAACTGTAGGTGGGCCTGATTACTTGGGAGGTTCCGTCACAAGGAGATCCTAGCCGGGGGATCCGCGCCCACTCTCGACGCAGGAGGCGCGTCCAGCTCCAACCCCCGCCTACTCCAGAGGAGATGGAGGTGGTGTTTGGGCGGCAACTCCGGTCGGGTGCCGAGCAAGAAGCGGCACCAGTCCCCCTCCCCCGCATGTTGTCCCGCGCCTACCAGGTCCTTAGTGACACTGGGCAGCAATCTTGCAGGAGTGGGAGGTGCTTGAGGCCGAGCACCAGTGCCTCAGTGACTGGCGCACCCAACTAGAGGAGCGCACCATGACGGCGTCCCACTAGTTCATCTCCGAGCGGTCCCAACTCGAGCGGGATCGCAAGGAGTACAAGAAGGCCACTAAGAGGTTGACAGGACCCCCTGTAGCACACACAATCCTTGGTGGGTTCTGCAGATGTAACGCCACCGGGACCGCTAGCTTCGAGGTGCTAGGCTCACCCCCTTCGCCCGGCTCGGCAGGCTGGGGCGGTAGGTCTCAGCAGCCGTCTTTCAAAGATGCCCTCGGGCACGGGTGCCCAAGTTGATGCCCTCGTGGAGAGTTCATCTACCGCTGAGTTGTTAGCCCGAGGAACATGTTGCAGTTCTAGGGCAATGACGTATCCTGGGATCTGCAGCTGCTTGAACGCAGTGTGGCTAATGACGTTGAGCCCAGCCCCACCATCAATCAGAACATGATGCAGCCACATGTTAGCGATGACAGGGGCGGTGATGAGCGGTAGTTATACCGGCCCCTGCCATGTTTTTGGGGCAGTCGGATGCCCTGAAGGAGATAGTGGTGCTCCACCACCGCTGATGTGGAGTAGCCTTCGGGACCCCTGGGGTCACCGAAAGAACCTCTCGGCGTAGGGACTTCACGTTCCTACGGGAGGTGAGCTCCCAGCTCCTGCCGTACACCACGTACAACTTCTTGCAACAATCATTGTCGTTACCAGAGTCAGAGTCTCCAGTGAAGACATCCTTGAGGACCCCCTCAGGAGACTGATACCCAAGGTCCCGTTCTCCCGCGGCCGCGTCACCTTCGTCGACCTTCTCCTTGCCAGGCCTGTGATGAGGCAGCGAGCCATCCTTGGAGGTCTGCTCGCGTCGCTCGCTAATGCGCTTCGCGAGCTTGAGGATCTCGCGGCATTCTGAGGCGCTATGGTGACTGTTGGCTGGACAGGGCATGACCCACTGTTGCCTCCCTATTGCCGTGGGCACTTGTTGCGCTCGTTCTGGCCCCCAGCCACGGCTGCGGTGACTGTAGCAGCAGACTGCGGCCTATCATGGCCGCGGTTCTTCTTCTTCTTGTTGTTGTTGCTGCCCTGGGTGGCGGCACCTGAGCCACCCGTCTGGGTAACTCCGGTATGTGGTGCTGAGTGCCATGCACGACCCTCGGCAGCTCTGGCATATTTGTCGACCAGAGCGAAGAGCGTGGTGACGGTTTCCACGTCATGCGTCGCCAACTTCTCCAACATCTTTTCATGACACACCCCCTGTCGAAAAGCAGTGATAATGGAGGCATCAGAGACATGAGGTATGGTCCCACGTACCTTGGTAAAGCGGGAGATGAAAGCCCAGAGAGTCTCTTTGGGTTCTTGCCTTATGAATGTCTCCTAGAGGGGGGGTGAATAGGCGGAATCTAAAATTTACAAAATTTAAGCACAACTACAAGCCGGGGTTAGCGTTAGAATAAAATCCGAGTCCGTGAGAGAGGGTGAAAAACAAATCAAAGGCAAATGAAGCGGATGACACAGTGATTTGTTTTACCGAGGTTCAGTTCTTGCAAACCTACTCCCCATTGAGGTGGTCACAAAGATCGGGTCTCTTTCAACCCTTTCCCTCTCTCAAACGGTCACCTAGACCGAGTGAGCTTTTCTCCTTAATCAAACCGGGTCACTTAGACCCCTACAAGGACCACCACAACTTGGTGTCTCTTGCTTTGATTACAAGTGTCTTGAGAACAAGAAAGAGGAAGAAGAAAAGCGATCCAAGCGACAAGAACTCA
Organism: Zea luxurians; assembly: GCA_029449295.1. Lineage (NCBI taxonomy): Eukaryota > Viridiplantae > Streptophyta > Magnoliopsida > Poales > Poaceae > Zea > Zea luxurians. Next base: position 16,509,323 of record JAOPSE010000039.1, read on the forward strand.
AATGAACACAAATGTCTCTCTCTCACAAGCCACTAAGTCTTTGGAATGAGTTTGGGACTTGGAGAGGATTTGATCTTTTGTTTTGTGTCTTGGAGTGAAGTCTAGAGCTCTTGTATTGAATGCAAATTGTTGGAAACTTGGATGCCTTGAATGGTGGTGGTTGGTGAGGGGGTATTTATAGCCCCAACTACGAAAACAACTGTTGGGGAGGGCTGCTGTCGATTTCGACCGTTGGAGCTCTGTCTTCATGGGGCACCCAACCGTTAGGGATCTGACGGTTTCGACCGTTGGAGCTCTGTCTTCATGGGGTACCGGACAGTCCGGTGCCGCACCGGATAGGCACTATTCACTGTCCGGTGCGCCTTCTGGCGCTGCTCTGACTCTGCGCGAACTGTCCGCGCGCTATTCATGCCACTGTTCACTTTTGCAGTCGACCATTGACGCAGTAGCCGTTGCTCCACTTGGCACACTGGACAGTCCGGTGTTACACCGGACAGTCCGGTGAATTTTAGCGGAGTGCGCTGGAGAAAACCCAAAGCTAAGGAGTTCAGAGTTGATCTCCCTGGTGCACCGGACACTGTCCGGTAGTGCACCGGACACTGTCCGATGGCACACCGGACAGTCTGGTGCGCTAGACCAGGGCAGCCTTCGGTTCCTTTTTGCTCCTCTCTTTTGAACCCTAACTTATTCTTTTTATTGGTTTGTGTTGAACCTTTGGCACCTGTAGAACATATAATCTAGAGCAAACTAGTTAGTCCAATTATTTGTGTTGGGCACTCAACCACCAAAATTATATTTAGGAAATGGTTTGACCCTATTTCCCTTTCAATCTCCCCCTTTTTGGTGATTGATGCCAACACAAACCAAAGCAAATGTATAAGTGCAGAATTGAACTAGTTTGCATAAGGTAAGTGCAAAGGTTGCTTGGAATTAAACCAACATTTTAATTCTACTAGATATGCATGGATTGCTTTCTTCTATTTTAACATTTTGGACCACGCTTGCACCACTAGTTTTGTTTTTGCAAATTCTTTGGAAAATTCTTTTCAAAATCATTTTGCAAATAGTCAAAGGTGTATGAATAAGATTGAAAGAAGCATTTTCAAGATTTGAAATTTTCTCCCCCTGTTTCAAATGCTTTTCCTTTCACTTAAACAAAACTCCCCCTAAATGGAATTGTCCTCTTAGCTTTCAAGAGGGTTTTGGGATATACCAATTGAGATACTCTCATTATAGGAATACCAATTTGAAATATACCAATAAAAATTTTCAAAACAACAATTAAAAATTAGGAAAAATTAGGTGGTGGTGCGGTCCTTTTGCTTTGGGCTAATACTCTCTCCCCCTTTGGCATTAATCGCCAAAAACGGAGATTTTGTGAGCCCTTCTTAAATTCTCTCCCCCTTTGGCAAACAAGATATGAGTGAAAGATTATACCAATGTGGAGAGATGGCGGAATACTGGCAAAGAGTAGATAATACCGGTGGAGTTGAGTGAAAGCATTGTCTTTGCCGAATACTCCATTTCCCTTTCAATTCGATGATTAAGCATATGAATACACTTGAAAACACATTAGTCATAGATATAAAAGAGATATGATCGAAGGTATATAAATGAGCTATGGATGCAAAGAATCAATCAAAATTACGAGAATCAAGAATGTTTAGTTCATTCCTAAGTTTGGTAAAGGTTGTCTCATCTAATGGTTTGGTAAACATATCGGCTAATTGTTCTTTGGTGCTAACATAAGCAATCTCGATATCCCCCCTTTGTTGATGATCTCTCAAAAAGTGATACCGAATGGCTATGTGCTTAGTGTGGCTGTGTTCAACGGGATTATCCGCCATGCGGATTGCACTCTCATTATCACATAGGAGAGGGACTTTGCTAAATTTGTAGCCATAGTCCCTGAGGGTTTGCCTCATCCAAAGTAATTGCGCGCAACAATGACCTGCAACAATATACTCAGCTTCGGCGGTAGAAAGAGCTACTGAGTTTTGTTTCTTTGAAGCCCAAGACACCAGGGATCTCCCCAGAAACTGACAAGTCCCCGATGTGCTCTTCCTATCAATTTTACACCCTGCCCAATCAACATCTGAATATCCTAATAAATCAAAAGAGGATCCCTTGGGGTACCAAAGACCAAACTTAGGAGTATAAACTAAATATCTCAAGATTCTTTTCACGGCCCTAAGGTGAACTTCCTTAGGATCAGCTTGGAACCTTGCACACATGCATACGGAAAGCATAATATCCGGTCAAGATGCACATAAATAGAGTAGAGATCCTATCATCGATCGGTATACCTTTTGATCTACGGATTTACCTCCTGTGTCGAGGTCGAGATGCCCATTGGTTCCCATGGGTGTCTTGATTGGCTTGGCATCCTTCATCCCAAACTTGTTAAGAATGTCTTGAATGTACTTCGTTAGGCTCATGAAGGTGTCCTCTTGGAGTTTCTTTACTTGAAATCCTAGAAAATACTTCAACTCCCCCATCATAGACATCTCAAATTTTTGTACCATGATCCTACTAAACTCTTCACAGGTAGATTTGTTAGTAGACCCAAATATAATATCATCAACATAAATTTGGCATACGAACAAATCTTTTGCAATAGTCTTAGTAAAGAGTGTAGGATCGGCTTTGCCGACTTTGAAGCCATTAGTGATAAGAAAATCTCGAAGGCATTCATACCATGCTCTTGGGGCTTGCTTGAGCCCATAAAGCGCCTTTGGGAGTTTATAAACATGGTTAGGGTACTCACTATCTTCAAAGCCGAGGGGTTGCTCAACATAGACCTCTTATTTGATTGGTCCATTTAGGAAGGCACTTTTCACGTCCATTTGATAAAGCTTAAAGCCATGGTAAGTAGCATAGGAAAGTAATATACGAATTGACTCAAGCCTAGCTACGGGTGCATAGGTTTCACCGAAATCCAAACCTTCGACTTGCGAATATCCCTTGGCCACAAGTCGGGCTTTGTTCCTTGTCACCACACCATGCTCATCCTGCTTGTTGCGGAATACCCACTTGGTACCTACAACATTTTGATTAGGACGTGGAACTAGATGACATACCTCATTCCTTGTGAAGTTGTTGAGCACCTCTTGCATTGCCAACACCCAATCCGAATCTCTTAATGCATCTTCCACCCTGTATGGCTCAATAGAAGGCACACAAGAGTAATGTTCACAAAAATGAGCGACTCAAGATCGAGTTGTTACCCCCTTATGAATATCGCCAAGGATGGAGTTCACGGGGTGATCTCTTTGAATCGCTTGATCAACCATCGTGCCGAGCAAGGAAACAGACGAAAAACCTAAAGCCAAAGCCCCCTACCTAGCACGCCCATTTCCCTTTCAATTATTGGTACGACGAACCGTCTGACCAGAGGGCACATACCGTCCGCGTGTGCGCAGAAGATGTGCTACTTGCACATAACGACTAGCTTTGTGTGGAGGGCTATAAATAGAAGTGGTGCTCGTGTGTGTGAGCTCTCTTCGCCATTCCTAGCACACATTGAGCACATTTGTGATCTTCCTACTCACTCACTCGCACACATTGCTTGAGATTGCATCCTTGTGAGTGATTGAGGGGTTCTAATGCATTTGCATCATTTGGTGATCTTGAGGCACTAGGTGACACACCGAGCAAGCGTCTTCGACTTGTTACTCTTGGAGGTTGCGACCTCCTAGACGGTGGTGGGGTCCTCGTTGAGCTCTCCGTGAAGATTGTGAAGGAGCCGCAGTGGTGATTATGAGGGGTTCACGGCTACCTCGTTGGAGCATCAAAGGCGACGCTAGTGGAACCAAGGTATTGAGCGATTCCTTATCCATTGGCTCAAAGATCAAGTAATGACTTGATAGAGGAGCAAGTGTGAAGTTGGAGTCCACCTCAACATGGATTAGAGGTGATCGGCAAATCACTGATACCATGAGAAAAAATTTGGTGTCTCTCTATTCCCCTAGTACTTGTTTTCCTTGAAATTGCTTGTGATTAGTGAATTAGTATTCATTTCTAGCATTGCCATTATTGTCTCATATAAGTTGCTTACTTGTTGTAGTTAGGAAATTTATATCTCTTGTTGTATTGATTAGATTTCTCTAGTGTCTTCGATTTTAGTCAAAATTGTCTATTCACTCCCCTCTCTAGCTAGTGTCATAGATCCTACACCCCCACCTTTATAGGTAGCTCCTAATTCTTCATGCATGAGAGCATCTCCACCATGTTTGAGTTCAAGCTCCACTATCGATTCTCTATAATCCTACTAGACATATTAAATGTAGACTCCAAAGATATCATTAAAACATGCACTAGTTAGGTGGTCGTACGTTGCTACGATTTCTAATGATGATTATAAAGTTGTTGATGAGGTGGGCATTTTGTCGAACAACATACTCGTAGTTGTCATAAACGTCGTGGTCTTACCTACACCCAAGATCATGGTGCACGTGCTGTAGCCCATCCCAGTGGTCATCAAGGAGGTTGCGATCAATGTAGAGGAATCGAGGTGAGAAAAGAGGTATTAAAAGGTAGAAAACTACACAATGTTTTCTAAAATAGATGCATCTGTATGCTAATTAAATATAAAATGCATACAGATTTACCATCTGAATGTCGTGGGACCTAGGTAGAGTGTCATGTCATCTCGACGTCTCGGGTTTTCCACCTAAAATGCCCAAGGTTTGTGACTCATCTATCTGTGCCCTATCTGTTCAACATCTGATTCACCACAACATTCATACAGTCATTGCCAAAGCATGTGTACACTTTGGTGAAAGGTCTGAAAAATTGGCAGTACTTATGATGCCCTTTGCAAGTCATAGGATGCACTGCACCAGTTCCATACTGAGAACCATAATTAGTGGCATCGTTTGCCTATAATGGTGTCGGAGAGAAAATCCTCCGGCTGGGTGGCGGAATGCACCTGCCTTAATCCTAATATGAGGAGGGGGCCTAAGCGTTTTGCCTGTTAGGTGGATCCGGGATGAACACAAGAACACGCGAGGGTTTATAGTGGTTCAGGCCGCCGGAGCGTAACACCCTACCTCCACTGTGTGTATGTTGTATTGAGTGTGTGTTTGAGCGTGTGAGCGTGTATGAAAGCATGTCTGTGAACCTGTCCCTTGTAACGCTATGCCCCTTCCCTTTTATAGTTTAAGGGAGGTACATACAAGGATGCTGAGCCCTGACATGCGGGCCTAGGAGCATAATTATAATACCCTAAAAACCAAACCATGTTTATAATCCTAATATGGTGTGTCCTACTGATGATCGGAGACCGTAGATGCATAGATATCGTCGAGACGATTCCGATCGACTACTAGTTTGCCATGTTTGGAGTCTGAATGAGTTTTTTCAAGTGCCGGTCGATCTGAGCCATTGAATATTAGGATTGAGGGAGTTTTCTTCTATTTATACCTCCCTAACCCTAGCAGCCACGTTCTCCCACCCTAGCAGCCATCCCCTTTTGTGCCTTGCCCAAGAGAAGAAAGGAAGAACAAGGGAGAGAAGAGAGGGAAGATTAGGGCACACAGTCGCCTGTCGTCGTCATCGTTCCTCTTCAAGAATTGGTTGGATTTTCTTTCCTCTCTCCATTGTCCCCACTTGATGGATGTTTTACCTTGTTTTGGATGAGTTTTAGGCCCTGCAATTAGCCCTTTATGTTGGATTAGATGGGAGATTAGATTTTTGATCTCGAAATTAGTCTCTGCAGAATAACAGATTCGATAGTTTTTGTTCATGCCAGTTTTCCGTGGTCTTAGAGGCCTCAAAAAAATAAAAAGTATATTTATGAGTTGTAGATAATTTAGATATCTTTCCGTGGCCGCGAAGAACACCTCAATCGGACATCATATCAGAAAGTTATTGCAGTTTTATTATAGCAGTTTTTCAGTCTCATAATTCTGTGCAGAATCTGTTCTATTAAGATTTAGGCAATTTTATCAACAGAATTCAACCTTGGGTTTGTAAGAAAAGTTGTAGATAATTTCATAAGCTTTCCAGATTGTTAAAGAGTGCATTCATATGAATTATGAAACTCTAGTTATGTTTGTTTTACGGTGGCTGTTTCTGTTGGCCTGATAGAAATGAGCGGGTCTGTTCACTGGTAGGTTTCATCAAGTAAATGGCCGAATTGGCTCTCCCAGATATGGAGACTTTTGTAGAGGGATAAAAGTTCTTACTTCCAGCAGAATTTAATGATTTTTGGTTGAGTAGTTTGTGAGATATCGAATTTTGAAAGTTAACTATGCGGCTGTCTAAAACAGATTCAGTCAGTTATCTTGTAATATGTTTTAGACTTATAGATGACAGAATTTAATTATCTATTGAATACCGAAGTTGTAGAGTATTTTGTGTAGATACTTCTAGAGTATTTGTTTGATATCACCACTGTTATAATTTTAAAGATACAAAATTAACAAACAGCGCTGCTGCTATTTGACATGTGGTTCATGGTGGGAGTCTTTTCACCAGGTCTTGGTTTCAAGCGTAGGAACGATTTGTTGATTGTTGGCAAATGTTTATGAAATATTTGTACTAAGTTTTATGCCCCGCAACAGGTGGTTATGCTCCGGATCATGCTTAGTACATTTTCTTCTTCGATGAAGGCAGGTGAATGTAGCGGTGGTTGCTACCGTTTTGACTTGTTGTTTCATCGCCTACACTCTAATATTCAGAATCATCGAATTCTTTCGTAATTGAACTCTATGGGATGCTTTACTTGATTGTATTATATTGATGCTTAATCATATATTGATGATGATGATGATTCGAGTATGACCCACGAGATTAATTCACACTCCTGAAGGTGAATGAAGTATTATTTGAGGTTTGTATTGTATCTGAAGGTAAACGAAGTATTGTTTGAGGTTTGTATTGTATTTGAAGGAAGTGAAGTATATTGATAAATGCAGCATGCCATATACATTGCATGATTCACTTGCATCTGAAGTTTTTTCGTGACCTATGGTCCGACCGTACCGGTACAACTTAGCATCGTACGTTGCCCGAGGAGGGGTACGATGCGGCTTCATACCCTTAGAGGTATGAAGGCAGAGGACATATGCATTGCATTCATATGCATTCATTGAAGTGATATTTGCAGATGGTGTGGTTTTATACTCTAAGAGATATGAAGGCAGAGGACTTACACATTGCATTCCTATGCATACATTGAAGTGATACTTGCAGGTATTGTTGACGCAGGGAAGTGTTATACAACCTATTGTGGTCGTTCGAGGAAATGAGATGGCATTGGTTATTTTGGGACTATTGAGTTCTATATCTACAAGTATTTCTGATCTCAATTGTGATCCCTTTTAAAATGTTGATTAATTCAATTCTTTTGGTTTAAATATCTCGTCAAAATATTTTACTTGCTGAGATGTTTCATCTCACTCTTGCATTACTCAATGCAGGTACTTAATTCATGTTGGGAATGAGGGAAGTAGCAGCACGTCCACCTTCACTCTCATAATAACGCTGCCCAGGCACAACCATGATTTAATTAGAAACTTCTTGTCGAGGATGTTTGTTCTTAACTAGTCGTGCACACTAGTTAATTCAGTTTATGTCGTTATGGTTATCTTCCCATTGCTAGCAGATTATTAATGTCTAGTATGTTTTCTTATCATGATATCTGTTTATACTCTGTTGCTTCCACGTTTATGCAAATTTCCAAAGGAGATGCTGTCGAAATTTTATATATGAATGTTAGTTGTGTAGTTTAGTAGCATTTCAGGGTGTTTGTGGATCCTGGGGTGTTACAATAATGGTAGGAATACATTATGTGAATAGCAAATGCTGACAGCACACAAAGATCCTCCACCTTAGTAACGCATGAGTAATCAGCGGGAGTCATGATGACCGCAGTCCTTGCAACATTGATAGGTAGTAACCCTTTTCCTGGTAACGTGCGAGTAATGGTGAGTAACAGCACGGCCCACGTATCGTGGACTGAGCACACCGCCTGTCAGTGTAATGGACAGGCGCACGTCTTATCCGTAATGAATGCGAAGGCGCGCGTAGCCTAGAGGCGTCATGCTAGGTTCTGCCCGTTGGCTTATGCCGCGCGCAGTATGTCACGTGGCAGCATCGGGTCTCCGCCTGAGCGGGGAGCAGGAGTGTATGCGGATAGGTCCGGATCCCACCCGACCAAGTCTGGACACGTGTCAGCACCAGACCCCCGCCTGGGCCCTGATTAAGGCCCGGGTGTGTTCTGTCCTGGAACCTTGGGACCCTACTGTGGTCGGCCTAGACTCCATACGGAGGGGGGGGTCCGAATCCCATTCTAATGGTCCGGTCCGTACACGTGGGGGTCCTAGACCAAACTTAGAGGTCCGGACTGTATATCCAGGGGTCCGACACTTTCCCATGGGGGTCGAGACTCACTGTTGATGCCTTAGTGTATATCACCTTCTTTGGACACGTGGCGGCTCCGGACCCGCCCATGTGGTGGGGTCAGGCGCTGTTGCTGGCCCAGAGTAGTCGCCCGAGGCTGGAGCGAGTCATGGCCTGGTCCCACATACAGCTCTTTTACCACGCGACTAAAGATAGCCGCGTGTGTCTTTATACAGTAGTAAGGGGTACCCTAGTTTCAGGGTACCGACAAATGGATACATAGCTTCAAATGAGGACGAAGGGATGTGACAACTGGTTCTGTGGATGATGAAGTAAAAGACAGATGACATACTTGATTAATGCTATATCCAGAGTTAAAAGAGTTTGTAGCATAACTGGAAATGAAATTTAATATGCATTGATGGGAAGTGTTGTAGCCTAGTAGAGCTCAAATAAACAAGTGATTATGATTCCAGAACTATCAAAATGTATATGCTTACCCTCATTTGTTTATCTACAAACAAGTGCATAAGTATAAACATGGAACATATATGATATGTTTACCTATTACAAAAGGATTAATAAATTGTACAATAAGATGAAACTAAAATTTATAGAGGATGACTGACCTCACTTGCTAGAAGACCAAAGGTTGTTCCAGAAAGAGCACTATCGGGGAAAAGATCCCCGGGCCCCTAAGGCCCATCGGTTAGAGAGAGTGCATGAGGGAAGGACCTTCGGATGCCAAGGCCACCTGTCAGTGAGGTGACAAGGGAACCGTCTACCTAGGAAGCACCCGCCCCGGATAAACACTGAGGCACCGAGCCTGGGGTTGGGTGTGGCGGAGCAGCAGAGGGGCCCGAGCAAACCGAAAGGAAACCACTCGAGTGGGTTCCTCGCCTGGCCTGATACTGACCCGCCATAAGTAGCCGACTGTATTAACTACGCCTAACACCAGGTCACACGGTCCACCCCGCACTCATGATGTGTGTAAACCCTCGGCTTACAGCGCACTCATGATCTCTGCAACCCTTTGGTCAGCGACACACTCATGACCTATAAGCCCCTTGGTCTACGAAGCACTCATGACATATCAAGCCTAGGTCTGAGAGCGTGAACCATCCACACGACCCATATCGCGACGAGCCACGCTGAGACCTAGGCTACAAAGACTAGGGGTCGACGTGGCACAGAGGTAGAAATGATGGCACTGGGGCCCTGCGCCGCCCATGCCAGCCATCATAATGAGCATGAACAGAGATGACCATACGATAAGACGCATGCAGACAAACGACCCTGCCACAGTAAGGCACTCGGTTTTATCATGGCATAATGGCTCCTCCCAAAGGGACCACCGACCGCTGCCCCCACCTTGGCCTATAAAAGGAGGAGGTCAGCCACGAAGTCACGGAAGGCACGCAGACGGACCCAGACGAAGCAGAGACTCAGATGAACTCAAGAGGACCCAAGATAGAAGATACTCGACAGAAGGCCGCACACGCCCGGAGATACCTGAAGACATGGAGGCTGGAGCCAAGCTTAGCGTAGGACTCCAGTCCCATAGTCTTTAGGACCACTCCCGCATAAGAGACTTGGGAGCCCTTCCTCCCTCTCTCGCCCGCTTGTAACCCCTAATACGAGCATCGAGCAACAAAGGTATCGGTAGCGTGAGCCACCGAAGACTGGATGAAGGGACATTCTGCCCGAACCAGTATAAACTTTGCGCCCACCGAGCACACCGTTCGGAGCTCAGAACACGCACATACAAATTTACTTGTCAGAGCGGAAGTTCGAAACACCGACAATCACCTCTAACTATTTCAGTAGATCCAAGAAGGGGAGCGCCTAAAGTGCAATAACTCAAAAAATGAGGATAAGTGGATAAATTAAATATGGCAACAATTTAGTAATATTCATTCTAGTTAGTGTACGAACTACAAAATATGCATGTATATGTTCACTAAGCCACTCGATATAGTGCTTGGGAGCAATTTCTAGTTTCAACCATTATAAAAAGGCAACGTACCTTATGCACATGCCTATGGCTGTGCACATATGCACATCTCCCATTATATCCATCTAAGCATGATCCGATGGTCACCGCTGAAAGTTGCCTAGAGGGGGGTGAATAGGCAAAAGCTGGAATTTATAAACTTAAGCACACACTACAAGCGGGGGTTAGCGTTAGAATTAAAGTCAAGTCCGGGAGAGAGGGGGAAACAAATCAAATGGAAATCAAGCGAATGAATACGGTGATTTGTTTTACCGAGGTTTGGTTCCAAAGAACCTAGTCCATGTTGAGGTGGTCACAAAGACCGGGTCTCTTTCAACCCTTTCCCTCTCTCAAACGGTCACTTAGACCGAGTGAGCCTTCTTCCTTAATCTCACGGGTCACTAAGACCCCGCAAGGACCACCACACACTTGGTGTCTCTTGCCTCGCTTACAAAGCACTTGAGAATAAGAGAAAGAAAAGAAGAAAGGCAATCCAAGAAGCAAGAGCTCAAAAGAACACAAAATCTCTCTCTCACAAGTCACTAAGTGTTTGAGATGAATTTGGGACTTGGAGAGGCTTTGATCTTTTGAATTGTGTCTAGGAGTGAATGCTAGAGCTCTTGTATTGAATGTGATACTCAGAAATCTTGGATGCTTGGAGTTGTGGTGGTTGGGGGGTATTTATAGCCCTCAACCACCAAGGTAGCCGTTGAGGAGGCTACTGTCGATGGGTGCACCGGACAGTCCGGTGCGCCACCGAACAGGCACTATTCCTTGTCTGGTGCGCCGCCACGTCACCCAACCGTTAGGGTTTGGAGCTCGGTCGACCGTTGGAGCTTTGTCTTCTTGCGGCACTGGACAGTCCGGTGCCACACCAGACAGTCTTGTGCCCCTCTGACTTTCTACTCTAACTTCTGCGGCGTTACTGTGCTGCACTGTTCATCTGTCAGATTCGACCATTGCATGCTGGAGAGCCGTTGCCCGCTAGCTCACCAGACAGTCCGATGAATTATAGCGGAGTGCGCTTGCGTTTTCCCGAGAGTGGCTGGTTGGCACTTGTACGGTCCTAGTGCACCAGACACTGTCCGGTGGTGCACCGGACACTATTCGATGGCACACCGGACAGTCCGGTGCGCCATACCACAACACACTCAAGTTCTTTTTGCTCCTTTTGAATTGGGTCCCTAACTTGAATATTTATTGGTTTGTGTTGAACCTTATGCACCTGTAATACATGAATTCTAGAACAAACTAGTTAGTCCATATGTTTGTGTAGACGATCAACCACCAAAATTAATTATAGGAAAAGGTTAACCCTATTTCCCTTTCAATATCCCCCTTTTGGTGATTGATGCCAACACAAACCAAAGCAAATATAAAGTGCAGAAATGAACTAGTTTGCATATAGTAAGTGCATAGGTTACTTAGATTAAACTAATATGAAAGTCTTACTAAAAATAAGAGTGAATGGATTGCTTTCTTTTGATTAACATTTTGGACCACTTTTGCACCACTTGTTTTGTTTTTTCAAATCCTTTTTGAAAGTCTTTTCAAAGTCTTTTTGCAAATAGTCAAAGGTATATGAATAATATTGCAAGAAGCATTTTCAAGATTTGAAATTTCTCCCCCTATTTCAAATGCTTTTCCTTTGACTAAATAAAAACTCCCCTGAATGAAATTCTCCTCTTAGCTTTCAAGAGGGTTTTTAAATGGATATCAATTTTAAAATATTCTTTTCATAAACATAGACACTAACTGATACCAATTCGAAAATACATTATTTGAAAAATTCATTTCAAAAATTTTGAAATGGTGGTGGTGCGGTCCCTTTTGCTTTGGGCTTAATATTTTCTCCCCCTTTGGCATTAATCGCCAAAAGAGGAGAACATTGGAGCCCTATTATATTTTTTCCCATTGATAAAGGAATATAAGTGAAAGATTATACCAATTGGAGAGATGGCGGAATGCCGGTGAAGGGTAAATAATACCAATGGAGTTGAGTGGAAGCGTTGTCTTTGCCGAATACTCCATTTCCCTTTCGATCTAAGACTAATACACAAGATACTCATGAAAACACATTAGTCTTAGCCTTGGTACAAGAAGAATAAGAAATATGTATATGTACCAAATGAAAGAGATATGATCAAAGGTATATAAATGAGCTATGTGAAAGGGAAATAGGGTTAACCTTTTCCCACAATTAATTTTGGTGGTTGAACGCCCAACACAAATAATGGACTAACTAGTTTGCACTAGAATATATGTTCTACAGGTGCATACAGGTTCAACACAAACCAACAAATATACAAGATAAGGTTCAATTCAAAGGAGCAAATAGAAACCGAGTTTGCCCTGGTCTGGCGCACCGGACTGTCCGGTGTGCCACCGGACAGTGTCCAGTTGTACAGATCGAACTCGCCACTCTCGGGTTTCTTAGAGGCACGCTCCACTATAATTCACTGGACTGTCCGGTGCCCCAGCGGAGCAACGGCTACTCAGCGCAACGGTCGACTGCAAAAGCTGAAGATTCAGATGAACAGTAAAGAACAGTGCCCGTAGAGTCAAAGCCACCCGTCAGAGGCGCACCAGACACTAAACAGTGCCTGTCCGGTGCGGCACCGGACTGTCCGGTGCCACCAGAGGACAAGCCTCCAACGGTCCCAAGCTCCAGAACCCTAACGGTTGGGTGACGTGGCTGGCGCACCGGGCAGTGTCCGGTGGCGCACCGGACTGTCCGGTACACCCATCGACAACAGACTTCCCCAACGGCTACTTGGTGGTTGAGGTCTATAAATACCCCCAACCACCACCACTCCAAGCATCCAAGTTTCCAGCACTCCACATTCAATACAAGAGCTAGTGCATTCACTCCAAGACACAAATCAAAAGATCAAAGCCTCTCCAAGTGCCAAAGTTCATTCCAATCACCCAGTGACTTGAGAGAGAGTTTATTCATGTTCTTTGCGCTCTTATTTCTTGGATCGCTTTCTTCCTTCCTCTTTCTTGTTCCAAAGTGACTTGTAAGCAAGGCAAGGGACACCAAGTGTGTGGTGGTCCTTGCGGGGTCTAAGTGACCCGAGGAATTAAGGAGAAAACTCACTCAGCCTAAGTTACCGTGTGAGAGAGGGAAAGGGTTAAAAGAGACCCGGTCTTTGTGACCACCTCAATGGGGACTAGGTTTTTAGAACCGAACCTCGATAAAACAAATCACCGTGTTCATCCGCTTTATTTCTTGGTTGATTTGTTTTCCCCCTCTCTTAGACTCGGTTTTAATTCTAACGCTAACCCCGGCTTGTAGTTTGTTGTTTTAAGTTGTAAATTTCAGATTACGCCTATTCACCCCCCTCTAGGCGACTTTCAATTGGTATCAGAGCCCGGTACTTCATTAGAGTCTAACCACTCGAAGTGATGTCAGGAGATCATGCCAAGAGGGAGATCATGACCGGCGACAAGCCCACAAGCTCGGGGAGAACCCTCTCAAGGGAGTCCGGCCACAAGCAAAAGGAGGAATCCTCTTCCTCCAACAAGACCCATTGGAGAGGCGACAAGAAGAAGAAGATGAAGAAAGTGGTCTACTACGAAACCGACTCTTCGCCGCCCTCCACATCTGGCTCTGACTCGTCGTCCACTACTTCTAAGCGCCATGAGTGTAAGAAGTATAGTAAGATGTCCCTCCGCTATCCTCGCATTTCTAAGCGCACTCCATTACTTTCCGTTCCATTAGGCAAGCCACCATGTTTTGATGGCGAAGATTATTCTATGTGGAGTGATAAAATGAGGCACCATCTAACCTCACTCCACAAAAGTATTTGGGATATTGTTGAGTATGGAGTTCAGATACCGAAGGTAGGGGACAAGGACTACGATTCGGACGAGGCCGACCAAATTCGACACTTTAACTCCCAAGCTACAACTATACTCCTCACCTGCTTGTGTCGAGAGGAGTATAATAAGGTGCAAGGGTTAACGACGGCCAAAGAAATTTGGGACGTCCTCAAGACGGCGCATGAAGGGGACGAGGTGACCATGATCACCAAAAGAGAGACGATCGAGGGGGAGCTCGGTTGATTCATCCTCAACCAAGGGGAGGAGCCACAAGCCATTTATAGCCGGCTCAAGACCTTGGTGAATCAAGTGCGCAACCTTGGGAGCACAAAATGGGATGACCATGAAAATGGTCAAGGTTATTCTTAGATCACTCGTATTTCGTAATCCTACTCAAGTTCAATTAATATGTGGTGATCCTAGATACAAGCTAATGTCTCCTGAAGAAGTGATAGGAAAGTTTGTGAGCTTTGCACTAATGGTCAAAGGCTCCAAACACATCGTCAACTTGGAACAAGGCGCCACCTCCACACCCGAGGTGCAACCCGTCGCATTCAAAGCGACGGAAGAAGAAAAGGAGTCTACACCAAGTAGGCTTCCCATCGACGCCTCCAAGCTTGACAACGAGGAAATGTGAGAGCACCTAGAGGGGGGGGGGTGAATAGGTGATCCTGTAAAATCAAACACTAAATAGCCAGAAAACTTAGTTATAGAAGTGTTAGTGCGACTAAGTAGTTTTGAGGCGAGTTCTTGGACATAACAATCACAGAGTAAGCAACACAAGAGGCACACGATTTTATCCCGTGGTTCGACCAAGTAACACTTGCCTACTTCCATGTTGTGGCGTCCCAATGGACGAGGGTTGCACTCAACCCCTTTCAAGTGATCTAATGATCAACTTGAATACCACGGTCTTTTCCTTTAGCGTATTTTCCCGTTTGCGAGGAATCTCCACAACTTGGAGTCTCTCGCCCTTACAGTAGAGATCACAAAGAAGGCACAGAGTAAGGTTGGGAAGAGCAACACACACAAGACTCAAATACGCAGCACACCCAGCACACAAGTGAAGACTCGAGCTCAAATGACAACATAGGGAGTTCACGACTCGAATGGAGCTCAAATCTCTAACACAACGAAGCGAATGCGCGGGAGTAGAGTCTGGATGCCTTAGAATACTTAGAGAATGCTTGGTGTGCTCCTCCATGCGCCTAGGGGTCCCTTTTATAGCCCCAAGGTAGCTAGGAGCCATTGGCGACCAACTTGGAAGGGCCAATCCTGCCTTCTGTCGAGTGGTGCACCGGACAGTCTGGTGCACCACCGGATAGCTACTGTTCATGTCCGGTGCTTGATTTCTTTCCATACGAAGAGCACCCGATCATTGGACCTCGGGATCGGTTGGCGCACGAGACACTGTCCGGTGTGCCCAACCGACCGTTAGCGCGACCACATGTCGCGCGAAGATTGCACGACCAACCGTTGGTGCTGGCGACCGTTGGCTCACCGGACAGTCTGGTGCACCACCGGACAGTCCGGTGAATTTTAGCCGTACACCGTCGTCGATTCCCGAGAGCAGCACTTTCACTAGAGACCAGCCTGGCGCACCGGACACTATCCGGTGCGCTAGGCCAAGCTGGACTTTGGCTGCACACAGCCAAGTCTTTTACACTTTGATTCTTTTCTTCTCAGCACTGTTTCTAGCACTTAGATAACCACATTAGTATTAAAAAACAATGTACTAAGTCTAGAAACATACCTCATGCCTTGATTTGCACTTTTCCCACATTTAGCACACAAGAAGCCAGTCAAGATGTGTTGGACATTTAATCACCAAAATACTTATAGAAATTGCCCAAGGGCATATTTCCCTTTCAATCTCCCCCTTTTTGGTGATTTATGCCAACACCTCAAAAAGCAACCAAAATAAGTGAAACATCAATGCAAATGAGGACCAAATCATTTTTGCACAAGATTTGACATATTTGGATCATTCTTTGCCACCACTTGGTTTGTTTTTGTAAATCAAATTCATTTTCCTATCTCTAAGTCAAACACGCTTGTTTGGGCACAAAGAGAGATATTCCAAGAGTGAAATTGATCAAGTGTTAAAAAACTCCCCCTTTTCCCACAATCAAAATTCTCCCCCATAAGAGATCAAATTTTTGCAATAAGAGCATTTTGGACTAATAAAAAATTCTAACTCTATTATTTTTGAAATTCACAAGTGGTAGCTGATCCATTTGCTTTGGCCTTAATTTCTCCCCCTTTGGCATTAAGCACCAAAATGGGATCATTTTTGGCCCTTTTAACCCCATTGCCTCACCAAAAATGTCAATTAAGAGCAAAAAGGCAATGAAATTTCAAGTATGAACTTGGAAGTAAGTACACTAATACCGGAGTGCAGTGGAAGTCTTTTCATCGTCCAAGTTCATTTTTCCCTTTCAATGCACCTTTGAGACTACATCAATTGTACTCAAACAAACAGGTTAGTCTCAAGGGGCCAAGTTGTAGCACATCTCCCCCTTAATATGTGCATCATTTGCATATGGACTTGTGAGGTCCGGGGATCACTTGTACAACTTGAGCTCCATAAGTAACAATAATTGATTGAAATGCATAAAGTAACATGATCAAAGGCA
The DNA here is from genome assembly GCA_029449295.1 of Zea luxurians. Taxonomy (NCBI): domain Eukaryota; kingdom Viridiplantae; phylum Streptophyta; class Magnoliopsida; order Poales; family Poaceae; genus Zea; species Zea luxurians. Next base: position 16,526,123 of record JAOPSE010000039.1, read on the forward strand.
TAAAACACATGTATGCTATAGATCAATCCAAGTTACGCAAATCTATGACATTTAGCTCACTACGCAACCTGCAAAACCTTTTCTCATCTAAAGGCTTGGTGAAGATATCGGCTAGCTGGTTTTCGGTGTTAACATGGTACACCTCGATATCTCCCTTTTGCTGGTGGTCTCTCAGGAAGTGATGACGGATGTCTATGTGCTTAGTGTGGCTGTGTTCAACAGGATTATCCGCCATGCGGATTGCACTCTCATTGTCACATAGGAGTGGGACTTTGCTCAGATTGTAGCCAAAGTCCTAGAGGGTTTGCCTCATCTAAAGTAGTTGCGCGCAACACTGTCCTGCGGCAACATACTCGGCCTCAGCGGTGGATAGGGCAACGGATGTCTGTTTCTTTGAACTCCAGGACACCAGGGACCTTCCTAGAAATTGGCACGTCCCCGATGTGCTCTTCCTATCAACCTTGCACCCGGCATAATCGGAGTCTGAGTATCCAATCAAGTCAAAGGTAGACCCCTTTGGATACCAGATCCCGAAGCAAGTCGTAGAAGCTAAATATCTAAGAATTCGCTTAACGGCCACAAGGTGACATTCCTTGGGGTCGGATTGATATCTAGCACACATGCATACACTTAGCATAATGTCCGGTCTACTAGCACATAAATAAAGCAATGATCCTATCATGGACCGGTATGCCTTTTGATCAACGAACTTACCTCCTTTGTTGAGGTCAACATGCCCGTCGGTTCCCATAGATGTCTTTGCGGGCTTGGCGTCCTTCATCCCAAACCGCTTGAGAAGATCTTGTGTGTACTTCGTTTGGGAGATGAAGGTGCCATCCTTGAGTTGCTTCACTTGGAACCCAAGGAAGTAGGTCAACTCGCCCATCATCGATATCTCGAACTTTTGTGTCATCACCCTGCTAAACTCCTTACAAGACTTTTGATTAGTAGAACCAAATATTATGTCTGTTGGGCACTTGTTCTCAAAGGCTATGAATTAAGAACAAGGCAACATAAAAAATGTTAAATGATAATGCCCTTCGTCCGTTGAAGCATTATCTCCCCGAGGATTTAATGAACTTCGGACGAAGGTTGTAGATTAAATGTCATGAAGGTCATACCTTCGTGTTCAGGTTTATAGAATAATGTAAAATGAAGAATAACATATAAAATATGTGTTAGGAGCAGATAATATTATTCTAATATTTTATTATATAGATCTGAATATTGAAACATAACATTTGAATACATTTATACCTTCTTCTCGATGGAAAACAACAATTCCAGTGTGATGCGTCAAGAATTACAAGACCGCGTGAACAGTACAGGGGCACTGTTCATCTATTTATAGGCACAGGACACAACCTATGTGAAATTACATCTATCCCCTTTATAATCAATTACAACACTGACACAAAACATCATGGGCTTTTGAGTCATTTGACCTTTAAGTCGGTTTGCCCCCTTCGTCTTGGGACTTGCCACTGTGCCGAAGCTCTATCAGTGATAACTTCGGCGCTGTTTCTAGAAAGGATCTTGTCGAAGGTGTTTTCCTCTTTTAGGATCTTTGGCTACGAAGCATACCCCCAACAGTAGCCCCTTCGCGGTGCTAGATCGTTTTTCGTAATGAGCTTGATCCATGAAAAAATCTTCTAGGCTTCGGGATACCGAAGATCCAAAAAAACACCTTCCCTGAGCTCATTTACGAGAAACGATTAAAATAATCCGCACGCGAGGTGGCCCCATCTTGTAGCAGTTGCGCGCGCCCTGGCGATTCACGTTCGTGGACCTTGCGGCCCACTGGTCAATGAGTGTGGGTGGCTGTTTTTCCGGTGCGAAAGACCTTGGCGGTTTACCTTCCCACCTGCGGCGCTATATAAATAGACAGGTAGGTGTGAAGTTACCACAACATTCATTGCTATTGTACTGTTGTGCTGTCAAAAATTTAACCATAGCCGAAGCTTGATCGTCGTGCTCAAGCGAGGCACCGCTTTCGATTCTGCTTCGTCACCAGAGAAAGAGCTTCGGAGAAATCGAGAAAATCAACAACAAAAAATTTCAAAAAATTCATAATCAGATGGCGAGATTGCGTTCTACTGCCAGGATTGACCGTGAGGGAGATGAGGCCGAAGCTACTGGAACTGTTCCAATTTCTGAAGCAATGAGGCGGTCTGGGCTGGTAACATCAGAGGATATTCCTGTCGCCGAAGCAGGACAAGCTGATGCCGAAGAAACTGATTCCGAAGATGATTACAGCAGCGCAGTACTGTCGGGGACCATAATTAGGGGTACCCTCAAGACGCCTAATTCTCAGCTGGTAACCCCCATCAGCATAAAGCTGCAGAGGCCTGATGGGTTTGATTAAGTCAGGGATCAGTCCATACGAGCGACTCGATCACGCCACGCCCGAGCCTAGCCTCGGGCAAGGGCAGCCGACCCTGAGGTGTTTCCGTCTCGCCCGAGGCCCCCTTTTTTACGGCAGACGCATCTCCGGCTCGCCCGAGGCCTTGCCTTCGTTAAGAAGCAACCCTGACTAAATCACCGCGCCGACCGACCAAGTCACTGGGGCATTTAACTCAAAGAGTGAGACTGACGGGCGGCCAGGCTTGGCCAAAAGCGCCATAGGAAGCTCCGCCCGACCCAGGGCTCGGGCTCGGGCTAAGGCCCCGGAAGACGGTGAACTCCGCTCTGCCCGACCCAGGGCTCGGACTCGGGCTAAGGCCCCGGAAGACGGCGAACTCCGCTCCGCCCGACCCAGGGCTCGGACTCGGGCTAAGGCCCCGGAAGACGGCGAACTCCGCTCCGCCCGACCCAGGGCTCGGACTCGGGCTAAGGCCCCGGAAGACGGCGAACTCCGCTCCGCCCGACCCAGGGCTCGGACTCGGGCTAAGGCCCCGGAAGACGGCGAACTCCGCTCCGCCCGACCCAGGGCTCGGACTCGGGCCGAGGCCCCGGAAGACGACGAACTCCGCTTCGCCCGACCCAGGGCTCGGACTCCGCCGTGGCCTCTGCCGAACGACCTCTGCCTCGCCCGACCCAGGAGCTCGGGCTCGGCCTCGGCCATGCAGGACAGACTCGACCTCGGCTTCGGAGGAGCCTCCACGTCGCCCGACCTAGGGCACAAGTCCGCCACGTCGACAGGAAGCGCCAACATCACCCTACCCCGAGCCGACTCGGGCCGCAGAAAACAGGACCGACGTCCCATCTGGCTAGCTCCGCCAGATAGGCAATGATGGCGCCCCGCTGGACCCATGACGACGGCGGTTCTCAGCTCCCTTACGGAAGCAGGGGGACGTCAGCAAGGGCCCAACCACTCCGACAGCTGTCCCCCCGCCAGGCTCCATTGCTTCTCCGACAGCCACGACGCCACACCAGCTGGGTGCCAAGATCTCTCCGGCTGCCACCTTGGCATGTACTTAGGGCACTAGCTCTCCCCCGCTAGACACGTAGCACCTTGCTACACCCCCATTTGTACACCTGGATCCTCTCCTTACGCCTATAAAAGGAAGGACCAGGGCCTTCTTAGAGAAGGTTGGCCTCGCGGGAACGAGGGCAGGGGCAGGCGCTCTCTTGGGGCCGCTCGCTCCCCTCACCCGCGCGGACGCTTGTAACCCCCTACTGCAAGCGCACCCGACCTGGGCGCGAGACGAACACGAAGGCCGCGGGATCTCCGCCTCCCTCACGACCCGGCTCCGGCCACCTCGCTCTTCCCCCCTTCGCGCTCGCCCACGCGCTCGACCCATCTGGGCTGGGGCACGCGGCACACTCACTCGTCGGCCTAGGGACCCCCCGGTCTCGAAACGCCGACAGTTGGCGCGCCAGGTAGGGGCCTGCTGCATGTTGACGAGCAGTTTCCCGTCAAGCTCCAGATGGGCAGTCTCCAACGACCTCTTCAACCCGGGACGGTGCTCCGTTTCGGGAGCCTCGAGTTCGTGTCTTTCGACGGCAGCTACGACATGATACTCCTTCCACCGCCGCGCGACAGCGACAATGGTGGCGGACAGCCCGCCCGCCGGCGGCGGAATCGACGACGTCTTTCCCGCGTGGGGGAAGGACAACTTTCGAGCTCGCCGCATCCTCTCCCTCGCCATCGGAGGAGGAGGCGGGGCAACCAGGGCCAAGCGGGAGGCTGCGCTCAGTCGGCTGTCGAGCAAATCGACATCCCCAGTGCCCCAACGGAGGACGCGTCGGGCGTCACCCTCGCGTTTGAGGCGAAGGACGTCGCACTCGTACCCAGGACGACGGCGCGAACAGCCCCCGATGTGACTTCGTCGCTCCTCGTCGACCAAAAGGTACCGGCTGATTCCCATCCTTTGTCATTTCAACTCGACCTCAACCCGCCTAGTGACCTCACTCTGGCGGGCGCTCACGTTAAGGCGAGTGCAACCCCTTTCGGGTTTCGTGTGCGGTCGCCTTAGGACCGATTGACGGGCGTCTCGACCTACGGACCCTCTGGGTCCGAGGAAGATGACGACCCCAGCATCTGCTGGGATTTCTCTGGATCTGGCAACCCCAGTGCCATGCGGGACTTCATGACCGCATGCAACTACTGCCTCTCCGACTGTTCCGACGGCAGCCGCAGCCTTGACGACAAGGACTGCGGCCCGAGCCGCGAATGTTTCCACGTCGAGCTAGGGGATCCCTCCGGAGGCAGCTGTCTCGGCATGCCGGAGGATGGTGATCTCCCTAGGCCAGCGCCTCGCGCCGACATCCCGCGGGAGCTAGCTGTGGTCCCCGTTCCGGCGGGGGGTCATGGCCCACAGCTCGAGCAAGTCCGCGGGGCGCAGGCCGAGCTCGATGAGGGAGCAGGAGCGCTCGAGGCAACCCGCCGGGACGTCGGGCAGGTATGGGCGGGCCTGCCCCCGACCGGAGAAATACGTCACCTGCCCCAGGGTCTCCAGCACCGCATCGCCAACGATGCCAGGGACAGACCGCCACCCGCATCCGGCGGAACTGGTCAGGACCTGGCAACCGCAGCGATGCTCCTCCGCGCAATGCCGGAGTCATCAACCACCGAGGGTCGGCGAATCCAGGGAGAGCTCAAGCATCTCCTGGAAGGCGCTGCGGCCCGGCGGGCCGAGAGCTCTGCCTCCCGAAGGCAGGGGTACCCCTCGGAACCTCGTGCCGCGACTTCCCGACTCATGCGGGAAGCCTCGGTCTACACCGGGCGCACGCGCGACACCGCGCCTGCGGCCCCGGGCCACCTCGGCGACGAGCACCCTCATCGCGACCGTCAGGCCCGCCTCGACGAAAGGGTGCGCCGAGGTTATCACCCCAGGCGTGGGGGACGCTACGACAGTGGGGAGGATCGGAGTCCCTCGCCCGAACCACCCGGTCCGCAGGTCTTCAGCCGGGCCATTCGGCGGGCGCCGTTTCCGACCCGATTCCGACCCCCGACTACTATCACAAAGTACTCGGGGGAAACGAGACCGGAATTGTGGCTCGCGGACTACCGCCTGGCCTGTCAACTGGGTGGAACGGACGACGACAACCTCATCATCCGCAACCTCCCCCTGTTCCTCTCCGACACTGCTCGCGCTTGGTTGGAGCACCTGCCTCCGGGGCAGATTTCCAACTGGGAGGATCTGGTCCAAGCTTTCGCCGGCAACTTCCAGGGCACGTACGTACGCCCGGGGAATTCCTGGGACCTCCGAAGCTACCGGCAACAGCCGGGAGAGTCTCTTCGGGACTACATCCGGCGATTCTCGAAGCAGCGCACCGAGCTGCCCAACATCACCGACTCCGATGTCATCGGCGCGTTCCTTGCCGGCACCACCTGCCGTGACCTGGTGAGCAAGTTGGGTCGCAAGACCCCCACCAGGGCGAGCGAGCTGATGGACATCGCCACCAAGTTCGCCTCTGGTCAGGAGGCGGTCGAGGCCATCTTCCGAAAGGACAAGCAGCCCCAGGGCCGCCCGTCGGAAGATGCTCCCGAGGCGTCTACTCCGCTCGGCGCCAAGAAGAAAGGCAGGAGGAAGTCGCAAGCGAAACGCGACGCCGCCAGCATGGACCTTGTCGCCGCCGCCGAATACAAGAACCCTCGGAAGCCCCCCGGAGGCGCCAACCTCTTCGACAAGGCACTCAAGGAGACATGCCCCTACCATCAGGGGCCCGTCAAGCACACCCTCGAGGAGTGCGTCATGCTTCGGCGCCACTTCCACCGGGCCGGGCCACCCGCAGAGGGTGGCAGGGCCCGCGACGACGACAAAAAGGAAGATCACCAAGCAGGAGAGTTCCCCGAGGTCCGCGACTGCTTCATGATCTACGGAGGGCATGCGGCGAATGCCTCGGCTCGGCATCGTAAGCAAGAGCGTCGGGAGGTCTGCTCGGTGAAGGTGGCGGCGCCAGTCTACCTAGACTGGTCCGACAAGCCCATCACCTTCGACCAGGATGACCACCCCGACCACGTGCCGAGCCCGGGGAAGTACTCGCTCGTCGTCGATCCCGTCATCGGCGACGTCAGGCTCACCAAGGTCCTGATGGATGGGGGCAGCTGCCTCAATATCATCTACGCCGAGACCCTCAGGCTCCTGCGCGTCGATCTGTCATCCGTCCGAGCAGGCGCTGCGCCCTTCCACGGGATCATTCCTAGGAAGCGCGTCCAGCCCCTCGGACAGCTCGACCTTCCTGTCTGCTTCGGAACACCCTCCAACTTCTGAAGGGAGACTTTGACGTTTGAGGTGGTCGGGTTCCGAGGAACCTACCACGCAGTGTTGGGAAGGCCATGCTACGCGAAGTTCATGGCCATCCCCAACTACACCTACCTGAAGCTCAAGATGCCGGGCCCCAATGGGGTCATCACCGTCGGTCCCACGTACAAACACGCGTTCGAATGCGATGTGGAGTGCGTGGAGTACGCTGAGGCCCTCGCCGAGTCCGAGGCCCTCATCGCCGACCTGGAAAACCTCTCCCGAGAGGTGCCGGACGTGAAGCGACATGCCGGCAACTTCGAGCCAGCGGAGACGGTTAAGGCCGTCCCTCTCGACCCCAGTGGCGACACCTCCAAGCAGATCCGGATCGGTACTGGGCTCGACCCCAAATAGGAAGCAGTGCTCGTCGACTTTCTCCGCGCAAACGCCGACGTCTTTGCGTGGAGTCCCTCGGACATGCCCGGCATACCGAGGGATGTCGCCGAGCACTCGCTGGATATTCGGGCCAGAGCCCGACCGGTCAGACAGCCTCTGCGCCGATTCGACGAGGAAAGGCGCAGGGTGATAGGCGAGGAGATCCACAAGCTGATGGCAGCAGGGTTCATCAAAGAGGTATTCCATCCCAAATGGCTTGCCAACCCTGTACTTGTGAGGAAGAAAGGGGGGAAATGGCAGATGTGTGTAGACTACACTTGTCTCAACAAAGCATGTCCGAAGGTCCCCTACCCTCTACCTCGCATCGATCAAATCGTGGACTCCACTGCAGGGTGCGAAACCCTGTCTTTCCTCGATGCCTACTCAGGGTATCATCAAATCAAGATGAAAGAGTCCGACCAGCTCGCGACTTCTTTCATCACGCCCTTCGGCATGTACTGTTATGTCACCATGCCGTTCGGTTTGAGGAATGCGGGTGCAACGTACCAGCGGTGCATGAACCATGTGTTCGGCGAACACATCGGTCGCACGGTCGAGGCCTACGTCGATGACATCGTAGTCAAGACGAGGAAAGCCTCCGACCTTCTCTCCGACCTTGAAGTGACATTCCGGTGTCTCAAGGCAAAGGGCGTCAAGCTCAATCCTGAGAAGTGCGTCTTCGGGGTGCCCCGAGGCATGCTCTTGGGATTCATCATCTCCGAGCGGGGCATCGAAGCCAACCCGGAGAAGATCGCAGCCATCACAAGCATGGGGCCCATCAAGGACTTAAAAGGCGTACAGAGGGTCATGGGATGTCTCGCGGCCTTGAGCCGTTTCATCTCGCGCCTCGGCGAAAGAGGCCTGCCCCTGTACCGTCTCTTAAGGAAGGCCGAGTGCTTCACTTGGACTCCCGAGGCCGAGGAAGCTCTCGGGAACCTGAAGGCGCTCCTCACCCAGGCGCCCGTCCTAGTACCCCCAGCTGATGGAGAAGCCCTCTTGGTCTACGTCGCCGCTACCACTCAGGTGGTCAGCGCCGCGATCGTGGTCGAAAGGCAGGAAGAGGGGCATGCTTTGCCCATTCAGAGGCCAGTTTACTTCGTCAGCGAGGTGCTGTCCGAGACCAAGATCCGCTACCCACAAGTCCAGAAGCTGCTGTATGCAGTGATCCTGACGAGGCGAAAGCTGCAACATTACTTCGAGTCTCATCCTGTGACTGTGGTGTCATCCTTCCCCCTGGGGGAGATCATCCAGTGCCGAGAAGCCTCGGGACGGATCGCAAAGTGGGCGGTGGAAATCATGGGCGAGACAATCTCGTTCGCCCCTCGGAAGGCCATCAAGTCCCAGGTACTGGCGGACTTCGTAGCCGAATGGGTCGACACCCAGTTGCCGACGGCTCCGATCCAACCGGAGCTCTGGACCATGTTTTTCGACGGGTCGCTGATGAAGACGGGAGCCGGCGCGGGCCTGCTCTTCGTCTCGCCCCTCGGGAAACACCTGCGCTACGTGCTCCGCCTCCATTTCCCGGCGTCCAACAATGTGGCTGAGTACGAGGCTCTGGTCAACGGATTGCAAATCACCATCGAGCTAGGGGTCTGACGCCTCGATGCACGCGGCGACTCGCAGCTCGTCATCGACCAAGTCATGAAGAACTCCCACTGCCGCGACCCGAAGATGGAGGCCTATTGTGATGAGGTTCGACGCCTAGAAGACAAGTTCTACGGGCTCGAGCTTAACCACATCGCCCGGCGCTACAACGAGACTGCGGACGAGCTGGCAAAGATAGCCTCGGGGCGAACGACGGTTCCCCCGGACGTCTTCTCCCGGGACCTGCACCAACCCTCCGTCAAGATCGGCGACACGCCCAAGCCCGAGACGCCCTCGGCCCCGTCCGAGGTGACGTCGGCCCAGCCCGAGCCATCCTCGGTTCAGCCCGAGGAACCCTCGACCCCTGAGGGCGAAGCACTGCGCATCGAGGAGGAGCGGAGCGGGGTCACGCCAGATCAAGATTGGCAGACCCCGTACCTGCAATATCTCCGCCAAGGAGAACTGCCCCTCGACCGAGTCGAGGCTCGGCGGGTAGCGCGATGCGCCAAGTCGTTCGTCTTGCTGGGCGATGAGAAGGAGCTCTACCACCGTAGCCCCTCGGGCATCCTCCAGCGATGCATCTCCATCGCCGAAGGTCAGGAACTCCTGCAGGAAATACACTCGGGGGCTTGCGGCCATCATGCAGCACCTCGAACCCTCGTTAGGAACGCTTTCCGCCAAGGCTTCTACTGGCCGACGGCGGTGGCTGACGCCACTAGAATTGTCCGCGCCTGCGAAGGGTGCCAATTCTATGCGAAGCAGACCCACCTGCCCGCTCAGGCTCTGCAGACGATACCCATCACCTGGCCCTTCGCTGTGTGGGGTCTGGACCTCGTCGGCCCTCTGCAGAAGGCGCCCGGGGGCTACACGCACCTGCTGGTCGCCGTCGACAAATTCTCCAAGTGGATCGAGGTCCGACCCCTGAACAGCATCAGGTCCGAGCAGGCGGTGGCGTTCTTCACCAACATCATCCATCGCTTTGGGGTCTCGAACTCCATCATCACCGACAACGGCACCCAGTTCACCGGCAAAAAATTCTTGGATTTTTGCGAGGATCACAACATCCGGGTAGACTGGGCCGCCGTAGCTCATCCCATGTCGAATGGGCAAGTAGAGCGCGCCAATGGCATGATTCTACATGGGCTCAAGCCTCGGATTTACAACGACCTCAACAAGTTCGACAAGCGATGGATGAAGGAACTCCCCTCGGTGGTCTGGAGCCTGAGGACGACGCCGAGCCGAGCCACGGGTTTTACGCCGTTCTTCCTGGTCTACGGGGCCGAGGCCGTCTTGCCCACGGACCTGGAATACGGCTCCCCGAGGACGAGAGCCTACGACGATCAAAGCAACCAAGCTAGCCGAGAAGACTCGCTGGACCAGCTGGAAGAGGCTCGGGACAAGGCCTTACTACACTCGGCACGGTATCAGCAGTCCCTGCGACGCTACCACGCCCGAGGGGTCCGACCCCGAGACCTCCAGGTGGGCGACCTGGTGCTTCGGCTGCGGCAAGACGCCCGAGGGAGGCACAAGCTCATGCCCCCCTGGGAAGGGCCGTTCGTCATCGCCAAAGTTCTGAAGCCCGGAACGTACAAGCTGGCCAACAGTCAAAGCGAGGTCTACGGCAACGCTTGGAACATCCAACAGCTACGTCGCTTCTACCCTTAAGATGTTTCCAAGTTGTTCATATACCTCGCACCCACGCAAAGTTTAGTCAACAAGGAAGGGTCGGCCTCGCCTCGGCAAAGCCCGACCCTCCCTCGGGGGCTAAAAGGGGGGAAACCCCCTCTGCGTCAAAATTTTCCTCGAAAAAAATCTCTTTTACCAGAATGTCTTTCGTGCTTTTTGACTACTTCGAAAAGTGGGTCCCGGAAACGACGGGGTACACGTAAGCAGTCAAGGCTGACCGAGCCGAGGGACTCCTACGCCTCCGGGATACGGATACCTCACTCATCACCTTCTGCGATAAGTAACTCACGTTCGGATAAAGCGGCTCCACGGATCGAACAAGTCTTTACGTTCGGAAGCCCTTCTGCCGAAGCGATCTATCGGGCCTTCTCGACCAAGTCGGTGATGGGGCCTCATGGACGGGTGAAAGTACGCGTAAGCGGCAAGGCCGACCGAGCCGAGGGACTCCCACGCCTCCGGGATACGGATACCTCACTCATCACCTTCCGCGAGAAGCAACTCTCGCTCGCACTAACATCCCTGTTACCGACAAAAAGTCCCGATACTCGAAACAAGAGGAAAAGAGACGCAGCTTTACAACACAGCAAGGGTGTGTGTTCTGGCCTCAACGGCCGCACAAGGCCCACGCTACAGGACAATCTGATCCTGCAGGCTCGGGTCTTGACGCTGGAAGGGGGCGGCGACACCCTCGGCATCGACAGCACCTTCGGCGAGGCCCGACCTAGCCGCGGACGGCGACGTGGTCCGAGGGCCTCTGCTCCGAAGGACGACGTCATCACCACGCCCGGGCAATCGCTGTCAGGGACTTCTCCGGGAATCCGGCCCGAGCGGGCGGCTCGGCCGGCCACCTCCGGGGCCTCGGCCAACCACCTTCCGAGGGCACCAGCCCGGTCCGAAGCCTCGGCTGACCAACTCCGGCGTCGATCCTGCCAACGGACAACTCGGCTAGGCTCCGGCCAACCAGGTTTCATTTTCGAACCAACTCCGCCTCTGCTCATGCTGATATCGCTACCCCTGGCCTCGGCTCGTCGAAGAGCGGTCGAGGGGTCTCTTTAACTAAGCTAGAGGAGCCTCGGACAACAGGGCCGACCGAGCCGAGGGACTCCTACGCCTCCGGGATACGGATACCTCACTCGTCACCTTGACACGGGGCGACTCATGCTTGGTGAAGCGGTTCAGACAATCAGCAGACGAGTCTTAGTGCTCGGAAATGAGGAAAAAATACGGCTCTGTGCCAACGTTACATATATGTTCAGGCCCCGAAAGCCGAAATGAACAAAAAACCCGGCACTCGAAGTGCCATCACAAACGGAACTCCGGTTCCGTCTCCACGGGTATGGACGACCTCCCCGCCCGGGAAGCCCGTGGAGCGACAAGCTCTGGGCGAATCACCAGTAAAACGCGGGACGCCCCTAAGCACCCCGGCAGATCCTCGCAGCCGTCCTCGCCGCGAATGCGAGGAGGAAGATGGAATGTTGCATCCTAGCTAGGCAGCAACAGTTCGCCTTCCCCGACATGGCTGGAGGATGTCTCCGTCGTGGGGCTAAAGGGCGATTGCCACCACCAGAAGCTGGAAGATGAGGTGGTCCGCCGACCCGCGTAGGAGGTGGAGCCCCGGCTCGCCTCGCTCCCCGCCCCAGCGAGGATGACGAACACCCTCAACACTGAGGGCGGGGCCGGGACCACAGCCCGGTTTGCCTCTCCCCATCCGGGAGCTGGAGGCCACCGTCTTGGGTGATCACCAGCGGAGGGGAGCCGCCGGGCTGTGTGATGAAAATCCTTGAAGCCGAACGATGGCTGAAAGGTACCCACTCCCACGGAGTGGTGTCCTCCGACGATGAGGCACGGAGACGGCGGTTTCCCCCATCCGGGGGCTTGAAAGGTGGAAAGACACGATGCATAAGGGAGGAAGAAAGCATGGTCGCCTTACGGAAGGGGTCGCCCTCCTTTTAAAGGCGACTCTCCCTGCTTGTGCCCCCAACCGTCGCGGGCCGAGTCTTCTCCAACACACCTCCAAAGCCCTCCCCTGCGGCGCGGGGGCTGGGTCCCACATGTCATGCAAGACCGGCCCCGAGCGGAAGAAGCCAAACCACCGCGCACGGCGCACGCAACCACTCAGCGGTTACAAGCGACCCTCCGCTTTTGCCCAGGCCAACGGGCGAAAGGAGGAGGCAGCCATGCAGACGGCATGCAACCATGCCAAGTGGCCGCGCCTCTCCGACTCCCGACCTGCCAGCACGGAGGTCCAAGCCCACGCGTCGCGCGACCGGCGCGCCGGATGCTGCGTGCAAGCCACTGTACCACTTGCGCCACCACCGCACCTCCTCGATTGCGGAACCGATACCGCGACCCGAGGCGACCTAGCGCGCGACCCAGCAGCGCCAGCCGGACGCAGCGGTCAAACACGGTCAAAAGTGGGCCGGCAGTAATGACGGTGGCAGGCGCACGGGAGCAGCGGTCACGCCGTCAGCCAAGCTCACGTCCCATCCGGAGGCAGCGAGAGAACCCCCTCTCACGGTGTGAAGACGACGCGCCCGTGACCCGTTCCTCGAACAGATCGCGCACGCGCAACGGCAGCCTCGCCGACCGCTCGCCCCGGCGCATTAACTCCGCGGCTGGACAGGCGGCGCTTCTGGCAGGAGCAGCTGGCGACGTTTCGCCTTCACGACCACACCAAAAGAGGTACGCCACGTCGTTCAATTTCGTATCCTTTTTCCCTTTTCCTTCTTTCTCTATCTCTTGCAACAGGGACCGGGAAAGGGGATACCCACAAAGGGATCCTTCCCCGTGAAGGAACTAGGCTCCGAGCCTCCTTACTGATCAGGGGTTCGAAGGCTGGCCCCCCGAAGGGTTCAACAGCCGCCTCAGATCGCGTGGGCCCGACACCCACTACTGGTCAGAGGTTCGAAGGTCGGCCTCCCGAAAGATTCCACGACCGCCTCAGGCTACTCGGGCTCCGCGCCCATTACTGATCAGGGGTTCGAAGGCTGGCCCCCCGAAGGGTTCACAGTCGCCTCAGACACCGAGCGAGGGATGACCAGGGGTACGTTCGATACATAACCAAGGCTCGGGCTGCGCTCCCGAGGTACCGTAGGACATTTCCGAGACCAGCGGGAACGATCCTGTAACGGAATCCCATCGAAGGGAGGCATCGAGCCCTCGGACCCCGTCGCCAGGGGACCGGGTCCGGCAGATCACCCGCAGGTACTTTTGGGCGTGCCTCCGGGCCCCTAGCCGACCCCCAACGAACGGGGCACGGACGTCCACTCGGATTACCCGATTGCAGCTCACCGGAGACACCATGTTCGGTGCCCATCGAGGGTAACATGGCGCTCTCCCCCCTCCTCCTTGCGGAAAGGCGACGTAGGGGCGTATGTAAAAAAGCCGAGTCTGTCCCTGATCGTCCTCTCGCCCTGTGCGGAGGCTCGGGGGCTGCTCTCGCAAACCCGGCTCCGGCCGAACCGTTTACAGCGTCAACATACCAGCCCGAGAACTTGGGCCCCGACAGTGCACCCGGGCTACGGCCTGTTCGCATGAGGGAACCGCCAGACCAGCCAAAGCATTACGCAAGGCATTAAGACCTCGAAGGAGTGAAACCACTCCTCCGAGGCCTCGGGGGCTACACCCGGCGGGTGCGCTCGCGCGCACCCACCGGAACAAAGTGCGACCGAGAAAGGCTGGTCCCCTTGCAAAAAAGTGCGACGAAAGCCTCCAAGCGAGTGCTAACACTCCCTTCGAGGCTCGGGGGCTACTGTCGGGGACCATAATTAGGGGTACCCTCAAGACGCCTAATTCTCAGCTGGTAACCCCCATCAGCATAAAGCTGCAGAGGCCTGATGGGTTTGATTAAGTCAGGGATCAGTCCATACGAGCGACTCGATCACGCCAAGCCCGAGCCTAGCCTCGAGCAAGGGCAGCCAACCCTGAGGTGTTTCCGTCTCGCCCGAGGCCCCCTTTTTTACGGCAGACGCATCTCCGGCTCGCCCGAGGCCTTGCCTTCGTTAAGAAGCAACCCTGACTAAATCACCGCGCCGACCGACCAAGTCACTGGGGCATTTAACGCAAAGAGTGAGACTGACGGGCGGCCAGGCTTGGCCAAAAGCGCCATAGGAAGCTCCGCCCGACCCAGGGCTCGGGCTCGGGCTAAGGCCCCGGAAGACGGCGAACTCCGCTCCGCCCGACCCAGGGCTCGGACTCGGGCTAAGGCCCCGGAAGACGGCGAACTCCGCTCCGCCCGACCCAGGGCTCGGACTCGGGCTAAGGCCCCAGAAGACGGCGAACTCCGCTCCGCCCGACCCAGGGCTCGGACTCGGGCTAAGGCCCCGGAAGACGGCGAACTCCGCTCCGCCCGACCCAGGGCTCGGACTCGGGCCGAGGCCCCGGAAGACGACGAACTCCGCTTCGCCCGACCCAGGGCTCGGACTCCGCCGTGGCCTCTGCCGAACGACCTCTGCCTCGCCCGACCCAGGAGCTCGGGCTCGGCCTCGGCCATGCAGGACAGACTCGACCTCGGCTTCGGAGGAGCCTCCACGTCGCCCGACCTAGGGCACAAGTCCGCCACGTCGACAGGAAGCGCCATCATCACCCTACCCCGAGCCGACTCGGGCCGCAGAAAACAGGACCGACGTCCCATCTGGCTAGCTCCGCCAGATAGGCAATGATGGCGCCCCGCTGGACCCATGACGACGGCGGTTCTCAGCTCCCTTACGGAAGCAGGGGGACGTCTGCAAGGGCCCAACCACTCCGATAGATGTCCCCCCGCCAGGCTCCATTGCTTCTCCGACAGCCACGACGCCACACCAGCTGGGTGCCAAGATCTCTCCGGCTGCCACCTTGGCATGTACTTAGGGCACTAGCTCTCCCCCGCTAGACACGTAGCACCTTGCTACACCCCCATTTGTACACCTGGATCCTCTCCTTACGCCTATAAAAGGAAGGACCAGGGCCTTCTTAGAGAAGGTTGGCCTCGCGGGAACGAGGGCAGGGGCAGGCGCTCTCTTGGGGCCGCTCGCTCCCCTCACCCGCGCGGACGCTTGTAACCCCCTACTGCAAGCGCACCCGACCTGGGCGCGGGACGAACACGAAGGCCGCGGGATCTTTGCCTCCCTCACGACCTGGCTCCGGCCACCTCGCTCTTCCCCCCTTCGCGCTCGCCCACGCGCTCGACCCATCTGGGCTGGGGCACGCGGCACACTCACTCGTCGGCCTAGGGACCCCCCGGTCTCGAAACGCCGACAAGTACCGAGCAAACCTAGCCACCTAGACTTTGGAAAGTCCACCATCTCCGAAGCTGATTTTCCTAAGATGGTGAAGTTGGGCTATCTTAGTGAAGCGAAGAAAGAGTTGATTCGTTTTGGTGGAAAAGAAACTATCCCGAAGCCTGTGGGGGATAGATATCCCCCGGGTCCACTAAAAGAGTAAAGGACCTCACGAAAGGCCCAAGGGCCCAATAAATCGTAAGGTCATTCTTTCGTGGGCCTGGGGAAAAACAGCCAGCGAAGCAGAACGACATGGGGCCGGATTGTTACAAGCCCGGACGGCCCGCAGCATCGAGCGAATGACCGCAACAAAGATCCGACTTTCCCGCGCCGAAGCCTCCATGCAACGAAGCCACGCGAGGATAAGTCGGCGAGGGTTACGTAGGGATAATCTCAAGAGGTTCACTATCTTTTAGCTACTCGTTGCTATCTTATCCATGTGTACTGCCCCACGGTCGAGTATATAAGGCCTAGGGGGCACCCCTTCAGATCGATCGACCCTTTACTTAGCCACCCACATCAACTCTCTGTATTCTCGATCCAGAGAGCTCCCTTGTAGCCACATCCATCAAGCATACTCATCAGGACGTAGGGTGTTACGCATCTCTAAGCGGCCCGAACCTGTAAAACTTGTCCACTGTCCCTCGTGCGATCAGCGCGAACCATTTTGCTACAGTTGTCGACACCGTTCTACTCCTAAAACACCTTGAGGGGCAACCCCGGGTGTGCGGTCGGACCCAAAACACCGACAGCTGGCGCGCCAGGTAGGGGGTGTGTCGACAATCCAAGCTAGCTCAATGGCCATCTCCTTCTACAGCAAGATCACCCTGCGTCCCGGATCCGTGCTCTGCTTCGGAACAATCTCATTTGTAGCGGATGAAGAAGGAATTCTGCACCGTATCGCGGATCCGCCGGAAAAAAGGTCTCCCCCAACAAACTCCGAAAATACCGGAGAAGCACAACCTCCAGCTCTCCGGATGAGGATCGTCTCCGGAAAGCCGGGAGCCGAGAGCTCGCTGACCCGGAGAACTCCGCTGCCTACTTCTCCGACAAAAGAGTGGACACAGATCGCAAGAAAAAAAGGTAACCGGGGGGAAGCAAGTTGCTCTTTCCGTCCCTCATGCCTCAAAGGGGGACGGGAAGAAGATCACCACGACAGCAGCACCGTTCTACCCCGACGTCCTCTTCATCGGGAGAGCGGAGTCGCCCATTATCTCCGACGACGAGCCGACTGTACCCGGGGAGGAACCGCCTCAACGAGAGTCCCGTCGACGGAGGAACCGGCGCAGGAACGTTCGACGACATCACGCAGCCGGAGAGCGGAATCCGGAACAGCCTGTCTCGCGAGACGAGGTCTCGGAGGTAGGAGAAACTCCAGAAGAACGCGTCTTCAGAGAACGAAGGAACTCCCGACGACGTGATCGCCGACGAGCTCAGGAACAGGCTGAACAGGATGCAAGGCAGCGTCGAGAGAATCCATTCTTCGGGCGCAACCTGAATCCCGACTTCGCCCGAGCTATGAACACGCCGAGCGAAGTCGGAGGGGTACTGGCTCGGATAGCTGAGGGACTTCCACGGACTCCTGACGCCGATGGCTACCGACGACTGTTCACCCAGGCGGCCAACCATCTTCTACCGCTAGCTCACCCGCCGAACGACCTACGACACGCCATCAACAGTCGCCGAGACGCGCGAAGCTCCATCAATGCTTCACGCGAGCGACGGCATGAGAACGAGATTCGCCGTCGGGAGGAGTATGACTGGGATCACGGCATCCCGACTCAGAGCCAAGCTACCAGAACTGAGTCGGCAACGGCCTCAACTAGCGGAATCACCCGGGGGCGGTCGAGGAACCACAATCACAACTCCCCTCCCCGGGACAGACATCGTCCCCGACGACAGGAGGACACGTGCGGAGTGTCCGCTCTTACTCCGCGCCTTAGGGCCATCCAATGGCCTCCCAACTTCAAGGTATCCAATGTTGACAAATATGAACCTAAGCAGGATCCATGGGGTTGGCTAGCCGTCTACACCACCGCTGCTCGAGCTGCCGGGGCGTCCGAGGACGTGATGACCGCGTACTTACCCATTGTCCTTGGGCAAGACGCGCTGCAATGGCTACGACATCTACCCCGACACTGCATCGACGTCTGGGGCGACTTCAGTCGACGCTTCACCGCCAACTTTCAGTCCCTCTCCGATAAGCCGGCGCAACCGTGGGACCTCAAATCCATCAAGCGCCGGGGGGACGAGACTCTCCGGTCGTACCTCAAGAGATTTCAAACCATGAGAAATCGTATCCCCGAGGTCACGGAGGCGGCCGTGATCGAGGACTTCTACAGAGGATCCAATGACTTGGCTTTCGTCCGAGCCATACTACAGAAGGCACCGACTACCTCCGAGGAACTGTTCCGGGAAGCCGACCTCTACATCACCGCCGACGAGCGAGCCCAGGACCTCATTGGAGGAGCAAAGCCCGCACCAGCAGCACCACGATGCGACACAAACCAACAACCCGACAAGCGATGGGAGAAGAGGCCTCGCGAAGAAGTGCACGCTGCCGGACCACCTGCCTCTCGCGCTCGAGGAGGACCTCGTGGAGGCGAACGCACGTTGGACGACATCCTTGACGCCCAGTGCCCGTACCACAAGGACATGCGCCACACTCTTCGTAACTGCCGAGACTTCAAGCACTCCGTCGGACACGGCCGACCCTTCCAACCTCTACCTCCTCCTCCGCCGAGGGGAGGACCAGATGAACCACGACAACCCCAAAGGCAGGAGGAGGGAGGAGGAGCTTTTCCACGCGTTGACAGGGAGGTCAACGTCATCTTCGGCGGACACGGATCGCAGGAGAGCAGAAGACAGCAAAAGCTCAACGATCGCCAGATACTGGTGGCGACCACCGGCCCTCCCGCCCCATACCGGTGGTCGGAGCACCCGATCACCTTCACTCGGGCAGATCAATGGCTCAACTTCGACCATCCGGGCAAATACCCGCTTCTCGTCGATCCGGTGATCCGAGAGAGCCGGGTAAAGAAGGTGTTAGTGGATGGGGGGAGCAGCATCAACGTCACCTTCCCCCGGACACTCCAAGGCTTGGGAGTTCACCTCAAAGAGCTCCACGAGTCGGACACTCCTTTCTTCGGCATCGTGCCGACGGAAGGGGAATACCCGCTGGGCCACATCTACATGCCAGTCACCTTCGGAACTCCGGAGAACTACAGAACCGAGTTCCTGAGGTTTGAAGTGGCGAACTTCGACTGCGGGTACAACGCCATCATCGGGAGGCCTGGACTGGCCAAGTTCATGGCCATTCCGCATTACACATACATGATACTGAAGATGCCAGGACCGCAAGGGATCATAACTGTGCGCGCCGACTTCCAAGGCGCCGCAGAGTGTTTCCGAGTAGCTATTCAAGCAGCCCTCACCGCCAAGCCATCAACAGCTCCCTCCACAATGGCGAACTCTAAGCCTGAGGAAGACCTCACAGTACCGGCAAGCGAAGCTCAGACCGCGACCTCTATGCGGCCGACTGAAGAAACCAAGAGAATCTACCTGGGGTTCGCTGATGAGCGCAAGACGGCTATCATCAGTTCCAGGTTGGATGACAAATAGGAAAGCGCGCTCGTCCGGTTTCTGCAAGATAACCGAGATGTATTCGCATGGCAACCTGCAGATATGCCGGGAGTCCCAAGAGAACTGGCCGAGCACAAACTGAAGGTTTACCCCCAGGCAAGGCCGGTTCGGCAAAAACTACGTCGTTTCACGCCTGACAAGAGAGAAGCCATTCGCGCTGAGTTAGCTCGCTTGGTTGCAGCTGGATTCATTAGAGAAGTATTACATCCCGAGTGGTTAGCCAACCCTGTTCTTGTACTCAAAAAGAATAAAGTGGATTGGCGCATGTGTGTTGATTATACTGATCTCAACAAACACTGTCCGAAGGATCCTTTCGGGCTCCCGAGGATAGATCAGGTGGTGGACTCCACCGCTGGATGTTCTATGCTGTCTTTCCTGGATTGCTATTCTGGATACCATCAGATTAGTCTGGCAAAGGAAGATGAAGAAAAAACGGCATTCATTACTCCGTTTGGTGCTTTCTGTTATACCTCCATGCCGTTTGGCCTCAAAAACGCTGGAGCAACTTACCAGAGAGCCATTCAAACATGCTTAGTCGATCACTGGGGCAAGCGTGTGGAAGCCTATGTGGATGATGTGGTAATCAAAACACAGGACTCAAAAGACTTCATCGAAGACTTGCAACTGGTTTTCAACAGTCTGAGGCGGTATAGATGGAAGCTTAATCCAGAGAAATGTGTTTTTGGGGTACCAGCCGGAAAGTTGCTCGGGTTTATTGTCAGCCACCGGGGAATTGAAGCTAATCCAGATAAGATTGAAGCTATCATGAAGATGGAAGCACCTCGATCGCAAAAGAAGGTTCAACAGCTTACTGGATGCATGGCAGCTCTAAGCAGATTTATATCCAGGCTGGGAGAAAAAGGTCTGCCATTTTACAAGTTACTCAAGAAGGTGGATAAATTCCAGTGGACTTCAGAAGCGCAAGAAGCTCTAGATGTTCTGAAAAAATTCTTGACAACACCACCAGTACTGAAACCACCTCGGCGAGCCACTTCAACTCAACCAGCTGAAGATTTGCTACTATATATCTATTGCACGACTCACGTGGTAAGCACCGCGTTAGTAGTCGAGCGAGTAGAAGAAGGACATGCCTATCCAATACAGCATCCTGTCTACTTCATTAGTGAAGTCCTAGGCCCCTCAAAGAAAAAGTACCCTCAAGTTCAGAAGCTATTGTACACAGTACTTCTAACTGCCCGCAAGCTGCGTCACTACTTCGACGACCACAAAGTCATAGTAGTCACAAGTTTTCCAATAGGGGATATTCTTCACAACAAGGAAGCCATCGGTCGAATAGCCAAGTGGGCTTGCGAGCTGGGATCTCATGACATCGAGTTCCGACCTTGCACCGCCATCAAAACTCAAGCACTGGTTGATTTCGTATCGGAGTGGACTGAACAACAAGTGCCAGACAACCCGGAGACTGCAGAAGTATGGCGAATGTATTTTGATGGCTCACTAAAGCTGCAGGGAGCAGGAGCAGGGATTCTCTTCACTGCGCCTGGAGGTGAACACCTCAAGTACGCTCTCCAGTTGCTATTCCCAGCCTCCAACAATGCAGCCGAGTATGAAGCTTTGATCCATGGATTGAACATTGCCATATCGTTGGGTGTCAAAAGATTAATGGTATACGGAGACTCTCTGGTAGTCATCAGTCAGATAAACAAGGAGTGGGATTGCTCAAGCGATTCAATGGGAAAATACTGCACTGCCGTCCGAAAATTGGAAGATAAATTCGAGGGTCTGGAATTTCATCATGTAGAAAGAGATCGGAACACAGCAGCCGATGTACTGTCCAAACTGGGGTCCGGTCGAACTCAGGTCCCACCCGGGGTTTTCGTGCAAGAAATTCTGCAGCCAAGTATCTCAATGGATCAAACAGAAGAGTGCAACGTCATAGATCAACCCGAGTCAGACCCTGATGACTGGAGAAGGCCGATCATTAAGTATATAAAGAATGAAGAGGAACCAGACGACAAAAATTTGGCAGAGCGCATTGCAAGACAGTCGGCTCACTATACACTTATTGGGGAGACATTATACAGAAGGGGTGCATCAGGCGTCTTCATGAAGTGCATTCTCCCATCCACTGGAAAGCAACTTCTGGAGGAAGTCCATGCTGGGCAATGTGGAATACATGCAGCCTCCAGAACACTAGTCGGGAAGGTCTTCAGGTCAGGATTCTATTGGCCAACAGCAAAGAATGATGCAGCCGAGTTAGTTCAGAGGTGCGAAGCCTGCCAATACTTGTCAAAGCAACAACACATGCCAGCACAGCAACTGCAGACCATACCAGTAACTTGGCCTTTCGCACGCTGGGGACTGGATATGATTGGACCTTTCAAGAAAGCTCAAGGGGGATACACTCATGTATTGGTAGCAATCGACAAATTCACTAAATGGATAGAGTTCAAGCCCATTGCCTCCCTAACCTCTGCTAAGGCCGTGGAATTCATACAAGACATAATATTCAGATTCGGGATACCAAACAGCATCATAACTGATTTAGGATCCAACTTCACAAGTTCAGAATTCTTTGACTTCTGCGAGCAAAAGAGCATTCAGATCAAGTATGCATCTGTAGCCCATCCAAGAGCCAACGGGCAAGTTGAGCGAGCCAACGGGATGATATTGGATGCACTCAGGAAAAAGATCTTCGATAAGAATGAAAAATTCGCAGGAAAGTGGATAAGGGAATTACCCTATGTTGTTTGGAGCCTAAGAACCCAACCTAGTCGAGCTTTGCATGGAAACACTCCTTTCTTCATGGTCTATGGGTCGGAGGCAGTGCTACCTGCTGATCTCAAGTTTGGGGCGCCAAGGCTGATCTTTGAAAGCATAGCAGAAGCTGAGACCACCAGGCTGGAGGACATAGATGTACTCGAGGAAGAACGGTTAAACGCAATAATCCAATCAGCAAGGTACCAGCAGACTCTAAGGCGCTATCACGACAAGGCTGTGCGACAACGATTCTTCTCAGTAGGAGACCTCGTCCTCCGCCGAATTCTAACGGGGGAGGGACGGCACAAGTTATCACCCTTATGGGAAGGACCCTTCGTGGTAGCAGAAGTCACTCGGCCCGGATCGTATCGCCTCACTCAGATGAATGGCACAGAAGTTGGGAACTCCTGGAACATAGAACACCTCAGAAAGTTTTATCCCTAGCTGTACCTCAAAACTGCTGGGACGATGATGATATACTCTGTAAAGTGGAAATGTGTCATCAATAAAAAAGAGGTCTCAAGGATACTCAATTCATTCACGATTGACTTGCACGCTTACTTAACTCGGGGTGACCACTATGCCCTGCCAACGGAGCAATCGACTTAAGTCGGCAACGACTTAAGGCGGTGCAACATGCTCACGCTTACTTAACTCGGGGTGACCACTATGCCCTGCCAACGGAGCAATCGACTTAAGTCGGCAACGACTTAAGGCGGTGCAACATGCTCACGCTTACTTAACTCGGGGTGACCACTATGCCCTGCTAACGGAGCAATCGACTTAAGTCGGCAACGACTTAAGGCGGTGCAACATGCTCACGCGTACTTAACTTAGGGTGACCACTATGCCCTACAAACGCAGCAATCGACTTAAGTTGGCAGCAACTTAAGACCGGTGCAACATGCTCGCGCCTATATAATTCGGGGGATGACTTCCATATCCCGCAAACAAAATTCATAATCATCATGCGTCATTACTGCTGAACTCATTAATTAATAAATTCTGATACAATGAGAGAGTAATTATGTCATTCGAATGGTAAACTGGTGTCCTCTAACAAATATTCAATCATGCAAACCGCGCGCTTGGAGCACGCAAAATGTTTTTCTATTTTGCAACGTTTTTCTCAGGAGCGACCGACGAAGAAGGGCGACTCGAGGAATCAGGGGCGGCGTTCACGTCAGCTCTTATGTCTTCAGGAATAACTACGTCGGGTCTCCTCATCAAGATTCGTCCCGCCCGAATAGCCTTGTCCAGGGCTTTGTCGCGTTGGGCCTTGAGAGTAACAGAAGTTTCTTCAGCAGTTTTAGCAGCCAGTCGAGCGCTCTCTAACTCCTGGGCGATGGAGTTTTTGGAAGCTCGGAGCCCTTTAATAGTAGCATCTTTCGCTGATATCAACTGCTTAAGCCGGGTTACCTCCTCCATGGATTCCTGCAGCTTACGACGTTGGAGGTCTAATTCTTCCATGGTGAAGCGATGACTTCTTTCCAAGATGGTCAGCGAATTGCTAGAATCTCGATACAACCTGTCAAGATTGTCACGAGAAGCAGCAAGGATACGTTTTTCTTCCTGCAAGCACAAGTCAGTTCCTTCAAAAAACCAAGCAAGTAATAGGAGCACAGCAAGGCAAAGCACAGTTTCGTGTATCACCTTTTTAGAGTCGAGCTGAGCATGAAGAGAAGAACTCAGTGCATTGGCATCATCTAAGGCAGCGGAGACCTGACTCAGCTCAATCTGACTTTGAGAGTACTTTTCCTCAAAATCAGTGCATCGCTGGGCCAATTCAGCCTGATCTCGAGAATGTTTTTCCTCAAGAATTGCAATCTGCCGAGTCATTCCTAGCAAGAGGTAATCAAACAAAACGAGGTCAGAAGGTAAAACAGTCCACAACAAAGGCGAAGAAAAGAAAAAGGGCACTAACCAGTGTTAGTCGCCTCCAACTCGGATACACGACGATGAAGTGACACTGGATTCCAACACGTAAGAGACGAAGCCACTTCTGGGACGGAAGCACCCTGCGATCTCAGCTGGCTGGCCATCCCATCCACCAAAACCTGATGAGAAGAACAGATGAGCATAATGACAAAAGCTCATGCAACGTAAAGATAAAGCTAAAAACAGCACAGTACCTGGAGGTTGGAAAAGAACGAAGGGATCCCCAAATCAGGAGAAATCAGCCGATAATCAGGCGCAAGGCCACCACCCGAAGCAGCTTGCAACGGACCAGTAGGAATCAGCTCAGCGCCTTCAACAGAGCCAAATGCCTGATTAATGGGGACGCTGCCCTCTAAAGCGACCCCCTGGTCCAAAGTTTGGGCTACCACCATGCAGCCAGAGTGTGGAGGTGATCCCGCGTGAACGTCCATGGAAGTGCAGGAAGGAGACCCTGCTTGGGGACCCTCGGGGGCTAGGTCATAGTTGGCACTGCCCACTTGAGCCGGATCATCCCCGGCAGCACCCCCGGGGGCTGGGCAGTGGCTTACACTCTTCATCCGAGCTAAGTCATCCCCGGCGACATCCTCGGGGGCTGGGCATGTGTCAGCACCATTCTTGAGGTCCAGACTCCCCGCAGTAACCACCTCTAAGGTTGACGGGCCCTCAGCCACTTCCATGGAACCAGGACAATCCAAGTTAGCATCCCGACCCTCGAGATCGCGCTCTAAGGTCGACAAGGCACGGGATGACCTCAACCCAGCATCAGGCATGGCAGCGCAAGCCTCCATCGCATCATCATCCACTGGCTCTGATAACAAGTCCTCTGGGACCATATCCTCAAGAGTCTGATCAAAGTTGGCCAGGGACAGTTCTTGCAGACCAATGAGGGCAGACAAAGCAGGAGAGGGAACTCCACTACTTTCACCACTGGCAAGAAATTGCCGACTGTTCTTCCGAGTCAGAGGGACTTCATTCTCTTCCTCCCTGTCGTCTTCATCAGCAACACAGGCAACACCCCCATTGGGATCAGCGACAGATGGAGCACACCCATTGGGATCAACAACAGACATACCACACCCATTGGGGTTAGCATCAGTAAATTCAGGCACGGGAACCTCCTCAGCAGCAGGAACCGATGGACCAGCGCCCCGATCCAAACTAGATACTTGCCGAAGACGTCTCTTTTTCTTTTTCTGCTCATCAGCAGAAAGATCAGTTTGATTGGCTCGGCAAGGACGTCTCGGGCGAACACGGACAGGTCTCTGAACATCCAAGGATGTACCAGCTTTGGGGAGAGGCGCCACCGCCAATGTCCCAGCAGGAGCAGCATCAGAAGAATCTTCAGCCAGCATATCAAGCATGGCACTTATTTCTGCATCATTAGGATCCAAAGGCACCTCAAAATGTACTTGTCGTTCGTCATCAGGAATCTCCCCAAGCGAGGCAACCAAAGCACTGACCTCTTCATCAGAGGGTCGCGTTCTAAGGCCCAAATTGCCGTCAGTCGCAGGTGGATTTGACACGAAAAGAGTGAAGGCTTTGGCAGGAGGCAAATTCCAGGCCGAGTACGCCACCGGAGCACCAACATTGGACACCTTGCCCCTGAGAATCATTTCCAGTCGGCTCACCAAGTCTGCAGAAGGGATTCTCCTGTTGGTAACCCGAGTTGAGTCGGCTAGCCCTCGATACAAATAAGCTGGGTGGACCCTATCTTTCAGTGGCTGAATGTTCTTGAAAACGAAGTCAGCAACCACAGCTTCAGCAGTTAGACCTCTCTCTTTCAGCAGTCCAACTTCAGCTAGCAACACACCGGCCTCAGCTACCTCCTCATCTGTGGGAGACTCGGTCCAGCTTGGGGTGCGAACGTCTGGCTGTCTTCCCGACCGGGGGGGGGAGAGAATTTCCATAATTATCAACTATAAACCACTCCAGACGCCATCCCTTAATGCTGTCTTTAAGGGGAATCTCAAGATATTCAGTCTTCCGTCCCCGGCGCATCTCCAAACTGGCACCTCCGACCAACTGATGTTGTCCCCCGGCCATCCCAGGGCGACAATGATACAGGTATTTCCATAAACCGAAGTGCGGCAGCACGCCAAGAAAGGCTTCACATAAGTGAACGAAGATGGAGATTTGTAGAATTGAGTTAGGGTTCAGATGGGTCAGGTTAATGTGGTAGAAATCAAGGAGACCACGGAAAAAGGGAGAGATGGGAAGGCCAAGGCCGCGGAGAAGAAAAGGAGCGTAAACTACAGACTCGTGGGTATCCTCTGTCGGGACAGTAGTCCCGTGGCAAATCCGCCAAGAACAGAGTTCCCGCGGAGGAAGAACCCCGATGGACACGAGGTGGAGGAGTTCAGCTTCGGAAATGATAGACATGTGGTTACCTGCAAAAGGCAACTGGTTGTTGGGATCGATTGGAGGAATCACCACAGCGGACGAGCTCGCGATTTTCCTCTTGGGAGCCATCTCGATTCTACCAGTGAGCAGATTGGAGGCGAGCGGTAGAGAGGATTCGGAAGCGGGAATGCAAGAACTAGGGCGCGGAAAGCAAAGGCGGCTAAAAGTGCAGCTCTTATAGGATATTCTCGAGCCAGATACCGTTTCAAAAAGTGCCCAGTCATCACCCGGCGGTTATTTCCAAAACCCCAGCATGCCACGTGGTCATTCGGCAGTTATTTCCAAAAAGCCGATGGGCCACCTCATCACTCGGTTATCATCCTCAAAATAGCTCATGCGGCCTGCTATCACTCGGCGTTGCCTCTAAAACGCCGATCTCGTGTTCAATCGCTCGACATTACTTCCAAAATGCCGACGGCGACCTTTAATCACTCAGTGTTGCCTCTAAAACGCTGATCTCGTGTTCAATCGCTCGGCATTACTTCCAAAATGCCGATGGCGACCTTCAATCACTCGGCGTTGCCCCTAAAACGCTGATCTCATGTTCAATTGCTCGGCATTACCTCTAAAATGCCGACGTCGACCTGCTCTCACTCGGTGTTGACTCTAAAACGCTGATTTCATACTCAGCCGCTCGGCATTACCTCTAAAGTGCCGACGTCACCATCCAATCACTCGGCGTTGCCTCTAAAACGTTGATCTTGTGTTCAATCGCTCGGCATTACTTCTAAAGTGCCGACGGCGACCTTCAATCACTCGGCGTTGCCTCTAAAATGCTGATCTCATGTTCAATCGCTCGGCATTACTTCTAAAGTGCCGACGGCGACCTTCAATCACTCGGCGTTGCCTCTAAAACGCTGATCTCGTGTTCAATCGCTCGGCATTGCCTCTAAGATGCCGGCGACGACCTTTAATCACTCGGCGTTGCCTCTAAAACGCTGATCTCGCATTCAATCGCTCGGCATTACTTCTAAGATGCCGACGTCGACCTTCAATCACTCGGCATTGCCTCTAAGACGCAGGTATAGCGTTCGGTCGCTTGGCATTACCTCTAAAATGTCGATGCAGACTACAAGATTCCTCGGCAACTACTTCTGGAAGCGTCAGTATGATGTCCAAGTTATTCGTCTACTATCTCAAAAGAATCAGTCTTATAATCAAGCAAAGCAAGTCAACAAGAAGAAGCCAACGACATTCTTTCATTAAGGGAAGACAATAAGCTTACAAATCAACTCTTTGCGAGTTGATGCTTCCCTACTATTACTATATTACATTACTACTACTACTACACTACGCTATACTACTCTACATTACTACTACATTATTCTAACTATACTAAACTATACTAATATCTAAGAAGACCAGTGGCGTCTAGCCACTGGCCCTGCCCCTGCCGCCGCCGCCGCCCTTGGTGCTGCCCCTGCTGCTGCCGCCCTTGGTGCTGCCCTTGCCGTTGCCGCCTTTGGTGCTGCCCCTGCTGCCGTCACCGTCACCGCTGCTCCTGCCGCTGCCGCTGCCGTCGCCGTCGCCACCGTCGTCGCCGTCGTCGTCGTCGTCGTCCTCGTCCTCGCCGCCGCCGTCCGAGTCCTCCTCATCCGAGGAGTACTCCGACTCATCCGAGCCCTCGAGCCCGGAGCGCTCGACGGCCCGGATGTATGTCCAGACTTCCGCGGCTATCCCCTGGGAGTCGTCCGAGTCATCGGACGACGCCGGGGGAGAGACGGGAGCCGGAGACCCATCGGACTCGGAGGAGAACTCCTCCTCCGAGTATTCCGAGTCACCGAAATCCTCCGATGGAGGAGTCGGTTCGCGCTTGCGCTTGTTGCTCTTGCCCATGGTGGAAGCAAGCGGGAGAGAAGAGAAGGAAGCAGTAAAGAACAGCGAAGAGATGTGAAAAAACCAGAGGGGCAACAGCCTTATTTATAGAAGGGAAAGGCAACCGCTCACCTCCAACCGTGGTCACTGAACAGTCACAAAGCATTCAATAAGCACTTCCACCCGTCTGGAGACACGTCAGGCGGCTGACGCCGTTTCATGCAACACTACACCCATTGGGACTCCAGTCAACAGCGCAAAGGATATGATTACACTCGCCGTCCCATCACATTACAACTCAGAAGCAGCCGGCTAAAACACTCAGCGTACCAAGCCGTCCCTTGCCCACACCCATTGGGGGGGGACGCCCAGGAATTGTCAGTATATTTTTCCAAATGGTCACATCTGTGCAGAGCATGCAGTGAATGCCTCAAGACAAAAATGAGATATCAACAAGAGTTAGAGGGAAGCCAAATATAGCCAGCAGAGTGCAAAATATGGTCGACAGACACGACTTGAAGACTAGACAGAGAATGTCCATCAAATGTCCAATCAGTCACAGAGCAAATAAATTACACTACCTAGCAAGATACGGATGGATTGCAAACTCGGCTGCAAAAGACAAAATACATGCTGACCTCTGAAGCATAATGTTGATGACATAGCGCGGATGACATCATGCCAACTTTTTTACAAGCAGAAAGGATAATCTTCAGCAAAAGGACATAAAAAGAAGACCTTCGAGTGAATTATCCTCAAAAATCCACTTGAAGGTCGGGGGCTACACCCATTGGGTGCACCTCCGGTGCACCCCATGGATTATCATTCCAAGCCGAGATAGTGCCGATTTCTAAAGCACGGGACAAGATTAAAAAAGCCAACCCTCAACCAAAATGAGCAAACACAAATAGAAATGATCTCTACTGAAGACCTTCGAGTAGATTATTTTCTAAAATCTACTCGAAGCTCGGGGGCTACACCCATTGGGTGCACCTCTGGTGCACCCAATGAAGTTCAGAATCCTACAAATCGGAATGCCGACCTCTAAGGCACAGGCACGAAGCCAGGTTTTGGTCAACGAATGGTCGGAGCAGGAGAAGACAACCGGAAGCCATCTTTCTTCAAATTACCTGCAAGCTGGACCTGAGATCTTCGGGTTGATTATCTCTAAATTAACCCAAAGATCGGGGGCTTGTGGGGGATAGATATCCCCCGGGTCCACTAAAAGAGTAAAGGACCTCACGAAAGGCCCAAGGGCCCAATAAATCGTAAGGTCATTCTTTCGTGGGCCAGGGGAAAAACAGCCAGCGAAGCAGAACGACATGGGGCCAGATTGGTACAAGCCCGGACGGCCCGCAGCATCGAGCGAATGACCGCAACAAAGATCCGACTTTCCCGCGCCGGAGCCTCCATGCAACGAAGCCACGCGAGGATAAGTCGGCGAGGGTTACGTAGGGATAATCTCAAGAGGTTCACTATCTTTTAGCTACTCGTTGCTATCTTATCCATGTGTACTGCCCCACGGTCGAGTATATAAGGCCTAGGGGGCACCCCTTCAGATCAATCGACCCTTTACTTAGCCACCCACATCAACTCTCTGTATTCTCGATCCAGAGAGCTCCCTTGTAGCCACATCCATCAAGCATACTCATCAGGACGTAGGGTGTTACGCATCTCTAAGCGGCCCGAACCTGTAAAACTTGTCCACTGTCCCTCGTGCGATCAGCGCGAACCATTTTGCTACAGTTGTCGACACCGTTCTACTCCTAAAACACCTTGAGGGGCAACCCCGGGTGTGCGGTCGGACCCAAAACACCGACAAAGCCGGGAAAGAACGAAGTAGTGGTTTTCAAAAGCCTTTTTAAAGCTGGTTTAAGATTCCCTTTGAACAAGATGATTGCTGAAGTGCTGAAGAAATTTGGGATCTATCTTCATCAGCTAACCCCTAACGCTATCGTTAGGCCAAATGTTTATATCTGGGCTCTCCGAAGCTAGGGGGTGGAACCATTTGCTGAAGGTTTCTACCAAGTGCACGAACTGCACTACCAGACCAAGGCTAGGGGAGATGGTCTTCATGAAAATTTTGGCTGCTACAACTTTGCTTACCGTAAGACTACAAAGTTCCCAGTGATCAGTTACCGAAGCAAATGGCCAGCTGGATGGAAATCTGAATGGTTCTATGTGAGAGTTGACGAAGATGAAGACAAGTTGGTCCAAAGTCCGTTGGAATTGATCTTCAAAGAGACCCGACCCCCGTGCAACATGTTACCAGGGAGTCCAAGTCAGATTGCTCTAGCTGAATTTAGAGTGATTGCAGATCATATTGGCACTAGGGACTTGGTGCAGGAATTTCTGGCCTTCAGATTATTCCCGACTTTGAAGGAGTGGGAAATGCCGAAACTAGAGGGGAAGAAGAAGAAAGGGGAACTTGTTCGGTTGCCCTACCATTTCAAATTCAAGAAACTTTTCAAGGTACCTTGCCAAGAGTGGCTGGACACAATCGAAGTGATGTGTAATGAAATACTTGGAAATTATTCTAAGAAAGAAGACCAGTTGATGACTGCAGCCTTCGGCACCCGTCCGAAGCGGAGGCTAAACCGTGTAATGGATGCCCTGGGCTTTGAATATCCTGACTACGAGCGGCTAGATAAGGCTGCTGAAGGCCAAAAGAGAAAAAGAGTAGCTGATGTTCTAAACAAAGATGACGAAGAACAAACAAAAAAGAAAAAACCAGAGTCTGAGCCAAAAATAAGTGTTTCGAAGAAAAGAAAAACTTTGTCTCCGAAGCAAAAAGCATTTGACGAAGAAGAAAGAACTCCTGCAACACCCTCTACTACCGAAGTAGAGGAAATCTTAAAGGTAATGACTGAATCTTTGCCTGTCAAGCTAAGTCCACTAGGGCCACAACTGACGAAGCTTTTTCAGAAGGAAAAGGAGCCCGTAAAACCGAGGGAAGCAGTTAAAGCGAAGAAGCAAAGAATCATCACGGTGATAGAGGTCATTGAAAAGACACCACCAGGAGCTTCAACTCCGAAAGCGCCAGTTTCTAAAAGTTCGACAGCTACTGAAGTTGCACCTTCGGAGGCTACGGATGCCGAAGCTACTGGAGCCGAAGACATTAATTTAGAAAGCATGGTTGCTGATATAGATAAAATTTTGGTAGACCTGGTCGCAGAAGAAGCTGCCGGGGCTACCGAAGAAGCTTCGGCCCCAGAACCTGGGAAAAAGAAAAAAGTTGCCGAAGAAGCATCGAAAGACAAAATTTTCAATTTTCAAAACTTGATTGGGCAAGAACTGACAAAAGCCGAAAAAGAAGAATTAAAAGAGTATGCCATATCTTGCGGCTATCGGCCGGGGGCGATTCTCTTCGGGGGTGTTGATGATGAGAAGCTAGGCTGCATTCGAGATCAGGCCGGAGCGAAGGTTATTGGTACTCTATCAAAGAGTATCGGTTTCCCAAAGCTCGAAGCCGATATTAGCCGGTACCGACGACAGCACACCGTCGGTAGTTTGTTTTATTCCAATTTTAAGGTAAAAAATTTCTATCTAACTTTTATTTTTCATAACAAAAATGTTTCCTAACGAAAGTTGTTCACGTACAGAGTATGCTACTGAGCAAAGCTTTGAAGATGCAACAGGATCTGGAAGATAAAAAGCACGAGGTTATAATTGAAAACTTGGAAAACAAAATAAAAGAACAATCAACTGCTTTTGAAAAGAAAGAGTTTGAACTCCAGACAGCTGAAGGCTTATTAGCAGAAGCCGAAGCTAAAATAACAGAACTGAACACAAGGCTTCTCTGCCAATCAGAAAGTTTCGAACAGGAAAGGCTAAAGCTTAATGAAAAACTTGAGGCCGAAGTCCAGAAGGGTTTAGATTTGAAAAAATCATTGACTGGCCTTCAAAGTAAATGTTTGGAATTCAGCAATCAATGTATCCAACGGCTGAAGAAAGTATTTCATTCGGTCGGGGCCAGTAGTGAAAAATTTACTTCTTCAGCTGAAGATCTACCAGGAGCCTTCGAACACATCGAAGGTGAGATCGATGACCTCGATGATGTTATTGCCGGACACGGCGACTTCTGCGCCCTGGTAGATTCTCGGGGCACTGCTGCTGCGTTCCTGAAATCTGGCTGTGAACACGGAAAAATTATGAATAGACCCAATTTCAGCCTATCACCAGCAATTCTGGATGATATTCCCAGCCTTGCCCGAAGCATTGGGAACAAATTTATAAAGGTGGTATGGACAAAGGGTGGGCGAGAGAAGGCTGGTGACGAAGCTCGGAGTCATCTCAAGCTGGTAACAAAATTATACCTTCGTGCTTACCTCCTCCTTCGAAATTGAATTTCGCCTATAATACTTTTAATTCGTGTAGGATGATGAAGCCGAAACTGAAGCTTGAGGAGCAGGAAGATGATGCCGAAGCTTTTATTGGATAACAACGCCGAAGCTGAAGCTCAGTGAATATTGATGAAGCTTAGATGAATGACTGTAGAAGAGATTCTAAAAACTTTCTGTAGTAACTTTTACAAATGTAATTAATTGTATTCTGTGAACTATGTCCATACCTTGTAATATATTCTTACCTTTTCGTCAATGTATGGAATGCTTTGGTGTGGACGAAATTATCATTTTTGAGCCGAAGGCGAAAAAACACCTTCCCTTCTTTTCGTACGTAGCGAAGCAAAATAACTGCTTCTTTTTCCTCCTTTGCCGAAGCGTGATCTTTAGAGCCGAAGCGATTACTTGTGTTATGATGATAATGAACCTACGTATGTTTAAATGAATGTTTATGAATGCAAGTGCTATGATGTGATGTATCATGCAAATGAGTGTTCAAACGCATATCCGAAGCCCTAATCATAGTCTTCGTTCCCTTAGGAATAGACACAGTCTCTTTGCCGTTTATTTTTCGGCCTCACCGTTTACTTTTTGGTGTATCAGCTCTGACTTTTCGCTGTAAGCCTCCCTTAGGAGCTTCTTTGCCTTTTACTTCGGCGGAATCAGCGTTTATTTTTCGTTGTAAGCCTCCCTTAGGAGCTTCTTCGCCTTTTACTTCGGCGGAATCAACGTTTATTTTTCGCTGTAAGCTCTGCATTCCCTTAGGAACGACTTTTGAGCAGAAAAACTTACGCTGCGCTCCCTTAGGAACGGCTTTTTTGTAACTTCGTTATGCTCTGCATCCCCTTAGGGATGTCTTTTGAGCTTCTCCCTGTTTTCTTTTCTTTTTTCTTTTGCACTCGATGGTGCGTGCTCAGCTTTTACATTTACATCTTTGGGGGGGTATTACTCTTATAGAGCTGAAATAAGAAAAGGAGAATTTACATGTTATGGCCCCATTAAAAACCTTTCTCCCCCTTTAGAAAGGAAAAGGGTGCCATAGGAAAAAACAGAAAAAATTACATCAAGCTAGACATAATATCGTCGAAGCTCATCCGCATTCCATGATCTAGGAATGTCGTTGCTGTCCATATCCTTCAATCTATATGAATCGGGTCTTGACGAAGATACTACCAAAAAAGGTCCTTCCCATTTCAGCTGTAGCTTGCCCACTGTATCTGGGTTGGCCACTCTTCGGAGCACCAAATGTCCTGGCTTAATGTTCTTTAGCCGAACCTTTCTATCACGCCATTTCATTGTTTCAGCTTGATATTTATTGATGTTTTCCACAGCCTGAAGCCTGATCCCTTCTATAGCATCTTTCTCCACAGAGTAATCAGCTTCGTCCTCTACCGAAGCCACTGTTCTTATTGATCCCGCTTTTGCTTCTTCTGGTGTTATTGCTTCGTCACTGTTGGGGGCTTGTTCTTAAATGCTATGAATCAAGAACAAGACAACACGAATATGTTAAGTATTAAATATCCTTCGTTCACTGAAGCATTATCTCCTCAAGGGTTTAATGAACTTCGGACGAAGGATATAAACATAATATAACGAAGGTTACGAAAGAAAAGACCTTCGTTAAGTTGATAAATGAGTAAACAGAATAAACATATATATATAAAGTGTGGGAGTAATAATACCATCGTTATCATCAATACATTTCCATTATTAAATTCATGAAAACAAATTACAAATGTACCTTCAGACTGATGTAAGGCAAAAATACAGGTCGTGATGCAAAAGGATGCACGCCCAGTCCACGTGAACAGTACGGGAGTACTGTTCACCTATTTATAGGCACGGGACGCAGCCCGTGTAAAATTACATTGATGCCCTTTACATTTATCAACAACTCTATAGTAATTCTTCGAGGTCCAATTTGGCTTTTCATCTTTAAGTCGGTTCCTCTTTTCTGCCGTTATGCCGAAGCTTTTCTGCGCATGGCTTCATGATCGTCTCACCTTTGTCATGACCGCTTTTCATTCCAGCCTCGTCTTAAACATGCCCTTGTATATTCGCGACCTGACTCCGAAGGTGCCTGTTCCGAAGGTGCCTGTTCACATTTTGCACTTGGAAAACATTGTTAAACTGTGTTTTTGAGGACCTTCGGGAGCCGAAGGCCCCCAACAGTAGCCCCTCGCAATATCAATTTATTGTAAAGATAAATTTATATTGCGACATGGACGAAGGCTTTAAGCCGAAGGTCCGTAAAAACACCTTCCTTTTGCTAGAATAGCAACAGTCATTGACAAGCGGGGCCCTCCAGTTTTCGACATACTGGGTGTATAAATACAAGCTCTCCGCGAGTTTATTTGACACGCCCTTTTGCCACCTGCTTTTTACTCACCAGCTTTCAACCTGCGCACCCTGCTCTTAGCCTGCGCGCGACAACATTTGCTCGGTCTTAAATTTTTAAGCTTCGGCTTCAAGTCTAGTTTGCCAGCATTCGCGAAAATGTCTGAAGATAAGACAGCTGCTGGTGCTTCGAAGCTAAGCCTTTCGGAGGAGATGCACCTGGGTTTTCTTGAGTCAATGTCGAAGACCAATACTGAAAAGATTGTCAAGGAAACCTTGGAGGGTTTATCTGAAGATACTGGCGACAGTGATAGCTATGATGTGGATAGTGGTGGAGAGGATTCCGAAGATCGCCCGTGGCGGCCTAGTCACTCAAACTTCGGAAAATCAACTATAAAGTAGAGTCACCTTGAAAACATGAGGGGGAGGTACTTCCGAAATATATCCATCGCGAGGGCGGATGACAGAGAAAAAACTACGCCGACCCCCGAAGATAATGAGGTTGTGATCTTCCGAAGCTTTTTAAAGGCTGGGCTATGATTCCCCCTGAACAAGTTTGTAGTAGAAGTTCTGAAAATATATCAAATTTACCTTCATCAACTTACCCCTGAAGCAGTGATAAGATTGGGAATCTTCGTCTGGGCCGTGAGGAGCCAGGGTTTGGAGCCAAGTGCTAAAAGCTTTTGCAATATACACGAGCTAGTATATGAGACGAAACCGTGGGGTAAGGAACAATATCATAATAATTTTGGTTGTTATAGCTTCGGTGCCTGCTCCGGGTCGAGCTGTCCCGTGCCAACCTTTCGGAAGAGATGGCCCGGGGAATGGATGAAGGAATGGTTCTATGTGAAGAATGATTTGACGGTTCGGGAAGATATCAAGGATATCATCATGCGCCCTATCTGGCAGCGCTTCGGACTTCGGAAACCAAAGGTAGAAATGGACGAAGCAGCTGAAGAATGCTAGAGGGCCTTCGGCGTAGTCTGTTCTTTTATTGGGACCAGGGATTTAATGCAAGAGCACATTGCCTTCAGAGTGTGGCCACTTGTAGATGACTGGGAAATGCCGAAGGAGACCGTCAAAGAAGCTGACGAGGGTGGACTAATTAGACCGAAGTATACATTCAAGTACGGAGATAAATTTGTTGAGCCGGATGATGATTGGTTGAAAAGTATTGAGAATGTAAGTGATGAATTGCTTGGGACCTATTCAAAGGCTGAAAACACCGCATTATCCGTGGCTTTCGGAGGCCGAAAGAAGAAGAGGCTCAACCGAGTATTTGATGCTATTGGGTTTATCTATCCCGACTACTATTTTCCAATACGAGGTCAAAAGAGAAAAATACTGCTCCTGCAAAGGACACTACTTCGGCTGCTCCCAGGGAACCAGCACCGAAGAGGAAGAAGGTAAAAGTGTCCACACACCCTCCACGCTGCATTGAGTCGGCCACAGTGCCCGAGTTTATTGGCGAGGCCTCTTCGGCCACCGAAGCCAGAGAACCAACTGCAGCGCTAAAATCCGAAGAAATGGCCGAGGCACCAGCAATAAGAAAGGAGAAATCTGAAGAAAGAGAAACACCAGATATTATAAGCCCTTCAACAAAAGTTGAGACGGCTAAAAGCCAGAAGGGGCCATCGGCAACCCCGAAAAGAAAAAGAATGGTTAATGTGCTGGATGTCTTGGAGACAATTAAATCTTCAAGCACAGCTCCAAAGAAAATTATTGAGGCACCTATTGAAGCCTTTGCTGCTGAAACTTCGAAGCAGCAATCTGAAACTAAAGCTGGGCCTTCGGAATCCACCAAGATACAGCCTTTTGAGGTCGAAAAAATAACAGAACCGATTCTGATTGGAGAAATTGGTACTTCCACCCCCGAAGCATCCTCCAAAATACATGATTATATTGTGCGACATGCTTCGGGGAAGAAACTATCTGAAGAAGAGACTTTTGAAGCCAATCACTATGCCCGAGAACTGAAATATCCGAAGGGGGCCGTAGTGTTCAACGGGACAAACGAAGATGACTTCTTATATTGCCTCCCAGACAATAAAGAATTATCCGTGTGCCGAGAAAGGACAAGAAGCATGGGATTCCCAAAGCTTGAAGCTGGCCTTTGCGCCATGACGAAGGAGGATCTTGCGGATAGTCTTGCATATAACAGTCTAAAGGTACGAAGATTGTAAATTTTGAATTTTGTGGATTTTGAATGAATCCTTTACTGTTGTGTTAATCCATTCACTCTTTTGAATAGGGCTTAATTCTCAGCAATGCCCTAAGGGCACAAAAGAATGCTGAAGACGAGAGCTGCACCATTGCTCTCAACAACCTTCGAGCAGAGGTTATCAGACTACGAAACGAAGCCTTGGAGAAAGACAGAATTCTGCTTACATTAGTGGAAAAAATGAAGGAGGACGAAGCTAACTCTAAAAATCAAGCCGAAGCTCAGAGGCGTGAGATTGAAGATCTTCGTAAACAACTAGTCCGAGCCAAAGAAGAACGTATTCTTGAAGAAACAAAACGAGAGTTAAGTGAACAATGGGCAGATCATTTGGAAGTTAATGTTAAAGAGCTTCGTGCTTCTCAAAGAAAATGCTATGTTAAGTCTATAGAGTGCGTTAAGAAGATAAAATCCAGCTTCGCTAATGTTGGCGCATTTTCTAGTGAAGAGAATTTCTCAAGGGGCAATCCCGAAGGTCCGATGGAATGGATTAGTAACGAAGCTGAGGCCTTCGAAGAAATCCTGAATAGCCGCGGAGACATATGTGCTTTTTTGGGTGCTAGAGGAATTGCTACTGTTTTGGAGAAGAAAGGTTGTGAGCATGTAAAATCTTTAGCGCAATCCGAAGCTACTTTGTCCTCCGAAGACATTAAAGACCCCTCAGCCGAAGCAAGCATGATCGGCGGAAAATTTTTCACTGATATCTGGGACAACGGCGACCGAGAAATGGCGCGAGAAATTATTCAAAAAAGCGAAAAAGGCATCCATGATGCCAGAAAAGTAGCGGCGGCTGCCGAAAAAAGTACAGAGCCCGAAGGGCAAATAGGTATTAATTAGTGATTTTCATTGTGTTGTAACTTTTGATTCCAGACTTCATTCACAGTTTGTAATAGTAATATAGCCGTATCTTCTCTTCGCCCAGAACCTGCTGAAGCATCTCCGGGCCCCCACCCGAAAGGGGATGATGAAATTAGAAAGATGGCCGAAGCCATTATGGACAAGGTTGTTGACCAGCTACTGAACGAAGCTGCAGAAATAGTTCTTAAAGAGGATTAAATGCTACTGTAAAAACATTTGGAACGTAACGTATGTAATATATTGTAACTTTGAATGTAATATATAATCCATGTACAGTTTTAATTCTTTACGATGCATGAAATCTTGCGTACATACCGTTTTTTGAGCCTTCGGCGAAAAAACACCTTCCCTTCTTTTCATGCTTCGTGAAGAAAATTTTATATCACCAGAAGTTGCATACGTTCGTGGTGAAGATTATCCAAGCTTCGT
Organism: Zea luxurians; assembly: GCA_029449295.1. NCBI lineage: Eukaryota > Viridiplantae > Streptophyta > Magnoliopsida > Poales > Poaceae > Zea > Zea luxurians. Next base: position 16,564,416 of record JAOPSE010000039.1, read on the forward strand.
GAAATATTCTCCGAAGCTATAGAAAAGTTTTTGTTGCCTCTCTAATGAACCTACACTTCTTCTCGGCTTGTCTTGTGCTTTAGCACGATTTTCTCTTTTCCGAATTATTCTCCGAAGGTCAATACTATATCCCCTTCTTGTTCCACATGCAATATGCTGTATGATGCTTATGTTATGCAGAATGATGTGATGATGTTATGTTATGCAAAATGACATTTGTGCCACAGATACATATCTCTGTAATAGAGCACACACACTTTTTATATCAGCGTTGACTTTTCGCTGTAAGCCTCCCTTAGGAGCTTCTTCGCCTTTTACTTTCAGCGGAATCAGCGTTTATTTTTCGCTGTAAGCCTCCCTTAGGAGCTTCTTCGCCTTTTACTTTCAGCGGAATCAGCATTTATTTTTCGCTGTAAGCCTCCCTTAGGAGCTTCTTCGCCTTTTACTTTCGGCGGAATCAGCGCTGACTTTTCGCTGTAGGCTCAGAAAACTTACACTGCGCTCGCTTAGGAACGACTTTTTACTGTTTCAAACAACTTGCTCTGTGTCTATTAAAACAAAATTTTGAGAATACAAAGGTCCTTCATGCCACCATAAATTCGTATGCTTCAACGATTCAAGCCTATAAAAAAGACACATTTTTATTAAAGTGGAAGACGAAAGTGTTACAAGGAATTAAAAAATGATAAAGGACACTTGAACTTCCCATAATTGTTCCTTATCAACAAAAAAGTAATACCGAATGTAAAAATGCGAAAACTTACTGCTGAGTGCGAAGCTGCCACATACAACAACAGAGGAGCCCCTGGCGTTGGTGGAGTTAATGTTGTGAGATCTATTAAGTATTGCTTCAGCTCTTCGAAGGCTTTTTGTTGACTTGGGCCCCATTGAAAGACTTCAGCTGACTTCAGCACCTCGAAGAATGGTAAGTTTCTTTCTGCTGATCTGGATATAAATCTGTTGAGAGACGCCAGCCTTCCTGTCAATCTTTGGGCCCCCTTTCTTGTGGTTGGTGGCTCCATTCGAAGTATAGCTTCGATTTTATTTGGGTTAGCTTCGATTCCCTTTGTTGAAACCAAGCATCCAAGAAATTTGCCCTTCTTCACTCCGAAGACACATTTTTCTGGATTCAGCTTCAGACCAGCTTGTCTGAAGCTGGCGAAGGTCTCCTGCAGATCAGCAATATGATTTTCTTGCTTCGTGCTTTTTACGATGATGTCATCGACATAAGTCAACACATTTCTGCCTATCTGAGATCGGAGAACCTTCGCAGTCATTCTGCTGAAACTCCCTCCATCATTCTTGAGCCCCTCAGGCATCCGAAGATAGCAATATGTACCACTTGGGGTTATGAAGCTAGTCTTCGGCTCATCTTCCTTCTTCATCCAGATTTGATGATAGCCTGAGTAGCAGTCCAGGAGACTCATGAGCTCTGAAGAAGCTGCTGCATCAACTAAAGAGTCTATCCTTGGCAGCGGGAATTCATCCTTCGGACAAGCCTTGTTGAGATCTGTGAAATCAATACACATTCTCCACTTGCCATTGGCCTTCTTCACCATAACAGTGTTAGCTAGCCACTCTGGGTACTTCACTTCTCTGATAACTCCTGCACTGAGGAGTCTTTTCACTTCATTGCGAGCCCCTTCGGCCTTGTCATCAGACATTTTCCGAAGCCTCTGCTTTCGGGGTCTGAAGGATGGGTCAACATTAAGCGAATGTTCAATAACATCCCGATTCACTCCACAGAGATCATTAGCTGACCATGCAAAGACATCTTTGTTGTTGAATAAAAACCTTATCAAGGTTTTCTCCTGGTCTCCAGATAATTGCGAGCCCAACAACACCTTCTGCTCTGCTACATCTTCACACAATAACATAGGCTTCGGCTGATCCGCTGAAGCTGCCTTCTCCCTTCTGAATTTGTACTGCTCACAAGCTTCGGCTCCATCTATATTATGGATTGCCTTGGAGTCAGTCCAGCTTCCTTCGGCCCTTCTAGCAGCTTCCTGGCTTCCATGAATAGCAATAGGTCCTTGGTCCGAAGGTATCTTCATGCAGAGATAAGCTGGGTGAAGAATTGCTTCGAAGGCATTAAGAGTGCCACGACCGATGATAGCATTGTAAGGATACTCCATGTCAACAATATCAAACACAATTTGCTCAGTCCTTGTGTTGTTAACAAATCCGAAGGTTACCGGCATGGTAATCTTCCCAAGTGCCACAATCTGCCGCCCTCCGAAGCCACAAAGAGGGTGCATAGCATCATGAATCTTGTCTTCGGGCTCTTGCATTTGTCTGAAGGCTTTAGCAAATATAATGTCAGCTGCACTGCCTGTATCAACTAGGACATTGTGGACCAGAAATCCTTTGATCACGCAAGAGATAACCATGGCATCATTGTGGGGATAATCCTTAAGCTGAAGGTCTTCCTGAGAGAAGGTAATTGGGATATGGGACCATTTTGACTTGATGAAGGGTCCCTGCACTCCAACATGCTGCACCCTTCTCTGAGCCTCTTTCCTCTGCTTCTTGTTGGTCGGCTCTGAGCAAGAACCGCCTGTTATCGGGAGCACCAGCTTCGAAGCCGAAGCAGCTCCAGCTTGGTTGTTGAACGAAGCCATCAGCTCAGGAAAGTGGAAGTGAGTTCACCCACGGTGGGCGCCAATGTTGGGGGCTTGTTCTCAAATGCTAAGAGTTAAGAACAAGGCAACACAGAAAATGTTAAATATTAAGGTTCTTCGTCCTCCACTTCATTATATCCCTTCGGGATATAAGGAACTTCGGACGAAGGTTACGAAGGACGTACCTTCGTAAACATAATAACGGAGGATGAAGCATTCATATAAATCATGAGGTATAAAATAGACATTCAAATGTTAACATAGAATCATTTCCATTTCTACTAATATGAATGAATACAAATGACTTCAAATTACAAATGTACCTTCGGTCCTGAGGAAGGCAGGAGTACAAGTGTGATGCGAAGGCAAATGACAGATTCGCGTGAACAGTACAGAGGTACTGTTCATCTATTTATAGGCACAGGTCGCAGCCTGTGACAAATTACAATTATGCCCCTTACAAAAGTTTACAACATTGACTCAGACCTCTTATGGATAAAAAGGTCATTCTATTTCTATGTCGGTTTGTAACGCCGAAGCTCCATGAAAAGGAACCTTCGGCCATCTTTTGGAGACGACTTCAGCCGAGGCTGCTTCTTCGTGTGGGACCTTCGGCGCACCGAAGCATGACCCCAACAACTGCTGTTGAGGTAGGATATTTGTTAGTAAATGTGCTTCGACTCTGGCACAGTGCTATTGACTGTGCGAGCTTCGGAGCCCTCTCTGAAATCCCTCTGATTGTGATGACTCCCTTCTAGCTGGAGCCCTGGCTGCGTCGGTGGTGGCGGTGGAGGCTGTTGCCAAGATGCTTGGGGTTGACTTGTCGAAGCAACAGAAGCTGTAGGGTGGTTGCCTACATATTCTGGAATGTAAGGCGAATGGTACGAAGCAGTATGTAGGACCTGCTTCGGCTGATTCTGTTGTGCAGCGGCTTCTGCTAGCTCCTTTTGCTTCTGGATGGTAATGTGACACATTCTGGTGGTGTGGCCCTTACCTTCACCACAGAATAGGCAGTATATTTTTCTTGGTTGATCCCCAAATCTGCCCCCGAAGCCCCTGGCGCCTCTGCCCCCTGGCACCGGCGGCCGGAAGGAGCTTTGCTGCTGTCCTGAAGCTTGGGAGGAGCACTGTGGCCTTTGCTGTTGACTCGCTTTATCGTCATTTTGAGTAGAATTGTGAATTGACTTGACATGCCTTGGATAAAATCTTCCTCCGAAGCCCCTAGTCATTTCAGAGAACTTGAGGGCTTCCTCCCTTCTTTGGCAAAAATCATTGTCAGCTCGGATGTACTCGTCCATCTTCTGGAGCAGCTTCTTTAGAGTTTGAGGAGGCTTCCTGGCAAAGTACTGAGCTGCAGGTCCTGGCCGAAGCCCCTTGATCATGGCCTCAATGACAATTTCATTGGGCACTGTTGGTGCCTGCGCCCTTAGACGTAGGAACCTTCGGACATATGCCTGAAGATATTCTTCATGATCCTGGGTGCACTGGAATAAAGCTTGAGCAGTAACTGGCTTCGTCTGAAAGCCTTGGAAGCTGGTTATCAGCATGTCCTTCAACTTTTGCCATGAGGTGATTGTCCCTGGCCTAAGAGAAGAGTACCAAGTTTGTGCGACGCTTCTGACAGCCATGACGAAGGACTTTGCCATGACCGCCGTGTTGCCACCGTACGAAGATATAGTTGCTTCGTAGCTCATCAAGAATTGTTTCGGGTCTGAATGACCGTTGTACATGGGGAGCTGAGGTGGCTTGTAAGACTGTGGCCAAGGAACAACCTGCAGTTCTGTTGACAAGGGAGAAGCATCATCAAAAGCAAAATTTCCGTGATGGAAATCTTCATACCAGTCATCCTCGTTGTAGAAACCCTCTTGATGAAGCTCTCTGCGCGGGGGCCTTTGGTTCTGGTCATCCTGAGCAAGATGTCGAAGCTCTTCAGAGGCTTCGTCTATCTGCCTTTGAAGATCAGCTAGACGAGCCATCTTCTCCTTCTTGCGTTGGACCTGTTGATTGAGCATTTCCAAATTTTGGATTTCTTGATCCAATTCGTCCTCCGGAGGCGCCGGACTAGTGGCCTTTCTCTTCTGGTTTCGGGCCTCCCTAAGTGAAACGACATCTTGATTGTGATCTAGCGGCTGCAGAGCAGCAGCCCCTGTCGCTGAAGCTTTTTTCGGCGGCATGACGAAGGTGATGCTTGCCGAAGATTTTCAAAACTCAAAAAGTGGAAGTGAGTTCACCGAAGGTGGGCGCCAATGTTGGGGGCTTGTTCTCAAATGCTATGAATCAAGAACAAGACAACACGAATATGTTAAGTATTAAATATCCTTCGTCCGCTGAAGCATTATCTCCTCAAGGGTTTAATGAACTTCGGACAAAGGATATAAACATAATATAACGAAGGTTACGAAAGAAAAGACCTTCGTTAAGTTGATAAATGAGAAAACAGAATAAACATATATATAAAGTGTGGGAGTAATAATACCATCGTTATCATCAATACATTTCCATTATTAAATTCATGAAAACAAATTACAAATGTACCTTCAGACTGATGTAAGGCAAAAATACAGGTCGTGATGCAAAAGGATGCACGCCCAGTCCACGTGAATAGTACGGGAGTACTGTTCACCTATTTATAGGCACGGGACGCAGCCCGTGTAAAATTACATTGATGCCCTTTACATTTATCAACAACTCTATAGTAATTCTTCGAGGTTTAATTTGGCTTTTCATCTTTAAGTCGGTTCCTCTTTTCTGCCGTTATGCCGAAGCTTTTCTGCGCATGGCTTCATGATCGTCTCACCTTCGTCATGACCGCTTTTCATTCCAGCCTCGTCTTAAACATGCCCTTGTATATTCGCGACCTGACTCCGAAGGTGCCTGTTCCGAAGGTGCCTATTCACATTTTGCACTTGGAAAACATTGTTAAACTGTGTTTTTGAGGACCTTCGGGAGCCGAAGGCCCCCAACAGTCACCAAATAATAACTTGAATGGTGTAAAGCCTGTTGACCTTGATGCTGTTGTATTGTGGCTCCACACCACTTTAATTCATCTAGCCATTTTCCTCTTGGCTGATTGAAGATTGATTTCATTATTCCCATCATTATGATGCCATTGGCTCTTTCGACAAGTCCATTTGACTCTGGATGCCTAACTGATGCAAAATGGATCTTCGTGCCAATTTGTCTACAGAATTCTTTAAAAGTTTCGGCATCAAACTGTGTTCCATTATCCACAGTAATGGCCCTCGGCACTCTGAAGCGACAAACAATATTCTGCCAGAAGAATTTCTGAATGGTAACCAAAGTTATTGTGGCTAAAGGCTTCGCCTCAATCCACTTAGAAAAATATTCTACTACCACCACAACATATTTTAAATTTCCTTGTGCTGGTGGTAGGGGACCTAACAAATCAAGGCCCCACCTTTGCAATGGCCAAGTTTGTTGTATTAACTGAGTCATAGACGAAGGTTGTTTTTGATCTCTTGTGCATTTCTGACAACCTTCGTATTTTTGAACTAGTTCTGCTGCATCCGAAGCTGCCTTCGGCCAATAAAATCCTTGACGAAAAACTTTTCCCAGCAAGGGCCTAGATCCAATGTGAGATCCACACAGGCCCGCGTGTATTTCCTTCATCAATTCTATACCTTCAGCTCTGGATAAACATTTGAGCAATGGAGAACAAACTCCATGCTTGTATAGCTCCCCTTCTATTATGACATATGGCCGAGCTCTTGCCTCTATTCTCTTATTATAAGCTTCGTCATCTAAAAGGAAATTACCCTGGAGGAAAGACATAATCTCAGTTCTCCAATCTTCACTATGAACAGGAGATATATTGAGTACTGCTCTTTCAAGAAGTTCCACCGAAGGTGCTTTTATTGTTTCAAAGAATACTTCCGAAGGTAAGGGCAGCCCCTGTGCCGCTGACTTGGCTAGCAAATCAGCATGTTCATTTTCTCCTCGAGGAATATTCTTGACAGAAAACCCTTCGAAGGAGGTTTCAATGCTTCGGACCATGTCCAGGTATTTCTCAAGTTTCGGGTCTCTTGCTTTAGAACTCTTGTCAACATGACCAGAAATAACTTGGGAATCGGTTTTGAGAACCACCCTTCTAATCTCCATTGCCTTTAACTTCCGAAGCCCCAAAAGCAAAGCTTCGTACTCAGCAATATTATTTGTGCAGCTAAAATCAAGTTTTACTACGTAGCAAGTTCTAATTTTGGAAGGTGCAACTAACACAGCAGCTGCTCCTGCCCCGAAGGTTCCCCAAGAACCATCGCAGAATACTGTCCAAGCTTCGGCATCTTTAGTTGTTTCTTCTCCCTGAGCCCCTGGCGTCCAATCAGCGATGAAGTCCGCTAACGCCTGAGACTGTATTGAGGATCTATGCACACAATCAATGCTGAACTCGTTGAGTTCTGCAGCCCACTTTCCAATTCTTCCAGTAGCTTCTCTGTTCCTCATGATATCCTTCAAAGGTTGTGACAAAGGAACAATTATATGATATGCTTGAAAGTAATGCAGAAGCTTCCTGGAGGCCATTAAGACAGCATATAACACCTTCTCCAATTCTGTATAGTTCTTCTTTGATAGACTGAGGACTTCGGAAACAAAGTATATTGGGGCTTGCTTCTTGGTTTGTCCTTCAAGCTTTTCTTGGACAAGTGCCACACTCACTGCCGAGTGCGAAGCTGCCACATACAACAACAGAGGAGCCCCTAGCGCTGGTGGAGTTAGAGTTGTTAGTTCTATCAGATACTGCTTCAGCTCTTCGAAGGCTTTCTGCTGGGCTGATCCCCATTGAAAGACTTCGGCTGACTCTAGCACTTCGAAGAATGATAAATTTCTCTCTGCTGATCTAGATATGAATCGATTTAGAGATGCTAATCTTCCTGTTAGCCGTTGAGCCCCCTTTTTTGTAATTAGCGGCTCCATCCGAAGAATAGCTTCAATTTTATTCGGATTAGCTTCAATTCCATTTGTTGAAACCAGACAACCAAGGAATTTCCCCTTCTTCACTCCGAAGACACATTTCTCTGGATTCAGCTTCAGACTAGCTTGTCTAAAATTAGCAAATGTCTCCTACAGATCAGCAATGTGATTTTGTTGCTTCGTGCTTTTCACTATAATATCATCAACATAGGTTAGCACATTTCTGCCTATCTGAGAATGGAGAACCTTCGCTGTCATTCTACTGAAACTTCCTCCAGCATTCTTAAGCCCCTCAGGCATCCGAAGGTAACAATATGTTCCACTAGGGGTTATGAAGCTGGTTTTTGGCTCATCTTCTTTCTTCATCCAAATTTGATGATAGCCTGAATAACAATCTAGCAGACTCATAAGTTCTGACGAAGCTGCTGCGTCTACTAGAGAATCTATCCTTGGTAATGGAAACTCGTCCTTCGGGCAAGCCTTGTTGAGATCAGTAAAATCGATACACATCCTCCATTTACCGTTGGCTTTCTTCACCATAACAGTGTTGGCTAGCCATTCTGGGTATTTCACTTCTCTGATGACTCCAGCACTAAGGAGTCTTTTCACTTCATTCCGAGCACCTTCAGCTTTGTCATCAGACATTTTCCGAAGCCTCTGCTTTCTGGGTCTAAAGGATGGATCAACATTTAGCGAGTGCTCAATGACATCCCTGTTAACACCACAGAGATCATTGGATGACCATGCAAAAACATCTTTGTTGTTGAACAAAAACCTTATCAGGGTTTTCTCCTGTTCTTCAGACAATTGAGAACCCAGCAGCACCTTCTGCTCTGCAATATCTTCACATAAAAGCATGGGCTTCGACTGATCGGCCGAAGCAGCCTTCTCCCTTCTGTACTTGTACTGCTCACAAGCTTCGTTTCCATCTATATTATGGATTGCCTTTGAATCTGTCTAATTCCCTTCAGCTTTTCTGGTAGCTTCCTGACTCCCATGAATAGCAATAGGTCCTTGATCCGAAGGTATCTTCATGCAAAGATATGCTAGATGAAGAATTGCTTCGAAAGCATTAAGTGTTCCACGACCAATGATTGCATTATAGGGGTACTCCATGTCGACAATATCAAACACAACTTGCTTAGTTCTGGTATTGTTAACAAATCCGAAGGTCACTGGCATGGTGATCTTGCCAAGTGCTGCAATCTGTCTTCCTCCGAAGCCACAGAGAGGGTGTGTAGCATCATGAATCTTGTCTTCTGGCTCTTGCATTTGTCTGAAGGCCTTAGCAAATATGATATTAGTTGCACTGCCTGTATCAACCAGAACATTATGGACCAGAAACCCTTTGATAACACAAGAAATAACCATAGCATCATTGTGAGGGAAATCCTTGAGCTAAAGGTCCTCTTGGGAGAAGGTAATTGGGATGTGAGACCATCTTGACTTGATGAAGGGTCCCTGCACCCCGACATGCTGTACCCTTCTCTATGCCTCCTTCTTCTGTTTCTTGTTGGCCGGTTCTGAGCATGAACCGCCTATGATCGGGAGGACCAGCTTCGAAGCCGAAGCAGCTGCAGCCTGGTTCTTGAACGAAGCCATCAACTCAAAAAGTGGAAGTGAGTTCACCGGAGGTGGGCGCCAATGTTGGGCACTTATTCTCAAAGGCTATGAATTAAGAACAAGGCAACATAAAAAATGTTAAATGATAATGCCCTTCGTCCGTTGAAGCATTATCTCCCCGAGGATTTAATGAACTTCGGACGAAGGTTGTAGATTAAATGTCATGAAGGTCATACCTTCGTGTTCAGGTTTATAGAATAATGTAAAATGAAGAATAACATATAAAATATGTGTTAGGAGCAGATAATATTATTCTAATATTTTATTATATAGATCTGAATATTGAAACATAACATTTGAATACATTTATACCTTCTTCTCGACGGAAAACAACAATTCCAGTGTGATGCGTCAAGAATTACAAGACCGCGTGAACAGTACAGGGGCACTGTTCATCTATTTATAGGCACAAGACACAGCCTATGTGAAATTACATCTATCCCCTTTATAATCAATTACAACACTGACACAAAACATCATGGGCTTTTGAGTCATTTGACCTTTAAGTCGGTTTGCCCCCTTCGTCTTGGGACTTGCCACTGTGCCGAAGCTCTATCAGTGATAACTTCGGCACTATTTCTAGAAAGGATCTTGTTGAAGGTGTTTTCCTCTTTTAGGATCTTCGGCTACGAAGCATACCCCCAACAATGTCGTCGACATAAATTTGGCACACGAAGAGATCACCATCACAAGTCTTTGTAAAAAGAGTGGGATCGGCTTTCCCAACCTTGAAAGCATTAGCAATTAAGAAATCTCTAAGGCATTCATACCATGCTCTTGGGGCTTGCTTAAGTCCATAGAGCGCCTTAGAGAGCTTAAACACGTGGTCAGGATACATGTCATCCTCAAAGCTAGGGGGTTGTTCCACGTATACCTCCTCCTTGATTGGCCCGTTGAGGAAAGCGCTCTTCACATCCATTTGAAACAACCTGAAAGAGTGGTGAGCAGCATAGGCTAATAATATTCGAATAGACTCTAGCCTAGCCACAGGAGCAAAAGTCTCCTCGAAATCCAAACCTGTGACTTGGGCATAACCTTTTGCCACAAGTCGAGCCTTGTTTCTTGTCACCACTCCGTGCTCGTCTTGCTTGTTGCGGAACACCCACTTGGTTTCCACAACGTTTTGCTTTGGATGTGGCACCAGGCTCCAAACTTCATTTCTCTTGAAGTTGTTGAGCTCTTCCTGCATAGCCAACACCCAGTCCGGATCCTGCAAGTCCTGTTCTACCCTAAAAGGCTCAATAGAAGAGACAAACGAGTAATGTTCACAAAAATTAGCTAGGCGTGAGCGAGTAGTTACTCCCTTGCTGATATCACCTAGAATCTGATCGACGGGATGATTTCTTTGGATCGTTGCTTGGACTTGGGTTGGAGGGGCCTGTGGTGCTTCTTCCTCCATCAATTGATCTTCCTGTGCTCCCCCTTGATCATGCCCTTCTTCTTGATGTACTTGTTCATCATCTTGAGTTGGGGGATGCACCATCGTGGAGGAAGATGGCTGATCTTGCTCCTGTTGTTCCTATGGTTGCACATCACCGATCGCCATTGTGCGTATTGCGGCCGTCGGAACATCATCTTCATCTATGCCATCAAGATCAACATGCTCTCTTAGAGAGCCATTAGTCTCATCAAATACAACGTAGCTAGAGACTTCAACCAAACCCAATGATTTGTTGAAGAGTCTATACGCCTTTGTATTTGAGTCATACCCTAGTAAAAACCCTTCTACTGCTTTGGGAGCAAATTTAGAATGTCTACCTTTCTTCACCAGAATGTAACATTTGCTCCCAAATACACGAAAGTAAGAGACATTGGGTTTGTTACCGGTAAGGAGTTCGTAAGAGGTCTTCTTGAGAAGGCGATGCAGATAGAGCCGGTTTATGGCGTGACAGGTTGAGTTCACAGCTTTCGACCAAAACCACTCGGGCGTCTTGAACTCTCCAAGCATCGTTCTCGCCATGTCGATTAGCGTCCTGTTCTTCCTCTCTACTACACCGTTTTGTTGTGGTGTGTAAGGAGCAGAGAACTCGTGCTTGACACCTTCCTCCTCAAGATACTCCTCAACTTGCAGATTCTTGAACTCGGACCCGTTGTCGCTCCTTATCTTTTTCACCTTTAGCTCAAATTCGTTTTGAGCCCTCTTTAGGAAGCGCTTTAGGGTCCCTTGGGTTTCTGATTTATCTTGCAAAAAGAACACCCAAGTGAAGCGAGAAAAGTCATCAACAATTACAAGACCATACTTACTTCCCCTGATGCTAAGGTAGGCAACGGGTCCAAAGAGGTCCATGTGAAGAAGCTCCAATGGTCTTAATGTTATCATCACATTCTTGCTGTGATGAGTGCTCCCCACCTGTTTCCCTACCTGACATGCTGCACAAGGTCTGTTTTTCTCGAAACAAACATTGGTTAGTCCTAACACATGTTCTCCCTTTAGAAGTATATGAAGGTTCTTCATTGAAGCACCCTAGATCCTCTGGGACTCAAATGTTATACAATTACTAGTCCCAGGAGGCTAGTAAAAACATTTATACATCAGATGATTCCAGATCTGCTTAAACGAGACAAACCTATAAAGGTGGCGATCAACTTTAAGAGTTGGTCCACAACTCGGGACATATCATTAGAGTGGGGCTGAAGCAGCCCGATATACGCAGCGAAGCAAATCAGCGGTCCAACAGCCACAGGCAAGGTTGGGAACAGTCGTAACTCTTACCCGATCTCCTTTTTCTGAAAAACAACAAATAAGCAAGGGTGAGTACAAACGTACTCAGCAGCCCACCTTCACCCGCGGAATGGGGAAATCAGATATAATGCATGGAATATGTGGAGCTCAGGATATTTTGCAGAAACAATAATATTTGATGCAGGGTTGTTTTGTAAAACATTTTGTATTTTTCAAAGCGCATCCTCTCCCAAAGGAGCAGGAAGTTTTTCAATATAGAGCAAAATCCCCTGGACTAAACCATCCAGGTATCTCAGCATTTTCCCACTGGTTTTCATTTTCAAAAACAGCCACTGGACTTCCCGTCCACCATAGCTCACGGCTCAACCGCCAGACCTTTAAAAAAATCACTTTTCTCAAAAGCACCCCTTTTTTGGAAAACAAAACACTAATTGTCATACCACACCAGACTCGTCCATACCAGTGGACACGGACTATTCGAATAGGTTTTCAAACTCTGCGCAGAGGTGTACACTTTACCCACTAGTCCGGCTCTGCGATCTCATAGCTAGTGAGACCCGAATCCGAATCTCTTTCTTACCTCGCATGTCCCTACCTTAACGGTTATACCGGAAGGAGTCAGGCCACCGCCATGCCCAAACCGGACAAAACATTCCCCCTCCTTATCCTCCCGGTGCTCCCTAGCCTTCATAACCCTGGGGTTTGAACCATACGAGTTCAAATTGAGTGACTGCCCACACAGTCTCGAGTGGTTGTACTTATCATGAGTACAGGTAGTGAAGGATGACAAACCGGTCCTTATATGAGGGGACAATCCTTCTACTCACACCTAAACCAGCTGAGCCATCACCTTAGGCCCTCCCTTAAACCAGGGAGTCCTTGATCATCCCTACTCAAAGGTGATAAGGGTGAAAACCCTTCGTCATACACATTTTGAAAAGCATTTTCTTTTGAAAACTCACACCTTTTCTCAAATCATTTGTAATAAATATATCAAGGAGTATAAAGATTGATTGCGGCAAGCAGTTGGGTGGCCATAAAAACTTGTCTCAAAATCATATCATGCATAAAATAACAGGCTGAGGGTTGTGGTTGAAAAATCATAGGTAATTTATGCATCAAAGGGATCCAGTGAGCTTGCCGTGCTTATCCGGCAAAGGGGGAAGGGGAGCTCGCAGAACTGGCTTCTAGCTCCACTGCCTGGTGTAGACTTGCAGATCTAGCCTCCACGAGACAGCACGAACGCTCCGATAACTATGCAACATGAACAAGCAAATATACAAACCAGCAAGTATACCAACAAATATTTGGTATAGTGGTCAGAATAGCGATATATTGATGGGTAGAGTCTTGAGTAGAATCTGTGTCATGTGGTGTTGAGATACTACTGGTGGTGGAGCGGAGGTGCTTACCAGGTGTTGGGGCTTGTTCTCAAATGCTTCGGCTTGAAAGAACAAGGCAACACAGAAAATGTTAAATGTTAAAGTCCTTCGTCCTTCGAAGCATTATTTCCCTTAGGATATAATGATTTTCGGACGAAGGTTATGAAGGACATACCTTCATCAGCATAACATATAATAATGAAGAAGGAATCATATAAAAGATAACATAAACAGTTATGTATTATTATCGGCTCATTTCTATTTCATTATTATGGAAAAATAGAAATGACATCAAGTTACAAGTGTACCTTCGTCTTGAAAGAAGGTAAAAAGTACAAGCGTGACACAAAAGCAAATGCCAAGTCCGCATGAACAGTACGGGAGCAATGTTCATCTATTTATAGGCATGGGACGCAGCCCATGTAAAATTACACCCATGCCCTTTTTTATTTGCTAATGGCTCTATAGTAACCCATCGAGGTCTGAATAGCATTTCCCTTTTTAAGTAGATTTCCTTTTCTGCTATCATGCCGAAGCTCTCCTGCACATAGCGTCAGCTCTGCGCCAACCTTCGTATTCTTTGTGCTTCTTCACACTATGGTTCTGATCCGAGCCTGAAGGTACCTGTTCATGTATTATACTCCAGAAACATTGTTAAATCATGTTTTTGAGGACCTTCGGAAGCCGAAGGCCCCCAACACCAGGGGGGTGGACTGGAGACGAAGCGACACTATGTGTGTAGCCGTCAGAGTGGACTAACTAAGTGGGTGGGGTGTTTGCCTTGGCTGAGGGTGTTGAGTGTGTGTGGAGAGGGACAGGGTGGCTGGGTGTATTTATAGCTAGGTGTATGTGGTGTAGCACAGTGAAGTTCACTGTTGGTGAGAATAGTGACGAATGAATCGTCTGACTTAGTATGAACAAGAGAGTTATAGGCAGAATATGGGACAAGAGTATTTTAGGAGTTTTCTGGACATGAACCATGCTTAAGGGATGACATGGTTGGATAGGGAATAATTCGATAAGAATTTAGAAACAAGAATTATTAGAATCTGAGTTTGGAAGCCTGGTTCGAAGGAATCTCAAAGTTAAGCATGCTCAACTTGGAGAAACCTGGGATGGGTGGCCAGATGGGAAGTTCCCTACTGGAAGGAAAATCACAGTCACCGGAGTTTGTATGACTGGAATATGGGTCTGGCTGGTCTTAAGTGGACTGGACAGCATGATGGATGAGTAGTTGAAATTTGGGGGTGATCGGATGAACGATGAATAGTAAAGATGAATAGCAAAGATGATGAATAGTAATGGTGAATAGTAACAGTGAATAGTAATGGTGAATAGTAATGGTAAATAGTGATGTGAATAGTTCATATGAACGAACGATGAACGATGAATAGTAGCTATGAACGAACGATGAATAGGAACTATGAACGAACGGACGAACGATCGAATGATCGGACGAACGAACGATCAAAATTTCGGCGGCATAACGGCAGGATAAAGATTATCTGGAAGAACGATGGAATAGGGACTTTGAACGAACGATGAATGATGAATAGGAACTATGAACGAACGATGAACGATCGAATAGGAACTATGAACGAACGATGAACGATCGAATAGGAACTATGAACGAACGATGAATGATCGAATGATCGAATGAACGAATGATCAGAATTTCGGCAGCATAATAGTAGGACAAAGATTATCTGGAAGAACGATGAATAGGGACTATGAACGATGAATAGGAACTATGAACGAACGGATGAACGATCGAATGATCGGACGAACAAATGATCGGAATTTCGGCAGCATAACGGTAGGATAAAGATTATTTGGACGAACGAACGGACGAATGATCGAACGATCGGACGAACAGATGAACGAACCATGAATGATCAGACAAACGAACGAACAAACTAAGAATAGGGGGACGAACGATCGAAGAACGACCGAACGATCCTTGTGCTAGTGTGTGCTTGTGTGGAACATGGAGTGGGTGTGTGGGGGGGGGGAAGAGTTGCCATGAAATGGCTTGGGGTGGGATGAGAGGAGGCCCTTGCACCTCTATTTATAGCCATGGTGGGGGATTAGGGGGAGGGATGAGAGGATTAGTGGGAGATTAGCATGTATTTGTCTTGTATAAGTGAGATTAGCTTGTAGAGTTCACCGTATGACACTGGAGGCATACGTATACGTATGAGCATGAGGAAAGTTATGAAGAAAATATTTGTAGGGACTTGAAAAATGATTCTAAAGGTATTTCTCAAGAGGAAAATACTTGGAGATATATCGGTGGAATATCTGGGCAGTATTTCTAGAAAGAACTTGAAGGGGATTACTCGGGAAATATCTGGGCGGTATTTCTGGAAGAATTTGAGGGTGATCACTGGGGAAATATTTGTAGGATATTTTGAGGAGAATTTTGGAGAGAATATAGACCACTATAATTTATTTGTTGATATCAACTTGCAAACAAACATTTTGAAACGAAATTTGAAATTCATTTTGAATTTAGAGCGAGTTTGAGAAAATTTCAAGATTTGAATTTTTGGGATGCTACAGATCTACCCCACTTAAAATGAATCTCGTCCTCGAGATTCGGCTCAGAAGGGTTATGGGTATAGCTTTACTTTAGCTACATATCTTCACTTTGTAGACTCTTCGAGGAGATGGAGCTTCAACAAAATCTGGCCTTTGAGGAGCATCTGGTTGCTGATTGCAAACGCTGATTCTGGCTACTCAAATATCATCTTCAGGCTTCTAGGTTTCGCTTGGCAGCTAGCTTATTGAAGAAGCATCGATGCCAACACGTAAACCTTCCTCTTGCGAACTCCCACATGGATTCCTTCCTTGATTGGTCTTCTGGTGCTTCATCAACAAAACTTGGGTGACCACTTCTCATCCAGAAACTTATATGCTTCAATGATCTAGTCCTCCACAAGCTTGCTACATGCCTTCTTCTTTTTCTCCATAGCAGGAACTTTATTACGGGAACACTACCCCACTTAAAAAGAATGAGGGTAGAACTCTTGAATCTTGGGGATTTGAACTCCTTGAAGTACCTCATAACAAGAGTGTTACGGGGCCTTCTTCTGCTGTTGCTGCTTGAGCAGGCTGCGGAGAGATGACTGACACAGAGTTGATCTTGGGACAACCTTCTTCTCATCTTCTCTTCACTATTTTCTTTTCACTTTTCACTGCCTCTTTCTTTCTCTTTGCTCTTCCCACTGGAGGATTCTATCAAAGAGTATTACCATCATACAGAGGAGGAAACCGAAGATGTTGAACCATGTACAATAGTCTTCAACCCAAAAATCACCAAGCATTGTGATCTTAGGGGCGAGGGAGTGGAAAATGGAGTTGCTTGCGATTTGGCAGAGGGGATTTTATCTAGTGTGTGCTTTGCTTTGAGCAAGATGGGAGTTGAGGGAGCTGGTGGGGGGGTTTTATAGGCGAGCGGTATTGATGGTGGTGCTCGGGGGGGGGGGTGGAGTGGTGGTGATGGAGCAGGTGCTACGCGGCAGCGGGTGCGACAAGGGAAGGGGGGGCCTGGTGTTGCCGGCGATGATGGTGGCGGTAGGTGCGCTGCAAAGGGGGGTGGGCGGCGGTAGTGCGCTGCAAAGGGGGGCGTGGGCCAGTGGTTGGAGGCGGGGCACGAGTGAGTGGTGGGGTCAATGACCCTGATGTTTGTGGTCTCTGGTTCCAAGAATCTTTGCCTCACTGTATGGTAATAACTCCTTTTGTCCTCATTTCCTGTTTACTTTGACTCAGGGGCAGTGCTTTGATTCTCACGGTCGGTCCTTTTGACTGAGCGGCTGGACTGATTTCTTCTATAGCTTGTTCCAGGCTTCAAGGGTAAGCTTCCCAGTATCTTCTTGGGTAAGGTGCTTTTCTCTTAAGATGGGTTAAGATGAGAATGGAAGCATAAGGTGAGGATTAGTTCTAATTTGTGATCTATGTTTTTAGAGAAAACCTTTCTTAAAAAGAAAGAAAACACACAAGCTCAGCAATGATAAGCACAAACAAATCAAATGTTTTGAATAATGGAATAATAGAGTTTTTCCAAAGCACGGACTACTCAGATTCGGGGGCTAAGCATAACTACTATTGCTCGGCTCCTGAACTGAGAACTATGCTAAATATGACTTATGAGCACTAACGTTAAAGCATCACATATGCACTCAAAAGAGGAGAAAACATCAAGCGAAATTCATTTTGAAATGCCCTAGGGGGCCACACAATTAGGGTTTTGCAAAACACGAGTCTACACGATTAACTCTCATACATGCAGGGCTCTAGCCAAAGTGAAGAAAAAGTTCACTACCCAATGCATGCAGAGGACTGGGCACAACTAACTCAGATCTGGCAGCTTTTCTTCTGGCGAGGCTTGCACACAACTTCAATCTGAGACATCTCCTGGATGGGTGAAGAGGGAGCTGATGTTGATGACTTCTTCTGGTGGCGACTGAGATGGCAACACGGGGTCGAACTCTTCTTCAAGCAGGACTAGCTCTTGTAGCTCTTAGAGGGCGGCGGTGCTGGCGGGGTGCTTGCAGCTTCTTCCTTGACTTAATTTTAAGGGATGGTGTTGGAATCTTCTTCATGGTGAGGGGCTCAAACAACTCCGGCGGGGGATCTTGGGAGGATTCAGGGTGCTCTTGCTTGTCCATAGCCTTAGGGGAGACTGGAATTCCTTCCGAGACTATTGCTCCTTTTGGGAGTTCCCAAGCATTCTTCTCTCCTCTAATAGAGACCGGGTGACCTTCAAGAATCTGGGGATCTTCAACTCTCACGGATTGAACTGGGTTGGATGAAGCGGGCTCTTGGATCGACAGGGCTCTACGTTGGTTATGGGTTACCAAGTAGGCCTCCATCAACTTTTGGACGTGCTCGTCCTTGGCTTGCTTCAGGGCTTCAACAGCAATGACTTCACGACTTTCCAATGCAGTTGCACGGGCTTGAGCTGTGGTGAGATCCACATGGAGCTGACGGTTGCGCTTCTCTGCATCTTCTGCTCGGGCAATTGTGACGGAACCTCCCAAGTAATCAGGCCCACCTACAGTTGTCCTTGTCTAACAGACATCAGACACCCTGTAGATGTTCCTAAGTTACTTGACAAGCTCGGTATCTTTCCTTACCTCACCAGGAACGTTTCACCCGTCTTGCAGACATTACAGACCATCGGAGATGAAGATATGCGGAAGCGAATTACATAAACTTACATTTATTTCAAAAAGCAAGCTTAAGATATTTATTTACAGACCAGGCTAAAGTGAGTGCATAGCAGTAATAATTATACAAACCAGGGAGACATAAACTTCTCCCGAAAGACTATAAACAAAAGATCCTAAGTGGAGGACCGAGTCCTCCCGCACCTCAGTCTTGTTTTTCTTCGTTGGGAACCACCTTAGCACAGAAGCAGCAAAAGTCTGCTACTTCCCCACCTAAAAACAACAAAGGGATAAACCCTGAGTATGGAATTACTCAGCAAGTCTTACCCGACTAAAGAAAAGACTCTCAAGGGTATGCTGGTTATATGGGAGTCAAGGTAAGGCTTCTCAATAATCAAAGATTCTGTTTTGCAGAAATGCTTACTAAAGTGGATCCTTAAAAATCCAATTTTATTTGTCAAGTTAGGTAAAATTACCTGCACTAGAGTTCTTTCTACCCTAGTTCAATCACTGGTCCTGCACTAGCCAATTTCTTAACCAAAAACCCATCGTCTTTAGTGGAATGCTACGTGTAGGGCAGTGACCAAGTCTTCATAACCGCGAAGGTACGGCGATCCGAATCGATTATACTCAGCTGAGGATCTCCAATCACACGACATATGTAGCACTTAACCCTTGCATATGTCAACCCACCACCGGGGTTCTTAAGACCGGATCAGGTTCACGCAAACCGAGAGCACAGATACACCACCGTCCAGCCTCTTGCCACGGAGGGTACACGCTACTCTCGCCACCGCTCCACTCCCATTTCGTGTTATCTTATTCCGGCCTTAGTCTGCCCGAGGCAAGGCTTACCCATGACGAGGCATGTGACCAGTTAAAGGGTCCTCAATCATCAAGCCTACATCGACAAGGTCCTTAATCGACTCAGACGGAGACACTACACCGAGACTCTCTTCTCGTGCAAGTCACCCGCCCGGTCTCAGCTTACTCATTTCAAACCCAAAGTTTGGTACCTGACAGAGGTACATCTTTTCCGATGTTGAATCCATCACGGCCGTGATGGGTCCACCATCAAGTTTTATTTTCGAAAACATCCCTCCCACTTTGCCAAACATCTTTTGTAAAACAAATCCTTTTGTTTTTCTAGAGCAATACTAAGCATAGTAAAACCTTTTTGTAAAAACAGGATTTCAAGGAGGGTAATCAAGATCAAGGAAGGTAATGCAGGAATTGTTTAATCAATCAACTCCTATCACCTAATGCAGCAAGCAAGTAAGAAATATTTTAGAAACATCAAGGAAGGTGGCAAATGCACCGGGGCTTGCCTTTGTTATCAGGTGTGTCCTGCTCGGATCCACAAATATCGAAATAAAAGCAGTTGTCTGCTTGAGGATCAGAGGTGGGTGGTATCCCCTCTTCAAAAACTTCTTCTTCTTCTTCGTGCTCTAATATAACCATATACATGCATAAGAATGGATGTCATGGAATGCTCATGAGGATGCAAAGATAGCATAAACTTATTATTTATGTCTTGAGTACAACTTTCCTTCACGGTACTCCGAGAACCTAGGGTTTCCGGAGTCAGTAAAGGAGTTCATGGAGCAGGGGGGGTTTGGGTTTAGTGATCAAACAAGGTCCAAATCAAACCAAACTCTACCCATGGCTACTAAATAATGTGAAAAGCTCACATAAAAAGTTTGGGAAATTTTGGACTTATTATTTATTTTCTAAAAATCCAGAACCAATGGTTTAGGCTATTTTAAATACCCTAAAATTCCTTATCTGATCTAAAAATCAGGAGTTTATTTTTATTAAATTCTAGGGAAATTAACAAGCCTAGGAAAATTAGTCTCATGTTTTTAGGATTTTTCTACAATTTTCTACAGATTTCTAAAGCTCCACTGAAAAAGAAAAAGAAAAACATTAAACAGTTCTGGGCCGAATCTAGCCCAGCGGCCCAGGCCTGAACGGATTCGCGCGCGCGCCCGCGCCCGCGAAGGAGGTTTTGCGCAGAGACCCCCGGCTTAACAGCTAAACAGAAATAGGTCCATTCACTATTGTGTTAGGTCACTGACAGTTCACGAAAAGGCCCTCGGGGTTCTGTCAATTCACAACTCGAAGTCCTCGACGGCGCTCAAGCGTGGCCGTGCTCCGGCGAGCAGCTACGCCGGCCGATTGAGGCTAAGACCGGTGCTAAACTTCGGCTGAGACCAAATCCGAGTCCCTATGAACATTTCCCCCAACTAAATTGCACTATCGGTGGACTAGGGAGCTCCGGCCACGATGGCCGTAAGCATCACTGCGAGACAGCCGTGTTCCCGGCGATGGGTGCCGGTCTAGTTCAATTAAAGGGGTCGGGGAGCATCACAGAGACATGGGAATGCTCAAACGAAGGAGCAGAGGGCAGGAACTGACTGGAGTTGGGCTGGCGACGGTGAGCTTGATTCACGGCGGCGGAAAACCGATTTGGGGGCAACGAGCAATTCAGGCGAGCGGGTGGACGATCGAGTGTGGGAGCGGGTGCTAGAGCTTCACAATTTCATGGCGCAACTAGCCCTGCCCTCAATTTATAGGCTCCAAGGACGGTGGCCGGTGAATTTCAAGGAGATGCGCGGCGGTCGGAGGTGACGAAGGTTATCGGCTTCGTGACTACGTGTCTACCGCCGTGGCGAGCTCACCGGTCTCGATGAGACAGCCGTGAGGAGTCACGACGGCACGGAGGAAGAGTTGAGCCACGCGGCACCCGGCCGAGAGGCGGCGGTCGACGGCGAGCACTTTACCGCGGGCGGTGAGCCAGGGGGGGAATGTGCCGTGGCCGAGCGAGGTGACTTCCAGCTCACCGGTGACGAGGACCTTTACCGCGACAGCCTTATCCGGTGACCGCCGAGCACGAATCACAGCGAACGACGATCGACGGCGGCGGCTACCGGCGATGAGCACGAACCCGATCTTGTTTAGTTTTACCGGTCACTGTACCATGGCCATGCGTTCATCAGTGCACCTGACCGAGCGAGTTTAGGGTCATTTTTCTCCAGATTTCATGTGACAACAGGTCCAAGTCTCTGCACCAAAGTTGTAGTGCTACATACCAGCTACAACTCAACTATAGGACTTGATCACATTTGAGCACTGGATCCAAATCAAAATCGAGCTCAAAGTTCACCCCATAGCACTGTAACTCTGAACTTCAGACTGAACTAGCCTGACAGCCAGTTTTGGATTGAGTTTTTCTCTAAATTTCTCATAACAACTAATCTCACACTCTTTAGCAAAGTTGTTCCCCTATGATTAGGCTTCAACTTTGATGTGGTGACCTAGGGCAAAAACCCTATACTTTGTAAGTTACAAAGCCCCAAAGTTGAGCCCATTCACTATTTTTCAGACTTAGAACAAAACTCAAATGAGGTCCATTTTGCATTTAAGTCCAAAACTTAGGGTTTGGCCTTCAAATCCACATATTTGTGATCCAATTGACTTAAAACACTTATTTGACTTGGTTTTTGCACTTTAGCCCAAAAGTGGACTAATTTTGCACTTAGGTCCCTAGGGTTTGGTTTTAGGGTTTCCCAGGGTTCCAATTAGGGTTTCTGGTATTCCAGGGGTATAAATGTGATTCAGCTTTATTGTTGGGGTCATTTTATGACTTTTACCCTAAAGCCTTTAGGTTTTCTCAACTTGGGTTAAGTTTTACCCCTTTAATCACTATTTAGGGTTAAGTCCTTAACCAGGGTCCTATTTGTAAAACTTTAAAACAATACAACTTGTTTGAAATTTTTGCCTAGTGAATGCACTCTAGGTGTGTCAAACATATGCAATGCCCATGCTCATGATGCCATGCTCAAGTTTTAGTTATAGTAACACCAGGGGTGTTACATCCTTCCCCCCATAAAAGAATCTCGTCCCGAGATTTAAAGTCCTAGGGTGAGTAATGGAAAAGGAAATGTGTCACATTTTTATTTCCTTATTTTTGGTACAAGGCAGGGGTGGTGTGGGGGTTCATTCCTTTATTACACAGCTATCCAAACTTTACAACTTACAAGAGGCTAGAAAGCCTGGGAAATTCTTATCTAAGAAATCTTGGGTTTCCCATGTAGCCTCATCTTCCGAATGCTGGTTCCACTGTATCTTATAAAACTTGAGAGTCTTTCTCCGGGTAACCCTGTCCTTTTGATCCAGAACTCGAATGGGATGTTCCGAGTACGTTAAATCTGGTTCCAGGACAACATCAGTCACTTCAACGGTTCGATCGGGAACCCGAAGACACTTCTTCAATTGCGACACGTGGAACACATTATGCACAGCAGACAATGTTTCGGGGAGCTGAAGTCGGTATGCCACTGGTCCACATTGCTCAAGTACCAGGAATGGACCAATGTACCTGGGTGCAAGTTTTCCTTTAACCCCAAAACGCGATACGCCTTTCATTGGTGAGACCTTCAGGTAAACATAGTCTCCTTCTAAGAAGTATAAGGGCCTTCGCCGTGTGTCTGCATAACTCTTCTGACGAGCTTGTGCCTTCTTCATATTATAAATAATCTTCTGAACCTTATCCTCGGCCTCTTTCACTATATCAGGCCTAAAGAAGCATCTTTCTCCAGGTTCAGACCAATTTAGCGGAGTTCGACACCGTCACCCATATAAAGCTTCAAAAGGTGCCATCTTGATACTTTCCTGATAACTGTTATTGTATGAAAACTCCGCCAAAGGCAAACATTCATCCCATTTTGGTGAGAAGTCCAGGACACATGCCCGTAGCATATCCTCGAGTATCTGATTCACTCTCTCAGTTTGTCCACTGGTTTGAGGATGATAGGCCGAACTGTGGAGTAACTTAGTACCCAAGAATTTATGAAGTTCTTCCCAAAATTTGGATACGAACTGAGGTCCACGATCCGACACTATGGTCTTTGGAATACCATGCAAACTGAGAATACGGGCAATGTATAACTCCGCATAGGTAATGACAGGATATTTTACTTTGACAGGGAGGAAGTGGGCAATCTTTGTGAGTCGATCAACGATAACCCAAATGGAGTCATATCCTTTTGCGGTCCTGGGCAATCCCACAATGAAGTCCATGCTTATGTCTTCCCATTTCCATGTTGGGGTCAGCAGTTTTCATGTGTATGGCTTTGACACGTCTGCAAGTGTCACACTTAGCCACATAGCGTGCAATTTCAATCTTCATCTTGGTCCACCAGTAATGTTGTTTTAGATCATGATACATCTTAGTGCTTCTCGGATGAATGGAATAGCGACTAAGATGCGCTTCATCTAAGATTTGCTGGCGGAGTTCTTCATCCCTTGGCACTACTATGCGGTTGTTAAACCATAACACACCTTGATCGTCTTCCTTGAAACACTTGGCTACTCCAGCCCTTATCTTCTCTCGTATGTGCTTCATGCCCAGATTATCCTTTTGAGCATCAATTACTCTTTGCAAAATGGTTGACTCAAGCTTTAGCTGATTCAGAGTCCCTTGCTGGATTATCCCCAGGTGAATGAATTTTAAATCCTTCTTTTGATTCATGACATGCAATGTGATGTTGCTCCACAAATGTCTTGCTAATGAAGGTATGCGAAGCACCAGAATCAAAAAGAATAATTGCAGGGTGGCTGGCCACAGGGAACGTACCCATCATCACCGGCTCTCCCTCCGGTGTGGTAGCCACTTGCGTATAATATACTCGCCCCGTTTTCTTGGTATTCTTGCCCGAAGTACTTCCCTTGCCTGGAGCTGAATTTCCCGATCCTTGTTGATTATTGGCCTGATTTTGCCGAGGATAGGGGCAATCTTTAATAAAATGCCCAGATTTGCCACAGTTAAAACATCCAGTTGAAGAACTTGGCAGAGCAGGGAATCGAGTGCCTGGGGCACCCGGCTGACTTTGGACAGTATGGGCTTTGTTGGGACGAATAATTATGGGCTGCTTGAAAGGGAAAGATGGTGCACTTGAACGGTTCTGGTTAGAGGGCCGGAGAATAAACCGTTGCCTCTTTACCGGGCCCTGATTAGGCCTATCACCACTAAATCCCTTACTTTTCCCAGTATTTGCATATTTGGCCTCCACAGATAAGGCTGTGCTGACAGCCTTCCCATAGGTAAGATCAATACATGCAGCCATTTTTCGCTGCATTCGGTCATTCAGACCTCTCATAAAACAATTCCTTTTCTTCAAATCTGTATTCACCTGATCAATTGCGTATTGTGACAGGTGATTGAATTTGTTGAGATACTGATTAACAGTATCTCCCCTTGCTTCAGTTTCATGAACTCTTCCTGTTTCATGTGCAGCACTCCCTCAGGAATATAATGCTCGCGGAATGCTGCTTTGAACTCGTTCCATGTAATTTGATGGTTGTCCGGTTGGATGGCCACAAAGTTCCCCCACCAAGTGCTGGCAGGGCCTCGGAGTTGCTGTGCCGCAAACAATGGCTTCTGGGTTTCCGAACAACGAAGAAGGCCAAATTTCTGTTCAATGACCCTTATCCACTCGTCGGCTTCGAGCGGGTCTTCTGCTTTGATGAAGAGAGGTGGACGAGTCTCGGAGAAATCCAGATAAGTGGTCTCACGGGGACCTTGTGGAAAACCTCTTCCTGCTTGTTGCTGGAGCTGTTGCTGACCCGCCATCTCCCTCAGGAAGCGGGTATTGTCGGCTGTAGCATTCACCAAGGCAGCAATTGCCTCGGCTAGGGTGGGTGGAACGGGAGGTGGATTCGGGGTAGCATCCCGACCCCCGGATGTTCCGGCTGCATCCTGTCCGCGAGTCCGGATCGGCATCTGAGGCAAAAACATAATGTGCCAAAGAAAACCTTCCGTTTTACATTACTATAAAGAGTAATGATACAGACTCGATATTACACAACAGGATACATTACCCATTTTACAAAAGTTTGACCTATTATACAACAGTACACCCTACAATACACTACTCTACTTTTATTACACCATTAGTCCTGCTTTCCGTTGCTTTTGGCGGCTTCATTGTCAGGTGTGGGAGTCCAGACGTCCACCAACCTCAAAGAAGGAGGGGGTTCAAAAAGATCTAACTCCCCACCCAACGCGCGTCCCGCAACGTGAGAGGGTCCGGCTTCCGCCTCAGCAGAGTGTGCAGGCTCACTAGGGTGTAGTTGCGAGTAGAGCACATGGACTTCTTCATGCAACGTATTGCAGTAAACCTACAGGTTATCGACAGCTGAGCTAAGTTCTTTAATTCGGGCCTGAGCCCTTGCTTCCTTAGCACATGCCAACATATGTGACTGTACTGCCCAGTCAAGTGCTAAGTCCCGATCAGCCAGCTGATCCTGCAGGTGACGGATGTCCCTTCTTAGTTCATTTATTCTATCTCTGTCTGCAATCCAAGCATTGGTCCTGTGTCGCAGCGTTGCTTGAAGTCGACTCACTTCGGCTTCCAAGTCTCCTATGGGGTCATTACTCCCACTGCTACTGCTTTCGTGTCGAGGGGCCAGTTGATGCCGGGGTACTCCAATTGGTCCCGTTGACTTACGTGCCGTTAGCCTCGTGCGTGGCGGCATCTTTCTAAGGGGGAAAATTTATTAGCATAATTCTTAGCATGATGCATGAGTAAGTACAGAATCAACCTTGGTTGATTCAACCTTCTATACGTTGCACTCTTCCTATCTGGTCTTTAAGATAAACTCTTCAGAATACTTAGGTAAGAAGAGAAAAGAATCTTTAGGTAAGACTTTTGAAAATCTTTTGAAGATGCCTTATAATATCTGCAAAGAAGGGCTACGCTCCGATACCAGCTGTGACGGAACCTCCCAAGTAATCAGGCCCACCTACAGTTGTCCTTGTCTAACAGACATCAGACACCCTGTAGATGTTCCTAAGTTACTTGACAAGCTCGGTATCTTTCCTTACCTCACCAGGAACGTTTCACCCGTCTTGCAGACATTACAGACCATCGGAGATGAAGATATGCGGAAGCGAATTACATAAACTTACATTTATTTCAAAAAGCAAGCTTAAGATATTTATTTACAGACCAGGCTAAAGTGAGTGCATAGCAGTAATAATTATACAAACCAGGGAGACATAAACTTCTCCCGAAAGACTATAAACAAAAGATCCTAAGTGGAGGACCGAGTCCTCCCGCACCTCAGTCTTGTTTTTCTTCGTTGGGAACCACCTTAGCACAGAAGCAGCAAAAGTCTGCTACTTCCCCACCTAAAAACAACAAAGGGATAAACCCTGAGTATGGAATTACTCAGCAAGTCTTACCCGACTAAAGAAAAGACTCTCAAGGGTATGCTGGTTATATGGGAGTCAAGGTAAGGCTTCTCAATAATCAAAGACTCTGTTTTGCAGAAATGCTTACTAAAGTGGATCCTTAAAAATCCAATTTTATTTGTCAAGTTAGGTAAAATTACCTGCACTAGAGTTCTTTCTACCCTAGTTCAATCACTGGTCCTGCACTAGCCAATTTCTTAACCAAAAACCCATCGTCTTTAGTGGAATGCTACGTGTAGGGCAGTGACCAAGTCTTCATAACCGCGAAGGTACGGCGATCCGAATCGATTATACTCAGCTGAGGATCTCCAATCACACGACATATGTAGCACTTAACCCTTGCATATGTCAACCCGCCACCGGGGTTCTTAAGACCGGATCAGGTTCACGCAAACCGAGAGCACAGATACACCACCGTCCAGCCTCTTGCCACGGAGGGTACACGCTACTCTCGCCACCGCTCCACTCCCATTTCGTGTTATCTTATTCCGGCCTTAGTCTACCCGAGGCAAGGCTTACCCATGACGAGGCATGTGACCAGTTAAAGGATCCTCGATCATCAAGCCTACATCGACAAGGTCCTTAATCGACTCAGACGGGGACACTACACCGAGACTCTCTTCTCGTGCAAGTCACCCGCCCGGTCTCAGCTTACTCATTTCAAACCCAAAGTTTGGTACCTGACAGAGGTACATCTTTTCCGATGTTGAATCCATCACGGCCGTGATGGATCCACCATCAAGTTTTATTTTCGAAAACATCCCTCCCACTTTGCCAAACATCTTTTGTAAAACAAATCCTTTTGTTTTTCTAGAGCAATACTAAGCATAGTAAAACCTTTTTGTAAAAACAGGATTTCAAGGAGGGTAATCAAGATCAAGGAAGGTAATGCAGGAATTGTTTAATCAATCAACTCCTATCACCTAATGCAGCAAGCAAGTAAGAAATATTTTAGAAACATCAAGGAAGGTGGCAAATGCACCGGGGCTTGCCTTTGTTATCAGGTGTGTCCTGCTCGGATCCACAAATATCGAAATAAAAGCAGTTGTCTGCTTGAGGATCAGAGGTGGGTGGTATCCCCTCTTCAAAAACTTCTTCTTCTTCTTCGTGCTCTAATATAACCATATACATGCATAAGAATGGATGTCATGGAATGCTCATGAGGATGCAAAGATAGCATAAACTTATTATTTATGTCTTGAGTACAACTTTCCTTCACGGTACTCCGAGAACCTAGGGTTTCCGGAGTCAGTAAAGGAGTTCATGGAGCAGGGGGGGTTTGGGTTTAGTGATCAAACAAGGTCCAAATCAAACCAAACTCTACCCATGGCTACTAAATAATGTGAAAAGCTCACATAAAAAGTTTGGGAAATTTTGGACTTATTATTTATTTTCTAAAAATCCAGAACCAATGGTTTAGGCTATTTTAAATACCCTAAAATTCCTTATCTGATCTAAAAATCAGGAGTTTATTTTTTATTAAATTCTAGGGAAATTAACAAGCCTAGGAAAATTAGTCTCATGTTTTTAGGATTTTTCTATAATTTTCTACAGATTTCTAAAGCTCCACTGAAAAAGAAAAAGAAAAACATTAAATAGTTCTGGGCCGAATCTAGCCCAGCGGCCCAGGCCTGAACGGATTCGCGCGCGCGCCCGCGCCCGCGAAGGAGGTTTTGCGCAGAGACCCCCGGCTTAACAGCTAAACAGAAATAGGTCCATTCACTATTGTGTTAGGTCACTGACAGTTCACGAAAAGGCCCTCGGGGTTCTGTCAATTCACAACTCGAAGTCCTCGACGGCGCTCAAGCGTGGCCGTGCTCCGGCGAGCAGCTACGCCGGCCGATTGAGGCTAAGACCGGTGCTAATCTTCGGCTGAGACCAAATCCGAGTCCCTATGAACATTTCCCCCAACTAAATTGCACTATCGGTGGACTAGGGAGCTCCGGCCACGATGGCCGTAAGCATCACTGCGAGACAGCCGTGTTCCCGGCGATGGGCGCCGGTCTAGTTCAATTAAAGGGGTCGGGGAGCATCACAGAGACATGGGAATGCTCAAACGAAGGAGCAGAGGGCAGGAACTGACCGGAGTTGGGCTGGCGACGGTGAGCTTGATTCACGGCGGCGGAAAACCGATTTGGGGGCAACGAGCAATTCAGGCGAGCGGGTGGACGATCGAGTGTGGGAGCGGGTGCTAGAGCTTCACAATTTCATGGCGCAACAAGCCCTGCCCTCAATTTATAGGCTCCAAGGACGGTGGCCGGTGAATTTCAAGGAGATGCGCGGCGGTCGGAGGTGACGAAGGTTATCGGCTTCGTGACTACGTGTCTACCGCCGTGGCGAGCTCACCGGTCTCGATGAGACAGCCGTGAGGAGTCACGACGGCACGGAGGAAGAGTTGAGCCACGCGGCACCCGGCCGAGAGGCGGCGGTCGACGGCGAGCACTTTACCGCGGGCGGTGAGCCAGGGGGGAATGTGCCGTGGCCGAGCGAGGTGACTTCCAGCTCACCGGTGACGAGGACCTTTACCGCGACAGCCTTATCCGGTGACCGCCGAGCACGAATCACAGCGAACGACGATCGACGGCGGCGGCTACCGGCGATGAGCACGAACCCGATCTTGTTCAGTTTTACCGGTCACTGTACCATGGCCATGCGTTCATCAGTGCACCTGACCGAGCGAGTTTAGGGTCATTTTTCTCCAGATTTCATGTGACAACAGGTCCAAGTCTCTGCACCAAAGTTGTAGTGCTACATACCAGCTACAACTCAACTATAGGACTTGATCACATTTGAGCACTGGATCCAAATCAAAATCGAGCTCAAAGTTCACCCCATAACACTGTAACTCTGAACTTCAGACTGAACTAGCCTGACAGCCAGTTTTGGATTGAGTTTTTCTCTAAATTTCTCATAACAACTAATCTCACACTCTTTAGCAAAGTTGTTCCCCTATGATTAGGCTTCAACTTTGATGTGGTGACCTAGGGCAAAAACCCTATACTTTGTAAGTTACAAAGCCCCAAAGTTGAGCCCATTCACTATTTTTCAGACTTAGAACAAAACTCAAATGAGGTCCATTTTGCATTTAAGTCCAAAACTTAGGGTTTGGCCTTCAAATCCACATATTTGTGATCCAATTGACTTAAAACACTTATTTGACTTGGTTTTTGCACTTTAGCCCAAAAGTGGACTAATTTTGCACTTAGGTCCCTAGGGTTTGGTTTTAGGGTTTCCCAGGGTTCCAATTAGGGTTTCTGGTATTCCAGGGGTATAAATGTGATTCAGCTTTATTGTTGGGGTCATTTTATGACTTTTACCCTAAAGCCTTTAGGTTTTCTCAACTTGGGTTAAGTTTTACCCCTTTAATCACTATTTAGGGTTAAGTCCTTAACCAGGGTCCTATTTGTAAAACTTTAAAACAATACAACTTGTTTGAAATTTTTGCCTAGTGAATGCACTCTAGGTGTGTCAAACATATGCAATGCCCATGCTCATGATGCCATGCTCAAGTTTTAGTTATAGTAACACCAGGGGTGTTACAGCAATCATCTGACGGTGGTGACGAGCCAAGGAATCATACTATGCATCCAGGGTGAGTAGGTATGCGGTGAGGTACACGACTATGGGGTCATCTTCAAGCAGCTGCTACCCTTCCAATGCACGCATCCTGGCCATCCAAATGGGACGGTCTCTCTGAAAGGGCGGAAAGAATCTGAGCGGTGTGTCGGCCACTTCTTCTTCATAAAGTTGACACAGGGTCCTCAATGCCTTGCGAGCGATGACTTGGCAGGTGTCTTTGAATCTGTGCCTAGCAGCAGTGACACTCCATTCCACATGGTGCAGACTGGATCCAATGTATATAGTCACGACACACTTCTCTGTGCCATGCTCGACGAATTCATGACCATCATACTCTGGCTGGCTCCTGATTTCGAGGCAAGCTGTGCATGCTCTCAGCAACTTGGGGAAACCATCTTCATTCTGGCAAAACCTGGTTTGGCAACAAACCTCCATCTGACTTCTAAGAGAAGGAAAGGGGGAAAGCATTTTCGAAATGAAGGGATGAGAGCAAGAATTTTTTTAAGAAAATAGTTTTGACTCAAAAACTTTTGGATCAGGCTAAGGGTTACGTCCTGCGGCCAACCTAACAGCTCTGATACCACCTGAAGCGCCCCAGATCCTCTGGGACTCAAATGTGATACAATTACTAGTCTTAGGAGGCTAGTAAACACATTTATACATCAGATGATTCCAGATCTGCTTAAACGAGACAAACCTATAAAGGTGGCGATCAACTTTAAGAGTTGGTCCACAACTCGGGACATATCATCAGAGTGGGGCTGAAGCAGCCCGATATACGCAGCGAAGCAAATCAGCGGTCCAACAGCCACAGGCAAGGTTGGGAACAGTTGTAACTCTTACCTGATCTCCTTTTTCTAAAAAACAACAAATAAGCAAGGGTGAGTACAAACGTACTCAGCAGCCCACCTTCACCTGCGGAATGGGGAAATCAGATATAATGCATGGAATATGGGGAGCTCAGGATATTTTGCAGGAACAACAATATTTGATGCAGGGTTGTTTTGTAAAACATTTTGTATTTTTCAAAGCGCATCCTCTCCCAAAGGAGCAGGAAGTTTTTCAATATAGAGCAAAATCCCCTGGACTAAACCATCCAGGTATCTCAGCATTTTCCCACTGGTTTTCATTTTCAAAAACAGCCACTAGACTTCCCGTCCACCATAGCTCACGGCTCAACCGCTGAACCTTTAAAAAATCACTTTTCTTAAAAGCACCCCTTTTTTGGGAAAACAAAACACCAGACTCGTCCATACCAGTGGACACAGACTATTCGAATAGGTTTTCAAACTCTGCGCAGAGGTGTACACTTTACCCACTAGTCCGGCTCTGCGATCTCATAGCTAGTGAGACCCGAATCCGAATATCTTTCTTTCCTCGCACGTCCCTACCTTAACGGTTATATCGGAAGGAGTCAGGCCACCGCCATGCCCAAACCGGACAAAACATTCCCCCTCCTTATCCTCCCGGTGCTCCCCAGCCTTCATAACCCTGGGGTTTGAACCGTACGAGTTCAGATTGAGTGACTGCCCACATAGTCTTGAGTGGTTGTACTTATCATGAGTACAGGTAGTGAAGGATGACAAACCGGTCCTTATATGAGGGGACAATCCTTCTGCTCACACCTAAACCAGCTGAGCTATCACCTTAGGCCCTCCCCTAAACCAGGGAGTCCCTGATCATCCTTACTTAAAGGTGATAAGGGTGAAAACCCTTCATCATACACATTTTGAAAACATTTTCTTTTGAAAACTCACACCTTTTCTCAAATCATTTGTAATAAATATATCAAGGAGTATAAAGATTGATTGTGGCAAGCGGCTGGGTGGCCATAATAACTTGTCTCAAAATCATATCATGCATAAAATAACAGGCTGAGGGTTGTGGTTGAAAAATCATAGGTAATTTATGCATCAAAGGGATCCAGTGAGCTTGCCGTGCATATCCGGCGAAGGGGGAAGGGGAGCTCGCGGAACTAGCTTCTAGCTCCACTGCCTGGTGTAGACTTGTAGATCTGACCTCCACGAGATGGCACGAACGCTCTCATAACTATGCAACATGAACAAGCAAACATACAAACCAGCAAGTATACCAATAAATATTTAGTATAGTGGTCAGAATAGCGATATATTGATGGGTAGAGTCTTGAGTAGAATCTGTGTCATGTGGTGTTGAGATACTACTGGTGGTGGAGCGGAGGTGCTTACCAGGGGGGTGGACTGGAGACGAAGCGACACTATGTGTGTAGCCGACAGAGTGGAGTAACTGAGTGGGTGGGGTGTTTGCCTTGGCTGAGGGTGTTGTGTGTGTGGAGAGGGAGAGGGTGGCTGGGTGTATTTATAGCTGGGTGTATGTGGTATAGCACAGTGAACTTCACTGTTGGTGAGAATAGTGATGAATGAATCGTCTGACTTAGTATGAACAAGAGAGTTATAGGCAGAATATGGGACAAGAGTATTTTGGGAGTTTTCTGGAACATGAACCATGCTTAAGGGATGACATGGTTGGATAGGGAATAATTCGATAAGAATTTAGAAACAAGAATTATTAGAATCTGAGTTTGGAAGCCGAAGGCCCCCAACACCAGGGGGTGGACTGGAGACGAAGCGACACTATGTGTGTAGCCGGCAGAGTGGACTAACTAAGTGGGTGGGGTGTTTGCCTTGGCTGAGGGTGTTGAGTGTGTGTGGAGAGGGAGAGGGTGGCTGGGTGTATTTATAGCTAGGTGTATGTGGTGTAGCACAGTGAAGTTCACTGTTGGTGAGAATAGTGACGAATGAATCGTCTGACTTAGTATGAACAAGAGAGTTATAGGCAGAATATGGGACAAGAGTATTTTAGGAGTTTTCTGGACATGAACCATGCTTAAGGGATGACATGGTTGGATAGGGAATAATTCGATAAGAATTTAGAAACAAGAATTATTAGAATCTGAGTTTGGAAGCCTGGTTCGAAGGAATCTCAAAGTTAAGCATGCTCAACTTGGAGAAACCTGGGATGGGTGGCCAGATGGGAAGTTCCCTACTGGAAGGAAAATCACAGTCACCGGAGTTTGTATGACTGGAATATGGGTCTGGCTGGTCTTAAGTGGACTGGACAGCATGATGGATGAGTAGTTGAAATTTGGGGGTGATCGGATGAACGATGAATAGTAACGATGATGAATAGTAACGGTGAATAGTAATGGTAAATAGTGATGTGAATAGTTCATATGAACGAACGATGAACGATGAATAGTGGCTATGAACGAACGATGAATAGGAACTATGAACGAACGGACGAACGATCGAATGATCGGACGAATGGACAATCAGAATTTCGGCGGCATAACGGCAGGATAAAGATTATCTAGAAGAACGATGGAATAGGGACTATGAACGAACGATGAATGATGAATAGGAACTATGAACGAACGATGAATGATCGAATAGGAACTATGAACGAACGATGAACGATCGAATAGGAACTATGAACGAACGATGAATGATCGAATGATCGAATGAACGAATGATCGGAATTTCGGCAGCATAACGGCAGGACAAAGATTATCTGGAAGAACGATGAATAGGGACTATGAACGAACGATGAATATGAACTATGAACGAATGGACGAACGATCGAATAATCGGACAAACAAACGATCGGAATTTCGGCAGCATAACGGCAGGATAAAGATTATTTGGACGAACGAACGGACGAACGATCAAACGATCGGACGAACGGACGAACGAACCATGAACGATCGGACGAACGAACGAACGAACTAAGAACAGGGGGACGAACGATCGAAGAACGACCGAACGATCCTTGTGCTAGTGTGTGCTTGTGTGAAACATGGAGTGGGTGTGTGGGGGGGGGGGAGAGTTGCCATGAAATGGCTTGGGGTGGGATGAGAGGAGGCCCTTGCCCCTCTATTTATAGCCATGGTGGGGGATTAGGGGGAGGGATGAGAGGATTAGTGGGAGATTAGCATGTATTTGTCTTGTATAAGTGAGATTAGCTTGTAGAGCTCACCGTATGACACTGGAGGCATACGTATACGTATGAGCATGAGGAAAGTTATGAAGAAAATATTTGTAGGGACTTGAAAAATGATTCTGAATGTATTTCTCAAGAGGAAAATACTTGGAGATATATTGGTGGAATATCTGGGCAGTATTTCTGGAAAGAACTTGAAGGGGATTACTCAGGAAATATCTGGGCGGTATTTTTGGATGAATTTGAGGGTGATCACTAGGGAAATATTTGTAGGATATTTTAAGGAGAATTTTGGAGAGAATATAGACCACTATAATTTATTTGTTGATATCAACTTGCAAACAAACATTTTGAAACGAAATTTGAAATTCATTTTGAATTTAGAGCGAGTTTGAGAAAATTTCAAGATTTGAATTTTTGGGATGCTACATTCATCCCAACATGTGCTAGACGGTGATGCCAAAGCCAGCCCACACTAGTCTTAGCCATTAAGCATGCATCTAGATCGGCCTCCTCTTTCGAAAAATCAACTAAGTAGAGTTTGTCGTCTAATACACCGTTAAACACTAATGAACCATCACTCCTTCTAAAGACAGATACATCAACACTTGTAAAAAGACAATTGTAACCCATGTGGCACAATTGACTTACAGACAGAAGGTTATACCTAAGAGATTCAACTAAAACACATTGGAGATAGAATGCTCGGATGTAATGGCTATCTTTCCCAATCCTTTAACCTTGCTTTGGTTCCCATCTCCAAAGATAATCGTATCCTGGGAATCCTTGTTCTTGACGTAGGAGGTGAACATTTTCTTCTCCCCCGTCATGTGGTTTGTGCATCCGCTGTCGATGATCCAGCTTGAGCCCCCGAATGCATAAACCTGCAAGGCAATTTAATCTTGGGTTTTAGGTACCCAACTCTTGTTGGGTCCTACAAGGTTAGTTATAACAGTTTTTGGAACCCATATGCAAGTCTTATCTCCCTTGCATTTGGATCCCAGTTTCCTAGCAACTACTTTTGCATTTTTACGTGAAAGTACAAATGAAGTATTGCAAGCATGGTAAATAGTTGAAGGTTCTTTGCACATTTTCCTAGGAACATGAGGCACAACATGATTTTTCCTAGGCATTCTTCTATCATAAACAAAAGTAGAATTAGAGGCAAACATAGCATGTGAATTATGATCATAACTCCTATTGTAATGAGAATGACTAGCAACTTTCTTATCATAAATAAAAGCATGGTTCCTTTGAGGACTACTAGCCATAGGGGCCTTCCCTTTCTCCTTGTTGAGAACGGGAGTCCTTTGGCTTGTTAGGTTCTTGGTTTCCTTTCGAAAACCAAGCCCATCCTTAATTGAGGGGTGTCTACCAACAGTGTAGGCATCCCTACCAAATTTTAATTTATCAAAATCAATTTTGCAAGTCTTAAGTTGAGCATTAAGACTTGCCACCTCATCATTTAATTTAGCAATAGAAATAAGGTGTTCATCACAAGCATTAACATCAAAGTCCTTGCATCTATTGCAAATAACTACATGTTCTACACATGATCTAGTTGCATTTGCCTCCTCTAGCTTAGCATTTAATTCATCATTTAAATTCTTTAAACTAGAGACATATTCATGGCATGCAGATAACTCAGAGGATAGCATTTCATTTCTTTTAATTTCTAAAGCAAGAGATTTTTGCACACTAACAAATTTGTCATGTTCCTCATACAAAATGTCCTCTTGCATTTCTAAAAGTCTATCCTTTTCATTTAGAGCATCAATCAATTCATTAATTTTCTCTACTTTGGCTCTATCTAAACCTTTAAATAAACTAGAGTAATCTACTTCATCATCGGAGGATTCTTCATCACTAGATGAAGTGTACTTGGGTGTGTCCCGAACACGTACCTTTTTCTCCTTGGCCATAAGACATGTATGGCGTTCGTTGGGGAAGAGTGAGGATTTGTTGAAGGCCGAGGCAGCGAGTCCTTCGTCATCGGAGTGTGGTGAAGAAGACGAGGCATCGCTGTCGTAGTAGATGATCTTCTTGATGCGCCTCTTCTTCCCATCTCTCTTCTTTTGACTCGAGCCTGAGTCAGTAGGCTTGTCATCTCTTGGCTCGTTGAAGACAGACTCCTTTTCCTTACCGTTGACCACCATCCCCTTTCCCTTAGGATCCATCTCTTCGGCCGGTTAGTCCTTTAGATGAAGAGTACGACTCTAATACCAATTGAGAGCACCTAGAGGGGGGGGGGGTGAATAGGTGATCCTGTAAAATCAAACACTAAATAGCCACAAAACTTAGTTATAGAAGTGTTAGTGCGACTAAGTAGTTTTGAGGCGAGTTCTTGGACAAAACAATCACAGAGAAAGCAACACAAGAGGCACGCGATTTTATCTCGTGGTTCGGCCAAGTAACACTTGCCAACTTCCATGTTGTGGCGTCCCAATGGACGAGGGTTGCACTCAACCCCTTTCTGTAACACCCCAGGTGTTACCCAAGGCCCTGGCTCAATACCAGCACTCATGGTCTATTATCACATGTGTTTAAGTGGGGAGAAGGGGCACCAAAACTTTAGAAACCATGGATTAATTAAAAGAACGATCATGACAAAAGAAATACCCAAGAATCTTATGCATCTTCACCTTGGAAATAGAGGCTCAAACCCTAGATCCCCTCTTGAGCCATTAGCCCCCAAACACTGGATTAATGGAAAGGATAAGCAAATGAACATTTCATGACTTAAACCCTTTACCAAAGTTTAAGTACATTATTATATCTACAAAATGCAGTAAGGGAAATGTTACAAAAACACTATGGATTGAGCTCTACCGCCGTGAGCAGGCCGGAGCACACGACACCGACGAGCCCGCCCACCTGCGCACGTGGCCTGACCGATTCCGGCCATCACCGTCGACAAGCCGTACCTCGACATGACCGCCAGGACCTCCCGAAGCTAACCCTGCCCTTCGCCGGACCTCCCTCACCGCCGGTAAGCCGCACCGCCCTGTTTACTGCCACGGTTACTGTTTCAAAGGGGGGCGGGATCTCGGGGAGAAAGGAGAAGAAGTCGGGGGGGTTTGAACTGTCAGAGACTCAGGTGAATAGTTCCGCATGGGCATAAGTTAAAGAATTGGTTTAGGAAAAGCCCAGGGTCCTCGGTGTAAACTGGTTTTTCATAAAACCTTTTAAACATTATTCATTTAAATGTAAACAGAGATTGTAAAATTCATAACTTCAGTTTTATTCGACCAAATTTAGTCAAACCAATTTTGCTAGGTTCTAAATAATATGAACTACTTAGGAAAAATATAAAACACCCTAAGTATTACAGAAGATTCTAAAGTTTAGATTTAATTAGTGAACTGACCAAAGGATAAATAAAGAAGGGAAAAATGGCTACACTTTTAGACTGGGGTTAAGAAAAATTAGAGAGGTACTTAACCACTCCCTAGCCTGTTTAAAAATAATACACCTCTCAGTACACCAAATTAAGAAAGGGTTTACCATTTAAACTTATTTTGACTCAAAGTTATATATCAAAATTATTAAGTACACCAAATTAAGCCCAGGAGCCAGCACCAGCGCCTGCCATCGAGGATCTGCCTGCCCTAGCTTCGGAAGGCAAGCTCCGGTTTTATGCATAACCATTATATATGCTATTTTACTGCACTTAATGTTTGTAGGCTTGTACTGTGCACTTAAGTATAGGAGTTGTCTGAAACCCTAGTTGCATGAACTCAGGATTCCTTTTGAGATGGATACTAGTATGCTAGGTCGAGTAGCTGCTTTGCTAATTAGGGATCTCGGTAGAAGTCGAGTGATTTTTCTAGCACTCGCGCGAGGTCAAGAATTGGTTGTATCCACTTTGATAATAGAATGATGATGGTCTATGGACACGGATCCATGGGGATGCGTTGTTTACGAGACAGAAATTGGAATAAGGATTAACGTGTAAATACCTGTGTCAAGCATTTGAATGTACTAAGCACATGCCGAGAAATATGGTAAATCGGTAAGCCTAGTACCTGAGTGAACCTGGCAATAGACTTTATCCCTCATGCGACCTAAGACGTGGTCTCCCATTCCGGTTATGGTGGGTACAAGTATGGTCACTGCACGATGGCAGTCGGGGTCAGTGAAGCATTATACGCCAAGGCGGTGAGCCCTGATCTGTTGACAGGGAATCGATGGGGACGGTTGATGTGTGTGGGAACAGAGTGCCTCGCCATGTCGTGTGTTTAGGTTAACCTTGCAAGGTTTAAAAACTCGATTCGAATCGTCTGCTTCTCGCAACTAATGAGACTGCTTGATCCATTGTACTGCATTGAGTAAGAAGTGGAAATGAGTTGATTTGGCAAAAGATGTTGATTGCTAAATGTTTGATACCATGTATGATTAGCTAGGTGCATATTTAGTCTTAAGAGAGTCACACTAAAACTTGAAAAGCTAAAACTTGATTTTAGACTCAGCTAGTGCTTTTTGGCAAACCAAACCCCCTCAGCCAAACAGCTGCATGTCTAGAGGTAGAGGAGTAGACTCCTCACACTGGGTAAGTCTAGCTGAGTATTAGTATACTTAGCCTTGCTTGTGGCATAATTTTTATAGGGTCTCTGGAGGACATGGTTGCTGGAGTGACTTGGCCATCCATCTTGCCATCGGGGTGGACAGTCGAGTGGGACCCTACCTCGGCAGAGGAGGAGCATGAGGAGTGATGGGCTAGGCTTCCCCATCCCTCTGTTTAATTACCGGTAGTTATATCTCGCTGCATTCCGAACAATGATCACTACTTTTGATAAACTCCGATGATGTTGTAATAAATCTAAGTACTCCTTAATGTATGGTTTTATGCTTTATTGTATTTGCTCTGTGCCTCACCTTTGAGTGAGTACGTGGTACTTGATCCTGTTAGTGGCCTCGTCGGACTAGATCCGAGGGACTGACGTTTTATTCCTATTTAAGTGTGGTCTAGCCTCCAAGGCGGGGCTTAAGGCACTTAAGTTGTAAAAATTCAGGCGGTTCCGCCACACTTTCAAGTGATCCAATGATCAACTTGAATACCACGGTCTTTTCCTTTAGGTCCTGTTTGTTTCATTTCATTTTGAGGAATTGGAATCTTACTACACTACAGGAAACTGGTTAAAGAACGTGGGTGACAAACCATCGAACTTACTGTAATAAGCCGTCGAACTTACCGTAAGAACGTGGGTTTACCGATGAATATAGCCGACGACGATATTTGGACGAACTTAGAGAAGTAAGAACGTGGGTACCGTCGAACTTAACATTAAGAATATAGGTACCATCGAACTTACATTAAGAACGTGGGTATCGTCGAACTTAACCGTAAGAACGTGTGTTTTTAAGTTCGACGGGGGCCGTCGAATTTTTCCCCCTAAGTTCGACGGGACCCACGTTCTTACGGTTAAGTTCGACGGGGCCACGTGGTCGTCGAACTTATGTGTCCTGCATGGGTCTGCGAGGGCTGCACATTAAGTTCGACGGTACCCACATTCTTAATGTTAAGAACGTGGGTACCCACGTTCTTAATGTTAACCCTTTTCCAGAAAAAAATAAAAAATACAGAAATGAAAAATTAGACACACATAATATCACATGCAACACAGAATATCACATACAATATAGATTTCAAACACATTGATATATGTTCATATCACAAATTCACACAAGTCCAAATATATAAGTTCACAAATTCACATAAATCCAAATACATAAGTTCACAAATTCACACAAGTTCACATCCATATTTCACATTTTTAGTTCACAAGTTCAAACATTAGCTCCATCGCTCTCGATCAGGACATCAGATTGTTGTTCGTAGCTCCACCACTAGAATTGAGACATCTGTCCGCAAAGTCATCGTGAGGGGGAGGAGTCATTTGTTATAATACATGCAAGATAATATCTACAATCTTTAGCCAGGACATCTGCTGCTATCAACATTTCAGTACTATGGACCTGACACATTCTTTATTTCTTTTAAGATGCAAATCATGGCTGTAGATGCGAGCATGGATGCTATAAAAGGATGATGCAGACCTAACCATCGCATGCCTTTCTTTCTTTGATCTCTTGTCAGAACGAGAATTGAGCTCAAGTAACCCCTTCGGAGGTGTAATCCGCATTTCTCTGCTTGCCATATCAACATCAGGTACAATATCTTTAGCAAATGGAATCCACACATGCTCACGTGATGAGATTGAATCTTGATTTTTTGAATTTGGATCAACAGCAGTACCCTCAGAAGAGCCCATTATCACCTGTAGAAGATCTCCACCTCCAAAATTGAAAACCTGATGAACTGTTCCTACGAGCTTGCCTGTATCCTGTGGACTAATTTCAGTTACTAAACTTGATGACAATTGACAATACTTCCATGGGAAATAAGTAGTATAGTGTGTTTCTCGCCAAAAAAAGTACGTTATTATGTGTGCATTTTTTGGCCGTGTTGTTTACTACTACACTTGCTGGGGGTGGACAAAACAGT
The DNA here is from genome assembly GCA_029449295.1 of Zea luxurians. Lineage (NCBI taxonomy): Eukaryota > Viridiplantae > Streptophyta > Magnoliopsida > Poales > Poaceae > Zea > Zea luxurians. The sequence continues at coordinate 16,605,144 of JAOPSE010000039.1, forward strand.
TTTGAAAAGGTATCGAACGAAGGTCATAACAGCTGTGTCTACTTTTAGGGAGTGGAGGGAGCTATTTTAAAACACAAATGATTCTTATGTCTTAACCAAGTATTTACAGTGGCATGGACCAAAATCATGACTGGACATGTAGCATAGACGAAAATTCTCCTTATCAAGAATTATAAAAGTGCATGGGACATGCCTTTTAAAACTGCCCACATCACATCGTAAATTTGTAACTAAAACCAACCAATGAAGTGACACTGCTGCAATATCTTGAAAAATACAACAAAGATGTAAGTACCTTGACAATAACTCTCATTCCAACAAGGTCAAGTGAATAGAATTCATCATCCTCAATTTCTGGTCTATCTCGAGCTTTCACAAGTACAGCTGAACCAACTATTTGCCTAGCCTGAAAAGAGAAGGGCAAATGGATTACATCAGAAAAGGAAGAGTAAAGTTGGGTAGTTTGAGCGGAATTACTCTTACAGTCAAGCCAGTCATAGAATTAGGCCCAGTTTGGAAGCAACCTAGTTTTTAAGAGACCGCTTTTATCTTTTACCTAGGAGAGTCCAGCTTCTTGGTTTTTAAGAAACTAAGAATCTAATTTTTATAAACTGAGTTCTAAACTGATATGTTTGGAAGCACCTCAATTTCTATAAATCAGTTTCTTAAAAATTGGGTGCTTCCAAATAGGGCCTTAGACGGCCAGCTGTTACCATCTGTGACTGTACATCTCATATGCAGACGGAGAGGAACAGAAACAGTACAACAAAGAATTTTACATTAAGTAAAGGATTCAAATCAAACTGTCCACTATTGTTGCTGTAACAACCAAATAGATTTTTCAGTCTCCTAACTCCAAATGCATCTTGCAGCTCCAAGCATGTGTGAGAAGCATGCATCGTTTTAACTTATCTTTGCATCTGTTCTTGAAGTGAATACCGACCAAAAGACTGTAATCCATGATCCTCTCCGCCTCCAGTAATTCGTAGTCTTTGTCCACTTGCCTGCAAGGAGATACAAGCCATTAGCTACTGCACGGAATTCTTGGGCTTCTTTCAATTCAGCTGTGATTTTGAAACAGTTTTTGGTAACATAATTCTCATTCTTAAAGCAACAAGCATGAATCATATATATCTAGTAGTACAGTAACTTGATGTCCACCTGCAGAATTCCTCAAACTAGGTCCCTGGCAGCCGGAAGATGAAATTAAGATCGAGATCCTTCAACGTTGTGTGCTCGCTGATCTGATCGATGGGTTTGTCAGTCATGCGACCATGCGAGGACCCTTTCAGGTTGAAGCGCCTGTGGATCACGTAGCTGGAGCAGAAAAAGTTCCCCATTATAACAAACCGGACCTGTAATAGTCCAACCTGTCGAAATTGAAAAAGCTTCATATACTAGTACAAGCAGGTAGGATGACATCTATTGTTGGTTTGGATATACAAGGTTGGTTCTATTGATGACTAGCTGCAATCAGCTAGAAACTCAGAAACATGAGACATGACCATGCCATCAAAATTATCAGAGAACATAATCTTACATTTACTCTCTCTACTCTGCGCATTTCATCCTCAAGGAGCAAAGCTGCGCACCTGAAGTCCAATGAATATAGTCAACTGGGCTGAACAAAAACGAGAGCTTATCAGAACATCAGAAAAGGTAGTCAAAATACATGACTTGAAACCAAAAGAAATGTTTGTTTGGCCCACGTTATACCAAATTTTCAGTAGGGATACTAGGATCATTGGTAAATTAACGAAAAAAAGATAAACATTTTTCCCCATCCTCACCAACTGTCAATAGCTTCTTGAATCAGTTCTGTGCTACCTGATTGGTCGTAAACTCTTGCCCGTCTGAAATCATCCTCGATTTGGAAGACCTTAGAACACATGTTAGCACAGTTCTTGCACCCTGCAGAGGGATGCAGAGGGATGTGGGTAGGACACAATTAAGAGCTCACCGAACTGAATCCAATTAAAATTTCTGTTCAGGACAAACTCATCGGTACCTATGCAGCTAAACTCGTCAACAAACACGTGAAATCAGTTCTATACAACTAAGCTCCCCAGTTGTGGTTTACATCAAACAGCCAAGGAAGAACTGTGTAGAACCCAATGCAGTAGCAGTGAAAACGAGCTAATGTTTGAACCGCTGGGGGTGGCGAGCAGGGGTGGCGGCGTGAGCCGAGGCGGTGGTGCCGAGCTGGGGAGGTGGCACGGTGGCGGCGCGACCTGCTGTCGGTGCCGAGCCGGGGCGGCGGCGCGAGCCGGAGCGGTGGTGCCGAGCCGGGGAGGTGGCACGGCGGCGGCGCGGCAGCTGTTGGTGCCGAGCCGGGGCGGCGGCGCGGCCTGGCGCTGGTGAGAGAGAGAAGCATGTAGGCGGGAACGAGACAGGTGAGAGAGAGCCGTGCGTGGGATTTAGATTTTAGGTTTTCAGGATTAAGTTTGATGGTGTACACATGCCCGACGAATTTAACTTAAGAACGTGGGTACCCACGTTCCTAACTCGTTAAGTTTGACGGTTTTAGCCAGGACCCACGAACTTAACTTAAGAATGTCGGTACCCACGTTCTTAACATAACCCATGAACTTAACTCAAGTAAGAATGTCGGTACCCACGTTCTTACTTTTACCCACGAACATTTATCAGTTTCTTGTAGTGCTAATGGAATAGGCTATTTTTTTAGATTGTGATATTCCACCACTTTCCAAAGTTATCATGTAAGCCTATCTCAAATTCATGGGGTGAGATATGGAAATTGATTCTATAGATTTACATGCTATGTTTCCGATGTACAATTTGTAGCATACTCTTCTACTTGCTTCGCTATAACATAAATGTAGTACATAACTATCTCTCTTATATGATTTAGAATAATATACAAATATATTACAATATAAATATATGAACTTCATTAGTTTTGTCTAAATTATAATTATTAAAATGGAATTCAATTCCAACGAAACAAACGGGGCCTTAGTGTATTTTCCCGTTTGCGAGGAATCTCCACAACTTGGAGTCTCTCGCCCTTACAATAGAGATCACAAAGAAGGCATCGAGTAAGGTTGGGAAGAGCAACACACACAAGACTCAAATATGCAGCACACCCACGCACACAAGTGAAGACTCAAACTCAAATGACAACACAGGGAGTTCACGACTCGAATGGAGCTCAAATCTCTAACACAATGAAGCGAATGCGCTGGAGCAGAGTCTGGATGCCTTAGAATACTTAGAGAATGCTTGGTGTGCTCCTCCATGCGCCTGGGGGTCCCTTTTATAGCCCCAAGGCAGCTAGGAGCCGTTGGAGACCACTTGGAAGGCCAATCCTGCCTTCTGTCGAGTGGTACACCGGACAGTCTAGTGCACCACCGGACAGCTACTGTTCATGTCTGGTGCTTGATTTCTTTCCATACGAAGAGCACCCGACCGTTGGACCTCGGGATCGATTGGTGCACCGGACACTGTCTGGTGCACATCGGACAGTCTGGTGTGCCCAACTGACCGTTGGAGCGACCACGTGTCGTGCTAAGATTGTGCGGCTGACCGTTGGTGCTGGTGACCGTTGGCTCACCGGACAGTCCGGTGCACCACCGGACAGTCCCGTGAATTTTAGCCGTACACCGCCGTCGATTCCCGAAAGCAGCACTTTCACCGGAGACCAGCCTGGCGCACCGGACACTATCCGGTGTGCCAGGCCGAGCTGGACTTTGGCTGCACACAACCAAGTCTTTTGCACTTCGATTCTTTTCTTCTCAGCACTGTTTCTAGCACTTAGATAACCACATTAGTATTCAAAAACAATGTACTAAGTCTAGAAACATACCTCATGCCTTGATTTGCACTTTTCCCACATTTAGCACACAAGAAGCCAGTCAAGATGTGTTGGACATTTAATCACCAAAATACTTATAGAAATTGCCTAAGGGCATATTTCCCTTTCAAAATGGCGCTCATCATCAAGAGCTTTCGCCAAATCCTCAAGCAAAGGAGGGGGAAGGACTATAAACCCCGCTCCAAGAGGGTGTGCTACAAATGTGGTAAGCCCAGTCATTTTATCGCTAAATGTCCTATGTCTAGTGATAGTGACCGGGGTGATGACAAGAAGGAGAAGAAGAAGGAGAAGAAGAGATACTACAAGAAGAAGGGCAGTGATGCCCACGTGTGTCGGGAATGGGACTCCGATGAGAGCTCCACCGACTCCTCCTCCGATGAAGACGCCGCCAACATCGCCGTCAACAAGGGACTCCTCTTCCCCAACGTCGACCACAAGTGCTTCTTGGCGAAGGACGGCAAAAAGAAGAAGGTACAATCTAGAGCCACCAAATATACATCTAGTGATGAAGGTAGCTCTAGTGACGATGAAGATGATTTGCTCACTCTTTTTGCCAACCTTAACATGCAACAAAAAGAAAAATTGAATGAATCGATAGGAGCCATTCATGAGAAGGATGAACTCTTGGACAGCCAAGAGGAATTCCTTATTAAGGAAAACAAAACGCATGTTAAAGTAAAAAATGCTTATGCTTAGGAGATAGAAAAATGTGAAAACTTGACTAAAGAGCTTAGCATTTGCCATGACACTGTTTCCAACCTTAGAACTGAGAATGCTAGCTTAATTGATAAGGTTGAAAAATTAAGTGTTTGTAATGATTAAATTGTCAGTCTTAAAAATGAAAATGCTAGTTTAATTGCTAAGATTGATAAATTGAAAGAATCAATTTCTAGTCTTAGAATTGAGAATGATCAATTAATTTCTAAGGCTAAAGATTTAAATGTTTGCAATGATTCTATTTCCAGTCTTAGAAATGAGAATGCTATTTTACATGCTAAGATTGATGAATTAAATGTTTGCAAACCCTCTACATCTACTGTTGATCATGTTTCCATTTGCACTAGATGTAGAGATGTTAATGTTGATGCTATAAATGATCACCTTGCTTTAATTAAACAACAAAATGATCATATAGCTCAACTAACTGCTAAAATTAATGAGGATGAGATTAAAAATGAAAATTTTAAATTTGCTAAAGCATGCTCTATAATAGGAGACACCCTGGAATTAAGGATGGCATTGGTTTTCAACAGGGAAGCAATGTCAAGCTTAATGCCCCTAAAAACTGTCTAATTTTGTTAAGGGCAAGGCTCCCATAGTTTAGGATAATGAGGGTTATATTTTATATACTGCTAATTATCCTAAGCACAAAATTAGGAGAATTCATGCTAGGAAACCTCATAATGTTTCTCACCATGCATTTATGTATAAACTGAGGCTTCTAGATCTAGGCATTCTACCCATGTTAAAATGCCTAATAAGAAAACTCCTGTTGCTTTAAATGTGCCTAACATTTCATTTAAAACTTTTGATGCATCTTATATTTTAACTAACAAATCAGACAAAGTAGTTGCCAAATATGTTGGGGCCAAACACAAGGGCTCAAAGACTTGTGTTTGGGTACCCAAGGTGCTTGTTTCTAACGTGAAAGGACCCAAGACTGTTTGGGTACCTAAGAACAAGGCCTAAATTGTTTTGCAGGTTTATGCATCCAGTGCTCAAGTTGGATTATTGATAGCGGATGCACAAACCACATGACATGGGAGAAAAGGATGTTCTCCTCCTACGAGAAAAACGAAGATCCCTAACGAGCTATCACATTCGGGGATGGAAATCAAGGTTTGGTCAAAGGACTTGGTAAAATTGCTATATCACCTGACCATTCTATTTCCAATGTTTTTCTTGTAGATTCTTTAGATTACAATTTGCTTTCAGTTTCTCAATTATGCAATATGGGCTACAACTGTCTTTTTATAGATGTAGGTGTTACTGTCTTTAGAAGAAGTGATGATTCAGTAGCATTTAAGGGAGTGTTAGCGGGTCAGCTATACTTAGTTGATTTCAATAGAGCTGAACTTGACACTTGCTTAATTGCTAAGACTAATATGGGTTGGCTCTGGCATCGCCGACTAGCTCATGCTGGGATGAAGAATCTTCACAAGCTTCTAAAGGGAGAACACATTTTAGGACTAACCAATGTTCTTTTTGAGAAAGACAGGGTTTGTAGCGCATGTCAAGCAGGAAAGCAAGTTGGCGCCCATCATGACAACGGACAGGCCACTGGAGTTACTCCACATGGATTTAATCGGCCCGATAGCTTACATAAGCATCGACGGGAGTAAGTATTGTCTAGTAATTGTGGATGATTATTCTCGCTTCACTTGGGTTTCTTTTTGCAGGAAAAATCACAGACCCAAGAGACCTTAAAAGGATTCTTGAGACGAGCTCAAAATGAGTTCGGCTTAAGGATCAAAAAGATAAGAAGCAACAATGGGACAGAGTTCAAGAACTCTCAAATTGAAGGCTTTCTTGAGGATGAGGGCATCAAGCATGAGTTCTCTTCTCCCTACACACCTCAACAAAATGGTGTAGTGGAGAGGAAGAATAGAACTCTACTGGACATGGCAAGGACCATGCTTGATGAGTACAAGACACCGGACCGATTTTGGGCCGAGGCGATTAACACCGCCTGCTACTCCATCAACTGGCTCTACCTTCACCGAATCCTCAAGAAGACATCTTATGAACTCCTCATCGGTAAAAAGCCCAATGTTTCATATTTTAGAGTCTTTGGTAGCAAATGTTTTATTCTTGTTAAAAGAGGTAGAAAATCTAAATTTGTTTCTAAGGCTGTAGAAGGCTTTTTACTTGGTTATGACTCAAACACAAGGGCATATAGAGTCTTCAACAAATCCACTGGATTGGTTGAGGTTTCTTGTGACATTGTGTTTGATGAGACTAATGGCTCCTAAGTGGAGCAAGTTGATCTTGATGAACTAGATGATGAAGAGGCTCCATGCATCGCGCTAAGGAACATGTCCATTGGGGATGTGTGTCCTAAAGAATCTGAAGAGCCTCCACAAGCACAAGATCAATCATCATCTTCCGTGCAAGCATCTCCACCAACCCAAGATGAGGATCAAGCTCAAGGTGATGAAGAAGAAGATCAAGAAGATGAGCCACCTCAAGAGGAGGACAAGGATCAAGGGGGAGATGAAGTTGATCAAGACAAGGAAGATGATCAAGAAATTCAGGGTCAAAGACCGCCACAACCAAGAGTCCACCAGGCGATTCAAAGAGATCACCCCGTGAACTCCATTCTTGGTGATATCCATAAGGGGGTAACTACTCGATCTCGAGTCGCACATTTTTATGAGAATTACTCTTTTGTTTCCTCAAATTGAGCCTTACAGGGTAGAGGATGCATTAAGAGATTCGGATTGGGTGCTGGCAATGCAAGTGGAGCTCAACAACTTCACAAGGAATGAGGTATGGCATTTGGTTCCACGTCCTCATCAAAATGTTGTAGGTACCAAATGGGTATTCCGCAACAAGCAAGATGAGCATGGTGTGGTGATAAGGAACAAAGCTGAGAGCACCTAGAGGGGGGGTGAATAGGTGATCCTGTAAAAATCAAACACTAATATCCACAAAACTTAGTTATAAGTGTTAGTACGGCTAAGTAGCTTGAAGCGAGCTCTTGCGAACACAAATAATCATAGAGAGAAGCAACACAAGAGACACGTGATTTTATCCTGTGGTTCGGCCAAGTAACACTTTCCTACTTCCACGTTGTGGCGTCCCAATGGACGAGGGTTGCACTCAACCCCTTTCAAGTGATCTAATGATCAACTTGAATACCACGGCTTTCTTGCTTATAGTCTTCTTCCCGTTTGCAAGGAATCTCCACAAGTTGGAGCCTCTCGCCCTTACAAGATTGATCATAAAGAACGCACAAAAGTAAGGTTGGGAAGAGAAACACACACAAGACTCAAATACGCAGCACAACCACGCACACAAGTCACGACTTGAGCTCGAATATGCAACACACGGAGTTCACAACTCAAATGGAGCTCAAAACGCTAACACAAAGAATCAAATGTGTGAAGTTGGAGTCTTGGAGTCTTAGGATGCTTAGTGAATGCTTGGGTTGCTCCTCCATGCGCCTAGGGGTCCCTTTTATAGCCCCAAGGCAGCTAGGAGCCGTTGGAGGCCAACTTGGAAGGCCAAACTTGCCTTCTATCGGGTGGTGCACTGGACGGTCCGGTGCACCACCAGACAGTCCCTGTAGCTGTCCGGTGCGCGATCTTCTTCCTTTTCTGGCGCATCCGACCGTTGGTCCTCGGGATTGGTTGGCGCACCGGACAGTGTCCGGTGCACAACGGACAGTCCGGTGTGCCCAGCCGACCGTTGCTGTGGGCCACGCGCCACCCGCGGATTGCGCGGCCGACCGTTGCACTGGCGACCGTTGGCTCACCGGACAGTCCGGTGCACCACCGAATAGTCCGGTGAATTATAGCCACGTCGCCTTTTCCGTTTCCCGAGAGCGACGAGTTCGCCACGGACGAGTCACCGGACAGTTCGGTGAATTATAGTCATACGCCGGCGTCGAGTCCCGAGAGCAGCCTTTTCACGCGGACCAGCCTGGCGCACCATTTGGTGCACCACCGAACACTGTCCGATGAACCACCGGATAGTCCGGTGTGCCAAGCCGAGCTGGAGTTGGCTGCACAGAGCCAAGTCTTTTTCTAATTCTTTCTTCCCTATTTCTAGCACTTAGACAACATATGTTAGTACTCAAAACAATGTACTAAGTCTAGAAACATACCTTTTGCCTTGATTTGCACTTCTCACTTTGTTTAGCACATGTGAACTTAATTAAATGTGTTGGGCACTTAATCACCAAAACATTATAGAAATGGCCCAAAGGCACATTTCCCTTTCTATCTCCCCCTTTTTGGTGATTTATGCCAACACAACCAAAAGCAACCAAAAGAAGTGCAACATTAATGCAAATGAGGACCAAATTGTTTTTGACTAGTTTGGCATATTTGGATCATCCTTTGCCACCACTTGGTTTGTTTTTGCACATTAAATTCATTTTCCCATCTCTAAGTCAAACTCGCTTGTTTGAGTACAAAGAGGGATAATCCAAGAGTGAAATTGATCAAGTGCCAAAAACTCCCCCTTTTCCCATGATAAAAAATTCTCCCCCATAAGAGACTAAATTTTGCAATAAGAGTATTTTGATCAAATCAAAAGTTCTAACTCTATTGTTTTCAAAATTCACAAGTGGTAGCTGATCCATTTGCTTTTGGCCTTAATTTCTCCCCCTTTGGCATTAAGCACCAAAATGGGATCATTCTTGGCCTTTTAACCCCATTGCCTCACCAAAAATGTCAATTAAGAGCAAAAGGCAATAAGAGCATAAGTGTGAACTTGGAAGTGAGTACACTAATATCGGAGTGCAGTGGAAGTCTTTGCATCGTCCAAATTCACCTTTTCCTTTCAATGCACCTTTGAGACTACACCAAGTATACTCAAACAAACAGATTAGTCTCAAAGGGTCAAGTTGTAGCACATCTCCCCCTAAATATGTGCATCATTCACATATGGACTTGTGAGGTCCGGGGATCCCTTGCACAACTTGAGCACCATAAATAAGCAACAAATCTCATAAATGCATAAAGTAACATGATCAAAGGCATATAACACATGTATGCTATAGTTCAATCCAAGGTACGTGAATCTAAGTCATTTAGCTCACTACGCAGCCTGCAAAAGGTTTTCTCATCCAACGGCTTGGTAAAGATATCGGCTAGCTGGTTCTTGGTGCTAATGTGGTACACTTCGATATCTCCCTTTTGCTAGTGGTCTCTCAGAAAGTGATGTCGGATGTCTATGTGCTTAGTGCGGCTGTGTTCAACAGGATTATCCGCCATGCGGATTGCACTCTCATTGTCACATAGGAGTGGGACTTTGCTCAGATTGTAGCCAAAGTCCCGGAGGGTTTGCCTCATCCAAATTAATTGCGCGCAACACTGTCCTGCGGCAACATACTCGGCCTCAGCGGTGGATAGGGCAACGAAGGTTTGTTTCTTTGAACTCCAAGACACCAGGGACCTTCCTAAGAATTGGCACGTCCCTGATGTACTCTTCCTATCAACCTTGCATCTAGCATAATCGGAGTCTGAATATCAAATTAAGTCAAAGGTAGACCCCTTTGGATACCAGATCCCGAAGCAAGGTGTAGCAACTAAATACCTATGAATTCGCTTAACGGCCACAAGGTGACATTCCTTGGGGTCAGATTGAAATCTAGCACGCATGCATACACTTAGCATAATGTCTGGTCTACTAGCACATAAATAAAGAAAGGAACCTAACATAGACCAGTATGCCTTTTGATCAACGGACTTACCTCTTTTGTTGAGGTCAACATGCCCGTCGGTTCCCATAGGTGTCTTCGCGAGCTTGGCGTCCTTCATCCCAAACCGCTTGAGAAGATCTTGAGTGTACTTCGTTTGGGAGATGAAGGTGCCGTCCTTGAGTTGCTTCACTTGGAATCCAAGAAAGTAAGTCAACTCACCCATCATCGACATCTCAAACTTTTGTGTCATCACCCTGCTAAACTCCTCGCAAGACTTTTGATTAGTAGAACCAAATATTATGTCATCGACATAAATTTGGCACACAAAAAGATCACCATCACAAGTCTTAGTGAAAAGAGTGCGATCGGCTTTCCCAACCTTGAAAGCATTAGAAATTAAGAAATCTCTAAGGCATTCATACCATGCTCTTAGGGCTTGCTTAAGTCCATAGAGCGCCTTAGAGAGCTTAAACACATGGTCGGGGTACCTGTCATCCTCAAAGCCAGGGGGTTGTTCCACGTATACCTCCTCCTTTATTGGCCCATTGAGGAAAGCGCTCTTCACGTCCATTTGAAACAACCTGAAAGAATGGTGAGCGGCATAGGCTAATAGTATTCGAATAGACTCTAGCCTAGCCACATGTTGGGGGCTTGTTCTCAAATGCTAAGAGTTAAGAACAAGGCAACACAGAAAATGTTAAGTGTTGAAGTCCTTCGTCCTCCACCATCTTATATCCTTTCGGGATATAAAGAATTTCGGACGAAGGTTACGAAGGACGTACCTTCGTAAGCTTAATAACAAGGGACGAAGTATTCATATAAATCATGAGACATAAAATAAACATTTAAATGTTAACATAGAATCATTTCCATCTTTATTAACATGAACGAATATAAATGATTTCAAGTTTCAAAGGTACCTTCGGTCCTGAGGAAGGCGAAAATACAAGTGCGATGCGAAGGCAAAATGACAGGTTCGCGTGAACAGTACAGAGGTACTGTTCATCTATTTATAGGCACAGGTCACAGCCTGTGACAAATTACAATTATGCCCCTTACAAAAGTTTACAACATTGACTCAGACCTCTATGGATAAAAAGGTCATTCTATCTCTATGTCGGTTTGTAACGCCGAAGCTCCATGAAAAGGAACCTTCGGCCATCTCCTGAAGACGACTCCAGCCGAAGCTGCTTCTTCGTGTAAAACCTTCGGCGCGCCGAAGCACGGCCCCAACAGTAGCCCCTTTCGCGGTGCTAGATCGTTTTTCGTAACGAGCTTGACCCGTGAAAAAAGCCTCTTCAGCTTCGGGAAGCCGAAGGTCCAAAAAACACCTTCCCTGAGCTCGTTGCGGAGAAACGATCCGGCTTCCGAGCGCGTTCCAGGCCCACCTTGCAGAGTTACTGCTTGATCTTTGCGGTCCACTGCACAGCGAGTACAAGTGACTGCGCGCTTGGTGTAAAAAATCCTGCCGCTTCGCCTTCTTACCTGCAGCACTATATAAACAGACGGGTAGGTGTGAAGTTACCACAGCATTCATTGCTATTTGCACTGTTTTGCTGCCAAAATTTTTAACTATAGTCGAAGCTTGATTCTCAGAATCGAACGAAGGTCCATCTCGACGTCTGCTTCGTCAGAAAGAAGAGCTTCGGGAGAAAAGAAAAAAGAAAAAAGTATCTAACTTTCCCAAACTCAGAATCAAATGGCTAGAGTGCGATCTACTGCCAGAGTTGCACGTGAAGGAGACGAAGCCGAAGGTTCGAATACTATGCCCATCTCCGAAGCGATGCAGCGTTCCGGACTGGTGACTGCGGAAGAAATGCCTGCTGCTGAAGCAAACCCGACAACTGCCGAAGGAGAAGAGGAAAACATTGAAGGGACTGATCCCGAAGATGACTACCGTATTGCCATGCCCAGCAAGCCCAGTCACCTGGATTTCGGAAAGTCGACTGTTTCAAAGGCTGATCTTTCCAAGATGGTGAAAGCAGGTTATTTCATTGAAAATCAGAAGAAGCTACTTCGCTTCAGGGGAGAAGAAACCACCCCGAAGCCAGAGAAGGACGAGATTGTCATCTTCAAGAGCTTTTTAAAGGCTGGGCTGAGATTCCCTCTTCACGAGATTATTGCGGAGATACTGAAGAGGTTTGGTATCTACCTTCACCAGTTAACTCCTAACGCTATCGTTAGGCTTAGCGTTTATATTTGGGCCCTCCGAAGCCAAGCAGTGGAGCCATTTGCCGACAGTTTCTGTCGAGTTCATGAGTTACATTATCAAACAAAGGCCAGAAAAGATGGGCTACACGATAACTTCGGCTGCTACAATTTTGCCTACCGGAAAACCGCAAAGTTTCCTGTAATCAGCTACCGAAGCAAATGGCCAGCTGGCTGGAAATCAGAATGGTTCTATGTCAAGGTTGACGACGACAAAGAGAAGCTTGTACAAAGTCCACTCGAGCTGATCTTCGGAGAAACCCGACCCCGCTGCAACATGACACCAGAGGGTCAAACACAACAGGCAATGGATGAATTCGGAATTATTGCAGAGCATATCGGTACCAGGGATCTGGTTCAAGAATTCTTGGCATTCAGAGTCTTCCCTACTCTAAAAGAATGGGAAATGCCAAAATTAAAGGGGGAGAAGAAGGAGGGGGAACTTGTCCGGCTTCCTTATGACTTCAAATTCAAGAAATACTTTAAGAAGCCCTGCCAAGAGTGGCTGGACACAGTTGAGGTGATGTGTAATGAAATTCTGGGGAATTATTCCAAAAAAGAAGATCAACTGATGACAGCAGCATTCGGCACCCGTCCGAAGCGAAGGCTGAACCGAGTGTTTGATGCCCTGGGCTTCGAGTACCCTGACTATGAGCAATTGAGCAAGGGTGCCGAGGGCCAAAAAAGAAAAAGAGTGGTCGAAATTCTGAACAAGGATGAAGAAAGACCAGCAAAAGAGAAGAAAATTCCCAAGAAAAGAAAAATATCAACTCCGAAGCGAAAATTATCCGAAGAAGAGGGGACCCCCACACCACCTTCTGCCAGCGACGTGGAGGAAATTTTAAAGGTAATGACTGAACCCATGCCCACGAAGCTAAGTCCATTAGGGCTCCAACTGACGAAGCTTTTTCGAAAGGTGGAAGAGCCGGATCAAACGAAGATAACCAAACCCAAGCGGCAAAGAATTATTGCAGTGACTGAAGTTATCGACAAGACGCCGCCTAGGGCGTCAATTCAGAAAACACCAGCTGTCGAAGGCACCACAAACGTCGAAGTCGCACCTTCGGAGGTTGCGGCTACCGAAGCCGCTACAGCCGAAGATGTAAACTTAGAAACTACCATTGAGGACATCAACAAGATTTTGGAAGACATGGCTGCAGAAGAAGCTGCCACTACTACTGAAAAAACCATGGCCACAGTGCCTGAGAAAGGGAAAGAAATAGCCGAAGACACTTCGGACGACGAAGCCTACTCTTTTCAAAATTTAGTTGGGCAAAAACTGACGAAGGCCGAAATAGAAGAGCTCAAGGACTATGCCAAATCTTGCGGATACAAGCCAGGAGCTCTTCTATTTGGAGGCATTGATGACGAAAAATTGGGCTGCATTCGAGACCAAACTGGAGCTAAGGTCATCGGTACTTTATCAAAAAGTATCGGTTTTCCGAAGCTAGAAACAGATATCAGCCGCTACCGACGACAACATATCGTCGGCAGCTTATTTTATTCCAACTTCAAGGTAAACAACCTTTTCTCTGGTTTTTATTGCTGTTAATAATGAAAATGTTACTAACGTAAGTTGTTTCTGTGCAGAGCATGCTACTGAGCAAAGCTCTGAAGATGCAGCAAGATTTGGAGGACAAAAAACACGAAGCTATAATTGAAAACTTAGAGAGCAAGATAAAAGAACAATCAGCTATCATTGAAAAGAAAAACTTCGAGCTCCAATCGACCGAAGGCTTGCTGGCAGAGACTGAAGCTAAAGTATCAGAGTTGAATTCGAAGCTTATCAGTCAATCAAAACAATTTGAACAGGAGAAGCTAGAGCTTAATTCGAAACTTGAAGCCGAAGTCCAGGCCAACTCAGACTTGAAGAGATCATTGACAAGCCTTCAAGACAAATGCTTGAAATTTAGCAATAATTGTATTGAACGATTAAAAAAGATATTTTACTCTGTTGGAGCCAGCAGCGGGAAGTTTAACCCTTCAGCGGAAAATTTACCACAAGCCTTCGATCATATTGAAGCTGAAATCGAAGAGCTTGACGAAGTTATAGCCGGGCACGGTGACTTCTGTGCCTGGGTAGCTTCTCGGGGTACCGCTGCAGCGTTCCTGAAGGCTGGCTGCGAGCATGGAAAGATCGTCAACAGGCCCAACTTCACCCTGTCTCCATCAATCCTGGACGATATACCTGACCTCGCCCGAAGCATCTCAAATAGATTTATAAAAATGATATGGACAAAAGGCGAGCGGGAGAAGGCTGGAGACGAAGCTCGAAGTCATCTTGAACCAGTAAGAAATGATACTTCGTACTTACCTTTTCCTTTGCACTTGATTTTTACTCACGATACCTTGATTTATGTAGGATGACGAAGGTGAAGATGATGCTTAAGATATGTCGCCGAAGCTGTCGCCGAAGCTGAAGCTTAATGAAGATCAGTAGAAGTATACTATAGGAAAAAACTCAGGATACTTTTGTAACAACTTTTGTAAATACAATTAATCTGTTCTCAAGGAACTTTGTACATACCTTGTAATATATTCTTACCCTTCTACTGAAGCGCTTTGATGTGGACGAAATCAGTATTTTGAGCCGAGGGCGAAAAAACACCTTCCCTTCTTTTCGTACACAACGAAGCATAAGAGACCAATTCTTCTTTTTGCCGAGCAACGAAGCATAAAAGACCACTTCTTCTTTTTGCCGAAGCTTTTCTTTTTTGTACACAACAAAGCATAAGAGACCACTTCTTCTTTTTGCCGAAGCTTTTCTTTTTTGTACAACAAAGCATAAGAGACCACTTAGGAACACAAATGCTATGAATGAATGCTTATGAATGCAAATGTTATGATGTAATGTAATGTGCGAATGAATGTCCAAAGCATACGTCCGAAGCCACACTCTCAGCCATCATTTCCTTAGAAACAACCACACATCAGCTCTGCATTCCCTTAGGAACGACTTTGGAGCTTCTTCGCCTTTTACTTAGGCGGTATAAGCTCTGCATTCCCTTAGGAACGTCTTTGGAGCTTCTTCGCCTTTTACTTTCGGCGGAATCAGCGTTGACTTTTCGCTGTGAGCTCTGCATCCCCTTAGGGACGTCTTTGGAGCTTCTTCTCTTTTTCAGTTTCGGCACTCGATGGTGCGTTCTCAGCTTTTTACATTTACATTCTTTGGGGGATTTTGCTCTTATAAAACTAAAAAGAAAATTACATATGATGGCCCCATTAAAAACCTTTCTCCCCCTTTAGAAAGGAAAAGGGTGCCATGAAAAAGAAAAAGAAAAACATAAAAAGTTACATCAAGTTATACATAATATCTCCGGAGCTCATCTGCATTCCAAGATCTTGGAATTTCGTTGCCATCCATGTCCTTTAATCTGTACAAACCGGGCCTTGACGAAGATGCTACTAAGAAAGGCCCTTCCCATTTCAATTGTAACTTGCCCACTGTATCTGGGTTGGCCACTCTCCGAAGCACCAAGTGTCCCGGCTCAATATTTTTTAGCCGGACCTTTCTATCTCGCCATTTGACTGTTTCAGCCTGGTATTTATTGATATTCTCCACGGCTTGAAGCCTGATCCCTTCTAAGGCATCTTTTTCCACCGAACAAGCATCTTCGGGGCCTGATTCTGCCGAAGCTACTACTCTTATTGATCCAGCTTTGGCTTCTTCCGGAGTTATTGCTTCGTCACCAAATAATAGCTTGAATGGGGTAAAGCCTGTAGACCTTGATGCTGTTGTATTGTGGCTCCACACCACTTTGGTCAACTGATCTGGCCACTTTCCCCTGGGTTGATTGAAGATTAACTTCATTATTCCTGTCATTATAATGCCGTTGGCCCTTTCAACGAGCCCATTCGACTCCGGATGCCTGACTGATGCAAAATGGATCTTCGTTCCAATTTGATCACAGAAATTTCTGAAAGCTTCGGAGTCAAACTGCGTTCCATTATCTACAGTGATGGCCTTCGGTACCCCGAAACGACAGACAATATTCTGCCAGAAAAACTTTTGGACCGTGGCCGAAGTTATTGTGGCTAATGGCCTCGCCTCAATCCACTTGGAAAAATACTCCACAGCTACTATAACATATTTTAGATTCCCTTGGGCCGGTGGTAATGGACCCAACAAGTCAAGGCCCCACCTTTGCAATGGCCAGATGGGTTGTATCAGCTGTGTCAAAGACGAAGGTTGCTTTTGATCTCTTGCACATTTTTGACAACCTTCGCACTTTTGAACTAACTCCGCTGCATCCGAAGCTGCCTTCGGCCAATAAAATCCTTGGCGGAACACTTTTCCAAGTAACGGCCTGGATCCGATGTGGGATCCACACAGGCCTGCATGTATCTCTTTCATCAACTCTATACCTTCGGCTCTAGATAAGCACTTGAGCAGCGGAGCGCAAACTCCATGTTTGTATAATTCCCCTTCTATCATGATATACGGACGAGCTCTTGCCTCTATTCTTTTATTGTAGGCTTCGTCATCTGAAAAGAACTTACCCTGAAGGTAAGAGATTATTTCAGTTCTCCAATCTTCGCTGTAAACAGGAGATATGTTGAGGACTGCTCTTTCAAGGAGCTCCACTGAAGGTGCCTTTATTGTTTCGAAGAACACATCCGAAGGTAACGGCAGCCCCTGTGCTGCAGACTTGGCTAGCAAATCAGCATGCTCATTTTGCCCTCGAGGGATATTCTTGACAGAAAATCCTTCGAAGGAAGCTTCGATCCTTCGGACCGTGTCTAGGTATTTTTCAAGCTTCGGGTCTTTAGCCTTGCAACTTTTGTCAATATGACCCGAAACAACCTGGGAATCAGTTTTAAGAATCGCCCTTCTGATTCCCATTGCCTTTAGTTTCCGAAGACCCAGGAGCAGGGCTTCATACTCAGTTATATTATTTGTGCAGCTGAAGTCAAGTCTTGCTGCATAGCAAGTTTTAACCTTGGATGGTGAGACCAACACAGCAGCTGCACCTGCTCCGAAGGTTCCCCAAGAGCCATCACAAAACACTGTCCATACTTCGGCATCTTTATTTGCTTCTTCGTCCTGAGCCCCTGGCGTCCAGTCGGCAATGAAATCTGCCAATGCTTGAGACTGGATTGAGGATCTATGCACATAATCAATGTAAAATTCATTGAGCTCTGCAGCCCATTTTCCAACCCGTCCAGTAGCTTCTCTATTTCTCATGATATCCTTCAACGGCTGCGAAGAAGGAACAATAATGTTGTATGCCTGGAAATAATGCCGAAGCTTCCTGGATGCCATTAAAACGGCATACAATACCTTCTCTAGCTCTGTATAATTTTTCTTTGAGACACTAAGGACCTCAGATACAAAATATACTGGGACCTGCTTCTTGACTTGTCCATCAAACTTCTCCTGGACAAGTGCCGCACTTACTGCTGAGTGCGAAGCTGCCACATATAACAACAGAGGAGCCCCTGGTGTTGGTGGAGTTAATGCTGTTAGATCTATTAAGTATTGCTTCAGCTCTTCGAAGGCTTTTTGTTGACTAGGGCCCCATTGAAAGACTTCAGCTGACTTCAGCACCTCGAAGAATGGTAAGTTTCTTTCTGCTGATCTGGATATAAATCTGTTGAGAGATGCCAGCCTTCCTGTCAATCTTTGGGCCCCCTTTCTTGTGGTTGGTGGCTCCATTCGAAGTATAGCTTCGATTTTATTTGGATTAGCTTCGATTCCCTTTGTTGAAACCAAGCATCCAAGAAATTTACCCTTCTTCACTCCGAAGACACATTTTTCTGGATTTAGCTTCAGACCAGCTTGCCTGAAGCTGGCGAAGGTCTCCTGCAGATCAGCAATATGATTTTCCTGCTTCGTGCTTTTTACAATAATGTCATCGACATAAGTCAACACATTTCTGCCTATCTGAGACTGGAGAACCTTCGCCGTCATTCGGCTGAAACTCCCTCCGGCATTTTTGAGCCCCTCAGGCATCCGAAGATAGCAATATGTACCACTTGGGGTTATGAAGCTAGTTTTTGGCTCATCTTCCTTCTTCATCCAAATTTGATGATAGCCTGAGTAGCAGTCTAGGAGACTCATGAGCTCTGAAGAAGCTGCTGCATCGACTAAAGAGTCTATCCTTGGCAGCGGGAATTCATCCTTCGGACAAGCCTTGTTGAGATCTGTGAAATCAATACACATTCTCCACTTGCCATTGGCCTTCTTTACCATAACAGTGTTAGCTAGCCACTCTGGATACTTCACTTCTCTGATAACTCCTGCACTGAGGAGTCTTTTTACTTCATTGCGAGCCCCTTCGGCTTTGTCATCAGACATTTTCCGAAGCCTCTGCTTTCGGGGTCTGAAGGATGGGTCAACATTGAGCGAATGTTCAATAACATCCCGATTTACTCCACAGAGATCATTAGCTGACCATGCAAAAACATCTTTGTTGTTGAATAAAAACCTTATCAAGGTTTTCTCCTGGTCTTCAGATAATTGCGAGCCCAACAACACCTTCTGCTCTGCTATGTCTTCACACAATAACATGGGCTTCGGCTGATCCGCTGAAGCCGCCTTCTCCCTCCTGAATTTGTACTGTTCACAAGCTTCAGCTCCATCTATGTTATGGATTGCCTTGGAGTCAGTCCAGCTTCCTTCGGCCCTTCTAGCAGCTTCCTGGCTTCCATGAATAGCAATAGGCCCTTGGTCCGAAGGTATCTTCATGCAGAGATAAGCTGGGTGAAGAATTGCTTCGAAGGCATTAAGAGTACCACGGCCAATGATAGCATTGTAAGGATACTCCATGTCAACAATATCAAACACAATTTGCTCAGTCCTTGTGTTGTTAACAAATCCGAAGGTTACCGGCATGGTAATCTTCCCAAGTGCTACAATCTGTCGCCCTCCGAAGCCACAAAGAGGGTGCGTAGCATCATGAATCTTGTCTTCGGGCTCTTGCATTTGTCTGAAGGCTTTAGCAAATATAATATCAGCTGCACTGCCTGTATCAACTAGGACATTGTGGACCAGAAATCCTTTGATCACGCAAGAGATAACCATGGCATCATTGTGAGGATAATCCTTAAGCTGAAGATCTTCCTGAGAGAAAGTAATTGGGATGTGGGACCATTTTGACTTGATGAAGGGTCCCTGCACTCCAACATGCTGCACCCTTCTCTGAGCCTCCTTCTTCTGCTTCTTGTTAGCCGGCTCTGAGCAAGAACCGCCTGTTATCGGGAGCACCAGCTTCGAAGCCGAAGCAGCTCCAGCTTGATTGTTGAACGAAGCCATCAGCTCAGAAAAGTGGAAGTGAGTTCACCGGAGGTGGGCGCCAATGTTGGGGGCTTGTTCTCAAATGCTAAGAGTTAAGAACAAGGCAACACAGAAAATGTTAAGTGTTGAAGTCCTTCGTCCTCCACCATCTTATATCCTTTCGGGATATAAAGAATTTCGGACGAAGGTTACGAAGGACGTACCTTCGTAAGCTTAATAACAAGGGACGAAGTATTCATATAAATCATGAGACATAAAATAAACATTTAAATGTTAACATAGAATCATTTCCATCTTTATTAACATGAACGAATATAAATGATTTCAAGTTTCAAAGGTACCTTCGGTCCTGAGGAAGGCGAAAATACAAGTGCGATGCGAAGGCAAAATGACAGGTTCGCGTGAACAGTACAGAGGTACTGTTCATCTATTTATAGGCACAGGTCACAGCCTGTGACAAATTACAATTATGCCCCTTACAAAAGTTTACAACATTGACTCAGACCTCTATGGATAAAAAGGTCATTCTATCTCTATGTCGGTTTGTAACGCCGAAGCTCCATGAAAAGGAACCTTCGGCCATCTCCTGAAGACGACTCCAGCCGAAGCTGCTTCTTCGTGTAAAACCTTCGGCGCGCCGAAGCACGGCCCCAACACCACAGGAGCAAAAGTCTCCTCGAAATCCAAACCTGCGACTTGGGCATAACCTTTTGCCACAAGTCGAGCCTTGTTTCTTGTCACCACCCCGTGCTCGTCTTGCTTGTTGCAGAACACCCACTTGGTTCCCACAACATTTTGCTTTGGACGTGGCACCAGGCTCCAAACTTCATTCCTCTTGAAGTTGTTGAGCTCTTCTTGCATGGCCAACACCCAGTCCGGATCCTGCAAGGCCTCTTCTACCCTGAAAGGCTCAATAGAAGAGACAAACGAGTAATGCTCACAAAAATTAGCTAAACATGAGCGAGTGGTTACTACCTTGCTTATGTCACCTAGAATCTGATTGACAGGGTGATTTCTTTGGATCGTCGCTTGGACTTGAGTTGGAGGGGCCAGTGGTGCTTCTTCTCCATAACTTGTTCTTCTTGTGCTCTCCCTTGATCACGCGCCTCTTCTTGAGGAACCTGTCCATCATCTTGAGTTGGGGGATGCACCATTATTGATGAAGATGGCTGATCTTGCTCTTGTTGTTCCTGTGGTCGCACATCACCTATCGCCATAGTGCGCATTGCGGCCGTCGGAACATCATCTTCATCTATGTCATTAAGATCAACTTGCTCTCTTGGAGAGCCATTAGTCTCATCAAATACAACGTCGCTAGAGACTTCAACCAAACCCGATGATTTGTTGAAGACCCTATATGCCTTTGTATTTGAGTCATACCCTAGTAAAAACCCTTCTACGGCTTTGGGAGCAAATTTAGAATGTCTACCTTTCTTCACCAAAATGTAGCATTTGCTCCCAAATACACGAAAGTAAGAGACATTGGGTTTGTTACCGGTAAGGAGTTCGTAGGAGGTCTTCTTGAGGAGGCGATGTAGATATAGCCGGTTTATAGCGTGGCAGGCTGTGTTCACAGCTTCTGACCAAAACCGCTCGGGCGTCTTGAACTCTCCAAGAATCGTCCTTGCCATGTCAATAAGCATCCTGTTCTTCCTCTCTACCACACCGTTTTGCTGTGGTGTGTAGGGAGCGGAGAACTCGTGCTTGACGCCTTCCTTCTCAAGATACTCTTCCAATTGCATATTCTTGAACTCAGACCCGTTATCGCTTCTTATCTTTTTCACCTTGAGCTCAAATTCGTTTTGATCCCTCTTTAGAAAGCGCTTTAGGGTCCCTTGGGTTTTTGGCTTATCCTGCAAAAAGAACACCCAAGTGAAGCGGGAAAAATCATCAACAATTACAAGACCATACTTGTTAGAAATATGCCCTAGAGATAATCATAGAGATGAGCATATTTCTTTGTATCCATGATATATATATTGCTTAATTGAATATCCATGGAAGGCACCTTGTATTGATTAGCAATTATATGAATTGTTTGTGAGATTCTTTACTTATATGGTTATTCTAAATGATGTCCCTAGTCAGAGTCGATGACTAGCATATGTATTAGTTGATGACTATATTTCACAAGTCATGAACATGGAGATGTTAAACTAATAATGTGGGCGCATGTATGACATGAGGCTGGACCGACCCAACGTGAGATATTGTAATATAGTTCTCTTCTTGCAACATGAATACTGTATCCTTAGACCTGAGATTGTCGCATGTTCTCAAGATGTGAATTGACTTACTTAGGGACTATCAAACGCTATCCCGTAACTGGGTAGTTATAAAGGTAGTTTTGGGTTTGTCAGGAAGCATGCTTTGAGGCATGGTCAGTCAAGATGGAATTTGTCCCTCTCTTTGTGAGAGATATCTCTGGGCCCCTCGAGTGATTGGATCAAGAAATGCGTGGTCGTGCTAGGGTTAAGAGTTAACCATTGAAAGGATTCCAATTCACAGTATCGAGAAAGAGAGGTCAGCTTAGAGCCAGACCAAATATCGTGAGACAAAGGGAACAACATGTACGTAATGTCGCAATGGTTCGTCTGATATGATCTTTACGTACACATAGGAGTTGACATGTCTTGCTAGAGGCCGCTGTCAATTATTGGACTAAGTAAGAGTACTCGGGCTATGTCTATTTGTACGTGAACCTATAGGGTCACACACTTAAGGGGAAGGAAGCCTAATTCGGATTAGATCCGAAATTAGACTGGGCTTTAGGGTTAATGATGGGCCTCGGCGTCAGAAGCCCACCATAACGCCTATATAATGCGGGGCGGGGGCGCGGTTAAGAGATAACCTAATTCGCCACCTGCAAACCAGCAGCCGCCGCTCGCCTCTCGCCCTCGCCAAGCCGCCGTCGCGAACCTAGCAGTTCGGTACGCGGCGCTTCCTCCCTGTACGTGTGGATACCTCGGAGGTGCTGCATCTAGAGCACTTGGACGAACCGTGCGAGGACGTGAAGGACGCCGGCGACTGCACGGCACTGCTCGACGCGTTCGTCTACATCGAGACGTCTTCCGCTGCTCTGCGCGTCTAGTGGTAATTCCATGACCTATAACCGCAGTAGTTCTTGGTATTATGGGGTTGAAAATTTTGTTTTGCGCTAGTGTAGCATCCCCATAATCCTACAATACTTACTTCCCCTGATGCTAAGGTAGGCAATGGGTCTGAAGAGGTCCATGTGAAGAAGCTCCAGTGGTCTTGATGTTGTCATCACATTCTTGCTGTGATGAGTGTTTCCCACCTGTTTCCTTGCTTGACAAGCTGCACAAGGCCTATCTTTCTCGAAACAAACATTGGTTAGTCCTAACACATGTTCTCCCTTTAGAAGTTTATGAAGGTTCTTCATCCCAACATGTGCTAGACGGCGATGCCACAGCCAGCCCATACTAGTCTTAGCTATTAAGCATGCATCTAGATCGGCCTCCTCTTTAAACGCTAATGAACCATCACTCCTTCTAAAGACAGATACATCTATATTGGTAAATAGACAATTATAACCCATGTTACATAATTGACTTACAGACAATAAGTTGTACCCGAGCGATTCAACTAAGAACACATTGGATATAGAATGCTCGGATGAAATGGCTATCTTTCCCAATCCTTTAACCTTGCCTTGGTTCCCATCTCCAAAGATGATCGAATCCTGGGAATCCTTGTTGTTGACATAGGAGGTGAACATTTTCTTCTCCCCCGTCATGTGGTTTGTGCATCCACTGTCGATAATCCAGCTTGAGCCCCCGGATGCATAAACCTGAAAAGCAATTTACACTTGGGTTTTAGGTACCCAACTCTTGTTGGGTCCTACAAGGTTAGTCACAATAACTTTTGGAACCCAAATTCAAGTTTTGTCTCCCTTGAATTTGGATCCCAACTTCCTAGCAACTACCTTTGCATTCTTACATGAAAGAACAAAAGCAGTGTTGCAAGCATGAAAAATGGTAGAAGGTTTATTACACATTTTCTTAGGTACATGATGCACAATGCGATTTCTCCTAGGCCTACTTCTACCATGAACAAAAGTAGAACTAGAGGCAAACATAGCATGTGAATCAAAAGCATCATGATCATAACTCCTATTATAATTGGAATGACTAGCAATTTTCCTATTATAAATGAAAGCATGATTCCTTTGAGTACTACTAGCCATAGGGGCCTTCCCTTTCTCCTTGGTGAGAATGGGAGCCTTTTGGCTTGTTAAGTTCTTGGCTTCCTTTCAAAAACCAAGCCCATCCTTAATTGAGGGGTATCTACCAATAGTGTAGGCATCCCTAGCAAACTTTAATTTATCAAAATCACTTTTGCAAGTCTTAAGTTGAGCATTTAGACTTGCCACTTCATCATTCAACTTAGTAATAGAAATAAGATGTTCATTGCATGCATCTACATCAAAGTCCTTACATCTATTACAAACACTAACATGCTCTACACATGAATTTATTTTTGCTAACTTCCTCTAGCTTAGCAGTTAATTCATCATTTGAACTCTTTAAACTAGATATAGTTTCATGGCAGACAGATAACTTAGAAGATAGCATTTCATTCCTCTTAGTTTCTAAAGCAAGAGATTTTTGAACACTAATAAATTTGTCATGCTCTTCATACAAAATAACTTCTTGCTTTTCTAGCAATCTATCTTTTTCATTTAGAGCATCAATTAATTCATTAATTTTCTCTACTTTAGCTCTATCTAACCGTTTAAATAAGCCAGAGTAATCTACTTCATCATCGGAAGAATCATCATGGCTAGAAGTAGTGTACTTAGCAGTTTCTCAAACGCTTACCTTCTTCTCCTTGGCCATGAGGCAAGTGTGGCATTCGTTGGGGGAAGAGAGAAGACTTGTTGAAGGCCGAGGCGGCGAGTCCTTCGTCATCGAAGTCGGAAGAAGAGCAGTCTGAGTCCCATTCCTTTCCAAGGTGCGCCTCGCCCTTTGCCTTCCTGTAGCTCTTCTTTTTCTCCTTCTTCCCGCTCTTTTCTTGTCCCTAGTCACTATCATTATTGGGACAATTTGCAATAAGGTGACCAGTCTTACCGCATTTGAAGCAGGAGCGCTTCCCCTTTGTTTTACTCTTGGAGGGATATTCTTTGCGTCCTTTGAGTGCGGTCTTGAAGCGCTTAATGATAAGCGCCATTTTATTCTTGTTGAGCCCGACAGCCTCTACTTGCGCTACTTTGCTTGGTAGCGCCTCCTTGCTGCTTGTTGCTTTGAGCGCAACGGGCTGTGGCTCATTGACGGGTAGTGGACCGTTCAAGGCATCATCCACATATCATGCCTCCTTTACCATCATGCGCCTGCTCACGAATTTTCCGAGTATCTCCTCGGGCATCATCTTTGTATACCTGGGATTTTCATGGATAAGATTCACAAGATGGGGGTCAATAATGGTAAAGGACCTGAGCATGAGTCAAACGACGTCGTGGTCCATCCATCTTGTGCTTCCATAGCTTCTAATCTTGTTGACCAGAGTCTTGAGCCTATTATAGGTTTGTGTTGGCTCTTCTCCCCTGATCATGGCAAATCTTCCCAACTCGCCTTCCACCAACTCCATTTTGGTGATCATTGTAGCATCGTTTCCCTCATGTGAGATCTTGAGGGTGTCCCAAATTTGCTTGGCGTTATCCAAGCCACTTACTTTATTGTATTCATCCCTGCAAAGCGAAGCTAGCAAGACAGTAGTAGCTTGGGCATTCTTATGAATTTGTTCATTAATGAATACAGGGTTATCAGTGCTATCAAAATGCATCCCATTCTCCACTATTTCCCAAATGCTAGGATGGAGAGAAAATAGATGACTACGCATTTTATGACTCCAAAATAAGTAGTCCTCTCCATCAAAGTGTGGGGGTTTTCCTAGTGGAATAGAAAGTAAATGTGCATTCGAATTGTATGGCATGCGAGAATAGTCAAAAGAGTAATTTTGATTAACCGTCTTTTTCTTTGATGATGAATCGTCATTGTCATCGTCTCTTGGTGAAGAGGAAGATTCATCGCTGTCGTAGTAGACGATCTTCTTGATGCGCCTCTTCTTCTTCCCGTCCTTCTTCTTGTGACTCGAGCCAGAGTCAGTGGGCTTGTCATCTCTTGGCTCGTTGAAGATGGACTCCTTCTCCTTGTCGTTGACCACCATCCCCTTTCCCTTAGGATCCATCTCTTCGGGAGGTTAGTCCCTTAAATGAAGAGAACGGCTCCGATACCAATTGAGAGCACCTAGAGGGGGGGTGAATAGGTGATCCTGTAAAAATCAAACACTAATAGCCACAAAACTTAGTTATAAGTGTTAGTACGGCTAAGTAGCTTGAAGCGAGCTCTTGCGAACACAAATAATCACAGAGAGGAGCAACACAAGAGACACGCGATTTTATCCCGTGGTTCGGCCAAGTAACACTTGCCTACTTCCACGTTGTGGCGTCCCAATGGACGAGGGTTGCACTCAACCCCTTTCAAATGATCCAATGATCAACTTGAATACCACGACTTTCTAGCTTATAGTCTTCTTCCCATTTGTGAGGAATATCCACAAGTTGGAGCCTCTCACCCTTACAAGATTGATCACAAAGAACGCACAAGAGTAAGGTTGGGAAGAGCAACACACACAAGACTCAAATACGCAGCACAACCACGCACACAAGTCACGACTTGAGCTCGAATATGCAACACACGGAGTTCACAACTCAAATGGAGCTCAAAACGCTAACACAAAGAATCAAATGCATGAAGTTGGAGTCTTGGAGTCTTAGGATGCTTAGTAAATGCTTGGGTTGCTCCTCCATGCACCTAGGGGTCCCTTTTATAGCCCCAAGGCAGCTATGAGCCATTGGAGGCCAACTTGGAAAGCCAAACTTGCCTTCTGTCGGGTGGTGCACCGGACAGTTCGGTGCACCACTGGACAGTCCCTGTAGTTGTCCGGTGCGCGATCTCCTTCCTTTTCTAGTGCATCCAGCCGTTGGTCCTTGGGATCGGTTGGCGCACCGAACAGTGTCCGGTGCACACCGGACAGTCCGGTGTGCCCAACCGACCATTGCTGCGGGCCACGCGTAGCCCGTGGATTGCGCGGCCAACCGTTATGCCAGCAACCGTTGGCTCACCGGACAGTCTGGTGCACCACCGGACAGTCCGATGAATTATAGCCACGTCGCCTTTTCCGTTTCCCGAGAGCGACAAGTTCGCCGCGGACGACTCACCGGACAGTCTGGTGCACCACCAGACAGTCCGGTGAATTATAGCCGTACGCCGTCGTCGAGTCCCAAGAGCAGCCTTTTCACGCAGACCAGCCTGGCGCACCGGACACTGTCCGGTGCACCACCGGACAGTCCGGTGTGCCAAGCCGAGCTGGAGTTGGCTGCACAGAGCCAAGTCTTTTTCCAATTCTTTCTTCCCTGTTTCTAGCACTTAGACAACATACGTTAGTACTCAAAATAATGTACTAAGTCTAGAAACGTACCTTTTGCCTTGGTTTGCACTTCTCACTTTGTTTAGCACATGGGAACTTAATTAAATGTGTTGGGCACTTAATCACCAAAACATTATAGAAATGGCCCAAAGGCACATTTCCCTTTCAAAAGCCTGACTTGTGGCCAAGGGTTTTTTACAAGTTGAAGGTTTGGACTTTGATGAAACTTATGCACCTGTAGCTAGGCTTGAGTCAATTCATATATTACTTGCCTATGCTACTTACCATGGCTTCAAGCTTTATCAAATGGACGTGAAGAGTGCCTTCCTCAATGGACCAATCAAGGAAGAGGTCTATGTTGAGCAACCTCCCGGCTTTGAAGATAGTGAGTACCCTAACCATATTTATAAGCTCTCAAAGGCGCTTTATGGTCTCAAGCAAGCCCCAAGAGCATGGTATGAATGCCTATGAGATTTTCTTATCACTAATGACTTCAAAGTCGGCAAGGCCGATCCTACACTCTTTACTAAAACTGTTGCAAATGATTTGTTTGTATGCCAAATTTATGTTGATGATATTATATTTGGGTCTACTAACAAATCTACTTGTGAAGAGTTTAGTAGGATTATGGTTCAAAAATTCAAGATGTCTATGATGGGGGAGTTGAGATACTTCTTAGGATTCCAAATCAAGCAACTCTAAGAGGGCACCTTCATCAGCCAAACCAAGTACATTCAAGACATTCTTAAGAAGTTTGGAATGAAGTATGCTAAACCCATCAAGACACCCATGGGAACCAATGGGCATCTCGACCTCGACACGGTAGGTAAATTCGTAGATCAAAAGGTATACCGGTCGATGATAGGATCTTTACTCTATTTGTGTGCATCTCGACCAAATATTATGCTTTCTGTATGCATGTGTGCAAGGTTCCAAGCCGATCCTAAGGAAGTTCACCTTAGGGCCGCGAAGAGAATCATGAGGTATTTAGTTTACACTCCTAAGTTTGGGCTTTGGTACCCCAAGGGATTAACCTTTGATTTGATAGGTTATTCTGATGCCGATTGGGTAGGGTGTAAAATTGATAGGAAGAGCACATCAGGGACTTGTCAGTTTCTAGGGAGATCCCTGGTATCTTGGGCTTCAAAGAAACAAAACTCAGTAGCTCTTTCTACCGCCGAAGCCGAGTATATTGCCGCAGGACATTGTTGTGCGCAATTACTTTGGATGAGGCAAACCCTCAGGGACTATGGCTAAAAATTGAGCAAAGTCCCTCTCCTATGTGACAATGAGAGTGTTATCCGCATGGCGGAGAATCCCGTTGAACACAGTCGCACTAAGCACATAGACATTCGGTATCACTTTCTGAGGGATTACCAACAAAGGGGGATATCGAAAAGCCTACATTAACACCAAAGATCAATTAGCTGATATCTTTACCAAACCATTAGATGAGAAAACCTTTAGCAAACTTAGGAATGAGCTAAATATTCTTGATTCTCGGAATTTTGATTGAAACATTGCACACATAGCTCATTTATATACCTTTGATCGTGTCTCTTTCATTTGGTACATATACATATTTCTTATTCTTCTTGTGCCTAGGCTAAGACTAATATGTTTCCATGAGTATTTCTTGTGTTAGTCTTAGATTGAAAGGAAAATGGAGTATACGGCAAAGACAACGCTTCCACTCAACTCCATCGGTGTTATTTACCCTTTGTCGGTATTCCACAACACTCTCCAAATTGGTATAATCTTTCAGTCATATATTGTTTACCAAAGGGGGAGAAAATATAAAAGGGCTCTCAAAGTCTCCATTTTGGCGATTAATGCCAAAGGGGGAGAAAGTATTTAGCCCAAAGCAAAAGGACCGCACCACCACCAATTTCAAAATTTTCAAGAATTTTTCAAATTGATATTTAAATGTATTTGATCTTGTTCAAATTGGTATTTACAAATATTGGTAAAACCCTCTTGAACACTAAGAGGAAAATTTCATTCAGAGGGAGTTTTGTTTAGTCAAAGGAAAAGCATTTGAAACAGGGGGAAAATTTCAAATCTTGAAAAATGCTTCTTGCAATCTTACTCATATATGCCTTTGACTATTTGCAAAAAGACTTTGAAAAGATTTTCCAAAAGAATTTGCAAAAACAAAACAAGTGGTGCAAATGTGGTCCAAATATTAAATAAAAGAAAGCAATCCATTCACTCGTATTCATATGCATCAAGACTTTCATATTGGTTTTAATTCTAAGTAACATATGCACTTACCTTATGCAAACTAGTTTATTACTGCACTTCATATATTTGCTTTGGTTTGTGTTGGCATCAATCACCAAAAGGGGGAGATTGAAAGGGAAATAGGGTTAACCTTTTCCCACAATTAATTTTGGTGGTTGAATGCCCAACACAAATAATAGACTAACTAGTTTGCTCTAGAATATATGTTCTACAGGTGCATACAGGTTCAACACAAACCAATAAATATACAAGATAGGGTTCAATTCAAAGGAGAAAATAGAAACCAAATGTGCCCTGGTCTGGCGCACCAGACTGTTCGGTGTGCCACCGGACAGTGTCCGGTGCACCAGGGCCGTACAGGATCGAACTCGCCACTCTCGGGTTTCTCAGAGGCGCGCTCCGCTATAATTCACCGGACTGTCTGGTGTGCCACCAGACTGTCCGGTGCACCAGCGGAGCAATGGCTACTCGGTGCAACGGTCGACTGCAAAAGCTGAAGATTCAGATGAACAGTGAAGAACGGTGCGCGCAAAGTCAGAGCCGCCCGTCACAGGCGCACCGAACACTGAACAGTGCCTGTCCGGTGTAGCACCGGTCTGTCTGGTGCCACCAGAGGACAAGCCTCCAACGGTCACAAGCTCCAGAACCCTAACAGTTGGGTGACGTGGCTGGCGCACCGGACAGTGTCCGGTGGTGCACCGGACTGTCCGGTGTGCCCATCGACAGCAGACTTCCCCAACGGCTACTTGGTGGTTGAGGGCTATAAATACCCCCCAACCACCACCACTCCAAGCATCCAAGTTTCCAGCACTCCACATTCAATACAAGAGCTAGTGCATTCTCTCCAAGACACAAATCAAAAGATCAAAGCCTCTCTAAGTGCCAAAGTTCATTCCAATCACCTAGTGACTTGAGAGAGAGTTTGTTCGTGTTCTTTGCACTCTTGTTTCTTGGATCACTTTCTTCCTTCATCTTTCTTATTCCAAAGTGACTTGTAAGCAAGGCAAGAGACACCAAGTGTGTGGTGGTCCTTGCGGAGTCTAAGTGACTCGAGGAATTAAGGAGAAAGCTCACTCGGTCTAAGTGACCGTGTAAGAGAGGAAAAGGGTTGAAAGAGACCCGGTCTTTGTGACCACCTCAATGGGGACTAGGTTCTTTAGAACCGAACCTCGGTAAAACAAATCATCGTGTTCATCCGCTTTATTTCTTGGTTGATTTGTTTCCCCCTCTCTCCTGGACTAAGTTTTAATTCTAACGATAACCCTAGCTTGTAGTTTGTTGTTTTAAGTTGTAAATTTTAGATTACGCCTATTCACCCCCCCTCTAGGCGACTTTCACTATGTGAGCAATTTTTCAATCAAAATTCCGAGAACCAAGTATATTTAGCTCATTCCTAAGTTTGCTAAAGGTTTTCTTATCTAGTGGCTTGGTAAGAATATCGGCTAATTGATCTTTAGTGTTAACATAAGCTATTTCGATACCCCCCTTTGTTGGTGATCCCTCAGAAAGTTATACCGAATGTTTGTGTGCTTAGTGCGGCTGTGTTCAACGGGATTATCCGTTATGCGTATTGCACTCTCATTATCATATAGGAGATGGACTTTGCTCAATTTGTAGCCATAGTCCCTGAGGGTTTGCCTCATCCAAGGTAATTGCGCACAACAATGGCCTGCGGCAATGTACTCGACTTCTGCGTTGGAAAGAGCTACTAAGTTTTGTTTCTTTGAAGCCCAAGCCACCAGGGATCTCCCTAGAAACTGATAAGTCCCTGATGTGCTCTTCCTATCAATTTTACACCCTACCCAATCGGCATCGGAATATCCTATTAAATCAAATGTGGATCCCTTGGGATACCAAAGCCTAAACTTAGGAGTGTAGACTAAATATCTCATGATTCTCTTTACGGCCCTAAGGTGAACTTCCTTAGGATTTGCCTGAAATCTTGCACACATGCATACGGAAAGCATAATATCCGGTCGAGATGCACATAAATAGAGTAAAGATCCTATCATCGACCGGTATACCTTTTGATCTACGGATTTACCTCTCGTGTCGAGGTCGAGATGCCCATTTGTTCCCATGGGTGTATTGATGGGTTTGTCATCCTTCATCCCAAACTTCTTAAGTATGTCTTGAATGTACTTTGTTTGGCTGATGAAGGTGTCATCTTGGAGTTGCTTGATTTGAAATCCTAGGAAATATCTCAACTCTCCCATTATTGACATCTCGAATTTTTGTACCATGATCCTACTAAACTCTTCACAAGTAGACTTGTTAGTAGACCCAAATATGATATCATCAACATAAATTTGGCATATGAACAAGTCTTTTTCAATAGTTTTAGTAAAGATTATAGGATCAACTTTACCGACTTTGAAGCCATTAGTGATAAAAAAACCTCGCAGGCATTCATACCATGCTCTTGAGGCTTGCTTGAGCCCATAAAGCGCCTTTGAGAGTTTATACATATGGTTAGGGTACTCACTATCTTCAAAGCCGGGAGGTTGCTCAACATAGATGTAACACCCCAGGTGTTTATCGTCTGCTCGACCACGAGTGCGGACTTTAACACGTAATATCAGTGGATAAAACGGATGCAAAATTTTAGTCATCTTCGTCTATCATGATTTTAATATCGCATCTGTTTCTTCTGTCGTGAGTTCGACATCGCCTTTATCTATCCGGGCTCTTTCTAAATTTTCGTGATGTTCGGAACATGGTTGTTTCGAAAATCGGTGCGTCCGGTGATTATTTAAAATTTATCGCTTGTGCGAATACGAATTCGGAAGCCCGACCCACTCGGATGATTTTATCCCGAACAGGTTAAGAAGAACTCGACGACTAAAATGTTCGAGGCAAAATACTTTGTATTGCGCGTTGTCCGAGAAGAAAATCGTACGCGAAGTTATAATCCAATTTATTCTTCGGCATACTCTGTAAAATAATTCGAATTGCGCGAAATCTTGCGCGAGGTTATGATCCAATCTATCTTTCAGCACGTTGTTTGGCGACGAAAATGAGTGTACAGTAGCGGATCGGGTTTCGGCTAATTTCAGTCGAATCACGCCGAACAAATTATCAGAGTCGAAATCAGTTAATTTTGGTCTGTCGTTTCTCGCAACAGATCCAAATCTACGGATATAAGTATCTGGTAAAAAAATATTTGAATTACAGAGTGTTCACTAAATCAAATTCTATCAGAATTTTGTATTTAGTCTTGTCCGGATCCAACTCGTTTATGTTTTTCTTAACTCCAATTTTAGAGTATAGATATTTGTATCGCTTGAGTAAAATATCTCAACCCCTAGAGAAAAATCCCGCCACCCTTCGTCGCTTGATTTTTCAGCCGCCTAGCTTCTCAGATTTTTTTTCAACCGCGATCTCATCCGCTTGGGATTTTTATCTACCGACGCACTCTTCTGATATTCTTTTCACCGCTCAAGGGCCAACGGCCTTATCTCCCAGTGCGACTCTCCCTGCTTCCCAGCCATGTGCTCGCCCTAGCATCGCTTCGTCCATCTTCCTGTCGTGCCTGGCCCTTGACGCAGGGGAGCTCAAGCCCAGCCGAAATTCTTCCCTGCTCCTCCTCCCCATTTCCTTCGAGCTAGCCGCGCCCTGAGTTTCCTCTCCACCGCGCCCCTCTCCCTGGCATGGAGCTTCCTCCCTGCTGCGGCTCAGTCTCCAGGTTGTCTCCTCGCCACGCGTCGTGCTCCTCCGTTGAGCCCCTTCCCCAGCCGTTTCATCTTCCTGCCCTGCGGGTGCAGCTCGCCGGACCTCCCTACTCTTGCTCGCGTCCAGCCATGGCGCCCCCTTCTCCTTGCTCCCACTCGGCTCCATCCATGGCCGGAGCCCCTTCTGCTCGCCTGCTTCCAGCTCGCCGTGCATTTTCCCTGCTTCCCATTCGTCGACGTTCTTCTTCCCTATCTTCTTCTGGACGCGCGCCCTTCCTGTTGCCACGCCCAGCTCACCCATGGCCGCACCCCTGCTCATCTTCCCCACCATAGCTCTGCTCCCTGCTCCACTCTGTCACCGCTTTCTGCA
The DNA here is from genome assembly GCA_029449295.1 of Zea luxurians. Lineage (NCBI taxonomy): Eukaryota > Viridiplantae > Streptophyta > Magnoliopsida > Poales > Poaceae > Zea > Zea luxurians. The sequence goes on from JAOPSE010000039.1 coordinate 16,638,528, forward strand.
GCCATGGTTGCTGTGGAGTTTCATCCCTGCGCGCAGGTCCTCTCATGGCGTCCAGCAGCTGCTACCTGCTCGTCGTGCTCGCTCCTGCACGCGCATTCTTCTGCGTCGAAGCTCTCTACTCGTCGGTTGTAGCTCCCTATGCGCGTCGTTGCGAGTTTGTCAGCCACTATTGCCTTATCGCAGAACCCCCAACGCCGTCGACCTCGCTCGGCCCTATATCATTAGGCTAGTCGACCATAGTCACGGCCGCGTGCGCTTGTCCCTAATGCCCATCGCACGGTATTTGGATCTCACCGATTGGCCGCACTTGCCCGCCGTTAATTTTGCTTCGCAGCTCGCTTGCTGTTGTGATGCTGCTATCCGGCGACACTCGTGCCGATGCATAGTTGCCTGGCCGGGAGTTGTCGCCACTAGTTTGCTTTCGTCCAAATCGCCACCGCGGATGTTTGGGTCTCTGGTCGCGTGTCTTTCTATCTTGCGCGCATGATTTTGAAGCTCTGCGCGTTCGTCGTGTCGCGATGTGTGCCACTATTCTCTACCGGCAGACCTCGTCGTCGACCATGTTCAAGTGATTGCTCGGCTCCTTGCCTCCCTTACATCTTCCCCGGTAGACCGCTCACTCTGCTTCAGCTCGCGTCCAGGGATGTCGTGCCGCGCTATCATCACCTCCTATCGTAATCTCAATCCCCGTTGTCGTCACTTCACCATACTCGTTGGCCGTACACCCTTGGAGCTCCCTGTTCAGTAAAATAAATGAACCGAAGATCATCGTCGTCTCTCATCTGCCAAGTCGATTCGGTTATGGTAAGCCAATTTGTTTTTACGGTTAATTGGATTGGTTAGTTATATTGTGGCGATGCTCTGGGAAGAATACCTTTCTCATTTCTTTTGTGAGTTATATGTTGCCATAAGGTATTGTAGAAATATTTCCTATGCAGTAGTCATGTCATGTGCTGTTAGACTTGTATACAAGGCACGGTTAAATTAATAATGTAAGAAGTGGGATTAGCATTTTTAAAATTGTCTAGCCGGTAGTGCTTTTAGTGTTGCTTGTGAGGGTCCTTACTGCATGAAGGTGTTGATCCCTTACTTTATAGTAGTTATTACATTCTATGTGATTTGCTTGGGTTATTAGTTTCAAGTGAATTTAAAACTAGTGCGGTAAACGTGTAATCGACAAAAAACCCGGATTCGTATTCGTTAATCAATGTAGTGAATCTGATCTAAATTTATAATTGGCACGTAAGTGTTAGCCGAATTGTTAGATAGATTAAATAAATATGGGTGATGTGAGATAAAATTAAATTAGTTCTTGAAAAGCAAAGTGGTATAATTTATAAAGCGAGGGATAAATTTAGCATTTAACTAATTAGCTGATAAGTTGTGGTAGGCTAATCGTATTAAATGTGTATAGTTTGCTGTTTCATGATGTTTGCATTAGATTCAATTAATCTAGAGAAGCGTAATTATTACACTTAGTCGTATGTCGATAACTAGTGTTTCTGTATAAAATGGTACGACGCTTCGTCACTAGGCGTTTAATTCGCTATCGCGTAGTAATATTTAATCTTGTAATATTCCTATCTATATGTGCATAATGCATCTCATTCAGGTGCGTGAATTAACCACATGATGCGGAGGACCAGAACTGAGTCGACCACAAGATGCTGAAAGTGTAAGCTTCTCCGCAAGATGATGCTGATGGACCAACCTGAAGATGGATAAATCAAGCAAGTGCTCGACTAAGAGATGCTCGTCAAGTGATCGCCATCTAACAAACACTAACCTAGTGTTTATTCCAGGCAAGCCCTGGTGCATGCAACCCCTTCCTTGTGTTTTTAAATAATTTTTGCACACATTAAGTCTAGTAAAATGTGCATTAGGTTTATAGGAGTTGCTTGGAAACCCTTTGATGCATTGCCTACCTTGATATCCATACCTTTATAGATACTTCTGATGAAGTATCAAAATATGATTTATAAAAATGCTTAGCCCTGCTTAGATCTTGTGGATAGAGGTTGTCTTTTGCATTAGGCGTAGCTCAGGGGTTATCCTGAGGAAGGACAGTTTCTACCTGCAAGAATATTTTCATTGGGAGCACAGTGGGATCTTACTGCAAAGTTCCCTGTGATGTTCTTTTCATCCTAAGGAACACAAAACAAATCCTAAGGGTGGAAGTACTTAAATCGGGACTTGGGCTAGGAACAGGTGATGTTTTACCCAGGTTGATTAGGGATTATACTGAATGTAGGCTTGCTGATCGAGGATCCTTTAACTGGTCACATGCCTCGTCATGGGTAAGCTTTGCCTCGGGCAGACTAATACCAGAATAAGATAACATGCAATGGGAGTGGAGAGATGGCAAGAGTAGCGTGTACCCTCCGTGGCAAGAGGCTGGACGGTGGTGTATCTATGCTCTCGATTGGTGTGAACCTGATCTGGTCTTAAAAACCCTGGTGGAGAGTTGACATATGCAAGGGTTAAGTACTACATATGTCGTGTGATTGGAGATCCTCAGCTGGGTATTAATCGATTCGGATCGCCGTTACTTCTCGAACATGAAGACTTGGTCACTACCCTGCAATCTAAGTCATGGATGGAATCTTAATGAGCAAAAATCATGTTGGATTGATTAATGTGATGGTGAAATTAGACTAGATGCAAACAAGGTCTATTAATACTTAATCTAGCATTAAAATGTTGAAAGTAAGGACTCACTTTAGTAAGCTATTTCTGCAAAAGTATCTAAGTTGATTCTTGCTAAAGCCTCTCCTTGATTCCTAAATCCAGCATATCCTTGAGAGTCTTTTTCCTTAGTCGGGTAAGTCTTGCTGAGTAATTCCATACTCAGGGTTTTATTCCCTATTGTTTTTCAGGTTTTAACTTTGTGCTGCTGTTGATGGTGTTAAGTGTCGGTGGGCTCGGCCTTCTTATAAGTCTAAGTAACTCTTCAATACTTCTTATTGAGGATGGTCACTTGAGCTAGCATATATTTCAAAACTATAAATAATTTATAACAGTTCAAAGTTATTTCTTTAAATCACTTTGTAATCACTCCGATCATGTACATTATAAAACTTGATGTAACTTGTAGAATTTGGTAATAAGATTTCCGCTGTAAAAATGTTGGTGTGTGATTTGTGTTACTTAATCTTGCGATCTTGGTTGTAAGTGGTTTATCTGAGGCCCTTGGGCACTCGGACAGATCCTGTTAAGTTATCTGGTGCACATGCATAGCCGTCTGAGGTCTTTGAGACAAGGACAGGTGCATGTGGGCCCAATAACTTGGGAGGTTCTGCCACAGCTGGTATCAGAGCAGGATTAAGTATATACAGTCACATACTTATTTTCAAAACAAAAGTTTTGATTTTGAAAAACCTATTTTCAACTAAACACATTGTTTGGCTTTGAAAAACAGTTTTGAAAAAATTATAATGCTAGCGACATCCTCTATTAAGCCATAAATTAAGGTCTATCAGGTGGCTTAGTTCAAAACCACTAACCCACAATCGGGGGTATTGCATACATGTGTATTGTTATTTTGAGGCCATTCAATTGTGGATGGATCGACGCTCAGGTAAGGTGAGATGTGAGAGCATGATCGAACAAACGTCAGTCTAGGGAAGAGTATAAAAAGCGCTTGATTATATACATGTTACACATATGTATATATGAAGGCTGCGATGTGGAGAATTTACTTTTCTGGGAATTCAGTACCCCATGGATGTGTATGGGTATACAGACATGGGAATACTGAGAAGTGTAGTGTACTTGTAACGACGCACCTATGCTCAGGTAAGAAGGTGAGTTACCATAATGAGTTGCCCTATGGTTAAAGTGTGGCAACAGCGCCTATGCGTGGCTCATCGCTTAATGATGAGCTGGCCTCCATATAGCAATATATGGAGTATAAACTATCATGTGTGAACTGCATCATGGGGAAATTGGGTTGTGATGGAATTTTCTGCAGGTACACTAACCTCGAAAACGTATGTGTAGCTGACGACTAGCAAATTATCGAGAGAGGCGTAAGTATGCCACCGAGATAGAACGCTATTGCCACATTATATTGGCAAAAATCTGTGAGGACGAACAGGACGAGCATGCATCATGATTGTTGCATTATGTTTATCACCTATACATCCAAAATGCTTCTCTCATCTTTATTCCAGTAACCAGTGATTGTAGATAATGTGGTGTAATGTTGTATTGTGAACTTCGATGAAATAGCTATCCTCCTTTCTTTAGGTAATATATTTAGATGTTATATGAGTTTGCTCTTGCACTTGATGTGCAGATAGAGAGTTGGTGACTTGATTGCCTAAACCCAAAACTAGGCTAGGTTCTCATTTAGTGAACCATGACCCAAATTTGAATTTACCATTATCCCTCCATAACTAAACTCATGCAAATGAAGGTTTAGATAATCTCTTTATTGGACCTACGATGTACTCGGACTTCAAACAAGGATCTTGAGTCTGTGTTCAGTTAACATGTAACCCCCTTAGCGGTTGTGTTTCCATCCTAGATCCTGCCCTTACTCAGTTGATACAGGTTGAGGTCTCTATTGTATTTGGCCTCTCCTTGCGGATTATCTTATCGCTTTGTCAACTCAACCTAGGAAAGACATGTCCAATCATTTTTCTGGAATTTGATGCCTTTGGTTTCCCTATACCTATCGAAGGCATACCAACTTAATCATTGACCTTGTAATCTCTATGATGGGCATAGAAATATGCTTAGGGCTGAATTAATAGTCTCCCATCGTACTCCCTTCATTAACAAGTTTAGGTTATGGCCATGTCTTGTTCATTTCATCGAGCCATAATCTATTTGGCTCTCTACTTGTAACCATTCTTACAGGTGGAGTATCTCTTTGTATATTATCATCCTTGCCCAATCCATTGGTGTCGCACGAGATTTCTTATTGGTTATGTCTAGTAATGGTGTTGTGGCTAAAACTAATGGTGCCATGACGAAACCGAGGGCCTTCTGTGGGTGCGCACACATGGTTGTGCTACTCGGCACGCGCTGGTATCACAGTTAGTAGTTGTAATCCATTATGAGACTATATCAATGTGTTATCTTGGCACAATCTAGTTTTACCATGTGGGATTCATTATTGGTGTTGTTCCGTAATGGTGTCATGGTTAATGACTTATAGTGCCGCAGCGAAACTGAGAGCCCCTTGTGAATGTACACGCAAGGTTATGCTGCTTGGCGCATGCTGGTATCGATGTCTCTGGTCATGATCCATTGTGGAACTACACTGATGTGTTATCTCCCGAAGATCTCTTCCTTGAAACGATTTTGGTGTTGCTTGTCGAAATGATTAAGCAACATCTATCATCTTTGTTGAATCAAACAGGCATACCCCTTACATGTGTGATCTCTTTTCCCTTGACTTTGGTAGTGACTGCACGCATACAAGTTCCCTTTACATCCTTTGTGTAAAGGTGAAGCCTTGAAGCTTTTTAGTGTTAGAAAGCAACTGATTAGCTCTCAAATTGGATTTCCCCTACTGCTGAGATGCAGGAGTTTGTTCATTCGCTCTCTTATTTAATCCCTATATTCCCTAACCAAGTCGATTCATCTCGTATAGAAGAAATGGATGAACAACCAGACCAAATGGATTCCTGCCCAAATGCATGATCAACTGTTAATAAGAGTGAACTCTCAACCCTTGGCTTACCGATGGTACTGAGAGGACTTGCTCAATGTCAAAAGTAGTTCAACAAGTTGGTTTTATTAACTTGTAACTGCCCAATGAACAAAGGTTGAGTCTAGAGATCGTTTTGTCGAGTTATCTAAACTCACTTTGGTTCAATCCATCCTAAGGAAGTGCTTACAAAAATCAAGTTAAATCGACTGATAACCACCTAATCATCGCTCTAGTCATGCCTTGATCGCCTCACGTGTGCTTTTCCAGCATGAGTGATCAGGTCAAGTCATGCTTAGTGCTCGAAAAAGTGGGTTGGTTGCGAAGTCAATATCAACGGATCTCTTCATTGATATTTTCTCGAGTATCTATCACTTTTCTTGAACTTGGATTCTCTGGCTAACACGAGTTAACTGTGGTGTTGTTCAACACCCACACCCATCTCGTGTGCTATGAACTTACCATGATCACTTGTTGGTAAACCTCTTTCTTTGTGTTTTACCCAAGAGGTTGCATCTGGTTCTATTTTTGTAAAATTGCATATCTGTCGTTCTCTCAACAGACTCGGATAGTACAGTGTCATCAGAAAAAGCAAACTGCACACATGGAACCTTATGTGTTCTTCTGTCAGACATCGTCTCTATTGGTGGACATCTCTAGATTAGCCTAAGGCGATACATGATATATCCACTAGAGAAACCACACCCTGAGACACTCGCCTTTATTTGGAATTGTCTTATAATTATCGCTGATATGGACATGGGTTACATGCTTCTCTACTCTTAGAAGTCTTTCGCTCTGAATCTCGGGATGAGATTCTTTTAAGGGGGAGGGCTGTAACACCCTAGGTGTTTATCGTCTACTCGACCACGAGTGTGGACTTTAACATGTAATATCAGTGGATAAAACAGATGCAAAATTTTAGTCATCTTCGTCTATCGCGATTTTAATATCGCATCTGTTCCTTCTGTCGTGAGTTCGACATCGCCTTTATCTATCCAGGCTCTTCCTAAATTTTCGTGTTGTTCGGAATATGGCTGTTTCGAAAATCAGTGCGTCCGGTGATTACTTAAAATTCATCGCTCGTGCAAATACGAATTCGGAAGCCCAACCCACTCGGATGATTTTATCCCAAACAGATTAAGAAGAACTCGATGACTAAAATGTTCGAGGCAAAATAATCTGTATCGCGCGTTGTCCGAGAAAAAAATCGTGCGTGAAGTTATAATCCAATTTATTCTTCGGCACACTCTGTAAAATAATTCGAATCACGTGAAATCTCGTGCGAGGTTATGATCCAATCTATCTTTCAGCACGCTGTTTGGCGACAAAAACGAGTGTACAGTAGCGGATCGGGTTTCGGCTAATTTCGGTCGAATCACGCCGAACAAATTATTAGTGCCGAAATCAGTTAATTTTGGTCTGTCGTTTCTCGCATGGATCCAAATCTTCAGATATAAGTACCTGGTAAAAAAATCATTTGAATTACAGAGTGTTCAGTAAATCAAATTCTACCCGAATTTTGTATTTAGTCTTATCCGGATCCAACTCGTTTATGTTTTTCTTAACTCTAATTTTAGAGTATAGATATTTGTATCGCTTGAGTAAAATATCTCAGCCTCTAGAGAAAAATCCTGCCGCCCTTCGTCGCTTGATTTTTCAGCCGCCTAGCTTCTAAAAAATTTTCAACCGCGATCTCATCCGCTTGGGATTTTTATCTACCGACGCACTCTTCTGATATTCTTTTCACCGCTTAAGGGCCAATGGCCTTATCTCCCAGCGCGACTCTCCCTGCTTCCTAGCCGTGCGCTCTCCCCAACGTCGCTTCGTCCATTTTCCTGTCGTGCCTGGCCCTTGACGCAGGGGAGCTCAAACCCAGCCGAAATCCCTCCCTGCTCCTCCTCCCCACTGAGTTTCCTCTCCACCGCACCCCTCTCCCTGGCGTGGAGCTTCCTCCCTGCTGCGGCTCAGTCTCCAGGTTGTCTCCTCGCCGCGCGTCGTGCTCCTCCGCTGAGCACCTTCCCCAGCCGCTTCATCTTCCTGCGGGTGCAGCTCGTCGGACCTCCCTGCTCTTGCTCGCATCCAGCCATGGCGCCCCCTTCTCCTTGCTCCCACTCGGCTCCATCCATGGCCAGAGCCCCCTCTGCTCGCCTGCTTCCAGCTCGCCGCGCTATTTCCCTTCTTCCCATTCGTCGGCGTTCTTCTTCCCTATCTTCTTCCGGACGCACGCCCTTCCTGTTGCCGCGCCCAGCACGCCCATGGCCGCGCCCCTGCTCATCTTCCCCACCGTAGCTCCTCTCCCTGCTCCACTCCGTCACCGCTTTCTGCAGCCATGGTCGCCATGGATTTCATCCCTGCGCGCAGGTCCTCTCATGGCGTCTAGCAGCTGCTACCTGCTCGTCGTGCTCGCTCCTGCACCCGCATTCTCCTGCGTCAAAGCTCTCTACTCGCCGGTTGCAGCTCCCTATGCGCATCGTTGCGAGTTCGTCAACCACTGTTGCCTTATCGCAGAACCCCCAACACCGTCGACCTCGCTCGGCCCTATATCATTAGGCTAGTCGACCATAGTCGCGGCCGCACGCGCTTGTCCCTGATGTCCATCGCGTGGTATTTGGATCTCGCCGATTGGTCGCTCTTGCCCGCCGTTAATTTCGCTTCGCAGCTCGCTTGCTGTTGTGATGCTGCTATCTTGCGACACTCGTGTCGATGCATAGTTGCCTGGCCGGGAGTTGTCGCCACTAGTTTGCTTTCGTCCAAATCGCCACCACGGATGCTTGGGTCTCTGGTCACGCGTCTTTCTATCTTGCGCGCGTGATTTTGATGCTCTACGCGTTCGTCGTGTCGCGATGTGTGCCGATATTCTCTATCGACAGACCTCGCCGTCGACCAAGTTCAAGTGATTGCTTGGCTCCTTGCCTCCCTTACATCTTCCCTGGTAGACCGCTCGCTCTGCTTCAGCTCGCGTCCAGGGATGTCATGTCGCGCTATCATCACCTCCTATCGTAAACTCAATTGTAACACCCCTGGTGTTACTGTCACTAAAACTTGAGCATAACATCATAAGCATTGGCATTTCATATGTTTGACACACCTAGAGTGCATTCACTAGGCAAAAACTTCAAACAAGTTGTATTGATATGACCTTTTGCAAATAAAACCCTAGAATAGGGAACTCAACCCTAGTTTGGGTATAATAGAGCAAACAAGACTTAAACAAAAGAAAACTTCAAAACTTATTAGAGATGACCATAAAATGTCACCTTGAATATACTTATGGGATATCCAAACCCTAGAAGTATCAAAAACTACAAAAAGAACCCTAGAAAGCCCCAAACCTAAACCCTAGGGGGCTAAGTGCAAAATTAGAGCACTTCTGGACTAAAGTGCAAAATTCATGATAATAAGGTGTATTAAGTCATATGGTTCACAATTATGAAGATTTGCAAGTTAAACCTTGAGTTTTGGACTAATTTGCAAAAACACCACTTTAGTAACCATATGGATATATCTGAATTTCAGAGAAACATCTCAACTTTGGAGCTCTGTAGATTGAGAAATTCAAAGAATTTGCCCTAGGTCACTATAACAAAGTTGTAGAGCCATTGTAGAGGAACAACTTTGCTATAGGTGTTTGGGCTTGGTACCATGTGAAATTTGGAGAAATTTTGACCTGAAGATGGGCTATCAGGCAAGTTCTAACTGAATCTAGGCACTGTTCATCGGATTTCAGAAAAAAAATCTCGTCGGCGGTAAGAACGCCACAGCGGTCGGGATGAGTCGACGGCCACGGTGAAAGACTTCTGCGACGTGGCGTTAAAGCGGGGAGGTGGCGTTACCTGGTTAATCGGCGGCCACCGTACTTTCGTCGTGACTTTGCCGCGCGGATGAGCTTGCCAGCGCAGTCGCCGCTCGGTGAATCTCATCCAGTACTGGCCAGCAGCCTATAAATTGTGCCCGGATCCTGCTTCTTCACTGCATCGCACACACAAGCTCTTAGGCAATTGACTCAATTGCACCAGAAGAACTTCCCCCGCCGTAAAAACCATTTCGCCCAGCTCTTCGCGGCCGTGAAAAGCTCTTCCGTGGCCAGTGCTCCTCGGGTCAGTAATTCCCAAATTGCATCCTATTCTAGCTAGTTTATAGCTTCCTATTGCTCTCAGTACCAACCAATTGAAGTTCGGCAAAGGCCTTTCACCGGAACACTCATCTGCTCCGTAGAACACCGCCATGACACCCCCTCCATCGACCCACTCTTTTGCTCTTGTTCTGCCCAAATTGAAGCATGTACTTAACCTCTAGTGAACCCGTGAACCTTTCCCCAGCCTCAATTTGGTCATCCGCGCCGTCAGTTGGTCGGAACGCGTTCATCCATATGACCATCCGCACTGTCGCCATGAACTGGTTGATTCAATGCCCCATTGATAAAATTGTGTGGGGGGAAATGTGCGGGAGGGGTCCAATTTAGTGTCTGCCGCACGGGAGTCCCAGCCGTTGCGGTATCCGGCCAGCGTGAGCTCGTCGGAGCTCGGTCGTGCGCTGTCCGCCGTCGTGGACCTCAACCCGTGAAGAATTAGAATCCGGGGGGGTTCCTGTAAGATGTCAGCGACTCACAGAAACAGTCCAAGAACCCACTTCAGGTTATCCAGAACGCCGAGGGCCTTTTTGCGAAGTTGCCACAGGCGCACGCGCGGGCGCGTTTCTGCTGGGAGTGGGCCGTCTTGGGCTGCTTTCAGCCCAGTACTATTCACTGTTTTTCTTTTTCTTTTTCTGCCAGAGCTACAACAATTCTAGAAAATTATAGAAAAATGGTAAAAATGTCAAACCAATTTTGCTAGATTCCTAATTTTCTATAGAATATAATAAAAATAGTTTCATGATTTTTAGTCCAAATAAGAAATTATAGAGTATTTAAAACAGTCTAAAACCTTATTTCTGGATTTTTAGAAAATATATAATGATTCCAAAAATCTCCAAACTTTTTGGATGACCCTTATATATTATTTAGAAGCCTTGTGTAAAGTTTGGTATGATTTGGGCCATGTTTGATACTTAGAACCCAAAACCCTACCCCCTTGCCCTATGAACTTCACTGTTGACTCCGGAAACCCTAAGTTCTCGGAGATCCGTGAAGGAAAATTGTATTCAAGACTTTAGATAATAAACTATTATTATCTTTGCACTCTCATGAGCATTACATAAGCATTCATTATTATCTATGGTTATATTTAGAAAACGAAGAAGAGGTAGAAGAAGAGAAGACTCCACCACCACCACCTGAGGAACATCAGGCAGGCAGCTGTTTCTATTTTGACATCTGCGGATCTGAGCCTAAGTCACCAGTAAAACAAGGCAAGCCCCGGTGCATTTGCCACCTCCTTGTGTTTTAAAATCTTTATCACCTTGTTTGATGCATTAGGTGATAGGAGTTGTATGCTAAAACAATTCATGCATTTCCTTCCTTGAATTTGATTACCTTCCTTTGAATCCCTGTTTTACAAAAGTTTTTCCTATGCTTAGTCTTGCTTTAGCAAAACAAAATGTTTTGTTTTTACAAAAGATGATGTTGCAAAGTGGGAGGGATGTTTTTGAAAATAAAACTTGATGGTGGATCCATCATGACCATGATGGGTTCAACATCGGAAAAGATGTACCTCTGCCAGGTACCAAACTTTGGGTTTGAAATGATTAAGCTGAGACTGGGCGGGTGACTTGCACGAGAGTCTCGGTGTAGTGTCTCCGTCTGAGTCGGTTAAGGATCGTCTCGATGTAGGCTTGATGACTGAGGACCCTTTAACTGGTCACATGCCTCGTCATGGGTAAGCTTTGCCTTGGGCAGACTAATACCAGAATAAGATACCATGCAATGGGAGTGGAGAGATGGCGAGTGTAGCGTGTACCCTCCGTGGCAAGAGGCTGGACGGTGGTGTATCTATGCTCTCGGTGGCGTGAACCTGATCCGGTCTTAAGAACCCCAGTGGCGAGTTGACATATGCAAGGGTTAAGTGCTACATATGTCGTGTGATTGGAGATCCTCAGCTGAGTATAATCGATTCGGATCGCCGTACCTTCGCGGTTATGAAGACTTGGTCACTGACTTACACGTAGAACTCCAGTAAAGATGATGGGTTGTTAAGAAATTGGCTAGTGCAGGACAAGTGATTGAACTAGGGTAGAAAGAACTCTAGATTTAGGTAATCTTACTTAAACTGATAATTAAAATTTGGATTTTTAAGGATCCACTCTTAGTAAGCATTTCTACAAACAGAGTCTTTGATTATTGCTAAGCCTTACCTTGACTCCCTCTAGCCAGCATACCCTTGAGAGTCTTTTCTTTAGTTGGGTAAGACTTGCTGAGTAATTCCATACTCAGGGCTTTGTCCCATGTTGTTTTTAGGTGAGGAAGCAACCAACTTTTGTTGCTTCTGTTCTAAGGTGGTACCAAAGGAAGAGCACCAGGAGTGAAGCTGCGGGAGGAAAGGATCCTCCATAAAACTTTTTGTTTGAACTTATCGGGAGGGGGTTTTGCCTCCCATAGCTTGTAATAATAATACTCTGCACTCGTATATTATGTTCTGGTCTGTAAATATTTAACTCTGTCTTACTTTTAAATAAAGGTAAGTGTATGTAACTGCTTCCGCATCTCCGATGCTTGTAATGCCTGCGGGACGGGTAAAACACTCTTGGGAAAGGTAAGAAAAGCAGATACCAAACTTGTCAAGTGATTCAGGGGCACCTACAGGGTTGTCTGAGGTCCGTTGGACAAGGACAACTGTAGGTGGGCCTAATGACTTGGGAGGTTCCGTCACAGCTGGTATCGGAGCGAAGCCCATCTCTGTAGAAGTTATGAGGCATCTTCAAAAAGAATTTTCTAAGACTTACCTAGAAAATTTCTTTCTTATCTAGCTTCCTTCTGAAGTACTTATTTAAAGACCAGATATAGAGTGCAATATATAGAAGGTGTGAATCGACTAAGGTTGATTTTGTAATTACACATGCATCATGCTAAAAACTATGCTAATAAGATTTTCCCCCTTAAGAAATGCCGTCGCGCACAAGAAAGACCGCGCGCAAGTCTACCGGGCCGATTGGTGTACCCCGTCATCAACTTGCCCCATGGCATGAAGGTAGCAGTAGTGGCAGCAACGATCCAATTGGGGATTTGGAAGCCCAAGTGGATCAGCTTCGAACAGAACTTCATTGCAGGAACGACATATGGGTCGTGGATGGCAAAAGAATAAATGAATTAAGAGCTGACATCTGCTACCTGCAAGATCAGCTCGCGGAATGAGATCTAGCGCTCGATTGGGCGATTAACTCTCGTTTGCTTGCCTGGGCTAAGGAGGCAAAAGCTCGAGCCCGTGTGGAAGAGCTTAGCTCAGCCGTAGATAACTTGCAGGTTTATTGTAATACTCTACATGAAGAAGTTCATGTATTGTATTCTCAACTGCATCCCAATGTACCTGCGGATCCTGTCAGGATAGAAGCCGGACCTTCTGGGACAGCGGGAGAAGCCTCTGGTGGCGAGCTGGACCTTTTTAGGCCCCCTCCCTCAATGAAGTTGGTAGATGAATGGTCTCCTACTCCCGACAGCGAGGCTACTAAGAGTGACAAAAAGCAAGAATAGTATAGTGTAGAAGTAGTAGTAATGTATAATAGGAAGTGTAATCCTGTTGTAAAATTCGAGTCTGTAACATTACCCTTTTCAGTAATGTATAATGGATGGTTTTCTTTGGCATATTATATTCTTTTCAATGTTTGTTGCCTCAGATGCCTTCCAAGACTCGTTCTCAGGATGGTGCAGGGACCTCTAGTGGGAGGGAAGCAACACCAAACCCACCTCCAGTACCTCCCACTTTAGTCGAGGCCATCGGTGCCTTGGTTAACGCTACAGCAGACAATACCTGATTTCTACGGGAAATGGCGAGTCAACAACTACAACAACAAGGCGAGCGGGTATATCCGCAAGGCCCCCGTGAAACATCCTACCTAGATTTCTCCGAGACATGCCCTCCATTGTTTGTCAAAGCAGAGGACCCTCTAGAAGCGGATGAATGGATCCACGTTAGTGAACAGAAGTTCGAGCTCCTCTGGTGTTCAGAGGTTCAAAAGCCCCTATTCATAGCCCAACAATTGTGTGGCCCTGCCAGCACGTGGTGGGGAAATTTTATAGTTGTTCAATCGGCTGGTCATCAAGTAACTTGGGATGAGTTCAAGTTGGCCTTCAGAGAGCACTATATACCTGAAGGAGTTCTCCACATGAAGCAGGAAGAGTTCATGAAGTTGAAACAAGGCAGAGATACTGTCACCCAGTATCTCAATAAATTCAATCACTTATCCCAATATGCAATCGATCAAGTCAACACGGATATAAAGAAGAGGAATTGTTTCATGAGAGGCTTGAATGATCGAATGCAAAGAAAGATGGCCACCTGCATCGATCTTACTTACAAAAGGGCTGTCAGCACAGCGCTGGCAGTTGAGGCTAAATATGCAGGTTCCGGAAAATCCAAGGGTTATGGAGGCGACAGGCCCAATCAGGGTCCTGAGAAAAGGCAAAGGTTGGTCATCCGACCTTTCAATCCGAATCGTTCTTCATTGCGCCTAGCCTCCTTCCCTTTCAAGCAACCAGTGTTCATCCGTCCTACCGCTGCCCCCACTGCTACAAATCAGCTGAGTGCCCCTGGCACTCGTTTCCCTGCTCTTCCAAGCTCTTCAACTGGCTGCTTCAACTGTGGAAAGTCCGGGCATTTTATTAAGGACTGTCCATACCCGAGGCAGAGTCAATCAAATAATCAACAAAGCTCTGGAAGTTCCAAGGGAAATACGGCAACCAATACCGCAGGCAAGAATACAAGGAAAACTGGACGGATTTATTACACTCAAGTGGCCACAACACCGGAAGGTGAACCGGTGATGATGGGTACGTTCCTCGTGGCCAATTACCCTGCAATTATTCTTTTTGATTCTGGTGCTTCACATACACTCATAAGCAAGAGATTTGTGGAGCAACATTACATTCCATACCACGAATCAAGGGAAGGGTTTAAAATCCATTCGCCTGGGGGACAAATATTTACTAAAGAAGTGACTTTCCAAGTTCCCGTAACATTGGCTGGACGGGACTTTCCTACTAATATGATTGTTCTGAAAGGCCAAGACATAGATGTAATTTTGGGCATGAATTGGTTGGTCCAGCATAAAGCAATCCTCAACACTGGTCGGAGAACTATCAGGTTGAGTCATAACCAAGAAGAAGTTCTTTTGTCTATTCTCGTAGCCATTCCAGCTAAACCAATTGGCAGAATTTATGAAGCCATTATACCGGAGATCAAAGATATTCCGGTAGAATGTGAGTTCCCAGATGTCTTTCCAAAAGATTTGCCTGGATTGCCTCCAGAAAGAGATGTAGAATTTGTGATTGAGTTGAAGCCTGGTATGGCTCCTATTTCTAGAAGGTCGTACCGAATGCCTCCAAATGAACTGGCAGAGCTCAAGACCCAATTACAAGATCTACTGGAGAAGGGATTCATTCGGCCAAGCTCATCGCCATGGGGTTGTCCAGCCATCTTCGTTAAGAAGAAGGACCAAACACTTCGAATGTGTGTGGATTATAGACCCCTTAATGAGGTTACCATCAAAAATAAGTACCCTCTTCCACGGATTGACATTCTATTTGATCAACTAACTGGAGCGAGGGTCTTCTCCAAGATTGACCTCAGATCGGGCTATCATCAGATCCGTATCCGGCCCGAGGATATACCAAAGACCGTGTTCACTACGCGGTACGGATTATTTGAATATTTGGTTATGTCTTTCGGACTGACAAATGCTCCGGCCCACTTCACATATCTGATGAACTCGATATTTATGCTCGAGTTGGATAAATTAGTGGTGGTCTTCATAGATGATATCTTGATATACTCCAAGAATGAAGAGTAGCATGCTTAACACTTACGGATCATATTAACGCGCTTAAGGGAACATCAATTATATGCTAAGTTCAGTAAATGCGCGTTCTGGCTGGAAGAAATCCAATTTCTGGGACATGTATTATCTACCAAGGGGATTGCGGTGGATCCCAGCAAAGTCAAGGATATTTTGAAATGGAAACCCCCAACCACTGTACATCAAGTCCGAAGTTTCCTTGGACTGGCTGGCTATTACCGCCGATTCATACCAGATTTTTCCAAGCTTGTGAAACCAATCACAAGTTTATTGAAGAATGATACTAAATTTAATTGGTCTTCAAAGTGTAATGAAGCCTTTGAACAATTGAAGGTATTATTAACCACTGCTCCGGTATTGGCTCAACCGGGTATTGAAAAGCCCTTTGATGTGTATTATGACGCATCAGGCAGTGGTCTTGGCTGTGTATTAATGCAAGAAGGCCGAGTAATAGCTTATGCTTTGAGGCAGTTGCGTTGGCATGAGGAACATTATCCAACTCATGATCTAGAGTTAGCTGCGGTGGTTCATGCCCTAAAAATCTGGCGTCATTATCTACTAGGGAATGTCTGTCACATTTACACATATCATAAAAGCTTGAAGTATATCTTCACCCAGACGGAACTTAATATGAGACAGAGGCGATGGCTCGAGCTTATTAAGGACTATGAATTGGAAATTCATTATCACCCAGGCAAGGCCAATGTGGTAGCAGATGCACTCAACCGTAAGGCTACCTGTCACTGTCTTACGATGAAGACTTCTAATACTATATTATGCCAGGAGATGGAGAAGTTAAACCTGGGAATGATCCAACATGGAACTTTAAATCAACTAAAGCTTGAGTCAGTCCTTCTACAAAGGATAATGGATGCTCAAAAGGATAAGGGTATGAAGCACATCCATGAGAAGATAGAGGCCGGAAAAGCCAAGTGCTTTAGAAAAAGACGATCAAGGCATTGTATGGTTCAACAACCACATAGTTGTGCCAAAGAATGAAGAAATCCGCCAACAAATTTTGGATGAAGCACATCTTAGTTGCTATTCTATTCATCCCGGAAGCACTAAGATGTATCATGATCTAAAACAACATTACTGGTGGACAAAGATGAAGATTGAAATCGCACGCTATGTGGCAAAATGTGACACTTGTAGGCGTGTCAAAGCCATACACATGAAGACTGCGGGTCCATTACAATCTTTACCTATCCCTACATGGAAATGGGAAGATATAAGCATGGACTTCATTGTGGGATTGCCCAGAACAACAAAAGGATATGATTCCATCTGGTACATTGTTGATCGGCTTACAAAAATTGCTCATTTTCTGCCAGTCAAAACATATTACCCGGTCCTCACATATGCGGAACTGTACATTGCTCGTATTCTCAGTTTGCACGGTATTCCGAAGACTATAGTGTCGGATCGTGGACCTCAATTTGTGTCCAAATTCTAGGAAGAACTTCACAAGTCCTTGGGTACTAAATTGCTCCACAGTTCGGCCTATCATCCTCAAACCAGTGGTCAAACTGAGAGGGTAAACCAAATACTTGAAGATATGTTGCGAGCATGTGTTCTAGAATTCCCACAAAAATGGGATGATTGTTTACCATTAGCGGAGTTCTCATATAATAATAGCTATCAAGAAAGCATTAAGATGGCACCCTTCGAAGCTTTATATGGACGACGATGTCGTACTCCATTAAATTGGTCTGAACCAGGTGAAAGGTACTTTTTCAGGCCTGATATGGTAAAAGAGAGAGAAGAAGAAGTTCAAAGAATAATTCATAATTTGAAGAAAGCTCAAGCTCGATAGAAAAGTTATGCAGACAAGCGACGACAGCCCTTGCATTTTCTGGTGGGAGATTATGTCTATCTGAAAGTCTCCCCAATGAAGGGTGTAACACGTTTCGGGGTAAAAGGGAAGCTTGCACCTCGATACATTGGTCCTTTCCTTGTCCTTGAAAGGTATGGGCCAGTGGCATACCGACTTTAGCTACCCGAAACCCTGTCTACTGTGCATAATGTGTTCCACGTGTCTCAACTGAAGAAATGTCTTCGGGTTCCCGATCGAACCATTGAAGTAACAGATGTGTCACACCCGGGCTTTAAAGAACAAAGCCGGGTGCATCTCATACATGCGCCAAAGAAGACCACATATATAATAACAGAGTGTATAGAGATAAATGTCATGACACATCAGAGTACTTATTACATAGCGGAAGACTTAATACAAAATAAAAGAATAAACATAAAACGAACTAAGGATCGTCGGCGCCAATGTCGACTAAGAAACGCCACCTAGATCAGATCGAACTCCTCAGTGTTAGGCGGCTCCTCTTCGACCACCTGCTCTTCTCCTGTGGGGGGGTGTGAGATAGCAAGGGTGAGCTCACATACGTTCATAGCTCAACAAGTCGTGGGGAATAACGTGGCATGAACTCACCAAATGTGGGAGTTCATGAAGTGTAAGGCTGATCAATGAAATAAAGGTTGAAGCTGAGCATTGCTTTTATAAGTTGGTCAAAATTTTATTAGCAGTTACTAAGTGTAAGTAAATACCAAACCATAGTAATAATAAGTAAAAGTAATAATAAAATAATCCCAAATGCAATGAAATGACAGATTAAGTTTAAGTTCCATAAATTAATCATGTGAGTGTCCGAGCCGCTCATGACCGTGAGCACGGCTAGTATACCAGTTTTACACTCTGCAGAGGTTGCGCATCTTTACCCACAAGTCGTGTTACCCATTTGCCACGGAGTTGATCAGAATCCATACACCTCTACCAAGGAAGCGAGGCAGGGTACCACTACGAGGCCTTTACAAAGTTCCACTAGCTTCAGACTACCCGCTACAGTTTATAGGAAGCTCCAGTGCAGGGTTCTTGCCTGACCGCCATCGCAGCAAAATCAACCCAAGGACCTCCCTACACTGACCACTCCCCTACTGCCCTTGCCCCTTTCGGGTAAGGTAGCCCTCCACTAGCTTTCCTAGTTAATCAGCCAAGGGCGTCCCATTAAACCCTTGTGGTAGCACTGTTTTCCCGGGTGGTTCTCCATGTTCCCATTAACATAATGATCTTAACATGAACAAGGAAGAATAAAACAGATAACAATAAATAGTATAACAATGAGTGATGAATATCTCTATACCCAAATCCACATAAAGCAATAGCAGGTACTACCCAAAACTTTAGTAGTAAAACCAGTGGTGAAGCAAGGTATAAAGATAGTCAAATCTAGGGTATCCTATTGGGTCCCATCAAAATTAACCTATGCAGATCATTATGATTAATAAGAACATGAATAGGTAAAAGAAGTGATCAAGGGCACAACTTGCCTTCCACGAGCTCCTGCTCAGCTACTTCAACTTGTTGAACCTCAGGTTCCACAGTGGCTTGCTCGTCTACTCGCATCAACACAATACATACATAGCATAGCATAAATTAACATCACATCAAACATGCAAATAGAATATACAGTAATAAACTAGACATTAAAATAAGATCACAGGAATTGGAATCATTAAATTTGGAGTTATATATTTTAAGTTATGGATTTTCTAAGGTTTTATGCATTTAATACAAGCTTAAGTGAAAGAATAATTTTAATGTGTTTGTCATGTCAGAACAGAGGCACTAATGGGTAGACAATATTATTACAAAAATTTAGGAACTAGAATGGACCAATTTGGAGTTCCTATGCATTTTCTATGAATTATACAAATTATATGAATTGTTTTATATTAAAAACTCATTCTCTAATTCATTTCCCTGATTTTATAACTCTCTGGACGGGGCCTCATTTTCTGGAAAACGCAGGGTCTAAACCAAAGAATTTCCCGAGACAGCCAACAGTAGGGTTGGACTGCGGGTTGATTCTTGAAAAGTGGAGGGGCTCATTTGCGAAACGCCCGAGCCAAAGGGGTATGGTCAAACGAGATCCATCCGATCCAGCACGAGCGGCGCAGATTAGATTATGTACTGACCGAAGCGGTACGCGACCCAAGCCGCCCGATCCGGGATCCACGATCCCGATTTTATGATGGTCAGACGAGATCACAAGCGCTCAACAGAAATTAGACGGCCTGGATCAAAAGAGCGAAACATTTTCCCCTAGATCTAATCCTACGCGCTCATTTCCGATCCAACGGCCAGGAGGCCGTCTTCCATCTCCGCACCGAGTCACGGCGGCGCGTACAAACCACACGGCGGCGCACGCCGGTGGCATCAAATCTTCCCCCCCGAAGCACCCACAACAGGGATTGGACCGGTGATAATCAAAGCAGAGGATGAGACAACCTAGGGAGGGGCTTACCGGAGACAGAGATAGCGCCAGGGAAGCTGTCCACGGTGAGCTTCGGGCGGCGGTGGAAGCAGCGACGGCGAGCAATCGCCGATGATGTAGTCGATCAATTGTTGCGCTTGGTGCTCGGTGAGTATCAGCGGTGTCCACCGAAGGCCCTAAACCCCTACCTGGAGCTCGGGTGACGCGTATGGCTCAAGTCAGCGACGGCGGAACACAGGGCACCGTGGCGGGTGGTGGCGGCGAGTTGTGTTCGGCGTATGCAACGACACAGGTGGGTTTAAGGGAAGGGAAGGGAGAGCGCAACCGTTATATGGTCCATGGAGGTGCCCGGCTAGCAACGGCGTCAACGGAGAAGGGGAGAGGGGCTCGCCGGTGAACTCGCGATTTCTGTTGAGGGAGAAGAGCGAGCACCATACAAGCGGGGTCCGCAAGCCAGAGAGGGCGCAAGTCGGCAGCGAGCGCCTGTCGGCCCGGTCCCACCAGTCGGTGTCTCACACCGCGACGCGCGCGCGCGAGGGGGCATCCGCGGTGTGGGTCCCACTAGTCAGAGTCACGGCGCGCTAAAGTTCTCAACTGGGCCATGCGGAATGGCTTCCCCTGGTGGGCTGAAATATGGTAAGCCGGCCCAGGTGAGGTTTTTATCTTTTTTCTATTTTCTTTTCTCCCTTTTCTAATTCAAACTCCAATTTGAATTCAATTTAATTCAAATCTCTGTTGTGAATTTGCACTTCAGATTTAATATTCAAACCAAAGGTTCCAATATGAAATGGCACTTTTATTTACATATTTTCTTCATATTGCATATAGTATTTCCCTTATTGTTTATATCATTTTCAATTTCTAAAGGTAAGTTTGGGTCTTAAATTCCCCATTAGGGCACTAATATATTTTTATTAATAATATTATTATTATTATTATTTATAGATGCGCAATCACATAAACTCCAACATGATGCATAGATTATTTAGGTGTTCTTGGTTCTAATTGCCCACTTAACTAGCGTTGATCACATGCAATGAATAGTAGAGGCCACAACAAATGAGTTTATCTCTATCCACCTTTATTACACTTTTGAGTATTACAAATTCTACCCCCCTTAAAAATAATCTCGTCCCCGAGATTTTAGGAAGATCTAGGGAAAAGATGGGGAAAATCTATACGAAGCTCTTCTTCTCTCTCCCACGTTGCTTCATCTTCACCGTGGTGACTCCATTGTACTTTGCACATCTTTATCACCTTATTTCTGGTAACTCGAGTCAAAGTGTCCAGAATCTTGATAGGGTACTCAGCATAAGTCAGATCATCCTGCACACTGAGGTCTTCCATTGGTAGTTGCTCCTCAGGTACCCTGAGGCACTTCTTTAGCTGGGACACATGAAACACATCATGTACCTCTGATAGATGATTGGGTAATTCCAGTTGATATGCAACTTCTCCCACTCGCTTTAAGATCAAGAAAGGTCCAATGAAGCGAGGGGATAACTTTCCTTTAACTTTAAATCTCCTCATACCCCGGAGTGGTGACACCTTCAAATAGACATGATCACCCTCCATAAATTCCAGTAGTCTTCTCCTATTATCAGCATAGCTCTTTTGCCTTGATTGTGCAATTCTCAAATTTTCTCTTATCATTCGAACTTGTTCTTCTGCCTCTTGAATAAGCTCAGGCCCAAAGAACTGTCTTTCTCCAGTTTGATCCCAATATAGGGGAGTCCTGCATTTCCTGCCATACAAAGCCTCAAAGGGTGACATCTTCAAACTGGCCTGGTAGCTATTATTATAAGAAAACTCAGCATAGGGTAAACTCTTCTCCCAACTGCCACCATGTTTAAGAGCACAAGCTCTTAACATATCCACCAGTACTTGATTTGTCCTCTCTGTCTGTCCATCAGTCTGGGGATGGTAGGCTGAACTAAAATTCAACTTTGTATCCAAGCTCTCATGCAACTTCTTCCAAAATCGAGAAGTAAACTGTGATCCTCGATCAGACACGATCTTCTTAGGTACTCCATGTAGACAAACTATCCGAGTCATATACAATTCTGCTAGCTTGGCTCCCGTGTAATTAGTCCTCACAGGTATGAAATGAGTCACTTTTGTCAATCTGTCTACAATCACCCAAATAGAGTCATACCCAGCAGGGGTGCGGGGTAGTCCAACAATGAAATCCATACCAATTTCTTCCCATTTCCACTCAGGTATCTTCAATGGGTGCAGTAGTCCAGCTGGTCTTTGATGTTCAGCCTTAACTCTTTGACACACATCACACTTAGCCACATGGGCAGCAACATCTCTTTTCAGTCCATACCACCAATACTTTTGCTTCAAATCTTGATACATCTTAGTGCTACCAGGGTGGATAGAATAATCAGAATCATGAGCTTCTTTCAATATAGCCTCACGGAGGCTATCGATCTCTGGAACACATATCCGATCTTTGAACCATATAGTACCTTGCTCATCCTCCGTGAATTCCGGAACTCGACCCTCCGTAATCAGATCCTTAATCTCTTGAATCTTAGCATCACCAACCTGACCTTTACGAATCTCTTGCTCCAAAGTAGGTTCCAACTTAATGGTAACTCCTTCAGTGTGAGTAACAATTCCCAGGTTGAGCTTCTCAAAATCTTTTGCTAATTCGTCGGGTAGCTGGACAACAAAAGCGGAGTGAACATGCTCCTTCCGACTCAAGGCATCTGCAACCAAATTTGCCTTGCCTGGATGATAGTGAATCTCCAAATCATAATCCTTAATGAGCTCCAACCAACGGCGTTGCCTAAGGTTGAGATCCTTCTGAGTGAATATATACTTCAAACTCTTATGATCCGTGTATACTTGGCACTTAGTTCCCATAATGTAGTGTCTCCAAATCTTAAGTGCATGCACAACGGCAGCCAGCTCTAAGTCATGAGTGGGGTAGTTCAATTCATGCTTCCGCAACTGACGAGATGCATAGGCAATCACATGACCTTCTTGCATAAGCACACATCCAAGTCCTTGGCCACATGCATCACAATAAATGTCAAATCCCTTCTGCAGATCTGGCATAATCAATACTGGTGGCGACATTAATCTCTCCTTCAATTGATCAAAGCTTTCTTGGCACTTCTCATCCCACTTGAATTCTTTTCTTTTCTCCAGAAGCGATGTCATAGGCTTGGCAATCTTAGAAAACCCTTTGATGAATCTTCGATAATAGCCTGCTAGCCCCAAGAAACTCCGAATCTCAGTAACTGTAGTGGGCACTCTCCACTCCATTATCTCCTTCACTTTAGCAGGATCCACTGCTATTCCTCCATTAGAAATAATATGACCAAGGAATGGCACCTTGTCAATCCAAAACTCGCACTTACTGAACTTAGCGTAGAGTTGATTATCTCGTAGCTTCTGTAGCACCAACCTTAGATGTTGTTCATGATCACTTTCACTCCCAGAATAGATAAGAATATCGTCGATGAACACCACGACGAATCTGTCCAAATACTCCATAAACACCTTATTCATCAAATTCATGAAATAAGCTGGTGCATTGGTCAATCCAAATGACATAACAGTGAACTCATATAATCCATATCGAGTCGAGAAAGCCGTCTTGGGAATATCCGATGGTCTAATCCTCATCTGATGGTAACCCGATCGGAGATCAATCTTCGAGAATACTCTAGCACCTCGCATCTGATCAAATAAATCCTCAATACGGGGTAACGGATACTTGTTCTTCACAGTAACATCATTAAGTGATCTATAGTCCACACACATTCGTTGCGATCCATCCTTCTTCTGTACGAATAACACCGGTGCTCCCCAAGGTGAGGAACTCGGACGAATGTACCTAGCCTCTTGCAACTCAGTTAACTGCTTCTTAAGTTCCTTCAACTCCTCAACGGACATTCTATATGGCCGTTTAGAAATAGGGGCGGTTCCAGGTAGGAGATCAATAACAAACTCAACTTCTCTATCAGGTGGCATCCCTGGTAACTCCTCTGGAAAGACATCCGGAAAATCTCTAACCACCCGGATGTTGTTACCAACAAACTCCTCAGGCATAAAGAACATTGCACGCATGGATGAGGAGGTTACTGCAATATTAACTTGAAATCTTTCTCCTTTAGTGGTAGTGAGTTCTACGGTACCTCTACCACATGCTATAACGGCCTTTGCCTTTCTTAGCCATGACATACCAAGGATCAGATCTATACTGCTTGACTCTAATATTATAGCAGTAGCTCCAAATTCTCTACCCATAATGGTCAATGTCAATCTACGTGTCATTTGATTCGCCTCAACAGGCCCTTTAGGTGTAATTACTATCATGGGTTTTCTCATATTTAGCAGTGGTATTTCATTTGTGTTGGCATATCTAGCAGACATGAATGAATGTGTAGCACCAGAATCAAATAATATGGTTGCAGGAATTGCATTAACATAAAACATACCAATTACGAGGTCCCCACCATCAGGAGTATCATCAACGCTGACTTGATTCACCCTGGCTATAGAATATCCCTTGCCAGGGGTCTGTTGCTTGTTCTGAGCTGGAGTAGTAGCAATCCTCTGTGGGCAGACATTTGCATAATGACCAGTCTTCCCACACTTGAAACACGTAGTGCCTGGACTCTGTCCTGCAAACTTCGTCGGGGTGCCAGTGGGAGTAGCCTGTCGAGGAGGTGGAGTCCTCAGTGGTGATTGCTGAACTGGGCGTGGTCCTCCCGGTCGAGTCGGTGTACCCTGTGGTGAACTGTAGCGAGGACGAACACTGCTGCTTCCTTGTCCTTGAGATATTGCCTTTCTCTTCAAATCACCCAGCTGAACCCGCTTGTGTTCAATAGCAAGAGCCTTATCCAGTAGCCTCTGAAATGATGGAAAGGTGTGTGCAACCAGTGCATACTGCAAGGGTCCATTAAGTCCTTCAATAAAGTGCTCCTGCTTCCTCTCATCTTCAGCAACTTCCTCCAGAGCATATCTCGACAGCTGAATAAATTTGTCTCTATACTCGCTGACTGACATGTTACCTTGCTTCAATGACAGAAACTCCTTCTTCTTGATCTTTATCATACCAGTTGGAATATGGTAGTTTCTGAACTGTGTACTGAACTCTGCCCAAGTAATAGTATCAGCAGCATCGTGGGCAGCAGTATAAGAATCCCACCAGTCAGCAGCAGGACCAGTCAGACGTCCAGAAGCATATAAAACCTTCTCCCGGTCAGTGCATTGTGCAATATTCAGCATCTTCTCAACAGACTTCAGCCAATCATCCGCGTCCAGTGGATCAGGAGAGCTTGCAAATGTAGGTGGCTTATGACTCATGAACTCCCGGTGCTTATCACGAGGTGGAACTGGTGGTGGTGGAGGAGGCAATGGCACTTGTTGCTGTTGCTGCTGTTGTTGAAGTTGTTGTTGCAGCTGCTGTTGTTGCGCTCTCCTTTCTTGGCGTATCTCATCTCTCTCCTGGCGCAACTCCTGGCGTATATCTTCTCTTTCCTGACGCATTTCCTGGCGTTCTTGCTGCATCTGGGCACGCATATCAGCCATAGTGTCCGCCATTTGCTGCATCACCGCCATCTGAGCAGCAACCAGTGGGTCAACTCCGCCTGGTGGAGGATTAGGAGGATTCATCTCTGCTGGCTGTGGCTGAGGTTGTCTGTATATTCTCCGAGTATGTCGATTAGGAGGCAAATCAATTCCACCACCCCGCCTGGTATTGACCATCTGAGTTAGATACATATGGTAAGAAAATAGTAGCCAAGGCAGTAATTACAATCATGTTTCTTTGGGGGATTTATTAGTTAAGCAGTTTAATTTACCCACCATAGCTAATTTATTACCTTATGCTGGCACATGCTAAGATGTCCATATAATATTACTTCAATCAATCAAAGAAGCAAATAAGACATTTTTCATCAGAACAATCAACCAACATTTTTAATAGAGAAAATATTTTTTTTTGTCTTAGGTCTCCTATCTCTTAAAAATGTCATAGGGGTAGGGATCCCAAGGTGTGAAATCCATCTTGTCTTAGAATAAAAAGGTAAGAATGATCAGAGTAGAACAGTAGAAGGTGAGACAGGATCAAGATAAGTGTAGAAAGAATCAGAGTAAGATAAGTAGGTAATGGTCTGTCCATTTCTATCTAGGTTTCGTCCTACAGTCAACATTTCCTCTGATACCACTTCTGTCACACCCAGGCTTTAAAGAACAAAGTCGGGTGCATCTCATACATGCGCCAAAGAAGACCACATATATAATAACAGAGTGTATAGAGATAAATGTCATGAAACATCATAGTACTTATTACATAGCGGAAGACTTAATACAAAATAAAAGAATAAACATAAAACGAACTAAGGATCGTCGGCGCCAATGTCGACTGAGAAACGCCACCTAGATCAGATCGAACTCCTCAGTGTTAGGCGGCTCCTCTTCGACCACCTGCTCTTCTCCTGTGGGGGGTGTGAGACAGCAAGGGTGAGCTCACATACGTTCATAGCTCAACAAGTCATGGGGAATAACGTGGCATGAACTCACCAAATGTGGGAGTTCATGAAGTGTAAGGCTGATCAATGAAATAAAGGTTGAAGCTGAGCATTGCTTTTATAAGTTGGTCAAAATTTTATTAGCAGTTACTAAGTGTAAGTAAATACCAAACCATAGTAATAATAAGTAAAAGTAATAATAAAATAATCCCAAATGCAATGAAATGACAGATTAAGTTTAAGTTCCATAAATTAATCATGTGAGTGTCCGAGCCGCTCATGACCGTGAGCACGGCTAGTATACCAGTTTTACACTCTGCAGAGGTTGCGCATCTTTACCCACAAGTCGTGTTACCCATTTGCCATGGAGTTGATCAGACTCCATACACCTCTACCAAGGAAGCGAGGCAGGGTACCACTACGAGGCCTTTACAAAGTTCCACTAGCTTCAGACTACCCGCTACAGTTTATAGGAAGCTCCAGTGCAGGGTTCTTGCCTGACCGCCATCGCAGCAAAATCAACCCAAGGACCTCCCTACACTGACCACTCCCCTACTGCCCTTGCCCCTTTCGGGTAAGGTAGCCCTCCACTAGCTTTCCTAGTTAATCAGCCAAGGGCGTCCCATTAAACCCTTGTGGTAGCACTGTTTTCCCGGGTGGTTCTCCATGTTCCCATTAACATAATGATCTTAACATGAACAAGGAAGAATAAAACAGATAACAATAAATAGTATAACAATGAGTGATGAATATCTCTATACCCAAATCCACATAAAGCAATAGCAGGTACTACCCAAAACTTTAGTAGTAAAACCAGTGGTGAAGCAAGGTATAAAGATAGTCAAATCTAGGGTATCCTATTGGGTCCCATCAAAATTAACCTATGCAGATCATTATGATTAATAAGAACATGAATAGGTAAAAGAAGTGATCAAGGGCACAACTTGCCTTCCACGAGCTCCTGCTCAGCTACTTCAACTTGTTGAACCTCAGGTTCCACAGTGGCTTGCTCGTCTACTCGCATTAACACAATACATACATAGCATAGCATAAATTAACATCACATCAAACATGCAAATAGAATATACAGTAATAAACAAGACATTAAAATAAGATCACAGGAATTGGAATCATTAAATTTGGAGTTATATATTTTAAGTTATGGATTTTCTAAGGTTTTATGCATTTAATACAAGCTTAAGTGAAAGAATAATTTTAATGTGTTTGTCATGTCAGAACAGAGGCACTAATGGGTAGACAATATTATTACAAAAATTTAAGAACTGGAATGGACCAATTTGGAGTTCCTATGCATTTTCTATGAATTATACAAATTATATGAATTGTTTTATATTAAAAACTCATTCTCTAATTCATTTCCCTGATTTTATAACTCTCTGGACGGGGCCTCATTTTCTGGAAAACGCAGGGTCTAAACCAAAGAATTTCCCAAGACACAGCCAACAGTAGGGTTGGACTGCGGGTTGATTCTTGAAAAGTGGAGGGGCTCATTTGCGAAACGCCCGAGCCGAAGGGGTATGGTCAAACGAGATCCGTCCGATCCAGCACGAGCGGCGCAGATTAGATTATGTACTGACCGAAGCGGTACGCGACCCAAGCCACCCGATCCGGGATCCACGATCCTGATTTTATGATGGTCAGACGAGATCACAAGCGCTCAACAGAAATTAGACGGCCTGGATCAAAAGAGCGAAACGTTTTCCCCTAGATCTAATCCTACGCGCTCATTTCCGATCCAACGGCCAGGAGGCCGTCTTCCATCTCCGCACCGAGTCACGACGGCGCGTACAAACCGCACGGCGGCGCACGCCGGTGGCATCAAATCTTCCCCCCCGAAGCACCCACAACAGGGATTGGACCGGTGATAATCAAAGCAGAGGATGAGACAACCTAGGGAGGGGCTTACCGGAGACAGAGATGGCGCCAGGGAAGCTGTCCACGGTGAGCTGCGGGCGGCGGTGGAAGCGCAGCGACGGCGAGCAATCGCCGATGATGTAGTCGATCAATTGTTGCGCTTGGTGCTCGGTGAGTATCAGCGGTGTCCACCGAAGGCCCTAAACCCCTACCCGGAGCTCGGGTGACGCGTATGGCTCAAGTCAGCGACGGCGGAACACAGGGCACCGTGGCGGGTGGTGGCGGCGAGTTGTGTTCGGCGTATGCAACGACACAGGTGGGTTTAAGGGAAGGGAAGGGAGAGCGCAACCGTTATATGGTCCATGGAGGTGCCCGGCTAGCAACGGCGTCAACGGAGAAGGGGAGAGGGGCTCGCCGGTGAACTCGCGATTTCTGTTGAGGGAGAAGAGCGAGCACCATACAAGCGGGGCCCGCAAGCCAGAGAGGGCGCAAGTCGGCAGCGAGCGCCTGTCGGCCCGGTCCCACCAGTCGGTGTCTCACACCACGACGCGCGCGTGCGAGGGGGCATCCGCGGTGTGGGTCCCACTAGTCAGAGTCACGGCGCGCTAAAGTTCTCAACTGGGCCACGCGGAATGGCTTCCCCTGGTGGGCTGAAATATGGTAAGCCGGCCCAGGTGAGGTTTTTATCTTTTTTCTATTTTCTTTTCTCCCTTTTCTAATTCAAACTCCAATTTGAATTCAATTTAATTCAAATCTCTGTTGTGAATTTGCACTTCAGATTTAATATTCAAACCAAAGGTTCCAATATGAAATGGCACTTTTATTTACATATTTTCTTCATATTGCATATAGTATTTCCCTTATTGTTTATATCATTTTCAATTTCTAAAGGTAAGTTTGGGTCTTAAATTCCCCATTAGGGCACTAATATATTTTTATTAATATTATTATTATTATTATTATTTATAGATGCGCAATCACATAAACTCCAACATGATGCATAGATTATTTAGGTGTTCTTGGTTCTAATTGCCCACTTAACTAGCGTTGATCACATGCAATGAATAGTAGAGGCCACAACAAATGAGTTTATCTCTATCCACCTTTATTACACTTTTGAGTATTACAAGATGTTTCACTAGAGCCAGACTTGACATATTGAGAACATCCTATTCAAGTCTTGGATCAAAAGGATAGGACTACCCAGGGAAGAACTCTCAAGTTTTACAAGATATAGTGGAACCAGCATTCAGAAGAAGAGGCTACATGGGAAACTCGAGACTTTTTAGAAAAGAATTTCCCAGGCTTTTTAGCCTCGTGTAATTTGTAAAGTGTGTGCAATTGTTGTAATAAAGGAGTGAGCCCCAAACCACCCCTGCCTTGTACCAAAAATAAGGAAATAAAAGAGTGAAGCATTTCCTTTTCCATTACCTACCCTAGAACTTTTAATCTCGGGACGAGATTCTTTTATGGGGGGAAGGATGTAACACCCCTGGTGTTACTATCACTAAAACTTGAGCATAACATCATAAGCATTGGCATTTCATATGTTTGACACACCTAGAGTGCATTCACTAGGCAAAAACTTCAAACAAGTTGTATTGATATGACCTTTTGCAAATAAAACCCTAGAATAGGGAACTCAACCCTAGTTTGGGTATAATAGAGCAAACAAGACTTAAACAAAAGAAAACTTCAAAACTTATTAGAGATGACCAAAAAATGTCACCTTGAATATACTTATGGGATATCCAAACCCTAGAAGTATCAAAAACTGCAAAAAGAACCCTATAAAGCCCTAAACCTAAACCCTAGGGGGCTAAGTGCAAAATTAGTGCACTTCTGGACTAAAGTGCAAAATCCATGATAATAAGGTGTATTAAGTCATATGGTTCACAATTATGAATATTTGCAAGTTAAACCTTGAGTTTTGGACTAATTTGCAAAAACACCACTTTAATAACCATATGGATATATCTGAATTTTAGAGAAACAGCTCAACTTTGGAGCTCTGTAGATTGAGAAATTCAAAGAATTTTCCCTAGGTCACTATAACAAAGTTGTAGACCCATTGTAGAGGAACAACTTTGCTATAGGTGTTTGGGCTTGGTACCATGTGAAATTTAGAGAAATTTTGACCTGAAGATGGGCTGTCAGGCAAGTTCTAACTGAATCTAGGCACTGTTCATCGGATTTCAGAAAAAATCTCGCTGGCGATAAGAACGCCACCGCGGTCGGGATGAGTCGATGGCCACGGTGAAAGACTTCTGCGACGTGGCGTTAAAGCAGGGAGGTGGCGTTACCCGGTTAATCAGCGGCCACCGTACTTTCGTCGTGACTCTGCCGCACGGATGAGCTTGCCATTAATCAACGGCCACCGTACTTTCGTCGTGACTCTGCCGCGCGGATGAGCTTGCCAGCGCAGTCGCCGCTTGGTGAATCTCATCTAGTACCGGCCAGCAGCCTATAAATAATGCCCGGATCCTGCTTCTTCACTGCATCACACACACAAGCTCTTAGGCAATTGACTCAATTGCACCAGAAGAACTTCCCCCGCCGTAAAAAACCATTTCGCCCAGCTCTTCGCGCCCGTGAAAAGCTCTTCCGTGGCCACTGCTCCTTGGGTTAGTAATTCCCAAATTGCATCCTGTTCTAGCTAGTTTA
The DNA here is from genome assembly GCA_029449295.1 of Zea luxurians. Taxonomy (NCBI): domain Eukaryota; kingdom Viridiplantae; phylum Streptophyta; class Magnoliopsida; order Poales; family Poaceae; genus Zea; species Zea luxurians. The sequence goes on from JAOPSE010000039.1 coordinate 16,669,454, forward strand.
TAGCTTCCTATTGCTATCAGTACCAACCAATTGAAGTTCGGCAAAGGCCTTTCACCGGAACACTCATCTGCTCTGTAGAACACCGCCATGACACCCCCTCCGTCGACACACTCTTTTGCTCTTGTTCTGCCCAAATTGAAGCATGTACCTAACCTCTGGTAAACCCGTGAACCTTTCCACAGCCTCAATTTGGTCATCCGCGCCATCGGTTGGTCGGAACGCATTCATCCATATGACCATCCGCACTGTCGCCATGAACTGGTTGATTCAATGCCCCATTGATAAAATTGTGTGAGGGGAAATGTGCAGGAGGGGTCCAATTCGGTGTTTGCCGCACGGGAATCCTAGCCGTTGCGGTATCCGGCCAGCGTGAGCTCGTCGGAGCTCGGCCGTGCGCTGTCCGCCGTCGTGGACCTCAACCCGTGAAGAATTAGAATCCGGGGGGTTCCTGTAAGATGTCAGCGACTCACGGAAACAGTCCAAGAACCCACTTAAGGTTATCTAGAACACCGAGGGCCTTTTTGCGAAGCTGCCACAGGCGCGCGCGCGGGCGCGTTTCTGCTAGGAGTGGGTCATCTTGGGCTGCTTTCAGCCCAGTACTATTCACTGTTTTTCTTTTTTCTTTTTCTGCCAGAGCTAAAACAATTCTATAAAATTATAGAAAAATGGTAAAAATGCCAAACGAATTTTGCTAGATTCTTAATTTCCTATAGAATTTAATAAAAATAGTTTCATGATTTTTAGTCCAAATAAGAAATTATAGAGTATTTAAAACAGTCTAAAACCTTATTTCTGGATTTTTAGAAAATATATAATGATTCCAAAAATCTCCAAACTTTTTGGATGACCCTTATATATTATTTAGAAGCCTTGTGTAAAGTTTGGTATGATTTGAGCCATGTTTGATACTTAGAACCCAAAACCCTTCCCCCTGCACTGTGAACTTCACTGTTGACTCCGGAAACCCTAAGTTCTCGGAGATCCGTGAAGGAAAATTGTATTCAAGACTTTAGATAATAAACTCTTATTATCTTTGCACTCTCATGAGCATTACATAAGCATTCATTATTATCTATGGTTATATTTAGAAAACGAAGAAGAGGTAGAAGAAGAGAAGACTCCACCACCACCACCTGAGGAACATCAGGCAGGCAGCTGTTTCTATTTTGACATCTGCAGATCTGAGCCTGACTCACCAGTAAAACAAGGCAAGCCCCGGTTTGATGCATTAGGTGATAGGAGTTGTATGCTAAAACAAATCCTGCATTTCCTATCTTGAATTTGATTACCTTCCTTTGAATCCCTGTTTTACAAAACGTTTTTCCTATGCTTAGTCTTGCTTTAGCAAAACAAAATGTTTTGTTTTTACAAAAGATGATGTTGCAAAGTGGGAGGGATGTTTTTGAAAATAAAACTTGATGGTGGATCCATCATGGCCATGATGGGTTCAACATCGGAAAAGATGTACCTCTGCCAGGTACCAAACTTTGGGTTTGAAATGATTAAGCTGAGACCGGGCGGGTGACTTGCACGAGAAGAGAGTCTCGGTGTAGTGTCTCCGTTTGAGTCAGTTAAGGATCGTCTCGATGTAGGCTTGATGACCGAGGACCCTTTAACTGGTCACATGCCTCGTCATGGGTAAGCTTTGCCTCGGGCAGACTAATACCAGAATAAGATACCACGCAATGGGAGTGGAGAGATGGCGAGAGTAGCGTGTACCCTCCGTGGCAAGAGGCTAGACGGTGGGTGTATCTGTGCTCTCGGTTGGCGTGAACCTGATCTGGTCTTAAGAACCCCGGTGGCGAGTTAACATATGCAAGGGTTAAGTGCCACATATGTCATGTGATTGGAGATCCTCAGCTGAGTATAATCGATTCGGATCGTCGTACCTTCGCGGTTATGAAGACTTGGTCACTGACTTACACGTAGAACTCCAGTAAAGATGATGGGTTGTTAAGAAATTGGCTAGTGCAGGACAAGTGATTGAACTAGGGTAGAAAGAACTCTAGATACATGTAATCTTACTTAAACTGACAAGTAAAATTTGGATTTTTAAGGATCCACTCTTAGTAAGCATTTCTGCAAACAGAGTCTTTGATCATTGCTAAGCCTTACCTTGACTCCCTCTAGCCAGCATACCCTTGAGAGTCTTTTCTTTAGTCGGGTAAGACTTGCTGAGTAATTCCATACTTATAGCTTTGTCCCATGTTGTTTTTAGGTGAGGAAGCAACCAACTTTTGTTGCTTCTGTTCTAAGGTGGTACCAAAGGAAGAGCACCAGGAGTGAAGCTGCGGGAGGAAAGGATCCTCCATAAAACTTTTTGTTTGAACTTATTGGGAGGGGTTTTTGCCTCCCATAGCTTGTAATAATAATACTCTGCACTCGTATATTATGTTCTGGTCTGTAAAAATTTAACTCTATCTTACTTTTAAATAAAGGTAAGTTTATGTAACCGCTTCCGCATCTCCGATGCTTGTAATGCCTGCGGGACGAGTAAAACGCTCTTGGGAAAGGTAAGAAAAGCAGATACCGAACTTGTCAAGTGATTCAGGGGCACCTGCAGGGTTGTCTGAGGTCCGTTGGACAAGGACAACTGTAGGTGGGTCTAATGACTTGGGAGGTTCCATTACATCAATCCCCGTTGTCGTCACTTCACCGTACTCGTTGGCCGTACGCCCTTGGAGCTCCCTGTTCAGTAAAATAAATGAACCGGAGATCATCGTCATCTCTCATCTGCCAAGCCGATTCGGTTATGGTAAGCTAATTTGTTTTTACGGTTAATTGGATTGGTTAGTTATATTGTGGCGATGCTCTGGGAAGAATACCTTTCTCATTTCTTTTGTGAGTTATATGTTTCCATAAGGTATTATAGAAATATTTCCTATGCAGTAGTCATGTCATGTGCTGTTAGGCTTGTATACAAGGCATAATTAAATTAATAATGTAAGAAGTGGGATTAGCATTTTAAAATTGTCTAGCTGGTAGTGCTTTTAGTGTTGCTTGTGAGGGTCCTTACTGCATGAAGGTGTTGATCCCTTACTTTATAGTAGTTATTACATTCTATGTGATTTGCTTGGGTTATTAGTTTCGAGTGAATTTAAAATTAGTGGTAAACGTGTAATCGATGAAAAACTCGAATTCGTATTCGTTAATCAATGTACTGAATCTGAGCTAAATTTATTATTGGCGCGTAAGTGTTAGCCGAATTGTTAGATAGATTAAATAAATATGGGTGATGTGAGATAAAATTAAATTAGTTCTTGGAAAGCAAAGTGGTATAATTTATAAAGCGAGGGATAAATTTAGCATTTAACTAATTAGTTGATAAGTTGTGGTAGGCTAATCGTATTAAATGTGTATAGTTTGTTGTTTCATGATGTTTGCATTAGATTCAGTTAATCTAGAGAAGCGTAATTATTACGCTTAGTCGTATGTCGGTAACTAGTGTTTCTGTATAAAATGGTACGACGCTTCGTCACTAGGTGTTTAATTCGCTATCGCGTAGTAATATTTAATCTTGTAATATTACTGTCTATATGCATTCATGTGCATAATGCATCTCATTCAGGTGCGTGAATTAACCACGTGATGCGGAGGACCAGAACTGAGTCGACCACAAGATGCTGGAAAGTGTAAGCTTCTCCGCAAGATGATGCTGATGGACCAACCTGAAGATGGATAAATCAAGCAAGTGCTCGACTAAGAGATGCTCGTCAAGTGATCGCCATCTAACAAACACTAACCTAGTGTTTATTCCAGGCAAGCCCCGATGCATGCAACCCCTTCCTTGTGTTTTTAAATACTTTTTGCACACTTTAAGTCTAGTGAAATGTGCATTAGGTTTATAGGAGTTGCTTGGAAACCCTTTGTTGCTTTGCCTACCTTGATATCCATACCTTTATAGATACTTCTAATGAAGTATCAAAATATGATTTACAAACATGCTTAGCCCTGCTTAGATCTTGTGGATAGAGGTTGTCTTTTGCATTAGTGCCTAGCTCAGGGGTTATCCTGAGGAAGGACAGCTTCTACCTACAAGAATATTTTCATCGGGAGCATGGTGGGATCTTACTGCAAAGTTCCCTGTGATGCTCTTTTCATCCTAAGGAACACAAAACAAATCCTAAGGGTGGAAGTACTTAAATCGGGACTTGGGCTAGGAACAGGTGATGTTCTACCCAGGTTGATTAAGGATTATACTGAATGTAGGCTTGCTGATCGAGGACCCTTTAACTGGTCACATGCCTCGTCATGGGTAAGCTTTGCCTCGGGCAGACTAATACCAGAATAAGATAACACGCAATGGGAGTGGAGAGATGGCGAGAGTAGCATGTACCCTCCGTGGCAAGAGGCTGGACGGTGGTGTATTTGTGCTCTTGGTTGGCGTGAACCTGATCTGGTCTTAAGAACCCCGGTGGCGAGTTGACATATGCAAGGGTTAAGTGCTACGTATGTCGTGTGATTAGAGATCCCCAGCTGGGTATTAATCGATTCAGATCACCGTTAATTCTCGGACATGAAGACTTGGTCATTGCCCTGCAATCTAAGTCATGGATGGAATCTTAATGAGCAAAAATCATGTTGGATTGATTAATGTGATGGTGAAATTAGACTAGATGCAAACAAGGTCTATTAATACTTAATCTAGCATTAAAATGTTGAAAGTAAGGATTCACTTTAGTAAGCTATTTCTGCAAAAGTATCTAAGTTGATTCTTGCTAAAGCCTCTCCTTGATTCCTAAATCCAGCATATCCTTGAGAGTATTTTTCCTTAGTCGGGTAAGTCTTGCTGAGTAATTCCATATTCAAGGTTTTATTCCCTATTATTTTTCAGGTTTTAACTTTGTGCTGTTGTTGATGGTGTTAAGTGCCGGTGGGCTCGGCCTTCTTATAAGTCTAAGTAACTCTTTAATACTTCTTATTGAGGATGGTCACTTGAGCTAGCATATATTTCAAAACTATAAATAATTTATAACAGTTCAAAGTTATTTTTTAAATCACTTTGTAATCACTCTGATCATGTACATTGTAAAACTTGATGTAACTTGTAGAATTTGGTAATAAGATTTCCGCTACAAAAATGTTGGTGTGTGATTTGTGTTACTTAATCTTGCGATCTTGGTTGTAAGTGGTTTATCCGAGGTCCTTGGGCACTCGGACAGATCTTGTTAAGTTATCTGGTGCACATGCATAGCCGTCTGAGGTCTTTGAGACAAGGACAGGTGCATGTGGGCCCAATAACTTGGGAGGTTCTACCACAATAGACCTCTTCCTTGATGGGTCCATTGAGGAAGGCACATTTCACATCCATTTGATAGAGTTTAAAGCCATGGTAAGTAGCATAGGCAAGTAATATTCGAATTGATTCAAGCCTAGCTACGGGTGCATAAGTTTCATCAAAATCCAAACCTTCGACTTGTGAATAACCCTTGGCCACAAGTCGGGCTTTGTTTCTTATCTCCACACCATGCTCATCTCACTACTAAAAAGTCACCTTCTTGCAATGGGCAAAAATCGTTGCGATAGACCATAGATCGTTGCGATAGGCACCAATTGCGATAGAACAACTGTCGTTGCCTGCTGTTGCAGAAAACAGAGTGGCAATAGGCTATAGCAACAATTTTACATTCTATTGCAATTACTACATCCTTTGCAACGTATTCAAGTGTTGCAGTAGTTCGTTGTTACAATGGACTATTCTGTTGCAATAAGTTATATTGCAACATTTACGATAGTTGCCAAAAACTCTATTGCCACAACATATTTCATGGTAATAAGTGTTCATGCCACATTTAAATCTGTTGCAAATGGCTTTGTTACCACAAGATGCTTCATGGCAACAAAACACTAGTGCCACACAAGTGACTCGTGGCAACTAGATGTATTGCCATGCAAATAATTTCGTTGCATTTGATCATTTTGCAACATAATGTGTCTCATGGCTATATGACCTTTTTACTATAAAAATTATCTATGGTGAGAACCGTTATAACAACAACAAAAAGTATCGTAACTAATGATGTTGCAACAAGAAGAAAAGGTTGTGACTACTGATGTCCCAATGAAATAGATCCATGGTAATTACATCTTATTGCAACAAAAAAATCATTGCAACTGAACCATACAACAACCAATAAAACCGTTGCATTTACATATATTCAAACCCACAATTTATTCGACAATGCATTTTGCATTTCTATTGGGTATAAAATATTATGCAAAAGAATTATATTTTACATCTGTAACGTCAGAACCAAAATTGACAACCATAATATTTGTCTCTTGTCTCATATATTAACTATATCCATACCATAAGTTGTAACAAATAGGTAGCACCAAATAAATAGTGGCCAAATACAAATTAATTTGATAACATAGCTCATAATCACAACATCCTCATACTAGCTTGGATTGTGATAACATAGATAATAAACTACTCAGGACTAGCAAATTATTGGAAGTTTTTTTTGCCATCATGTACCCCTCCATCCCCTCCATTGATGCAAGCGATGGTTAGCTAGGCTGACGATGATATCACGACGACAAGGAACCTATTGGAAGTGTTCAAAACAATAATTAGTAAAGCTACAATAACTTGGTTAATCATTAGTGGAAGACTACAACTGTAGTGCCTATAGCTACAGTAACTTGGTTAATCATGTAGTTGCTCTCTAAGTAGATTCCAAATGCTTTGTAAGAACTAAACCTTTTATATAGCACAACTCCTAGCAAGCAGCATCAGCAGCAACCATCAGCAAGCAGCAACACGCAGCATGCAGCACGCAGCACGCAGCAACAACAACACGCAGCAGCACGCAGCCAGCAGCGGCAAGCAGCAAACAGCAGCACGCAGCAAACAGGAAGCACGCAGCAGCAAGCGCTCTACTCTATCTCTACCAGAGAAGGCAGTTGTAGCACCAGCCTAACAAGAGCGAAACAAGCTACCGAATAAGCATGCTGCACAGAGCCACAGACATGTGTACTGCTCCTATGGTTAACTAAAATATGTTTAGGCTAATAAAATCCATTGCATGCACAACTACAAAAGAAATAAAAATAGATTGTGGACATACCTTAAACACACTTTGATAGAGCTTCTTAAGTTGATCTACCTTGCTTCTCGCTTGCACTTGCGGGTTGTACCTATTATCATATTTAGGATTACAAAAACAAAACTATCAAAAGAATGTTGTAAAACAGTTTATATGATCATAATGCATGAACATTTGCATTCCATACACATTCGCTTCTTTTGTTGCCCCTTGCCTGCACACGTCTTGTCACAGCATTCCTTAGAGTGTAAGAGCTAATATAGTTTGCTGGCATAATGTCTTTCTTATTGTTTGTGTCTGGGGTACGAACGTTGTTTGCACTACTTGGTGCAGGTGCAGGAGGATCAGCTGGGATGAGTTCAGGAGGTTTAGTAGGGACAACGGGAGAAGGATCGATTGGAGTGGTGCTTTCACGGTTGCTCTGCATTAAACAATTGATCAAACAATTTATGTTGCAAAAGTTTCTAATAGCAATGGTGGTAAAAATACAAATATCAAATTTTATACCTGTTGTGCTACAGCAGCAAGGGCAGCAACCATTTCTTACCTCATTTCTTCTCTAAGCACTTGTCTTTTTCTTTCTTCTTCTTCTTCTTGCAGTGCTTGCATTTTTCCCTGTAGTATTCTTTCTCATTCTGCAACCTCACACGCAAGTTTTTCATTTAACAACAGGACCTAACTTTCGAGTTCTATCACACCCGGTTTTAAGGGACAAAGTCGGGTGCATCTCGTACATGCGCCAAAGAAGACAACATATATAATAACAGAGTGTATAGAGATAAATGTCACAATAATCAGAGTATTTATTACATAGCGAAAGTCTTACAAAATAAAAGATAAATATAACACAAACTAAGGATCGTCCTTGGCGCAGAAGTCAACTGGGAGACGACGACCTAGACCTCTCACGAACACAGCGCACAACCACCATGCGCCTCCTCCAGTGATACCTGTTCTTGACCTGTGGGGGGATGGGTGTGAGACAGCAAGGGTGAGCTCACACATGTTCATCGCAACAAGTTGTGGGGAATAATGTGGCATGAACTCACCAAAGGTGGGAGTTCATGAAGTGTAAGGCTGATCAACAATAGAGGTTAAAGCTGAGCATTGCTTTTATAAGTTGGTCAAAATTTTATTAGCAGTTACTAAGTGTAAGTGAATACCAAACCATAATAAAATAATAGAACAAAATTAATAATAAATCTCATGCAAATGCAAATGACAAATTGAGTTTAGGTTCCATAATTTAATCATCAGAGAGTCCTGAGCTGCTCATGACCGTGAGCTCGGCTAGTATACCAGTTTTACACTCTGCAGAGGTTGTACCCTTTACCCACAAGTCGTGTTTCCCATGTCGCCAGGGTTAGCTAGGCCCTTAGACACTACCGAGGTGAATGGCTAGGGATCCACTACGAGGCCTTTACAAAGTTCCACTAGCTTCCGAAAACCCACTACAGTTTATGGGAAGAGCACTTGCAAGAATCCCCCGTCTAACCGCCATCGCAGCAAATCAACCCGAGAACCTCCTTGCATGCAACTCCCCTACTGCCCTTGCCCCTTTCGGGTAAGGTAATCTTCCACTAGCTTTCCTAATTAGTTAGCCAAGGGGTCCCATTCCTCCCTTGTGGTGGCACGTGTTTCTCAAGTTAAGCTCCATGTTCCAATTAACATTAATGATCTTGACATGAACATAAATAGAATAACAAAATAACTGGAACATGGATATAATGAAATATTATCCCAAAATCATGTAGAGCAATAGCAAAACTACCCAAGTGATTCAGGGATAGCAAGGTAAAGAGATAAACAATCTAGGGTAACCTATTGGGTCCCATCAAAATTAAGCCTATGCATGGTAAATGATTATAAAGAACATTATTGGGTAAACAAAGGTGATCAAGGGCACAACTTGCCTGGCACTTGAGATTCCAGGAACCAACTTGCTTTTCAAATGACACGTGTCCTCGCGCTAGTCGTAGCAATACAAACAAACATGGTATAGATAAAATTAACATCACACCAAACATAAGAACAAACTGAATAATAATAATCTACGCGTCGCTACGAGACTAACGGAACTTGAACGGATCAAATCAGAGTTAAAACGGATGAGTTATGATTTTCTAAAGATTCTATGTGTTTTGTACAAGATTACATAGGATTTAAACTTCAATGTGACTTTCATGTAAAAACAATGGTACTAACTAATAAACAATGATATTACAAAATCATAGGAACTGGAATGGGTTAAAAAGGATTTAATATGCATTTTCTATGATTTATACAAGTTTCTACCATTATTTTTGTATTAAAAATAAATTTAGAATGAATTTCTGTGATTTTATTTGTTGTCTGGACTACGCGCAAAATATTGGAAAGCGCAGGGACTAAAACAGAAACCTTCCTAAGACTCAGATCCCCAGTCACTAGGACTGCGGGTTGGTTTCTTATAAAGTCAGGGGCTCTTACGCAAATCATACCGGCCGAAGGGTACGGTGGATCTCTGGCCATCAGATCTGAAGCCAACTGTCAGGATCATATCCCAATAATTCTGAACGGGTATGCCACCGAGGCCGTTAGATCGGCGATCGATGGATGACTTGCAATCCCACTCCGGTCCACCCGATCAGGTGCCAATGGCTCGGATTCAAAACGCGAAGGGGGGTACCCCAACTTCTAATCACGACTATTCAGTCCCATCTAACGGTTGCCCTCCGTCGCCCTCCTCCCGCAGAACTCACGGCGGCGCGATACAGGACCCCGATGGCGCCCATCTTCTGCACCGAGCTTCCACACGCGCTACACCGCGGCGATGGCCAGGGCGCTCGGAGCTACGCACGACCAAGAGGTTTTTCGAGGTACAGAGTAGGATGCTCACCGATGATGAAAGCGAGCCCGACGTCGATGCTGCAGAGAAGTGGCGGCCCTGATGACGCGCGATATCGCGCTGCAGCACACCGTCAAGAGCCCGACGAGCAATTCACTGACGACTCCGTTGTCAAGCCCGCCCGGAGTGAAACTATACCATCCACACGGCCCCGCGAAGGTCACTGGCATGATTCCCAGGCCTCATACGCCGTCGCTGAAGAAGTCCCCCAAAGCGGCGGCCCTCAATTCCCGCCGCGGATTACAGCAGTGCATAGCTCAACAACGCCTACTCGTGATAGATGAGGGGGAGGAAGGAGAGTCGCGGGCTCGATTTTATTGCCCAGATCAAGAACGGACTCCAGGGAAACCTGTGGACTACAGATGCTAGGAATGGAAGCGACCGCGCGCGGCGAGGGTTGTGAGGCTGACAGCCTTGCTTGTAGCTCTAGATAAGCCAAAGCTGGGAGGTGGTTGAACGGAACTGCGAGATTCGCGCCGGAGCTTCCGGAGGATAGGATCATCGGGGAAGATCCACAGTGAACGGGAGGGGCGTTAGACGCGTGGGTTCTGTTTCGCCCGTGCGTGCGAATAGGAGGGAGCCGACTCCATAGCGGTCCCACTAGTCATTGGTGTCCAGGCGTGAGCGCAAGGATTGGGCCAGCGCGGATGTGGAGCAAAGGAGGAGTGGGCCAAAAGTGGTGGGGCTGGCCCAATTAGGCTAGGTTTGCTTTCTTCTTTTTTTATTTTATTTTTCCTATTCTATTTCCAATCCCCAAATCAATTCAAATGCAGTTTTGAATTACAAATTTATTTAGAATGCACAATTCAAGAAATCCAGCATGAATATAACTTGTTTAATTAATTCATTTATTATATTATTTAATCAAATGCTTTCAAATATAAAATTCATGCACACTAATCTAAAGAATGAGTATTTTAAGAAATATATTTTCTAATATAAAGTTCTTTAGAGAATAAATATTCATTTCAACCAAGGTAACAAATTCATATAGATATTCTTTTATTTAATTCTTTATTAGGAACATGTTTATTTTAGGTGATGTTGCATCAAATGTAAGGAAATTTTATTGGGAAGCATTCTAATATCACACTCCTTGGAGAACTTTCACAAAACTTTCAAAATAAGATTTTGGGTGTTACAAATCCTACCCCCTTAACAAAATTCTCATCCTTGAGATTTAGGAAAGACTGAGAAAATGATGGGGAAATTCTATTCGAAGCTCCTCTCTCACCCAAGTAGCTTCATCTCCACCATGATGGCTCCATTGTACTTTGCACCTCTTTATAACCTTATTTCTTGTAACTCGAGCCATTGTATCAAGAATCTTGACAGGATACTCCGTGTAAGTCAAATCATCTTGAACACTGAGCTCTTCCATTGGTAACTGTTCCTCAGGGACATGGAGACACTTCTTAAGTTGAGACACATGGAATACATTCTGTACATCAAATAGATTATCAGGTAGCTTGAGTTGGTATGCCATCTCCCCAACTCGCCTAAAAACTCTGAATGGTCCAATATAGCGAGGGGACAATTTGCCCTTAACTTTAATTCTCCTCAATCCACGAAGTGGTGACACCTTGAGGTACACATGATCACCCTCCTCAAATTCCAGTGGTCTCCTTCTATTATCAACCTAGCTCTTTTGTCTGGTATGAGCTACCCTCAAGTTTTCCCGAATTATATGTACTTGTTCTTCTGCCTCTTGAATAAGTTTAGGTCCAAAGGACTGGCTTCCTCTAGTCTGATCCCAATATAGAGGAGTCCTGCATTTCCTGCCATATAGAGCCTTGAACGGTGACATCTTCGGACTGGCCTGGTAACTATTATTATATGAGAACTCAGCATAAGGTAGACTCTTGTCCCAACTACTACCATGCTGAAAGGCACAAGCTCTCAACATATCTTCCAATACTCGGTTAGTCCTTTCAGTCTGTCCACCAGTCTGAGGATGGTAAGCTGAACTAGAATTCAACTTCGTATCCACATTCTCATGAAAACTTTTCCAAATCTGGAGGTAAACCGTGATCCTCTATCCAAAACGATCTTCTTTGGTACTCTATGTAAACACACAATCCGAGCCATATATAACTCAGCCAATTAAGATCACTTATAAGTAGTCTTGATCATAATGAAGTGAGCCACTTTGGTCAGTCTTTCCACAATCACCCATATAGCATCATATCCTTTCTGGGTGTGAGGCAATCCAGTAATGAAATCCATATCAATCTCTTCCGACTTCCACTCGGGTATCTTTAGTGGAAGCAGTAGTCCAGTTGGTCTTTGGTGTTCAGCCTTAACTCTTTGACACACATTGCACATAGCCACATGTGCAGCTGTCACACCCGGATTTTAGGGACCAAAACTCGGGCACGAACATAATCACCAGGTGTGCTAGGACCAAGTCTCACACATATGATGAATCATGGCACAGGATCGAATGTCACATCTTTACTATATAACAGGGGTTCTATACAAAATAAATAATTACATTAAAAGGAGACAACGGTCCAGCAACCCAAAGTTGACTGCGAGATGACGGCCTAGACCTCTCACGAACTCGTCACAGCATCCTCCAAGCGCCTCATCCTGCGGTACCTGTTCTTGACCTATGGGGGGTGTGAGACAGCAAGAGTGAGCTCACATACGTTCATAGCTCAACAAGTTGTGGGGAATAATGTGCATGAACTCGCCAAAGGTGGGAGCTCACGTGAAGTGTAAGGCTTACCAAAGAGGATGGTTAAAGCTGAGCATTGCTTTTAAAGTTGGTCAAAATTTTATTAGCAGTTACTAAGTATAAGTAAATACCAACCCAATTAAGTAGTAGAACAAAAGTAATAACAACACCTGGGATGCAATGCATATGACAAATTGAATTTAAGTTCCATAAATTAATCATGTGAGGGTCCGAGCTGCTCATGACCGTGAACACGGCTAGTATACCGGTTTTACACTCTACAAAGGTCGTGCATCTTTACCCACAAGTCATGTTACCCATCTGCCAAGGGATCGCGACTTCCCATACACCTCTACCGAGGAGGCAAGGCAGGGTAACACTACGAGGCCTTTACAAAGTTCCACTAGCTTCAGAAAACCCGCTATAGTTTATAGGAAGCTCCAATGCAGGGACCCCTCGCATGACCGCCATCGCAGCAAAATCATCCCAAGAGCCTCCCTACACTGACCACTCCCCTACTGCCCTTGCCCCTTTCGGGTAAGGTAGTCTTCCACTAGCTTTCCTAATTAATCAGCCAAGGGCGTCCCATTAAACCCTTGTGGTAGCACTGTTTTCCCGGGTGGTCGCTCCATGTTCCAATTAACATAATGATCTTATCATGAACAGTAAATAACAACTGATAATAAAAGTATGATTATGAACAAAGTATATCTCTATACCCAAAACCACATAAAGCAATAGCATGTACTACCCAGAAATTTAGTGGTGAACAAGGTATAAAGATAATCAAACTAGGGTATCCTATTAGGTCCCATCAAAATTAACCTATGCAGATCATTATGATTAATTAGAACATGAGTGGGTGAAAAGAAGTGATCAAGGGCACAACTTGCCTGGCACTTGAGATTTCAGGTACCAACTTGCTCTTCGGATGACACGTGTCCTCACTGATAAACGTAGCAATACAGACAAACATGGTATAGGCAAAATTAACATTACATCAAACATAAGAATAAATTGTGTAATAATAATCTATGCGTTTCTACGAGATCATGGGTTCGAGAACCACTAAATTCGGAATTATGATTAGAAAGTTATGATTTTCCAAAGATCTATTATATTATAATTTGATTAATATATAGTACATGAGAAAATATATTCTAAATAATTAATCCAACTTTAACCTAGATCATATCTTGATTAGGGATTACCTTTTACTCAGATTATATTTTTAGAGAGATTAATCCTAGGTTAGTAGAGTTAATATACTGAATAAAGATTGAATACTTTCCTAATTATAATTATATGGAATATGGTACACATGATGTTGTTACTGTGTAGACAATATTTTTATGAAGCTAACGCAATTTGAATGGATCAAATCGGAGTTAGAATAAAGAAGTTATTGATTTATGAAGTTTTGGGTTTTAGTTAATACATAAAAACTATTTTCTGATTTAATTTATTTAATTCGAAATCCAAACTGGACTACGGTTACTATTTTCCGAGACCATGGGGTCTAAACCGCAAATATCTATACTCGGATGTAAGGTTCTTTTATAAAGGATGGATCACGGGTTGATTATCTAATTCTGCAGGGACTCTTTTGCAACTTGACACGCGCGAAGGGGTATGAAGCACCCAGAGCCGTTGGATTAGATCAGATGGACCAGATTTAATGAAACACAATTCTCTCACAGCCCCACGATTTACGATCTACGACATTGGATAAGTCCGAGCGAAACGTTACCTCACAATATGATCTGAGCCATGCATTTCCTGATCAACGGTTCATGAGTCATCTTCTTTCTTCCCTTCCCACCGACCAAGCCAGATGACGGCACGCCATCCACCACGCCGGAGCCGCACGCCGGAGCACAACCGGCATTTGAAGGTGACGGCACGGCTGACATTTGGCGCATGGGTCCAAGACGCCAAAGCTCGACGGTGAGCACATCCGCGAGCACCAGACCACTCCACGATAGCAACCGGCATGGGTCCATAGCGGCTGAAGCCCACTGTTTCCCCCAGCCGCACGCGTCTTATCTAGTACATGCGGCAAGCATAGCGGTGTGAGCCCCCCAGGGCGTGCGAATCAAGTGCTCCGCACGCGGTGGGCAGCGACGGAGCGAACACAGAGGAGGAGGTCCTTCCAGAAGAGGTCCGTGGGCTGGGGCAAGTTGTTGCACTGCCCCGTGAAGGCCATCTGCATCTCCACCCCCCCCCCCCCGGCGACCATGGCAGTTTGTGGCACTCTTCTCAATTTCTCTCTTGCTCGACGATACCTCACCCTCTATCGTTGGCGTTTTAGCGCGGGTGGGAAGCGGTGCACCGACGGCGGGCGGGACAGCGCACGGAGCGGACGCGAGGGTGCGAGCCGAGGTGGCCATGGCGGCGGCTATCATGCGTGCACTCGGTTCACCTTTTTTTATGCTCCCACCACGGTGAACACTAGGGCTTGGCTCTTGGTTTGTTGGCGAGAAGAACCCAGGGGTCCGCTTTTATAGTCTAGGGATGGAGGGAGCCTGCAACAGCGGAGTCCGGGGCTCCCGCCGGAGATGGTGGCGTTCAGTTGCGATGGGATCGGGAAGACGGTCCTGAGCGACTGGCCCACAGGTCGGCGACGAGAGGAGCAGGAGTGCGCGCGTGAGAGGAGTGAGTCACTATTCACAGGGGCCCACCTGTCAGTGACCCGCCATGTGAGAAGCAACCTGGGCTGCGCCTGGTGAGTAGGTGGGCCGACCTGGCACAATCGGCCCACGTAGGGGTAAGGTTCTTTCTCTTTTTTTATTCCTGTTTTGTTTTTCCCACTCAAATTCATATTTTGAATTCAAATTTGTTTATGGTTTTCACACAGGGATCAAGTGCACAAATAAAATTACTAGCCTAAAGTGATATATTTATTTACATATGTATTTCTTTAGTGCATATTGTTTCCCTTTTCTCCTCCTTTCTCTTCCATTTCATTTTCAAAATTCCAATTTTTTTTAAACTTAAACTTGTCTCACAACTTGAATACAAATGCAAAAATACAAGAACTTCAGCATGAAATGCATATTCTAGTATTTATTTGTTATGTGATTAATATATTCTCATTATTTGAATATGCACAACGAAAAGGAAACTATATAGTCTCACAAGGTTTCATAAATTCTCAAACACTAAAAATAATTATATTTTTTCTGATACAAAATTTGGGCTTTACAAATCCTACCCCCTTAAAATAATCTCATCCTCGAGATTTGTTAGAAAAGGGGTATAGAGAGATTAAGATATAAATTAGCTTTTAGTTTCCCATTAGTTCAGAATTAAGAGTCCACTTTGTATAAAAATCCTTAATGGGTGATTAGGAGAGTATAGATATCTAGACACTTATTATGTGGGTTGAGGAATGGATAGGTTGGGATAACCAGGATTATGGTAATAAGAGACTCCATGTACAGTGGATCTTGTTTCATCTAGCGATCCAACTTGATCTTTGAAGACTTGAGTTGATGCTTTTCCTCCCTTGACACGATTGGTCTTCTTTGGCCCTCAATCCTGGAGTTGCCATCCGAGTTAAGGACATATGGCTAAGGATATATAATTAGGATAGCCAGGGTACATGAGGTAGGTGGGTTTGAACAAAGTTTTACTTTGCTTTTGTGATATCTGGATTAGACAACCTGTAGGTTAGGTTGTTGTTTACGGACGAGTTAGTCCAAGGTATTAATTTAGGGTAAGATATGTTTATAGAATTAGGGTCTAATTTATGTCGCCAACATTATATAACTTAGTTAAGTAACTCAATTTGGATTAGATCATGTTAGATTAGGTGGGATCTAGATCAGATTGGTATAACTAGATAAGATCTTATTTATTTTAGGCTAGATCATGGTTGTTACTGTAGAGTGAGATATGTATGCCAAGATAAATCCATAAGGATAAGGTAGAATCTTTTGAGGTTAGTTAGATCTTGTCGGCGTTTCGGGACCGGGGGGTCCCCGAGCCGACGAGTGAGTGTGCCGCGTGCCCCAGCCCAGATGGGTCGAGCGCGTGGGCGAGCGCGAAGGGGGGAGAGAGCGAGAGCGAGGTGGCCGGAGCCGGGTCGTGAGGGAGTCGGAGATCCCGCGGCCTTCGTGTTCGTCCCGCGCCCAGGTCGGGTGCGCTTGCAGTAGGGGGTTACAAGCGTCCGCGCGGGTGAGGGGAGCGAGCGGCCCCAAGAGAGCGCCTGCCCCTGCCCTTCGTTCCCGCGAGGCCAACCTTCTCTAAGAAGGCCCTGGTCCCTCCTTTTATAGGAGTAAGGAAAGGATCCAGGTGTACAAATGGGGGTGTAGCAAGGCGCTACGTGTCTAGCGGGGGAGAGCTAGTGCCCTAAGTACATGCCAAGGTGGCAGCCGGAGAGATCTTGGCACCCAGCTAGTGTGGCGTCGTGGCTGTCGGAGAAGCAATGGAGCCTGGCGGAGGGACAGCTGTCGGAGTGGTTGGGCCCTTGCTGACGTCCCCCTGCTTCCGTAAGGGAGCTGAGAGCCGCCGTCGTCATGGATCCAGCGGGGCGCCATCATTGCCTATCTGGCGGAGCCAGCCAGATGGGACGTCGGTCCTGTTCTCTGCGGCCCGAGTCGGCTCGGGGTAGGGTGATGATGGCGCTTCCTGTCGACGTGGCGGACTCGTGCCCTGGGTCGGGCGACATGGAGGCTCCTCCGAAGCCGAGGTCGAGTCTGTCCTGCATGGCCGAGGCCGAGCCCGAGCTCCTGGGTCGGGCGAGGCGGAGGTCGTTCGGCAGAGGCCAGGGCGGAGTCCGAGCCCTGGGTCGGGCGAAGCGGAGTTCGTCGTCTTCCGGGGCCTTAGCCCGAGTCCGAGCCCTGGGTCGGGCGGAGCGGAGTTCGCCGTCTTCCGGGGCCTTAGCCCGAGTCCGAGCCCTGGGTCGGGCGGAGCGGAGTTCGCCGTCTTCCGGGGCTTTAGCCCGAGTCCGAGCCCTGGGTCGGGCGGAGCGGAGTTCACCGTCTTCCGGGGCCTTAGCCTGAGTCCGAGCCCTGGGTCGGGCGGAGCGGAGTTCGCCGTCTTCCGGGGCCTTAGCCCGAGTCCGAGCCCTGGGTCGGGCGGAGCGGAGTTCGCCGTCTTCCGGGGCCTTAGCCCGAGTCCGAGCCCTGGGTCGGGCGGAACGGAGTTCACCGTCTTCTGGGGCCTTAGCCCGAGTCCGAGCCCTGGGTCGGGCGGAGCTTCCTATGGCGCTTCTGGCAAAGCCTGGCCGCCCGTCGGTCTCAATCTCTGCGTTAAATGCCCCAGGGACTTGGTCGGTCGGCGCGGTGATTTAGTCAGGGTTGCTTCTTAACGAAGGCAAGGCCTCGGGCGAGCCGGAGATGCGTCCGCCGTGAAAGAGGAGGCCTCGGGCGAGACGGAAACACCTCAGGGTCGGCTGCCCTTGCCCGAGGCTAGGCTCGGGCGTGGCGTGATCGAGTCGCTCGTATGGACTGATCCCTGACTTAATCAAACCCATCAGGCCTCTGCAGCTTTATGCTGATGGGGGTTACCAGCTGAGAATTAGGCGTCTTGAGGGTACCCCTAATTATGGTCCCCGACAGTAGCCCCCGAGCCTCAAAGGGAGTGTTTGCACTCGCTTGGAGGCTTTCGTCGCACTTTTTTGCAAGGGGACCAGCCTTTCTCGGTTGCACTTTGTTCCGGTGGGTGCGCGCGAGCGCACCCGCCGGGTGTAGCCCCCGAGGCCTCGGAGGAGTGGTTTCACTCCTTCGAGGTCTTAATGCCTTGCGTAATGCTTCGGCTGGTCTGGCGGTTCCCTCATGCGAACAGGCCGTAGCCCGGATGCACAGTCGGGGCTCAAGTTCTCGGGCTGGTATGTTGACGCTGTCAACGGTTCGGCCGGAGCCGGGTTTGCGAGAGCAGCCCCCGAGCCTCCGCACAGGGCGAGAGGACGATCAGGGACAGACTCGGCTTTTTTACATACGCCCCTACGTCGCCTTTCCGCAAGGAGGAGGGGGGGAGAGCGCCATGTTACCCTCGATGGGCACCGAACATGGTGTCTCCGGTGAGCTGCAATCGGGTAATCCGAGTGGACGTCCGTGCCCCGTTCATTGGGGGTCGGCTAGGGGCCCGGAGGCACGCCCAAAAGTACCTGCGGGTGACCTGCCGGACTCGGTCCCCTGGCGACGGGGTCCGAGGGCTCGATGCCTCCCTCCGATGGGATTCCGTTACAGGTTTGTTCCCGCTGGTCTCGGAAATGTCCTAGGGTACCTCGGGAGCGCAGCCCGAGCCTTGGTTATGTATCGAACGTACCCCTGGTCATCCCTCGCTCGGTGTCTGAGGCGACTGTGAACCCTTCGGAGGGCCAGCCTTCGAACCCCTGATCAGTAATGGGCGCGGAGCCCGAGTAGCCTGAGGCGGTCGTGGAATCTTTCGGGGGGCCGACCTTCGAACCTCTGACCAGTAGTGGGTGTCGGGCCCACGCGATCTGAGGCGGCTGTTGAACCCTTCGGGGGGCCAGCCTTCGAACCCCTGATCAGTAAGGAGGCTCGGAGCCTAGTTCCTTCACGGGGGAGGATCCCTTTGGGGGTATCCCCTTTCCCGGTCCCTGTTGCAAGAGATAGAGAAAGAAGGAAAAGGGAAAAAGGATACGAAATTGAATGACGTGGCGTACCTTTTTTGGTGTGGTCGTTTTGGCGAAGGCGAAACGTTGCCAGCTGCTTCCGCCAGACGCGCTGCCCGTCGAGCCGCGGAGTTAATGCGCCGGGGCGAGTAGTTGGCGAGGCTGCCGTTGCGCATGCGCGAGCCGTTCGAGGAACGGGTCACGGGCGTGTCGTCTTCACACCGTGAGAGAGGGGGTTCTCTTGCTGCCTCCGGACGGGACGTGAGCTTGGCTGATGGCGTGACCGCTGCTCTTGCGCGCCTGCCACCGTCATTACTGCCAGCCCACTTTTGACCGCGCTTGACCGCTGCGCCCGGCTGGCGCTGCTGGGTCGCGTGCCAGGTCGCCTCGGGTCGCGGTATCGGTTCCGCAATCGAGGAGGTGCGGCGGTGGCGCAAGTGGTACAGTGGCTTACATGCAGCATTTGGCGCGCCGGTTGCGCGACGCGTGGGCTTGAGCCTCCGTGCTGGCCTGTCAGGAGTCGGAGGGGCGCGTCCACTTGGCGCGGTTGCATGCCGCCCGCATGGCTGCCCGCCCCTTTCGCCCGTTGGTCTGGGCAAAAGTGGGGGGTCACTTGTAACCGCTGGGTGGTTGCGCGCGCCGCGCGCGGCGGTTCGGCTTCTTCTGCTCGGAGCTGGTCTGTATGACAGGTGGGTCCTAGCCCCCGCGCCGCAGGGGAGGGCTTTGGAGGCGTGTTGGAGAAGACTCAGCCCGTGACGGTTGGGGGCGCAAGCAGGGAGAGTTGCCTTTAAAAGGAGGGCGACCCCTTTCGTAAGGCGACCATGTCTTCTTCCTCCCTTATGCATCGTGTCTTTCCACCTTTCAAGCCCCCGGACGGGGGAAACCGCCGTCTCCGTGCCTCATCGTTGGAGGACACCACTCCGTGGGAGTGGGTACCTTTCAGCCATCGTTCGGCTTCAAGGATTTTCATCACACAGCCCGGCGGCTCCCCTCCGC
Source organism: Zea luxurians (assembly GCA_029449295.1). Classification (NCBI taxonomy): domain Eukaryota; kingdom Viridiplantae; phylum Streptophyta; class Magnoliopsida; order Poales; family Poaceae; genus Zea; species Zea luxurians. The sequence goes on from JAOPSE010000039.1 coordinate 16,689,652, forward strand.
TGGTGATCACCCAAGACGGTGGCCTCCAGCTCCCAGATGGGGAGAGGCAAACCGGGCTGTGGTCCCGGCCCCGCCCTCAGTGTTGAGGGTGTTCGTCATCCTCGCCGGGGCGGGGAGCGAGGCGAGCCGGGGCTCCACCTCCTACGCGGGTCGGCGGACCACCTCATTTTCCAGCTTCTGGTGGTGGCAATCGCCTTTTAGCCCCACGGCGGAGACATCCTCCAGCCATGTCGGGGAAGGAGAACTGTTGCTGCCCAGCTAGGATGCAACATTCTGTCTTCCCCCTCGCATTCGCGGCGAGGACGGCTGCGAGGATCTGCCGGGGTGCTTAGGGGCGTCCCGCGTTTGCTGGTGATTCACCCAGAGCTTGTCGCTCCACGGGCTTCCCTGGCGGGGAGGTTGTCCGTACCCGCGGGGGCGGAACCGGAGTTCCGTTTGTAATGGCACTTCGAGTGCCGGGTTTTTTGTTCATTTCGGCTTTCGGGGCCTGAACATGTATGTAACGTCGGCACAGAGCCGTATTTTTTCCTCATTTCCGAGCACTAAGACTCGTCTGCTGATTATCTGAACCGCTTCACCAAGCGTGAGTCGCCCCGTGTCAAGGTGACGAGTGAGGTATCCGTATCCCGAAGGCGTAGGAATCCCTCGGCTCGGTCGGCCCTGTTGTCCGAGGCTCCTCTAGCTTAGTTAAAGAGACCCCTCGGCCGCTCTTCGACGAGCCAAGGCCAGGGGTAGCGATATCAGTATGAGCAGAGGCGGAGTTGGCTCGAAAATGAAACCTGGTTGGCCGGAGCCTAGCCGAGTTGTCCGTTGGCAGGATCGACGCCGGAGTTGGTCAGCCGAGGCTTCGGACCGGGCTGGTGCCTTCGGAAGGTGGTTGGCCGAGGCCCCGGAGGTGGCCGGCCGAGCCGCCCGCTCGGGCCGGATCCCGGAGAAGTCCCTGGCGGCAATCGCTCAGGCGTGGTGATGACGTCGTCCTTCGGAGCGGAGGCCCTCTGACCGCGTCGCCGTCCGCGGCTAGGTCGGGCCTCGCCGAAGGTGCCGTTGATGCCGAGGGTGTCGCTGCCCCCTTCCAGAGTCAAGACCCGAGCCTGCAGGATCAGCTTGTCTTGTAGTGTGTGCTTTGTGCGGCCGTCGAGGCCAGAACACACACCCTTGCTGTGTTGTAAAGCTGCGTCTCTTTTCCTCTTGTTTCGAGCATCTGGACTTTTTGTCGGTAACAGGGATGTTAGTGCGAGCGAGAGTTGCTTCTCGCGGAAGGTGATGAGTGAGGTATCCGTATCCCGGAGGCGTGGGAGTCCCTCGGCTCGGTCGGCCTTGCCGCTTACGCGCACTTTTACTCATCCATGAGGCCCTATCACCGACTTGGTCGAGAAAACTCGAAGAATCGCTTCGACAGAAGGGCTTCCGAACGTAGAGACTTGTTCGATCCGCGGAGTCACCTTATCCGAACGCGAGTTACTTATCGCAGAAGGTGATGAGTGAGGTATCCGTATCCCGGAGGCGTAGGAGTCCCTCGGCTCGGTCAGCCTTGACTGCTTACGTGTACCCCGTCGTTTCTAGGACCCACTTTTCGAAGTAGTCAAAAAGCACGAAAGATATTCCGGTAAAAGAGATTTTCTTTTTGAGGAAAATTTTGACGCAGATGGGGTTTCCCCCCTTTTAGCCCCCGAGGGAGGGTCGGGCTTTGCCGAGGCGAGGCCGACCCTTCCTTGTTGACTAAACTTTGCGTGGGTGTGAGGTATATGAACGACTTGGAAACATCTTAAGGGTAGAAGCGACGTAGCTGTTGGATGTTCCAAGCGTTGCCGTAGACCTCGCCTTGACTGTTGGCCAGCTTGTACGTTCCGGGCTTCAGAACTTTGGCGATGACGAACGGCCCCTCCCAGGGGGGCGTGAGCTTGTGCCTCCCTCGGGCGTCCTGCCGCAGCCGAAGCACCAGGTCGCCCACCTGGAGGTCTCGGGGTCGGACCCCTCGGGCGTGGTAGCGTCGCAGGGACTGCTGATACCGCGCCGAGTGTAGTAAGGCCCTGTCCCGAGCCTCGTCCAGCTGGTCCAGCGAGTCTTCTCGGCTAGCTTGGTTGCTTTCATCGTTGTAGGCCCTCGTCCTCGGGGAGCCGTATTCCAGGTCAGTGGGCAAGACGGCCTCGGCCCCGTAGACTAGGAAGAACGGCGTGAAACCCGTGGCTCGGCTCGGCGTCGTCCTCAGGCTCCAGACCACCAAGGGGAGTTCCTTCATCCATCGCTTGCCGAACTTGTTGAGATCATTGTAAATCCGAGGCTTGAGCCCTTGTAGAATCATGCCATTGGCACGTTCTACTTGCCCATTCGACATGGGATGAGCTACGGCGGCCTAGTCTACCCGGATGTTGTTATCCTCGCAAAAATCCAAGAATTTTTTGCCGGTGAACTGGGTGCCGTTGTCGGTGATGATGGAGTTCGGGACCCCGAAGCGATGGATGATGTTGGTGAAGAACGCCACCGCCTGCTCGGATCTGATGCTGTTCAGGGGTCGGACCTCGATCCACTTGGAGAATTTGTCGACGGCGACCAGCAAGTGCGTGTAGCCCCCGGGCGCCTTCTGCAGAGGGCCGACGAGGTCCAGACCCCACACAGCGAAGGGCCAGGTGATGGGTATCGTCTGCAGAGCCTGAGCGGGCAGGTGGGTCTGCTTCGCATAGAATTGGCACCCTCGCAGGCGCAGACAAATCTAGTGGCGTCAGCCACCGCCGTCGGCCAATAGAAGCCTTGGCGGAAAGCGTTCCCGACGAGGGTTCGAGGTGCTGCATGATGGCCGCAAGCCCCCGAGTGTATTTCCTGTAGGAGTTCCTGACCCTCGGCGATGGAGATGCATCGCTGGAGGATGCCCGAGGGGCTACGGTGGTAGAGCTCCTTCTCATCGCCCAGCAAGACGAACGACTTGGCGCGTCGCGCTACCCGCCGAGCCTCGGCTCGGTCGAGGGGCAGTTCTCCTTGGCGGAGATATTGCAGGTACAGGGTCTGCCAATCTTGATCTGGCATGACCCCGCTCTGCTCCTCCTCGATGCGCAGTGCTTCGCCCTCGGGGGCCGAGGGTTCCTCGGGCTGAACCGAGGATGGCTCGGGCTGGGCCGAGGTCACCTCGGACGGGGCCGAGGGCACCTTGGGCTCGGGCGTGTCGCCTATCTTGACGGAGGGTTGGTGCAGATCCCGGGAGAAGACGTCTGGGGGAACCGTCGTTCGCCCCGAGGCTATCTTCGCCAGCTCGTCCGCAGTCTCGTTGTAGCGCCGGGCGATGTGGTTAAGCTCGAGCCCGTAGAACTTGTCTTCCAGGCGTCGAACCTCATCACAGTAGGCCTCCATCTTCGGGTCGCGGCAGTGGGAGTTCTTCATGACTTGGTCGATGACGAGCTGTGAGTCACCGCGTGCATCGAGGTGTCGGACCCCTACCTCGATGGCGATTCGCAATCCGTTGATCAGAGCCTCATACTCAGCCACATTGTTGGACGCCGGGAAATGGAGGCGGAGCACGTAGCGCAGGTGTTTCCCGAGGGGCGAGACGAAGAGCAAGCCCGCGCCGGCTCCCGTCTTCATCAGCGACCCGTCGAAAAACATGGTCCAGAGCTCCGGTTGGATCGGAGCCGTTGGCAACTGGGTGTCGACCCATTCGGCTACGAAGTCCACCAGTACCTGGGACTTGATGGCCTTCCGAGGGGCGAACGAGATTGCCTCGCCCATGATTTCCACCGCCCACTTTGCGATCCGTCCCGAGGCTTCTCGGCACTGGATGATCTCCCCCAGGGGGAAGGATGACACCACAGTCACCGGATGAGACTCGAAGTAATGTCGCAGCTTTCGCCTCGTCAGGATCACTGCATACAGCAGCTTCTGGACTTGTGGGTAGCGGATCTTGGTCTCGGACAGCACCTCGCTGATGAAGTAAACTGGCCTCTGAATGGGCAAAGCATGCCCCTCTTCCTGCCTTTCGACCACGATCGCGGCGCTGACCACCTGAGTGGTAGCGGCGACGTAGACCAAGAGGGCTTCTCCATCAGCTGGGGGTACCAAGACGGGCGCCTGGGTGAGGAGCGCCTTCAGGTTCCCGAGGGCTTCCTCGGCCTCGGGAGTCCAAGTGAAGCACTCGGCTTTCCTTAAGAGACGGTACAGGGGCAGGCCTCTTTCGCCGAGGCGCGAGATGAAACGGCTCAAGGCCGCGAGACATCCCATTACCCTCTGTACGCCTTTTAAGTCCTTGATGGGCCCCATGCTTGTGATGGCTGCGATCTTCTCCGGGTTGGCTTCGATGCCCCGCTCGGAGACGATGAATCCCAAGAGCATGCCTCGGGGCACCCCGAAGACACACTTCTCGGGATTGAGCTTGACGCCCTTCGCCTTGAGACACCGGAATGTCACTTCAAGGTCGGATAGAAGGTCGGAGGCTTTCCTCGTCTTGACTACGATGTCATCGACGTAGGCCTCGACCGTACGACCGATGTGTTCGCCGAACACATGGTTCATGCACCGCTGGTAGGTTGCACCCGCGTTCCTCAAACCGAACGGCATGGTGACATAACAGTACATGCCGAAGGGCGTGATGAAAGAAGTCGCGAGCTGGTCGGACTCTTTCATCTTGATTTGATGATACCCTGAGTAGGCATCGAGGAAAGACAGGGTTTCGCACCCTGCAGTGGAGTCCACGATTTGATCGATGCGAGGTAGAGGGTAGGGGACCTTCGGACATGCCTTGTTGAGACCAGTGTAGTCTACACACATCTGCCATTTCCCCACTTTCTTCCTCACAAGTACAGGGTTGGCAAGCCATTCGGGATGGAATACCTCTCTGATGAACCCTGCTGCCATCAGCTTGTGGATCTCCTCGCCTATCACCCTGCGCCTTTCCTCGTCGAATCGGCGCAGAGGCTGTCTGACCGGTCGGGCCCCGGCCCGAATATCCAGCGAGTGCTCGGCGACATCCCTCGGTATGCCGGGCATGTCCGAGGGACTCCACGCAAAGACGTCGGCGTTTGCACGGAGAAAGTCGACGAGCACTGCTTCCTATTTGGGGTCGAGCCCAGAACCGATCTGGATCTGCTTGGAGGTGTCTCCACTGGGGTCGAGAGGGACGGCCTTAACCGTCTCCGCTGGCTCGAAGTTGCCGGCATGTCGCTTCACGTCCGGCACCCCCCGGGAGAGGTTTTCCAGGTCGGCGATGAGGGCCTCGGACTCGGCGAGGGCCTCGGCGTACTCCACGCACTCCACATCGCATTCGAATGCGTGTTTGTACGTGGGGCCGACGGTGATGACCCCGTTGGGGCCCGGCATCTTGAGCTTTAGGTAGGTGTAGTTGGGGATGGCCATGAACTTCGCGTAGCATGGCCTTCCCAACACTGCGTGGTAGGTTCCTCGGAACCCGACCACCTCGAACATCAAAGTCTCCCTTCGGAAGTTGGAGGGTGTTCCGAAGCAGACAGGAAGGTCGAGCTGTCCGAGGGGCTGGACGCGCTTCCCAGGAATGATCCCATGGAAGGGCGCAGCGCCTGCTCGGACGGATGACAGATCGACGCGCAGGAGCCTGAGGGTCTCGGCGTAGATGATATTGAGGCAGCTGCCCCCATCCATCAGAACCTTGGTGAGCCTAACGTCGCCGATGACGGGATCGACGACGAGCGGGTACTTCCTCGGGCTCGGCACGTGGTCGGGGTGGTCGTCCTGGTCGAAGGTGATGGGCTTGTCGGACCAGTCTAGGTAGACTGGCGCCGCCACCTTCACCGAGCAGACCTCCCGACGCTCTTGCTTACGATGCCGAGCCGAGGCATTCGCCGCATGCCCTCCGTAGATCATGAAGCAGTCGCGGACCTCGGGGAACTCTCCTGCTTGGTGATCTTCCTTTTTGTCGTCGTCGCGGGCCCTGCCACCCTCTGCGGGTGGCCCGGCCCGGTGGAAGTGGCGCCGAAGCATGACGCACTCCTCGAGGGTGTGCTTGACGGGCCCCTGATGGTAGGGGCACGTCTCCTTGAGTGCCTTGTCGAAGAGGTTGGCGCCTCCGGGGGGCTTCCGAGGGTTCTTGTATTCGGCGGCGGCGACAAGGTCCGTGCCGGCGGCGTCGCGTTTCGCTTGCGACTTCCTCCTGCCTTTCTTCTTGGCGCCGAGAGGAGTAGACGCCTCGGGGGCATCTTCCGACGGGCGGCCCTGGGGCTGCTTGTCCTTTCGGAAGATGGCCTCGACCGCCTCCTGACCAGAGGCGAACTTGGTGGCGATGTCCATCAGCTCGCTCGCCCTGGTGGGGGTCTTGCGACCCAACTTGCTCACCAGGTCACGGCAGGTGGTGCCGTCAAGGAACGCGCCGATGACATCGGAGTCGGTGATGTTGGGCAGCTCGGTGCGCTGCTTCGAGAATCGCCGGATGTAGTCCCGAAGAGACTCTCCCGGCTGTTGTCGGCAGCTTCGGAGGTCCCATGAATTCCCGGGGCGCACGTACGTGCCCTGGAAGTTGCCGGCGAACGCTTGGACTAGATCCTCCCAGTTGGAAATCTGCCCCGGAGGCAGGTGCTCCAACCAAGCGCGAGCAGTGTCGGAGAGGAACAGGGGGAGGTTGCGGATGATGAGGTTGTCATCGTCCGTTCCACCCAGCTGACAGGCCAGGCGGTAGTCCGCGAGCCACAATTCCGGTCTCGTTTCCCCCGAGTACTTTGTGATAGTAGTCGGGGGTCGGAATCAGGGTGGAAACGGCGCCCGCCGAATGGCTCGGCTAAAGACCTGCGGACCGGGTGGTTCGGGCGAGGGACTCCGATCCTCCCCGCTGTCGTAGCGTCCCCCACGCCTGGGGTGATAGCCTCGGCGCACCCTTTCGTCGAGGCGGGCCCGACGGTCGCGATGAGGGTGCTCGTCGCCGAGGTGGCCCGGGGCCGCAGGCGCGGTGTTGCGCGTGCGCCCGGTGTAGACCGAGGCTTCCCGCATGAGTCGAGAAGTCGCGGCACGAGGTTCCGAGGGGTACCCCTGCCTTCGGGAGGCAGAGCTCTCGGCCCGCCGGGCCGCAGCGCCTTCCAGGAGATGCTTGAGCTCTCCTTGGATTCGCCAACCCTCGGTGGTTGATGACTCCGGCATCGCGCGGAGGAGCATCGCTGCGGCTGCCAGGTCCTGACCGGTTCCGCCGGATGCGGGTGGCGGTCTGTTCCTGGCATCGTTGGCGATGCGGTGCTGGAGACCTTGGGGCAGGTGACGTATTTCTCCGGCCGGGGGCTGGCCCGCCCATACCTGCCCGACGTCCCGGCGGATTGCCTCGAGCGCTCCTGCTCCCTCATCGAGCCCGGCTCGCGCCCCGCGGACCTGCTCGAGCTGTGGGTCGTGACCCCCCGCCGGAACGGGGACCACAGCTAGCTCCCGCGGGATGTCGGCGCGAGGCGCTGGCCTAGGGGGATCACCATCCTCCGGCATGCCGAGACAGCTGCCTCCGGAGGGATCCCCTAGCTCGACGTGGAAACATTCGTGGCTCGGGCCGCAGTCCTTGTCGTCAAGGCTGCGGCTGCCGTCGGAACAGTCGGAGAGGCAGTAGTTGCACGCGGTCATGAAGTCCCGCATGGCACTGGGGTTGCCAGATCCAGAGAAATCCCAGCAGATGCTGGGATCGTCATCTTCCTCGGACCCAGAGGGCCCGTAGGTCGAGACGTCCGTCAATCGGTCCCAAGGCGACCGCACACGAAACCCCAGAGGGGTTGCACTCGCCTCAACGTGAGCGCCCGCCAAAGCGAAGTCGCTAGGCGGGTTGAGGCCGAGTCGAAATGACGAAGGATGGGAATCAGCCGGTACCTTTTGGTCGACGAGGAGCGACGAAGTCACATCGGGGGCTGATCGTGCCGTCGTCCTGGGTGCGAGGACGACGTCCTGCAGGCCCTCCGTGAGCGCGCTGGCGTCGTCCACTTGCTCGGGGTCGGCGTGTCGCGGGGGGACGGCGCTCGCCTTCGCCTCAAACGCGTGGGTGATGCCCGACGCGTCCTCCGTTGGGGCGCTGGGGATGTCGATTTGCTCGACAGCCGGCTGAGCGCAGCCTCCCGCTCGGCCCTGGTTGCCCCGCCTCCTCCTCCGATGGCGAGGGAGAGGATGGGGCGAGCTCGAAAGTTGTCCTTCCCCCACGCGAGAAAGACGTCGTCGATTCCGCCGCCGGCGGGCGGGCTGTCCGCCACCATTGTCGCTGTCGCACGGCGGTGGAAGGAGTATCATGTCGTAGTTGCCGTCGAAAGACATGAACTCGAGGCTCCCGAAACGGAGCACCGTCCCGGGTTGAAGGGGTCGTTGGAGACTGCCCATCTGGAGCTTGACGGGAATCCGCTCGTCAACACGCAGCGTGCCCCTACCTGGCGCGCCAACTGTCGGCGTTTCGGGACCGGGGGGTCCCCGAGCCGACGAGTGAGTGTGCCGCGTGCCCCAGCCCAGATGGGTCGAGCGCGTGGGCGAGCGCGAAGGGGGGAGAGAGCGAGAGCGAGGTGGCCGGAGCCAGGTCGTGAGGGAGTCGGAGATCCCGCGGCCTTCGTGTTCGTCCCGCGCCCAGGTCGGGTGCGCTTGCAGTAGGGGGTTACAAGCGTCCGCGCGGGTGAGAGCGCCTGCCCCTGCCCTTCGTTCTCGCGAGGCCAACCTTCTCTAAGAAGGCCCTGGTCCCTCCTTTTATAGGAGTAAGGAAAGGATCCAGGTGTACAAATGGGGGTGTAGCAAGGCGCTACGTGTCTAGCGGGGGAGAGCTAGTGCCCTAAGTACATGCCAAGGTGGCAGCCGGAGAGATCTTGGCACCCAGCTAGTGTGGCGTCGTGGCTGTCGGAGAAGCAATGGAGCCTGGCGGAGGGACAGCTGTCGGAGTGGTTGGGCCCTTGCTGACGTCCCCCTGCTTCCGTAAGGGAGCTGAGAGCCGCCGTCGTCATGGATCCAGCGGGGCGCCATCATTGCCTATCTGGCGGAGCCAGCCAGATGGGACGTCGGTCCTGTTCTCTGCGGCCCGAGTCGGCTCGGGGTAGGGTGATGATGGCGCTTCCTGTCGACGTGGCGGACTCGTGCCCTGGGTCGGGCGACGTGGAGGCTCCTCCGAAGCCGAGGTCGAGTCTGTCCTGCATGGCCGAGCCCGAGCTCCTGGGTCGGGCGAGGCAGAGGTCGTTCGGCAGAGGCCAGGGCGGAGTCCGAGCCCTGGGTCGGGCGAAGCGGAGTTCGTCGTCTTCCGGGGCCTTAGCCCGAGTCTGAGCCCTGGGTCGGGCGGAGCAGAGTTCGCCGTCTTCCGGGGCCTTAGCCCGAGTCCGAGCCCTGGGTCGGGCGGAGCGGAGTTCGCCGTCTTCCGGGGCTTTAGCCCGAGTCCGAGCCCTGGGTCGGGCGGAGCGGAGTTCGCCGTCTTCCGGGGCCTTAGCCCGAGTCCGAGCCCTGGGTCGGGCGGAGCAGAGTTCGCCGTCTTCCGGGGCCTTAGCCCGAGTCCGAGCCCTGGGTCGGGCGGAGCGGAGTTCGCCGTCTTCCGGGGCCTTAGCCCGAGTCCGAGCCCTGGGTCGGGCGGAACGGAGTTCGCCGTCTTCCGGGGCCTTAGCCCGAGTCCGAGCCCTGGGTCGGGCGGAGCTTCCTATGGCGCTTCTGGCAAAGCCTGGCCGCCCGTCGGTCTCAATCTCTGCGTTAAATGCCCCGGGGACTTGGTCGGTCGGCGCGGTGATTTAGTCAGGGTTGCTTCTTAACGAAGGCAAGGCCTCGGGCGAGCCGGAGATGCGTCCGCCGTGAAAGAGGAGGCCTCGGGCGAGACGGAAACACCTCAGGGTCGGCTGCCCTTGCCCGAGGCTAGGCTCGGGCATGGCGTGATCGAGTCGCTCGTATGGACTGATCCCTGACTTAATCAAACCCATCAGGCCTCTGCAGCTTTATGCTGATGGGGGTTACCAGCTGAGAATTAGGCGTCTTGAGGGTACCCCTAATTATGGTCCCCGACAGATCTATTAGGATGACATAACACCTTTTCAAGATAAGATGAGTATATATTTTTTTAGGATAAGATGGATCTATGAGTGTAGGATAGAATCTTTTAAGATGAGATGGATATTGTTATGCTAGATACTTTAATGAGGGATAATCTAGTTTGTCTAGTTAGTTTTATAAGCATTATGTATATGCAGATGTAATCGTGAACATTACACCACAACTCATCACACTCAATCAAAGATCTAAATCAGACAAATATCATAAGAACAAGCATTCAAGTTCATAGATATTTATATAAGAAAAATATTTTTGTTTTTGTTCCTAAGAGAAGGTCTCCTATTCCTAAAGGTCGCTTTAGGCACAGGATTTCAAAGTGTGAAATCCATATTTATCTTTAGAAGGAAAAGGTAAGAATAATCAGAGTATAGCGGAAATAGATAAGAATATATAAAGAAAAGTATAGAAAAGAATTAGAGTAGCAAAGGTAAGTAGACAATGGTTGTCCAGTTCTATCTAGGTTTCATCCTACAGTCAACATTCCTCTGATACCACTTCTGTCACAACCGGATTTTAGGGACCAAAACCCGGGCACGAACATAATCACCAGGTGTGCTGGGACCAAGTCTCACACATATGATGAATCATGGCACAGGATCGAATGTCACATCTTTACTATATAACAGGGGTTCTATACAAAATAAATAATTACATTATAAGGAGACAACGGTCCAGCAACCCAAAGTTGACTGGGAGACGACAGCCTAGACCTCTCACGAACTCGTCACAGCATCCTCCAAGCGCCTCATCCCGCGGTACCTGTTCTTGACCTGTGGGGGGTGTGAGACAGCAAGAGTGAGCTCACATACGTTCATAGCTCAACAAGTTGTGGGGAATAATCTGCATGAACTAGCCAAAGGTGGGAGCTAACGTGAAGTGTAAGGCTTACCAAAGAGGATGGTTAAAGCTGAGCATTGCTTTTAAAGTTGGTCAAAATTTTATTAGCAGTTACTAAGTATAAGTAAATACCAACCCAATTAAGTAGTAGAACAAAAGTAATAACAACACCTGCGATGCAATGCATATGACAAATTGAATTTAAGTTCCATAAATTAATCATGTGAGGGTCCGAGCTGCTCATGACCGTGAGCACGGCTAGTATACCAGTTTTACACTCTGCAGAGGTTGCGCATCTTTACCCACAAGTCATGTTACCCATCTGCCAAGGGATCGCGACGTCCCATACACCTCTACCGAGGAGGCGAGGCAGGGTAACACTACGAGGCCTTTACAAAGTTCCACAAGCTTCAGAAAACCCGCTACAGTTTATAGGAAGCTCCAATGCAGGGACCCCTCGCATGACCGCCATCGCAGCAAAATCAACCCAAGGGCCTCCCTACTCTGACCACTCCCCTACTGCCCTTGCCCCTTTCGGGTAAGGTAGTCTTCCACTAGCTTTCCTAATTAATCAGCCAAGGGCGTCCCATTAAACCCTTGTGGTAGCACTGTTTTCCCGGGTGGTCGCTCCATGTTCCAATTAACATAATGATCTCATCATGAACAGTAAATAACAACTGATAATAAATGTATGATTATGAACAAAGTATATCTCTATACCCAAAACCACATAAAGCAATAACATGTACTACCCAGAAATTCAGTGGTGAACAAGGTATAAAGATAATCAAACTAGGGTATCCTATTGGGTCCCATCAAAATTAACCTATGCAGATCATTATGATTAATTAGAACATGAGTGGGTGAAAAGAAGTGATCAAGGGCACAACTTGCCTGGCACTTGAGATTTCAGGTACCAACTTGCTCTTCGGATGACACGTGTCCTCACTGCTAAACGTAGCAATACAGACAAACATGGTATAGGCAAAATTAACATTACATCAAACATAAGAATAAACTGTGTAATAATAATCTACGCGTTTCTACGAGATCATGGGTTCGAGAACCACTAAATTCGGAGTTATGATTAGAAAGTTATGATTTTCCAAAGATCTATTATATTATAATTTGATTAATATATAGTACATGAGAAAATATATTCTAAATAATTAATCCAACTTTAACCTAGATCATATCTTGATTAGGGATTACCTTTTACTCAGATTATATTTTTAGAGAGATTAATCCTAGGTTAGTAGAGTTAATATACTGAATAAAGATTGAATACTTTCCTAATTATAATTATATGGAATATGGTACACATGATGTTGTTACTGTGTAGACAATATTTTTATGAAGCTAACGCAATTTGAATGGATCAAATCGGAGTTAGAATAAAGAAGTTATTGATTTATGAAGTTGTGGGTTTTAGTTAATACATAAAAACTATTTTCTGATTTAATTTATTTAATTTGAAATCAAAACTGGACTGCGGTTACTATTTACCGAGACCATGGGGTCTAAACCGCAAATATCTATACTCGGATGTAAGGTTCTTTTATAAAGGCTGGATCGTGGGTTGATTATCTAATTATGCAGGGACTCTTTTGCAACTTGACACGCGCGAAGGGGTATGAAGCACCCAGAGCCGTTGGATTAGATCAGATGGACCAGATTTAATGAAACACAATTCTCTCACAACCCCACGATTTATGATCTACGGCTTTGGATAAGTCCGAGCGAAACGTTACCTCACCATATGATCAGAGCCATGCATTTCCTAATCAACGGTCCATGAGTCATCTTCTTTCTTCCCTTCCCACCGACCAAGCCAGATGATGGCACGCCAGCCACCACTCCAGAGCCGCACGCCGGAGCACAACCGGCATTTGAAGGTGACGGCATGGCTAACATTTGGCACATGGGTCCGAGACGCCGAAGCTCGACGGTGAGCACATCCGCGAGCACCAGACCACTCCACGATAGCAGCCGGCATGGGTCCATAGCACCTGAAGCCCACTGTTTCCCCCAGCCGCACGCGTCTTATCCAGTACATGCGGCAAGCATAGCGGCGTGAGCCCCCCAGGGCATGCGAATCAAGTGCTCTGCGCGCGGTGGACAGCGACGGAGCAAACAAAGAGGAGGAGGTCCTTCCAGAAGAGGTCTGTGGGCTAGGGCAAGTTGCTGCACTGCCCCGTGAAGGCCATCTGCATCTTCCCCCCCCCCCCGGCGACCATGGCAGTTTGTGGCACTCTTCTCAATTTCTCTCTTGCTCGACAATACCACACCCTCTATCGTTGGCGTTTTAGCGCGGGTGGGAAGCAGTGCACCGACGGCGGGCGGGACAGCGCACGGAGCGGACGTGAGGGTGCGAGCCGAGGTGGCCATGGCGGCGGCTATCATGCGTGCACTCGGTTCACCTTTTTTATGCTCCCACCATGGTGAACACTAGGGCTTGGTTCTTGGTTTGTTGGCGAGAAGAACCCAGGGGTCCGCTTTTATAGTCTAGGGATGGAGGGAGCCTGCAACAGCGGAGTCCGGGGCTCCCGCCAGAGTTGGCGGCGTTCAGTTGCGATGGGATCGGGAAGACGGTCCTGAGCGACTGGCCCACAGGTCGGCGACGAGAGGAGCAGGAGTGCGCGCGTGAGAGGAGTGAGTCACCGTTCACAGGGGCCCACCTGTCAGTGACCCGCCATGTGAGAGGCAACCTGGGTTGCGCCTGGTGAGTAGGTGGGCCAACCTGGCACAATCGGCCCACGTTGGGGTAAGGTTCTTTTTCTTTTTTTATTCCTGTTTTGTTTTTCCCACTCAAATTCATATTTTGAATTCAAATTTGTTTATGGTTTTCACACAGGGATCAAGTGCACAAATAAAATTACTAGCCTAAAGTGATATATTTATTTACATATGTATTTCTTTAGTGCATATTGTTTCCCTTTTCTCCTCCTTTCTCTTCCATTTCATTTTCAAAATTCCAATTTTTTTTAAACTTAAACTTGTCTCACAACTTGAATACAAATGCAAAAATACAAGAACTTCAGCATGAAATGCATATTCTAGTATTTATTTGTTATGTGATTAATATATTCTCATTATTTGAATATGCACAACGAAAAGGAAACTATATAGTCTCACAAGGTTTCATAAATTCTCAAACACTAAAAATAATTATATTTTTTTCTGATACAAAATTTGGGCTTTACAAATCCTACCCCCCTTAAAATAATCTCGTCCTCGAGATTTGTTAGAAAACGGGTATAGAGAGATTAAGATATAAATTAGCTTTTAGTTTCCCATTAGTTCAGAATTAAGAGTCCACTTTGTATAAAAATCCTTAATGGGTGATTAGGAGAGTATATATATCTAGACACTTATTATGTGGGTTGAGGAATGGATAGGTTGGGATAACCAGGATTATGGTAATAAGAGACTCCATGTACAGTGGATCTTGTTTCATCTAGCGATCCAACTTGATCTTTGAAGACTTGAGTTGATGCTTTTCCTCCCTTGACACGGTTGGTCTTCTTTGGCCCTCAATCCTGGAGTTGCCATCCGAGTTAAGGACATATGGCTAAGGATATATAATTAGGATAGCCGGGGTACACGAGCTGGGTTTGAACAAAGTTTTACTTTGCTTTTGTGATATCTGGATTAGATAACCTATGATGTAGGTTAGGTTGTTGTTTACGGACGAGTTAGTCCAAGGTATTAATTTAGGGTAAGATATGTTTACAGAATTAGGGTCTAATTTATGTCGCCAACATTATCTAACTTAGTTAAGTAACTCAATTTGGATTAGATCATGTTAGATTAGGTGGGATCTAGATCAGATTGGTATAACTAGATAAGATCTTATTTATTTTAGGCTAGATCATGGTTGTTACTGTAGAGTGAGATATGTATGCCAAGATAAATCCATAAGGATAAGGTAGAATCTTTTGAGGTTAGTTAGATCTATTAGGATGACATAACACCTTTTCAAGATAAGATGAGTATATATTTTTTTAGGATAAGATGGATCTATGAGTGTAGGATAGAATCTTTTAAGATGAGATGGATATTGTTATGCTAGATACTTTAATGAGGGATAATCTAGTTTGTCTAGTTAGTTTTATAAGCATTATGTGTATGCAGATGTAATCGTGAACATTACTCCACAACTCATCACACTCAATCAAAGATCCAAATCAGACAAATATCATAAGAACAAGCATTCAAGTTCATAGATATTTATATAAGAAAACTAGTTTTGTTTTTGTTCCTAAGAGAAGGTCTCCTATTCCTAAAGGTCACTTTAGGCACAGGATTTCAAAGTGTGAAATCCACATTTATCTTTAGAAGGAAAAGGTAAGAATAATCAGAGTATAGCGGAAATAGATAAGTATAGATTAAGAAAAGTATAGAAAAGAATTAGAGTAGAAAAGGTAAGTAGACAATGGTTGTCCAGTTCTATCTAGGTTTCATCCTACAGTCAACATTCCTCTGATACCACTTCTGTCACACCCGGATTTTAGGGACCAAAAACCGGGCACGAACATAATCACCAGGTGTGCTGGGACCAAGTCTCACACATATGATGAATCATGGCACAGGATCGAATGTCACATCTTTACTATATAACAGGGGTTCTATACAAAATAAATAATTACATTATAAGGAGACAACGGTCCAGCAACCCAAAGTTGACTGCGAGACGACAGCCTAGACCTCTCACGAACTCGTCACAGCATCCTCCAAGCGCCTCATCCTGCGGTACCTGTTCTTGACCTGTGGGGGGTGTGAGATAGCAAGAGTGAGCTCACATACGTTCATAGCTCAACAAGTTGTGGGGAATAATGTGCATGAACTCGCCAAAGGTGGGACCTCACGTGAAGTGTAAGGCTTACTAAAGAGGATGGTTAAAGCTGAGCATTGCTTTTAAAGTTGGTCAAAATTTTATTAGCAGTTACTAAGTATAAGTAAATACCAACCCAATTAAGTAGTAGAACAAAAGTAATAACAACACCTGCGATGCAATGCATATGACAAATTGAATTTAAGTTCCATAAATTAATCATGTGAGGGTCCGAGCTACTCATGACCGTGAGCACGGCTAGTTTACCAGTTTTACACTCTGCAGAGGTTGCGCATCTTTACCCACAAGTCATGTTACCCATCTGCCAAGGGATCGTGACTTCCCATACACCTCTACCGAGGAGGCGAGGCAGGGTAACACTACGAGGCCTTTACAAAGTTCCACTAGCTTCAGAAAACCCGCTACAGTTTATAGGAAGCTCCAATGCAGGGACCCCTCGCATGACCGCCATCGCAGCAAAATCATCCCAAGGGCCTCCCTACACTGACCACTCCCCTACTGCCCTTACCCCTTTCGGGTAAGGTAGTCTTCCACTAGCTTTCCTAATTAATCAGCCAAGGGCGTCCCATTAACCCTTGTGGTAGCACTGTTTTCCCGGGTGGTCACTCCATGTTCCAATTAACATAATGATCTCATCATGAACAGTAAATAACAACTAATAATAAAAGTATGATTATGAACAAAGTATATCTCTATACCCAAAACCACATAAAGCAATAGCATGTACTACCCAGAAATTCAGTGGTGAACAAGGTATAAAGATAATCAAACTAGGGTATCCTATTGGGTCCCATCAAAATTAACCTATGCAGATCATTATGATTAATTAGAACATGAGTGGGTGAAAAGAAGTGATCAAGGGCACAACTTGCCTGGCACTTGAGATTTCAGGTACCAACTTGCTCTTCGGATGACATGTGTCCTCACTGCTAAACGTAGCAATACAGACAAACATGGTATAGGCAAAATTAACATTACATCAAACATAAGAATAAACTGTGTAATAACAATCTACGCGTTTCTACGAGATCATGGGTTCGAGAACCACTAAATTCGGAGTTATGATTAGAAAGTTATGATTTTCCAAAGATCTATTATATTATAATTTGATTAATATATAGTACATGAGAAAATATATTCTAAATAATTAATCCAACTTTAACCTAGATCATATCTTGATTAGGGATTACCTTTTACTCAGATTATATTTTTAGAGAGATTAATCCTAGGTTAGTAGAGTTAATATACTGAATAAAGATTGAATACTTTCCTAATTATAATTATATGGAATATGGTACACATGATGTTGTTACTGTGTAGACAATATTTTTATGAAGCTAACGTAATTTGAATGGATCAAATCGGAGTTAGAATAAAGAAGTTATCGATTTATGAAGTTTTGGGTTTTAGTTAATACATAAAAACTATTTTCTGATTTAATTTATTTAATTCGAAATGCAAACTGGACTGCGGTTACTATTTTCCGAGACCATGGGGTCTAAACCGCAAATATCTATACTCGGATGTAAGGTTCTTTTATATAGGATGGATCGCGGGTTGATTATCTATTTCTGTAGGGACTCTTTTGCAACTTGACACGCGCGAAGGGGTATGAAGCACCCAGAGCCGTTGGATTAGATCAGATGGACCAGATTTATTGAAACACAATTCTCTCACAGCCCCACGATTTACGATCTACGACATTGGATAAGTCCGAGCGAAACGTTACCTCACAATATGATCTGAGCCATGCATTTCCTGATCAACGGTCCATGAGTCATCTTCTTTCTTCCCTTCCCACCGACCAAGCCAGATGACGGCACGCCATCCACCACGCCGGAGCCGCACGCCGGAGCACAACCGGCATTTGAAGGTGACGGTATGGCTGACATTTGGCGCATGGGTCCAAGACGCCGAAGCTCAACGGTGAGCACATCCGCGAGCACCAGACCACTCCATGATAGCAACCGGCATGGGTCCATAGCAGCTGAAGCCCACTGTTTCCCCCCAGCCGCACGCGTCTTATCTAGTACATGCGGCAAGCATAGCGGCGTGAGCCCCCGAGGGCGTGCGAATCAAGTGCTCCGCGTGCGATGGGCAGCGACGGAGCGAACACAGAGGAGGAGGTCCTTCCAGAAGAGGTCTGTGGGCTGGGGCAAGTTGTTGCACTGCCCCGTGAAGGCCATTTGCATCTTTCCCCCAGCGACCATGGAAGTTTGTGGCACTCTTCTCAATTTCTCTCTTGCTCGACGATACCTCACCCTCTATCATTGGCGTTTTAGCGCGGGTGGCAAGCGGTGCACTGACGACGGGCGGGACAGCGCACGGAGCAGACGCGAGGGTGCGAGCCGAGGTGGCCATGGCGGTGGCTATCATGCGTGCACTCGGTTCACCTTTTTTTATGCTCCCACCATGGTGAACACTGGGGCTTGGCTCTTGGTTTGTTGGCGAGAAGAACCCAGGGGTCCGCTTTTATAGTCCAGGGATGGAGGGAGCCTGCAATAGCAGAGTCCGGGGCTCCCGCCGGAGTTGGCGGCGTTCAGTTGCGATGGGATCGGGAAGACGGTCCTGAGCGACTGGCCCACAGGTCGGCGACGAGAGGAGCAGGAGTGCGCGCGTGAGAGGAGTGAGTCACCGTTCACAGGGGCCCACCTGTCAGTGACCCGCCATGTGAGAAGCAACCTGGGCTGCGCCTGGTGAGTAGGTGGGCCGACCTGGCACAATCGGCCCACGCAGGGGTAAGGTTCTTTCTCTTTTTTTATTCCTGTTTTGTTTTTCCCACTCAAATTCATATTTTGAATTCAAATTTGTTTATGGTTTTCACACAGGGATCAAGTGCACAAATAAAATTACTAGCCTAAAGTGATATATTTATTTATATATGTACTAGGTATGTGCCCGTGCGTTGCTACGGTTTCTATAAATCATATAGCAAAGAATTTACAACTGTTTACATGATAAACTTACAACATTTAACAACTCATCATAGCTCTACTTTGAAATGTACAACACAGATCTGAGAAAGAACAATTACATATATAGGATTCTCAATGTTAAACTGTATGTAATCTTTTGTCATTACATCTCCAAAAACATCATGGCAGCTCCTTGCCGGTAGCAGGCCTTACCCGAATTCAGGTGCAGATACATTCTATAACAAGCAAAGCCTTCTTTCCATCACCTAGGTGAAGCCAGTTAAGGCACCAGTTTGGCCGTTTGGAAACAATGTAGGGTCAAGCTTACGAACTTTCAAGGCCTGCAATAAACAAGACAATATCAAGTTTTTATTTTTGTTGTCGCCACACCTGAGAAATTACCACTTGAATTAGAAAAGTCATTTGCCATATTTATTATTTTAAAACCAGTAAAAGTTGGATACAACACACAACTGAGAGAAACAAGTTGGAGACAGGAGCACTTTCAGTATAAATCAACATGTTTAAATCCGAAGAAAAGGAATCTGAAGCAGCTAATGTAACATACTTTTTTAGTACAAAAACTCAATTGGCTAGCACGAACAGTAAAAGTAACTTAATATAAGTTGAACTAAGAAAAAGGCTAACTAAATCAAGACAAATGTGGATGATGAAGGGCAATTAAAATGCTGCTAATAAATAATAACATCATCATCATTTTCTCCAATGGATGATTCATCACTTACTTTCAGAAGAGGTAACAAGACACATATTTTTCTTGTAGTTGTAGGTGTGTTCAAGCAGATTATAATAGTTAACCCATTGCTTCCCAAAAAAGAACACAAATGCAAACACTAACTTGCCATCCAATCTCGTATCACATGCATAAGTTTAATTAGGACCAGGATCGTTAAACATAGTGACAAAATCCATATTTTAACAACCAAATAGCATGTCAAGTAAACATGCAGGATCCAAGCACCAAGCACTATGACCAAGTAATATGCCTAGCAAGCAGGAAACGATAATAAACAAGGCAGTAATATTGTCTACAACAAAGCAACTGATTTCTCATGATACATGTCGACTCTAACTACAGAATAACGAAGTTCTAGACACAATAACAAGTCTTATAATAGTAGATAGACTTTCATACCTTGATGGCACATACTTCTCGATCAAGAACTATGACCATCAGGAAGGACCTGATCGATCAAGGCCATAACGGTCGTCGCCCCGATAGCTACCGCCATCTCGACTATGACCAGAGTATCGGTCACCGCCACGATCAGAACCATAACGACCTCCACTGCCACCATACCTGTCATCCCTACTACCATATTTGTCCCCTCTCCCACTGTCCCCAAATGGGTAGTCTCTAGCAAAATGATAGGGTTCCCACACTTGAAGCAGTCACCACCACCTCGTAGTGCACACCGACCACCATAGTTACAACCATGGTCATAACGAGATCCAAGCTCACGGTCATAATAACGGTCACCATTACGGTCTCTACCAGGTCCATGTGGCCGAGCTTTATCGACAGTGATGTTGCTCCTGTCCAAGTACAGTCCATTCGTTGCCTCAATAGCATCTTCCATGGCTTGCTTCTCATTAAAATTTACAAAGCCTAAACCACGAGAACGACCAGAAAATTTGTCAAGAACCACCTGCATATCACCAAAAAAACAAAATTAAAGCAAACATAAATAAGAAACCATGCAAGATAACAATAGAAAAAAAAGAAAAAAATGTAGTTAGAATGGATGTATGCTCAAAGACATAGTGTATAAGTTATTTGACCATTCAACGACAAAAATATTGCCTAGAGAATCCAAGCAGACATGAATAGAACATCATAAATATCTTTATGACTTTTTTTGGATATAGAGTACGAAGAAATGATGTGTCTGAGCAAATCAATTAGATTTAAGATTCTTTGGTGACAAAAAATGTAGTATACTAATATTCAATGTAGCACAAAAGGAAATGGTTGACATGTAAAAAGAAAAAACATCCTAAGCAACAGTTGTCAATACAATCTATGGAAAGTAACACCACAACACAGTTTTAAGAGGGAATATATTACCTGTTTTGGAAATTTCAAGCAAAGAGTGACGGAAGAAGCATGTTGTGAGAATATTGCAAAGTTAAGGGAGAAAATATAGCTCTTATAAAATTTCAAGCAAAGGATGACAGAAGAAGCATATTGTGATATTGCAAAATTTAACCCATCGTCAACTTGTGACACTCCTAGGGGAAGGCTTTGCCCGAAGAATATTTAAAGGGCACTTCATTGCCAAATGAGACGTGTCACATTTCCTGTAAATTCGAAATGGATAAACATCATCCCTCAAAAGAACACATGACAAAGAATGCATAGTAAATTCAAAAGGAAAATTTGATTTCAAAATAGCAAAATGTGTCAGTATACACTACAACTTATAAATACAGAACACATTAGCATACAACAAAATTTTACTTACAACGACTCCCTTAACAAGTTAACATTGAACTTGAAACCCTTTGATATCTTGTTATGAGTGACAAGTACATCAGTGATTTGTGGTATATAATGCCCTGCGAATAAGACTCTGGAATGCTGAGATAGGCACATCAGACACTGTGCATAACAAGATGATTAGTGATGATGCAGAACAAGATGATGCTCATCACAACACCTTCCTCTCCAACTGTTGGTCTACCCTTCTCACCAAATCCATTTGCATTTGAAGTGAGGAAGTTTAACAAAGTGTCATAATTCAGAGAAATTAGACATGAAAGTTATAGAAGAATAATCGAATTTTGAAATAGAATCTCACAATGGCTTTACTATAAGGAGCAGCTTCTATGCCTTTTTCATAGTTTCGACAGCTTTGGCCAGCGCAGGACAAAAGTACCCTAGCAATACAATTGTTAGAAAACAACAAATGCATAAAAATTTTGGTCTGTACCATGAAACCAACTCAACATCAGCAGCACTGATCTTATCCGGTCTGCAAACATAATCTTCCAAATTAGCCTCGTCACTCAAATTCATCTTAGCAGTACATACCCGATTTAAACAGTAGCCAGCAAAACAGTTGAGAAAAAAATGATCCCAGTGACATACGAAAAATCAAGTCAAAACATATAAAAAAGAAAACAATTTAGTTTGCATTGACCGCAAATCCTTGACAGACCATGTGACATTATCACAATTGAGCATGCGCATATGTGCAAAAAAAAGTTGGCAATTTGTATGCAATATGACATGGTTGAAAATTTTAATTAATTACCAAATAAAGAAATTTGAGCAGCTTAATTAATAGTTATTTGCATGAGATGAAAAAGACCTTAATAGCAATACCTGAAGCAATCCATGGAAGTTTCATCATATGCGAATGCAATATATTATACAACACTTCAGTAAATTAATAAATATGCAAGTCATGCTACTTCGCAAGAACCCAATATAATGCCTATCAATTAGTTCACAGTTTCACACAAAAAGACAACTTAATTGGAACACAAGCCTCTTCTACCGCCAATCGGGAAGAGGGAACTCAACTTTCCTGTCAAGTCTACCTGGCCGCAACAAAGTAGGATCTAGAGTATCTGCCCTATTAGTTGCCATTACAACCTTCACATTCAGTCATTCACTGTTTGATCAAATCCATCCATCTGCAATAAACACGGGTAAATTATTAAAAAATTCAAGAAGGCTCCAGCATCTAAGAATTTGCAACCTAGCAATATGCCAAAGTTAGCTTTCCAAGACCTTAGTTATTATTTTTATAATATTATAGTTTCTACCTCTCATGTGAACATAAACAACTATGCATGTTGGGGTGAAAATATGTCCTTACGATTTTAATTCCAAAACAGAGCCTTTCCTTATACTTCCTGGTGTGAAAAGGTTTTCTTTGAAATACCATATTTTATAACATAAAATAGGAAATCTATTATAATTTCTAGGAACACCACAACAATCCAAAATCCCCATTTACTTGATTAAGTAGCTCCTATTTAGTTGAAACAAAAAAACTCACCAGATCGGGCTCATTCTGTACTACAAAGCATAGTACTTACATGCAGTCTAGCTCCATCAGCAGCAGCAACAACGTTGCATCAGCCAGCAATTCCAATCAGGCTGAATATAGGCATCGACGTAGATGTATGGAGTAGCAAATTGAAGACATAATGTACAGGCATGCTTTTACTGAATAATTAGGCAGTATGGCCAACAATATTAGGTACATGCTTACTGTAGCAAAGATTAGCAGAAGGCCCGCTAACTGTAAATACTTAGATATGAAATTATGGATACGATGAAGCCCCACAAAAAAACATATACGTCTATTGATAAATTCAGAACCAGCATGCATAGCTTCGCTTCATACTTTTGCAGTCGATGCACCATCAGTATACAGAAAGCCCGAAGCCCAGCCCAAAGCATGTTTTTTGGCCCGGTCCAGCTCGCTTTTATATGGATTCGGGCGAAACAGTGAAATCACCGCTCCCATATTACCTCTGTAAGTTTACAGCTAACTAAAGATGCATCAATCAGATTCAGTACGCTTGCTGCACAGGCAAAGTGAGATGACATGCACGCTGAGAATATAATCAGCTGCCAGGCATGACACTGTGCATAACAAGTGAAATTTGGTATTTCAAAGAAAACCTTTTCATATCAAATATGGGACATCGAGTTTGATTTCCTAACATAAACAAGATGATTATGGAATGCTCCAAAATATAAGGGAAATTTGCAAATACCCCTAAAAGTCACCGAGTTTGATTTCCCTTCCATATCAAATAAGACTCTGGAATGTTGTGATTGTGGGGTAGGTTGCGTTCTCATCTGGCGAATAGGCAAACTGAGTAACATTAAATACATTGATTATGGAGAAGGTTACTAATCAATAGGAAAATAAAAAAGCCGCCTTTCAAGTCACATGGAGTTTGATATGGAAGGGAAATCAAACTCGGTGACTTTTAGGGGTATTTGCAAATTTCCCTTATATTTTGGATAATCAAGCATCAGGAACTGACCAGGAAGAGATGTGCCTGAGGACAAACCATCAAGAAGATCCACAACTTGAGGTGTAACAGCGACAGATTTAGTCTCTGCAGCATGGTGTCAGATAAATAAGCAGAAATGACAGAAACTAAAAAAATAGATTGTCTATACAGACATACCTATGCCAGGAAGGCTAAAGTTTGCCGTTGGTGGTCCATTTTGTACAGAAGATGAACCAATAGATAGAAGATCCATCAGAATGTCAGTGCTTGTAGACGGAGCGCGCCTAGACACAAGACCAGACCAAACTCATAAGCAACATTTCAACTAACAATGTCGCTACAACCAGAGCATAAATGTATAATCAACAGATGTTAACCGTCTGAAACAAGATGCACTCGACCATGTTTAATCCTATTTATAGAACAACAAGGTATGCACTACTGGCATAAGTTAATACCAAACTTGGAGTATGTGTTCAGAAATAAGCATGTTGCATTAGTGGCATAAAATAAAACCAAATGTGTACTGTGTCATGTGCCAAGAAATAATAAACATAATGATAAAGCATGACGTGCTTTGCGTGAGCAAACCAACAAGCAGCAGAAGCAAATCAATAAGAAAGCAAAATAACTTAGTGTAAGACCTATAGGAGACGAATCAGTCAAGCCAATGCCCAACAGATCCTGTAGAAAATCATTAGGTGTTGTTGTAGGGGCTGAGGTAGTCACTGGAGCATCATCAGAACTCAAATCAAGCAAATCAGCTAAAGGAGTTGCAGGCTTTCCAACACCATTAGGAAGCTTAAATGGGCCTCCAGAAGTGACTGCTGGAGCAGAATTTACAGATGGAACTGCAGCCTCTGATACATTATAGTTTGGGAAGCATCTATTATAAACCAATCACTTGAAGCCTCCCCTCCCTGTCCAAAGTCTGATGTACTGAGGTATCAAGATATCACCTCAAATATGGATGTGCACAAGATATTTCTCCATCTAAGTATGACATAGATATGGGTGTGCAATTAGTTAATGGATCTTGGGTAGAACAAGGGAACAAGTATGATTTTGTCAGATATGAGTAAAAATCCTTGAGCCTGCACAGAAATGTTGCATCTCAAGCTAATTAGCCATTCAGTCTCACCATTTTATTGCTTCACTGCCATCCCTAAACCTTTTGGCTTGATCCATTTCCTATATTGAAGCATTCACAATTAAGCCAAACTGATAGCATGGTTTTGGCCTCCAAACAACAATGACATAAAATGCACGACAACACACTTTTACTTGCTCACGACTGAATGTATTGAATTGTCAGGTTGCCAATGGCCCCAGTGAATGACAGAACGAGCTTGACCATCCCCATCAAAGTTGTGTTCACATTACGCCATTAAGCTCAGATCAAAACAAATATCAGCAGCTGACGTCTAGTGGAAGAGGTTCGATTGACAATCGAATAGCCTATACACTGATTGAACATCTACACAAGCAACAAGCAAAGGCGAGCAAGGGCGCCACATTCCCACATCGTTCCGAGCAACGGCGCGCCGCGAACTCATCTGGAGAGCACTGCAATTCAGCGCCGCCAGCCAGCTCTACACGGAGAGCAAGTGAACCAAACATGGACAATCTGGTAGCATCCAACGGAACCCCAGTTGCGCGATCGAGCTATCCTAACCCAGTTCGATCAAACGGCGATGGAAGGAGAGGAGAGGCTCAATGGGTGTACCTGCCGTGGAGTTGGAATCGCTTGGGTCCATCACGGCGCCGACGGAAGGACGACGGATCCGGAAGGGCGACGGTGCCGCGCCGTCAGGGCGAGGGAGGAGCACGCGGGCCTGCCCTGCTTCCTGTTCGGGGAGTCCATGGGCGGGGCCATCTGCCTGCTCATCCACCTCTGCACACGGTTGGATGAATGGGCGGGGGCGGTCCTCGTCGCTCCCATGTGCAGGATCTCCGACCGGATCCGCCCGCCGTGGTCGCTGCCGGAGATTCTCACCTTCGTCCTACGTGCTCCTACATGCAGACCTCGGATAGCCCGATCCGATCTGCTACGTTTGGGGGCGGCGAGGAAGCAGGTGGGGCTTCTAGGGTTCGGGTGGCGGGCGTCTCATGGGGTAGAGAGAGCGCCTTCCATGTAGGAGCACGTAGGAGCGGATTTTGGGGACTACGGAGTTGCGGCGGATACGGGGCGTTGCTGGCGCGGAGCTTTGAGGGCGCGTCCAATTTGCGGACTGCGGGCGCGATGGGCGGCTGTGCTCGGGCGCGGGGAGGGGACTGCGGGGCCCTCAAAAGTCAAAGCGGTGAGGGCGCGATGGTGAGGTCAGGCGCGGGGCGGGCGCGGGGAGGGGACTGCGGGCGCGGCGAGGACTGCGGGGCGGTTGTGCTCGGCGGCGGGGAATGCGGGGCGGCTGACTGCGGGGCGGGGCGGGGACCGCAGGCGCGATGGCAGAACGCGGGCTGTGCACGCCTACAGTCCTAACATATAGAGTAGTAGAGATTTCTTTAGTGCATATTGTTTCCCTTTTCTCCTCCTTTCTCTTCCATTTCATTTTCAAAATTCCAATTTTTTTAAACTTAAACTTGTCTCACAACTTGAATACAAATGCAAAAATACAAGAACTTCAGCATGAAATGCATATTCTAGTATTTATTTGTTATGTGATTAATATATTCTCATTATTTGAATATGCACAACGAAAAGGAAACTATATAGTCTCACAAGGTTTCATAAATTGTCAAACACTAAAAATAATTACATTTTTTTCTGATACAAAATTTGGGCTTTACAGCAGCCACATCTTTCTTCAATCCATACCACCAGTATTTCTATTTCAAATCATGATACATCATAGTGTTACCAGGGTGGATAGAGTAGTCAGAATCATGGGTCTCTTTCAATATAGTCTCCCGAAGGCTATCAATCTCCGGAACACATATCCCATCCTTGAACCATATGGTGCTTTGCTCATCTTCCGTGAATTCCGGACCTCGAGCTTCAGTAATCAGATCCTTAATCTCTTGTATTTTAGCCTCACCAATCTGTCCTTCTGCGGATTTCTTGCTCCAAGGTAGGTTCCACATCAATAATAACTCCTTCAGCGTGAGCAACTTTCCCCAAGTTAAGTCTCCTGAAATCCTCAACAATCTCATCAGGTAGCTAGACAACAACAGCTGAATGAACATGCTCCTTTCGACTCAAGGCATCTGCAACCAAATTTGCCTTGCCCGGGTGATAGTGAATCTCCAAATCACAATCCTTAATAAGCTCCAACCAACGGCGTTGCCTAAGGTTGAGATCCTTCTAAGTGAATATATACTTCAAACTCTTATGATCAGTGTACACTTGACACTTGGTTCCCATGATATAATGTCTCCAAATCTTAAGCGTATGCACAACGGCTGCCAGTTCTAAGTCATGCATGTGGTAGTTCAATTCATGTTTCCGCAACTAACGAGACATGTTGGCGATCACATGTCCTTCTTGCATGAGCACACATCCCAAGCCTTGGCCACATGCATCACAATAAATGTCAAATCCCTTCTGTAGATCCAGCATAACCAACACTGGGGTGACATCAATCTCAACTTCAGTTGGTTAAAACTATCTTGGTACCTCTCGTCCCACTTAAACTCTATTCCCTTCTCCAGAAGCAGGGGCATAGGCTAGCAATCTTATAAAATCCTTCAATAAATCTCCAATAATTATCCTACAAGTCCTAAGAAACTCTGAATCTCTATAACTATAGTGGGTACGCTCCACACCACTATTTTCTTGACTTTAGCAGGATCCACTAATATCCCTCCATTAGAAATGATATGTCCAAGGAATGGCACCTTGTCAATCCAAAACTCGCATTTGCTATACTTGGCGTAGAGTTGATTATCTCGTAACTTCTGTAGCACCAACCTCAGATGTTCTTCATGATCACTATCACTCTTGAAATAAAAATATCGTCGATGAAAAACCACGACAAATCTATCCAGATTATGAACACCTTATTCTTCAGATCCATAAAATAGGCTGGTGCATTAGCTAGTCCAAATGACATAACAGTGAACTCATATAATCCATATCGAGTTGAGAATGCTGTCTTGGGAATATCCGATGGTCTAATCTTCATTTGATGGTATCCTGATCGAAGATCAATCTTTGAGAATACCCTAGCACCTCTCATCTGATTAAATAAATCCTCAATGCGGGGTAATGGACACTTGTTCTTCACAGTGACATCGTTAAGGGACCTATAATCCACGCACATCCCTTATGATCCTTCTTTCTTCTGTACAAATAGAACCGGCACTCCATAAGATGAAGAACTCGAACGAATGTACCCAATCTCTTGTAATTTCGTTAATTGCTTCTTAAGTTCCTTTAGTTCTTCTACGGACATCCTGTATGACCGTTTGGAAATAGGAGCAGTCCCAGGTGAGAGATAAATGACCAACTCAACTTCTATATCTAGTGGCATCCCTAATAACTCCTCTGGAAAGACATCCGGAAAAATCCTAACCACGTGAATGTTGTCACCAACAAAATTCCCATCTACTAAGAATGCCGCTAGTCTGATGGTGGTAGTTGCTGCAACTTCAACTTCAAATCTTTGTCCTTTGGAACTGGTGAGTTCTACGGTTCCCTTAGCCCAGTGTATAAACTATCTTTTCCTTTCTTAACCATGACATACCAAGGATCAAGTCTATACTGCTCTCTTCTAACAGTATAGGAGTAGCCCATCGGGGTTAGAAATACAGGGTAAGAAAGGAAGAATTGTAGACAAGGCAAGTAATTACGAGAAATGTTACTGCGGGGGATTTGTTAACTAAGTAGATTAGTGTGTCACCTACTAAAGTTAATTCATTACCTTATGGTGGTACATGCTAAGATGCCCAACTATAATGTTTCAATCAATCAAAGCAAATCAAGGATTTATCATCAGAACAATCAACCAACTTTTTTAAAAAAATAAAGAAAATAATTTTAATTTTGTTTTAGGTCTCCTATCTCTTAAAAAGGTCATAAATGTAGGATTCCAAGGTGTGAAATCCATCTTGTCTTAGAGTAGAAAAGGTAAGAATGATCAGAGTAGAACAGTAGAAGGTGAGACAGGATCAAGATAAGGTAAGTATAGAATGAATCAGAGTAAGGTAAGTAGGTAAGGGTTGTCCATTTCTATCTAGGTTTCGTCCTACAGTCAACATTTCCTTTGATACCACTTCTGTCACACCCGGTTTTAAGGGACAAAGCCGGGTGCATCTCATACATGCGCCAAAGAAGACAACATATATAATAACAGAGTCTATAGAGATAAATGTCACAATAATCAGAGTATTTATTACATAGCGGAAGTCTTACAAAATAAAAGATAAATATAACACAAACTAAGGATCGTCCTTGGCGCAGAAGTCAACTGGGAGACGACGACCTAGACCTCTCACGAACACAGCGCACAACCACCATGCGCCTCCTCCAGTGATACCTATTCTTGACCTGTGGGGGGGATGGGTGTGAGACAGCAAGGGTGAGCTCACACATGTTCATCGCTCAACAAGTTGTGGGGAATAATGTGGCATGAACTCACCAAAGGTGGGAGTTCATGAAGTGTAAGGCTGATCAACAATAGAGGTTAAAGCTGAGCATTGCTTTTATAAGTTGGTCAAAATTTTATTAGCAGTTACTAAGTGTAAGTGAATACCAAACCATAATAAAATAATAGAACAAAATTAATAACAAATCCCATGCAAATGCAAATGACAAATTGAGTTTAGGTTCCATAATTTAATCATCAGAGTCCTGAGCTGCTCATGACCGTGAGCTCAGCTAGTATACCAGTTTTACACTCTGCAGAGGTTGTACCCTTTACCCACAAGTCATATTTCTCATGTCGCCAGGGTTAGCTAGGCCCTTAGACACTACCGAGGTGAATGGCTAGGGATCCACTACGAGGCCTTTACAAAGTTCCACTAGCTTCCGAAAACCCGCTATAGTTTACGGGAAGAGCACTTGCAAGAATTCCCCGTCTAACCGCCATCGCAGCAAACCAACCCGAGAACCTCCTTGCATGCAACTCCCCTACTGCCCTTGCCCCTTTCGGGTAAGGTAGTCACCCAAGTGATTCAGGGATAGCAAGGTAAAGAGATAAACAATCTAGGGTAACCTATTGGGTCCCATCAAAATTAAGCCTATGCATGGTAAATGATTATAAAGAACATTATTGGGTAAACAAAGGTGATCAAGGGCACAACTTGCCTGGCACTTGAGATTCCAGGAACCAACTTGCTTTTCAAATGACACGTGTCCTCGCGCTAGTCGTAGCAATACAAACAAACATGGTATAGATAAAATTAACATCACACCAAACATAAGAACAAACTGAATAATAATAATCTACGCGTCGCTACGAGACTAACGAAACTTGAACGGATCAAATCGGAGTTAAAACGGATGAGTTATGATTTTCTAAAGATTTTATGTGTTTTGCACAAGATTACATAGGATTTAAATTTCAATGTGACTTTCATGTGAAAACAGTGGTACTAACTGATAAACAATAATATTACAAAATCATAGGAACTAGAATGGGTTAAAAAGGATTTAATATGCATTTTCTATGATTTATACAAGTTTCTACCATTATTATTGTATTAAAAATGAATTTAGAATGAATTTCTGTGATTTTATTTGCTGTCTGGACTGCGCGCAAAATATTGGAAAGCGCAGGGACTAAAACAGAAACCTTCCTAAGACTCAGATCCCCAGTCACTAGGACTGCGGGTTGGTTTCTTATAAAGTCGGGGGCTCTTACGCAAATCATACCGGCCGAAGGGGTACAGTGGATCTCTGGCCGTCAGATCTAAAGCCGACTGTCAAGATCATATACCAATAATTCTGAACGGGTATGCCACCGAGGCCGTTAGATCAGCGATCGATGGACGACATGCGATCCCACTCCGGTCCACCCGATCAGGTGCCAATGGCTCGGATTCAAAACGCGAAGGGGGGTACCCCAACTTCTAATCACGACCGTTCTGTCCCATCTAACGGTTGCCCTCCGTCGCCCTCCTCCCGCAGAACTCACGGTGGCACGATACAGGACCCCAGTGGCGCCCATCTTCTGCACCGAGCTTCCACACACGCTACACCGCGGCGACGGCTAGGGCGCTCAGAGCTACGCACGACCAAGAGGTTTTTCGAGGTACAGAGTAGGATGCTCACCGATGATGAAAGCGAGCCCGACGTCGATGCCGCAGAGAAGTGGCGGCCCTGATGACGCGCGATATCGCGCTGCAGCACACCGTCAAGAGCCCGGCGAGCAATTCACTGACGACTCCACTATCAAGCCCGCCCAGAGTGAAACCATACCATCCACGCGGCCCCGCGAAGGTCACTGGCATGATTCCCGGGCCTCATACGCCGTCGCTGAAGAAGTCCCCCAAAGCGGCTGCCCTCAATTCCCGCTGCGGATTACAGCAGCGCATAGCTCAACAACGCCTACTCGTGATAGATGAGGGGGAGGAAGGAGAGTCGCGGGCTCGATTTTATTGCCCAGGTCAAGAACGGACTCCAGGGAAACCTGCGGACTACCGATGCTAGGAATGGAAGCTACCGCGCACGGCGAGGGTTGTGAGGCTGACAGCCCTGCTTGTAGCCCTAGATGAGCCAAAGCTGGGAGGTGATTGAACGGAACTACGAGATCTGCGCCGGAGCTTCCGGAGAATAGGATCATCGGGGAAGATCCACAGTGAACGGGAGGGGCGGTAGACGTGTGGGTTCTGTTTCGCCCGTGCGTGCGAATAGGAGGGAGCCGACTCTGACACGGCAGTCCCACTAGTCATTGGTGTCCAGGCGTGGGCGCAAGGATTGGGCCAGCGCGGATGTGGAGCAAAGGAGGAGTGGGCCAAAAGTGGTGCGGCTGGCCCAATTAGGCTAGGTTCGCTTTCTTCTTTTTTATTTTATTTTTCCTATTCTATTTCCAATCCCCAAATCAATTCAAATGCAGTTTTGAATTACAAATTTATTTAGAATGCACAGTTCAAGAAATCCAGCACGAATATAACTTGTTTAATTAATTTATTTATTATATTATTTAATCAAATGCTTTCAAATATAAAATTCATACACACTAATCTAGAGAATGAGTATTTTAAGAAATATATTTTCTAATATAAAGTTCTTTAGAGAATAAATATTCATTTCAACCAAGGTAACAAATTCATATAGAGATTCTTTTATTTAATTCTTTATTAGGAACATGTTTATTTTAGGTGATGTTGCATCAAATGTAAGGAAATTTTATTGGGAGGCATTCTAATATCACACTCCTTGGAGAACTTTCACTAAACTTTCAAAATAAGATTTTGGGTGTTACAAGTTCAATGTTCTTTTGGTTGGTTGCAACCGTGGCACGAGCTTGTTCGAGGAACTTTGATTCCATCACTTGACTTCTTGTTGAATATCTTGATAGGTACCCATGACCATGAAGTCTGTTTGCCTTACATCCTGTTGTGTTCCTTGAATGTTGTTTGTAAAATAGCATTTTCCTCTTCTCTTGTTAGATCAAATCTTTCTGTTTGATACATTTTCTCAACAATTTTCTCAGCTGCCTTCTCCTGAAAAGAACAATATAGTTCAAGTTAGCTCAATTCAAATAAGAATTCATGCCCAGTATTTTAAAGTGTGTTTTAGTAGTAAGCTTTGTGATTTACTCACATACCACGTGAAGCCTCTTCCGACCATTCATCATTTTTACAATGAGTAATCATCCAAAGGGATAGATCGTTTAGTTCTATACCAGTTTCTGGATCTCTCTGTAATAATGTATCATACAAGTTTGTCATTAATCATGGAAAATAAAGTAGTGGTCATATCATTACCTGTTGAAAGCTTATTTGGGAAAAAGTTCTAGAACCCATTATATGCTTCGTTCTTTGTTTCTGACGGGTTTCCGAGTTCCGACTGCTTATTTTCTAGAAAATAATAATAGTTGGAAATGAATTAATAAATAAATCGCTAGAATCATCCATATTATGCAAGTGCCAATCGTTAAAGTAAAGGAAATGAAACAGCAAACCTAGAATTTCTCAGATCCAAAATACAACATCATGTAATGCCACTCGACGATGTCTACATCTTCAGGCTTGTTTTTCATCCTTTCAGCATAACTGTTGTATGCCTTGTATGTTGAGCTTAACGTTGATCGCCATCCTTTGTATCTCTCCTTGGCAATAGACCAGATCTTTTCATGCGTGTCCTCATTGCTTGGAAACTCCCACCTTCGCTGTTTCAGTTTTGATATAAAGAGAAGGTTAATTGTCTAGTAATTTGGGAATAGTAGACCATATCTGAGTAGATCATACCAAACAAAATTCGATATGGCTTGATCTCGAGTGAAGTAGCAATGCCAAAGCATGCTAGACAACTAATAGTTCTAGCTAACTATTATTAGTTACCTAATAGTTAGCTGGCTCAAGTAAAGAAATTTCACATACCAGTACGTCAGAGGCTATAGAAGATCTAACATTGAGCTCTATATCTTTCCACTTTTTCAATCCAATGAGTGGTGCCTTTTTCTTTGTAAACAATACGATTTCATCCACAAAAGTGCGAGTGTTTGGTCCTACGGGACCTCCAAGCTTAGATGAAAATTCAATCTTAAGTTTGTGATCACCGTTCTTGATTCGCTTGGTGGCTGCTGCTATACCCTTAAGGATACCATGCCCCTCCTTTTTGAAGACTCCATCGTTATCTACATATATACCAATAACATCTGAATGGGTAGAAATATTCAAAGTAGAAGATTGCAACATTTGAATAAAAAGCACTCTTAGTAAAATATACCAGGATCTCTTTTCCTATGATGTCTAGCATGAGATGGCCAATTAGCAGTAGGTTTGCTGCTGCCATGAATTTCTTCATCTGATAATATTAGGTCATCATTGCTTTGTCGTTCATACAATACTGCAGATAGCATAGGCATCAGTTACATCTCTAACAATTTGTGAAAATATACATTATATGTTAGTACGCTGTAAATAAAAGAAATTACAGATATCTGGAAGATCGCCTTGATGCCTTAACCATTTTTTATATGTTTTGATCGTATCCTCCCTAAAGTCATCCATTAAATCTGCACTTAAACAATACGTAAGTTTAACTGTGGAAACTATAACATATCATGTATTTAATGTAATGAGTTTGACATCTTAACTTACCTGTTTCTGGATTATCATGTTGTAGTATTGCAAGCCACTCCTTATATGCATCAATCGACACTTCTATAGTTTCTTCATCAACATTTATTCGCTGCCTTGGACGCTTGATGGGAGTTATGCTTACCTCTAGATCACTGGGTGGATCTTTTGTGAGCACAAAACTTATTTTTCTCTCATCCACGTTATCAGATAGCATGGCCTCTTCTTGGTGGATGTAATCAAGTGCCAATAGCCTGGATCGATCAATGCCACATCGTTTCTTGTAAAACAAGAAGTCCCTCCCAGAATATCCAAGTTTCGATTTTATGTACACCACGTTGTAAAAGGCAACATAAGCTTTATCAATATTTACTGTGACAATTTCTTTTCTAGGTTGTGCTCCCATGCAATGGAATTTCAAGGTCCATATCTCACCAGTCAACATGCCACACAAATATATTCTAAGCAAACAATGACTAAAATAGTGTTGTAAAAGATTTCATTCAACAATTAAGAGGTATGAAAACAATATACTATAATTATGATCTGCGCCAAGACCAAAGCAGTACAGAACAATATGGGTAGATAGGTTTTTACTTGTCAGGAAGATCAAAGAAGACGTTCTTCCTGACCATAATCTCGTCCACAATCCGTGTACCAAGTTGGCTACCATTATCGTTGGGGCACAGATTAGCTTCATTGCTTGTCGGCTGCAAACCTCCTTGAGTCGTCATCATAGGTCAGGAAAATAGATGTTGACAGGGCAGGGAACGAAAAAATCATGTAAGTATAACAATAGATTGGTTTATGGAATTATGTGCAGTAATTTTAGTGACAGAACATTAGTAATTTCAGTGACAGAAAATTAGTAACTATCGATTTATCACGCTTTTCTGATGAAATTAAAAATGTTTTCCTTCTTTTTGGAACATTAGTAATTTCTTTAGGCCATTTGGATTGGACCACGGCCAGAAAATATGAGTAGCACTAGTGGGTTTTGAAAAATATACTACACGCCTGGAAGTAGTAGGAATGTCTCAACTGAAAGAGACGGTATTGCATTTGCTACCATAAAAAACACCATACAGAGGCCTAGTTTGATTTCCTGATCTACGCTGCAACAGGGCTAATATAATCTCCTACGAACAAATGGATCTATTCAAAACAACAGTGCTCGGTTCGGTCCATGCTCACCGTACGTGCGCGTGCGTGCCTGCTCGGACCCAGTCCGGCAGCGCTCGGTTCTGGGTTCGTTGGCAATGGTGATTGGGAACGGCGCTCGGTTCTGGGTTTGTTGGCAATGGAGATTGGGGGCGGCACGTACCTGACCTTGAGTCCTGGACGGGCGACGGCTGATGACCTAGACCTGGTATGGTCGCCTCCCGTCGCTCACGCTGCCGCCGCCCGACGCTTGAAACCCTTGCAGTAGAGCAGATTAGGAAGGAGGAACGATGAATGCCTGCCCTTGTGCCCTTGCCATTTGGGAACGAAGTTGGACATGTGGAGGCCTGGTTGCCTGGAGGCTGGAGCTGGTCTGTGGCCCGCGTCTGTGGTTGACAGGGTGAGTGGCTGGTGGCTAGGACCAGGGAATGTCGTGGTCGAGTGGGCCATGTCAAATTATGCATTGTTGGTCCTATATTCTTGTTGTTCATCCCTACTACTAATTTCAATGCCAGCGAGGAAGCGATCGAGAGGCTCCGACGGGTGTCGCGCGTCCAGCGCCACGTTGATCCACCGCTTCGGGTCGAAGTCCTCCGCCCTGAACTCCAACGCATCCACGACCACCATTTCCGGTGCACGTCGGGAGAAAGCGCGCGGGTTCCCTTCACTGCTTCTCTGTCTCGGCTCCTCGGGTGTCTGCAGGGGAGTAGGGGACGAAGATTTTTTTCTATTATAAACCTTATTATATAAGGGTCTTCGACACAATTTGTACTCACGTCAAAAGCCCGCAAAAAATAGTGCACAGGACAAGCACTCGAACCCACACCCTTTTGCTCCAGAAATTTGAAGATAACCATCAGACCATATGTATCTTAGTGTTTACAATAAACAAAAATTATATTTATAGCCTAGGCGTCGCTCTCCACGCTCTCCCGCCTCGTGGCAACGCAGGGGAACATACCTAGTACATGAAGAAGGCTGAAGAGGAACGAAGGATGAACTCCCACTGAAGAAATTGAACAATGTCAGATTGAGGTTTGATAAATATGTAGAATATATATGAAGTATTTTATATGACAACGGTAAATAGCTATTGGGAGTAAAAAATAGCTTGGTCTCCAGTAGTTCCTCATATTTAGATAATAGTTTAATTCTGAATCTAGTTTTAGTAGGTCTGCTCCCATCGGGCCTAGCTGACGGTAGGATCGAGGGTAGTGGACATAGAGGGCAGAGGAAAAGATCGGTCAACGCGACCTGTTGGGAAGCGACATCCGGCGACGTGACCTATGGGTGAGCGGCGGTCCGATGGTGGAGGCGAAGGTTGTGTCACGCATATCGGATCTGGCTGCCTCATTGCACGGGAAATAAAAAAGAGCACGCCGGACCAGACTACTATACCTCGCTGTGCGGAAAAGGGAAAAATGAACACGTAGGTGTGAAGGAATCGACGACAGCTGTGTTTAAGGAGTTGCTATCGAGTTGCCAAATCTTGGAGAGTAAATAGGGTTGGATAGTAAGTAACTAAATTTAGCAAGTCCATTTGAAGAACTATTAGAGAAGCATTTTTCTGTTTACTTCTTAAATCTAAGATTTAAAGAGTTGTTTAGAGAATTATTGAAGTTGCTTAGAACTTCAATTGAACCTGATACCTTTGCAAACCACAGTTCTTGAGCCTATAAGAAGAAAAAGGACAAAAGGGACACCCAAATGTTCTTTGCAAGCCATTAACAACCGATGATCGCTAAAGCTTGCAACGAAAGGCATCGATTTGTGGGATTTGGACTTTGATGTTAATTTAGAGTCTAAAATCAGTGCTGCAAAAAGGGAGAGGGAGCGCCCAAATTTCATGGAGCCGACAGAAATACCTTCTTCTCGAGCGCGCGAAGGTCGCTTCTTCAAGCGCGCGAAGGTCGGATTTCCTTCGTGAAGGCATGGCCAGAACGGATTTTCTCCATATGAGTAGGAACAGAAATAATTTAACGTGGAATCTCACCAATTTACAACTACATGAGGAGACCGGGACCAGCCACATATAGGGCGTAAATAAGATATGGAATGTGCTATGCAAACTCGTATTCTTGCTTTTATCATAGAGCAAGACTCCATGAATTTGGTGACTGTTATGGGTGAACACACTCGAAAACGGTCGACAAACAGTCGAAAAATAGTCGGTAATTCATAAATATCAAAAATAGAAATAACATTGGTAATTCAGAAACAATCAGTACAAGACAACATAATATAATGTCAGATTGAGGTTTGCATTTAGGAAAGACTTAATTACATTCTCTGTTCTTGTGTTTTTGTTTCAAAATTTTTATTTCCTCTTTTTAGACTACTAAACACGAATTTGATAGAAAAAAACTTAACAACAGGAAACGAGAGAGTAGCAACAATACTAATGTTTTTAATGTCTCGGTTGTGTGAGTCTGAGGAGGACGCGTGCAAGCACACACGGAGGCAGATTGTTGCCTGTCGTGTCGTGCGTGGGATTCCCTACTAGAGTACTAGTAGCTATGACGAGAGATCGCCATCGTGGGCATCGAGTATCGACGCGTTTGCCTGCTGTCTTCAATGTATCTCGAGCCATTCCCGCGAGTCGTCCCCTTCCCTCTTCATCCGCTCGCTCCGTCTCCCGCGCTCCTGCCATCCCCTCCGGACACTCTGACCTTCCGCGGAGGGAGATTTCTTGCCTAGTGGGAATCTCAGGGCAGATTTGAAGACTGCCAGCAAAGATCCATCGAGGAGGCAGCGATTCCATCCCGAATCACGACATCCGGCCTAAGCGAAGGAGCTGAATAGGCATGCATCACCCTCGTCGTCCTCGCCGTCACCACCTCCTCGGCTGAGGTGCCCTCTGTCGTCATGCACAAGGATCCGCTCTACTGCCCCAAGCTGAGCATTCAGCGCGTCGCCTTCTCCCTCAACATTTACAACCAGATCTGCTCGCGTATCACTGCTCCCCCTCAGAACCCCCACAGTCGATGTTGCTTGTGTAGTCTGCTAATATGGCTCTTCTTTTTTGGAGATTTGAACGTGCCTTCAGTAGCTAGTCTCCGAACCCTATCCCTCCGCCGTCCTCAAGGAGCAGGTCCACCTGATGCTCCACAACTCGCCTGCCGAGCTCGACGTCCCATCGTTGGCTTCCTCTCTCTAGGGTCCAGGCAAGTCCCCGAACCCTATCCCTCCGCCCATCCCTTAGAGGGGCAGGAGCATACGTATCATCGTCTTTTGCAATAATAAGGGCCTCATCACCTTCTCTTAGAATCATCATCAGGGTTCATTAACATGTGGTGGCGTAGCTGATTGGATATTCAGTTTGTTGTGATGTTGTCTAGATAATTTAGTCAAGCACACAAAATTTACTCTTAATTGCACTTGAATTCCCACTGTTCTAATGAGAAACTTGTGCCCCTCTTTCTGTTTGTGTCAGAGATAACTGGGTGCCCAAAGCCTTGCTGTTGGAAGAGCTCCTCATTTAGACTTTTGAGCCATCTCAAAAATTTAATGTTATCGATTATAGAATTTTAGATCTCTTTAAACTCTATAATTTTAATATAAAGTTTATCTTCAATCTAATCTTATACATATGAAGAAGTCATAATTTCCTTTTTATCAAAAAAATCAGCCGCTGTCCACTAAAGTCATGACAACCAAAATCTACTGATCAGAACTGGATATGTAATAGTTACGCGATTGTACGCGTTTGCCTCAATTCAGTGTGTGCCAACCTCGGATAACATCTTTCTCATATCCAATAGTCTGTGACTTTTCTTTTAAACAAAAAAATCATCATCGTTTGCGTCGCGTGATGAGTCCACAGGCGCTACATATCCATCATCGATGTATGTGTTGTCTTCTTCGTCCTCCTCATCTGCTAACCCAATATCATGTGATTCTTCCACAAATTCAGCAAGTGCTTTCTCAATGACACAAGCATCACCGGTTACACCTTCCATGTCAGACCTTCTCCACTTCACCAATACTTCATCGCTGCTTGAAACACTCATGCCTTCCAATCCCACGTGCAGCGAATCAAGATCAATTTCTAAATTTTCAGATTCTGGCATGGCGAACAGATTTCGAGGATTCATTCTTACAATAGTGCACCAATCTTTTTTCTTTGTACCATTGACATAAAACACCTGCTCAGATTGTGAACCAAGAATATAAGGCTCATCTAAATAGCACAACCGAGTTTTATCAATATCAATAATTCCATATTGA
This sequence comes from Zea luxurians, assembly GCA_029449295.1. Taxonomy (NCBI): domain Eukaryota; kingdom Viridiplantae; phylum Streptophyta; class Magnoliopsida; order Poales; family Poaceae; genus Zea; species Zea luxurians. The sequence goes on from JAOPSE010000039.1 coordinate 16,728,805, forward strand.
TCCCTTTGGTAGCCTCGTCCTTTGTTCTTAGCGGTATGAACATGGAACCAGTTGCACTGAAAGAGGAAAACTTCCTTACCTTGAGGAAAATCTAGTGCAATAATTTTTTTAATCACACCATACCAGTCAATATTACCGGAGCTTTCATCTCCTTTCACAACAACACCACTATTTTGTGTGTATAGGTTCTGCTCTATCTTTTCTGTACGAAAAAGAAATTCATTGAAGAAGCATCTATTGAAAACACGAGCCGGATGGTCTGGTCCTTGTGAAAGTGTGTAGAGCAGGTCACTTGTCTTCCCTTGTAGATTTAGTTTGCTGATCTACAGCCAACAAAATATGTTTAAGTTATTTGCAAATATAATACTGAGCAACAGTTAGTGGATGACATTACAAATAAAATAAATTACTCATAACCCACCTTTCGCTCGTACCAACCTACAAATTGTTCCTTGTGCCTTTGATCAACATTTCGTGTACTTAATTTTTTTAGTTCGTCCATATGCTCGCTACAATATTTTAAAAGAGGGCTTCAGGTAATTCAAATTCTATGAAACATGCCAATGCATAGTATCAAAATATAGATTTTGAAATAAGATCTTACTTTATCCATGGAGTAGCCTCATCACAGTTTTGTAATATGTAGTGCCTCATTCACTGCAGCTCACTCCTAGAAAGTGACTCGACAGTGAATCCTTTCTTAGTGTAGTCAATGTTGGCAAATATGCTTAAGCCAGATGGTGGTTCATTCACAGCAGTAGCTTCATGACGGTCTGCATGATTAAGCTTGGTTTCCACGTCTTGCAAGAAGCGACTGCAAAATGTCATGCACTCCTCTAATATATATCCCTCAGCTATCGAGCCTTCAGGGTGTGCTTTGTTCTGTACATAGGCTTTAAGAGTACGTAGATATCTCGCAATTGGATACATCCATCTATAGCACACGGGTCCACCAAGTTTAGCCTCTTCGGCTAGATGAATCGATAAATGAATCATTATATCAAAAAAGGCTGGTGGGAAAATCATTTCAAGCCGACAAAGGGTTTCAGGAATCGAGGTGCTCAACTGCTCTAAATCTTCAGCACTCAACTCCTTTGAACATATTGCATTGAAGTACCTACTAAGCTGAATCAATGGAAGAGCAACATTTTCTGGCAAAACATTGCGAACTGCAATGGGTAATAGCTTCTAAAAAATAACATGACAGTCATGAGATTTTAGACTAGACACCTTACACTTGTTCACATCCACACTCCTCTTAATGTTAGAGGCATAACCATCAGGCATCTTCACGCCTTCAAGAAATTTGCATAACCATATCATCTCATCCTTACCCAATGTGTAAAGTGCTGATGGCAAGGTGTATTTTCCATTCCCGAGCACAACATGTTGATCCTTCCTGATGCCTAAATGCTTCATGTCAAGTCGAGCCTTCTCTCTATCCTTAGATTTCCCTTCCATACCTAGCAAAGTCCCCAATATGCTGTCACAAATGTTTTTCTCAATGTGCATCACATCTAAATTATGCCTTACAAGCATTTTTTCCCAGTAAGGTAGTTCAAAAAATACTCTTTTTCCTCCAGTTGTGCCATCTAGTTTCTTCCTCACGTTGCTTCCTTTTCCTTGTAGACTTCCCAAAAGTGATTTGCTCAAAACTTTCATACTGTTGCAGAACCCCTTCACCACTCAATGGCACTGGAGGCTCCCTTGTTTCCATAGTATTGTTGAAACTGGTCTTGTTCTTGCGCCACCTATGATCCATAGGCAGAAAGCGACGATGTCCCATGTAGCAATGCTTGGATCCACATTTCAACCATAAGAAGTCTGTATCGTTGTGGCAGTATGGACATGCAAACTTGCCTTTTGTGCTCCAGCCAGATAACATCCCATATGCTGGAAAGTCATTAATTGTCCAGAGAAGAATTGCTCTTAAATTAAAATTCTTCTTCTCCTTGGCATCCCATGTCTCAACACCTATTTCCCAAAGGTCTTTGAGCTCATCAATCAGAGGCTGCAAATATACATCAATATTGTTTCCTGGAGAGTTTTTACCGGGTATCAACATTGACAACATCCAGAAAGGTTGTTTCAAACACAACCAAGGTGGCAAGTTGTAAGGGATTAAAATGACAGGCCATATAGTGTACGCAACATTGACCATCCCAAATGGATTGAAGCCATCAGCTGCAAGACCCAACCGAATGTTACGAGGATTAGAAGCAAAATCTTTGTATATGTTATCTACATGCTTCCATGCCTTAGAGTCAGCAGGGCGCCTCATTTTGTTATCTTGGATTAAGCCCTCCTTGTGCCAACGCATATATTCAGATGTGGTCGGATTCATGTACAACCTTTGCAATCGAGGAATAACTGGGAAATATCTTAGGATTTTCCACAGGGCATGCTTGTTGGTTGCCTCCTCCTGATGCCTAGAAACCATCGGTTGCCATCTAGACTCACCACATGTTGGACATGTATCCATGGCTGCATATTCTTTCCGAAACAACAAACAATCATTGACACATGCATGTATCTTTTGGTAGTTAAGGCCTAGATCATGAATAACCTTTTGTACTTTATCTAATGTGTTCGGAACACAGTGGCCTTCTGGGAGAACAAGCTGGAACAACTGAAGTATGGCCGCTAATGCACTTTTACTAAGACCAAACATGCATTTAATCTGAAAGAGCCTTACTATAAAAGATACCTTAGTGACCTCCTTGCAACCTGGATACAATTCCTTCTTTGCCTCTGTTAATAGATTAAAGAACGCCTTTGCTTTTGCATTTGGCTCTTCATTAATATTTCCTATGATGTCTTCATGTATAGCACCCCTGATTAGCATTGAAACTAGTTCGGTCACAGAACCGCTGTCATCTGTTTCTTCATCATTGACAACTGTTGCAGCATTGCCCTCATCTAAATCATTTGTTTGGTTTCCTTCTTCGATGCAGCTCTCATCAAACCCTCTAATAACCAAGTGACTCTGAACCTGAGATTGTGTTCTGTAGGACATGCATCGACATCTTGAACATGGGCATGGTATAGTTTCTCCTCTAGCAGTGCCACCAAATGTAGTTTGTATGAACTTTCTGAAATTTGTTTGCCACACATTTGTTGTGAAGTGCATGCGCATCCAACTCCTATTATTCTGAGACATGACTTTCTAGTCGAAGATAGAAATCACCAGTGGATCCCTATAACAAAAAACAAAACAAAGTTAAACTGATTTTCAGTCATAATCAGTATTCATTTTTAAAGTTTAATGATAAGTTACTAATTCATGCAATATGCAGTCACTTAGCAACAACACAGTTTTCAAAATCCTATTTACTCTCCTGTTAGCAAGTTGACATGAGATGTTTGTGGTATATATGTAGATAACTTGATCTGTAGTTGCTAAGTGACTTGTAGCCATTCATATGTTATTGACATGCAGCCCCTCCTTGATGTGTAGGTATTTTCTAAATCATAACTTGATGTTATTGGTATATATGCTCTCCTATATACTCTCCTATATAATCTCCTATATATAGATTTTATATACTCTTCTATATATAGATGTTGTTGGTATATATCTTGATGTTATTGGTATATATGCAGCCATTCAGATGTTATATACCTATAACTTGATGTGTAGATAACACAGTTTTCAGACTTGCAACCCCTCCTTTTCAAAATACCTATATATATCTGCTTTAGCTTGACATGCATTAAGGTTTGCTGCAGGTCGTGCTCGCCTACATGAGCATTAATATCTGCTGCAGGTCTTGACATTCAAAATTGGTTTCTGTTAGTGTTTTGCATAAAATGGTTAACCAGGTCCTCACATCAACCTTCACAACCCACTTGGTGACTCAGACATCTGTTAACTAGTGGGGGGTTAGGGTCCTTCAGAAACAACGTGCGCTGGACACGCCTTAAACACTAGTCTTTTTGTAAGGTGCATAGCAGGTTACAGACTTGCAGTCTGTAGTTTATATCTTAGACCACTGAATCTTATTTCTTTTTTATCTCTGTAATTGTAGGTGCTCAAAGTGGACCACGATTCCCATGGTGTGGATGCACATGAGCATATTGAGAAAATCGAAGTAGTGATGTGAACAAGAAACATTCAGTAGAAAACAAAGAGAATGTGAATGGACCTGAGCACCTGTTTCCTGGGCCTGGAGAAGGCGTGGTATTCCTGGCAGGGAAGAATGGCGTGGAGCGAGCGGCCTATGACTTTTCCTCCCTTTTCCTTCCTTTTTCCTTCCTGCTGGCGGCTTGTGCGTAACCCCCTGGTCTGGGCAACGTTGGAACCAAAGATTCTTGTGATCCTTTCCTTGTATTCTTTTCTATTTTTGGTCACATATATATCAGATATATCTATAGCGTTGGAATCAAAGATTCTTGTGATCCTTGTATTCTTTTCTATTTTTAGTCACATATATAAGATATATCAGATTTTAAAGTATCTTTTTGATGCAACATCTTGTAATTTTATTGCAATATATATATCAGACATATAAATTTAAGATTTTGTTGCAATATAAGAATTTAAGACAAGGATAATGATATAATTTGTTTTATAATTTTGGTGTAATGTATATCAATGCTTCTTAATAAAAATTAAGATTATAAGGTAGTAATATAATTTTGTTGCAATATAATTTTGGTGTGACGTTTTATAACTTTAATTTGTTGTAATATATACAGTCAATGCAACGACATTTAAAAATACTACAATAAAGGAATATCGTGGCAAATATATCTTTTTCTTTGCAATGTCTAATAATTATATTGTAATATATGTCAACCTTTTGCAATGGAGATTAAAATTATGACAACAACCTTTTGCAATGAAATTCAAGTTTATCACAACAAATAAAATACGTGGCATAACTGTCAATTAATTGCATCTTTTTTAGTGGTAGCAAATAACATCGTTTTTTTACAACGAAAGTCATGATTATCGCAATGCACAAGAACAGTGGCACAAATGAGTATATTTTGTAACCAGTTAAAGGTTGTCGCAATAACTATACATAATGCAATAAATTTAGTGTTGTCGGCATTAGGGTGCTTTTGCAATAAGTTTTCTAGTGGTAATAATATCTTTCTCTTGTAACAAAAGTCATGATTCTCGCATTGTAACCACTTTTAAAGGTTGTGATAATAATTAACACCTAATACTACAACTTTAGTGTTGTTGCGATATCCGGTGTGGATTTTGCAACAACTGTTCTAGTGTTAGCAACAATACTTTTCTATTGCATCGAAATTCATGGTTATCACAATGCACAAAAATAGTGGCAAAACCATCCAAATATTGCAACCACTTTTAAAGTCTGTGGCAATAACTAACACCTAATGCAACAAAAATAGTGTTGTTACAATATCCCCCGTGGCACTAGGGTAATTTTGCAACAACTGTTCTAGTGGTAGCAATTAACACATAATGCAACAAAATAGTGTTGTTGCAATATCCCCGTGGCACTAGGGTAATTTTGCAACAACTGTTCTAGTGGTAGCAATAACACATTTCTCTTGCAACGAAAGTCATGATTATCGCAATGCATAAAAATAGTGGTAAAACGGTCCATATATTGCAACCACTTTTAAAGGCTGTGGCAATAACTAACACCTAATGCAACAAAATAGTGTTGTTGCAATATCTGCCTTGGCACTAGGGTAATTTTGCAATAACTGTTCTAGTGGTAGCAATAACACCTTTCTCTTGCAACGATAGTCATGGTTATCGCAATGCATAAAAATAGTGGCAAAACGGTCCATATATCGCAACCACTTTTAAAGGATGTGGCAATAACTAACACCTAATGCAACAAAAATAGTGTTGTTGCTTGTTGCGGAATACCCATTTGGTACCTACAACATTTTGATTAGGACGTGGAACTAAATGTCATACCTCATTCCTCATGAAGTTGTTGAGCTCCTCTTGCATTGCCACCACCCAATCCGAATCTCTTAATACATCCTTTACCCTGTGTGGCTCAATAGAGGAAACAAAATAGTAATGTTCACAAAAATGTGCAACCCGAGATCTAGTGGTTACCCCCTTATGAATGTCACCAAGGATGGAGTTGACGGGGTGATCTCGTTGAATTGCTTGGTGGACTCTTAGGTGTGGCGGTTTTTGACCCTGTATTTCTTGCTCATCTTCCTTGTCTTTATCATCATCATCTCCCCCTTGATCATTGTGCTCCTCTTGAGGTGGCTCATCCTCTTGATCTTCTTCTTCATTATCTTGAGCCTGTTCCTCATCTTGAGTTGGTGAAGATGCTTGCACAGAAGATGATGGTTGATCTTGTGCTTGTGGAGGCTCTTCGGATTCCTTAGGACACACATCCCCAATGGACATGTTTCTTAGCGCGACGCACGAAGCCTCTTCATCATCTAGCTCATCAAGATCAACTTGCGCCACTTGGGAGCCATTAGTCTCATCAAACACAATGTCACAAGAAACTTCAACTAATCCAGTGGACTTGTTGAAGACTCTATATGCCCTTGTGTTTGAGTCATAACCAAGTAAAAAGCCTTCTACAGCCTTAGGAGCAAATTTAGATTTCTACCTCTTTTAACAAGAATAAAGCATTTACTCCCAAAGACTCTAAAATATGAAACATTTGGCTTTTTTACCGATAAGGAGTTCGTATGATGTTTTCTTGAGGATTCGGTGAAGGTAGAGCCGGTTGATGGAGTACAAGCAGTGTTGATTGCTTCCGCCCAAAACCGGTTCGGTGTCTTGTACTCATCAAGCATGGTTCTTATCATGTCCAGTAGAGTTCTATTCTTCCTCTCCACTATACCATTTTGTTAAGGTGTGTAGGGAGAAGAGAACTCATGCTTGATGCCCTCCTCCTCAAGAAATCCTTCGATTTGAGAGTTTTTGAACTCCATCCCATTATCGTTTCTTATCTTTTTGATCCTTAATCCGAACTCATTTTGAGCCCGTCTTAAGAATCCCTTTAAAGTATCTTAGGTTTGAGATTTTTCCTGCAAAAAGAATACCCAAGTGAAGCGAGAATAATCATCCACAATAACTAGACAGTACTTAATCCCGTCGATGCTTATGTAAGCGATCGGGCCGAATAGGTCCATGTGGAGTAGCTCAAGCGGCCTGTCCGTCGTCATGATGTTCTTGTGTGGATGATGAGCGCCAACTTGCTTTCCTGCTTGACATGCGCTAAAAACCCTGTCTTTCTCAAAATGAGCATTTGTTAGTCCTAAAATGTGTTCTCCCTTTAGAAGCTTGTGAAGATTCTTCATCCCAACATAGGCAAGTCGGCGATGCCAGAGCCAACCCATATTAGTCTTAGCAATTAAGCAAGTGTCAAGTTTAGCTTTATTGTCATTAAAATCAACTAAATATAGCTGACGCTCTAACACTCCCTTAAATGCTATTGAATCATCACTTCTTCTAAAGACAGTAACACCAACATCACTAAAAAGATAGTTGTAGCCCATTTTACATAATTGAGATACATAAAGCAAATTGTAATCTAAAGAATCTACAACAAAAACATTGGAAATGGAATGGTCAGGAGATATAGCATTTTTTCCCAAACCTTTGACCAAACCTTGATTTTCATCCCCGAATGTGATAGCTCGTTGGGGATCTTTATTTTTCTCGTAGGAGGAGAACATTCTCTTCTCCCCTGTCATGTGGTTTGTGCATCCGCTATCAATTATCCAACTTGAACCCCCGGATGCATAAACCTGCAAAATAATTTAGGTCTTGTTCTTAGGTACCCAAACAATCTTGCGTCCTTTTATGTTAGAAACAAGCACCTTGGGTACCCAAACACAAGTCTTAGGACTCTTGTGTTTGCCCCCAACATATTTGGCAACTACTTTGCCTGATTTGTTAGTTAAAACATATGATGCATCAAAAGCCTTAAATAAAATGTTTTGCTCATTTGATGCAGCAGGAGTTTTCCTTTTAGGCATTTTAACATGGGTGGAATGCCTAGAGCTAGATGCCTCATTCTTATACATAAATGCATGATGAGAAACAGTGTGAGGTTTCCTAGCATGAATTCTCCTAATTTTGTGCTCAGGATAATTAGCAGGATATAAAATGTAGTCTTCATTATCCTGAACCATGGGAGCCTTGCCCTTAATAAAATTAGACAATCTTTTAGGGGCATTAAGCTTGACATCGCTCCCTTGTTGGAAACCAATGACATCCTTAATGCTAGGGCGTCTCCCATTATAGAGCATGCTTCTAGCAAATTTAAACTTTTCATTTTCAAGTTCATGCTCATTGATTTCAGCATTTAATTGAGCTATGTGATCATTTTGTTTCTTAATCATGGTGAGGTGATCATCTATAGTATCAATATCAACATCTCTACATCTAGTACAAATAGAAACATGTTCAATAGTGGATGTAGAGGGTTTGCAAACATTTAATTCTTTTATCTTAGAGTTTAATCTAGCATTCTCATCTCTAAGACAGGAAATGGAATCATTGCAAACATTCAATTTTTCAATCTTAGAAATCAAATTATCATTTTCAGTTCTAAGACTAGAAATTGTATCATTGTAAATATTCAATTCATCAATCTTAGCATTTAATATGGCATTCTCATTTCTAAGACAGGAAATAGAATCATTGCAAACATTCAATTCATCAATCTTAGCATTTAGACTAGCATTTTTATTTCTAAGACTGGAAATTGAATCATTACAAACATTTAACTTTTCAACCTTAGAAATTAAACTAGCATTTTCAATTCTAAGGTTTGAAATAGAGTCATGACAAATGCTAAGCTCTTTGGTTAGGTTCTCACATTTTTCTACTTCCTGAGCATAAGCATTTTTCAATTTAACATGTTTTTGTTTTCTTTAATAAGGAAGTCCTCTTGGCTTTCCAAGAGATCATCCTTCTCATGAATAGCTTCTATTAATTCATTTAATTTTTTCTTTTGTTTCATGTTGAGGTTGGCAAAAAGAGTAAGTAAATCATCTTCATTTTCACTAGAGCTACCATCATCACTAGATGTTGTATATTTGGGGGTGGCTCTAGAATGTACCTTCTTTTTCTTGCCGTCCTTAGACATGAAACATTTGTGGCTGACGTTGGGGAAGAGGAGTCCCTTGTTGACGGCGATGTTGGCGGCATCTTCGTTGGAGGAGGAGTCGGTTGAGCTCTTGTCGGAGTCCCATTCCCGACACACGTGGGCATCGCAGCCCTTCTTCTTGTAATATCTCTTCTTCTCCTTCTTCTTCCTCTTCTTGTCGTCGCCCCTGTCACTATCACTTGAATTTGGACATTTAGCAATAAAATGACCGGGCTTACCACATTTGTAGCACACCCTTTTGGAGCGGGATTTGTAGTCCTTCCCCCTCCTTTGCTTGAGAATGTGGCGAAAGCTCTTGATGATGAGCGTCATTTCCTTGTTGTCGAGCTTGGAGGCGTCGATTGGAAGCCTACTTGGTGTAGATTCCCTCTTTTCTTCTTTCGTCGCCTTAAATGCGACGGGTTGCACCTCAGGTGTTGAGGTGGCGCCTTGCTCCAAGTTGACAATATGTTTGGAGTCTTTCATCATAAGTTCAAAGCTCACAAACTTGCCAATTACTTCCTCGGGAGACATTAGCATGTATCTAGGATCCCCACGTATTAATTGAACTTGAGTGGGATTACAAAATACAAGGGATCATAGAATAACCTTGATCATTTCATGGCCATCCCATTTTGTGCTCCTGACGTTGCGCACTTGATTGACCATCGTCTTGAGCCGGTTGTACATGGCTTGTGGCTCTTCTCCCTTGTTGAGGACGAATCGACCGAGTTCTCCCTCAATCGTCTCGCGCTTGGTGATCTTGGTCACCTCGTCCCCTTCGTGCGCTGTTTTGAGGACGTCCCAAATTTCTTTGGCACTCTTTAACCCTTGCACCTTATTATACTCCTCTCGACACAAGGAGGCGAGGATATAGTCGTGGCTTGGGGGTTAAAGTGCCTAATTTGGGCGACCTCATCCGAATTGTAGTCCTTGTCCCCCTCCTTAGGTACCTGCGCTCTATACTCAACAATATCACAAATGCTTGCGTGGAGTGAGGTTAGATGATGCCTCATTTTGTCACTCCACATACAATAATCTTCACCATCAAAATATGATAGTTTACCTAAGGGAACAGAAAGTAGAGGAGCGAGCTTAGAAATGCGGGGATAGCGTAGGGGCATCTTACTATACTTCTTGCGCTCATGGCGCTTAGAAGCGACGGATGAGTCGGAGCTTGATGTGGAGGGCGACGATGAGTCGGTCTCATAGTAGACCACTTTCTTCATCTTCTTCTTCTTGTCGCCTCTCCGATGGGACTTGACGGAGGAAGAGGATTTCTCCTTATGCTTGTTGCCAGACTCTCTTGAAAGAGTCCTCCCCGAGCTTGCGGGCTTGTCGCCAGTCACGATCTCCCTCTTGGCGTGATCTCCCGACATCACTTTGATTTGTTAGACTGTAATGAAGCACCGGGCTCAGATACCAATTGAAAGTTGCCTAGAGGGGGGTGAATAGGCGAAAGCTGAAATTTATAAACTTAAGCACACACACAAGCGGGGGTTAGCGTTAGAATTAAACTCAAGTCCGGGAGAGAGGGGGAAAACAAATCAAATGGAAATCAAGTGAATGAACATGGTGATTTGTTTTACCGAGGTTCGATTCCAAAGAACCTAGTCCCCGTTGAGGTGGTCACAAAGACCGGATCTCTTTCAACCATTTCCCTCTCACAAACGGTCACTTAGACCGAGTGAGCCTTCTTCCTTAATCTCACGGGTCACTAAGACCCCGCAAGTACCACCACACACTTGGTGTCTCTTGCCTCGTTTATAAAGGACTTGAGAATAAGAGAAAGAAAAGAAGAAAGGCAATCCAAGAAGCAAGAGCTCAAAAGAACACAAAATCTCTCTCTCAGAAGTCACTAAGTGTTTGAGATGAATTTGGGATTTGGAGAGGCTTTGATCTTTTGAATTGTGTCTAGGAGTGAATTCTAGAGCTCTTGTATTGAATGTGATACTTAGAAATCTTGGATGCTTGGAGTTATGGTGGTTGGGGGGTATTTATAGCCCTCAACCACCAAGGTAGCCGTTGGGGAGGCTGTTGTCGATGGGCGCACCGGACAGTCCGGTGCGCCACCGGACAAGCACTGTTCCTTGTCAATGCCTGTCCGGTGCGCCGCCACATCACCAAACCGTTAGGGTTTGGAGCTCGGTCGACCATTGAAGCTTTGTCCTCTAGCGGCACCGGACAGTTCGGTGCCACACCGGACAGTCTGGTGCCACACGGGACAGTCTGGTGCCCTCTGACTTTCTGCTCTGACTTCTGCCGTGTTACTGTGTTGCATTGTTCATCCATCAGATTCGACCGTTGCCCGCTGGAGAGCCGTTGCCCGCTGGCTCACCGGACAGTCCGGTGGCACACCAAACAGTCCAGTGAATTATAGCGGCGCGCGCTTGCGTTTTCCCGTGAGTGGCTGGTTGGCACTTGTACGGTCCTGGTGCACCAGACACTGTCTGGTGGCACATCGGACAGTCCGGTGCGCCATACCAGAACACACTCAAGTTCTTTTTGCTCCTTTTGAATTGGGTCCCTAACTTGAATATGGTTTGTGTTGAACCTTATGCACCTGTAATACATAAATTCTAGAGCAAACTAGTTTGTCCATATGTTTGTGTTGACGATCAACCACCAAAATCAATTATAGGAAAAAGTTAACCCTATTTTCCTTTCATCCACCACTTTGGCACTTAAACCCTCGCATCATTTTATGTGATGTGGATTGTTTCTGGTGAAACCCTCCCCCTCCGCTCTCCTTCTTCTCCAAACAGCTGCACGATGGAAGGACTTGGCCGCCACCATAGCACTCGTGCCTAGCCGTCACCTTCGTCCTCGTCAGCCTCTGCCACCACCCTCGCTGAACGCCGAATCCCCACAGTCATCACCATCGTCTAGAGGATGGCATTCGCAGCACCTCAGCCAGTTCTAAGACTCCTGCACAGAATCAATATACTACACATTCTAAAAAACGCATAAAAACTTGTTTTTATATTTTGTGAGAGGGAGTGGACACATTGGACGCCCCTTGTGAGATCATCTGGGCATTAACACCATGTCTTTGCAGAACGCTAAATGCCTAGCATGTAACAAAAGGGTCAGGCATTCAAGAATCAATGTAGATATTTGTACATTCCCTAACAGTGAGATGATATATTCCATTATACTAAGTTGCTCATATGTTACGCCAACTTAGAAAAACTAAAAGAATTAAAAATAAAGGTGCATCCCCAGTTCAGCACATCAAGCATGGTAGCATATAGCAAATAAAACAGTAAACCAAATGCCACTGTCATTTGTTCAGACAGTTACTATGAACCAAATGCCATTGTCATCTGTTCACCTAAAATTCAGAGGAGAGTACAGCTAGAATTTAGAAGCTATGATTCAACTTACATCCAAAATAGAGTACAAGCTATTGAAGTGGTTCTTAAATCAAATTCTTCGCATTCTTTCTTTTGTGAAGATTCGGTTGTTCTTTAGCCCTCTTAATTCTTTTGCTCCTTCCCTTCGATCTAACATCATTTGGCGGATGTATATGTATTTCGTTTGGAATTTTGCATCCAACAAAATTCTCATATTCTTCTTGGGCAGGTGTCACTGTGGTAGGTACAATATTGCCCAAAGTACCATCTATATTCATCACACTTGAAATTAATAAATCCATGGCATCACTTGAACTCTTTGCTCTTTGAATCAATTCTTCTACCTTGTTTCTTACCACTGCTATCTTTTTCCTTTTTCCACTTCAATAGCATCTATAGGTCTGCTCTAGCGGCGACGGCGAGTGTAGGCTCTAGTGGCGACGACAATGGCGTTCGACGAGGGTAGCTGTAGACCGGAATGATGTCGACGTCGATGGTGGATTCGTGAGCCTTCTGCAAGAAGCCAATATGTCTGCTTCATTTGGGGAAGGAGAGCCGGATTTTTTTGCAAGAACAATCCACATCACATGAAAGGTTGGGGGGGTAAGTGCCAAAGTGGCGGTGACCATAGGATCGTGCTTGGGGGACAGGATGGGAGATGTGCATATGTGTACAACCATAGGCATATGCATAAGATACGTTGCCATAACGAAACACGTTATTTCCCATTGAATGAGCAAATACCTTGAAATTAATTCTTCAAAGCTCTCAAGTGGTGTTGGAGCACTTTGCCTGGCAATGTGGATATCAAACCCCTTACGAAGAACTATAGCTATCTGGAAAGGGAAAACCAAAATCAAGCCACTAAAACTCCACCCATCTGCCATCCAGACGAAACAATCAAATCAAGCACGCTAATGAAGGAGATCATTTTCCAAATTTGAGGACACTCAGACTTGTAACAATCAGATCTCCACGAGTGATAATCTAGGTGAACAAAAAATGGACACTTGCTTACATAAATGGGATAAGAAAGCGTTGCAAAAATTCAATTACATTGCGTGTTGTGCGTCTCACATGGGCTCTAGAAGTTTTTTATCATAAGACTATAACTGAGTAATCAGATGTGTCAAAACTCTGGTGTTAGAAAATTCCATACTAGTGAAAAACTGTGGGGGTAGGATGAAAGCTACCAGTTAATGTTCAACAGAAATTCCCATCATCCACTTCACACTGAATAGAATTAAGATAAAAAATTGTCTCGGTAACGACAATTTTAGGGGCGGAAGGTGGCGAATAGTGCAACCAATCCTAGTCCTCCAAGTCCGCTACTCAACATTTCTTCGCTTGCTCCTCTCCTCTTCCTCGTCTTGTTCCATCGGTGGCGGAGGTAGATGCTGCTTCATACCTCTCGATGCTCCATCTTCGCACGCGTTTGACCAATTTCATTAGCACTAAAAATAAACGAGGGCTCTATTTTAATATACAAAGAAGGGGTGCATTGCATACTTGCTCTTGGCGTAACGGACTCCAACGACTGCGAGGAACGCATGGTTGATCCGAATCGCCAGGGGCAGGACGAAGCCCTCGTCGGCGTCGTCAAGCCGGGGATAGGAGGAGAGGAGGGAAGAAGCAGGAGCTTGTATGCCTCATCTAACAATGGTCTAGCATAATAGTAAAGATTGTTAGTATATATTTGGTTAATAGAGCAAGTATGGGATATGTTAGCTTGTACTCCTACCAGTAATGCGAGATATCAAATTCATATTGTTGTACTAATTGATAGTGTCACTATAAAGGTATGTCAATAGCTCAGTGGCAATAAGATTAGCATCAACACTTGCTGCTTGCAACAAAACAGTACTAGAACTTGTCCTAGATATAAAGAGTGGAAATAAGTGCAACACCAAAACTAGCACACCTAGACCCACCACCAAGGCTTGAAGAACCTTCCTTAAACACCATACCTTAATTGGCCTTCCTCTTACTAAGAGTAGAGGGCGTAACAAGTGCCCTCAGCAATCTAATTGAACTAAATTTATCATTATACTTTTCAAATATAGTATTTAAGTTAGCTATAATTTAAATTGAGTATGTAGAGTAATTAGTACTGGTAAGTTGAGCTAAGAGCCTAAGAACATTATGGGAACTTTTAAATATACCTTTAGGATCTAGGATAAATGCAAATACATATAGATCATGTATGTTTATCCAATACTTAAGAAACTTTGTCTTCATAGGAACAACATAACATCTATGCAAATCCTCATTCTCATATGCATGTAAATGATGGGTTGTTGCAAGAAGCTAATGAATCGTCAGCGTAGATGTAGGATAGTAAACACCATAAATAACCATAATAGCATCATAAAGCAACTCAAGGAATTCATTTTCAACAATACACCCATTGTCATCAATTAAACAGAAATGTTCATTAGGAGCTCCTGGGTAGTGTGTTTAAATGAGAACACTAATTGAGGTCATATGAGGTACCATATGCCTAAGCATGAGATAAGTAGAGTTCCATCCAACATCCATATCAAGATCAAAGTTATGAGGTCATACCTCCACAACAATACAATAACTTTTGAATACACCAATACACATGGTATAAGTTCAAGAAAGATATGGTAGTCCTAAAAGCCTCAAGATAAGGCTTCAAACTCTTCAAACTAAACTTACTCAAGTTTATGATATGGCAAGCATAATGTTGATGTAGGAATATGTTACCAACATAACTATTAATGCTAGGTGTGAGTTTTCCATAGTAGCAGTATTAGATGATATGTTGTCTAGGGTAATAGATAACACATTATCCTTTAAGCTATACTCGTTTAGAACAAGGATCACACAATCAATAATGTTTTAGTCAGAGTGAAACTGATCAATGAGCCAACGCTAAGAATCCTCTTCTCTAAGCACTAGATAGCATTAACAAAGTGAGAAACCACACTAAGATAGTCCTCTTTAGCATTTCTAGACTAGATATCAAAAGTAACAGCAACATAGGCCACACTAGACTTCAACATATCCATAAGTTTACAACAATGACTAGTGAAATGCTTAGCGAAGTCTATATTGATGGTTTGCTTAGACACATGGTTAAATCTAGGATTATGTACAATCTTAATGTAGTTCTAAAATGCATTATACTTAACAAAATAAAGTGACATATTAACACGTGCAAGAAGCCTACACATTTGAGTACGAGCAACATTAGAACCATACTCCTAATGGTGCACAATGCCATTAGTGTTGTACCGTAGAACATATTGATGCACATTCATACGATCGGTTTAAGTTTGTAGGCTTTAGCATGCTTTTTCGAGTACCTAGTACCTCTTCCAGATCTAGCAAATTCGAGCATGTTTGTAGATGTAGCACTTAGCATACTGTACCTCCTCACCTTGCCTAATTCACTCTGCCTCCTTGAAGTCATTCTAAACCTCTAATCTAGTTATCATGATATGCTTGTTGCAGCTAGTGCCTGACGATGCAGTAGCACCACCTATGCCATCATGTTCATGAGGCCTAGAGGCACCACCAACACCACCAACAGAGGTGTCGTGGTACTAGTTGTCGGGTACCCAGGAAAGGGGTACCCAAGGCAAGGGCCACTAGCCTCTCTCTGGCCCATGAACCGATTAAGTCCCCGCCGAGCAAGTCTGCGAGGTGGGGCGACCGACCAAGTCCCTGTTAAGCAAGTCTGCGAGGCGGGGCGAACGACCAAGTCCTCGTCGAGTAAGTCTGCGAGGCAGGACGAACGACCAAGTCCCCGCCGAGCAAGTCTGCGACGCAGGGCGACCGATCTAGCCCCTGCTGAGCGAGTCTACAAGACGGGGCGAATGACCAAGTCCTCATCGAGCAAGTCTAGGAGGCAGGGCGAACAACCAAGTCCCCGCCGAGCAAGTCTACAAGGCGGGGCGACCGACCAAGCCCCCGCTGAGCGAGTCTGCAAGGCAGGGCAAACGACCAAGTCACGGATGCCTCAGCACTAGAGTCTCTGCATTAACCCATACACCAAAAAGGACAAGACAATACCCCATATTGGGCGTATACCTACACGTGCTTGATAAGTGACGCAAGGGGTATGACGGAAGATGAAGTTGTACCGAACACGACCTTGAACCTTACCATAAGCCCACTTTGTGGGACCCACCAGGTACCATGGCATTGGCAAAATGGATCGCCATATTAGGGGTACAACAACGCACGACCCTACAGATGATGTTAAGGGGACTACGCCATGTAGAGGTAGCAAGCCGAGCTCTCTCCTAGTAGAATACAAGTTCCCACGGTAAAGACCCCCCTTGAGCTATAAAAGGTCGGGGCAACTTTCTTTCTACACACAAGCACACTAGGTGTAACACGCCTCGAAGCAACGCAATAATCATCACTACACTGGACTAGGGAGAAAGCCTGAACCAGTATAAACCTTGAGTCTCAGTTCCTTGCTCGGATCTCCGTGATCCACCATTCGGAGTGAGTTCGCGCTTGCATCCCCACTGAACACAAATCTATTATTCCCCGGTTTCCGAAACCATGACACTAGTGTTGTCAAACAAGTCATCTAGCCATATGTCTTCCTCATCATCACCCTGATGCCCCAACAACCTCAGTCCGCTATTGATGGTTTGTCATCACTCGACATGGTTGAACCTCCGGTTCCTCAATGGTGCACGTTGCACATGCCATGCACATCGAGGAACACCACCCAATGTCCAATAAAAAAGAATTAGGGTTAGAGTTAGTTGTTTCGGGTTTGACGAGTACAAAATTTGAGAAACATAGTAGAGTAACAAAGTCTATAGCTCACCAGTGTTGCGAGAGCCCTAGAGTTGCCGAGAATGGGGTATATGTAGAAGACGATGAGAACCGAAGCTGGATTTGGGACGATTGAGGGGAGGCATGAAGAGATCAACAGTGGGATGTGTCGTGCACTTATGCCATCATCCGACGACAACAAGAGGAGCCAAATACAAGGATAAATATTAGTGTTAGTAGGGCTGGGCATTCGGTTTTTTTCTAAACTTCGGTTCGGTTTTTCGGTTTTAAAAACTTCGGTTTTTCAAACATTAGAAACCAATCGGTTTTCTAGAAAATGAAAAACCGAGAAGTTCGGTTTTGGTTTTTTACTTCGGTTTTTCGGTAAAAACCGAATAACAAGACAATACATACAACAAGTTTACATGATAAATTACACATAATTTTAAAAAGTAAAAATTATATAGGTACAAATATTTAGATATACATCATACATCACATACAAATAAGTGAATAACAATTTAATTGTATCACACAATTAGTTCACATAATCGAATAGTCAAATTTGAGAATTGATAAAGTTTGGTATTCAGTTTTTTCGGTTCGGTATACGGTGAAAACCGATTACGATACCGAAAGCCGAACTTCTTAGATACAAAAACCGAAACCGAACCGAACTACCAAAAAAACCGAAATTTCGGTTCGGTTCGGTTCGGTTCGGTTTTCGGTTTATGGTAAAAATGTGCCCACCCCTAAGTGTTAGGGTTTGATGTGTACAAACGACGAGAATCATAACCAAAGTGGAAGAGTCTAGAGCTCACTAATGATGTCGGAGCACCAGAGTGGCCAGGAATGCAGTAGATCTAGAAGACGATGGGAATTAGAACCGAGTTTGGGACGAACATGAAGGGAGGTAGGATGAGATCGATGAAGGGGGTGCATCGCGCACCCAAGCCAATGTCTGGTGATGGCAGGGGGAACCAGAGATAAGGGGTAAATTGAGATCTAAGAGGGTAAAGAGGTGAGCGATGGGCGAGGCCAAAACTATGAAGGCGATGGCAAAGTGAGTGAGACTATGGCCTATGGGGAGAGCTAGTGTTTCCTCCTCCATCAACTGTGTTACATATCAGCCCTTTTACACATGCCTATGGGTGTGAGACTTGATGTCATTAGGGAAGGTCTTTTTGACCAAAACCTAGAGATGGCAACATAAAATTTCCCATCAAGGACTGGTTCCTCATTTGCATCCTCGCGAGGAGAAAAAAATTCCCCGTCCCCGTGAATGCTCGTAGAGGAGCTCTTTCTCTCATCTCTGTCCCTATTGAGGAATGCATCCTTGTGGGGAATTGGCATGATTTTGCTCCATTCTAGAGTAGCTTTGCTCTAAAATTTTGGGTGAAGCAGCTCTGCTCCGAAGTCTAGATTGTTTTTTTATAACTAATAGCAGATAAATACATTCAATTCTATGTCTAAATTGCTTTTTAAGTATTTTTAGAGGAGCAAAATAGATACTTCAAAAAAAATTTTGTATCGCAGCTCTCAAAACACTACTGGCGTTTGGTGTGGCGCCTAAGCCGCCACACTTTTCAGCCCATACATGCCCTAATCGAACCATCCTTGATTCCTTGTGCTTCGGCATTATCCCCAGCTTTTTCTCCAAGCGTCCGTTCAGGAAGCTGTCCGGCAACGAGCCGCTCGGCACTGGGCGGTGGCCGTGCAAGAGCGATCGGGACCGCATCGCTCGTCTGCCCCTCCAGGCCTCCGCCTCCCTCATCATCACTGCAGCGGCGAGAAGAACAAGGGGCGGTCCGGCGGTGGTCTCCACTGACATCGCCTACCATGGCTACCATGCTGCGCCGGTACGGGCACTGACTCTGGTCTCAACCCACCACGAACTAGGGTTTCGATGCCTAATGCTCTGTTCTTCCTGTCACTGCAGGTGCATGCGGGATCTGCGCCCGCTGCGGTCTCTCGCGAGGGTCCCCAGACCGATCTTCGGCGAGGTACGCGGTTCCGTTCCCTTTGGTTGTCAGTTAATCAAGTTGTTTGTTCTCGTAGTTGTCTGTTATGTTAGATTTTGGTTCTTCTTAATGCAATGCCCGGGGCTGTATTACGCCCGCAGGTCTGAGTTAGAAGATTGGGTTTCCGTTTGAGCTTAGTCAGGAAACTTTTGAATTGATGGATTAGCTAGGTAGATTGCTGCTGCCTTAATTAGTTAGAAATGCTGCTAAGGCTGGTAATTGCATATGGTGTAACGGTAGGGATTCTAGAGTTTCCACATTTTGAGATTGAACAAGGATTTTTTGGAATGCAATGCTGTGACGCTGTGACAGGTGTGTTGATCCCCTTGTTCACATGTCTGAAAAAGTTCCAGGATCTAGGATGGTTAGGGGACTCGAGCTAACTTAGTGTCTACTTGTTGGCTATAAAAGTAATATCGATCCCATTTCATGTTTGGTTCAGGTATTAAATATTGGGATACTTAAGTTCATATCATAATGGATTACTGTTGGTGACTGGAGTACTGATCTCCACAAAGATTATTGAGATGCTTTATTTTTTTTAATCAGGAAAACCTATTTTCTGTGAGAGTTTGAAGCTGTTCCCTGCTATGCCTGATTGCTGTAATGTTATTGGTTCCTGTATAGTAAGCTTTTGATGGAGTTATTTAGTTTGTGGTACTTAAGTTCATGTCACAATGGAATGCTACATCCCACTTGGATTGGAGTCTGTGTTACACATGGCCATGTTGTTTGTTGGTTAAACCTAACAAGGGTTAGCGATTCTTTTATCTTAGTATGCTATGACCAGTTTTTTTGTACTTTTGTTTTGATTTCCGCAGAGCACCGAATATAATCCTGCTGTAATTATTTTTCCTACTGCTTTCATAAAGTTTGTCTAGATAGTATATGTTCAGTGGAACTGACTTGACATATCCGGTCCAGAGTCCAACATTTCTTAAATCTAGAAGCAACTCAACAAAGGCATCTCCAAAGAGTTCTACACAGAATGCTGCCCCAGGTCCTCAAGGACAACCTCAGTCGGGAAGTAATGTTTCAAAGCTTGTTCTTGGAACTCTTGTGGTCGGTGCAGCAGCTATAAGTGCACATCAACTTGGTTATATAGATCTTCAATTTAAGGACAAGACATTGCCTTTTAGCTTAAAGAAGGAAGATGTCGGAAAGGTGGTATATGAAGATCTGAAGATTCCTTCTGAACAGAAGGTTGACCAGACACAAAACATGTCAGGACCAAACACTGAGATTGTTCAAGAGAACAATAATGAGACTCATACTTCAAAGGACTTTCGAAATGGTGGGGTGGGGGCACCAGAGCTTCCAATCAATGGGGATCAGCTTGTTCCTGCAGAAGAAAAGAAACCAGAAACCCTAGCCCATGAGACAAATCCAGTTCCAGATGAACCTGGATCTGATACTGAAATGCCATCTGAAGATTCTCCAGCTGTTGATATAAGGACAGTTGCCATCGATGCTACTGAATCTAGTGAAGTTCCTCATGAACAGCAAACTGATAAGATAGACGGCACAGTTACTCCTGTACAGTCAACCCCAACAACAGTTAGTACTTACGATCACCCCACAGATCCAGACTCACCAAAGATATATACATATCTTCCTCTGTTGTCATTGTTGCCTTCTTATCATAACATTTGCATGTTGATCAATAGAGATAGTATCTTTGTTTCCTAGTTCCAAATTGGTACTTGAACAGATTCTGAGTGTAACATGGATTCTATATCAGGTTCTATTGGTCTTATTAAATTCCTAAAAATTGCAAATGAAATTCTCTTGCAGTTTGGTTTACAAAAAACATGTTAGTATGCCCTACATAGTGTGCATATCCCACAGTTCATTGTTGCATTAATGGATCTATATTTGTCTATGACTATTTAACTGGACCAGACAGCTGGCACTCTTGAACAACATTTTGATTGTGAACTGGTTTTTATTTATAGGACTCTTAATTTGAGTACTGGAGCTGTTTGTTTTTGTCAGGAGGGACCCATACAGTTTAGCTTTGCGTTGTCATAAACTATTTTGTTTCTGTCTTCACTTCAGCATCCTCCATTTGTAGTATCCATATAGCACAAATGTTGAGAAACTCTTCTATATTACTATCTTGCTGATTACTGAATCAATCCTTGTCTGTAGGATCTCACAATAGCTGGTGCTGTTGAGCATAAATCTCTTGCTGAGACTTATTTACTGCAAGATGAACCTGGTGTTTCAAAAGACGCAGTAAGCAAAATATTATAATGTTTTTAGACTACAATAATATGATAATGACTTTCTATGGGCAAAGTGGTGTCTGGAAATGACTTGAAGACACTTGAATGATAATTCTTCCATGTTATTTACTTGATTATCCTTTTTCTTTTCTTTTTTCGGAAAAACCAGACCATTAAAGAGAAAAGAAGCGATGAAGTTGTTCGAGAAAAAAATTCTGAAGATGGTAAGATTGTACTTGATATCATTGAGGCTATTCATGCTGCCGAAAAGAAGCAGGCAGATGTAGATGCATACATGTATTCAGAAGAGAGAAGAAAGTTGAAGGTGCTCTATCCATTCTCGTTTTATCTTTTTGCTTATCTATGGTCTTCATTTGCTGAGGATATAAGGTTCAACACCAGTTTTACCTTTGTGGTTTACACTCTTATTTTCCTCATTTATATTGGTGCCCATAATTATTGTGGATTATAAGCAGTTAAAAAACCACTATGAAAATTATTTTCTCCTAAATTAGGCATTGAATAGTATTGTTTTATGTGGTATGCTTTGCATTTTATCAGGAGAAGTATGAAAAGGAGCTGAAAGACACCAGGGCCAGGGAACTGATGTATGCAGAGGAGGCAGCAATTCTAGATAAGGTATGAAGCAGACGTGATTTAGTCCATATTAGTTTTCCTTAGATTCCAAAATGTTGGTAATACTACTTTTAGTGCCTTGAACTAAAGCTTTGGCTGTCATAGTGTAATTGTAAATTAATCAGTATAACTATATCATGTGAGGCTCTGTTTTCCTGTGTTAGTCTGGATATTTTTGAATTTTTCTTTTTAAAATGCCACAGTTTAAAGCTATTCTTATTGCGATATGCATGGTATCTTCACATTATTCAATGTAGGCTATGATCATAAAAGAATATATTGTTTGCATTGAATTTATGATAAATTATTTACTCTTGTCATATTGTCCAATTATCTTGCTGTTCTCAGGAGCTAAAGAAAGAAAAACTGAAGAATGCTGCTGCCATAAAGGAACTGCAAGAGAAGGCTGAACAAACATTGCAGGATGAGCTGCAGAGGAAGGTGTGTCAGATTCGATATATGTTTAAGTTCTCTTCTCTTTATGTTCTAATTCATTAAGAACCTGTTTGTTTAGTTCAAAATAAGTTAGATTTTATAATCTGGACAGATTATACCCAAACAAACAGACCCTAAGTAACTGAACTTAGTACTACTGATTTAACAGGGTGAAGAAACAATCCAACAGATTGAGAAGGCTCAAGAGATAGCAAAAGCTGAACTGGCTGCAGCTGTTGCAAAAGAGAAAGCATCCCAGATTGAACAGATTGCTGAAGCAAATCTCAATGTAAGGACTTAATGCAGTTTTGTTTAGGGTTGTGCTCTAAATGGCTAATCAAGGTTCACATGACATGAACCAGCGTAAAATGCATGTTGGCCTACTGGCACTGTTATGTGGGGCACCACATATCAGCGCAGGTCAAAGGATAATGATAAGAAGATTAGTTGAGGTTATCTAGGGAGATTAACAGATTAGCAATTTGTTGAGAGTTTTTAGGAGATTTTATAGGAGAAACTCTAGCAGATTAGGTTGAAGCCGGCCAATCAGCCGACATATTTATGTAATCGAGATATGAGAAATAAAGTAAGAAAGAAGTTATCTCCCAAACCTCTGTCTCCTCTGCTGGGTTTTCCCCCTTGCTGCCAACATAGATCGGCATCCAGTCGATCGTCCTCGCCACCTGCGGAGCCAGGGACCGCCGCCCGATCCCCTGCCTCTTCCGCCCTACCACCGAGCCCATAACATCTTGGTATCCAGAGACCAGATTTGCATCCCACCCACCACCACCGCCATGCCCTCCACCAACGACGATCCAGTGGCCAAGGCCTTGGATGCCATCAACCAAAAGCTGGCCACCCTAGACACCCTGCACACCACCATACAACGCCTAGAACGGCAGCAGGAGGATAGCCAGGCGACCATTGATCGCCTTGATCAGCACCAACATGAGATCACCCCTTCGGAAATTAACGGCCGCGAGGCGGCCACAACGCCAACCATGAAGACCGCCCTCCTAGATTTCATCATTTGGATTTTCCACGGCAAGATGTTATGGGCTCGGTCATAGGGTGGAAGAGGCAGGGGATCGGGCGGCGGTCCTTGGCTCCGCATGTGGTGAGGACGATCGGCTGGATACCGATCTATGTTGGCAGCAAGGGGAAAGATTGGAATTAGCAGAGGAGACAAAGGTTTGGGAGATGACTTATTTCTTACTTTATTTCTATCAGTGGGTGCCTACAAAGAGCGCTTCCTCGAGCTGCTTCCTAGGGCCGACCCATTGAGCACTGGATCAAAAGATCCTATGAACGCCAGGAACAGGCGGTTGTAGTTGCACAGGCGTCGGCTAGCAGGCAGCCTCGATCCAGCCGCAGTTTGCGCCATCGGTATCCCAGGTGCCGTCACCCGCTGGTCCGAACTCGTCCACAACATCGTCCGCCTAGCCATCTAGTATCGTTGGGCGCCCTATCCGCCGGCTCTCCCTAGAGGAGATGGACGAACACCGCCGCCTGGGACTATACTTCAACTGCGATGAGAAGTTTGCAAGGGGTCACAACCGCGTCTGCAAACATCTCTTCCTAGAACTCAACGACGGTGAGAGCGACGACGTCAACGCAGAAGAATCGGTCGCGAACAACCTCGTCATCTCCCTCCACGCCATCGCCGGGGTCACGCCTAGGAAGACCATGCAGGTCTCGGTTGATCTGGGCTCGATCAACGTCATCGTCCTCATCGACTCCGGGTCTACACAACTTCATCTCCGAGGACACCATGGCACGAACATGCCTCCCTGTCGTGCAACGGGGGAACATGAGTGTCACCATGGATAACGGGGAGAAGTTGCCATGCCTAGGAGTCTTCAGATCGGTGCCCTTCGTCATCCACAACGCCACCTTCTCAGCTGATCTCATCATCCCGCCACTAGTCGGGTTCTTCGACATGGTGCTCGGTACCCAGTTACTCGCCATGCTAGGGCCGATCCCCTAGGACTTCGCTAAGCTGTCCATGGCGCGAAGGACGACAGATGGAGTGGCACGGCCTCGTCGGGTCCCCACGACCTCGCTTGCTTGTGGCAACGGGCCGGGATGTTCTCGATGCCATGCTCACCTCCTTCGACGACCTGTTCTAGGAACCTTGCGGCCTGCCGCTGCAGCGAGCCTGCGACCACTGGATCCATCTACTGCCAACCACGACACCCATCGTCGTCCGGCCATACCGGTACCCGGCGTTGCAGAAGGATGAACTAGAACACCAGTGCAGCGACATGCAACAGTAAGGACTGATCCGCCACAACACCTTTGCCTTCTCGTCTCCGGTTCTCTTGGTCAAGAAATTAGATAGGACCTGGCGTTTCTGCGTCGACTACAGAGCCCTCAACGAGCACACCGTCAAGGACTCCTTCACCATTCCAGTCGTTGACGAGCAGCTCGATGAACTTCGCGGGGCCAAGTTCTTCACCAAGTTCGACTTCCGTTCCGGCTATCACCAAGTGCGCATGGCCACCGGTGACATCCACAAGATGACATTTAGGACACACGAAGGCCTGTACGAGTTCCTGGTAATGCCGTTCGGCCTCTCCAATGCGTCGGCCACATTCCAGACACTCATGAACACGGTACTTCATCCATTCCTTCGACGCTTCGTCCTGGTCTTTTTCAACAACATCCTCGTCTACAACGATACCTGGTCAGAACATCTACATCACCTGCGGGCCGTCTTCAACACTCAGGGACCACTCCCTGGTGCTCAAAAGATCCAAATACTCGTTCGGCGCAACGTCGGTCTCCTACCTCGGCCACCTCATCACGGCGAAAGGAGTGGCCATGGACGCTGCCAAAGTTCAGGCAGTGGTCGACTGGCCACCACCACGATCGGTCCGAGCACTGCGCGGCTTGTTGGGACTCCTGCGCTACTACCGCAAGTTCATCAAGTCATACGGCGAAATTGCAGCACCACTCACCACGCTACTCAATAAAAATGGGTTCTCCTAGACCGATCAGGCCACAAAAGCATTCCTCCACCTGAAGACAACACTCACCACGGCTCCTGTACTCACCCTTCCAGATTTTGGACAGGACTTCATCATCAAGTGCGACGCCTCGGGCACAGGATGTGGCGCTCTGCTGCACCAGGGGACAGGGCCAATTGCTTTTTTAGTTGAGCACTGGCGCCCCGACACTGCGACCTTGCTGCCTATGAGCACGAGCTCATCGGTCTGATACATGCTGTGCGTCATTGGCGCCCATATATTTGGGGCCAGCCATTCACCATTCAGACGGACCATTACAGCCTGAAGTACCTGCTGGATCAGCGACTGGCAACCACCCCCAACACCACTGGGTAAGCAAACTGCTTGGGTTTGATTTCAGGGTGGAATTCTGACCAGGGCGTACCAACATAGCAGCAGACGCCTTATCACGCCGCGACACGGACGACACCACCATCTTCTCCCTGTTAGGACCGACGTTCCAGGTGTTTGATGAACTCCGCCAAGCAGCAGCAACTCTGTTGGCACTCATCGCACTGCGCGACGAGATTTGGCCGGCGAACGCACAACACCATGGGTGTTTGTCGATGGACTTGTGTTGTTCAAGGGCTGTGCCTATCTACCACTCGAGTCTAGCAACCTCCATAACGTGCTCGTGTCGACTCACGACGACGCTGGGCATGAAGGCGCGGAGAAGACACTTCACTGATTTCGTGGGGATTTCCACACACCAAGGGCACAAGCCATCATTCAAGACCTGATTTGTCACTGCATCACGTGCCAGCGCAACAAGACCGAGCACCCTCATCCAGTAGGGCTCCTGGCTCCCTTACCCGTGCCAACGTTCGTCTGGTCGGCTATATCAACGATTGTCTGGTGGGCTATATCGCCTGGAGCTGCCGCCCACTGCTCGGATCCACAACGTGTTCCACGTTGGATTACTGAAGAAGTTTATTGGCACATCTCTGGCATCCCCACCACCACTTCCTCCGATCCATCATGGTGCTGCACAACTCCAATCGGAGCAAGCTCTGAAAGTCTGTCAGGCCCGGGGAATTCACCAGATCCAATGGGATTTGCTGCCAAGCTCAGCTGCAACTTGGGAAGACCTAGACGAATTCAGAAGACAATATCCGCTTTTCCAACTCGAGGACGAGCTGCTCGCCTGCTCCTCGATGGGGGGACAGATGTTATGTGGGGCGCCACATATCAGCACAGTTCAAAGGATAAGGATAAGAAGATTACTTGAGGTTATCTAGGGAGATTAGCAGATTAGTAATTTGTTGAGAGTATTTAGGATATTAGGTTGAAGCCGGCCATCAGCCGGCCTATTTATTTAATCGAGATATGAAAAATAAAGTAAGAAAGAAGTTATCTCCCAAACCTCTGTCTCCTCTGCTGTCTTTCCCCCTTGCTGCCAACATAGATCGGCATCCAGCCAATCGTCCTCGCCACCTACGGAGCCAGGGACGCCGCCCGATCACCTGCATCTTCCGCCCTACCGCCGAGGCGCCGAGCCCATAACAGGCACTGTGGTGCCTCTCAAATTGGCTTTGTGCCTCTGATCGCAGAGCGGAGGCCTGTCTAACTTAAATGATTTAGTTGGTGCGCATGTGGTCTTGAACTCTCTGATTCAGAGTATTATGTATTGTTTTGGGTTATACTGAATACTAGTAGTGGCAGTTTCTGCCCACGTTGCTTCCCTATCACTCACATTTCCTTTTGAATGTTCCCATATCCCATTCTTAGCCAGTGATTGCTTTTAAAGCAGCACGATGACTGGATGTCTGTTGTCTAAAACATAACTTTTTATTTTGGTTCATCTGTAAGCTGCATTGATACTGATGTAGGTTCAGCATTTCTGACTTTTTTCTCTCTCTGTCATAATATATGTTCTGGATTATGATGAACAAGGACACTTTACTACTCAATTCTCACAGTTTGTTCAAAGTCTGCCATTCAAACATTGTCTAGATGTTATATCCAGCAAATCTTTATTAGAGCCAGCAAATGTGCCAGTATATATATCTTAAATGGCTAGAAAAACAAGTTATGCATAATTTCAGCTTGCTTCCACTTGGTTCTAACCTTATTTGGTGCTTTGATTTCAGATTGATGCTCTGTGTATGGCATTCTATGCGCGATCTGAAGAAGCTAGGCAGAGCCATTCAGTTCATAAACTTGCTCTGGTAAGTTAACTTGAAGCCCGTTATGTGCTTGCCTCGAGGTTCTAACCATCGAAAGCTTTATGGTCAACTTATCCTCTCTTTTCATATATCGTAATGACAGAATTCTTTATTTCCATGCAGGGCACTCTTGCTTTAGAACACGCTTTATCCAGTGGATCACCAATCCGATCAGAAGTGGGGCTATTGCGAAAATCTGTTGAAGGCATTGACAAAGATTCACTGTTAGAATTGGCTTTTTCATCACTCCCAGAAGATGTTTTAGATTATGGATCAGATACCAGGATGGGGTTGAAGCAACAGGTATGTTCTCCTTTTTTTGTGTCTGTAAACAAAAGGTATATTCTTTGCGATGCAATGAAAATGAAGCGTCTGTTCATACCCATATTGTGTATGTGACACTATACTAAAATATCAAGCTATTTCTGTGTACAGCGTACTTTATTATTCTGAATGTTGGAGTTAGAATACTTACAGTTGTTAAATAGAATGTATAACATTCCCAATGGCAATATGCTGACTTTACTATGCATCGAGCAATTGTTATGAAAAGAAATGCATAGATTATGGCTTAAATCAGAATTAAAAAAATGCAGACCACAATTTTTTCTGTTTTTCTTGTCATGAATGCTTGTTGAAAGACATCAGCTTGGCACCCAAAAGCTAAGTGCCGAAATAAGTGTATCTTTTTCTCGTGCAGTTTAACTCCTTGAAGGAAACTATCAGACATCTCAGCCTTCTACCAGCTGGTGGTGGTGGAATCCTGGCACACGCTGTTGCACGTGTTGCTTCTTCAATCAAGGTAAAAGCTAAGGAAATTATTTTTTTAACCAGTTTGATAAGTGATTATACAATTGGAACTTCTATATTGATGTTCTTGGAATAGTTTTTTCTGTTATTGCTGTTCCTGTATCTTTTAACCAAGAATCGTCTAATGATCTGATAATACTGAAATCTATAGTAGCATGTCTCATTTTTACTTATAGGGCATGCTGTGTTGTGTCACTGCCACCACTTCTGGTGGTCCTACCGTCCTAGTGGACCTCTTGGAGCCTTAGTACCCTGCTGGATTTTAAACTGAGGGGTGTCTGGTTTTTAGGGATTATTTTTTAGTTCCTCTATTTTATTCCATTTTAGTCCCTAAATTACCAAATACAAACATATTTTAGCAATTTATGGTATAAAATGGAAGAAAATAGATGGACTAAAAATTAGTCCCTAAAAACCAAACACACCCTGAGTTGCAACCATTCCATCTGTTTTCAGATTAAAGGCGATAACTCTGGAGATGGCATTGAGTCCCTTATAAACAAAGTAGAAAGCATGATTGTCGATGGAGACTTGAGTACAGCGGCCGATGCCTTGGAGCAAGGGCTACATGGAACTGAAGCAGAGGAGATAGCTACCGAGTGGGTGAAGCAAGCTAGGAAACGCGCTCTTGCGGAGCAGACACTTGCTCTCCTTCGCGCTTGTGCTTCTTCGACCACGCTCTCGTGATTTTGACAACCATTTCCCTTTCCTTTTCTTCGACTGGATTTGCCGGTACTCCTTGCAACCGCATATTTTTTTCTCCAGACCATGCTGCAAATGCGTGGATGGTGAGCGAGAAGACTAGATACAATACTGTATGAGCCACTCAGTCTTAAAGTGGGCCCCTGCCTAGCTTTCCTCCTGTAAACAGAGCTAATAAGTTCTGGCGTTCTGCCCTGTATCTACTTGCTGTTCTTAACATTTTAGTGGCCAGTTAAAGCAATGTTTTTAGATCCAATTGCTGAAGGATTCTTTGTATGTGTAGTCATGTACAGTTCAACAAGGGGTCAGTGGACACTGGACATAGTGGGCGAAAAGAACCTTATGCTCCGTTTGGATGTCCATATTGAATTGAAATGAGATGTAATTCTAATTCTATTGTTTGGATGTCACTGAATTGTAGTTTAGAATTGTGTGGTCCAATTCCACTTTATACAAAGGAGTATTGGGAGAGAGTTTTTAGTTATAGTCTAATTCCAGTGAATTAGGACTTTGATTCCAAATCTCAATCCATGCAACTAAATAATAGAATTCTGGAAATCTGATTCTAATTCCTACTTCATAATATCTACGTCCAAACGTTGTATTAGGAAGCATCTTAAGTATCTCGAATTCTCAACGTTATCTTGTATAAAAAAAATTACAAACGGTCTAAATAGAAACTTTTCCAGCAAAACAATCTGAAAAGAATGAACCCATGAGCTTTGTACCGACGATTAATGCCATCATCAAATCCTATTGCTACATCTCGAACAAATTAATTAACGCACGTCTAAATCTTCCATTGTTATTATTAACACCCGAAATCGAAGGACCTGCGCCTCTTGTCACTGGCGCCCGGCAGCGGCGGTTGCTGCTGGCGCTGCCGCGACGACGACCTCCCGCCGAGCCCGAGCTTCCCTAACAGCCGGCTCAGGGTGTTCTTGGGCTTCCCCAGGCGGTGGATCTCCGCGACGCTCATCGCCGGCGACGGCTCCTCGTGCTGGGCCGCCGCGGAGCCGTCCTCGTCCGTCGTCACCTCGGACCGGGCTGCGAGGTCCAGATCGTCGTCGGGCCTCCGCGGCAGCACGCAGTTATCGGAGCTGGAGCCCTGGTCGGCGTTGTCCGACACGAAGAACCACCCGGACACCGTGGTGCGCAGCCGCAGCTGCTCGAAGAAGAGCACCTGTACCACCACCCGCAGCGGCAGCCGCTCGTTCTGCGCCGCGTGCGTGCACGCCTCGAGCGACAACTTCTGGCAGTTCATCAGCCGGCACAGCTGCTCCCGCTCCGAGTCCGTCAGCCACGGGTGCGCCTGCATCGAGGTGCGCACACACACGTGTACGTATCATCACATGTATTCACACGATCATTATTCAGTCGATTCGTTCAAGACTCAGATGCAGCAGGTAGATTGATCAAGAAGAAGAACAATGGGGAACGGTTGCTTACCTTGAGGTAGATATCAATGGCGCGGTAGAGGCCGTCGTCGATCGCCCGGGCGTAGTCTGGGACGAGCGCGGCGATAGTCTGGAACTTGGAGGGCTTGAGGTTGGCGTCCGTCCCGACCTCCGCGAGGTACCCGTCGACTAGCTTGCCTACCGAGCTGACTGGCATGAGCTCGGCCGGCGGAGCGTCGACCAGCTGTCTCTCGTCCGTGGTCTCCGGTAACACGGCGAACGTAGGCGGGATTGTCATCATGAACTGCTCCAGCATCCGCTGCACGCTGTCCACGTCGTAGAGCGTCTCCGCGGAGTATCCGGTGTTGGGTATCAGCAGGTCCTCCAGCGCGGCCTCCTCCAGCTGGTCGCCGGCCCTCCTCTCCAGCGCGTCCCGGCATGCCGCGGCGGCGTGCAGGACCGTCGCGACGCGGAGCAGACCGAGCAGGAACCGCGTCGGTGCGACGCCCTTCTCGACTGGGAGCAGCGCGACAATCTCCTCCAGTAGTGTCCTCTGGTCGCCGCCCGAGAGCACGGCCGCAGCCCCCCCGCGGCTGCTGCCGTCGCTGTTGTCTCCGAGGCGCCTGAGCCCGGAGAGGTGGCGCCTGGCGTAGTGCATCAGCGAGCCGGCGACGTTCTCGGGGCTCATGCCCCTGGACCGCACCGCCGCAATGAGCCGCTTGTAGAGCGGCAGCGGTAACGAGGACGCCTGGTCGTACCACCAGCCCGCGCCGGGCGACCGCGGCCTCCCGGCGGCGCCGATGCCGGTCCAGATCGCCGTCTCCTCGAGGCTCTTGGCCGTGAAGTACTCCAGCATCGGCCACCCGGAGAGCGTCGGGTCGGCGCAGGCCTTGTCCGCCAGCGAGTCGATGCACCGCGGCACGATGAGCAGGTCCTCGGCGGCAGGGAGCACGGCGTCGTCGCACGTGCCCAGCGCGCGCACCGTGTCGCTCCAGCCGGCCAGCACCTCGGACAGGAACGACTCCGCCTGCTCCACGAGGTTCCCTTCGCCGTAGTCCTCCGTCATGGCGAGGCGCTCCGCAGCGCACCGCAGCGGCACGGCGTTGCCCGCGTTCAGCTCCGTCTGGACGTCGTAGCAGAACCTGGCGGCCAGCAGGAAGGCCTCCGCCCCGCCGGGGACATCGTCCAGACGCACGGTGCACGGTTTGCTGCCATCGCCGGTGGACTCGTTCACAAGCTTCTGCAGCGTGCCGCTACGGCTGGTCAACGGAATCTGAGCAATTAACGAGAATGATGCAGATGGCATTTAGTTGCACGTCGTCAGCATGTAAAACAAGTGCAATTCACCAAACTTGCAAGTCATCTGACAGTCTAAAAGCATCACGGATCACACATCGCATAGATTCATGTACTGGAACGTCAATTCATTCGGTGGGGGCATCACGCATCTGACAGTCTAGCGTTCAGAAATGAAGGATGTGATGAGCATTGTTGGGACATAGGAAACCAATACCTTGTGTAGGTGGAAGGACGTATCTCCTACTTCGACGACCACATCGCTTGCGAGCTCCGATACGCAGGTCCTGCAAGAGCCCGGAGAGGTACCAAAGATCAGTGGCTAATTTTTTTTTGTTGTCTGCACAGCTTTTCAGAAAGGTGTTATCTGAACAATGAACAGGGACATCCGATTGGTCATTGAATTAGCTAGGATCGGTACTGAACTACTACCACTACAAGATCATCGATCCTAAATGGGCAACTTCGATCAGATTATATCCTCATCACACTATGGATGCAATTAAGAAACTCTAATAATGCCAGCGCTGCAACTAGAAACAAAACGAAAGTAGAAAACAAATCCGCAACCGATCTGCGACATGCAGTTGTCCACCTCAAACAAAAAATACAAAAAGAAAAAAAATCATGCAAGAAGATCGCCCGCGTCAGAGAATGAAGACGGGACAGTGGCCATGGCCGGGGGATACGAAGGTGTGTAGGTCGTACCAGGTGTTAGGGTCTTGGAACTGGAAGCAGTCCGCTGGCTTGGATCCGATCACCCTGGTCGCCGGCGCCGCCATGAACCAGCCGTTCGGTTCTTCTTCTTCCCACGGACGATCGATCCGGGATCGATGGATCAAACCACGCGGCGGCGAGACTGGATGGCCGTCCAATGTGCG
Organism: Zea luxurians; assembly: GCA_029449295.1. Taxonomy (NCBI): domain Eukaryota; kingdom Viridiplantae; phylum Streptophyta; class Magnoliopsida; order Poales; family Poaceae; genus Zea; species Zea luxurians. The sequence goes on from JAOPSE010000039.1 coordinate 16,761,569, forward strand.
GCCGGGCCGCGCACACCGAGAATCCGCGAGAACTGGCGTGTGCTACGAGAAACCTAGCCTGTCGTCTCGGTCGGCCGGCCGGCGATTATCGCCTGCCGCGTCCGGCGCCACGTGACTCGGGCGGGAGTTCGGAGGACGTCGCAAGTCGCAACGCACGCACCGGACCGGATCACCTGAGGAGCCAGAACGTGCGCGACGGGGGGTGCGGCCGAGCCGAGCACACTTGCGGTGGCCTGCGGCTCTGCCCAGGGTTAACAAAAAACCGTTTTAATTTAATTTCCTGTTAACCACCGAAAACAAAAAACGAAAGGTTTTTTTATGGATTTCGAATTTCCTATCCAGTTTTCAAATTCAAATTAAAAAACGGCTTTTGTGAACCCCGTCTGAAAAACCATGTGCTTGTTTTCAATTTGGATTCCTTCCTAATCTAGTTATCATAATAATCTGGATATCGCGGGGCTTGCATAGGAATGAAGATGAATGAATTTATACGACTTAGAAAGCATGGGCGATGGAAGAAATTATCGTGGGTTTAGAAAGCGGTGAATTTCTTCCATCGCGACGATTTAACGGTTTCTCAATCCACGTCGATTTGATCAATTTTCACAAAATCGGACTAACAAACCAAGAGTTTTGGCGGCTAGAAGCCGATAGTTTGAATCGAAGCCAAAACAAAAACATACCTATGTTTTCCTATCGGATTTTTTCATGTTTCTCAAAAAATTAAATTTGAATTTACAAATCAGTTGGGAAATTCGAAATCCGCCGAGAATCCTGACCAAGAAACTGTGCTTTCTTAGCAAAAGCACGTTTTTTTACCGAATATACAAATTATTTATCTAACAAATAATTATTAAACATGGGACATATCAGATTACGCATAAAAACATGCAGTTTTTATCATAATTTGCTCTGTTTACTTTTTCATTTTTTTTGGATTTTAAACGTGCACGCCCACGCAACGGATACTGGGCCGGGCCTAAGCAAGCTATTGATGAAAATGGGCCTGTTCCTATGTTGGGCCCATTTCAAACGGCAACTCTCGAGCGAAGCGACCGACGGGGATAAGTCGCCCGAGCCAAATCCGGCGGCGTTGCCAGCCGGCGGTTGCTTCACTCGCTCGCTGCAGCCGCGCGGCGATGACGGCCACCGCCAGCTGCTGCTCCAGCCCCGTCGCGTGGGCGCGGCCTCGCGCCGGCCCCGCAGGCGCGAGTGCGGCCTTGCGCGTGGGCCGGTGTCCCGCGGCCGCGGTAGCGGCGCACGACGTGGCGTTCCACCCGGACGTGTCCCGCGCGGCGGATTCGCTACAGGCGGAGTTCCGCGCCGTGGACCGCGCCATCGCTCTCAACTCCTCCCGCGTGGCCGCCGCCTTCCGTCGCGCGCGCGTCGCCCCGCACGTAAACCCCCCTTCGTTTCACCCTGGTCCTCTGCTTGGCATCCGAGCTCACACCGCAGGTGAACACAGAGTCACGTTTGTGGCGTGTGTTTGTTTCAGCATTTCGGTGGGTCCACGGGGTACGGCCACGACGACGGTGGCGGCCGGGAAGCGTTGGACTCCGTCTTCGCCGACATTGTTGGCGCGGAGGCTGCCATTGTGCGCCCGCAGGTCCCACCTCCGCACACAACGCAATCTCGTTTTTTTTTCTGGTTACAGTACTGTGTAACCGAGCTCCTCTCCTCTTTGATGAATCAATCAACTAATTGCTCCACTGCTGCCAGTTCTTCTCCGGTACCCACGCCATTGCCTGTGCGTTGTTTGCGCTTCTGAGGCCTGGGCATGAGGTAGGGATAGGATGAACTGAATGAACTATTCTTGGCAGTGACATTTGAGAGTTGAGACTGATTAATGTTGGATTCCTGCAGCTCCTGGCAGTCGCTGGGCCCCCGTACGACACCTTGGAGGAGGTGATTGGGATCAGGGGGTCGGCCAATGTAGGGTCACTCAAGGATTTCGGAGTGACGTACCGAGAAGTTCCGGTGCGTCAATTTCTCTCTTCACTACCCTGTAGTGCCTACTGTGTGTCGCCATGTGCTGTGGGGCTGTAGCCTGTGGAAGTGTGGATGGTTACTGATGAGACTAAAGTTATAGCTTGTAGCAGATGGTGGCCTTGATTGGGATGCTCTTGCTTGCTCCATCATGCCGGAAACTGGGTGTGCCTTCATACAGAGATCGTGTGGATATTCGTGGCGCAAGAGCTTAAGTGTAGCAGATATTCACAAAGCTATAGGTTTGATCAAGGCAAGATTGTTGTGTTTTGTGACCATCAACCTTCTGTATCTATAGTAGCTTTTCTCTGTGCTGACAATTTTTTTCTGGTTTTGATATCATTGCAGATGCAAAATCCAAACTGCATGGTGATGGTTGATAATTGCTATGGTGAATTTGTTGAGATATCGGAACCTGCAATGGTGGTATGTCCATGATTTTCACTTTCTCCTGAAGACGATTCCTATTTCATCTTGTGTTTCATGGCAGGGAGCAGACTTGATTGCTGGAAGTTTGATAAAGAATCCAGGTGGAACTATTGCTCCTTGTGGTGGTTATGTTGCTGGGAAGGAGCATTTAGTCGAAGCAGCTGCAGCCCGTCTATCTGCACCTGGCCTTGGGGTGGAATTTGGGTCAACACCTGGCCATGTTATGCGTGCGCTGTTTCAAGGCCTGTTTCTTGGTCCGCAAATGGTTGGAGAAGCAGTAAAAGTAGGTTTGCTAACTGCAAATGGTTGGAGATACAATGCATGCACTTGATGATATAATATGATCCACAGGGAGGTTTGCTCATTGCGGAAGTCATGTCAGCCAAGGGATACAAAGTTGAACCACTTCCGAGGGTTCCTCGTCATGATATTGTGCAGGTGAAATCTAGCCTTAGATAACTAGCTAGCACGTGTACATAAACACAAGCATGGCATTGTAAGGCCCTGTTTATTTCCTTCTAGGATTATATAATCTAGCTTATAGATCAACTTATTTAAGCTGGATTATATAATCTGGAGGGTAAACAAACAGGGCCTAAGTCTGAAGTTTTTTCTTCCTTTTTTTGTGTTTAAAGAAGGACAGATGTAATGCGTAGCACATTGACAAAGCTGACATAAGGGGAAACAGACTGCAAAATAAAGATAAATGGATGAGAACACGAGAATACAGACTGAAGGAATATTCTATTTATGAAATCCAATCTCAGATAGAAGGCCAACCCTTTTTACAATATTTCATACTGCACATCATAGAGATAGAAGTGTTGAAATTTTTTAAGGCCAATGAACAGACAATGAGGACTTCGAAAAATAAAATTGCAGGCAGTGGAGCTTGGCAGCAGGGAAAGACTCATAGCATTCTGTGAAGTAGTGCAACAAACTTGTCCAGTAGGATCTTTCATCAAACCAACTGCTGGGGAAACGCCTGGCTATGCTTCAGAGGTGTGTTTGTACCTTCCATCATGGCACCGCTCTTACACTTCATGCTGTTGTTTTAGTTACAACGTATAAATAGTTTATTTTATGAACTTATTTTCTGATGAAATATACACATGTTCTAAATATTACATGCTCCAGTGTTAAACTGCATACTTTGCTTGCTGGTCTATCAAACTAAGCTACTAGAGTGATTAACCCACTTAAATCAGGTCATTTTCGCCGACGGGACATTCATAGATGGAAGCACAAGCGAACTGTCATGTGATGGGCCCTTGAGAGATCCATATGCCGTCTTTTGCCAGGTGAGCTGGGATCCTCATGTAATTTTTACTCAGGGCCATTTTTGTTGAGTTTAACCTCTTATTTCCCCTGTTGCATGCAAGTGGTTCAAATACTTAAATCTCTTGCTGAGAATATTAGCCCTGAGACAACAAATAAAATCTTTCCTCATACTTGCACTTTGGTCACCATTGAAACGTACTGGTGCAGGGAGGAACACATTGGACGCAGTGGGCACTTGTCCTTGGTGATGTTCTGAAGGTCATATAAACGTGCGGTGTGATAATGTTGTCACATTTCTGGTATGGGCATGCTCTTTTCCTATCCTAACTCTGTACTCGTTTACTAGGAATGGTGGATACTCCCTCCGTCTCAGTTTATATAAGGCTTTATAAGACGTAACTACTTTTTATTCTTGTCCCATAATATAAGACGTGCTCTCTCTAGGCATACGTACATCAATGCAATAGTATAGAGAAATTTAATGTATTTCTTGATTTTTGAACTAGAGGTGGTTACGCCTTATATATTGAGACGTTGTGAGTATTGTGCAACAGTGAAGAGGTAGGCGTCACTAATATGCGAGCGCTTGCCCTTCAGTGGATACGGACAACGACAAGCTGTCGTTAGTGTTACCCGACTACTACCTCCCCTGCTGCTCATGTGGACAAATCACCAGAGACCTCACCACCAGTGACCCCACTTTTAACCTCCCTATCTACTCACCACCGGATATTTTTTAGGGACTCAAACATGATGTATGATTTAGCATATGATCTATGAGCAGAAAGAATATGCAAATTGCTGTATTGTGTACATAGATTATGGAAACAAATTCAACAAGAGGTTTGTTTTACAAGTTTTTATTATTATTCAGCACTAGCTAGTTTGAGACAAGAGACAAGCATCAAGCCTCCCCTGATGAAATTCCCAACAACCATATGGACACGGAGCGGAGTTGTACTATCGTCGATGGAAATTAAAGTTCAAATCTTGCAGGCGATAATCTGAGCGCCGTACTGAAAACGTGAAGCGCTGGAGGATCATGAGTATCGACGCATGGACATAGGACGGCGAGACAGCAAACGTGAAGCGCTGGAGGATCATCGCCAGTGCCACTTTGGTTGGCCTCGACCATGGAAAGGTTCTTGCCTACGCTACGCATACCGAAGGGCAGGTACGCGCCGAGGTGATACCTCCTGCCATCAGCAAACCTCCATCGATTGAACTCGTCAGCGTCGGTGCCCCCACGAGATTTTTGCAACCATGGCACTCTCTTTGGCGGGCTTCACACTATTGCACCGCCATCCAAGCAATTGCAATGATGGTATTATAATCTCTCATGAACTGAAGAAATGGTATCGGACTCCCCTGATCGTCATTAATAGTATTCCCCTCTCGGTCGTGCCCTTGACTTCGTTAACATTTAAGCTTTTTAGTACTTAAAATTTCATTTACTATGCAATTGTTGGTTCTTGAGATATGCATGTGGCACTGTACTAAGACGGAGTATTCAAAACTCAAGTCATTCATGAAACCCCTAGCGCAAAGTCGCAATGCAAATCTCACCATTTGACTATTTGCTCAAAAAACTATCTAGCCTATGGTAAAATATTTTGAAAAATATGAGTGAATATGAGAGGGTGCCAATACTTGTCCCAATAGTTGTTCTTTTGTGTGCTTATAAGTTGGGATTTGGTTTGGTTCAAAATTTTCTAGAAAATTTTCAAAACTCCCTCTGTTTGGGCTCACCGGACAGTCCGGTGTGCACCAGACACTGCATTGTGCAATATCCAGTGCACCGGCTAGGAGCGCGCAGATCCATCTTTGTGGCTCTCTGTCCGGTGGTTCACCGAACAGCTACTGTGCGCTGTCCGGTGTGCACCGGACAGGCACTGTAGACTGTCTGGTGTGCCCATAATCTGTTTTAAAAAAAACCTTCCCTCGCCCGAGCAATGCCTACGCCACCCATTTCCATTCTATTCTCTCCCGCTATCTCTCTAGTGCCTGGCGATCTCCCCTTCCCCTTCCTAACCGCCGGCGAGCTCCAGCCCATCTTCGGCGAGGTCTGCTCCTGCCAGGGCTCGGCCTCCCTCACCCTTCCCCTGGTAAAGCTCATCCTCTGTCTTTCCTCCTTATGTTCTTCTGTTGAGCAGTGAGGGTTAACTACTTTCCACCCTTTGAATTCAAATCAAATCCATTCCAAATACTGTGAATCCAAGTGGTTGTGAATGTGTCTAGTGCTCCATTGAGTTCCTCTGTAGGTTTTGAGCTCCCCAGGGAGGGATTCATCCACTAAAATTGCCATTTCACCCTCAATTCAAAACCCCGCACGCCACGTGCTCGGTGAAATGCCCAAACCAGCCAAACTTGCTCAAATCGACCCCAGATTTTTCCAGCACCTTCATGACACCTCAAGTAACACATTCGCCGAAATTCACGCCAATCCAATATCTTAGACACCGATTTACCATAGATTCCCATTTATAGCGTTTGATTCTTAGCCGAGTGCCAAAAAATTCACTTCTTCACCAAATTTTAAACCAAGCGCACACTTCAATCATATACACTCATATATACCTACTCGTGAAGTATAGGCTCAATTCTACGACATTTCATGCTCAATTTTTAATTTCTAACCTCCTATGGCATATTTCTTCGTTCAACCGTCGTTCTCGCGTTGTTTGATCTCTGACTCTCCATATCACTCAGTTTTTGTGTCTTCACTCTCTGTGTATGTATTTATTCACATTTCATATACTTATGACTATGTGATTAATACGTGCTCACCTCTTCTACCATTTCAGTGCTCTCTCCTGCCCGCGTGCACGTCTCTTGTCCTACCTGGATTCTCTCTGTCTCATGAGGTTTCCAGGTAGCTATCCTTTCATTACTACTCTCATCGGTTGCTATCTTCTCGTGCTTAGCTTTTCACTCACCTATGCAGCACTCAGGTCAGGATGGTGCGAACGAAAAATGTCTTAGCGCTAGGGGGAGGAGACGACGAGGACCCTCCTCGCCCCTTCAGGCAAGTCAAGGGGAAGACAGTGTACCTTGAGCAGTAGGAAGGCCGGAAGAAGCGGCGTATGGACAGAGCCGCCCGTGCAGCACTTGCAGCGGCAGCAGCAGAGCAGACGGAGCAGAGAGGACAACTGCAAATTTCCTCCGACCAGATTGCTTATAGAGTTCGTCGTCTCGTGTCTCGGCCTCGCTCATCCGCTCCCTCTACACCATCCGCCAGAGCTTCTACTCCACCTCCCACTTCAGCAGCTCCTGTCGCTCTAGAGCCATCCACCACTCCAACTTCCATTGTTCCCCCTCCCGCTCCCATTTTCGCTTCGCCCATTCCTCCATCTCGCTTCAGGGAGCGTGATGAGACTGAGGTGCGACCCCTTGTTGTTGATCCTCGACTGCTTGACCTTCAGCGTGCTACTATAGCTCGGGTACGTCGGTTCAGACACGTACCCATGGAGTCCTGGTTGCCAGCTCAGAGGGATCCTGTAGCGACGGCTCTCTTCAATACCAGGACTTAGGAGTCCTTTCAGGCACAGTTGTCAGCACAGATCGCCCTGCGAGCGCACCGGCTCTTGGATCTACCTGCTTTTCTGCTTGCAGCCGGCGTCGATTCTGAGGTGCATCTCTCTTATCTGCCAGGATTACTTTCACTACTGACTGCGAGTGGCAGATATGTTGAGGAGTGGGTCAGAGTATTTTATGCTACTGTATGGATTGACCCGGATCATCACTGGATGAGGTTACGCTTCGAGAGAAAGGATGTCACTCTGCATGCCAGCCAGATATGCTAGCTCTTAGGATTTCTGGAGTCGTCGACTCGGCTCCACAGTCTGTGCTATGGTACCTCAGATCCTCCTCGTCGCCCTCACGGCGGAGTTGCACCGGCCACAGCTCACGTCGCCTCCCTGTTCAGACCTCCTTTCACAGATGGGTCGCGACGCTCTCCAGCTGACTTCACCCCTGCAGCGAAGTACCTGTATAAGCTGATGAGACGGACGCTGCTTCCCAGGATGAGATATAGAGAGGCCACTACACATATTCAGCTATGGCTTCTTGGTGCCTTGATCTCACATTCTGAGTTTGACGTGGTTGACTTTCTTATCTGTGATATCGAGGACACAGTTTTGGATGGTCTTCGTGCTCGCCGACAACTATCGTATATGCGCACTATCTCTGTCATATCTTCATGCAGCTGATCAGGCCGCCTTAGTTCCAGGGCACCCTCTAGGCCTCTCGCCTCCAGTTTGGTTCATATCGTCCAGCCCTCGAGGACCCAGTCCCAGTGCCAGATCCAGTGACAGATATTCAGGATACAGATGCCGATGAGGCGTCCAGGCAGTTCGAGACCCAGGATACAGCTGCCGATGATGATGACGACTTTGGGATCCAGCCACTGCCTCATATGCCACCTCGCTCACATGATCACGAGGCGGGTAGTTCCAGTGCTGCCCCAGTTGCCCCTCCTGCTATTGACCCTGCTCTGGCTGCGATACTTCAGTCTCTTACACAGTAGCAGGCTCATCTGGCAGTCGAGCAAGCTCAACAGGCAGCTACCTAGCAGCAGATGTCCGAACGGATGCTCTCTATGTTTCAGACGATTCAAGTCCGTCAGGACACTCTACAGCAGCTCTTAGCAGACAGGGTCGAGCACCGGGTTTTTATGACTCATATCCTTCAGCATACTGGTGTTCAGCTCCCACCAGTTCAGTCTGCCCCTCCTCCAGCTCTTCAGGCAGCTGTTGTGCCAGCTATTCAGGCAGGACCCCCTGAAAGTCGTCTAGAGAGGGGGTAGATAGGCGGAAACTGAAATTTACAAATTTAACCACAACTATAAGCTGGGGTTAGCGTTAGAAATAAAACCGAGTCCGAAAGAGAGTGGAAAACCAATCAACCAAAGAAATATAGCGAATGACACGGTGATTTGTTTTACCGAGGTTCGGTTCCAAAGAACCTAATCCCCGTTGAAGTGGTCACAAAGACCAGGTCTCTTTCAACCCTTTCCCTCTCTCAAATGGTCACCTAGACCGAGTGAGCTTTCTCCTTAATCAAACGGGTCACTTAGACCCCTCACAAGGACCACCACAACTTGGTGTCTCTTGCTTTGATTACAAGTGTCTTAAGAACAAGAATGAGGAAGAAGAAAGCGATCCAAGAACAAGAGCTCAAAGAACACGAGCAAAACTCTATCTCTAGTCACTAAGTGTTTGGAGTGTATTTGGGACTTGGAGAGGCTTTGATTCTTTTGAATTATGTCTTGTGTTGATTGCACTAGCTCTTGTGAATGAGATGTCTGAAAAACTTGGATGCTTGAAGTGGTGCTGGTTGGGGGGTATTTATAGCCCCAACCACCAAACCAACTGTTGTGGAGGCTGTCTGTCAATGGGCGCACCGGACTATCCGGTGCTGGGCCACGTCACCCAACCGTTAGGGTTCTGACGGTTTCGACAGTTGGAGCTCTGACATCTTGGAGCACCGGACAGTCCGATGTCGCACCGAACAGACACTATTCACTGTCCGGTGCGCCTTCTGACGCTGCTCTGACTCTACGCGAACTGTTCGCGCACTGTTCACGTTTGCAGGCGACCGTTGGAGTTTACCGTTGCGCTAGATAGTCGTTGCTCCGGTGACACACCGGACAGTCCGGTGAATTATAGCGGAGCGGCGTCTGAGAAACCCGAAGGTGAAGAGTTCAGACTGTACGACCCCTGGTGCACCGGACACTATCCGGTGGCACACCGGACAGTCCGGTGCTCCAGAACAGTCCTTTGGCTTTAAGAAATTTGGAAATTTGGTGGTGGTGCGGTCCTTTGACTTTGGGCTATATTCTCTCCCCCTTTGGTATTAATCGCCAAAAACGGAGACGTTTGAGAGCCCTCTTTACTTTCTCCCCATTGGTAGTCATTCATACCATGCTCTTGGGGCTTGCTTGAGCCCATAAAGCGCCTTAGAGAGTTTGTAAACATGATTAGGGTACTCACTATCTTCAAAGCCGGGAGGTTGCTCAACATAGACCTCTTCCTTGATTGGTCCGTTGAGGAAGACACTCTCCACGTCTATTTGATAAAGCTTAAAGCCATGGTAAGTAGTATAGGCAAGTAATATACGAATTGACTCAAGCCTAGCTACGGATGCATAGGTTTCACCGAAATCCAAACCTTCGACTTGTGAATAGCCATTGGCCACAAGTCGGGCTTGGTTCCTTGTCACCACACCATGCTCATCTTGCTTGTTGCGGAAAACCCACTTGGTTCCTATAACATTTTGGTTAGGACGTGGAACCAAATGTCATACCTCATTCCTTGTGAAGTTGTTGAGTTCCTCTTGCATTGCCAACACCCAATCCGAATGTCTTAATGCATCTTCCACCCTGTATGGCTCAATAGAAGACACGAAAGAGTAATGTTCACAAAAATGAGCGACTTGAGATCGAGTAGTTACCCCCTTATGAATGTCACCGAGAATTGAGTTCACGGGGTGATCTATTTGAATCGCTTGGTGGACTCTTGGATGTGGTGGTCTTTGACCCTGTACTTCTTGATCATCTTCCTTGTCTTGATCATTATCATCTCCCCCTTGATCATTGTCCTTCTCTTGAGGTGGCTCATCCTCTTGAGCTTGATCCTCATCTTGGGTTGATGGAGATGCTTGTATGGAATATGACAGTTGATCTTGTGCTTGTGTGGGCTCTTCGGATTCTTTAGGACACACATCCCCAATGGACATGTTCCTCAGCGCGACGCACGGAGCCTCTTCATCATCTAGTTCATCAAGATCAACTTGCTCCACTTGGGAGCCATTAGTCTCATCAAACACAATGTCACAAGAAACTTTAACTAATCCAGTGGACTTGTTGAAGACTCTATATGCCCTTGTGTTTGAATCATATCCTAGTAAAAAGCCTTCTACAGCCTTAGGAGCAAATTTAAATTTTCTACCTCTTTTAATAAGAATAAAGCATTTGCTTCCAAAGACTCTAAAATATGAAATATTGGGATTTTTACCGGTGAGGAGTTCATATGATGTCTTCTTGAGGATTCGGTGAAGGTAGAGCCGGTTGATGGAGTAGCAAGCGGTGTTAATCGCCTCAGCCCAAAACCTGTCCGGAGTCTTGTACTCATCAAGCATGGTCCTCGCCATGTCAAGTAGAGTTCTATTCTTCCTCTCCACTACACCATTTTGTTGAGGTGTGTAGGGAGAAGAGAACTTATGCTTGATGCCCTCACCCTCAAGAAATCCTTCAATTTAAGAGTTCTTGAACTCCGTCCCGTTGTCGCTTCTCATTTTCTTGATCCTTAATCCGAACTCATTTTGAGTCCGTCTCAAGAATCCTTTTAAAGTCTCTTGGGTTTGTGATTTTTTCTGCAAAAAAAACACCCAAGTGAAGCGAGAATAGTTATCCACAATTACAAGACAATACTTACTCCCGCCGATGCTTATGTAAGCGATCGCGTCGAATAAATCCATGTGGAGTAGCTCAAGCGGCCTGTCGGTCGTCATGATGTTCTTGTGTGGATGGTGGGAACCAACTTGCTTCCCTGCTTGACATGCGCTACAAACCCTGTCTTCCTCAAAATGAACATTTGTTAGTCCCAAAATGTGTTCTCGCTTTAGAAGTTTGTGAAGATTCTTCATCCCAACATGAGCTAGTCGGCGATGCCAGAGCCAACCCATATTAGTCTTAGCAATTAAGCAAGTATCAAGTTCAGCTCTATTAAAATCAACTAAGTAAAGAAACTCGACCTATGGGGGGTAAGACAACCCCCGGTCATTATATTAAGAAGAATACCTTCTCACACAGGTCGAGAAAACCTCTGAACCTCTACCCCACCCATACACAGCGGCATCGAAGCCCATGTGAGAACGACCACGACCGGGACTGAGCCTTAGACCTGTGCTTTGGCGTGGGACAGACGAGGGGATTTTTTTAACCACAGCCTGAAATTCGCTCCCTCGGGGAGTCGAACCCAGGACCTGAGGAGTGCTACTTAGACCACCTAATCAACTCAGCTAGAGGCCCTTTCACAAAATCAACTAAGTATAGCTGACCCTCTAATACTCCCTTAAATGCTACTGAATCATCACATCTTCTAAAGACAGTAACACCTACATCTGTAAAAAGACAGTTGTAGCCCATTTTGCATAATTGAGAAACTGAAAGCAAGTTATAATCTAAAGAATCTATAAGAAAAACATTGGAAATGGAATGGTCAGGTGATATAGCAATTTTACCAAGTCATTTGACCAAACCTTGATTTCCATCCCCGAATGTGATAGCTCTTTGGGGATCTTCGTTTTTCTCATAGGAGGAGAACATCCCTTTTCTCCCCTGTGATGTGGTTTGTGCATCCGCTATCAATGATCCAACTTGAGCCCCCGGATGCATAAACCTACAAAACATGTTTAGGCCTTGTTCTTAGGTACCCAAACGGTCTTGGGTCCTTTCACATTAGAAACAACCACCTTGGGTACCCAAACACAAATCTTGAAGCCCTTGTGTTTGCCCCCAACATATTTGGCAACTATTTTGCCTGATTTCTTAGTAAGCACATAAGATGCATCAAAAGTTTTAAATGAAATGTTAAGGTCATTTGATGCAACAGGAGATTTCTTTTTAAGCATTTTAACATGGGTAGAATGCTTAGAGCTAAAAGTCTCATTCTTATACATAAAAGCATGATGGGAAACAGAATGAGTTTTTCTAACATGAATTCACCTAATCTTGTGATCAGGATAACCAGTAGGATATAAAATGTAACCCTCGTTATCCTGAGCCATGGGAGCCTTGCCCTTTACAAAGTTAGACAATCTTTTGGGGGCATTAAGCTTGACATTGCTTCCCTGTTGGAAACCAATGTCATCCTTAATGCTAGGGCGTCTCCCATTATAGAGCATGCTCCTAGCAAATTTAAATTTTTCATTTTCTATCTCATGCTCATTAATTTTACTAGTTAGTTGTGCTATATGATCATTTTGTTGTTTAATTAAAGCTAGGTGATCATGGATAGCATCAACATTATTGTTTCTACATCTAGTACAAATGATGACATGATCAATATTAGATGTAGATGGTTTGCATACATTTAATTCATCAATCTTAGCATGTAACATGACATTCTCATCTCTAAGATTGGAAATATAAATATTGCAAACATTCAAATCCTTAACCTTTGAAATTAAACTAGCATTTTCAATTTTAAGGCTAGAAATTGATTCATTCAATTTATCAATCTTAGCAATTAAACTAGCATTATCATTTTTAAGATTGACAATTGAATTATGACAAACATTTGATTTTTCAACCTTAGCAAATAAATTACCGTTCTCATTTCTAAGGTTGGAAATGGTGTCATGGCAAATGCTAAGCTCCTTAGTCAAATTTTCATTCTTTTCTACCTCCTGAGCATAAGCATTCTTTAACTTAACATGTTTTTTGTTTTCCTTAATAAGGAATTCCTCTTGGCTATCTAAGAGTTCATCTTTCTCATGAATAGCACCTATTAATTCATTTAATTTTTTTGTTGCATGTTAAGGTTGGCAAAAAGACTAAGCAAGTTATCTTCATCATCACTAGAACTACCCTCATCACTAGATGTAGAATATTTGAGGATGGTTCTAGTTTGTACCTTCCTTTTCTTGCCGTCCTTTGCCATGAGACACTTGTGGCCGACGTTGGGCAAGAGAAGACCCTTGTTGACGGCGATGTTGGCAGCATCCTCGTCGGAGGAGGAGTCGGTGGAGCTCACGTCGGAGTCCCATTCCCAACACACGTGGGCATCGCCGCCCTCCTTGTAGTATCTCTTCTTCTCTTTCCTCTTTCCATTCTTGTTGTCGCCCCTGTCACTATCACTAGACATAGGACATTTAGCAATGAAATGACCGGGCTTACCACATTTGTAGCACACCCTTTTGGAGCGGGGCTTGTAGTCCTTCCCCCTCCTTTGCTTGAGGATTTGGCGGAAGCTCTTGATGATGAGCGTCATCTCCTCGTTGTCGAGCTTGGAGGCGTCGATGGGAATTCTACTTGGGGTAGATTTCTCCTTTTCTTCCTCCGTCGCCTTGAATGCGACGGGTTGTACCTCGGGTTTGGAGGTACCGCCTTACTCCAAGTTGACGATATGTTTGGAGCCTTTGATCATTAACTCAAAGCTCACAAACTTTCCTATAACCTCCTCGGAAGACATTAGCTTATATTTAGGATCACCACGAATTAATTGAACTTGCGTAGGATTACGAAAAACGAGTGATCTTAAAATAACCTTGACCATTTCATGGTCATCCCATTTTGTGCTCCCGAGGTTGCGCACTTGATTCACCAAGGTCTTGAGCTGGTTGTACATGGTTTGTGGCTCCTCTCCTTGGTTGAGGATGAATCGACCGAGCTCCCCCTCGATCGTTTCCCGCTTGGTGATCTTGGTCACTGAAGGAAACGGGTGACGCCAAAGGGGGGGGTGAATTAGGACTTCTAAAACTTTCGCTAAACTAGGCCACAAATAAATCCCTAGAACAAAACCTATGCAAATAATTAAACTAGAATGTGCAAACTAGGTTTTGTCTAAGTGTTGCTATCTCTACCGCAAAGGCTAAGTTTCAATCTACACTATATAAGTATGTAAGGCAATATTAAAACTTAAATGCTTAATGTAAATGCGGAAACTTAAAGAGCAAAGTAGAGATGCAAACTCTCGTGGATGACGCCGGTATTTTTATCGAGGTATCCGGAACCGCGCAAGGTCCCGACTAATCCTCGTTGGTGCCCCTACGCAAAGGGAAGCCCACGCGAGGGCCAAGCACCCTGGTCGAGTAATTCCGTAGAGAGTCATGGGCCTTCTCCACGCGCAAGTGGTGCTCCGCTTCCGGCTCCTCTCGGACGCTCCCCGCCGTCTCTACTATCGAGCTTCCGGCCGAAACGCCGCGGGCCTCGCTCCCTCCGGTACACGGTGGCGGTCGTGACACAAACGCGGTTGTCACGGTCTCGCAAGACTCTCGCCCCACTCGGTACAATTACAACGACTCACGCAAGAGCCGAGGGGTTGTGAGGTTTATCTAAACTCACTCAACAATCTAGGGATCACCTAGAGCAAGCGCTAAAGCGGTCTAACTAACCTAAGCACTTCGCAAAGCACCTACGCTAATCACCGAGTGATTCTATTAAGCATTTGGGTGTTTGAGCTCTTGGAAATGTGCACTATATGCCTTGGTATGTTGCTTGGGCATGACCGGTTGGGGTGGCATTTATAGCATCAAATCCCCAAACTAGCCGTTGGATAGAAAGCAACAACTTTATGTCGTCGGGTGCACCAGACAGTCCAATGCACCACCGGACAGCCACTGTGCAGTGTCCGGTGCAAGCCACGTCAGCCGATCGTTGGCGTCTGTAGCAGTCGACCGTTGGATCCGACCGTTACCGTCTGTCCGGTGCACACCGGACAGTCCGGTGCCGACTGTCCGGTGCACACCGGACAGTCCGGTGCTACAGCCCGAGGGTGCCTGTCTGCGGCCCCTCTGCGCAGACTGTCTGGTTGTCCCACCGGACAGTCCGGTGCGCACCAGACAAGTACTGTTCACTGTCCGGTGCGCCACCAGGCGCTGGCTGACAGCCCTCTTCTCGGGTTTCTTCATTGATTCCTTTAGGCTTCTTTTGTTCTTGAGTGTTGGACTTCTATGCATCTTTTTATGTCTTCTTTTGAGGTGTTGCATCCTCATTGCCTAGGTCCAATCCTCATCGCATCCTGTGAACTACAATTATAAACACTAGTAAACACATTAGTCCACAGATTGTGTTAATCATCAAACACCAAAACTCAATTAGCCAAATGGCCTGAGGTCCATTTTCCTTACAGTCACCTCATCCCCTTCGTGCGCGGTCTTGAGGATGTTCCAAATTTCTTTGGCCGTCTTTAATCCTTGCACCTTATTATACTCCTCTCGACACAAGGAGGCGAGGAGTATAGTTGTGGCTTGGGAGTTAAAGTGCCGAATTTGGTCGGCCTCGTCCGAATCGTAGTCCTTGTCCCCTACCTTCGGTACCTGTGCTCCATACTCAACAATATCCCATATGCTTTTGTGGAGTGAGGTTAGGTGATGCCTCATTTTATCACTCCACATACAATAATCTTCACCATAAAAAATGGTGGTTTGCCTAGGGGAACGGAAAGTAATGGAGTGCGTTTGGAAATGTGAGGATATCGGAGGGACATCTTACTATATTTCTTGCGCTCATGGCGCTTAGAAGTGACGGATGCTGATTCGGAGCGGAGGTGGAGGGTGACGAAGAGTCGGTCTCGTAGGAGACCACTTTCTTCATCTTCTTCTTGTCACCTCTCCGTTGTGACTTGGAGGAAGAGGATTCCTCCTTGTGCTTGTGACCGGACTCCCTCGAATGGGTTCTCCCCGAGCTTGCGGACTTGTTGCCGCCGGTCACGATCTCCCTCTTGGCGTGATCTCCCGACATCACTTCGAGTGGTTAGACTCCAATGAAGCACCAGACTCTAATACCAATTGAAAGTCGCCTAGAGGGGGGTGGATAGGCGGAAACTGAAATTTTCAACTTTAAATACAACTACAAGCCGGGGTTAGCGTTAGAAATAAAACCGAGTTCAAAAGAGAGGGGAAAATAAATCAACCAAAGAAATATAGCGGATGACATGGTGATTTGTTTTACCGAGGTTCGGTTCTAAAGAACCTAATCCCCGTTGAGGTGGTCACAAAGACCGGGTCTCTTTCAACCCTTTCCCTCTCTCAAACGGTCACCTAGACCGAGTGAGCTTTCTTCTTAATCAAACGGGTCACTTAGACCCCTCACAAGGACCACCACAACTTGGTGTCTCTTGCTTTGATTACAAGTGTCTTGAGAACAAGAATGAGGAAGAAGAAAGCGATCCAAGAACAAGAGCTCAAAGAACACGAGCAAAACTCTCTCTCTAGTCACTAAGTGTTTGGAGTGTATTTGGGACTTGGAGAGACTTTGATTCTTTTGAATTGTGTCTTGTATTGATTGCACTAGCTCTTGTATTGAATGAGATGTCTGAAAAACTTGGATGCTTGAAGTGGTGGTGGTTGGGGGGGTATTTATAGCCCCAACCACCAAACCAACCGTTGGGGAGGCTGTCTGTCGATGGGCGCACTGGACCACCAGACACTATCCGGTGGCGCACCGGACAGTCCGGTGCGCCAGACCAGGGTTCTCTTCGGTTTCTTTTGCTCCTTTCTTTTGAACCCTAACTTTGATCTTTTTATTGGTTTGTGTCGAACCTTTGGCACATGTAGAATATATAATCTAGAGCAAACTAGTTAGTCCAATTATTTGTGTTGGACATTCAACCACCAAAATCATTTAGGAAAAGGTTTAAGGCCTATTTCCCTTTCACCCCCGCTTCCTTCTTTTGGTCCTTCTCCCTCTCCGCTCCGGCCGGTCACTCTGGATTTCTCGTCGCCGGTCGTCGGAACCGTAAGTGCTCAGCCGCCAGTGCCACCAGCGCCTGCTATTACCACTGCTGTTGTGGCGGTGTCCGTGACTGCTTCTGCTCCGGCGGAACCTGCAGCGCAGCCTTAGTCAGAGTTAGTACCAGCTCCAGCTTCTACTGCAGATCCTGGATCCGAGACTGACTTCGACCCCAGCTTGCGTTTGCGCTTCTGCCCGTGACCGGATGCGCCCCCGCCTCCTCATTCCTCCTCTGGTGTATAGGTTCGGGTAACCCTTTTGGTGTTTGATGCCAAAGGGGGAGAGATATGAGAGTTGTGAGAACTAGGGGAGTTAGTTGAGAGTGCCTTTTGTATTTTTGATGTAATATACTTGCTTGATACTCTCTATACTAGCTCCACTTTTGTATGACGCTTAAACTCACATACTCTATAATATGCTCTCAATGTTTATTATTGACTGTGTGTATTGTGTTCTCACTTAAGATGTTATCACCAGTCATTCAGTTCTTATTCATCGATTTCATTTTAGTCTTATATGTACAAGAAACTTACGTCGTGTATGCGCCTATATTTATTATTCTTTTACACGCCTCCTATCAAAATTATTGAGTATAACTAACCGTCTTCTCTATTGACAGAAATACAAACAAACTACTCTCACACTCTTGTAGGATTGTCATCAATCACCAAAAAGGGGGAGATTGAAAGCATCTAGGCCACTGGTTGGTTTTAGTGATTAATGACAACACAATATTATATGTGATTAACATGTGTTTTTGCAGAGACAATGGTAAGTTAGGTCGCATTACAGGAAGTTGTACTACAACGGTAAAAACAATCCCTGAGATGAGAACTTGAAGCGACGGCTGAAACGACGAATCAAAAGATGAAGGTCTTCGTATTCCGAGTGTCAAAGGAGTTGTGGATACTCGGTATAGAGTTAGGTCTTCTATTTTATTTTAGCCGTACTATAAAGAGGGGTTGTCGATGAGTAGTTTGACCAAGAGAGTTCTAGTGTAGTGTTGGTGTGAAAGGGAAATGTGCCCTTGGGCCATTTCTAAGTATTTTGGTGATTGAGTGCCAACACATGTGCTTAATTGTGAATTTATGTACATGGATGAACAAGGTGCAAATCATGAGATAAAGGTATGTTTCTAAGCCTTAGTACATTGGTTTTGTGTACTAATATATTTGTCTAAGTGTTAGAAACAGAAAGAAGAAGAAGAGAGAAGAGGAGAAAATGACTTGGCTGTGTGCAGCCAATACCCAGCTCGGTCTGGAGCACCGGACTGTCCGGTGTGCACCGGACAGTGTCCGGTGCGCCAGGCTGGCTCGGCTCGAACTGGCCGCTCTCGGGAATTCGCCGACGGCGTACGGCTAAAATTCACCGGACTGTCCGGTGTGCACCGGACTGTCCGGTGAGCCAACGGTCTGCCGGGCCAACGGTCGGCCGCGCAATCTGCGCGGGACACGTGGCGGAGCCAACGGTCGGAAGACGGCACCGGACTGTCCGGTGTGCACCGGACATGTCCGGTGCGCCAACGGCTCCAGATCTTCCAACGGTCGGCAACGGTCAGAAGCGCCCGTTATGGAAACAAATCGGGCACCGGACAGTGTCCGGTGTGCACCGGACTGTCCGGTGCCCCCGACGACAGAAGGCAAGGATGGCCTTCCGGATTTGCTCTCAACGGCTCCTAGCTGCCTTGGGGCTATAAAAGGAGCCCCTAGGCGCATGGAGGAGACACACAAGCAACCTTTGAGCATTCCTGAGCACCCACAAGCAATCTTTGCGCATTCTGTTGTCATTCTAAGTGTTTCGAGCTCTGTTCTAGTGAGAACTGTGTGATACTCTTGTGAGCTCGATTCTTGGCCGTGTGTGTGCGAGTTTCTCTGTGGATTTGTGTGTGTTGCTTCCCTCCCTTACTCTGTGCTTCTTTGTGATCATATACTTGTAAGGGCAAGAGACTCCAATTTGTGGAGATTCCTTGCAAACGGGATAGTGAAAGGAAAACAAAACACCGTGGTATTCAAGTGGGTCTTTGGACCGCTTGAGAGGGGTTGATTGCAACCCTCGTCCGTTGGGACGCCACAACGTGGAGTAGGCAAGCGTTGGTCTTGGCCGAACCACGGGATAAACCACTGTGTCACCTCTGTCTTGATCTTTTGTGGTATTGTGTTTTGTTGAGACTTCACCTTAGCCACTTGGCAATAATCGTGCTAACACTTAACAAGTTTTTGTGGCTTAAGTTTGAAGTTTTTACAGGATCACCTATTCACCCCCCCTCTAGGTGCTCTCAATTGGTATCAGAGCCGTTCTCTTCACAAAGGGACTAACCGCCCGAAGAGATGGATCCTAAGGGGAAGGGTATAGTGATCAACGACAAAGAGAAGGAATCCTTCGTCAACGAGCCGAAGGACGACAAGCCTACCGACTCCGGCTCGGGCCAAAGACGGAAGGAAGGGAAGAAGAAGAAGACAAGGCGCATCAAGGAGATCGTCTACTACGATAGCGACGAGTCTACTTCTTCCCAAAAGGACGACGACTACGAGAGAAGGAAACCGGTTAATCCGAACTTTTCTTTTGATTACTCTCGTATTCCGCAAAGTTCACATTCACATTTGCTCTCCATTCCACTCGGCAAGCCCCCACACTTTGATGGAGAGGACTACGGATTTTGGAGCCACAAAATGCGTAGTCACCTATTCTCTCTCCATCCGAGTATATGGGAGATTGTAGAGAGTGGAATGCACTTTGATAGTTCGGATAGTCCCATGTTCATTAATGAACAAATTCATAAGAATGCACAAGCTACTACTGTTCTTCTAGCTTCCTTGTGCAGGGATGAATACCATAAAGTGAGCGGCTTGGACAACGCCAAGCAAATCTGGGACACCCTCAAGATTTCTCATGAGGGGAACGACGTCACCTTGCTCACCAAGATGGAGTTGGTGGAGGGAGAGTTTGGACGGTTCGCGATGATAAGGGGCGAGGAGCCAACGCAAACGTACAACCGGCTCAAGACCCTTATCAACAAGATAAGAAGCTACGGGAGCACGCGATGGACGGACCACGACGTCGTCCGCCTAATGCTCAGGTCCTTTACCGTACTTGATCCTCATCTCGTGAACAATATTCGTGAGAATCCCAGGTACACGATGATGACGCCCGAGGAAGTGCTTGGAAAATTCGTAAGCGGGCGGATGATGATCAAGGAGGCAAGATACGTCGACGAAGCGTTGAACGGTCCGATCAACGAGCCGCAACCCCTTGCTCTCAAGGCAACACGAAGCAAGGAGGCGCTACCCAGCAAGGTGGCACAGATTGAGGCGGCCGGACTCAATGATGAAGAGATGGCTCTCATCATCAAGCGATTCAAGACGGCGCTAAATGGTCGCAAGGGGCAGCCAAGCAAGACCAAGACCAAGGGGAAGCGCTCATGCTTCAAATGCGGTAAGCTTGGTCATTTTATCGCTAACTGTCCCGATAATGAAAGTGACCAGGAAAAGGGGAACAAAAGAGAGAAGAAGAAGCAATACAAGAAGGCAAAGGGCGAGGCGCATCTAGGAAAGGAGTGGGACTCGGATTGCTCCTCCTCCGACTCCGATAACGAAGGACTCGCTGCCACTGCCTTCAACAAATCGGCTCTCTTCCCCAACGAGCGTCTCACTTGCCTTATGGCAAGGGAGAAGAAGGTGAGTACTCAAGACTCCACTTATGCTTCTTCTAGTGATAGTGAGTCTAGTGATGATGATGACATAGATTATTCATGCTTGTTCAAGGGCTTAGATAGATCTAAGATAGATAAAATCAATGAATTGATTGATGCATTGAATGAAAAGGATAGGCTTTTAGAAAAGCAAGAGGATTTATTGTATGATGAACATGATAAATTTGTAGAGGCACAAAAATCATATGCTTTAGAAATTAAAAGAAATGAAATGCTTTCTAGTGAACTATCTGCTTGTCATGAAACCATTTCTGCTTTACAAGGTGTTAACAATGATTTAAATGCTAAATTAGAAGTAACAAATAAATCCAATTCGTGTGTAGAACATGTTAAGATTTGCACTAGATGTAAGGATTTCGATATTGATGCCTGTAGTGAACACCTAGTTTTAATTTCCAAATTAAATGAGGAATTGGCTAGTCTTAATGCCCAACTTAAGACTAGCAAGAATGAAGTTGATAAAATAAAATTTGCAAGGGATGCCTACACGGTTGGTAGACATCCCTCAATTAAGGATGGTCTTGGCTTCAAGAGAGAGGCCAAGAACTTAACAAGCCATAAGGCTCCCATCTTCGTCAAGGAGAAAGGGAAGGCCCCTATGGCTATTAATGCTAAAAAGAACCATGCTTTTATGTATTATGATAGGAGAAATGCTAGAAATGCTTATAATGATTTTGATTCACATGTTTATGATTCTCATGCCATGTTTGCTTCTAGTTCTTCTTATAAGCATGATAGGGATATGTGTAGGAGAAATGTTGTACATATGCCTAGGAGAAATATTGCTCATGTGCCTAGAAAGAATGTTATTCATGCTCCTAGGAAAGTAGTGAATGTACCTTCTCTAATTTATTGTGCTTTAAACACTTCCTTTGCTATTTGTAGAAAGGATAGGAAAATAGTTGCTAGGAAGTTAGGGGCAAAATGCAAGGGAGACAGGACTTGCATTTGGGTCCCTAAGGACATTTGTGCTAACCTTGCAGGACCCAACATGAGTTGGGTACCTAAGACCCAAGCCTAAATTTGCCTTGCAGGTTTATGCATCCGGGGGTTCAAGCTGGATTATCGACAGCGGATGCACAAACCATATGACGGGGGAGAAGAAGATGTTCACCTCCTACGTCAAAAATAAGGATTCCCAAGATTCAATTATATTCGGTGATGGGAATCAAGGCAAGGTAAAAGGGTTAGGTAAAATTGCAATTTCTAACGAGCACTCAATTTCAAATGTGTTTTTAGTTGAGTCTCTAGGTTACAATTTGCTATCCGTTAGCCAACTATGCAACATGGGATATAATTGCCTTTTTACTAATATAGATGTGTCTGTCTTTAGAAGATGTGATGGTTCACTAGCTTTTAAGGGTGTACTAGACGGCAAGCTTTACTTAGTAGATTTTGCAAAAGAAGAAACCGGTCTAGATGCATGCTTAATGGCTAAGACTTGCATGGGCTGGCTGTGGCATCGCCGCTTAGCACATGTGGGGATGAAGAACCTCCACAAGCTTCTAAAGGGAGAACACGTGATAGGTCTAACAAATGTTTATTTCGAAAAAGATAGACCTTGTGCAGCTTGTCAGGCAGGAAAACAAGTGGGAGGAGCACATCACAGCAAGAATGTGATGACCACATCAAGACCTCTGGAGCTGCTGCATATGGACCTCTTCGGACCCGTCGCCTATCTAAGCATAGGAGGAAGTAAGTATGGTTTAGTTATTGTTGATGACTTTTCCCGCTTCACTTGGGTGTTCTTTTTGCAGGATAAGTCTGAAACCCAAGGGACCCTCAAGCGCTTCCTCAGGAGAGCTCAAAATGAGTTTGAGCTCAAGGTGAAGAAGATAAGGAGCGACAACGGGTCCGAGTTCAAGAACCTTCAAGTGGAGGAGTTTCTTGAGGAGGAAGGGATCAAGCACGAGTTCTCCGCTCCCTACACACCACAGCAAAATGGTGTGGTAGAGAGGAAGAACAGGACGCTGATCGATATGGCGAGGACGATGCTTGGAGAGTTCAAGACCCCCGAGTGCTTTTGGTCGGAAGCCGTGAACACGGCTTGCCACGCCATCAACAGGGTCTATCTTCATCGACTCCTCAAGAAGACTTCGTATGGGCCACTAACCGGTAACAAACCCAATGTATCGTACTTTCGTGTATTTGGGAGCAAGTGCTACATTCTAGTGAAAAAGGGTAGAAATTCTAAGTTTGCTCCCAAAGCTGTAGAAGGGTTTTTATTAGGTTATGATTCAAATACAAAGGCGTATAGGGTCTTCAACAAATCATCGGGTTTGGTTGAAGTCTCTAGCGACGTTGTATTTGATGAGACTAATGGCTCTCCAAGAGAGCAAGTTGTTGATTGTGATGATGTAGATGAAGAAGACGTTCCAACGGCCGCTATACGAATCATGGCGATTGGAGACGTTCGGCCACAGGAACAAGATGAACGAGATCAACCTTCTTCCTCAACGACGGTGCATCCCCCAACTCAAGACGATGAACAGGTTCATCAAAAGGAGGCGTGTGATCAAGGGGGAGCACAAGATGATCATGTAATGGAGGAAGAAGCGCAACCGGCACCTCCAACCCAAGTTCGAGCGATGATTCAAAGGGATCATCCCGTCGACCAAATTCTGGGTGACATTAGCAAGGGAGTAACTACTCGGTCTCGACTAGTTAATTTTTGTGAACATTACTCTTTTGTCTCCTCTATTGAGCCTTTCAGGGTAGAGGAGGCCTTGCTAGATCCGGATTGGGTGTTGGCCATGCAGGAGGAACTTAACAACTTCAAGCGCAATGAAGTTTGGACGCTGGTGCCTCGTCCCAAGCAAAATGTTGTGGGAACCAAGTGGGTGTTCCGCAACAAACAAGACGAGCACGGAGTGGTGACAAGGAACAAGGCTTGACTTGTGGCAAAAGGTTATGCCCAAGTCGCAGGTTTGGACTTTGAGGAGACTTTTGCTCCTGTGGCTAGGCTAGAGTCCATTCGTATCTTGCTAGCATATGCCGCTCACCATTCTTTCAGGTTGTACCAAATGGATGTGAAGAGCGCTTTCCTCAACGGGCCAATAAAGGAGGAGGTGTACGTGGAGCAACCCCCTGGCTTCGAGGATGAGCGGTACCCCGACCACGTGTGTAAGCTCTCTAAGGCGCTCTATGGACTTAAACAAGCTCCAAGAGCATGGTATGAATGCCTTAGAGATTTCTTGCTTGCTAATGCTTTTAAGGTTGGGAAAGCCGATCCAACTCTTTTTACAAAGACATGTGATGGTGATTTGTTTGTATGCCAAATTTATGTCGATGACATAATATTTGGCTCTACTAATCAAAAGTCTTGTGAAGAGTTTAGCAGGGTGATGACGCAGAAATTCGAGATGTCGATGATGGGCGAGTTGAACTACTTCCTTGGGTTCCAAGTGAAGCAACTCAAGGACGGCACCTTCATCTCCCAAACGAAGTACACGCAGGACCTGCTAAAGAGGTTTGGGATGAAGGACGCCAAGCCCGCAAAGACGCCGATGGGAACCGACGGACACACCGACCTCAACAAAGGAGGTAAGTCCGTTGATCAAAAAGCATACCGGTCAATGATAGGGTCTTTACTTTATTTATGTGCTAGTAGACCGGATATTATGCTTAGCGTATGCATGTGTGCTAGATTTCAATCCGATCCTAAGGAGTGTCACTTGGTGGCGGTGAAGCGAATTCTTAGATATTTAGTCGCTACGCCTTGCTTCGGGATCTGGTATCCAAAGGGGTCTAACTTTGACTTGATTGGGTACTCAGATTCCGACTATGCTGGATGTAAGGTCGATAGGAAGAGTACATCGGGGACGTGCCAATTCTTAGGAAGGTCCCTGGTGTCATGGAACTCTAAGAAACAAACCTCCGTTGCCCTATCCACCGCTGAGGCCGAGTACGTTGCCGCAGGTCAGTGTTGCGCGCAACTACTTTGGATGAGGCAAACCCTCAGGGACTTTGGCTACAATCTGAGCAAAGTCCCACTCCTATGTGATAATGAGAGTGCTATCCGAATAGCGGAAAATCCTGTTGAGCACAGCCGCACAAAGCACATTGACATCCGGCATCACTTTTTGAGAGACCACCAGCAAAAGGGAGATATCGAAGTGTTTTATGTTAGCACCGAGAACCAGTTAGCCGATATCTTTACCAAGCCTTTAGATGAGAAGACCTTTTGCAGGCTGCGTAGTGAGCTAAATGTCTTAGATTCGCGGAACTTGGATTGAATTGTAGCATACATGTATTTATGCCTTTGATCATGTTCATTCTGCATTTTGTTGCTTATTATGGTGCTCAAGTTGTACAAACACTCCCTGGACCTCACAAGTCCGTTGCAAAGTGATGCACATGTTTAGGGGGAGATGTGTTACAACTTGATCCCTTGAGACTAACCATATGCTTGAGTTTGTTTGATTTAGTCTCAAAGGAGAATTGAAAGGGAAAAGGTGGACTTGGATCATGCAAGACTTCCACTGCACTCCGATGAGAGGGTAATTAATTCCAAGTCCATCTCATAAACTCCTATTGCCATTTGCTCTTAAATGAAGATGTTTGTGAGGCAATGGGGTTAAAAGGGCCAAAATTGATCCCGTTTTGGTGTTTGATGCCAAAGGGGGAGAAAATAAAGGCCAAAGCAATAAATGGATCAGCTACCACTTGAGAGATTTTGAAAATAGTAGAATAGAGTTTTTGGTTTGTCAAAATTCTTATGTTGTCTCTCTTGTCAAAAGTTGGCTTCTTGTGGGGAGAAGTATTGATTATGGGAAAAAGGGGGAGTTTTTGAAATCTTTGATCAATCTCTTTTGGAATGACTCTCTTTATGCTTCAACATGTGTGGTTGACTTAGAGATAGAGATTTGAGTTTGATTTGCAAAAACAAACCAAGTGGTGGCAAAGGATGATCCATATATGCCAAAATTGATTCAAAATAAATTTAAGTTTTATTTGAAGCGAGTTTGCACTTGTTCTAGTTGCTTTATGTAGTGTTGGCATAAATCACCAAAAAGGGGGAGATTGAAAGGGAAATGTGCCCTTGGGCCATTTCTAAGTATTTTGGTGATTGAGTGCCAACACATGTGCTTAATTGTGAATTTATGTACATGGATGAACAAGGTGCAAATCATGAGATAAAGGTATGTTTCTAAGCCTTAGTACATTGGTTTTGTGTACTAATATATTTGTCTAAGTGTTAGAAACAGAAAGAAGAAGAAGAGAGAAGAGGAGAAAATGACTTGGCTGTGTGCAGCCAATACCCAGCTCGGTCTGGAGCACCGGACTGTCCGGTGTGCACCGGACAGTGTCCGGTGCGCCAGGCTGGCTCGGCTCGAACTGGCCGCTCTCGGGAATTCGCCGACGGCGTACGGCTAAAATTCACCGGACTGTCCGGTGTGCACCGGACTGTCCGGTGAGCCAACGGTCTGCCGGGCCAACGGTCGGCCGCGCAATCTGCGCGGGACACGTGGCGGAGCCAACGGTCGGAAGACGGCACCGGACTGTCCGGTGTGCACCGGACATGTCCGGTGCGCCAACGGCTCCAGATCTTCCAACGGTCGGCAACGGTCAGAAGCGCCCGTTATGGAAACAAATCGGGCACCGGACAGTGTCCGGTGTGCACCGGACTGTCCGGTGCCCCCGACGACAGAAGGCAAGGATGGCCTTCCGGATTTGCTCTCAACGGCTCCTAGCTGCCTTGGGGCTATAAAAGGAGCCCCTAGGCGCATGGAGGAGACACACAAGCAACCTTTGAGCATTCCTGAGCACCCACAAGCAATCTTTGCGCATTCTGTTGTCATTCTAAGTGTTTCGAGCTCTGTTCTAGTGAGAACTGTGTGATACTCTTGTGAGCTCGATTCTTGGCCGTGTGTGTGCGAGTTTCTCTGTGGATTTGTGTGTGTTGCTTCCCCCCCTTACTCTGTGCTTCTTTGTGATCATATACTTGTAAGGGCAAGAGACTCCAATTTGTGGAGATTCCTTGCAAACGGGATAGTGAAAGGAAAACAAAACACCGTGGTATTCAAGTGGGTCTTTGGACCGCTTGAGAGGGGTTGATTGCAACCCTCGTCCGTTGGGACGCCACAACGTGGAGTAGGCAAGCGTTGGTCTTGGCCGAACCACGGGATAAACCACTGTGTCACCTCTGTCTTGATCTTTTGTGGTATTGTGTTTTGTTGAGACTTCACCTTAGCCACTTGGCAATAATCGTGCTAACACTTAACAAGTTTTTGTGGCTTAAGTTTGAAGTTTTTACAGGATCACCTATTCACCCCCCCCCCCCTCTAGGTGCTCTCATGGTGCATATTCACACTCACATCTAGTGCTAGGTGTCACTTTATAACACACTCATGGTTTAGAACGAAAACGGATTAAAAAAACAGAATGAAAAAGGACTTAGGGTTTCTGTCCTAGGGGCACCGGACTGTCTGGTGTGCTCTAGACTGTCTGGTGTGCCCCCTGATAGTGGGGCCAGCCAGGCCCGGGGGAAGAGTTTCTCCCCCAGGAAAACCCGAGAGCAACGAGTTGCAAACTGGAATTTTAGCCGGCAGACCGGCTGTCCACTGTTCACTGTCCGGTGTGCCATCAGCCCAACAGCTAGCTGTCAGAACTAGTCGTTGGAGGTGACCGTTGGTGCACCGGTGGTGCACCGGACTGCCCAGTGCGCCCATGCGCAGGAAACCCTGGTAACGACTAGTTTGGTGGGTGGTGCTATTTATACCCCTCCACCCACCATATTGAATGTCTTGCTGCCCATATTAATACTCATACATTGCTAGAGCATTGCAAGCACCACAAAGCATAGTGAGGTGATTAGAAAATCTTAATCCTGCATTAGGACCTCATTAGTGCAAGTGAGAGCCACCTAGAGCACACACACCGCATGTATTATGCTTCTCTTGGTTAAGTGAAAGTCTATGACTTGTTACTCTTGGTGATCGGCATCACCTAGAAGGTTTGGTGGCGTTGGGAGCACGGTGATCACCTTGGAGGATTTGTTGGTGACCCGGCTCAGGATTGTAAGCGGTCGTGAGGGATCCACCGCGCTGCAGTGGCAAAGGATAATCTCATAGTGAGAACTTGGTTCTTGCGAGGACCAAGGGGGAGCGCTATCCTTGCGCGGGTGCTCCAACGAGGACTAGGGAAGAGTGCCGACTCTTCGATACCTCGGGAAAAATTAGAGGAGTCTTCTAAACCTTGCTTTACATTCCGCATTTAATTCAAGCATTTTATGTTGTTTAATCGTTTAGCAAGTAGATGAAGTAACGTTTTAGTATTGTTGTCTTTCTAGTAGTATTCTCTTATTGTTAGTAGTAGGGTGAAGTTGGGCTCTTGTTTAGGGTTTAAATTATTGATTTTTAGAAAAAACCCAATTCACCCCCCTCTTGAGCATCATGATCCTTTCATAGAGGTGGGAAGGTAGAGGACGAATGTTCAAAGTCACGGGGAGCCGTGAGAGGAAGAAGGAGGATGGCAGGTCGGAGACGAACCTGCGGGGAGTGGAGAGGAGAGATGTAGGGGAGAAGGGGATCGCGGTTGCCGATGTTGGGGGCGCAATCGCGGGCTGGACGACGGTCGGACGGAAGGGCGATGAACTGAGACATGGGGACCCACCTGTCATACGACCGGTGGTGGCAGAACAGGGAGTGGAAGAACCGCGACGCACAAATGGTCTACATTAGAGTCTTATAAAGTAGTAGATATTATTGTTCAAAAGTGTACACAGAGTAAAAACACGCGTGTGACCCGAAACCCGACAGGTTGGGGTGCGAGTTTAGATTTGCCCCCGCGGGGCAATTATGGGCGGGTATAGATAGACTTCACGGGTGTGATTGCGAGCGGGTTTTTACTCCACCCGACCCATTGCCATCTCTACTCGTCGCCGCCCTCTCGCTTTCTTTTCCCGACCACAACACCACCACCCGAAGCTAAGCTGCCGCTCTCCGAGTCGACAAATTATCGCCCCTCTTGTGATTGTCGTCGTCTGCATCTTCATCCGGTCCTCCCATGGTGAGCCCCCGACCTAATTCAAAAATTACATAACAGTAATTAGAAGATCTCAAATTCTCGAGTTGCCTTCGGTAGGAAGGCCCACATGTTCCACATGCGGATTTGGTGGAAAGGAACATATGTTCTAGATGCGTATGACCAGGATTATCTAAATTCATGGGATGACAATGGGGCTTCGTTCCTTGATCCAGGTGGAAAAAGATATAGGCTAGTTTGAAGCCACAAACCGAAGGGGATTGGAGGGGCTAGATTCACCTTATTCAAATTAAGAAGATAGATCTAGTCCCTTCAATTCCCTCCATTTTTCTCCGTTGGTACCCCGTATACCCGAACAGGGACGGGGAAAAACCTTCCCCACGATTGGGGACGGTGAATGGGGAAAATCGGTGTCGCGGGGACGGAGGGCACTGCCCCGCCGGGGAATGGACCCGTTGCCATCCCTGGTCGTGGATGGGGACTAGGGACGAGGACTGGGACTGGGGACGGGGATGTTTTGTTTGGATACTCTAGTATTAACCCTAGTCCACATGTGTTGAGGTGGATTGGGGTGTAAATTAGTTTAAGTTACACTCCAATACACCTCAATACATGTGTATTTAATGGGTGTTTATTTATGATTATAATTTGCTCAGCTTATATAATTTAATAAAATTTTAACTAACACTTAGTTTAAAATTTATTGGATTATATAATCTAGGTAGATTATAATCTCAAACAAATACCCCCTTAATAATTAATAAATTTGGCTCGTCTTTGAGTCTTCTTCTTGTCTTTTAGTTTTCTAATTAAGGTTTTAGTTTTCGAATTTAACAATTTATAGGCTAAAATGTAATAAAATATAGAGACTAAAAATTAGTCTTTAAAAGCTAGTTTGGAAGTTAAAATACCAGATAGAATTGGAGGAGTTAAAATCCCCTTTTTATTCAAAATTGAATAAAGAGATTTTAGTCACTTCACTCATCTCGTTTCTAAACTAGCCCTAAAAGCCGAACACCTGCTAAAACTTACCCCTTACCGCATACCCGGAGGACCATGGGTCTGTTTGATTCAGCTTTTTTCTGACCAGTTTTTTTGAAAATCTGGCTGTGGGGAGAATCTGACTGTAGAGAGAATCTGAATATCATTACGATTACGTGTGGAAGAAGATAAAGTTGTTCATAGGGATCAGGATCTAGAAAGTGACGGATTCCTACTATTACAACGACTCAACCGATTATGTGTTTATGTTAATTTTGGATGGTTTTTGCCCAAATGAATTTTATAGAAGTTGGCTGAAAAGCTGAGCGTTTGTCAGTCCGCAGCAGCTTTTGGTGGCCAGAAATTGCCAGAAGCCGAAACAAACAGGCCCCATGTCACGGGCCCTGTCTTGCCATTCTCGATGCGATGCGAGGAGTGTAGCCCATGTCAACATATGGGCCGTGGTTTCCTTCCCGGCGAAGTAAAATACATTGCACAGTCGCCGCTAGAGATGGCAACGGGTACAAACCCGCTGGGTTTTGCCGTCCCAAACCCGTACCCGTGAAAAATATATATGCCCATTAAAAAACCCGTACCCATGACGGGTTTAAGATTTTGCCCAAACCCGTACCCATCGGGTTAGCAGGTACCCATGGGTTACCCGCGGGTTTCATCTCCAATATACTTGTTCTTCTCATAATCAATAAGTATCATAATGATTAATGATATCATGATCTAAAATCTATGTAATGAATAACGAGTTCTTGATTTGGTACAAAATTTATTAGTAGAGATAATGAAATACAAATAATAAGTTGTATAATTAAGTGACCTTGCACTAAGTTATCCATCCACCACATATATAACGCTAGTAAAAACTACAATAGCAAGCAAGCAACACTCTCACCGACTATTGATACATTCACCAATTGATAAAAAATATGAAGTAAATAAGGAATAACAAGTTTGTTGTTCGTTTATAAAATAAAATAACAATATGCACTAGGTTTGGTCGGGTTTAAAAAACCCACGGGTTCACGGGTTTGGTTACTATAGGAACAAACCCGTACCCATAAACCCGCTGGGTATAGGTTTATGCCCATTAACGAACCCATGGGTATGAAAATTGACCCAAACCCGTACCCTAATGAGGTAAAAACCCATCGGGTTTCGGGTTTCGGGTACCCATTGCCATCTCTAGTCGCCGCCGTCCTCCCTCGTTCCGCCTCATCGGCCCCCTCCATCCGCCGGATCCGCCCGCTACCCCCCGACATCCCGGCTCCCCGCCGCCCAACGCCGCCGCCCCGAGATCCCACCACCTTCACGTCGCCCCCGTCCCCACCTGCGAGGCCGCCACCGCCATCCTAGCGCCGTCCCAGCTAACGACGTGGTGGGCTCCGCCGTTTCCTTACCCGCGTCAGGTACAGGTACATGCGCATGCACCGACGGCAACGGCGTTCCGTCTTTTATATTTCTCGTCAAACAATTAACAGAAAAAGGCAATTATTGCCTCTCTTTCTTGCTCGCCACAGCTTCGTCAAAGACACGCGGAAAAGAAAAGGAAGGGGAGGCGACTCGACCGAGGCCCGGTTTCGATCTCCGGTCCTCCGATTGCGTCCAGATCTACCAGGTTCGCCTATTCGTGGCCTAATCTTTCCTCTCTGTCCTGTTTCCTCCACATCAGTACCCACAGGGTGAGGTTACGTGTCTATTGGGATCTCGGTAGGGTCCTTCTGGGGAACGACAGCTGGGGATTTTGGTGATTTTATAGACGGATACGCGCGATTCAACAGTGGGGAGAAGAGCTATCATGGGGGGATTTTGGATTCATGGCGAATTCTAGCATTTTGATTCGGTCTTTCTGCGTCCAGCACGAGGCTTCTACGAATTTAATGTAGTAGGATTAATAATTGTTGTGAAGGGAGTTATCTTATTGCAATTCTACAAGCCAGAAATTTGGTTTGAGTCTGGGATGTCTCAGCTTATCTGAGAACTATCATGATTAGATACTGACCCGTAGGGATGAAAACGGTTTCGGAATTTTTCGGAATTCCGGAAACCGTTTTCGATTTTTTCCGATCGGAATCGTCGGTATCGGTATTTCTCGGAATCGGTCATCGGAATTTTAGATCGAAATCGGTATCGAAATCGGTATAGCCCTTTACCGACCGTTTTCTTCGGTTACCGTTTTGGATCGGAATTTACCGAATTCAAAATTCGGAATTTACCGATACTCATGGCCCAGCCCAATTTCTAAAATCTAAATTCACAACTCAGACGGCCCATGGGAGCAAGCAGCCCAGCAGGCCTCCACAGCTCATCTGTCGTCGGCCACCACAGTCCACTTCCAGTCTTTCGTTGCCCTCGCCCAGGCACAGCCGCCGCATGCCTGCACGGCACAGCAAGCACTCCATAGCGACACCGCCCACCGCCAGTCGCCACTGCTCAGCTCGACGCTCCATGGCGTGCCCCTAAATCCCGTGACGGCGTGACTCGTCTTCCTCCTCTCCTCTCTGTCGGACCACGGACGGACGAGCTGTCCCCAATGCCCCAATCCAGTAAGTAATCTGTAATCCCTAATGCACGCACAGACTGCCGGACGCACTCAGCCGCCATGGACGCACTTCAGTCCTCCTCCTGCCGCTGCTCTTCCTCCTCACGCGCTCGACGCATCCGTGGCTTGCTCGATCAGTTCATATGCCGGTCCCGCCGTTCTGGTTCTGTTCTGGTTTCGGGATTGAAGTCTGCTTCGTACCCTGGAGGCTGGAGGCTGCAGTTTGCACATGGGAAATGTGATCAAGTGACCTCATTATCCAGACGCAATCGCATCGCTATCAATGCCTCACGCTTGACGACGCTGCATTGTTTGACCTTTTTGCTATAAAGCATGGAAGTAGAACACCGTAGTCCACCGTTGAAGCTACAGGAAACAAATGGTAGATATTTTTTATGCG
The DNA here is from genome assembly GCA_029449295.1 of Zea luxurians. Classification (NCBI taxonomy): domain Eukaryota; kingdom Viridiplantae; phylum Streptophyta; class Magnoliopsida; order Poales; family Poaceae; genus Zea; species Zea luxurians. Next base: position 16,794,348 of record JAOPSE010000039.1, read on the forward strand.
CATAAAATGCTTACCAGTTTTTTTAATGATTAGCCACATTGATGCTTTACTGAGTGCCATATCATGGGCTTTAAAGTATGTGGGGGTGTTCATATAAAATACTACGGAGTAATAACACATATCCAAAACATGTGTTATCTAAAACAGGTGTTCGCTCAAACAAAAATGCGATAAAAAAAAGGAAAATGTGAAGGTGTGATCTACTCTAATGTCACAATTCTTATTTGCAGTGATACGCTCTAATGGCTAGTGAAGGTGAAGCTTCACCTCCATGAAAGCGTATGTTTTTTATATTGATATGGTTACCGATTGTATTTTAGATTCCGACCGATACCGATGTTTTTTTTGTACCGAACTTCCGTTTCCGATGATTCCAAAATACCGATGTCGTTTTCGTTTCCGGAATTACCGTTTCCGATTTCGTTTCCGATAAAAAATATGGAAACGGTAACGGTTTTAGTGTTTTCCGATCGTTTCCGACCGTTTTCATCCCTACTGACCCGTGACCAACAAGCTGGGAGCAAGGGACAGCATGCTATAGTCATCCTCAGTTGGGGTTAGCTGCAGTAGAGGCAAGCATTTTTTTGGCAATGTTCACTGTAAACTTTGAGTAGTCTTGTTTCTTCTAAGTGCTACCTTGGTGTACTTTAGCCCATGTCTAGTTCTATCGTGCTTAGGGGTGGTAATAGATCACGATCCAAATGTTTCTTCACAATTTATTAGAGCCCTATATTAATTTTAGTTAAAGAATGAATAGAAATAGAGTCCAATTCTAATCCGATCCTTAAAATTTATAGTGTAAAATTTAGAGCCCATTGTCACCTAATTGTGCTTAATACCAAAGGTAGGTGTGCTGGGAAAAATACTACTCGCAGATTCATGATGTATCATTTGCTCTAGTCAAACAAAGTTCTACACATGCAAATCCTTTTCTATGAAGCTTGTTGTACTCAATAATGGCATCGATAGACAGCAATGCCTAGAAACTGTCTGTTGATAACTTGCCCATAAGACCTTCCTGCCTTTTCAACCACAGTTCTGGTGGTGCTTTACATAGACATGAAGGGCTCTGCATGATACTAGTTTATTACAATGAAATTGTTTGATAATGGGTTACAATATTGTTGTTTATGCTATTATGCTTATCCAAATTCTGCTCACATGACGTGTTCTGTCATTTTGAATTAACCAGCAATGGCATCATCTTCGGACCCATGGATGAAGGAATACAATGAAGCATCCAGACTTGCTGATGACATCAGTTCCATGATTGCCGACAGAGGGTCTCTTCCACAGTCAGGCCCAGAAATTATGCGGCATACTTCAGCCATTCGGAGAAAAATAACTATTCTTGGGACTAGACTGGATAGCTTGGAGTCATTGCTTGGCAGAATTCCTCCAAAGTCAATGTATGTCTTGTTGCAACTACTTTCACAACTTTGATACTAATGATGGGTGGAGTGCTTGCAATGATGCCTTATCTGTTTTTCTCAAGTCTGATACTTAGCAATGAAACATATAGCTATTGAATCTGAAGAACTTATTTAAACCAATGATCTGTTTTGTCAATACCATATTTGATGTGTTCTTGCACTCAAAAGTGAGCTGCATGCGGCTGTAAATGAATGGTTATGGTCTTAACAATGGCTGATACTAGATCTAGGGATGAAAAGTGGTATTCGAATGAGTGAGCACTGAACTATGCCATGAATAAGTGAATCAATAAAGATAAACTCCTTACCTTAGGTGATGAAATGTTATGGATCTGGCTATGACAGGCACTGTACTAAAAATTGAGTTATCTGGCTTATGTGATGTGCACAATTTTACGTCGTTCCAGAATAGATCGTCCAGTGGTTTGTTTTCTTGTAGACCCTAAGCCCTAGGAGGCCTAACCCAAATATTGGCCATGGCCAAAGTTAGGATAATACCAAATTTGAGTTATAAATACAGCGTTCGGTTTGTAACAAAGCCAAGATTGGACTTGGTTGCAACCACAGCAAATTATTCAAAAACAGTGATTCTCATGTGGGGCCCACATGTCAGTGATTTTTAAAATTTCGACATAAATCGAATTATCCATCATGTGTCTTTGTTTAGATTAAATCACAAGTACGTAAATGGATCACATATTGGGCACATAGTTTAGAAAATACAAGTCCAAAGATTGTTACAAAATGTGTGGCACTTCTGGGGCCACTCTCCAGCTGATGAATCAGCATTGCAACCCAGCCAAATTGCATGGGCAGGGCCAAAACTTGTGTTCCTGGCTTCCTGCTGGGGCACTGATCCTAACAGCCCATAATATATTACTTGAAAAGAGTAATTTGCTGGTTGTACTAGTAAATGGTTTCCTGCTTACAAACGAAAACATGGTTCATTGGTTCCCTTTGTTCTGCAGATTACTAGGACGATGTGGACATCATTCACTAGATACATGTTTTGTACGTTTAAGTTGAGAGAAAATTCATTATGAGAAGGATTTGTGTAGCAATGAAAGATATTATTCCTTGACAAAGAATTTCATACTTTGATGTCCAGACATTTACTCTGTTTTTTTTTGCGTACCATCAAACATTTTTGCTTGAAATTGATTTCTTTTGACTTGTGCAGCACTGACAAGGAGATGCATAAACGCCAAGACATGCTTTCCAGTTTGAAGTCTAAAGCCAAGCAGATGGCGACAAGTTTCAACATGTCAAACTTCGCTAACAGGTCTGTCGTGTCAGCAATGATCTCTATAGGAACTCATCCTTCCTAAATCTTAATATATTTTTTAAACACATTAATTTACTGTATTCAAGTTTTTAGGTAAGTATTATTATGTTTTTTTGTTAGAACTAATGTGTGAATATGTACCCTTGTTTTTCCAATTTAGGGAGGATCTGCTTGGTCAAAGTAAAAAGCCAGATGACATGAGCAGAGTTGCTGGGTTAGATAACCAAGGAATTGTTGGCCTTCAGAGGCAAATTATGAAAGGTATTGGGTTATTGTGGTTTGTTCAGTAGTGTTTGCTCGATGGACCTTACTAAAAGGGTGCATTCAACTGTTTGCATGAGGTCATGTAGCACTGTTTCTTCACACCATTTGCATTTCATATATTTGGTTGGTACATATCTAGTTCCTTGGAAATGACAGTTGTGGGAGCAAGGACCATTTCATAGTGCTTTATTTATTTGAGTCGTCTATCAACATCTTACAGAGCAAGATGAGGGTCTCGAGAAGCTGGAAGAGACAGTGCTGAGCACGAAGCATATTGCATTAGCAGTCAACGAAGAACTTACCCTGCACACAAGATTGATAGTTAGTGCCACCTAACAAAACCAGTAGTATTTGTGTCTTCTGCACTCGATGATAACTTCTTTATCTTTGGTTGCAGGATGACCTTGAAGATCATGTTGATGTTACAAATTCACGTCTTCAGGTTAGCAATTAGTATCTGTATTTAAAGCGCTGCTGTTGCTTAAACTAACTACTATTACTACGTAGAATTGCTTTACTGCTACTCCTTCCATTCGAAATTGTTAGTTTTGGATGCATAATTTGACTATGTCTAGATACATAGCAAAAGCTATGTACTTAGAAAATCCAGAACGACTTGCAATTTGGAATAAAGGGAGTACTATGTAGAATTTTTTACTGCCGCATGCTATTCAGACTTCTCAAGTTTGCAATGGAACACTGATACAAAATTCTCTTTTGTTCAGCGTGTGCAAAAGAGGCTTGCAATTCTGAACAAGCGCACCAAAGGTGGCTGCTCATGCACGTGCCTGCTCCTATCTGTCGTTGCCATTGTGATTCTTGCAGTCATTGTTTGGCTTCTCGTCAAGTATCTGTAAAGAAAAGAAAGAAGCAGCCGGCTACCCTGCGGACCTTTCTCGGAATGCTCACCTGCAGCCTTCGCTTGAAAAGTTTTTTCTGTGTTACTCCATAAAATGTGCAGCCCTTTAAAATTAATATGTATACACGGTGGTTTCATCTTCCCTTCCATGAGTGGAATGGTTATGGCTATGTACATTACATAGAATTTGGTACGTACATGATCATCATCTACATGACTGCATTTTGTGTATGGCGTTTGTGAGTTTGCAATGACACAGGGTGTTGATTTATTCTGTGCCGTAAGCATTCTATGTCTCAGCCTTCCCATGGAACTCAATCAAAACAGAACTTACGATTTCAGATAGGCTGGGTGTAACTGCCATTTCCAGGCCATGTTATAGGGTAACATAAATTAACTGACCTGTCAGATTTGTACACTCGTTCAATCCTCTAAAAGCTGTAAAGCGTATATGTTACCGGCTTTAGGAATAGTCGCCATTTGCGTCCCGTGTTTTACATTGTTTACTTTCTTCTGTTTTCTAGGACTATTTTGTAGGTTTCTTCGAAGGTATTGGTTGAAGCAAGGTAAAAGTGTTGATATGTGAGTCAGTAGTGATTCTGGTGTGCTATCTCGCGGGATCAGCTTGCGGCATATAACGATGATTGCATCATGGATAATCTTCTATATTTTCTGATTCATATGCACTCTACAAGTTGATAAAAAAACTAAGAAACCCTTACTGCCAGTGTTGTTCCAGCCTTTAGACCCTCCTTACAGATCTCTAATATCATTCTCAACGTATAGTTTTTGGGAAGTTTCATATATTAATTAGAGTGACATTTTTGGATGACATGACATCATATTTATTATGAAATGAATGGAATTAGTTTTATCGCCATAAAACAATGTAAAATCATTTCTAAGACATTGGAAAACGCATAAAATCATCATAGAGAACAACTTGTTTTATCTCCATTCATTTCATACATTTTTATTAGCTATTTAGATACAATATTTACTTGAACTAATATTTACTTGAACTTGTAGCCTATAAAATTGTGAAGTAAAACTTTGTATTAAGAGCATATGTTTCATTCTTTATTTCATCTCATTCTTGATGATAAGGGTCAGGACTCTACCTATTAGTTTCCTCTGCATGTTTGGGGGAGCTACGAGATGTCTTAGGAGTCTCGAATCATACAAAACTTTAAGGGCTGGTTTGGTGGACATATAAATAGAAATGATCTATGGGGAGAGATCATCTTGTTATTCAAAATTAAATAGAAGGGATTTATTTCTTTTCTGTCCACCAAACCGGCTAAGATAAGGTTGGTAATCTTTCTTATAGTGTACAGGTCTCCATTTGACTGGATCATTATGCGCGTCATATGCTAGGGGTGGGGTGTACCTTTTCCCATCTCAGGGGCTGCTAATTGCTAGTCTAAACTTATCTCTAACATGTGTTATGAATGATAAGCAGTTGCTTATCGCTTCCAGCCATGGGCTCCAAAGGACGTGTCCTTTGCACGTTCTCTTCATGTTGACGGATGTGACCCCACGAAAGGAACTGACGGCTCATGGTCTGTATGGCTCCAAGGGACGTGCCCCTAGCATGTTCGCACGAACGCTTCTCTCTTCTGTTGTTCAAGGAGACGTATAAATACATATATATTGAGCAATAAAGACACAGTTCTCATTTTCATTCTCGCACAACAGTTTCTACTTTTACACGTCATCAGCACTTGCTTTTACAAAAAAGAGCAAAAGGCTAAAAGAAGATGACCGGAGGCAAGTTCTTCATCAAAGAAAAAAAACGTCGGGTACGCAATGATCTACAAAGATCTTTCTGTTGCCCTTCTTACCTTCATCCTTCGGTTTTTGAACGGTGGCCATCATCGCCGGCGATACGCTGACCTTGTCACACGTCGTCTTCTACATGCTGCGCATCGACATGGTCGCCGCCATGCCAAGAAGCGCCGCAAGAAGGACGCCCGGGCCACACTTGACCCTGAGTGAGTCTGTCGGACCGGTGGTGATCTTGGCGCTGGTCCTAGCAACGCTGCGGCACCTGTCGCACCGCCGCAGCAACCGCCAGCGCCATGTCAAGACCGATGGGTGCGTCCTCCATCGCCTTCGCCGGAGCGGGTTGCAGAGCGGCTGCGTGAGTCCGAGACCCAGCAGTCGCTCTGTCCGATGCGGTACTGCCCCCTCCATGGATGGGGGCCGTGTCCTGCTCGCCAATCGCGGGCTCCTCCAACGGATGCAGACACCTCTGCCCCCGCTGTTCGATCGAGCGGACTGCTCGTTCAAGTCGCCTCTCCAGCGCGCCCTCGTGCCCGGACACGACTGACTGCACGGAAGTCAACCCGCCCTCGCGGTTGCCCCGTCGGCCAGATCGCATCCACGTCCACTGTAACCGTTGCCGTCGACGCCATCTCTTCCTCCTCCGACGACGAGAGGATTACTTTAGTCCTCGGCGATGGGGTACAGCAGCGGCTGCCTACTCCGACTCCCGACGACGGCCCATCGGGAACGACCTCACCACCGGCACTCTTGAGCCCAAGCGGCGACAGAGTGGTCCGTCGGCTCGCGCACCACCTTTCCCCACGACCATGTGCGCCGGGATTGTGGTCTGCGACCGCAAGACCGTCCGACGACGACGTCCGCGAGTGCTCGCGCTCCCCGTCTCGTCGTCTTCTCTGATGCGTGGCCTCGCCTGGCCTTCAGAGCAAGCGGCCCGGCCACGGCGCGCTCGGCCCTGTGCGGCGGTCACTGCCACGGTGCGACCGCGCCCGATCTCCAGCGTGACGCGACCTCGGCAGGGCCCGCGGTGGCTCGCACGCCTCTGCGGCCCGCCTTTGTAGCTCGCGACGTGGGCTCGCTCGGCCTGAGCAGCACGCGGCGCGACGGTGGCCCGCCTCTGTAGCTCGCGGTGCGGGCTCGACCGGCCTGAGTAGCGCGTGGCGCGGCGGCTCACCCGGCCTCAGCCACGCACCCCGCGGAGGGCTGGCTCGCCCTCAACTCCGCGCGGCGCGACCCCTGAAAGGGAAATAGGATCAAACCTTTTTCTAAATGATTTTGGTGGTTGAATTGCCCAACGCAAATAATTGGACTAACTAGTTTGCTCTAGATTACATGTTCTACAGATGCCAAAGGTTCACAATAAACCAATACAAAGTTAAAAGAAAGGGTTCAAAAGAAAGGAGCAAAAGAAACCGAAGGCAGCCCTGGTCTGGCGCACCGGACTGTTCGGTGTGCCACCGGACAGTGTCCGGTGCACCAGGGTGGATCAACTCGAACTCGCCACCTTCGGGTTTCTGAAAATGCCACTCTGCTATAATTCACCGGACTGTCCGGTGTGCCAAGAGGAGCAACGGCTATAGCGCCAACGGTCATCTGCAAAAGTGAACAGTGAACGCTACAGTGCACGGACTGCGCGCGCAGAAGTGAGAGCAGCGCCAGAAGGCGCACCGGATAGTGAACAGTGACTGTCCGGTGGCCCCACCTGCCAGAGCTCCAACGGTCGAATCCTAACGGTTGGGTGACGTGGTTGGCGCACCGGACAATGTCTGGTGCGCCCATCGACAGCAGCCTTCCCCAACGACCATTTGGTGGTTGGGGCTATAAATACCCCCCAACCACCACACTTCAAGTCATCCAAGTTTTCAGCCATTTGCATTCAATACAAGAGCTCTAGACTTCACTCCAAGACACAAAAGCAAAGATTAAATCCTCTCCAAGGCCCAAACACACTCCAAAGATTTAGTGGCTTGTTAGAGAGAGACATTTGAGTTCATTTGAGTTCTTGTCGCTTGGATCGTTTTTCTTCTTCCTCTATTCTTGTTCTGGTGGTCCTTGTGAGGGGTCTAAGTGACCCATTGATTAAGGAGAAAAGCTTACTCGGTCTAGATGACCTTTTGAGAGAGGAAAAGGATTGAAAGAGACCCGGTCTTTGTGACCACCTCAATGGGGAGTAGGTTTGCAAGAACCGAACCTCGGTAAAACAAATCACCGTGTCACACTCTTCATTTGCTTGTGATTTGTTTTCGCCCTCTCTTTCGGACTTGATTTTATTTCTAATGCTAACCCTGGCTTGTAGTTGTGCTTAAAGTTTATAAATTTCAGATTTGCCTATTCACCCCCCCGTCTAGGCGACTTTCAATTGGTATCGGAGCCCGGTACTTCATTAGAGCCTAACCGCTCGAAGTGATGTCGGGAGATCACGCCAAGAAGGAGATGGTGACCGACGGGGACAAGCCCATAAGCCCCACGAAGGCTACAAGCCACGGGAAGGCTCTATCAAAGGAGTCCGGCAATAAAAAGAAGGAAGGATCCCCTTCACGCACCAAGACGCACAAGAGTGGCGAAAGTGGTCTACTACGAGAGCGACTCTTCATCGCCCTCTACATCCAGATCCGACGCCGCGTCCATCACTTCTAAGCGCCAAGAGCGCAAGAAGTTTAGTAAGATCCCCCTACGCTACCCTCGCATTCCTAAACGTACTCCATTACTTTCTATCCCATTAGGCAAACCACCGGTTTTTGAAGGTGAAGATTATAGTATGTGGAATAATAAAACGAGGCATCATCTAACCTCACTCCACGCTAGTATTTGGGATATTGTTGAGTTTGGAGCACAGGTACCATCCGTAGGGGATGAAGATTATGACTCTGACGAGGTTGCCCAAATCTGGCACTTCGATTCCCAAGCAACTACTATACTCCTCGCCTCTTTAAGTCGAGAGGAGTATAATAAGGTGCAAGGGTTGAAGAGTGCCAAAGAGATTTGGGACGTACTCAAGACTGCGCACGAAGGAGACGAGGTGACTAAGATCACCAAGAGGGAAACGATCGAGGGGGAGCTTGATCGCTTCATGCTCAACCAAGGGGAGGAGCCACAAGCCATGTACAACCGGCTCAAGACCTTGGTGAACCAAGTGCGCAACCTCGGGAGCACAAAATGGGATGACCATGAAATGGTCAAGGTTATTCTAAGATCACTTGTTTTTCTTAATCCTACTCAAGTACAATTAATTCGTGGTGATTTTAGATACAAGCTAATGTCTCCCGAGGAGGTTATAGGAAAGTTTGTGAGCTTTGAGTTGATGATCAAAGGCTCCAAACAAATCATCGAGTGAGGCGCCACCTCCACACCCGAGGTGCAACCCATCGCATTCAAAGCGACAGAGGAGAAGAAAGAAGAGTCTACGTCAAGTAGGCTTTCCATTGATGCCTCCAAGCTTGACAATGAGGAGATGACGCTCATCATCAAGAGCTTCCATCAAATCCTCAAGCAACGGAAGGGGAAAGATTACAAGCCCCGTTCCAAGAAGGTTTGCTACAAGTGTGGTAAGCCCGGTCACTTTATAGCAAAATGTCCTATTTCTAGTGACAGTGACAGGGGCGACGACAAGAAGGAAAAGAGGAGGGAAAAGAAGAGGTACTACAAGAAGAAGGGCGGCAATGCCCATGTATGTCGGGAGTGGGACTCCGATGAGAGCTCCACCGACTCCTCCTCCGACGAGGACACCGTCAACAAGGGTCTTCTCTTCCCCAACGTCGGCCACAAATGCCTCATGGCAAAGGACGGCAAAAAGAAGAAGGTAAAATCTAGAGCCTCCACTAAATATGCAACATCTAGTGATGAGGACAACTCTAGTGATGATGAGGATAATTTGCTTGCTCTTTTTGCCAACCTCAACATGCAACAAAAGGAAAAATTAAATGAATTGATAGGAGCTATTCATGAGAAGGATGAACTCTTGGATAGCCAAGAGGACTTCCTAATTAAAGAAAACAAGAATCATGTTAAGGTTAAAAATGCTTATGCTCAGGAGATAGAAAAATGTGAACAATTAACTAGTGAGCTTAGCACTTGCCATGACACTATTTCTAACCTTAGAATTGAGAATGCTAAATTAATTACTAAGGTTGAGAAATCAAATGTTTGTGATGATTCTCTTGTCAAACTTAAAAATGATAATGCTAGTTTGATTGCTAAAATTGACAAGTTGAATGAATCACTCTCTAGCCTTAAGATTGAAAATGATAAATTAATTGTTAAGGCTAAAGATTTAAATGTTTGCAATGTTTCTATTTCCAATCTTAGAGATGAGAATGCTATGTTACATGCTAAGATTGATGAATTAAATGCATGCAAATCCTCTACATCTACTGTTAGCCATGTTTCCATTTGTACTAGATGTAGAGATATTAATGTTGATGCTATCCATGATCACCTAGCTTTAATTAAACAACAAAATGATCACATAGCTCAACTTAGTGCTAAAATTAATGAGCATGAGATAGAAAATGAAAATTTTAAATTTGCTAGAAGCATGCTCTATAGTGGGAGACGTCCTGGCATTAAGGATGGCATTGGCTTCCAACAGGGAGACAATGTCAAGCTTAATGCCCCTAAGAAATTGTCTAACTTTGTTAAGGACAAAGCTCCCATAGTTCAGGATAACGAGGGCTATATTTTATATCCTGCTGGTTATCCCGAACATAAGATTAGGAGAATTCATTCTAGGAAGTCTCACTCTGGCTCTCATCATGCTTTTATGTATAAGAGTGAGGTATCTAGTTCTAGGCAATCCACTCATGCTAAATTGCCTAAGAAGAAAACTCTTATTGCATTAAATGAACCTAATGTTTCATTTAAGACTTTTGATGCTTCATATGTTTTAACTAACAAATCAGGCAAAGTAGTTGCCAAATATGTTGGGGGCAAACACAATGGCTCCAAGACTTGTGTTTGGGTACCCAAGGTGCTTATTTCTAATGTCAAAGGACCCAAGACCGTTTGGGTACCTAAGAACAAGGCCTAAACCTGTTTTGTAGGTTTATGCATCCAGGGGCTCAAGTTGGATCATTGATAGCGGGTGCACAAACCACATGACTGGGGAGAAAAGGATGTTCTCCTCCTACGAGAAAAACGATGATCCCCAAAGAGCTATCACATTCGGGGATGGAAATCAAGGTTTGGTCAAAGGACTTGGTAAAATTGCTATATCTCCTGACCATTCTATTTCCAATGTTTTTCTTGTAGATTCTTTAGACTATAACTTTCTTTTAGTTTCTCAATTATGTAAAATGGTTACAACTGTCTTTTTACGGATATAGGTGTTACTGTCTTTAGAAGAAGTGGTGATTCAGTAGCTTTTAAGGGAGTATTAGAGGGTCAGCTATACTTAGTTGATTTTAATAGAGCTGAACTTGATACCTGCTTAATTGCTAAGACTAACATGGGATGGCTCTAGCATCGCCGACTAGCATATGTTGGGATGAAGAATCTTCACAAGCTTCTAAAGGGAGAACACATTTTGGGACTAACCAATGTTCATTTTGAGAAAGACATGGTTTGTAGCGCATGTCAAGCAGGAAAGCAAGTTGGTGTCCATCATCCACACAAGAACATCATGACGACCGATAGGCCGCTTGAGCTACTCCACATGGATCTATTCGGCCCGATCGCTTACATGAGCATCAGCGGGAGTAAGTATTGTCTTGTAATTGTGGATGACTATTCTCGCTTCACTTGGGTGTTCTTTTTGCAGGAAAAATCTCAAACCCAAGATAACTTAAAGGGATTCTTGAGACGGGCTCAAAATGAGTTCGGCTTAAGGATCAAAAAGATTAGAAGCGACAATGGGACGGAGTTCAAGAACTCTCAAATCAAAGGCTTCCTTGAGGAGGAGGGCATCAAGCATGAGTTCTCTTCTCCCTACACACCACAACAAAATGGTGTAGTGGAGAGGAAGAATAGAACTCTACTTGACATGGCAAGGACCATGCTTGATGAGTACAAGACTTTGGACCGGTTTTGGGCGGAATCAATCAACACCGCTTGCTATGCCATCAACCGACTCTACCTACACCAAATCCTCAAGAAGACATCATATGAACTCCTCACCGGTAAAAAGCTTAATGTTTCATATTTTAGAGTCTTTGGTAGCAAATGTTTATTCTTGTTAAAAGAGGTAGAAAATCCAAATTTGCTCCTAAGGCTGTAGAAGGCTTTTTACTTGGTTATGACTCAAACACAAGGGCATATAGAGTCTTCAACAAATCCACTGGGTTGGTTGAAGTTTCTAGTGACATTATGTTTGATGTGACTAACAGCTCTCAAGTAGAGCAAGTTGATCTTGATGAGCTAGATGATGAAGAGGCTCCATGCGTCGCGCTAAGGAACATGTCCATTGGGGATGTGTGTCCTAAGGAATCCGAAGAGCCTCCACAAGCATAAGATCAACCTTCATCTTCCAATCAAGCATCTCCACCAACCCAAGATGAGGAACAGGCTCAAGTTGATGAAGAAGAAGATTAAGAAGATGAGCCACCTCAAGATGAGGTCAATGATCAAGGGGGAGATGATGAAGATAATAACAGGGAAGATGAACAAGAAATACAGGGTCAAAGACCGCCACACCCAAGAATCCACCAAGCGATACAATGAGATCACCCCGTGAACTCCATCCTCGGCGACATTCATAAGGGGGTAACCACCCGATCTCGTGTCGCTCATTTTTGTGAACATTACCCTTTTGTGTCTTCTATTGAGCCATACAGGGTGGAAGACGCATTAAGAGATTCGGATTGGGTGTTGGCAATGCAAGAGGAACTCAACAACTTCACGAGGAATGAGGTATGGCAACTTGTTCCATGTCCTAACCAAAATGTTGTATGAACCAAGTGGTTTTTCGCAACAAGCAAGATGAGCATGGTGTGGTGACAAGGAACAAAGCCCGACTTGTGGCCAAGGGATATTCACAAGTCGAAGGTTTGGATTTCGGTGAAACATATGCACCCGTAGCTAGGCTTGAGTCAATTCGCATTTTACTTGCCTATGCTACTTACCATGGCTTTAAGCTCTATAAAATGGACGTGAAAAGTGCCTTCCTCAATGGACCAATCAAGGAAGAGGTCTATGTTGAGCAACCTCCCGGCTTTGAAGATAGTGAGTACCATAATCATGTTTATAAACTCTCTAAGGCGCTTTATGGGCTCAAGCAAGCCCCAAGAGCATGGTATGAATGTCTAAGAGATTTTCTTATCACTAATGGTTTCGAAGTCGGCAAAGCCGATCCTACTCTCTTTACTAAAACCATTGCAAATGATTTGTTTGTATGCCAAATTTATGTTGATGATATCATTTTTGGGTCTACTAACAAATCTACTTGTGAAGAGTTTAGTAGGCTCATGATTCAAAAATTCGAGATGTCTATGATGGGGGAGTTGAAGTACTTCTTAGGATTTCAAGTGAAGCAACTCCAAGAGGGCACCTTCATCAGCCAAACCAAGTACATTCAAGATATACTAACCAAGTTTGGAATGAAGGATGCCAAGCCCATCAAGACACCTATGGGAACTAATGGGCATCTCGACCTCGACACGTGAAGTAAATCCGTAGATCAAAAGGTATACCGGTCGATGATAGGATCCCTACTTTATTTATGTGCATCTCAACCAGATATTATGCTTTCCGTATGCATGTGTGCAAGATTCCAAGCCGATATCCTAAGGAAGTTCACCTTAGGGCCGTGAAAAGAATCTTGAGATATTTAGTTCATACACCTAAGTTTGGTCTTTGGTACCCCAAGGGATCCACCTTTGATTTAATAGGATATTCAGATGCTGATTGGGTAGGGTGTAAAATTGATAGAAAGAGCACATCAGGGACTTGTCAGTTCTTGGGAAGATCCCTGGTGTCTTGGGCTTCAAAGAAACAAAATTCAGTAGCTCTTTCAATCGCCGAAGCCGAGTATATTGCCGCAGGCCATTGTTGCGCGCAATTACTTTGGATGAGGCAAACCCTTAGGGACTATGGCTACAAATTTAGCAAAGTCCCTCTCCTATGTGATAATGAGAGTGCAATCCGCATGGCGGATAATCCCGTTGAGCATAGCCACACTAAACACATAGCCATTCGGTATCACTTTTTGAGGGATCACCAATAAAGGGGGGATATCGAGATTCCATATGTTAGCACCAAAGAACAATTAGCCAATATCTTTACCAAGCCATTAGATAAGAAAACCTTTACCAAACTTAGGCATGAGCTAAACATTCTTGATTCTAGGAATTTTGATTAATACTTTGCACACATAGCTCATTTATGTACCTTTGATCATATCTCTTTTATGTCTATGACTAATATGTTTTCAAGTATATTCTTATGATTAGTCATAGAATTGAAAGGGAAATAGAGTATTCGGCAAGGACGACGCTTCCACTCAACTCCATCAGTATTAATTCCTCTTTGCCGGTATTCCGCACCGTTCTCTACATTGGTATAATCTTTCACTCATATATTGTTTGCCATTGGGGAGACTGTCTAAAGGGCTCATATTTCACTCACAAGTATCCGTTTTTGGCGATTCATGCTAAAGGGGGAGAAAGTATTAGCCCGAAGCAAAAGGACCGCACCACCACAGATTTCAAAAGTTTTTAAAGAAGTTTTCAAATGGTATTGCACTTTTGATATATTTCATATTAGTATAACCACTTTCAAAAATTGGTAACTAAAACCCTCTTGAACACTAAGAGGAGAATTTCATTGAGGGGGAGTTTTGTTTAAGTCAAAGGAAAAGCATTTGAAACATGGGGAGAAAAATTCAAATCTTGAAAATGCTTCTTTCAATCTTATTCATATATCTTTGACTATTTGCAAAAGGATTTTGAAAAGGATTTGCAAAAACAAAACTTGTGGTGCAAGCGTGGTCCAAAATTTTAAATAAGAAAAAAGCAACCCATGCATATCTAATAAGAAATAATATATTGGTTTAATTCCAAGCAACCTTTGCACATACCTTATGCAAACTAGTTCAATTCTGCACTTATATATTTGCTTTGGTTTGTGTTGGCATCAATCACCAAAAAGGGGGAGATTGAAAGGGAAATAGGGTCAAACCTTTTTCTAAATGATTTTGGTGGTTGAATTGCCCAACACAAATAATTGGACTAACTAGTTTACTCTAGATTACATGTTCTACAGGTACCAAAGGTTCACAACAAACCAATACAAACTTAAAAGAAAGGGATCAAAAGAAAGGAGCAAAAGAAACCGAAGGCAGCCCTGGTCTGGCGCATCGGACTGTCCGGTGTGCCACCGGACAGTGTCCGGTGCACCACCGGATAGTGTCCGGTGCACCGGGGTGGATCAACTAGAACTCGCCACCTTCGGGTTTCTGAAAATGCCACTCCGCTATAATTCACTGGACTGCCCGGTGTAGCACCGGACTGTCACGTGTGCCAAGCGGAGCAACGGCTACAGCGCCAACGGTCGTCTGCAAAAGTGAACAGTGAACGCTACAGTGCGCAGACTGCGCGCGCAGAAGTCAGAGCAGCGCCAGAAGGCGCACCGGACAGTGAACAGTGACTGTCCGGTGCACCACCGGACTGTCCGGTGGCCCCACCTGCCAGAGCTCCAACGGTCGAACCCTAACGGTTGGGTGACGTGGCTTGCGCACCGGACAGTGTCATGTGGTGCACCGAGCTGTCCGGTGCGCCCATCGACAGCAGCCTTCCCCAACGGTCATTTTGGTGGTTGGGGCTATAAATACCCTCCAACCACCACACTTCAAGACATCCAAGTTTTCAGCCATTTGCATTCAATACAAGAGCTCTAGACTTCACTCCAAGACACAAAAGCAAAGATCAAATCCTCTCCAAGTCCCAAACACACTCCAAAGATTTAGTGGCTTGTTAGAGAGAGACATTTATGTTCATTTGAGTTCTGGTCGCTTTGATCGTTTTTCTTCTTCCTCTATTCTTGTTCTCAAGCAACTTGTAATCAACGCAAGAGACACCAAGTTGTGGTGGTCCTTGTGAGGGGTCTAAGTGACCCGTTGATTAAGGAGAAAAGCTCACTCGGTCTAGGTGACCGTTTGAGAGAGGGAAAGGGTTGAAAGAGACCCGGTCTTTGTGACCACCTCAACGGGGAGTAGGTTTGCAAGAACCGAACCTCGGTAAAACAAATCACCGTGTCACACTCTTCATTTGCTTGTGATTTGTTTTTGCCCTCTCTTTCGGACTCGATTTTATTTCTAATGCTAACCCCGGCTTGTAGTTGTGCTTAAAGTTTATAAATTTTAGATTTGCCTATTCACCCCCTCTAGGCGACTTTCAGCCCCATAGCGGTTCGCTCGGCGCGCCCACGGAAGGCCTCAGCGCGGCGCTGTAGGGAACGGGTGACGCCTAAGAGGGGGGTGAATTAGGACTTCTAAAACTTTTACTAAGCTAGGCCACAATTAAATCCCTAGAGCAAAACCTATGCAAATAATCAAACTAGAATGTGCAAACTAGGTTTTGTCTAAGTGTTGCTATCTCTACCGCAAAGGCTAAGTTCCAATCTAAACAATATAAATATGAATACAAGATTGAAACTTAAATGCTTAACATAAATGCGGAAAGTAAAGAGCAAGGTAGAGATGCAAACTCTCGTGGATGACGCCGGTATTTTTACCGAGGTATCCGGAACCATGCACGGTCCCAACTAATCCTCGTTGGTGCCCCTACGCAAAGGGAAGCCCACGCGAGGGCCAAGCACCTCGGTCGAGTAACTCCGTAGAGAGCCACGGGCCTTCTCCACGTGCAAGTGGTGCTCCGCTTCTGGCTCCTCTCAGACGTTCCCCGCCGTCTCCACTATCGAGCTTCCGGCCGAAACGCCGCGGGCCTCGTTCCCTCCGGTACACGGTGGCGGCCGTGACACAAACGCGGTTGTCACGGTCTCGCAAGACTCTCGCCCCACTCGGTACAATTACAATGGCCCGCGCAAGAGCCGAGGGGTTGTGTGGTTTGTCTAAACTCACTCAACTAATTAGGATTCACCTAGAGCAAGCGCTAATGCGGTCTAACTAACCTAAGCACTTCGCAAAGCACCTACGCTAATCATCGAGTGATTCTATTAAGCACTTGGGTGTTTGAGCACTTGGAAATGTCTACAATATGCCTTGGTATGTTGCTTGGGCTCCCACACCTTCAAATGGCTGGTTGGGTGAAGTATATATAGGCCCCAACTCAACTAGCCGTTGAAAAGCAGGCTGCTGTAAGGGTGGCACACCGGACAGTCCTGTCAGCCAATGGTGCGCCAACTGTGTGCCAACGGTGCGCCAACTGTGTGCCACCGGTGAGCCAACTGTGTGCCAACGGTGTGCAGCCAACGGCTAGTTCTGACACACTGGACAGTCCTGTCAGCCAACGGTGCGCCAACTGTGTGTCAACAGTGCGCCAACAGTGAGCCAACGGTGCGCCAACAGTGCGCCAACGCTGTGCAGCCAACGGCTA
Organism: Zea luxurians; assembly: GCA_029449295.1. Taxonomy (NCBI): domain Eukaryota; kingdom Viridiplantae; phylum Streptophyta; class Magnoliopsida; order Poales; family Poaceae; genus Zea; species Zea luxurians. Next base: position 16,811,457 of record JAOPSE010000039.1, read on the forward strand.
GTTCTGACACACCGGACAGTCCGGTGCACCAACAGTGTGCCAACGGTGAGCCAACTATGTGCCACCGGTGAGCCAACTGTGTGCCACCGGTGAACCAACTGTGTGCCAACGGTGTGCAGCCAACGGCTAGTTCTGACAGCTAGCCGTTACGTGCACCAGACAGTGAATAATGACTTGTGCACACCGGACAGTCCGGTGCCTCCTCTCAGAAAACCCTATTGGCTATCCTGTGCGCCAACTGTGTGCCACCGGTGAGCCAACTGTGTGCCACCGGTGCGCCAACTGTGTGCCACCGGTGCGCTAGCTGACAACCCATCTTCTAGGTCTTCTGTATTTTGTTCTTAGGCTCCTTTGGTCTTGAGTCTTGGACTTCTAAGCTCTTTCTATGTCTTCATTTGAGGTGTTGCATCCTCAGTGTCTTAGTCCAATCCTCTTCGCATCCTGTGAACTATAAACATAAACACTAGCAAACACATTAGTTCACAGGTTGTGTTAATCAACAAACACCAAAACTCATTTAGCCAAATGGCCCGGGGTCCATTTTCCTTACAATCTCCCCCTTTTTAGTGATTGATGACAACACAACCAAGGCAAGCAAATATAACAAACATTTGAATGAAAATATGCAATCTAATTGCTAGGATGCATATTTTATCCCCACTTAGTGATATTATGGACTTAAGCCTCCCCCTAACTCCATAATTCACTTACTTCCTATTTTAGACCAAAGAACCAAAACCACTTGAAAAAACACTTGAAGAAATAAAATTTTAAAGTGGTGGTGTTTGGTGTTCGATACATTTTATATTGCTTTGGTCCCTACAATTTCTCCCCCTTTGGCATCAACCACCGAAAAGGAAGACATTAAGAGCATATAGGAAGCGAATAAGACTTGCTCTCTCTAAAGAATTATCAATTAATATCAATATAAGCACTAAAAGATTACTCCCCCTGAATGAGTGTTCTCCTTTAGAAAGAATTTTCTCCCCCTTTAGAGACGAAGAAAAACTCCCCCTGTCAGAGATCTTCTACTTAGGAAAAAGAATGTGAAAGTTAGAGGTGCAAGTTATGATTTGAAAAGACTAACTTCCCTTATGCATAGGTAACGAAATATGAGTTAACCACTTATGCATTTTTAGCAACATGGAAGTATATGATATGAAATATAGTCTAATCAAATATTGGAGAAGACATGTAAATGATACTAAATGTAGTCTCAAAGATACCAAATGGCGTGCTTGTGAGACATGAGAGTTCTTGGAGATTTTGCAGTGAAAGTTTGTTGTCATTCTCCGGGGACTTCATTTTCCTTACAATGAGACTATCACAGAAAAATAGACTTGAAAAGATGTTAGTATCAAAGTCTTAGATTATATAGTAACCTCCCCCTAAAGGTGTGCATACAAGTTTTGAATACTTGTAGGAGACATGCACTTTGATTTGATATCAAGAGGGGCGAATTATCTATAATCCGAACTTTGGCACATATAAATTAAATGATACACATGGAGTATGTGAGTGTTTTACCACTTGTAATATTAACAGTATCAACTGATGCATCATATATTATGGAGTGATAAAGGAGCTATGTGCCATGCTCAAATGAACATTTTAAATCATGTAGGCTTGCTTAAGTGTATGAATTTTAAAACAAGCAGACCTACCATGTGATTTACCTAGTATGCATGCATTTAAGCTAAAGTAAGCACAAAATGTAATACTAGGCATGAAAGGTAAAACTAGATACATAAAAGATAGATGCTCATATCTAAAGATAAGAAATACAGTAAATCTAGTTACCTTAGTCATGGGTGGGATATTTGGGTCCAAGATTTTCACTAACTCACTTGGCAATAAACTTGACCCAACATGATGTATCCCATGATATACATCCCAACTTTGCCAAGTCTCCAAATTTCCCGACGACCTTCGGTCCACTCACTTCCCTTTCGGGATCCAAACCTTCTTGGTGCTTTTCATGGTTGAGATTATTTCCTTTGGCACCCAGATGCGTTTGGTCCCCTTTTCTTTGTTGGCTTGCTTGTTGGCCTTGATTGCTATCACCTTTTCACTCTTTTTCTTCTTGATTAAATATGGCGTAGCAGCCTTTTTGTCCACCTTTTTGATGTAGGTGTTGGAGATTTTGCTTGATGGCTTTTGCTTGAGCTTTTGCCTTTGCTTATCCTCGGTCATCGCCTTGCATTGGAAAGACTTATGGCCTTCCTTGTGGCATAGCCTACAAATCACAGTTTCTCCCTCCATAGGCTTGTTCACTCCCGCAGTGGTGTTATCCTGTGGAGGTCGGATTTGTTTGGCTTTGCCTTTCTTGTCATACAAAGCCTTGCCAAGGCGAGCCACTTCTTGCTTTAATTGCTCATTTTTTTTGCAACCTCATCCGAACATGTCTCTACAACAATATTCTTAACAAAGACTTGGTTGCAGGGGTTAGAATCATCAATTAAATCAAAGCAGGAAGTAGAAGCATCTTTCTTAATTATTTCAGGTATTTCAACTAAAGATGCTACTGGGGTGCTACCAATGTTTTCTAGCTTAGTAGTTAGCTCGTTATTGTATATACTAAGAGTTTCCATTTTCTCTAACAAATTTTCAATAGCTTCTTGGGAGCTAGCTAACTTAGCCTTAAGTTTTTAATTCTTTTTAATAAGGCCATCATCGGTAGCAATGGATGGAGCACTAGACTCTAATAACTCAATTTTAGTTGATAGCTCACTATTTAAGTTTGCAAAAGTTTCAATTTTTTCTAGCAAACCTTTATAATCATTTTGAGAGCTAATCAACTTATTTTTCAGAGTTTTAAGTTGAGCTTTTTGTATAGTGCAAACATCCTAGAAAAATTCAACGGCTTCCGCAAGCTCATCTATGGAGGGCTTTCCCTCGCCTTCATCATTACTACTACTTTCATCACTAGAGGATGGAATACTCATTTTACCTCTTGCCATAAGGCATTTGTGTGATGACCGTGATGACCGTGATGAGGATCGGTGGCTGCGCGTTCTTGGAGGTTCATCTTCGCTTGAAGAATCATCCCAAGTTTTGACACTTGTTAGCGTCTTGCCTTTGCTCCTCTCCTTTTTGGGTTCGGCCATATTTGGACAGCTGTCCCTGAAGTGGCCCTTCTCCCCACATGCAAAACATCCTCTCTTTCTTTGCTTTTTCCTGTCAATGTTAAAGAGAAGATCCTCTACCTGCAGAGGTACACACATTAGATTAATCTTACGGATCATCCCCATTACCTTTCTGACGCGTCGGATTGTTTCTTCGTCCTTGGAGGATGATGTGCATGGTTGATTATCTTCATCATCATCACTTTCTTCCTCTTCCTCTTCTTCACTTGAGGAACTTGGAGTGGGAGCCTTCTTTTTGCCCTTCCTTTCATCACATGCAAAAGTATATGGCCTTGAGGAAGTTGGCTCCTCTCCCCGACATATTTTTCGCGACATCTCAAAAGCCGCGATTTTCCCAATCACAATGGTCGGGGTCATGGTACTCAAGTCCTCCATGTTGTGAAGGATGGTGATGATGCTCCCATATCTTTGTTGTGGTAGCAGGGAGATAATCTTCCTCACAATGTCTGCATCACCTAGCTTATAAATGGCAATAGAATTGAGCTCATTGATAATTAGATTCAAACGAGAATACATGTCTCTAACAAGCTCATCATCTTTCATAGCAAAAGAATTACTCATTTAAGACTATGCAATGTTTTTGTTCATGGACATTGGATGTGCCGTCATGGAGCTCATGCAATTTTAGCCAAATCTTATTAGCAGTTTTTAAGGTAAATACTTGATTAAAAATATCCATGCTAAGAGATTCATATAAGCAATTTTTGGCTCTAACATTTAAATGAATTTCTTTTTCCTCACTCGTGGTGGATTTCTCGGGATTCTTGAAGGGTTTCATCCCGTCATGAGTGACTCTCCAAACACCTAGATCAACTGCCTCTAGGTAACAAGCCATTCTAGCACTATAGTATGGGAAGTTAGTGCCGTCGAAGTGTGGTGGCCTATGGGTATCCATCCCTTCCTCTAAAAAGCGTCGGCTCTTTTAGCGGTGAAGCTAAAGCGTTTCAAATGAGCCAAACCAGGCTTTGATACCACTTGTAGGGAACGGGTGACGCCTAAGAGGGGGGGGTGAATTAGGACTTCTAAAACTTTTACTAAGCTAGGCCACAATTAAATCCCTAGAGCAAAACCTATGCAAATAATCAAACTAGAATGTGCAAACTAGGTTTTGTCTAAGTGTTGCTATCTCTACCGCAAAGGCTAAGTTCCAATCTACACAATATAAATATGAATACAAGATTGAAACTTAAATGCTTAACATAAATGCGGAAAGTAAAGAGCAAGGTAGAGATGCAAACTCTCGTGGATGACGCCGGTATTTTTACCGAGGTATCCAGAACCACGCACGGTCCCGACTAATCCTCGTTGGTACCCCTACGCAAAGGGAAGCCCACGCGAGGGCCAAGCACCTCGGTCGAGTAACTCCGTAGAGAGTCGCGGGCCTTCTCCACGTGCAAGTTGTGCTCCGCTTCTGGCTCCTCTCGGACGCTCCCCGCCGTCTCCACTATTGAGCTTCCGGCTGAAACGCCGCGGGCCTCGTTCCCTCCGGTACACGGTGGCGGCCGTGACACAAACGCGGTTGTCACGGTCTCGCAAGACTCTTGCCCCACTCGGTACAATTACAATGGCCCGCGCAAGAGCCGAGGGGTTGTGTGGTTTGTCTAAACTCACTCAACTAATTAGGATTCACCTAGAGCAAGCGCTAATGCGATCTAACTAACCTAAGCACTTCACAAAGCACCTACGCTAATCACCGAGTGATTTTATTAAGCACTTGGGTGTTTGAGCACTTGGAAATGTCTACAATATGCCTTGGTATGTTGCTTGGGCTCCCACACCTTCAAATGGTTGGTTGGGTGAAGTATATATAGGCCCCAACTCAACTAGCCGTTGAAAAGCAGGCTGCTGTAAGGGTGGCACGCCGGATAGTCCTATCAGCCAACGGTGCGCCAACTGTGTGCCAACGGTGCGCCAACTGTGTGCCACCGGTAGCCAACTGTGTGCCAACGGTGTGCAGCCAACGGCTAGTTCTGACACACCGGACAGTCCTGTCAGCCAACGGTGCGCCAACTGTGTGTCAACAGTGCGCCAACAGTGAGCCAACGGTGCGCCAACAGTGCGCCAACGCTGTGCAGCCAACGACTAGTTCTGACACACCGGACAGTCCGGTGCACCAACAGTGTGCCAACGGTGAGCCAACTGTGTGCCACCGGTGAACCAACTGTGTGCCAACGGTGTGCAGCCAACGACTAGTTCTGACAGCTAGCCGTTACGTGCACCGCACAGTGAATAGTGACTTGTGCACACCAGACAGTCCGGTGCCTCTCTCAGAAAACCCTGTTGGCTGTCCTATGTGCCAACTGTGTGCCACCGGTGAGCCAACTGTGTGCCACCGGTGCACCAACTGTGTGCCACCGGTGAGCCAACTGTGTGCCACCGGTGCGCCAACTGTGTGCCACCGGTGCGCCAGCTGACAGCCCATCTTCTAGGTCTTCTGTATTTTGTTCTTAAGCTCCTTTGGTCTTGAGTCTTGGACTTCTAAGCTCTTTCTATGTCTTCATTTGAGGTGTTGCATTCTCAGTGTCTTAGTCCAATCCTCTCCGCATCCTGTGAACTATAAACATAAACACTAGCAAACACATTAATTCACAGGTTGTGTTAATCAACAAACACCAAAACTCATTTAGCCAAATGGCCCGGAGTCCATTTTCCTTACAGGCGCGATGGCGGAAGCGGCCGGTGGTGGCCTGGGCGGCGGCTGATGGGCAATTATGGTTTTGAAAACCCTAACTACCACGTCGTTAAAGAGGTCGCGCACACCCTGTTTGGGCCGGTCTGCTTGCCCATGTCGCAGGCCTAGTTAGCTATTTTATTTTTTTATTTTTAGCTATTCTAGTCTTCTAAATTCTAGAAATTTTAGATTGCTTTCATTACAGATGTTTAGAAATTAAGACTTAGTTTTTAAACCTCTTATTAGCAGCTTGCGTCAGGAATTTTTCCAAAGTTTTAGTTCTTGGAAATGGTGTCAATAAATATTTTCTTTAAATGTGATATTTATTGCCATGTGTTCTATTTTGAATTCCTTAAAAATGCAAATTCAAAAAAATATTATTCATCTCAATTATACCCATAGTGGTTTAATACGAGCAGAATTAATTTTTGATAGAACATATAGAATAATTAATATTCATCTCAATTAAGTTATTCAAAACTTAATACGAGCAAGAATATTTATTTATTAAATTCCATACGCAATTGATGCTAATCATATATTCATCTTATTAAGTTATTACTAGTACTTAATTTCATTTGAATATTTCATATATTACATCATTAACATCATAATGAAATTTTCGATCTCTTGCATCACTTTGCAATTGAGACCTTAAATTATCATTCATCTATGCAATATCGCATTATATTGCATATTATTCATCTCAATTGGGTTTTTTTCTTAAATCCAATACGAGCAAGAATATATGTATGTTGTGAACAACACACACATATTACAACACACCCATGATGATTTCTTAACGAAATTCTCTGGTTGCTTGTGTAGGATCATGGCCCGCGAGTTCGAAGAACTTGCTCTTGATAGTCACAACTATCCTACCTGGGCGTTGGATATCAAGATCAGCTTAGCCTCAAAGAATATTCTGAGTGCATTACTCCCTCCCAACGAGAGGGTTGAACCACTACATGATGCTTATAAGTACAACGCTTTGTACATTATAAGACATCACCTCCATCCTGATCTGAAAGCAGAATATGTGATGGAAGAAGAGCCAAATGTATTATGGTTATCTCTTAAAAACAGATATGAGCAACAAAAGGTTGTAATCTTACCATAGGCGAATCATGAATGGACCCATATTCGTCTGCAAGACTATAAGTCTATTGGTGATTACAACCATGTTGTTCATAAGATCTATGCTCGCTTGCGTTTCTACGGCAAGGAACCATCAAATGCGGATAAGATTGAAAAAAACACTTCAAACTATGATCTCATCTGATAGGGTCCTGCAGCATCAGTACCGTGCTCACAATTATCAGACTTACTCTGAACTCATACATGATCTACTTCAGGCAGAAAAGCATGATGAGCTTACGATGAAAAATCATAAGCAACGTCGTGTTGGAGCTGCTCCTATGCCTGAAATACATCATGCTGTGAAGAATGAGAAGAAAGGGGATGGCCCCAAAAACCATCCCAAGAAGTCTGATAATTCAAAGAAGCGCAAACGCAACAAGCGTCCGGATAAACAAAATACAAAGGCTCCGAGGAAAGACACCCCCACTTCCAAGCAAGAGAAGTGTAAGAAGTGTGGATGCTTCAACCATCCTACTAAGAAGTGTCGCATTCCTCGTCATTTAGTGGCACTGTACCAGCAATCTCTTAAGGGCAAAAATGCTGAAGGACAGGGATATGAAGCTCACTTCACCACCCCACCTAACTTGAAGGATGGAGCTGGTTGCTCAAGCATGGCTACAATGGAACCAAGCACGACCAATCCTCCGCTTCTGACCGACACCGATTACATGGACTTGGACAATGCCATCATCGAATATGCTTCGAATGATGTGTTTGGAGACCTCAACTAGGATCCTTATGCTCCACCAGTTATCATCTATCTATAGTCTATGAGTGTATGCAACAAGTGTGTTGTAATAAGTACCTAGACATTGGTATTTGTGTGTATACCCATACTCTACTATATAATTATGTATGTACTTATATGTATAATTAATTGAGTTCTTGCAATTCTTGATTATATAGATTATGCGGAAGTCAATCCAATGGAGGAAGAATTATGCCTTGTAGACAGTGGTACCACCAACTCTATTCTTCGGGAAACAAAATATTTCCAAACTCTCACAAAGAGGTCAGGAAATGTTTTGACAATCGCTGGGCGCGATGCGAAAATAGTTGGCTCTAGACGAGCGACTATTATGCTTCCTATGGGTACACAAGTCACTATCGAGGATGCTTTATTGTATCCTGATTCAACTCATACCCTTATGAGTTTTCGAGATATTCGGAAAAGTGGTTTACATATTTCTACTCATACAGAAAATAATGAGGAATTTCTCCTCATTTCCAAACCTTCTGAATATGGCGCTAGCATTCTGGAAAGAATACCTTCACTTCCATCCGGATTATACTACACATACATAAAACCAGTACCTCATGTTACGTACAAAGTGATTTTCCAGAATGTCGATTCATTCAAGACCTGGCATGCACGTCTTGGTCACCCTGGAATAGGGATGATGCAGAAAATCATAGGTAATTGCATCGGTCATGATTTAAAGTCTGCTAAATTTCTTAAACCATCTGATTTTATATGTACATCATTTGCAACGGGAAAGCTAATCTTAAGACCATCTCCTCTTAAGATTCATGCTGAACCACTCAAGTTCCTTGAACAAATTCAAGGTGACATTTGTGGACCCATACAACCATTATCTGGACCGTTCAGATACTTCATGGTATTAATTGACGCATCTACATGATGGTCACACGTGTGCCTTCTGTCTACATGTAACCATGCTTTTGCTAAAATCATGACACAAGTCATTCGATTGAAACCACATTATCCTGAACATCAAATCCAGAAAATCCGCCTAGATAATGTGGCTAAATTCTCTTCTAGAGCATTCAATGATTATTGTATGGCCCAAGGAATACACAATGAACATTATGTGCCTTATGTACATACTCAAAATGGTTTAGTTGAATCTCTTATTAAGGGGATCAAACTTATCGCAAGACCTTTACTTCATGAATGCAATTTACCTACATCCTGTTGGGGTCATGCAGTTTTACACGCTGCTGACCTTATTCAACTTCGCCCAACTGCATATCATACCACATCTCCGTTGCACCTGGTACGAGGAAATCCTCCAAATATATCCCATCTGCGGAAATTTGGATGTGCGGTCTACACCCCTGTATCACCGCCTCAGCGAATAGCTATGGTACCTCATAGGAAATTTGTAACACCCCTGGTGTTACTATAACTAAAACTTGAGCATGGCATCATAAGCATGGGCATTGCATATGTTTGACACACCTAGAGTGCATTTACTAGGTAAAAATTTCAAACAAGTGTATTGTTTGTAATGTTTTACAATTAGGACCCTGGTCAAAGGACTTAAACCTAAATAGTGATTAAAGGGGTAAAACTTAACCAAAGTTAAGAAAACCTAAAGGCTTTAGGGTAAAAGTCATAAAATGACTCTAAGAACAAACTTGAATTCCTTTTATACCCCTGGGATACCAGAAACCCTAATTGGAACCCTGGGAAACCCTGAAACCAAACCCTAGGGACCTAAGTGTAAAATTAGTCCACTTTTGGACTAAAGTGCAAAAACCAAGTCAAATAAGTGTTTTAAGTCAATTGGATCACAAATATGTGGATTTGAAGGCCAAACCCTAGGTTTTGGACCTAAATGCAAAATAGACCTCATATGAGTTTTATTCTAAGTCTGAAAATCAGTGAATGGGCTCAACTTTGGGGCTTTGTAACTTACAAAGTATAGGGTTTTTACCCTAGGTCACCACATCAAAGTTGAAGACCCATTATAGGAGAACAACTTTGCTAAAGAATGCAAGCATAGTTGTTATGAGAAATTTGGAGAAAAACCCAGTCCAAAACTGGCTGTCAGACTGCTTGAAGTTGAATTTCAGAGTTACAGTGCTATGGGGTGAACTTTGAGCTCGATTTTGATTTGGATCCAGTGCTCAAATGAGTTCAATCTCTATAATCGAATTGTAGCTGGTATGTAGCACTACAACTTTGATGCAGTGACTTGGGGGTGTTGCCACAGGAATTTGGGAGAAAATTGACCCAAAACATCGCCTGTCAGGTGCACTGAAGGGGTGCTTCCATGGTACAGTGCCTGGCTAACTGAAGAAGATCCATTCGTGCTCATCGCCGGTAGCCACCGCCGTTGATCGCGGTTTGTCACGATTCGTGCTCTGTGGTCCTTGGATAAGCGTAGCTCGGTAAAGATCTTTACCGCCGGTGTGCTGGCCACCACTCCGACGACCCCCCCTGACTTCCTTCTGCTTTGCGGCTGGCGATAAGTTCGCCGTCGACCGCCACTGCCCGACCGTGCGCCGCGTGGCCTAGCCGGTTCATAGCACCGCTGTAACGTCCTATGACTGTCCCATCATCACCGAGAGAGTTGCCATGGCGGTGAACACGTATTCACCGCGGCCAGCACTTCTTCCTTGCCTCCGGCCGCCGCGCGTCCTCCTCAAATTCGTGGCCACCGCTTTGCCCTTCTATAAATTGAGGGCCAGGCCGGTTGCGCCATGTATTTTACTAGCTATCGCACCCGCTCCCACATTCGATCGTCCACCAGCTCGCCTGAATTTCGCGTTTCCCCCAATTCGGTTCTCCGCCGCCGTAGAAGTGAGCTCACCGTGGTCAGCCCTCCACAGGTCAGCCCCGGTCCTCTGTTACTTCGTTTGAGTACCCTCCCACCTCTGTGATGCTTGCCGAGCCATGGAATTGAACTAGGGGCTCTCGAATCGCCGGGAACACGGTTATCTCGCCGTGATGCTCACGGCCACCGTGGCCAGAGTCCCCTAGTTGATCAATAGCCAAATTAGTTTGGGAAAAATGCTTAGAGTCAATCCAATTCGGTTTCTGTTGCTCGAAGAGCTCAGCCGTTGCCCCGTTCGGCCGGTCTGCTGGCTCGCCGGAGCGCGGCCGTGCGCGAGCGCCGTCGGGGACGTGCGGTTGTGAATTGATAGAAACGCAGGGACCTTTTCGTGAAGTGTCAGTGACTCTACGCAATAGTAAACAACCCTGTTCCGGTTTAGTCAAAACGTCGAGGGCCTCTGCGCAAAACTTCCCTCGCGGGCGCGGGCGCGCGCGCGAATCCGCTCGGACCTGGGCCGCTGGGCTGAATTCGGCCCAGTACTGTTTAAGAGTTTTTCCTTTTCTTTTTCAGTGGAGCTTTAGAAATCTGTAGAAAATTATAGAAAAATCCTAAAAATATGAGACTAATTTTCCTAGGCTTGTTAATTTCCCTAGAATTTAATAAAAATAGTTTCATGATTTTTAGATCAAATAGGGAATTTTAGGGTATTTAAAATAGCCTAAACCATTGATTCTGGATTTTTAGAAAATAATTAATAAGTCCAAAATTTCCCAAACTTTTTATGTGAGCTTTTCACATTAATTAGAAGCCATGTGTAGAGTTTGGTTTGATTTGGACCTTGTTTGATCACTAAACCCAAAACCACCCCCCCTCCCTGCTCCATGAACTCCTTTACTGACTCCGGAAACCCTAGGTTCTCGGAGTACCGTGAAGGGAAGTTGTACTCAAGACATAAATAATAAGTTTATGCTATCTTTGCATCCTCACGAGCATTCCATGACATCCATTCTTATGCATGTATATGGTTATATTAGAGCACGAAGAAGAAGAAGAAGTCTCCGAAGAAGGGATACCACCATCCTCAGATCCTCAAGCAGACAACTGCTTGTATTTCGATATTTGTGGATCCGAGCAGGACACATCTGATAACAAAGGCAAGCCCCGGTGCATGCAACTCCTTTCCTTGTGTTTTTAAATACTTTTCGCACACTTAAGTCTAGTGAAATGTGCATTAGGTTTATAGGAGTTACTTGAAACCCTTTGATGCATTGCTTTCCGTGATATCCATACCTGTATAGATACTTCTGTGAAGTATCAAAAGTATGATTTACAAAAATGCTTAGCCTTGCTTAGATCTTGTGGATAGAGGTTGTCCTCAATTTAACCATGGAGAGGATGGCTTCTACCTGCAAGAATATTTTCATGTGGAGCAATAGTGGGATCTTACTGCAAAGTTCCCTGTGATGCTCTTTCCTCCTAAGGAACAGACACAATCCTAAGGATGGAAATACTTAAATTGAGACTTGGGGTAGGAACAGGTGATGTTCTACCCAGGTTGGTTAAGGATTAACGCGTATGTAGGCGTGCTGACCGAGGACCCTTTAACTGGTCACATGCCTCGTCATGGGTAAGCCTTGCCTCGGGCAGACTAAGGCCGGAATAAGATAACACGAAATGGGAGTGGAGCGGTGGCGAGAGTAGCGTGTACCCTCCGTGGCAAGAGGCTGGACGGTGGTGTATCTGTGCTCTCGGTTTGCGTGAACCTGATCCGGTCTTAAGAACCCCGGTGGCGGGTTGACATATGCAAGGGTTAAGTGCTACATATGTCGTGTGATTGGAGATCCTCAGCTGAGTATAATCGATTCGGATCGCCGTACCTTCGCGGTTATGAAGACTTGGTCACTTTTCTACAACCTAGAGTCAGGATGTGAACACTATGGACAAAAATGATGATTGTCTTGATATAATGTGAAATTAGACTAGATGCAAATGAAGTCTATTAATACTTAATATGGCATTAAAAGATTGAAAGTAAGGACTCACTTTAGTAAGCTACTTCTGCAAAAATGTAAGTTGATTTTTGCTAAAGCCTCTCCTTGACTCCTATTTATCCAGCATACCCTTGAGAGTCTTTTCCTTAGTCGGGTAAGACTTGCTGAGTAATTCCATACTCAGGGTTTATCCCTTTGTTGTTTTTAGGTGGGGAAGTAGCAGACTTTTGCTGCTTCTGTGCTAAGGTGGTTCCCAAAGAAGAAAAACAAGCTTGAAGTGCGGGAGGACTCGGTCCTCCATCTAGGATCTTTTGTTTATAGTCTTTCGGGAGAAGTTTGTGTCTCCCCTGGTTTGTATAATTATTACTTCTATGCACTCGCTTTTTAGACTGGTCTGTAATAATATAACTCGAGCTTGCTTTTGAAATAAATGTAAGTTTATGTAATTCGCTTCCGCATATCTTCATCTCCGATGATCTGTAATGTCTGCAAGACGGGTGAAACGTTCCTGGTGAGGTAAGGAAAGATACCGAGCTTGTCAAGTAACTTAGGAACATCTACAGGGTGTCTGATGTCTGTTGGACAAGGACAACTGTAGGTGGTCCTGATTACTTGGGAGGTTCCGTCACAGCTGGTATCGGAGCGTAGCCCTTCTTTACAGATATTATAAGGCATCTTCAAAAAGATTTTCAAAAGTCTTACCTAAAGATTCTTTTCTCTTCTTACCTAAGTATTCTGAAGAGTTTATCTTAAAGACCAGATAGGAAGAGTGCAACGTATAGAAGGTTGAATCGACCAAGGTTGATTCTGTACTTACTCATGCATCATGCTAAGAATTATGCTAATAAATTCTCCCCTTTAGAAAGATGCCGCCACGCACGAGGCTAACGGCACGAAAATCAACGGGACCAATTGGAGTACCCCGGCATCAACTGGCTCCTCGACATGAAAGCAGTAGCAGCAGGAGTAATGACCCCATAGGAGATTTGGAAGCCGAAGTGAGTCGACTTCAAGCAACGCTGCGACACAGGACCAATACTTGGATCGCAGACGGCGATAGGATTAATGAATTAAGAAGGGACATCCGTCACCTGCAGGATCAGCTGGCTGATCGGGACTTAGCACTTGACTGGGCGGTACAGTCACATATGTTGGCATGTGCTAAGGAAGCGAGGGCTCAGGCCCGAATTAAAGAACTTAGCACAGCTGTCGACAACCTGCAGGTCTACTGCAATACGTTGCATGAGGAAGTCCATGTGCTATACTCACAACTACACCCTAGTGAGCCTGCACACTCTGCTGAGGCGGAAGCCGGACCCTCTCACGTTGCGGGACGCGCGTTGGGTGGGGAGTTAGATCTTTTTGAACCCCCTCCTTCTTTGAGGTTGGTGGACGTCTGGACTCCCACACCTGACAATGAAGCCGCCAAAAGCAACGGAAAGCAGGACTAATGGTGTAATAAAAGTAGAGTAGTGTATTGTAGGGTGTACTGTTGTATAATAGGTTAAACTTTTGTAAAATGGGTAATGTATCCTGTTGTATAATATCGAGTCTGTATCATTACTCTTCATAGTAATGTAAAACGGAAGGTTTTCTTTGGCACATTATGTTTATTCAAATGTTTTTGCCTCAGATGCCGACCCGGACTCGCGGACAGGACACAGCCGGAACATCCGGGGGTCAGGATGCTACCCCGAATCCACCTCCCGTTCCACCCACGCTTGCCGAGGCAATTGCTGCCTTGGTGAATGCTACAGCCGACAATACCCGCTTCATGAGGGAGATGGCGGGTCAGCAGCAGCTTCAGCAACAAGCAGGAAGAGGATTCCAGCAAGGTCCCCGTGAGACTACTTATCTGGACTTCTCCGAGACTCGTCCACCTCTCTTCATCAAAGCAGAAGACCCGCTCGAAGCCGACGAATGGATAAGGGTCATTGAACAGAAATTTGGCCTTCTTCGATGTTCGGAAACACAGAAGCCATTGTTTGCGGCACATCAACTCCGAGGCCCTGCCAGTACTTGGTGGGGGAACTTTGTGGCCATCCAACCGGACAACCATCAAATTACATGGAACGAGTTTAAAGCAGCATTCCGCGAGCATTACATTCCTGAGGGAGTGCTGCACATGAAACAAGAAGAGTTTATGAAACTGAAACAAGGGGGAGATACTGTGAATCAGTATCTCAACAAGTTCAATCACCTGTCCCAATATGCAATTGATCAGGTGAATACAGATTTGAAGAAAAGGAATTGTTTTATGAGAGGTCTGAATGACCGAATGCAGCGAAAAATGGCTGCATGTATTGATCTTACCTATGGGAAGGCTGTCAGCACAGCCTTATCTGTGGAGGCCAAATATGCAAATTCTGGGAAAAGTAAGGGATTTAGTGGTGATAGGCCTAGTCAGGGCCCGGTAAAGAGGCAACGGTTTATTCTCCGGCCCTCTAATCAGAACCGTTCAAGTGCACCATCTTTCCCTTTCAAGCAGCCCATAATTATTCGTCCCAACAAAGCCCCTACTGTCCAAAGTCAGCCGGGTGCCCCAGGCACTCGATTCCCTGCTCTGCCAAGTTCTTCAACTGGATGTTTTAACTGTGGCAAATCTGGGCATTTTATTAAAGATTGCCCCTATCCTCGGCAAAATCAGGCTAATAATCAACAAGGATCGGGGAATGCAGCTCCAGGCAAGGGAAGTACTTCGGGCAAGAATACCAAAAAGACGGGGCGAGTATATTACACGCAAGTGGCTACCACACCGGAGGGAGAGCCGGTGATGATGGGTACGTTCCCTGTAGCCAGTCACCCTGCAATTATTCTTTTTGATTCTGGTGCTTCGCATACCTTCATTAGCAAGACATTTGTGGAGCAACATCACATTGCATGTCATGAATCAAAAGAGGGATTTAAAATTCATTCACCTGGGGGACACATTTTTACTAGAGAAGTGGCCTATGAAGTGCCAGTAACCATGGCCGGACGGAACTTTCCTGCTAACATGATTGTTCTAAGAGGCCAGGATATAGATGTAATTTTGGGGATGAATTGGTTAACCCAACACAAGGCAATTCTCAACACTGAACTCAGAACCGTCAGGTTGAGTTATAATCAAGAAGAAATTCTCTTGTCTCTCCCCAAAACCAATCCAGCCAAAGCTTCTGGTAGAATATTTGAAGCCATTGTACCGGAGATCAAGAACATTCCGGTAGTATGTGAGTTTCCAGATGTATTTCCGGAAGATTTGCCTGGACTACCCCTGAAAGAGATGTAGAATTCGTAATTGAGCTAAAGCCCGGTACGGCTCCTATCTCCCGAAGATCGTACCGTATGCCCCCTAATGAGTTGGCGGAATTGAAGATTCAATTACAAGATCTACTGAATAAGGGATTTATCCGGCCAAGCTCGTCCCCGTGGGGTTGTCCCGCCATCTTTGTGAAGAAGAAGGATCAAACCTTGCGCATGTGCGTGGACTATCGGCCCCTAAATGAGGTCACCATTAAGAATAAGTACCCTCTTCCAAGGATCGACATCTTATTTGATCAACTGACTGGGGCGAGGGTATTTTCCAAAATTGATCTCAGGTCGGGCTATCATCAAATCCGTATTCGGCCCAAGGATATACCGAAGACCGCGTTTACTACGCGGTATGGATTGTTCGAATACCTTGTAATGTCTTTCGGGCTCACAAATGCTCCTGCCCACTTCACCTATTTGATGAACTCGATGTTTATGCCTGAGTTGGACAAGTTTGTGGTGGTCTTCATCGACGATATTTTGATATACTCTAAAAATGAAGAGGAGCATGCTCAGCATCTACGGATTGTATTGACGCGCCTGAGGGAACATCAGCTGTATGCCAAGTTCAGCAAGTGCGCGTTCTGGCTGGAAGAAATTCAATTTTTGGGGCACGTGTTATCAGCTAAAGGAATTGCGGTAGATCCTAGCAAGGTCAAGGATATTCTGGAGTGGAAACCCCCAACAACTGTTCACCAAGTTCGGAGTTTTCTTGGACTGGCAGGATATTATCGCAGATTCATACCTGATTTTTCTAAGCTTGTGAAGCCAATCACAAGTTTATTGAAAAATGATACTAAGTTTAATTGGTCTTCTAAGTGTAATGAAGCCTTTGAGCAACTGAAGACACTATTAACCACTGCTCCGGTATTGGCTCAACCGGACATCACTAAACCTTTCGATGTATATTGTGATGCGTCAGGCAGTGGACTCGGCTGTGTGCTGATGCAAGAGGGCCGAGTAATTGCGTATGCTTCAAGGCAGTTACGCCGACATGAAGAGCATTATCCAACACATGATTTAGAGCTAGCTGCTGTGGTTCATGCCCTGAAAATATGGCGTCACTATCTGCTGGGAAATATCTGTCATATATATACAGATCATAAAAGTTTGAAATATATATTTACCCAGTCAGAGTTAAATATGAGGCAAAGACGATGGCTTGAGCTCATTAAAGACTATGAACTGGAAATCCATTATCACCCAGGCAAGGCCAATGTGGTGGCAGATGCATTGAGTCGTAAGACTTCCTGCCACTGTCTTAGGGTAAAGACCTCCGAGAATACTTTATGTCAAGAAATGGAAAAGTTAAACCTGGGGATAATCCAGCAAGAGACTCTGAATCAGCTTAAGCTTGAGTCAACCATTTTGCAAAGGATAATTGATGCTCAAAAGGACAATCTGGGCATGAAGCACATACGAGAGAAGATAAGGGCTGGAACAGCCAAATGTTTCAAGGAAGACGATCAAGGTGTGTTATGGTTTAATAACCGCATAGTAGTGCCAAAGGATGAAGAACTCCGCCAGCAAATCTTAGATGAAGCACATCTTAGTCGCTATTCTATTCATCCGGGAAGCACTAAGATGTATCATGATCTAAAACAGCACTACTGGTGGACGAAGATGAAGATTGAAATTGCACGCTATGTGGCTAAGTGTGACACTTGCAGACGTGTCAAAGCCATACACATGAAAACTGCTGGTCCATTGCAATCTTTGCCAATCCCAACATGGAAACGGGAAGACATCAGCATGGACTTTATTGTGGGACTGCCCAGGACGGCCAAAGGGTATGATTCTATTTGGGTTATCGTTGATCGACTCACAAAGATTGCCCACTTCTTGCCTGTCAAGGTCACATATACAGTAGCCACTTATGCAGTATTATACATTGCCCGTATTCTCAGTATACATGGTATTCCGAAGACTATAGTGTCGGATCGTGGACCTCCGTTCGTATCCAAATTCTGGGAAGAACTTCATAAATCCCTGGATACTAAGTTACTCCACAGTTCGGCCTATCATCCTCAAACCAGTGGACAGACTGAGAGAGTGAATCAAATCCTCGAGGATATGCTGCGGGCATGTGTTCTGGACTTCCCGCAAAAATGGGATGAATGTTTGCCCCTAGTGGAGTTTTCATACAATAACAGTTATCAGGAAAGTATCAAGATGGCACCTTTTGAAGCTTTATATGGGCGACGGTGTCGAACTCCGCTAAATTGGTCTGAACCTGGAGAAAGATACTTCTTTAGGCCTGATATGGTGAAAGAGGTCGAAGAAAAGGTTCAGAAAATTATTCATAATATGAAGAAAGCTCAGACTCGGCAAAAGAGTTATGCAGACCGACGACGACAACCCTTATGTTTTCGGGTAGACGACTATGTCTACTTGAAAGTTTCACCAATGAAGGGTGTATCGCGTTTCGGGGTTAAAGGAAAACTTGCACCCAGATACATTGGTCCATTCCTGGTACTTGAGCAATGTGGACCAGTGGCATACCGACTTCAGCTCCCCGAAACATTGTCTGCTGTGCATAATGTGTTCCACGTGTCACAATTGAAGAAGTGTCTTCGGGTTCCCGATCGAACC
This sequence comes from Zea luxurians, assembly GCA_029449295.1. Lineage (NCBI taxonomy): Eukaryota > Viridiplantae > Streptophyta > Magnoliopsida > Poales > Poaceae > Zea > Zea luxurians. Next base: position 16,829,812 of record JAOPSE010000039.1, read on the forward strand.
GTTGAAGTGACTGATGTTGTCCTGGAACCAGATTTAACATACGCGGAACATCCTATTCGAGTTCTGGATCAAAAGGACAGGGTTACCCGGAGAAAGACTCTCAAGTTTTATAAGATACAGTGGAACCAGCATTCGGAAGATGAGGCTACGTGGGAAACCCAAGACTTCTTAGATAAGAATTTCCCAGACTTTCTAGCCTCTTGTAAATTGTAAAGTTTGTATAGCTGTGTAATAAAGGAATGAACCCCCACACCACCCCTGCCTTGTACCAGAAATAAGGAAATACAAATGTGAAGCATTTCCTTTTCCATTACTCACCCTAGGACTTTAAATATCGGGACGAGATTCTTTTATGGGGGGAAGGATGTAACACCCCTGGTGTTACTATAACTAAAACTTGAGCATGGCATCATAAGCATGGGCATTGCATATGTTTGACACACCTAGAGTGCATTTACTAGGTAAAAATTTCAAACAAGTGTATTGTTTGTAATGTTTTACAATTAGGACCCTGGTCAAAGGACTTAAACCTAAATAGTGATTAAAGGGGTAAAACTTAACCAAAGTTAAGAAAACCTAAAGGTTTTAGGGTAAAAGTCATAAAATGACTCTAAGAACAAACTTGAATTCCTTTTATACCCCTGGGATACCAGAAACCCTAATTGGAACCCTGGGAAACCCTGAAACCAAACCCTAGGGACCTAAGTGTAAAATTAGTCCACTTTTGGACTAAAGTGCAAAAACCAAGTCAAATAAGTGTTTTAAGTCAATTGGATCACAAATATGTGGATTTGAAGGCCAAACCCTAGGTTTTGGACCTAAATGCAAAATAGACCTCATATGAGTTTTATTCTAAGTCTGAAAATCAGTGAATGGGCTCAACTTTGGGGCTTTGTAACTTACAAAGTATAGGGTTTTTACCCTAGGTCACCACGTCAAAGTTGAAGACCCATTATAGGAGAACAACTTTGCTAAAGAATGCAAGCATAGTTGTTATGAGAAATTTGGAGAAAAACCCAGTCCAAAACTGGCTGTCAGACTGCTTGAAGTTGAATTTCAGAGTTACAGTGCTATGGGGTGAACTTTGAGCTCGATTTTGATTTGGATCCAGTGCTCAAATGAGTTCAATCTCTATAATCGAATTGTAGCTGGTATGTAGCACTACAACTTTGATGCAGTGACTTGGGGGTGTTGCCACAGGAATTTGGGAGAAAATTGACCCAAAACATCGCCTGTCAGGTGCACTGAAGGGGTGCTTCCATGGTACAGTGCCTGGCTAACTGAAGAAGATCCATTCGTGCTCGTCGCCGGTAGCCGCCGCCGTTGATCGCGGTTCGTCACGATTCGTGCTCTGTGGTCCTTGGATAAGTGTAGCTCGGTAAAGATCTTTACCGTCGGTGTGCTGGCCACCACTCCGACGACCCCCCCTGGCTTCCTTCTGCTTTGCGGCTGGCGATAAGTTCGCCGTCGACCGCCGCTGCCCGACCGTGCGCCGCGTGGCCTAGCCGGTTCATAGCACCGCCGTAACGTCCTATGACTGTCCCATCATCACCGAGAGAGTTGCCACGGCGGTGAACACGTATTCACCGCGGCCAGCACTTCTTCCTTGCCTCCGGCCGCCGCGCGTCCTCCTCAAATTCGTGGCCACCGCTTTGCCCTTCTATAAATTGAGGGCCAGGCCGGTTGCGCCATGTATTTTACTAGCTATCGCACCCGCTCCCACATTCGATCGTCCACCAGCTCGCCTGAATTTCGCGTTTCCCCCAATTCGGTTCTCCGCCGCCGTAGAAGTGAGCTCACCGTGGTCAGCCCTCCACAGGTCAGCCCCGGTCCTCTGTTACTTCGTTTGAGTACCCTCCCACCTCCGTGATGCTTGCCGAGCCATGGAATTGAACTAGGGGCTCTCGAATCGCCGGGAACACGGTTATCTCGCCGTGATGCTCACGGCCACCGTGGCCAGAGTCCCCTAGTTGATCAATAGCCAAATTAGTTTGGGAAAAATGCTTAGAGTCGATCCAATTCGGTTTCTGTTGCTCGAAGAGCTCAGCCGTTGCCCCATTCGGCCGGTCTGCTGGCTCGCCGGAGCGCGGCCGTGCGCGAGCGCCGTCGGGGACGTGCGGTTGTGAATTGATAGAAACGCAGGGACCTTTTCGTGAAGTGTCAGTGACTCTGCGCAATAGTAAACAACCCTGTTCCGGTTTAGTCAAAACGTCGAGGGCCTCTGCGCAAAACTTCCCTCGCGGGCGCGGGCGCGCGCGCGAATCCGCTCGGACCTGGGCCGCTGGGCTGAATTCGGCCCAGTACTGTTTAAGAGTTTTTCCTTTTCTTTTTCAGTGGAGCTTTAGAAATCTGTAGAAAATTATAGAAAAATCCTAAAAATATGAGACTAATTTTCCTAGGCTTGTTAATTTCCCTAGAATTTAATAAAAATAGTTTCATGATTTTTAGATCAAATAGGGAATTTTAGGGTATTTAAAATAGCCTAAACCATTGATTCTGGATTTTTAGAAAATAATTAATAAGTCCAAAATTTCCCAAACTTTTTATGTGAGCTTTTCACATTAATTAGAAGCCATGGGTAGAGTTTGGTTTGATTTGGACCTTGTTTGATCACTAAACCCAAAACCACCCCCCCCCTCCCTGCTCCATGAACTCCTTTACTGACTCCGGAAACCCTAGGTTCTCGGAGTACCGTGAAGGGAAGTTGTACTCAAGACATAAATAATAAGTTTATGCTATCTTTGCATCCTCACGAGCATTCCATGACATCCATTCTTATGCATGTATATGGTTATATTAGAGCACGAAGAAGAAGAAGTCTCCGAAGAAGGGATACCACCATCCTCAGATCCTCAAGCAGACAACTGCTTGTATTTCGATATTTGTGGATCCGAGCAGGACACATCTGATAACAAAGGCAAGCCCCGGTGCATGCAACTCCTTTCCTTGTGTTTTTAAATACTTTTCGCACACTTAAGTCTAGTGAAATGTGCATTAGGTTTATAGGAGTTACTTGAAACCCTTTGATGCATTGCTTTCCGTGATATCCATACCTGTATAGATACTTCTGTGAAGTATCAAAAGTATGATTTACAAAAATGCTTAGCCTTGCTTAGATCTTGTGGATAGAGGTTGTCCTCAATTTAACCATGGAGAGGATGGCTTCTACCTGCAAGAATATTTTCATGTGGAGCAATAGTGGGATCTTACTGCAAAGTTCCCTGTGATGCTCTTTCCTCCTAAGGAACAGACACAATCCTAAGGATGGAAATACTTAAATTGAGACTTGGGGTAGGAACAGGTGATGTTCTACCCAGGTTGGTTAAGGATTAACGCGTATGTAGGCGTGCTGACCGAGGACCCTTTAACTGGTCACATGCCTCGTCATGGGTAAGCCTTGCCTCGGGCAGACTAAGGCCGGAATAAGATAACACGAAATGGGAGTGGAGCGGTGGCGAGAGTAGCGTGTACCCTCCGTGGCAAGAGGCTGGACGGTGGTGTATCTGTGCTCTCGGTTTGCGTGAACCTGATCCGGTCTTAAGAACCCCGGTGGCGGGTTGACATATGCAAGGGTTAAGTGCTACATATGTCGTGTGATTGGAGATCCTCAGCTGAGTATAATCGATTCGGATCGTCGTACCTTCGCGGTTATGAAGACTTGGTCACTTTTCTACAACCTAGAGTCAGGATGTGAACACTATGGACAAAAATGATGATTGTCTTGATATAATGTGAAATTAGACTAGATGCAAATGGAGTCTATTAATACTTAATATGGCATTAAAAGATTGAAAGTAAGGACTCACTTTAGTAAGCTACTTCTGCAAAAATGTAAGTTGATTTTTGCTAAAGCCTCTCCTTGACTCCTATTTATCCAGCATACCCTTGAGAGTCTTTTCCTTAGTCGGGTAAGACTTGCTGAGTAATTCCATACTCAGGGTTTATCCCTTTGTTGTTTTTAGGTGGGGAAGTAACAGACTTTTGCTGCTTCTGTGCTAAGGTGGTTCCCAAAGAAGAAAAACAAGCTTGAAGTGCGGGAGGACTCGGTCCTCCATCTAGGATCTTTTGTTTATAGTCTTTCGGGAGAAGTTTGTGTCTCCCCTGGTTTGTATAATTATTACTTCTATGCACTCGCTTTTTAGACTGGTCTATAATAATATAACTCGAGCTTGCTTTTGAAATAAATGTAAGTTTATGTAATTCGCTTCCGCATATCTTCATCTCCGATGATCTGTAATGTCTGCAAGACGGGTGAAACGTTCCTGGTGAGGTAAGGAAAGATACCGAGCTTGTCAAGTAACTTAGGAACATCTACAGGGTGTCTGATGTCTGTTGGACAAGGACAACTGTAGGTGGGCCTGATTACTTGGGAGGTTCCGTCACAAAATTGGGCATCTATGTGGGATATCAATCCCCATCGATCATCAAATACCAAGAGCCCCTTACAGGGGATTTGTACACAGCTCGTTTCGCTGATTGCATCTTTAACGATGACCATTTCTCGGCATTAGGGGGAGAATTCAAGTATCCTAATGAATGCCAGGAAATCAATTGGGATGACAAATTCATCCTGTCCTCAAATCCTCGAACCCAGGAATCTGAACTTCAAGTTCAGAAAATTATAGAATTGTAACATTTTGCTAATAATCTGCCTGATACGTTTACTGACTATAATGGTGTCACAAAATCCTTAAATCCTGCTGTTAATGCGCCTAGTCGAGTGGAGGTACCACGAAAAACCATTCAACCATCTTCTCAACCGAAGAGGGTGAGGGCTGCTAAGCAGGATAATGCTTCTACTAAGCGTCAAAGGAAAGAGAGGAACATTCGATCCTCCAAATCAGTAAACGAAAGTCAACCACCAGTTGATGGACACCATGTGGATACTGTACATCCACAAACCAGCACTCATGTGCACAATTCAGATGCTGCTGGTGAAAGTCGCCTAGAGGGGGGGAATAGGCAAATCTGAAATTTATAAACTTAAACCACACTTACAAGCCGGGGTTAGCGTTAGAAATATAATCGAGTCCGAAAGAGAGGGCGAAAACAAATCACAAGTGAATAAGAGCAGATGACACGGTGATTTGTTTTACCGAGGTTCGGTTCTTGCAAACCTACTCCCCGTTGAGGTGGTCACAAAGACCGGGTCTATTTCAACCCTTTCCCTCTCTCAAATGGTCACCTAGACCGAGTGAGCTTCTCTTCTCAATCAAACGGGACACTAAGTCCCCACAAGGACCACCACACAATTGGTGTCTCTTGCTTTGATTACAATTGACTTGGGAACAAGAAATGGGGAAGAAGAAAAGCAATCCAAGCGCAAGAACTCAAATGAACACAAATATCTCTCTCTTACTAGTCACTATTTGATTGGAATGATCTTTGGGAGAGGATTTGATCTCTTGTTTGTGTCTTGGAGTGAAGTCTAGAGCTCTTGTATTGAATGCAAATGTCTGAAAACTTGGATGCCATGAAGTGTGGTGGTTGGGGGTATTTTTAGCCCCAACCACCAAAGTAGCCGTTGGTGAAGGCTGCTGTCGTATGGCGCACCGGACAGTCCAGTGCGCCACCGGACACTGTCCGGTGCGCCAGCCACATCACCCGGCTGTTAGGGTTCGACCGTTGGAGCTTCTGACATGTGGGCCACCAGACAGTCACTGTTCACTGTCCGGTGTGCCTTTTGGCGCCTGCTCTGATTTCTGCACGCGCAAACGCACACTGTAGCGTTTTACTGTTCCATTGCAGACGACCGTTGGTGCAGATAGCCGTTGCTCCGCTGGCACACCGGACAGTCCGGTGCTACATCGGACAGTCCGGTGAATTATAACGGAGTGGCTCCCCAGAATTCTCGAAGGTGGCAAGTTTGGAGTTGGACTCCTTGGTGCACCGGACACTGTCCGGTGGCACACCGGACAGTCCGGTGCGCTAGACCAGGGCAGCCTTCGGTTGTCTTTTTGCTCTCTTTATTTGAACCCTTTCTTGGTCTTTTTATTGGTTTGTATTGAACCTTTTGCACCTGTAGAACTTATAATCTAGAGCAAACTAGTTAGTCCAATTATTTCTGTTGGGCAATTCAACCACCAAAATCATTTTAGAAAAAGGTGTAAGCCTATTTCCCTTTCAGCTGGTACATCGGAACACCCCGTATCTACTCTTCCTGTGAATCAAGAAGACTTTCATGGGGTACATGAGATTTCCATTAATTATACTAGTTCTGGAGAATTGTATGATCGTAAAAATACGATCATCAATTCATATTTCTCATCAATCATAGCTGGTAACCTTCTATCTGACCCAGACCCTAAATCCATGGTAGAGTGTCAACAACGCTCGGATTGGATCAAATGGAAGGAAGCAATTAACTCTGAATTATCCTCACTAGCAAAAAGAAAGGTATTCACCTCTGTGATACCTACACCTCCCAGAATCCATCCTGTTGGATTCAAATGGGTTTTCACCCAGAAACGGAATGAGAACAATGAGGTTGTGAGATATAAAGCGAGATTAGTTGCTCAAGGGTTTACCCAGAGACCAGGAATTGACTACAATGAGACATATTCTCCTGTTATGAATGGAATAACCTTCCGGTATTTAATTTCATTGGCAGTACAAAAACGTCTACTTCTGCAGTTGATGGATGTCGTGACCGCATATCTTTATGGGTCACTAGATTCGGACATATACATGAAAGTTCCTGATGGAATACTTGTACCGAATAATGGCAAAAATCGTAACATGTTTTGTGTCAAACTCAACAAATCTCTATATGGCTTAAAACAGTCAGGGAGAATGTGGTACAACCGACTGAAGGAATTCCTTATGAATAAGGGTTATTCTAACAGCGATGATTGCCCATGTATCTTTATAAAGAAATCTTCTACATGTTTCTGCATCATATCAGTATATGTGGATGACTTGAACATCATCGCCCATAAACGTGATATTGATGAGGCATGCAATCTTTTAAAGACGGAATTTGAGATGAAGGATTTGGATAAAACCAAATTTTGCTTGGGTTTGCAACTTGAGCACCTTCCCACGGGCATTCTCATTCATCAGTCTGCCTATGCGCAGAAAGTATTGAGTAAATTCAATATGGATAAAGCATATGCGTCTAAGACTCCTATGATCGTCCGTACCCTAGAAAGGGATAAGGATCCTTTTCGACCACGAGACGAAGGAGAAGAAATTTGGGTCCTGAGTACCCATATCTTAGTGCAATTGGAGCACTTATGTATCTAGCAAACAATACAAGACCCGATATTGCTTTTGCGGTAAATTTACTTGCTAGATATAGTGCATCCCTACCAAACGCCATTGGACTAGAATCAAAAATATTCTTCGATACCTCCATGGCACGGTAGATCTCGGTCTATTTTACGGAAGAAACCAAGATTCTAGCCTCGTAGGGTACACAGATGCTGGTTATCTTTTAGACCCTCACAATGGAAGGTCTCAAACTGGGTTTGTATTTCTGAATGGTGGAACTGTTATTTCTTGGAAGTCATCCAAGCAAACTCTAGTAACAACATCCACTAATCACTCAGAAATTATTGCCTTGTATGAAGCCTCACGTGAATGTGTGTGGCTTCGAAGGGTGATTAGTCACATTCAATCATCATGTTGGATTCATTCCATTAAATCACCCACCATTATCTATGAAGATAATGCAGCTTGTGTTGCTCAGATGCAACAAGGTTATATCAAGAGCAATGTTACCAAACATATCACCCCAAGTTATTCTATCCTCATCAACTTCAACAGAGTGGTGAGATTAAGGTCATGCAAACTAAGTCTTGTGACAATCTCGCAGACTTATTCACTAAGTCGCTACCTTATTCCACATTTCGGATATGTGTTAAGGGTATTGGTATGTGTCGACTTAGAGATTTGCTTGCATCAGGGGGAGTATCTCTTTGATTAACCTAATACTAACATCACATTGTACTCTTTTCCTATATGAGTTTTACTATCATGTTTTCTCATGTTAGGTTTTTAATGAGGCAATGTCAACACAAGCATATGTCGGTCTCTTGATTTTTTCCGCCAGGGTTTTTCGATAGAGACACCAAAGACATATCATATATTGTTGATCTTTCTCCAAATTTTTTCCACTGGGTTTTTCTGGAGTTTACACAGTATATTATTGCAAACCACCTTTTTACTTACAGGTTTTAAAGAGGATATACATCATGGACAACTGCTTAAGGGGGAGTGTTATGAATGATAAGCAGTTACTTATCCCTTCCAGCCATGAGCTCCAAAGGACGTGTCCTTTGCACGTTCTCTTCATGTTGACGGATGTGACCCCACAAAAGGAACAGACGGCTCATGGTCTACATGGCTCCAAGGGACGTGCCCCTAGCACGTTCGCACGGATGCTTCTCTCTTCTGTTGTTCAAGGAGATGTATAAATACATATGTATTGAGCAATAAAGACACAGATCTCATTTTCATTCTCGCACAACAGTTTCTACTTTCACAATATGTTTTGGTTATATGTGTCGTGGATTTGTGGATAGAATCTGTTATTATCTTGTTCGGTACTCGGTAGTAGATCAACATATGTGACGAATGGGTTGCTCATGTCCGTTTGTGCCATGTTGTATGCAATGTCTTATTTCTGAATTAAAGTATATCATAAAAAAAGTCTAAATATTTAACAATATATAGTTGGATATTAAAAATAGCATGTATGCATTCCAAATAAACCTCGCAATGAAATAATAGAAAGAGACGTTGAATGATTTGGTCCGCCCACCTAGTACATTCACCATATTTTGGTTAAAATAATTTAACACCGCAACGACAAATGAGTAGGGTTACAACGAGATTGTTCAACATTACGTTTGTTTGGGTTGAACCAATCAATGTATGTTTCTCGCTACTGCTAGACTGAGATGAGCATGTGCATCACCACCTTGAAGCAAGAAGACTTGGCGCCACCTAGTGCCTCGTTACACCATTCCTAAGCAAGCTTGCTTCTCTTTCCAGAACCGAAGCAACCGAAAAGGAAACCCCAGTTCCCTCAAGCCGCTGCCACAGCATTTGCCCCATTCTGCAGTAAACAGCATCACAAGATCCGCCTGCAAAGGGTGCCAATATATAAGAGGGTGCATGCACAGAGGTGGAGATGGAAGCATGCAAGCATAGATCAAGAAACCACGCAATGGGGAGCAGCAAGAGAGTGCCCCCGTACCTTCTGCTGGTGCTGCTGGCCGTCGGAGCCGCCGCGGTGAGCGTCGGCATCCTGCACAAGATGAGGGAGCGCCGCGTCCTTGCTGTCCTCCTCCAGGAACGCGACCAGCAGCTCATCTCCTTCCAAGTCCTCCTCGAGGTACCGGGTATGCATGACTCGTTTTCATGCATCCGCGTTCGAGATTTTTTTTTTGCATGAACCACAATTGTGCTTCTAATAGGTAGAGCTGTTGCTTGCCTGAATACATGTTTCCCTGTGCCTGCACTTTTTGGCCGACTCTGTCAGTAGATAATGGATACCCTGCTTTTGTCACCCGGAGTCCTGGACTATTAACTACTCCATCCGTTTTTTGCTAGATACATAGGCTTTGCGACGTACCTAGATGCACAGTAAAATTAATGTATTTAGAAAAGTTAAAATATCTTAAAGTTTAAGACAGAGAGAGTATTAATTAACTACTCTCAAACAATATGCTACCACTTCAGTTTACTCCCTTTATTCAACGAATACAAGCAAGAAATTAATGCTCATAGTATCCATCTGAAGTTCTGAAGAACATAGTTCCACCTGTATGAAGACCTACAGGACACCTAATAAACCACTCTATACAAATACAACACTGTCAAAAAAGGAATCTTGTCAGAGTGTCCTACATATAAGATTTCTTTAGATAAAACGGAATATATGACAGAATGTAGTGCCCTCAAAGAAACAAGGTTCTCAGACTACAAGCATTCAATTAACTCCAAACACCTCCAGGTCTCTGGATGGAATACATAGGGCCATTAAATTAAGCATAGTGCACTAAACTGAGCACAAAAAAATATGAGTTGATAGAACACCACAACCTCAGTTCTCTTTGAAACGTTTCATCATCAAATAGATTAAAAATGTGTTTGCGCATAATACTTCAAAAGTCGAGACCTATCAATTGAATATAGAGGATTGCCTGTAATGCTTAAATTAGGGAATTATTGATACCACTAGTAAGTAAAATATAAGAAACAGTACAATATCATGCAAAGTATGATTCTATTTGCAATCGGCATTTTCATGAAAGAACCATCATATTGCCAATTTAGGGTGTATTTAAGCACATATTTTGCAGGTGCTTCAATGGAAACATGATAATTTACAGGAGAAAGATTCCCGCATTATAAATAGGGCCTCAGAAGAAAGATGGGTTCAACAAAACTACAGTGTTGCACATGCAAAATCTTTCCATACCCAAAGCATGAAGATACTATCAAACATAGAATCATGCCGTCATAAGTTAGTCCACATAATAAATCGCCCCTGAGAGGACTTCAATATTGACACTATTTGCAGACATAAATTTATCTGTAGGCAACTAAGGTTGTCTTTGGTGAATCGTGTAAAATAGGGAACACAGAATTGTAGATAACATTGTTTGACACTGTTTACAGAGTAAAGTCTGAAATAGAGGATGATATAGGGGAGATGGCCTAAGTCGCTATATTTAATTGAACATCCTCTTATTCTGCAAGTAAATACTGAAATTATTCTGCCAGTAAGTACAGTCCACTTGATGGTGTAAACTGCAATAGCTGTAGCACTTTAGAGCATTCTATCTGCCTTTTTATTTTTATTGCGTTCTATGAATTATCTATCCAGCATGTTATTCAAGAACACCTCATCAACCAAATATTACTGTCTTGTTTTTGGCAGAAAGAAAAGGAAATTAACAAAGAGATGAGGAGGAAAGTGGACGAACTGGAAGCCAAAACATCTGTCCTAAGTATTGAGAGGGCAGAATTGAAAAACAAGCTCATGGATTCAGAAACTACCACGACATATCTTACCAACACGCAGAAAGAATTGGAAGCAGCTCTTGTGGAGAAAGAGAGCCATATCAACCAAATGAAAGAGAATGCAGTTGCTTCAAACCCAGATCAGACGACAACTATAAAGGAACTCCTGCAGCAGAAAGAAGCTGAGCCTGATCTTGACAAATCCGAAAATTCCAGTGATCCCATTCCTGCTACAGTAGAAGATAATTCCAACAATACTACAATATCAGAGAGCAGCCACAATGATGAGAGCATTGTAGTGGGAGCAAACACCGAAAATGCAACTTCTGAAACCGTGGTAGACAAATCTGAAAACTCCAACGATTACATGCCTGCTCCAGAAAAAGAAAATTCAAGCAACACTAATGCATCAGATAGCAGCCACCAGAATGAGAACATTATAGTGGAAGCAAAAGAAGATAATGCAACTTCTGACCTTGTGGTACTCGAGAAATCTGAAAGCACCAATGGTTCTGTACCTGTTACTGCAGAAGAACAAAATTCCTACAACACCGCTGCATGGGAGAGCAACCAACAAGATAACAGTTCCTCACAGGAACAGTTCTTAAAGTTAACAACCAACATAGAAGATGGCCAGTTTCAACAGAACAAAGGTGATGCCAATGAGCAATCAGATGATGCTTCAGAGGGAAGCCATTCAGATAGATCTGAGCTTCAGCGGGGGAACAAAAAACTGATAGACAACCAGGAAGCCAGCAAAGAAGAACCGGATGGCACAAGACAGGTGGAAGATCCTCAAGGCGAGGCCAGCAACCACGGCAGAGAAAGTAAAGTGCTCGAGAAGGAAAATGAGAAAGAAATAAATCCTAAGGGCACGAGCTCAGTGGACACCTTGAGCGAAGCCAACCAAAACAAAACGCAAACAGTGGAACCTGTTGTCGACCCAACAGATGTAAACCCCAGCACATCCATAAATAACGAGGAGAGAAGAGAAACAAGGAAGAGACATAGAAGGAGAAGGTCCAGATCTAGAAGGAATAGGAAGGCCGCTGTTGAGGTAGATGCCGCAGCAAACACATGAACTTTGGATTGGAAAAGGCATACTCCAAACAGAAGTAGAGAAAAAAGAGAATAACATATATGCAACTACATTTGTCATTTTGTAGATGATGGCTGCATAAGTAACAGTTATTTTCATATTATAAATGGGTTCCTTCTGTGGACTTGATTATGTACTGTATTTACACATTATTTCCTGTAAACACTTGCCTGTGTTGTAGCTCATCTAAAGTTCAACCACATGCGATGAAGTCATACATAGTCTCTCCTGATAAAATGGATGCAAAGACTTCCCTCGTATTAAATATAGTATTTATGAACTTTTTCCCACAAGATATGTATTTTTTTATCACACAATAAATGTATTTGCAAATAAGCTTTACTGTCCTTAAACAAGATGTGAATTGAACAGTAAGAAAGACAAAACAAATTCAGGTAGAGCTGCAAATGAGATATGTGACTTTACTTCTCAACATGTATAAATAATAAATAAAATAAACAGAAAGGCTTAGCTGTCGTAAGTCTTTAGCATCCAATAAATATGGATACATAACTGAAAACTTGTAACAAGTCAATAATTTAAAATCAATCCTACATCATCTCCATTCTGTGGTTGTCTCACCCAATAAATAAAAAATGGAAAATTACATCAATGGTCACAAGTAATGAATGTATGTAATGGATGTATTCAAGTAGCAGCCTACTACATCGCGGTCTTAGTTCATGTGTTGTTTACCTGTGGCTGGAGATATGTGATTGCTGTATTTCATCAAATACAGATACTATAGACAGCCACTGATGTTTTGTCAGAGATTATAACTTGAGAGCGAAGCCCACTGATTTAACTATAACGTTTCCGTGTGGCAGTTGGAGCATGCGCTTGGAACATATCTACCACAGAGCTTACAAAAATTTATAATGTCGATACACATCAATCAACGCATGAAACACTGCTGAATCAAAGGATGTGAATAGTCCACATAGTTATCCCAGAAGCTCTTGTACTTCTCCATTCCTATTTTGAGCCATGGCTTCATATTTCCATTGTAGTGCAGTACTGCCCCTTCCTTGATAGTAGCAAGATCAACAGTTGTGTAGCCAAGTCCCAAAACATGCCATTTGGGATCCAATGCTTCAACCAAGCCATAGAAAGCAAGAAGTCCAGGTGGTAAAGACCCAAGCTTCCATAGGGTATGATCAGCATTGCGCTCCTGCCAATAATGATATATGCCTGTCACATTCTTGTTCCTCCATTCAACCAGATCAAGCACGTTCATACCAAATGCCCAGCCGCATGCATCAGGGTCAAAATGAGCACGGATTAGAGGGTGGGAATGGTTAAGATACTTATGAAATCTGTGGAATGTCTCCATGCAAGTCTCTACAGCACCCATCACATTACCATTGAGGTTGATAGTGAACAATTCTGACAAGTCCTTCTGAACAACGATATCATCATCAAGAAATACCACCTTCTGCAATTCAGGATATATTTCTGGAATGTAGAACCTCAAGTGGTTAAGCATTGATAAGTACTTTGGGTTCCTGAATTTAATTGGTGTTCCACGATTACCACTGCCAGAGAAATAGAACTTCTGGGTAGCAGCGTTCTGTAGCTGTTTAAGAACGGGAACATACGATGCATTGAGCCAGGTAAAGTCCTCCACCTTTTGTATCTCCACAGTGACCCCTCTGTAGTTATTCATGGCAAACCACGCCTTCATCGGAGCATAGTTCAAATCATCAGTCACTAGGTGAAAAACAACCTTGTCAGGGTGCCTCGAGTTTATAGCCGTAGAATTAACAACAACTGAAACAGCAAGGATGTTGTCTGAGAAGACACAGAAATGATAAAGGCCGTTATCCCTTAGATTGCTCTGCGCTGCTGGGCTCCTATCTGAAAACTTCCTCTGAAGCTCAGGATTCTTGAACCATTCCATGGTCAACCGAACGCCAAGGCAGTAAAGTCCCTTCGGGAGCTCCTCAGCGGCAATCTGGCCATATTTTGTGCTCTTCTCTGCCTCAGCTTTCGACTTGTCCTCTAAGGACTGAATCTGGCCTTTCAACTTCATGATCGTGATACCGCTGTCATACCGAAGCTGCTGTGCCTGGAAGAGCAGCACCGACATATCCCTGATCGCCTTCTCTGCTTCCTGTTCCATCACCGTGCCACCATGGGCTGCAGCGTGGGCTAGGATGCTCTGTGCCCGCCGTACCTGGGCACTAAGCTCCACCACAAACTGCAGGTTGTTTGCCTCCTTGGCAACGACGACATACGTTCTGGCTAGATAAACCTGGTCCATGAGCTGCCTCGAGAACGAGCCTGCGCTCAGCATTTCGTCAGTCATGTTGAGCGCATCCGTGATTCCCTCCAAGTAAGTTCTCTGCTTGCGAGAAGAGTGGTTTGAAAAAAGGAAAAACTTCATATGCTACTCGCTAGCACTCATTATCATATTTCAACAAAAGCTAGCACTAGACACAGCATAAGCAGATTCAGTAGGTGCAGTGGTTACTGACTAAAATTGGCATGCTCGTAGTCAAAGGTACGATGATGAAACGGTCCCCAAAATGCGAAAAAAGCGACGTGGTTACCTGACTGAGGAGAAGGGAGGAGGTGGCCTCGGATCCGGAGGACGCGGCGGAGGTGGACGGCGAGGCATCGGGGTCGGGGGAGCCGAGGAGGACAGCGAGGAGGAGGACGCATGCGAGGGCGAGGAGGAGGGAGAGCAAGAGGCGCACCCACCACGGCCGCTGCTGCCACCGGCGCTTGAACGACGGCCGTCGCTGGTCCAGGAACGGCCGCCGCCTCATCGGACCGCGCTCTCGCCAGCAGGGCCGGGAGGGAGGCGCCGCGATCTGGGACGAGTTAACCGCCGCGCGCGCGGGGTGCTGCTGGATCCTTTCGCCCGTTTCCTTCCTCCCGCGCCTTCAGATCTCGGAGGAGGAGGAGGAGCAGCGCGGCCGGGCGGGCAACGTCATGTGTTCGTGCTCTTGGACCGACGTGCGCTTGGACAGTTGGACTGCGCTGCGACTTGTTGATCTGCCTGCACACCGTTCAGATCCAAAGCACCAAGTTAACGCTTGGTCGACGCTTCCTCTTCACCGCGCGAACAAAAGCAAGTTGTTTTCTTTAAGAAAACGGTGCATTTTAGAGCTGAGTTATTTAATTGTTTGCGTTCGTCGTAATGTCCTCATACAAACAGTCTCAGCTTATATATACTCTTCTTAAACCGTGTCTCTATGTTAAAAAACTCTTCCATCCGTTTGTAAAAATAAAATTAATTTTTAGCGCCTAAACTTTCAATTACAACCCCACCTTATATTTAAAGGGCATCTTCGTTTACTATGTAATGGTTTTCTCAAAATCGATCCAACTAGAATTATATGGTTATTTGTATTAGTATTGACTAGGTGTGTTGGACACCAAAATGAGCGGACGGTCCGGCCGTTGGGCTCGGACGGTCCGCGTGTCCCGAGATTAGATTAACTCAGATGTTTATTCTTATCTCGTGCGTGGTTATTCATTTAATCACGTGAGAATTTGTTGGCTATCTCTTAGAAAAAGGTCCAAACCTCCTCCCCTATAAATATAAAGGGATACGGCCGATTGAGAACCCTAGAACACATTTCAATCGAACCAATTACTTTACTTACTTTTCCTACCATAGGAGTAGATGTAGCGTAGTTCTAGTTGTAATCTTCCACATATCCACCTCCACCCCTATTCGACTCTACGTCGTCTAGATCCGTCTTGGGTAGCCCGCCGATCCCAAGACGACCCTAGGATCTCAACCCTCCCGGAGGGCAAGATCTAGTTGTTCACCCAAGACCTCTTCCTCGAATTGATCTCTTAATTCCTAAGCGACTCCACGTCGTCTGGGGACGCCCCAGATGACCTGTCGACCCAGAGCACCTTAAGATCTTTTCCCCCCAGGGGACGAGATCTAGATTCCAACAAGGAGGAGGAAGACGACCCTATCGCCAGGTCACGGACCATCCGACCCAGAGCTGCGGACCGTCCGGTGTGACGCAGGGAAGACACCGCTCCTGCGCCCAGGTCGTGGATCGTCCAGCCCAAGGCCGCGGACCGTCCGCGCCGCCGCAGAGGGCACCATCAGGCGGTACACCACCTAGTGATTGGCGCTACCCAGATCGGCGCCAACATACTTTTTGGCGACTCCATTGGGGACGAGGTTGTAGATCTATAAAATCAGGCTTATATGGCCGATTCTAAAGATCTCAACGGTGCTTCTCCAAACAGCAACACAAGGCTGACTAATTTATCAGCCGCTGAGCATGAAAGGTTAAAAGATGACATGAAGAAAATAGACGAAGAGGTCCAGCGGCAAACAGATCAGGTGCTCAAGGTGGCGGATAAGTGGCTTCTCTCGCACTTCAGGGTAGATTGTCACCAGAAGGCCGTCCAAGAGAGGGAGATAAACACCGAGTACATGTCAGTCGTGCTGCAACAGCTCCCCACGATAGGTGATGTCAGGTTAGCCGATGATATTCCATCTATTAAAATTTCTTTTGATAATCGGATTAAAAGTATCATAGAGGATATAGAAAGGATGGCACATGCATTAGGAAAGACTCACATGCCTAATTTTTTATCATATAAATTAGGCACCGAAAGAATTGCGCCAAACACATCAGCAATAAATGGGTTTCCCCAGCCATATTCTGGTGTGTCGATGGACTCATATCCAGGACGACCGTCACCATCATCTTCGCTAAATGGTGAGTTAACTCTGAGCATGGCCGGACTGTCCGCACACAATCGCGGACCGTTCGGCCCTCTGTCAGACCGTCCGGCACCCTACGCCGGACAGTCCGGAGTTACACAGAGCCCACCACAAGGGTCACAAGTGTTGTCTGACGTGACCGGACAGTCCGAGGATAGTATCGGACCATCCAATCCACCCGCAGACCGTCCGACTGTGCAGGTCAGACCGTCCGGAGCACCAGAAGTCACCTGTGATCCGCCTAGTGCGGAAGGCCGGCATAAATATAACCGGCCACCCAAGCCCCAAGAACCAAAAAAGTCACATGTCCCTGAGCTTGTTTGGCCCACTAAGGCCAAACCTTCTGTTCGCTCTCACCCGCACTCGACACAAAAGGAAAAGGTTAAGTTCGCATTTAATATTACTAAGTGTGATAAAATATTTGATGAGTTGCTTAAACATGGTAATATTAAATTATCACATATAATTCCTCCGGTTGAAGAATTAAAAGGGCGTATATATTGTAAATGGCATAGCTCCTTTCTTCATAACACCAATGATTGTGTTGTCTTTCGTCGGCAAATACAATCGGCTATAAATGAAGGCCGATTGAGGTTTCAAAAGGAGGTGAGGATTGACAGGCCACCTGTCCCTGCCACCATATTAGAGCTGACAAGCAAAACAGTCATAGTTTGGCCCTGTGCGGCCGATAAAAGCAAAGATAAAAATATCATCATTGGTGATCCCCGCACACCAAATATGTCACGCAGAATGGTTACTCAGAAGACTCTGGACAAAAGAAAGACCGGAGGCACCGGGGGGCAAGCACGATCGGACACCCGATCACGGTCACCTGTCCTGCGTACACCGGACGATCTGGGTACTAAGGCCGAACAGTCCGAGACAGGAGCGGACGGTCCGGCTATAATGGTCGGACGGTCCGCAGACAGTCAGAAGCAGCAACCTCAGACCACCGGACCACAAGGTTCCAAAACAAGTGTTAGGAAACAAAATACTACTAAGACGTCTGGACGACTCAGTAGAGTCGGCTCTACTTTTGGTCAGTTGCTTGCCAAATATACGAAGAAGGTTGTTCCACACAACCGGCCAATAAAGCAGACGAAGTCAAAAGGGCGATCTGTGCGAAAGTAAAAGCCGACTAAACGGACCCAAAAGGTAGCACAACCAAGATCGCCTTGTTATCCTCCTCCGGGGATAGCATGGTGCATCCCATTCTATCCATCGCCGATGTGTTGTCCTGCTCATGTGTGGGGTGGTACGACGATGAATTCGTATTACTGGCCCAATCCGTTTGCTTATTTGGGCTTGGGGCACCACAAGTATTTGCCTATTGACAGGTTGATCAGGTAGACATGGCCGAAGAGGATGCGATCCGAAACGACTTCTGTGCATTAAAGTTCCATCAAGTATTTATATTATCTAATCGCAAGAGCCGATGACTTGCATCGAGCTGAGTCCTTACTTCGGGAACAAAAGCTCATGAGGTCGATTGTTTCCGAAGTTTTCGCTGATGCTTTTGGTTCGCCAAGCTCCACCAAAAGGCAGGGGGCATATGTTGGACACCAAAATGAGCGGACGGTCTGGCCCTTGGGCCCGGATGGTCCGCGTGTCCCGAGATTAGATTAACTCGGATGTTTATCCTTATCTCGTGCGTGGTTATCCATCTAATCACGTGGGAGTTTGTTGGCTATCTCTTAGGAAAAGGTCCAGACCTCCTCCCCTATAAATATAAAGGGGTACGGCCGATTGAGAACCCCCGAACACATTCCAATCGAGCCAATTACTTTACTTACTTTTCCTGCCCTAGGAGTAGACGTAGCGTAGTTCTAGTTGTAATATTCCACATATCCACCTCCACCCCTATTCGACTCTACGTCGTCTAGATCCGTCTTGGGTGGCCTACCGATCCCAAGACGACCCTAGGATCTCACCCCTCCCGGAGGGCAGGATCTAGTTGTCCACCCAAGACCTCTTCCTCGAATTGATCTCTTAATTCCTAGGCGACTCCACGTCGCTTGGGGACGCCTCGGATGACCTATCGACCCGGAGCACCTTAAGATCTTTTCCCCCCAAGGGACGAGATCTAGATTCCAGCAAGGAGGAGGAAGACGACCCTGTCGCCAGGTCGCGGATCGTCTGGCCCAGAGCTGCGGACCGTCCGGTGTGACGCAGGGAAGACACCGCTCCTGTGCCCAGGTCGTGGACCGTCCGGCCCAAGGTCGTGCACCGTCCGCGCCGCCATAGAGGGCACCGCCAGGCGGTACACCACCTAGTGATTGGCGCTACCCAGATCAGTGCCAACAAGGTGTAATAGTTCCGGATCTCAATCCTACATGTGTATATTAGACCGGACCAGGCCGGTCTGTGGCCCGAAAGGATCAGGCTCGTGCTTCACATACAGGCCCGGCCTGGCATGGTTAACACATTGGTTCATGTTGTGCTGGCCCACGGGCTTAATGCTCGATCCATAGCACGGCACGGTAAACTTTAGACGAGTCGTGTCGACCCGTTTAGCAGGGTAACCCAGTAACCCATTAGGTTTGCTGGGCTATTAAAGCATGCATGCAAAATTGTAGAACAGAATAAGTATAGAATTTCAAATATAGATAAAACAATTATAAAATTGATGTAAACATTGAGAACTACGGTCCATAAAACTTTAGCCCGCCGTTATAGAACAAGTCAACAATTGTAAAACTTTTATAGAACTTCAAACATCTCATTACATTACTACAAATTGTTAGAGAACTATTTATATACGTCGACTGATTAAATGGGTCGTGTCCTAAATGGGCTGTATGGGCCTTGCCGCCCAACGGGCCTTAACAGGCCGATAGTTACATGGATCGTGTCGTGTTGTCCATTGGGATCGATGGTCGGCCCATAGCTCGTCTCGTATATCGTGTCGTGCTTGACCTGGCCCACCAAATTTCGTGTCGTCCCGTGCTCGAATGAGGCTAAAAATATTGTGCGTAGTGCTGGCCCTTTTAGTATGGCATAAAAGTACACCTAAACTCAATCCTAAGTAATCGAACGACTCCTAAGAATCTCTATTCTCTCCATCTTGAGAGAACTTCTTGTGTGAGTAGTGTCGGCGTTTCGACCTGGGGGGTCCCTGGACCGACGAGTAAATTATTGCTGCGTGTCCCAGCCCAGATGGGTCGGCGCGAGACGGAGACACAAGGGGGGGAAAACGGTAAGGGGAAACCCGCGGCCTCGTGTTGTCCTGCGCCCAGGGCGGATGCACTTGCAGTAGGGGGTTACAAGCGTTCGCGAGGGAGAGAGAGAGACAGGGGGCGTTAGGCTGCCCGTTCTCCCGCGCGGCCACCTTTTTCATATGAGAGCCCTGGACCTTCCTTTTATAGACGTAAGGAGAGGGTCCAGGTGTACAACGGGGGGTGTAGCAGTGTGCTAACGTGTCTAGCAGAGAGGAGCTAGAGCCCTATGTACGTGTCGACGTGGCTATCGGAGAGGTGTTGGAGCCCTGTTCATGTGGCGTCGTGGCCGTCGGAGGAGCACTTGAGCCCTGTAGAAGCACTACTGTCGGGGCTGTCGGATCCTTGCTGACGTATCCTTGCTTCCGTAGGGGGCTGAGAACCACCGTTGTCATGGAGCACGCGGGGTGCCATCATTACTTGTTTTACCGGGGCGAGCCAAATGGGACGCCAGTCTTGTTCCCCGTAGCCTGGGCTAGCTAGGGGTAGTGTAATGATGGCCTCCCCTTGTGGCGTGGTCGGCCCGAGCGAGGTGGTGACTCCTCCGAGGTCGAGGCTGAGTCTGAGCCCTGGGGTCGGGCGAGGCGGAGACCGTCTTCCGGAGTAGAGGCTGAGTCCGAGCCCGGGGGTCGGGCGAGGCGGAGATCATCGTCCGAGGCGAGGTCGAGTCTGAGCCCTGGGGTCGGGCGAGGCGGAGATCGTCGTCCGAGGCGAGGTCGAGTCCGAGCCCTGGGGTCGGGCGAGGCGGAGATTCCTATGGCGCCCGAGGCTAGATTTGGTTGCTGTCAGCCTCACCCTGGCGAGTGGCACAACAGTCGAAGCAGCGCAGGCGGCGCTGTTTTCTTGTCAGGTCAGTCAGTGGAGGGGCGAAGTGACTGCGGTCACTTCGGCCTTGTCGACTGGAAAGCACGCGTCAGGATAAGATGTCAGGCGATCCTTGCATTGAATGCTCCTGCGATCCGGTCGGCTGGCGAGGCGATCTGGCCAAGGTTGCTTCTCCATGAAGCCTACCCGAGCTGGGCCTCGGGCGAGTCGAAGGTGCGCTCGTTGCTTGAGGAGACCCTCGGGCGAGGCATGAATCTACCTTGGTCTTCCGTTCCTGCCCGAGGCTGGGCTCGGGCGAGGCGAGATCGTGTCCCTTGAGTGGACGGAGCCTTAACCGGAATTGCGCCCATCAGGCCTTTGCAGCTTTGTGCTGATGGGGGTTACCAGCTGAGATTAGGAGCCTTGGGGGTACCCCTAATTACGGTCACCGACAGTAGCCCCCGAGCCTCGAAGGGAGTGTGGGTACTCGCTTGGAGGCTTTGTCGCACTTTTTTGCAAGGGGACCGGCCTTTATCGGTCGCATTTTGTTCTGGTGGGTGCGCGCGAGCGCACCCGCCGGGTGTAGCCCCCGAGGCCTCGGAGGAGTGGTTTGACTCCTTTGAGGTCTTAATGCCTTTCGTGATGGCTCGGCCGGTCTGGTTGTTCCCTCATGCAAACTGGTCGTTGCCCGGGTGCATAGTCAGGTTCCGAGTTCTCGGGCTGGTATGTTGACGCTGTCAATGGTTTGGCCGGAGCCGAGTTTGCGAGAGCAGCCCCCGAGCCTCTGCACAGGGCGAGAGGACGGTCAAGGGCAGACTCGGCTTTTTTCATACGCCCCTGCGTCGCCTTTCCGCAAGGAGGAGGGGGGGAAAGCGCCATGTTGCCCTTGGTGGGCGCCGAACATGGTGTCTCCAGTGAGTTGCTAACGGGTGATCCGAGTGGATGCCCGTGCCCCATTCGATAAGGGTCGGCTAGTGGCCTAGAGGCGCGCTCCAAAAGTACCTGCAGGTGATTTGCCGGACCCGGTCCCATTCGATAGGGTCCGAGGGTTCGATGCCTCCCTATGATGGGATTCCGTTACAGAATCGTTCCTGCTGGTCTCGGAAATGTCCTAGGGTACCTCGGGAGCGTAGCCCGAGCCTTGGTTATGTATCGAACGTACCTAGAGTCATCCCTCACTCTGCGTGCTCTGGGGCGACTGTCGAACCCATCGGGGGCCAGCCTACGAACCCCTGATCAGTAGTGGGTGTGGAGCCCGAGTGGCCTGAGGCGGCTGTCGAACCCTTCCGAGGGGCCAGCCTTCGAACCTCTGACCAGTAGTGGGCGCGGAGCCCGAGTGGCCTGAGGCGGCTGTCGAACCCTTCCGAGGGGCCAGCCTTCGAACCTCTGACCAGTAGTGGGCGCGGAGCCCGAGTGCTCTGAGGCGGCTGTCGAACCCTTCCGAGGGGCCAGCCTTCGAACCTCTGATCAGTAGGGGGCTTGGGGCCCGCTTCCTTCGTGGAGAAGGATCCCTTTCGGAGTATCCCCTTTCCTGGTCCCTGTAGCAAGAGAGAGAAAGGGGAAGAGGAAAAGGATACGAAATTGAACGACATGGCGCACCTTTTTTGACGCGGTCATTATGGCGGAGGTGAAGCATCGCCCGCTTTGCCTGCCAAAGGTGTCGCCTGTCCTGCCGCAGAGTTAATGTGATGGGACGAGTGATTCGCGGGGCAGCCGTTGTGCATGCGTGAGCCGTTCGAGGAATTGGCGTTTTGCCTTTGAGTTTTGGATTTCGCGGCGGGTTCGGGTGGAGCGTTGAACGGGTCTTGCCCGGGTCTTTATATATTCGGAGGAGGGTCTGGTGTTGGTTCTTTACTCTGCTGCTCGCCTCTGCTTAGGTTTCCGCAACCTGAGGGAATAGCCAGAGAAAGAAAACCTCGCACCTTGTCCGCCCCGCCGCCACCTCCTTCGCTTGGTGATGGCCGACCGGGTAACCATCGTTCCGTCACGCGACCCATGGCCTTCTTCCACTGTCACGGTGGACGACCTGGAGGCCCTTGTTGCCGATGGCTTGCTCCGCCCCCTCTCTGATGTCCTGCGGCTGGAGTGGATGGTCCCTCCGAGCGGGGCTGACCCGAACCCGATGCCGGGGTATGTGCTGAGTTTTGTCTCCTTCCATGAGCGGGGGTTTGGTGTGCCAGCAAGCCGTTTTATGCGGGCGCTCCTGCATCACTATGGGGTGGAGCTGCACAACCTTAGCCCCAACTCCATCGCGCAAGCGGCCATCTTCGCGGTGGTTTGCGAAGGATTTTTGGGGGTTGCCCCCCATTGGGATTTGTGGACTCATCTCTTCTCCGCGGAGCCTTTTGCCTCGGCGACGGGGGAGAAGAGGGTCCGCATGGCGGTGCGGGCCAGTGGCTGCATCCTCCAGTTGAGGCAGGCGCGTGCGCAGCAGTACATCCCCGCCATCCTTGTGTCTTCGAACAAGGGGTGGCAGCGCAGGTGGTTTTACCTCCGGAATGACGATGGGAGGCTCCCGTTGTTTTCTCAACGAGTGGTGACCGCCGCCGGCAGCCATTGGCGCTATGGGGCCCCGCGCGAGAGGCAGAAGAATCTTCAGCCCCTTCTGGAGGCCTTGGAGAAGCTACGAGAGGGAGGGCTCACCGCCGCGGGGGTGGTTGCTGCCATCCATCGCCGGAGGGTGCTCCCCTTAACGGAGCGATGGCTGCTACTTTCGGAGATGACGCCAGGGGTTGGCTTGGAGGGTTCGCAGATGTCCTTGGTCCCCCTCTCCGCCGATGACCTCCACAGGCGGGTGGCCGGTACGGTAGGGAAGCTAGACGCCGGCGCCCTCACCCAGCTCCCGATGCGTCCCGAGTGCGGGTGCATGTCCCTGGTGAGTGTCCGCTCCTCCTTCTTTCTTGTGTCGGATTGCCACTGGTCCTCTCAGCCGAGACCTTTTGTTCGTCTCCAGGAGCTAGGGTCTCACAAGCCTTCCCTGCCACCGGTCCCGGAGGACGCGGTGGACCGAGCCGCGCGGAGGGTTGTTGCGGAGAGGAAGAAGGAGAATAAGGACACGAAGAAGGCTCGGGCCCACGAGCGGATGCGGGCTCGGGACGCCTTGGAGAAGCGTCGTCGGCAGCAGGAGAGGGACGGGCTCCCGAGGGAGCCGTCGCCGGAGACGCCTGATGATGACGACGACGATGATGATGAAGACAACGACATGGCTGCCCGCCTTGGCCTCAGCCCAGATCTGAGGCTGGGCCAGGGGTCATCGAGCCAGCCCCCGAGTGGGCCAGCGCTGTCGGTATCCGGGGCGGGGGCATCAGGGTCCCGACCCGAAGAACAGGGGCAGTCCGAGGGGGTACTTGACCCCTTGGCCCAGGTAGCTGAGGTGACCCCGGGGAGTCAGGCCATTCCGCTTGTGCCCCCAGAGCCGTTGTCCGTGCCGGCAGCAGAGGAGGCCGATCCTCAGGTCGCCGTGTCCGCGCCTAGGCGGACCATCCCTTCGGCGCCCCGGGCGCCCGAGGCAGGGATGGTGCCAAAGCCGGCAGCGGGGCAAACCTTGGTGGTGCCCGGGGGGGCCTAGGCTCGAGGGGCCTCCCCGTAGGCACGATTGGTCGTGGCCCGGAGTGGGTAAGTATCTGAGGATACTTCTGTCCCGGCGCCTTCTTCGTGTGTCCTGATCCTGCTTTTCCCTTTCTTCCCAGCAAACGGAGGCACGGTTCGACCGGTCTGGCTCCCCGAAAAACCCTTAAGACGGCGCCAGCTTCTGCAGCTGGTGCCGCACCAGGCCTCGGCGGTCGGCTGGCCTCTGCACAAGGTGCCCCCGAGCAGGGGGTTCAGGCGGCACAAGTTGCCGTGGGGCGAGCTCCCGAGGCTGACCCCTCCGTCGAGGCGGCCGTCGAGTCGAGGGAGACCGCTGGCGCGGCCGCGGCCTTGAGCCCACCAGTCGTGTTGCCGGTGCTGGCACTGGCTTCTGCCGAGGCTGCAGCTGCTCTGGCTGTGGAGCCACCCGCCGCCGCCGATCCTGAGATGGCCGAGGCGCCACTACTCGAGGCCGGTGATCGGAAACCTGTCCCCTTAGCCGAGGAGGTTCCCTATGCACCGACTGCAGGGGTGCCGATGCCTTGGAGAAGGGGGGCGTAGAACCGCGGCCCGTCCTAGGGAGCGGCGACCTCGTCCTCGCGCGACGTGGTCCCAGCGAGCGGCGTTAGCCGCTCCGGTTCTGGGCCCGTGGTGCTTCGAAACCCCTCTTCGTCCTTGACGATGAGAGAGAGGAGCAGTCTTGGGGCGAGCTTCGCGAGCGTGCAGGTAAGAATTTCAGGCATACCTTTCACGTGATCAAGGCATTCTTCGTGACGCCCCACTTCCCTTCCTCAGGATCTGACGGATCTGAGCGCCGCCAATTCATCATTCATTCACCGCGAGGCCGACGTCTGGGGTTCGCTGCGGTTTCTGAGGACCGCGCTTGCCGAGGCTACCGAGCGCCTCTCCCAACGAAGCGCCGAGGCGGCGGACCTTCGTTTGCTCCATGACGAGTTGGGGGCAGAGGCAGCGGCGGCACGAGCAGAGGCGCGGCGGTGGCAGTTGGAGCTTGGCCAGGCCATCGGTGAGCGGGATCAATCTCGGAGCCAGGTGAGAGCACCTAGAGGGGGGGGGTGAATAGGTGATCCTGTAAAACTTAAACTTATAGCCACAAAAACTTATTAAGTGTTAGCACGATAATTGCCAAGTGGCTAGAGAGAAGGTCTTGCACAATACAATAATCACAAAGAATTCAACACAGAGAAGACACAGTGATTTATCCCGTGGTTCGGCCAAGTACAAAACTTGCCTACTCCACGTTGTGGCGTCCCAACGGACGAGAGTTGCACTCAACTCCTCTCAAGTGATCCAATGATCAACTTGAATACCACAGTGTTATGCTTTTCTCTTCTTATCCCTTTCGCAAGGAATCTCCACAAATTGGAGTCTCTTGCCCTTACAAGTATATGATCACAAAGAAAGCACAGAGTAAGGGAGGGAAGCAACACACACAAATCCACAGCAAAAGCGCACACACACGGCCAAGAATCGAGCTCACAAGACTATCTCAGAGTTCTCACTTAGAACAGAGCTCGAATCACTTAGAAACACAAACGAATGCGCAGAGACTTAGTGTGGATGATCAAGAATGCTCAAAGGTTGCTTGTGTGTCTCCTCCATGCGCTTAGGGGCTCCTTTTATAGCCCCAAGGCAGCTAGGAGCCGTTGAGAGCAATTCTGGAAGGCCATCCTTGCCTTCTGTCGACGGGGGCACCGGACAGTCCGGTGCACACCGGACACTGTTCGGTGCCCGATTTGTTTCCATAACTGGCGCTTCCGACCGTTGCCGACCGTTGGAAGATCTGGAGCCGTTGGCGCACCGGACATGTCCGGTGCACACCGGACAGTCCGGTGCCGTCTTCTGACCGTTGGCTCTGCCACGTGTCCCGCGCAGATTGCGCGGCCGACCGTTGGCCCGGCCGACCGTTGGCTCACCGGACAGTCCGGTGCACACCGGACAGTCCGGTGAATTTTAGCCGTACGTCGTCGGCCAATTTCCCGAGAGCGGCCAGTTCGAGCCGAGTCAGCCTGGCGCACCGGACACTGTCCGGTGCACACCGGACAGTCCGGTGCTCCAGACCGAGCTGGGTCTTGGCAGCACATAGCCAAGTCTTTTCTCCTCTTCTCTCTTCTTCTTCTTTCTGTTTCTAACACTTAGACAAATATATTAGTACACAAAACCAATGTACTAAGGCTTAGAAACATACCTTTACTTCATGATTTGCACCTTGTTCATCCATGTACATAAATTCACAATTGAGCACATGTGTTGGCACTCAATCACCAAAATACTTAGAAATGGCCCAAGGGCACATTTCCCTTTCAATCTCCCCCTTTTTGGTGATTTATGCCAACACAACATAAAGCAACTAGAACAAGTGCAAACTCACTTCAAATAAAACTTAAATTTATTTTGAATCAATTTTGGCATATATGGATCATCCTTTGCCACCTCTTGGTTTGTTTTTGCAAATCAAACTCAAATCTCTATCTCTAAGTTAAACACACATGTTGAAGCATAAAGAGAGTCATTCCAAAAGAGATTGATCAAGGATTTCAAAAACTCCCCCTTTTTCCCATAATTACTACTTCTCCCAAAAGAAGCCAACTTTGATAAGAGAGACAACACAAAGAGTTTTGACAAACCAAAAGCTCTACTCTACTATTTTCAAATTTCTCAAGTGGTAGCTGATCCATTTATTGCTTTGGCCTTTATTTTCTCCCCCTTTGGCATCAAGCACCAAAACAGGATCAATTTTGGCCCTTTAACCCCATTGCCTCACCAAAATCTTCAATTAAGAGCAAATGGCAATAAGAGTTCATGAGATGAACTTGGAATAAGTTACCCTCTCATCGGAGTGCAGTGGAAGTCTTTTATGGTCCAAGTCCACCTTTTCCCTTTCAATTCTCCTTCGAGACTAAATCAAGCAAACTCAAGCATATGGTTAGTCTCAAAGGGTCAAGTTGTAACACATCTCCCCCTAAACATGTGCATCACTTTGCAACGGACTTGTGAGGTCCAGGGAGTGTTTGTACAACTTGAGCACCATAATAAGCAACAAGATGCAGAATGAACATGATCAAGGGCATAAGTACATGTATGCTACAATTCAATCCAAGTTCCGCGAATCTAAGATATTGAGCTCACTACGCAGCCTGCAAAAGGTCTTCTCATCTAAAGGTTTGGTAAAGATATCGGCTAGCTGGTTCTCGGTGCTAACATAAAACACTTCGATATCTCCCTTTTGCTGGTGGTCTCTCAAAAAGTGATGCCGGATGTCAATGTGCTTTGTGCGGCTGTGCTCAATAGGATTTTCCGCTATTCGGATAGCACTCTCATTATCACATAGGAGTGGGACTTTGCTCAGATTGTAGCCAAAGTCCCTGAGGGTTTGCCTCATCTAAAGTAGTTGCGCGCAACACTGACCTGCGGCAACGTACTCGGCCTCAGCGGTGGATAGGGCAACGGAGGTTTGTTTCTTAGAGTTCCATGACACCAGGGACCTTCCTAAGAATTGGCACGTCCCTGATGTACTCTTCCTATCGACCTTACATCCAGCATAGTCGGAATCTGAGTACCCAATCAAGTCAAAGTTAGACCCCTTTGGATACCAGATCCCGAAGCAAGGCGTAGCGACTAAATATCTAAGAATTCGCTTCACCGCCACCAAGTGACACTCCTTAGGATCGGATTGAAATCTAGCACACATGCATACACTAAGCATAATATCCGGTCTACTAGCACATAAATAAAGTAAAGACCCTATCATTGACCGGTATGCTTTTTGATCAACGGACTTACCTCCTTTGTTGAGGTCGGTGTGTCCGTTGATTCCCATCGGAGTCTTTGCGGGCTTGGCGTCCTTCATCCCAAACTGCTTTAGCAGATCTTGCGTGTACTTCGTTTGGGAGATGAAGGTGCCGTCCTTGAGTTGCTTCACTTGGAACCCAAGGAAGTAGTTCAACTCGCCCATCATCGACATCTCGAATTTCTGCGTCATCACCCTGCTAAACTCTTCACAAGACTTTTGATTAGTAGAACCAAATATTATGTCATCGACATAAATTTGGCACACAAACAAATCACCATCACAAGTCTTAGTGAAAAGAGTTGGATCGGCTTTCCCAACCTTGAAAGCATTAGCAATTAAGAAATCTCTAAGGCATTCATACCATGCTCTTGGGGCTTGTTTAAGTCCATAGAGCGCCTTAGAGAGCTTACACACGTGGTCGGGGTACCGCTCATCCTCGAAGCCAGGGGGTTGCTCCACGTACACCTCCTCCTTTATTGGCCCGTTGAGGAAAGCGCTCTTCACATCCATTTGGTACAACCTGAAAGAATGGTGAGCGGCATATGCTAGCAAGATACGAATTGATTCTAGCCTAGCCACAGGAGCAAAAGTCTCCTCAAAGTCCAAACCTGCGACTTGGGCATAACCTTTTGCCACAAGTCGAGCCTTGTTCCTTGTCACCACCCCATGCTCGTCTTGTTTGTTGCGGAACACCCACTTGGTTCCCACAACATTTTGCTTGGGACGAGGCACCAGCGTCCAAACTTCATTGCGCTTGAAGTTGTTAAGTTCCTCCTGCATGGCCAACACCCAATCCGGATGTAGCAAGGCCTCCTCTACCCTGAAAGGCTCAATAGAGGAGACAAAGGAGTAATGTTCACAAAAATTAACTAATCGAGACCGAGTAGTTACTCCCTTGCTAATGTCACCCAGAATTTGGTCGACGGGATGATCCCTTTGAATCATCGCTCGAACTTGGGTTGGAGGTGCCGGTTGCGCTTCTTCCTCCATCACATGATCATCTTGTGCTCCCCCTTGATCACACTCCTCCTGTTGATGAACCTGTTCATCGTCTTGAGTTGGGGGATGCACCGTTGTTGAGGAAGAAGGTTGATCTCGTTCATCTTGTTCCTGTGGCCGAACGTCCCCAATCGCCATGGTTCGTATAGCGGCCGTTGGAACATCTTCTTCATCTACATCATCACAATCAACAACTTGCTCTCTTGGAGAGCCATTAGTCTCATCAAATACAACGTCGCTAGAGACTTCAACCAAACCCGATGATTTGTTGAAGACCCTATACGCCTTTGTATTTGAATCATAACCTAACAAAAACCCTTCTACAGCTTTGGGAGCAAACTTAGAATTTCTACCCTTTTTCACTAGAATGTAGCACTTGCTCCCAAAAACACGAAAGTAAGATACATTGGGTTTGTTACCGGTTAGTAGCTCATATGACGTCTTCTTGAGGAGGCGGTGAAGGTAGACCCTGTTGATGGCGTGGCAAGCCGTGTTCACGGCTTCCGACCAAAAGCACTCGGGGGTCTTGAATTCTCCAAGCATCGTCCTCGCCATATCAATTAGCGTCCTGTTCTTCCTCTCTACCACACCATTTTGCTGTGGTGTGTAGGGAGCGGAGAACTCGTGCTTGATCCCTTCCTCCTCAAGAAACTCCTCCACTTGAAGGTTCTTGAACTCGGACCCGTTGTCGCTCCTTATCTTCTTCACCTTGAGCTCAAACTCATTTTGAGCTCTCCTGAGGAAGCGCTTGAGGGTCCCTTGGGTTTCAGACTTATCCTGCAAAAAGAACACCCAAGTGAAGCGGGAAAAATCATCAACAATAACTAAACCATACTTACTTCCTCCTATGCTTAAATAGGCGACGGGTCCGAAGAGGTCCATATGCAGCAGCTCCAGAGGTCTTGACGTGGTCATCACATTCTTGCTGTGATGTGCTCCTCCCACTTGTTTACCTGCCTGACAAGCTGCACAAGGTCTATCTTTTTCGAAATAAACATTTGTTAGACCTATCACGTGTTCTCCCTTTAGAAGCTTGTGGAGGTTCTTCATCCCCACATGTGCTAAGCGGCGATGCCACAGCCAGCCCATGCAAGTCTTAGCCATTAAGCATGCATCTAGACTGGCCTCTTCTTTTGCAAAATCAACTAAGTAAAGTTTGCCGTCTAGTACACCCTTAAAAGCTAGTGAACCATCACATCTTCTAAAGACAGACACATCTACATTAGTAAAAAGACAATTATATCCCATGTTACATAATTGACTAACAGATAGCAAATTGTAACCAAGAGACTCAACTAAAAACACATTTGAAATTGAGTGCTCATTAGAAATTGCAATTTTACCTAATCCTTTTACCTTGCCTTGATTCCCATCACCGAATATAATTGAATCTTGGGAATCCTTATTTTTGACGTAGGAGGTGAACATCTTCTTCTCCCCCGTCATATGGTTTGTGCATCCGCTGTCGATAATCCAGCTTGAACCCCCGGATGCATAAACCTGCAAGGCAAATTTAGGCTTGGGTCTTAGGTACCCAACTCATGTTGGGTCCTGCAAGGTTAGCACATATGTCCTTAGGGACCCAAATGCAAGTTTTATCTCCCTTGCATCTTGCCCCTAACTTCCTAGCAATTACCTTCTTACCCTTTCTACAAATAGCAAAGGGAGAATTGCATGCATAATAAATGGTGGATGGTTTGTTCACAACTTTTCTAGGAACATGAGCAAAATTTCTCCTAGGCATATGCACAACATTTCTCCTACACATATCTCTATCATGCTTATAGGAAGAACTAGAGGCAAACATGGCATGAGAATTATAAACATGTGAATCAAAAGCATTACTAGCATGTCTCCTATCATGGTACAAGAAAGCATGGTTCTTTTTAGCACTACTAGCCATAGGGGCCTTCCCTTTCTCCTTGACGAAGATGGGAGCCTTATGGCTTGTTAAGTTCTTGGCCTCTCTCTTGAAGCCAAGACCATCCTTAATTGAGGGGTGTCTACCAACCGTGTAGGCATCCCTTGCAAATTTTATCTTATCAACTTCACTTTTGCTAGTCTTAAGTTGGGCATTAAGACTAGACAATTCCTCATTTAATTTGGAAATTAAAACTAGGTGTTCATTACAGGCATCAACATCGAAATCCTTACACCTAGTGCAAATCATAACATGTTCTACACAAGAATTAAATTTATTTGCTACTTCTAACTTAGCATTTAAATCATTGTTAACACCTTGTAAAGTAGAAATGGTTTCATGACAAGTAGATAGTTCATAAGAAAGCATTTCATTTCTTTTCACTTCTAAAGCATATGATTTTTGTGCCTCTACAAATTTATCATGTTCATCATACAATAAATCCTCTTGCTTTTCTAAAAGCCTATCCTTTTCATTCAATGCATCAATCAATTCATTGATTTTATCTATCTTAGATCTATCTAAGCCCTTGAACAAGCATGAATAATCTATGTCATCATCATCACTAGACTCATTATCACTAGAAGAAGCATAAGTGGAGTCTTGAGTACTCACCTTCTTCTCCCTTGCCATAAGGCATGTGAGACGCTCGTTGGGGAAGAGGGAAGATTTGTTGAAGGCAGTGGCAGCGAGTCCTTCATTGTCGGAGTCGGACGAGGAGCAATCCGAGTCCCACTCCTTTCCTAGATGTGCCTCGCCCTTTGCCTTCTTGTATTGCTTCTTCTTCTCTCTTTTGTTCCCCTTTTCCTGGTCACTTTCATTATCGGGACAGTTAGCGATGAAATGACCAAGCTTACCGCATTTGAAGCATGAGCGCTTCCCCTTTGTCCTGGTCTTGCTTGGCTGCCCCTTGCGACCATTTAGCGCCGTCTTGAATCTCTTGATGATGAGAGCCATCTCTTCATCATTGAGTCCGGCCGCCTCAATCTGTGCCACCTTGCTAGGTAGCGCCTCCTTGCTTCGTGTTGCCTTGAGAGCAAGAGGTTGCGGCTCGTTGATCGGACCATTCAAGGCGTCGTCCACATACCTCGCCTCCTTGATCATCATTCGCCCGCTAACGAATTTCCCAAGAACTTCTTCGGGCGACATCTTGGTGTACCTGGGATTTTCACGTATAGTGTTCACCAAATGAGGATCAAGAACGGTAAATGACCTGAGCATTAGGCGGACGACGTCGTGGTCCGTCCATCGTGTGCTTCCGTAGCTTCTTATCTTGTTGATAAGGGTCTTGAGCCGGTTGTATGTTTGCGTCGGCTCCTCGCCCCTTATCATTGCGAACCGTCCAAGCTCACCCTCCACCAACTCCATCTTGGTGAGCAAGGTGACGTCGTTCCCCTCATGAGAAATCTTGAGGGTGTCCCAGATTTGCTTGGCGTTATCCAAGCCGCTCACTTTATGATATTCATCCCTGCACAAAGAAGCTAGAAGAACAGTAGTAGCTTGTGCATTCTTATGAATTTGTTCATTAATGAACATGGGACTATCCGAACTATCAAAGTGCATTCCACTTTCTACAATCTCCCATATACTAGGATGGAGAGAGAATAGGTGACTACGCATTTTGTGGCTCCAAAATCCGTAGTCCTCTCCATCAAAGTGTGGGGGCTTGCCGAGTGGAATGGAGAGCAAATGAGAATGTGAGCTTTGCGGAATACGAGAGTAATCAAAAGAAAAGTTCGAATTAACCGGTTTCCTTCTCTCGTAGTCGTTGTGGTCCTCGTCCTTTTGGGAAGAAGTAGACTCGTCGCTGTCGTAGTAGACGATCTCCTTGATGCGCCTTGTCTTCTTCTTCTTCCCTTCCTTCCGTCTTTGGCTCGAGCCGGAGTCGGTAGGCTTATCGTCCTTCGACTCGTTGACGAAGGATTCCTTCTCTTTGTCATTGATCACAATACCCTTCCCCTTAGGATCCATCTCTTCGGGCGGTTAGTCCCTTTGTGAAGAGAACGGCTTTGATACCAATTGAGAGCACCTAGAGGGGGGGGTGAATAGGTGATCCTGTAAAACTTAAACTTATAGCCACAAAAACTTGTTAAGTGTTAGCACGATAATTGCCAAGTGGCTAGAGAGAAGGTCTTGCACAATACGATAATCACAAAGAATTCAACACAGAGAAGACACAGTGATTTATCCTGTGGTTCGGCCAAGTACAAAACTTGCCTACTCCACGTTGTGGCGTCCCAACGGACGAGAGTTGCACTCAACTCCTCTCAAGCGATCCAATGATCAACTTGAATACCACAGTGTTATGCTTTTCTCTTCTTATCCCTTTCGCAAGGAATCTCCACAAATTGGAGTCTCTTGCCCTTACAAGTATATGATCACAAAGAAAGCACAGAGTAAGGGAGGGAAGCAACACACACAAATCCACAGCAAAAGCGCACACACACGGCCAAGAATCGAGCTCACAAGACTATCTCAGAGTTCTCACTTAGAACAGAGCTCGAATCACTTAGAAACACAAACGAATGCGCAGAGACTTAGTGTGGATGATCAAGAATGCTCAAAGGTTGCTTGTGTGTCTCCTCCATGCGCCTAGGGGCTCCTTTTATAGCCCCAAGGCAGCTAGGAGCCGTTGAGAGCAATTCTGGAAGGCCATCCTTGCCTTCTGTCGACGGGGGCACCGGACAGTCCGGTGCACACCGGACACTGTCCGGTGCCCGATTTGTTTCCATAACTGGCGCTTCCGACCGTTGCCGACCGTTGGAAGATCTGGAGCCGTTGGCGCACCGGACATGTCCGGTGCACACCGGACAGTCCGGTGCCGTCTTCCGACCGTTGGCTCCACCACGTGTCCCGCGCAGATTGCGCGGCCGACCGTTGGCCCGGCCGACCGTTGGCTCACCGGACAGTCCGGTGCACACCGGACAGTCCGGTGATTTTTAGCCGTACGCCGTCGGCCAATTTCCCGAGAGCGGCCAGTTCGAGCCGAGTCAGCCTGGCGCACCGGACACTGTCCGGTGCACACCGGACAGTCCGGTGCTCCAGACCGAGCTGGGTCTTGGCAGCACATAGCCAAGTCTTTTCTCCTCTTCTCTCTTCTTCTTCTTTCTGTTTCTAACACTTAGACAAATATATTAGTACACAAAACCAATGTACTAAGGCTTAGAAACATACCTTTACTTCATGATTTGCACCTTGTTCATCCATGTACATAAATTCACAATTGAGCACATGTGTTGGCACTCAATCACCAAAATACTTAGAAATGGCCCAAGGGCACATTTCCCTTTCACCAGGCCGCCGAGGCTGAAAGCCGAGCTAAGGCCCTTGGGGGCCAGCTAGTCGAGGCGTCCGCTCGGGCCGGAGCCCTTGCGGCGGACTTGGCCATGGCCATCGGGTCTGCTCAGTCCGCCCAAGCCGCAGCCTCGGAGCAGCGTATCCGGGCAGAAGGTATGTCTTGGCTGTTTTGAGGTTTTGATTCAGCTTCACTCTTCAGCTTGTGTTTGAAGACTTCTGCTTTGGCTGTTTGCAGAGCTTGAGTTTGCCCTCAGCGAGTCCGCCAAGGCACTTGCCCAGGTGGTTGAGCAGAAGGAGGCCGACCGCGCGGCCATGTCCGAGGCTATCTCGGCCCTTTGCCAGATCTTTGGCCTTGACGACGTCCCCTCGGGAAGCTCCCCTCAGTGTCGCCTGCAGGCCTTAGGCGACCACGTGCGCGGCTGACTCCGCGAGGCGCTGCATCACGGCATTACGTGGGCCTTCGCCGTGCTCGCTTCCCACTATGATGTGGATCTGGAGCGGGTCAGCGAGGGGTATTGTCTTCCTGATGAAGACGAAGCTGCCCTGGCCAAAGTTCAGAGGCTTGACGCGGCCGCCGCGGGCCCGAGCACGGTGCTGGCGTCCACCTTTGAGGTGGAGATCCTTCCGCCTGTGCCGCCGTCCGAGGCCGGGGCGGGTCTTGCCGAGGGTGAGACGGCGCTGAGGTCGGAGATGAAGCCGAGGGTGCCGCTCCTCCCTCGGGCGATGCTTGATTCTACCGGAGCAGTTTGTTTTGAACATGTGTGTATATTTTGCGGCCACCGAGGCCTGAACACTTTGTCGTCGTGATATAAAGCTGTGTTTCTTTTCCCCTTGTTTCGAGTATCAGGACTTGTTCGTCAGTAATAGAATCGTTCATCCGAGCGTGAGTTACTTATCACAGAAGGTGATGAGTGAGGTATCCGTATCCCGGAGGCGTAGGAGTCCCTCGGCTCGGTCGGCCTTGCCTGCTTACGTGTACTCTTACTCATCCGTAAGATTCTGTTATCGATATAGTCGAGATGGCACGAAAGTCGTTTTGGCGGAAGACTTTTTTCCGCGGAAAATTTTGACGCAGAGGGGGTTCCCCCCTTCTAGCCCCCGAGGGAGGGTCGGGCTTTGCCGAGGCAAGGCTGACCCTTCCTTGAAGGTTAGACTTTGCTAGCGTATGTAAACGAGGTACATGAACGACTTGAAAACATCTTAAGGGTAGAAACGACGTAGCTGTCGGATGTTCCAAGCGTTGTTGTAGACCTCGCCTTGACTGTTGGCCAGCTTGTATGTTCCGGGCTTCAGAATCTTGGCGATGATGAACGGCCCTTCCCAGGGAGGCGTGAGCTTGTGGCGCCCTCGGGCGTCTTGTCGTAGCCGAAGCACCAGGTCGCCCACCTGGAGGTCTCGGGACCGAACCCCTCGGGCGTGGTAGCGTCGCAGGGACTGCTGATACCGCGCCGAGTGTAGTAAGGCCATGTCCCGAGCCTCTTCCAGCTGGTCAAGTGAGTCTTCTCGGTTTGTCTGGTTGCTTCGGGCGTCGTATGCCCTCGTCCTCGAGGAGCCGTGTTCTAAGTCTGTGGGCAAGATAGCCTCGGCCCCATAGACTATTAAAAACGGCATGAAGCCCGTGGCTCGGCTTGGCGTCGTCCTCAGACTCCAGACCACCGAGGGGAGTTCCTTCATCCACCGCCTACCGAACTTGTTGAGGTCGTTGTAGATCCTCGGCTTGATCCCCTGTAGAATCATGCCGTTGGCACGCTCTACCTGCCCATTCATCATGGGGTGAGCTACGGTGGCCCAGTCCACCCGGATGTGGTGGTCCTCACAGAAGTCCAGGAACTTTCTGCCAGTGAACTAGGTGCCATTGTCGGTGATGATGGAGTTTGGGACCCCAAAGCGATGGATGATGTTGGTGAAGAACGCCACCGCCTGTTCGGACCTGATGCTGTTTAGGGGTCGGACCTCGATCCACTTGGAGAATTTGTCGATGGCGACCAGCAGGTGTGTGAAGCCCCTGGGTGCCTTCTGCAAGGGACCGACGAGGTCCAGACCCCACACAGCAAACGGCCAGGTGATGGGTATTGTTTGTAGAGCCTGTGCGGGCAGGCGGGTCTTGCTTTGCGTAGAATTGACACCCTTGGCAGGTGCGTACAATCCTAGTGGCGTCGGCCACCGCGGTTGGCCAGTAGAAACCCTGTCGGAAGGCATTTCCCATGAGGGCCCGAGGTGCTGCGTGGTGACCGCAAGCCCCTGAGTGTATTTCTTGCAATAACTCTTGACCTTCGGCGATGGATATGCATCGTTGGAGGATGCCTGAGGGGCTGCGGTGGTAGAGCTCCTTTTCGTCACCCAGCTAGACGAACGACTTGGCGCGCCGCGCCAATCGCTAAGCTTCGGCTCTGTCGAGGGGTAGCTCTCCTCGGTGGAGATATTGCAGGTATGGGGTCTGCCAGTTTCGATTAGGCGTGACCCCATTCCGCTCTTCCTCGACGCGCAGTGCCTCACCCTCGGGGGCCGAGGGTGCCTCGGGCTGGGCCGAGGGTGCCTCGGGCAGAGCTGAGGCCTTCTCGGGCTCGGGCGTGTCGTTGGTCTTGACGAAGGGTTGATGTAGGTCTCGGGAGAAGACGTCCGGAGGAACCGTTGTCCGCCCCGAGGCTATCTTAGCCAGCTCGTCCGCAGTCTCGTTGTATCGTCGAGCGACGTGGTTGAGCTCGAGCCCGTAGAACTTGTCCTCCAGGCGCCGAAACTCGTCGCAGTAGGCTTCCATATTCGGGTCGCGGCAGTGGGAGTTCTTCATGACTTGGTCGATGACAAGCTGCGAGTCACCGCGAGCGTCGAGGCGTCGGACCCCTAGCTCGATGGCGATGCGCAACCCATTAACCAGAGCCTCATACTCGGCCACGTTGTTGGACGCCGGGAAATGGAGGCGCAGCACGTAGCGGAGGTGCTTCCCGAGGGGTGAGATGAAGAGCAGGCCCGCGCCCGCTCCTGTTTTCATTAGCGACCTGTCGAAAAACATAGTCCAGAGTTCCGGTTGGATCAGAGCTGTTGGAAGCTGGGTGTCGACCCATTCAGCCACAAAGTCCACCAAGACTTGGGACTTGATGGCCTTCCGAGGGGCGAACGAGATTGTCTCGCCCATGATCTCCATCGCCCACTTTGCAATCCTACCCGAGACCTCTCGGCACTGGATGATCTCCCCCAGGGGGAAGGATGACACCACAGTCACCGGATGAGACTCGAAGTAGTGTCACAACTTTCACCGTGTCAGAATCACCGCGTATAGCTGCTTTTGAATTTGTGGGTAGCGGACCTTGGTCTCGGACAGTACCTCACTGATGAAGTAAACCGGCCTCTGGACGGGCAGTGTGTGCCCTTCTTCTCGTCTCTCGACCACGATCACGACGCTGACGACCTAAGTGGTAGCGGCGATGTAGATCAAGAGGGCTTCTCCGGCAGCGGGGGGCACCAGGATGGGCGTGCTTGTAAGGAGCGCCTTCAAGTTCCTGAGGGCTTCCTCGGCCTCGGGGGTCCAAGTAAAGCGCTCGGTCTTCCTTAAGAGGCGATACAGGGGCAGGCCTCTTTCGTCGAGGCATGAGATGAAGCGGCTCAGAGCCGCAAGGCATCCAATGACCCTCTGTACTCCTTTCAAGTCCTTGATAGGCCCCATGTTGATGATGGCCGCGATTTTCTCTGGGTTGGCCTTGATGCCCCGCTCGGAGACGATGAAACCCAGGAGCATGCCTCAGGGGACTCCAAAGACACACTTCTCGGGATTGAGTTTTACGCCTTTCGCTTTGAGACACTTGAATGTCGTTTCAAGGTCAGAGAGGAGGTCGGAGGCTTTCCTCGTCTTGACTACGATGTCATCAATGTAGGCCTCGACCGTTCGACCAATGTGCTCACCGAACACGTGGTTCATGCACCTTTGGTATGTCGCACCCGCGTTCCTCAAACCGAATGGCAAAGTAACGTAACAGTACATGCCAAAAGGTGTGATGAAAGAAGTCGCGAGCTGGTCGGACTCTTTCATCCTGATTTGGTGATACCCTGAGTAGGCATCGAGGAACGATAGTGTTTCGCACCCAGCAGTGGAATCCACGATTTGATCGATACGAGGCAGAGGGTAGGGAACCTTCGGACATGCTTTGTTTAGACCAGTGTAGTCTACACAATCTGCCATTTCCCACCTTTCTTTTTCACAAGCATAGGGTTGGCTAGCCATTCGGGATGGAATACGTCTTTGATGAACCCTGCAGCCATCAGCTTGTGGATCTCCTCGCCTATGGCTCTGCGCTTTTCTTCGTCGAATCGGCGCAGAGGCTGCTTCACGGGTCAGGCACCAGCTCGGATATCTAGTGAGTGCTCGACGACTTCTCTCGGTCTGCCAGGCATGTCCGAGGGACTCCACACAAAAACCTCGGCGTTCGCGCGGAGAAAGTCGACGAGCACTTCTTCCTATTTGGGGTCGAGCTTGGAGCCGATCCGGATCTGCTTGGAGGCGTCGTTGCTGGGGTCGAGAGGGACGGACTTAACCGCCTCTGCTAGTTCGAAATTGCCGGCGTGGCGCTTCGCATTTGGAACCTCCTTGGAGAGGTTTTCCATGTCGGCGATGAGGGCCTCGGATTCGGCAAGGGCCTCGGCATACTCCATGCACTCCACGTCACATTCGTACGCGTGTCGGTACGTGGGGCTGACGGTGATGACCCCGTTGGGGCCCGATATCTTGAGCTTGAGGTAGGTGTAGTTGGGGACGGCCATGAACTTGGCGTAACATGGTCTCCCCAGCACTGCGTGGTAGGTTCCTTGGAACCCGACCACCTCGAACGTGAGGGTTTCCTTTCAGAAGTTGGAGGGAGTCCCGAAGCAGACGGGCAGATCGATTTGTCCAAGGCGTTGGACGCGCTTCCCAGGAATGATCCTGTGAAAGGGCGTCGCACCGGCTCGGATCGAGGACAGATCGATCTGCAGGAGCCCGAGGTGTCGGCGTAGATGATGTTGAGGCTGCTGCCTCCGTCCATGAGGACCTTGGTAAGCCTAACGTTGCCGATGACGGGATCAACAACGAGCGGGTACTTCCCCGGGCTCGACACGCGGTCGGGGTGGTTGTCTTGGTCGAAGGTGATGGGCTTGTCGGACCAGTCTAGATAGACTGGCGCCGCCACCTTTACCGAGAAGACCTCCCGGCGCTCTTGCTTGCGGTGCCGAGCTGAGGCGTTCGCCACCCGCCCACCGTAGATCATGAAGCAGTCATGGACCTCGGGGAACTCCTCTGCGTTGTTAGCTTCCCTCTTGTCGTTGTCGGGGGCCCTGCCACCTTCTGGCGGTGGCCCGGCCTTGTGGAAGTAGCGCCGAAGCATGACGCAATCCTCAAGGGTGTGCTTGACGGGACCCTGATGATAGGGGCACGACTCCTTGAGCATCTTGTCAAACAAGTTGGCGCCTCCGGGAGGTTTCCGAGGGTTCTTGTGCTCAGCGGCGGTGACAAGATCTGCATCGGCGGCGTCGCGTTTCGCTTGCGACTTCTTCTTGCCCTTCTTCCTCGTGCCGCGCTGAGCGGACGCTTCGGGGGCGTCATCCGGCTGGCGCCCCTGAGGCTGCTTGTCCTTCCGGAAGATGGCCTCGACCGCCTCCTAGCCAGAGGCAAACTTGGTGGCGATGTCCATCAGCTCGCTTGCCCTGGTGGGAGTCTTGCGACCCAGCTTGCTTACCAGGTCGCGACAAGTGGTGCCGGCGAGGAACGCGCTGATGACATCAGAGTCGGTGATATTGGGTAGCTCGGTGCGCTGCTTTGAAAATCGCCGAATGTAGTCCCCGCAGGGATTCTCCCGGCCGCTGGCGGCAGCTTCGGAGATCCCAAGAGTTCCCAGGGCACACGTATGTGCCTTGGAAGTTGCCGGCGAAGGCTTTGACCAGGTCGTCCCAGTTGGAGATCTGCGCAGGAGGCAGATGCTCCAGCCAGGCTCGGGCGGCGTCGGAGAGGAACAGGGGGAGGTTGCGAATGATGAGGTTGTCATCGTTCGTTCCACCCAGCTGGCAGGCCAGCCGGTAGTCCGCGAGCCACAGTTTAGGCCTCGTCTCCCCCGAGTACTTGGTGATGGTAGTTGGGGCCCGGAACCGGATCGGGAACGGCGCCCGTCGTATGGCCCGGCAGAAAGCTTGCGGACCGGGTGGTTCGGGCGAAGGGCTCCGATCCTCCCCGCTGTCGTAGCGTCCCCCATGCCTGGGGTGGTAGCCTCGGCGCACCCTCTCGTCGAGGTGGGCTCGATGGTCGCGACGATGGTGCTCGTGGCCGAGGCGGCCCGGGGCCGCAGGCGCTGTGTCCCGCGGGCGCCCGGTGTGGACCGAGGCCTCCCGCATGAATCAGGAAGTCGCGGCGTGATGCTCCGGGGGGTATCCCTGCCTTCGGGAGGCTGAGCTTTCGGCCCGTCGGATCACGGCATCCTCCAGGAGATTCTTGAGTTCTCCCTGGATACGCCGCCCCTCGGTGGTGGATGGTTCCGGCATCGAGCGGAGTAGCATTGCTGCTGCAGCCAGGTTCTGGCCGACCCCACTGGAAGCCGGGGGCAGCCTTGCCCTGGCATCATCGGCGATGCGGCGCTGGACGTCCTGGGCCAGATGACACACTTCTCCGACCGGTGCTTGGCCTACCCGCTCCTGCCCGATGTTCTGCTGGAGCTGCACAAGTTGTCCTGCTTCCTCGTCGAGCCTGGCCTGCATCTCGCGGATTTGCTCGAGCTGTGTGTCCTGACCCCCCGCAGGGACTGGGACCACGGCTAGCTCCCGAAGGATGTCAACGCGAGGCGCAGGCCTAGAGGGATCGCCGTCCTCCGGCATACCAAGGTGGTTGCCTTCGTCGAGACCCTCTAGATCGACGTGGAAACATTCGTGACTTGGGCCACAGTCCTCGTCGCCGAGGCTGTGGCTATCATCGGAGCAATCAGAGAGGCAGTAGTCACATGCGGTCATGAAGTCCCGCATGACACTAGAGTTACCGAGCCCAGAGAAATCCCAACCAGAGTCGGGCTCGTCGTCTTCCTCGGAACCCGGTGGCCCGTAGGTCGAGACGGCCGTCAATCTGTCCCAGGTTGACCACATATGGTACCCCAGGAGGTTTGGATATGCTTTTATGAAAGCGTCCACCGAAGCGGGGTCGCTTGGTGGGTCAAAGCTGAATCTAAAAGGCACAGGATGGGAAACGAACGGTACCTCTTGATCGACGGACGGTGACGAAGTTGCGTCGGGGATGGACTGCACCGTTATCTCAGGTACAAGGCTAACGCCTAGCAAGTCCTTCGCGAGCGTGGTGGCGTCGCCCATCGTATGCTTGGGGTTGGCGTGTTGCGGGGAAACGACGCTCGTCTTTGTCTCAAACGCGAGGTCAACGCCCGACGTGTCCCCCGCTGGGGCGTCGGCGTCGTCGACTCGCTCGACAGCCGACGAGGCGCTGCCTCCTGTTTGGCCATGATTGCCCTGCCTCCTTTCCCATCGACAGGGAAGGTGACGGGACAGCCTCGGATGCTGTTCTTCTGCCACGCGGGGAAGACATCGTCGATTCCGCCACCGGCGGGCGGGCTGACGGCCACCATTGTCGTTGTCGCGCGGTGGAGGAAGGAGTATCATGTCGTAGCTACCGTCGAGGGACATGAAGTCGAGGCTCCCGAAACGTAGCTTCATCCCGGGTTGGAGAGGTTGCCGGAGACTCCCCATCTGGAGCTTGACGGGAAGCTGTTTGTCAACACGCAACAGGCCCCTATCTGGCGTGCCAACTATCGGCGTTTCGACCCTGGGGGGTCCCTGGACCGACAAGTAAATTGTCGCTACATGTCCCAACCCAGATGGGTCAGCGCGAGACAGAGACACAAGGGGGGAAAACAGTAAGGGGAAACCCGTGGCCTCGTGTTGTCCTACGCCCAGGGCGGATGCGCTTGCAGTAGGGGGTTACAAGCGTTCGCGAGGGAGAGAGAGAGAGAGAGACAAGGGGCGTTAGGCTGCCCGTTCTCCCGCGCGGCCACCTTTTTCGTATGAGAGCCCTGGACCTTCCTTTTATAGACGTAAGGAGAGGGTCCAGGTGTACAACGGGGGGGTGTAGCAGTGTGCTAACGTGTCTAGCAGAGAGGAGCTAGAGCCCTATGTACGTGCCGACGTGGCTGTCGAAGAGGTGTTGGAGCCCTGTTCATGTGGCATCGTGGCCGTCGGAGGAGCGCTTGAGCCCTGTAGAAGCACAGCTGTCGGGGCTGTTGGATCCTTGCTGACGTATTCTTGCTTCCGTAGGGGACTGAGAACCACCGTTGTCATGGAGCACATGGGGTGCCATCATTACTTGTTTTACCGGGGCGAGCCAGATGGGACGCCGGTCTTGTTCCCCGTAGCCTGGGCTAGCTAGGGGTAGGGTAATGATGGCCTCCCCTTGTGGCGTGGTCGGCCCGAGCGAGGTGGTGACTCCTCCGAGGTCGAGGCTGAGTCCGAGCCCTAGGGTCGGGCGAGGCGGAGACCGTCTTCCGGAGTAGAGGCTGAGTCCGAGCCCGGGGGTCGGGCGAGGCGGAGATCGTCGTCCGAGGCGAGGTCGAGTCCGAGCCCTGGGGTCGGGCGAGGCAGAGATCGTCGTCCGAGGCGAGGTCAAGATCGAGCCCTAGGGTCGGGTGAGGCGGAGATTTTTATGGCG
This sequence comes from Zea luxurians, assembly GCA_029449295.1. NCBI lineage: Eukaryota > Viridiplantae > Streptophyta > Magnoliopsida > Poales > Poaceae > Zea > Zea luxurians. Next base: position 16,872,860 of record JAOPSE010000039.1, read on the forward strand.
CCCGAGGCTAGACTTGGTTGCTGTTAGCCTCACCCTGGCGGGTGGCACAACAGTCGAAGCAGCGCAGGCGGCGCTGTTTTCCTATCAGGTCAGTCAGTGGAGGGGCGAAGTGACTGCGGTCACTTCGGCCTTGTCGACTAGAAAGCGCCCATCAGGATAAGGTGTCAGGCGATCCTTGCATTGAATGCTCGTGCGATCCGGTCGGCTGGCGAGGCGATCTGGCCAAGGTTGCTTCTCCGTGAAGCCTACCCGAGCTGGGCCTCGGGCTAGTCGAAGGTGCGCCCGTTGCTTGAGGAGACCCTCGGGCGAGGCGTGAATCTGCCTTGGTCTTCCGTTCCTGCCCGAGGCTGGGCTCGGGCGAGGCGAGATCGTGTCCCTTGAGTGGACGGAGCCTTAACCGGAATTGCGCCCATCAGGCCTTTGCAGCTTTGTGTTGATGGGGGTTACTAGCTGAAATTAGGAGCCTTGGGGGTACCCCTAATTACGGTCCCCGACAAGTAGTTAGCCACCCATGCCACAAGAATGTTCACGAAAGGACTTGTGATGTCCAGCTTCAGAATCCCCAGGCTCACCTTGCATGAATGTTCGCCCACACCGCCACGGCCTGGTTCAACTATGGGCTCTCAATTTCACACTATAAAATGCAAGGATCATATCAAATTAGAATCAGGCTCTATTTGTATTGATTTTTAAATTAAAATTAATTAAGGGTTCATACAAAACTATGAAAAAACATTTATATCGTGATCCATTACCACCCCTAGGCTCGCCTATACGACCACTCTAGGTCCATGCTCTCGCAGAGTACCACCTTGCTAATAACCTTAGCGTTAGCGCTATGCAACATGTTGCAGTCATGTCTCGCGTCGAAGTTGCTTGTGCCAGGTACACGGTACACCAACGGGAATGGATTCGCAACGGAGTTGTTCCTCAGCTGGAACAAGGACTTACCATGGAACTGCCGCCACGATAGTGGGGATCCACAGCGCGCCATTGCCGGTTGTGCCGAGCTTTGGGCCCATGTTGCCTATGGCACAACTGACGAAGATGTCATGCTCCATGGCCTTGAACGTCACGATGGTGATGGGGTTGTAGTTGAACTGCGTGCCCAAGTAGGCGTCGATGGAGAAGGATAGCTTGTCGACACCGTCTTTGGTGATGGAGTCTAGTCTGGTGATGATGTCCATGATGAAGCAGGGTTGCACACGCACACTTTGTAAATGGAGAGGTGCACGTGCATCGCCATACCGGGTGTCGTGCCATCCAAGTTACCATGATGTTAGCATTGTTGATGAAGTTACCAGGAGTCGTGTGTGTGTCGAGGCTTGTGTCGTTGACATGCTTTTGAAGATGGACAAAATAGAGATGTAGTGAGGGTATAATAGAAGTTTAGGCGCTATTAAACCAGTAAAATTGTTTCTTATTTTTCAAATGAACGGAATGGTATTTCAACATAGATGCACAATTTGAGAAAGGTATATGAGTAAAGCCCATTTATACGAGGGCATTCTGGCGAAGCCCGTGTTTGATGAGGGCAAACAATCAAATAACTCTTTATAATTGCACCAAAAAAAGATTTAAAGTGTTTGGTTAGTCTCACTCAACCCAAGTTTATAGTTGGAGTCATGCAAAATAGAGTCATAACTAAGTGGGTGTTTGAGACTACTCCACGTTTTATTGCTTCGCTCAACGATTTGCATGCCAAACAGTCTAAACTCCAACAAGTCTTTCCCCAAAAAACGTGGAGTTGAGGTGAACTCCACCATTTTGGTGGAGCAACAAAAGGGTTACTCCACAGATCTTGTTTCTAGATCTAATCGTAAAATTTAGGGTTAATTACCCACCAATGACACTCGTTGTGAAGAAAATTGAAAGTCGCCTAGAGGGGGTGAATAGGCGTAATCTGAAATTTACAACTTTAAACACACAATACAAGCTGGGGTTAGCGTTAGAACCAAAATCAAGTTCGGGAGAGAGGGCAAAAACAAATCAAATGAGAATCAAGCGGATGAACACGGTGATTTGTTTTACCGAGGTTCAGTTCCAAAGAACCTAGTCCCCGTTGAGGAGGTCACAAAGACCGGGTCTATTTCAACCCTTTCCCTCTCTCAAACGGTCACCTAGACTAAGTGAGCCTTTCCCTTAATCAATCGGGTCACTAAGACCCCGCAAGGACCACCACACTCTTAGGTGTCTCTTGCTTCGATTACAAGTCACTTGAGAACAAGAATGAGAAAGAATAAAGGCAATCCAAGAAGCAAGAGCTCAAAAGAACCCGAAATCTCTCTCTCACAAGTCACTAAGTGTTTGAGATGAATTTGGGACTTGGAGAGGCTTTGATCTTTTGAATTGGGTCTAGGAGTGAATGCTAGAGCTCTTGTATTGAATGTGATGTTCAGAAAACTTGGATGCTTGGAGTTGTGGTGGTTGGGGGTATTTATAGCCCTCAACCACCAAGGTAGTTGTTGGGAGGCTGCTGGCGATGGGCGCACCGGACAGTCCGGTGCGCCACCGGGCAGGTCCTGTTCACTGTCAGGTGAGCCGCCACGTCACCCAAGCGTTAGGGTTCGGAGCTCGGTCGACTATTGGAGCTTTGTCTTCTTGCGGCACCGGACACTGTCCGATGCGCCTCTGACTCTGTAGCTCTGACTCTACACGCACTGTTCTTCACTGTTACTGTAACGCCCCGAATTTGAGAGTTAATTTTTTTTCTTTCTCCATCACTCGCCAAATTCGGGCGTTACCCCTCCTCTTTCTTTTCCTTCTCACTATGCCTCGTTCTTTTCCAAAGTTCTAGCGAGATTTAGCTCGATACCTTGTGTAAGTAAACTCTAGAAATATTTTCCTTGGTTGTTGCATCATGCCGAACCATGATTTTCTTGTGGTTGATTGATTTGTGAAAAGTATTTTTGGAGTGGAGTTTAGAGCTAAATAGGAAAATGGAAAAAGGGAAAAATCCTTTCCTCTCTCCTTGTGGCCCATCAGGGCGCGCGGCCCAGCCGGCGCGCGGCCCAGCTCGCCCCCCGGCCCAGCTCGTCTGGCGACCCGGCCGGCTTCCCTTCGCTCTCCTTGCACGCGGCGCGCGCGGGTGGTTGAGCCGCCGCCGCCACCCCCTGGTGGGGCCCACCTGTCAACCCCCCCCCAAAACCGCCCTCTTTCTCTTTCTCTCCTCTACCCCCGCGCATGTCCTCTCTCTCCCCTGCGCAGCTCACCTCTCCCTCCTCCACCTCGGACGCCACTCGGAACCACCGCCCTCGCTGAGAGCACCTAGAGGGGGGGGGGTGAATAGGTGATCCTGTAAAAACTTCAAACTTAGGCCACAAAAACTTGTTAAGCGTTAGCACGATTATTGCCAAGTGGCTAAGGTGAAGTCTCAACAAAACACAATACCACAAGAGATCAAGCACAGAGGTGACACGGTGGTTTATCCCGTGGTTCGGCCAAGCCAATGCTTGCCTACTTCCACGTTGTGGCGTCCCAACGGACGAGGGTTGCAATCAACCCCTCTCAAGCGGTCTAAAGACCCACTTGAATACCACGGTGTTTTGTTGTTCCTTTCACTATCCCGTTTGCAAGGAATCTCCACAAATTGGAGTCTCTTGCCCTTACAAGTATATGATCACAAAGAAAGCACAGAGTAAAGGAGGGAAGCAACACACACAAATCCACAGCAAAAACGCACACACACGGCCAAGAATCGAGCTCACAAGAGTATCACACAGTTCTCACTAGAACAGAGCTCGAAACACTTAGAATGACAACAGAATGCGCAAAGATTGCTTGTGGGTGCTTAGGAATGCTCAAAGGTTGCTTGTGTATCTCCTCCATGCGCCTAGGGGCCCCTTTTATAGCCCCAAGGCAGCTAGGAGCCGTTGAGAGCAAATCCGGAAGGCCATCCTTGCCTTCTGTCGACGGGGGCACCGGACAGTCCGGTGCACACCGGACATTGTCCGGTGCCCGATTTGTTTCCAAAAACAGCACTTCTGACCGTTGCTGGCTGCTCCAGATCTGCGAGCCGTTGGCGCACCGGACAGTCCGGTGCACACCGGACAGTCCGGTGCCGTCTTCCGACCGTTGGCTCGGCCACGTGTCCCGCGCGGATTGCGCGGCCGACCGTTGGCCCTGGCCAACCGTTGGCTCACCGGACAGTCCGGTGCACACCGGACAGTCCGGTGAATTTTAGCCGTACGCCGTCGGCGAATTCCCGAGAGCGGCCAGTTCGGGCCGAGTCGGCCTGGCGCACCGGACACTGTCCGGTGCACACCGGACAGTCCGGTGCTCCAGACCGAGCAAGGTCTTGGCTGCACACAGCCAAGTCTTTCTCTCCCTTTCTCTTTTCTTCTTCTTTCTGTTTCCAACACTTAGACAAGTATATTAGTACACAAAACCAATGTACTAAGGATTAGAAACATACCTTTATCCTTGATTTGTACTTTGTCCACCATTTTGCAATTAGGCACTTGTGTTGGACACTAAAGCACCAAAATACTTAGAAATGGCCCAAGGGCACATTTCCCTTTCAATCTCCCCCTTTTTGGTGATTTATGCCAACACAACATAAAGCAAGTTGAACAAGTACAAAAACACTTCAAATAAGAACTCAAATTTATTTTGAATCAACTTTGGCATGTATGGATCATCCTTTGCCACCACTTGGTTTGTTTTTGTAAATCAAACTCAAATCTCTATCTCTAAGTCAAACGCACATGTTGAAGCATAAAGAGAGTTATTTCAAAAGAGATTGATCAAAAATTTCAAAACCTCCCCCTTTTTCCCATAATTACTACTTCTCCCCACAAGAGGCCAACTTTTGAAAAGAGAGACAACAAAAGAGTTTTGACAAACCAAAAACTCTATTCTACTATTTTCAAAATTCTCAAGTGGTAGCTGATCCATTTATTGCTTTGGCCTTTATTTTCTCCCCCTTTGGCATCAAGCACCAAAACGGGATCAATTTTGGCCCTTTAACCCCATTGCCTCACCAAAATCTTCAATTAAGAGCAAATGGCAATAAGAGTTAATGAGATGAACTTGGAATAAGTTACCCTCGCATCGGAGTGCAGTGGAAGTCTTTCACGGTCCAAGTCCACCATTTCCCTTTCAATTTTCCTTTGAGACTAAAGCAAGCAAACTCAAGCATATGGTTAGTCTCAAAGGGTCAAGTTGTAACACACCTCCCCCTAAACATGTGCATCACTTTGCAACGAACTTGTGAGGTCCAGGGAGTGTTTGTACAACTTGAGCACCATAATAAGCAACAAAATGCAGAAGGGAACATGATCAAAAGCATGAATACAGTATGCTACAATTCAATCCAAGTTCCGCGAATCTAAGACATTTAGCTCACTACGCAGCCTGCAAAAGGTCTTCTCATCTAAAGGCTTGGTGAAGATATCGGCTAGCTGGTTCTCGGTGCTAACATAAAACACTTCGATATCTCCCTTTTGCTGGTGGTCTCTCAAAAAGTGATGCCGGATGTCAATGTGCTTTGTGCGGCTGTGCTCAACAGGATTTTCCGCTATTCGGATAGCACTCTCATTATCACATAGGAGTGGGACTTTGCTCAGATTGTAGCCAAAGTCCCGGAGGGTTTGCCTCATCCAAAGTAGTTGCGCACAACACTGTCCTGCAGCAACGTACTCGGCCTCAGCGGTGGATAGGGCAACGGAGGTTTGTTTCTTAGAGTTCCATGACACCAGGGACCTTCCTAAGAATTGGCACGTCCCTGATGTACTCTTCCTATCGACCTTACATCCAGCATAGTCGGAATCTGAGTACCCAATCAAGTCAAAGTTAGACCCCTTTGGATACCAGATCCCGAAGCAAGGCGTAGCAACTAAATATCTAAGGATTCGCTTCACAGCCACTAGGTGACACTCCTTAGGATCGGATTGAAATCTAGCACACATGCATACGCTAAGCATAATATCCGGTCTACTAGCACATAAATAGAGTAAAGACCCTATCATTGACCGGTATGCTTTTTGATCAACGGACTTACCTCCTTTGTTGAGGTCGGTGTGTCCGTCGGTCCCCATCGGAGTCTTTGCGGGCTTGGCGTCCTTCATCCCAAACCGTTTCAGCAAGTCTTGCGTGTACTTCGTTTGGGAGATGAAGGTGCCGTCCTTGAGTTGCTTCACTTGGAACCCAAGGAAGTAGTTCAACTCGCCCATCATCGACATCTCGAATTTCTGCGTCATCACCCTGCTAAACTCTTCACAAGACTTTTGGTTAGTAGAACCAAATATTATGTCATCGACATAAATTTGGCACACAAAGAGATCACCATCGCAAGTCTTTGTAAAAAGAGTTGGATCGGCTTTCCCAACCTTGAAAGCATTAGCAATTAAGAAATCTCTAAGGCATTCATACCATGCTCTTGGGGCTTGCTTAAGTCCATAGAGCGCCTTAGAGAGCTTACACACGTGGTCGGGGTACCGCTCATCCTCGAAGCCAGGGGGTTGCTCCACGTACACCTCCTCCTTTATTGGCCCATTGAGGAAAGCGCTCTTCACATCCATTTGGTACAACCTGAAAGAATGGTGAGCGGCATATGCTAGCAAGATACGAATGGACTCTAGCCTAGCCACAGGAGCAAAAGTCTCCTCAAAGTCCAAACCTGCGACTTGGGCATAACCTTTTGCCACAAGTCGAGCCTTGTTCCTTGTCACCACTCCGTGCTCGTCTTGTTTGTTGCGGAACACCCACTTGGTTCCCACAACATTTTGCTTGGGACGAGGCACCAGCGTCCAAACTTCGTTGCGCTTGAAGTTATTAAGTTCCTCCTGCATGGCCAACACCCAGTCCGGATCTAGCAAGGCCTCCTCTACCCTGAAAGGCTCAATAGAGGAGACAAAAGAGTAATGTTCACAAAAATTAACTAATCGAGACCGAGTAGTTACTCCCTTGCTTATGTCACCCAGAATTTGGTCGACGGGATGATCCCTTTGAATCATCGCTCGAACTTGGGTTGGAGGTGCCGGTTGCGCTTCTTCCTCCATCACATGATCATCTTGTGCTCCCCCTTGATCACACGCCTCCTGTTCGTCGTCTTGAGTTGGGGGATGCACGGTCGTTGAGGAAGAAGGTTGATCTCGTTCATCTTGTTCCTGTGGCCGAACGTCTCCAATCGCCATGGTTCGTATAGCGGCCGTCGGAACATCATCTTCATCTACATCATCACAATCAACAACTTGCTCTCTTGGAGAGCCATTAGTCTCATCAAATACAACATCGCTAGAGACTTCAACCAAACCCGATGATTTGTTGAAGACTCTATACGCCTTTGTATTTGAATCATAACCTAATAAAAACCCTTCTACAGCTTTGGGAGCAAACTTAGAATTTCTTCCCTTCTTCACTAGAATGTAGCACTTGCTCCCAAAAACACGAAAGTAAGATACATTGGGTTTGTTACCGGTTAACAGCTCATACGACGTCTTCTTGAGGAGGCGGTGAAGATAGACCCTGTTGATGGCGTGGCAAGCCGTGTTCACAGCTTCCGACCAAAAGCACTCGGGGGTCTTGAACTCTCCAAGCATCGTCCTCGCCATATCGATTAGCGTCCTGTTCTTCCTCTCTACCACACCATTTTGCTGTGGTGTGTAGGGAGCGGAGAACTCGTGCTTGATCCCCTCCTCCTCAAGAAACTCCTCCACTTGAAGGTTCTTGAATTCGGACCCGTTGTCGCTCCTTATCTTCTTCACCTTGAGCTCAAACTCATTTTGAGCTCTCCTGAGGAAGCGCTTGAGGGTCCCTTGGGTTTCAGACTTATCCTGCAAAAAGAATACCCAAGTGAAGCGAGAAAAGTCATCAACAATCACTAAACCATACTTACTTCCTCCTATGCTTAGATAGGCGACGGGTCCGAAGAGGTCCATGTGTAGCAGCTCCAGGGGTCTTGACGTGGTCATCACATTCTTGCTGTGATGTACTCCTCCCACCTGTTTCCCTGCTTGACAAGCTGCACAAGGTCTATCCTTTTCGAAATGCACATTTGTTAGACCTATTACGTGTTCCCCCTTTAGAAGCTTGTGGAGGTTCTTCATCCCCACATGTGCTAAGCGGCGATGCCACAGCCAGCCCATGCAAGTCTTAGCCATTAAGCATGCATCTAGACCGGCCTCTTCTTTTGCAAAATCAACTAAATAAAGCTTGTCGTCTAGTACACCCTTAAAAGCTAGTGAACCATCACATCTTCTAAAGACAGACACATCTACATTTGTAAATAAACAAATATATCCCATTTGACATAATTGACTAACAGATAGCAAGTTATATCCAAGACTCTCCACTAAGAATACATTTGATATAGAATGCTCATTAGAAATTGCAATTTTACCTAGCCCTTTTACCTTGCCTTGATTCCCGTCACCGAATATAATTGAATCTTGGGAATCTTTACTTTTGACGTAGGAGGTGAACATCTTCTTCTCCCCCGTCATATGGTTTGTGCATCCGCTGTCGATAATCCAGCTTGAACCCCCGGATGCATAAACCTGCAAGGCAAATTTAGGCTTGGGTCTTAGGTACCCAACTCATGTTGGGTCCTGCAAGGTTAGCACAAATATCTTTAGGGACCCAAATGCAAGATTTATCTCCCTTGCATCTAGCCCCTAATTTCCTAGCAACAACCTTCTTTCCCTTTCTACAAATAGCAAAGGGAGCATTACAAGCATAATAAATGGTAGAAGGTTCATTCACTACTTTCCTAGGAGCATGAATAACATTCTTTCCAGGCACATGAGCAATATTTCTCCTAGGCATATGCGCAACATTTCTCCTACTCATATTTCTATCATGCTTATGAGAGGAACTAGAGGCAAACATGGCATGAGAATCATAAACATGTGAATCAAAATCATTATAAACATTTCTAGCATGTCTCCTATCATGGTATAAGAAAGCATGGTTCTTTTTAGCACTATTAGCCATAGGGGCCTTCCCTTTCTCCTTGACGAAGACGAGAGCCTTATGGCTTGTTAAGTTCTTGGCTTCCCTCTTGAAGCCAAGCCCATCCTTAATTGAGGGATGTCTTCCAATTGTATAGGCATCCCTTGCAAATTTTATCTTTTCAACTTCACTCTTGCTAGTCTTAAGTTGGGCATTAAGACTAGCCACTTCATCTTTTAGTTTTGAAATTGAAACTAAATGTTTGCTACAAGTGTTAACATCAAAATCCTTACACCTAGTGCAAATTGTAACATTTTCAACACAAGACTTAGATTTATTTGTTACTTCTAATTTAGCATTCAAATCATGGTTAACACTTTGTAAAGTAGCAATGGTTTCATGACAAGAAGATATTTCACTAGAAAGCACTTCATTTCTTTTCACTTCTAAAGCATATGATTTTTGTGCCTCTATAAACTTATCATGTTCATCATACAATAAATCCTCTTGCTTCTCTAAAAGCCTATCCTTTTCATTCAAAGCATCAATCAATTCATTGATTTTATCTATCTTAGATCTATCTAAGCCTTTGAACAAGCAAGAATAATCTATGTCATCATCGTCACTAGACTCACTATCACTAGAAGAAGCATAAGTGGAGTCTTGAGTACTCACCTTCTTCTCCCTTGCCATAAGGCAAGTAAGACGCTCGTTGGGGAAGAGAGCCGATTTGTTGAAGGCAGTGGCGGCGAGTCCTTCGTTGTCGGAGTCGGAGGAGGAGCAATCCGAGTCCCACTCCTTTCCTAGATGCGCCTCGCCCTTTGCCTTCTTGTATTGCTTCTTCTTCTCTCTTTTGTTCCCCTTTTCCTGGTCACTTTCATTATCGGGACAGTTAGCAATGAAATGACCAAGCTTACCGCATTTGAAGCATGAGCGCTTCCCCTTGGCTTTGGTCTTGCTTGGTTGTCCCTTGTGACCTTTAAGCACCGTCTTGAATCTTTTAATGATGAGAGCCATCTCTTCATCATTAAGGCCAGCCGCCTCAATCTGTGCCACCTTGCTAGGTAGCGCCTCCTTGCTTCGTGTTGCCTTGAGAGCAAGGGGTTGCGGCTCGTTGATCGGACCGTTCAACGCTTCGTCGACGTATCTTGCCTCCTTGATCATCATCCGCCCGCTCACGAATTTTCCAAGTACTTCCTCGGGCGTCATCATCGTGTACCTGGGATTCTCACGAATATTGTTCACGAGATGAGGATCAAGTACGGTAAAGGACCTGAGCATTAGGCGGACGACGTCGTGGTCCGTCCATCGCGTGCTCCCGTAGCTCCTTATCTTGTTGATGAGGGTCTTGAGCCGGTTGTACGTCTGAGTTGGCTCCTCTCCCCTTATCATGGCGAACCGTCCAAGCTCGCCCTCCACCAACTCCATCTTGGTGAGTAAGGTGACGTCGTTCCCCTCATGAGAAATCTTGAGGGTGTCCCAGATTTGCTTGGCGTTATCCAAGCCGCTCACCTTATGGTATTCATCCCTGCACAAGGAAGCTAGAAGAACAGTAGTAGCTTGTGCATTCTTATGAATTTGTTCATTAATGAACATGGGACTATCTGAACTATCAAAATGCATTCCACTCTCTACAATCTCCCAAATACTAGGATGGAGAGAGAATAGGTGACTACGCATTTTGTGACTCCAAAATCCGTAGTCCTCTCCATCAAAGTGTGGGGGCTTGCCGAGTGGAATGGAGAGCAAATGAGAATGTGAACTTTGCGGAATACGAGAGTAATCAAAAGAAAAGTTCGAATTAACCGGTTTTCTCCTCTCGTAGTCGTTGTGGTCCTCATCCTTTTGGAAAGAAGTAGACTCGTCGCTGTCGTAGTAGACGATCTCCTTGATGCGCCTGGTCTTCTTCTTCTTCCCTTCCTTCCGTCTTTGTCCCGAGCCGGAGTCGGTAGGCTTGTCGTCCTTCGGCTCGTTGACGAAGGTCTCCTTCTCTTTGTCGTTGATCACTATACCCTTCCCCTTAGGATCCATCTATTCGGGCGGTAAGTCCCTTTGTGAATAGAACGGCTCTGATACCAATTGAGAGCACCTAGAGGGGGGGGGGGGGTGAATAGGTGATCCTGTAAAAACTTCAAACTTAGGCCACAAAAACTTGTTAAGCGTTAGCACGATTATTGCCAAGTGGCTAAGGTGAAGTCTCAACAAAACACAATACCACAAGAGATCAAGCACAGAGGTGACACGGTGGTTTATCCCGTGGTTCGGCCAAGCCAATGCTTGCCTACTTCCACGTTGTGGCGTCCCAACGGACGAGGGTTGCAATCAACCCCTCTCAAGCGGTCTAAAGACCCACTTGAATACCACGGTGTTTTGTTGTTCCTTTCACTATCCCGTTTGCAAGGAATCTCCACAAATTGGAGTCTCTTGCCCTTACAAGTATATGATCACAAAGAAAGCACAGAGTAAAGGAGGGAAGCAACACACACAAATCCACAGCAAAAACGCACACACACGGCCAAGAATCGAGCTCACAAGAGTATCACACAGTTCTCACTAGAACAGAGCTCGAAACACTTAGAATGACAACAGAATGCGCAAAGATTGCTTGTGGGTGCTTAGGAATGCTCAAAGGTTGCTTGTGTATCTCCTCCATGCGCCTAGGGGCCCCTTTTATAGCCCCAAGGCAGCTAGGAGCCGTTGAGAGCAAATCCGGAAGGCCATCCTTGCCTTCTGTCGACGGGGGCACCGGACAGTCCGGTGCACACCGGACATTGTCCGGTGCCCGATTTGTTTCCAAAAACAGCACTTCTGACCGTTGCTGGCTGCTCCAGATCTGCGAGCCGTTGGCGCACCGGACAGTCCGGTGCACACCGGACAGTCCGGTGCCGTCTTCCGACCGTTGGCTCGGCCACGTGTCCCGCGCGGATTGCGCGGCCGACCGTTGGCCCTGGCCAACCGTTGGCTCACCGGACAGTCCGGTGCACACCGGACAGTCCGGTGAATTTTAGCCGTACGCCGTCGGCGAATTCCCGAGAGCGGCCAGTTCGGGCCGAGTCGGCCTGGCGCACCGGACACTGTCCGGTGCACACCGGACAGTCCGGTGCTCCAGACCGAGCAAGGTCTTGGCTGCACACAGCCAAGTCTTTCTCTCCCTTTCTCTTTTCTTCTTCTTTCTGTTTCCAACACTTAGACAAGTATATTAGTACACAAAACCAATGTACTAAGGATTAGAAACATACCTTTATCCTTGATTTGTACTTTGTCCACCATTTTGCAATTAGGCACTTGTGTTGGACACTAAATCACCAAAATACTTAGAAATGGCCCAAGGGCACATTTCCCTTTCACTCGCCCCTCGCGATGAGCCCCTCTCCCTCCTCTTCTGTACCCCCTTCTTCTTCCTTGGCCTGGCGCGGCCACGGCTCACCCCGGCCATGGCGCGCAGCCCCCGGCCCTGGCGTGGCCCTCCCCCTCTCCCCACGCGGCACTCTTGCCCCGGCTCAGCGATGCACGCGCGATGCCCCAGCCCGCCCTGGTGGCTTCGCCCCCGTCCTGGCGCGCGCCAACCCCTGCATGCCCACCCTAGCCCCCTCCCTGCGCAGCCCCACCCTGGCGGCCCCAGCGCGCTCACCACGGCGCGGCCTCAGCCCTTGCTCCTACGCGCGCGCTCCCGCCTCGCTCGGCGTGGCTCGCGGCTCGGCCGGCGCGAGGCCCTGCCCCGGCATGCCCGCTCGCGGCCATGGCGCCCGGCGTGGTCGTGGCGCCCTCGCTCGGCGCGGCCCCACGACTCGCGCAGCATGCTCGGCCCCAGCGCGGCTCGCTCGCGGTGCATCAGTGTTGCCTTGCGCGCGCTAGTGCTCGCATGGTGCGCACGGCGTCTTGGCGCAGTTCGTCGTGCTCCCGGCGCGACACGTAGTGCCCTGCCACGCTTGTGGCATACCCGTCTACCCCCTAGGCATGCCCGTCTACCCCTAGATGCCCCGTTTACCCCCCCCGTGTATTCTACGCGTATGGAACGTGTTGTTTATTTTATATAGTCGACCTCTACCTAAAATTGATCACGTTAATCATCTCACGTAGTTAATCAACGACTTTGTTTAATGTCGACCAATTGGAGATAGTTGTAACTATATTAGTGCATGTGATTAATACCTATAGTATGGCTAGGTAGAGCTAGACAAAGTAATGGTTAATTGCACACCTACACGTGATACGTTTCGACTATAGTTTTGGCCACTATGAGCCCCTTCTTTTTCTTTCTAGCAATTGTGAATGCAAATCGTATATCATATCTTATACATATTCAATTTATCTGCTCTCTTGTATGGTGTACTATTTATTTCCTAATTCAAAGAGATGGATGTATGTTTGCGCTCGCATAGATAACAGTCTAGTTGAGGAGTCCGAAGAACTCACAGGAGAAGACCCTGAGCACCAGCTGGTTGGTGGAGGCAAGTGTCCCTTGACCCACTTATGTCCTATACATTCATTAATTCACTTTCCGCATTTACACAGTTTATACCTAAAGATTGACTAGCTTTTGTTATCCATGTCCTTGCTTACCTGTTTGGGTTGGATTATTGTGGTTTAACTACATGCTAGTGCTTCACATTAATCAATGAACATGATGAGATTTATCTATGATACGTTGTTTCCCTTCTTTGTTATGACGATATACTTGTGGCATTTAAGGGGACTTGAGCGGTTTCTCGAGTGCCTCTCCGTAAGGACCTATTTGTTGGATGACCGCCCGGGAAAACAGTGCAACCATGAGGGTGGAATGGGACACCGTTAGCTGAATAATTAGAGGAACCGGGGTGTAGTTCGCTTCGCCGTCGTGCCGTTAATGGGGCTCGGTGTATGCGGCTCGCTCTGCCAAGGTTGGTTCGCCCCTTGGGGAGGAGTGCAGTGCATTTAGGAAACCTAACGGGCGACTACAGCCCCAGGGAATCTTTGTAAAGGCTACGTAGTGATACCCTGTTGGGTCACCTTGGTAGTGATCAATGGAGAGTCATGATCTCCGAGCAAAAAGGGAATCACGACTTGTGGGTAAAGTGCGCAACCTCTGCAGAGTGTTATTAAAACTGATATATCAGCCATGCTCGCGGTTATGAGCGGCCAAGGGAGCTCCATTGATTAGAGATACTTGATCAGAGATGTTCGGATTATAGGTGACGATGAGAATGATGGTTCTAGTATTGACTATGGTAATGGTAAGTGGTATTCTTTCCGTTTGGAAAGGGTACATTTGGGTTAATAACGTGGGTTAATTCTAAAACCTGGCTCTCTACTAGTAATAATAATCTGACCAACTAAAAGCAATTGCTTGACTTACCCCCACATAAAGCTAGTCCACTACAGCCAAACAGAACATTTTCTGAGTATGTTGATGTGTACTCACCCTTGCTCTACACACTAAACCCCCCTTCCCCAGGTTGTCCACGTTGCAACCACTACTCAGGAGAAGATGAAGCCGTGGACGAAGACTTCCAGGAGTTCCAAGATTACGACGAGTTTTAGGCATGGGTTAGCGGCAACCCCCAGTCGGCTGCCTGTGAAGGCCGCGTGTATCTACGTTTTGTTTTCACACTTTGATTATTGTTAAGGACTTTGTGGATGTCTCAGACATATGATGTAATCGACTATTATTACCTTTTTATGTTATTATTTGAGCACTGTGTGATGATATCCAGTTATGTAACTGCTGTGTACGTGAATTGCTGATCCTGGCACGTACATGGTTCGCATTCGGTTTGCCTTCCAGAACCGGGTGTGACATAGGTGGTATCAAAGCCGTGCTGACTGTAGGACCGCTAACCTAGAGTAGAATGGTCGCTCTAAGGATTATAGACCCCTATTATCACCTTGACTTTGGTATCCCTTCAAAAGTTGGTCATGTCGACCAAACCTATGTTCTACTATATATATTATACCTTGCTAAAAATCTTTTTTTATTCTAATTCCTCATTTATTTATGGTTTACTTGTTGGTCATATTAGTTCTGTTCTCACTCTTATGCTTACGGTGTATTTTTTAGATGGCTTGTCTTAGACACACTGCACGGAAGTCCGTCATCCCCTTCTTGCCCTCTCGTCTTGCTGAGCGCCCACTTTGCCGTCCAGTGACGGGTCAGTCTAGCCACTTGGAGAGGCTGCACTACCGCCTGCACGAGGAGCAGGAGCGTCGACGACAGGAGTTGGAGCAACAGGGCTCTTCTTTCTCGCTTCAGTAGGAGATAGAGTCTGTGAGGAGCTACTCCCCTGTGCTCCCACTGGAGGCGCCCCCTGCACCACCACTGAGCGCCCCAACTGCTGGAGTAGCTGCTAGAGGAGACCTTAACGACGGAGGCAATGACGGCAACTCGAGCTTCAGCACTGACCTTTCAGCCGACCAGGAGCCAGAAGGATGGGTTGCTCGACCCATCACTCACGACGCCGCTCGCGGGTGTCACTTCCACGACGTGCTCGACACCCTGCTATGCCAGGCACTTGACCGACATACCTGGTCCATCGAGTATCGCTGTGTTGTCTTCCAGCACAGTCGTGGGGTTTACCCGGACCGCTGGGAGGCGACCTGCTTGGTGCACCATCCGGAGAACAGTCTCCGGGGTGCGGAGGTCTGCTCAGAGCACTATTCTATCTCTGAGCGGGACTCTGCTGAGGCGGCCATGCAAGATGCCATACGGCGTGCGCTTTCGCACTACTGCTCAGTGTTTGGCGGGGTAGCCGATGGTCTCAACCTGAGGTATTACCCCCGCCATCCATCTGGCAGCACAGGAGGCGTGGTTGTCTCACCTATCGGTGAGGACAATCCTAGGTTGAGCAGCACAGTCAACCTAACCGCCGTGCTAAACACGGAACTGGACCATGCATTAGACGAGCTGAGTAGGGCTCGTGCTGAGATCGCCCAGCTGCGGGCTGAGCGCGCGGAGCGTCGTCACCTGGAGGATGGCTCCCCTGCTCCCGTTGGGACTCAGCACCCGTACCGCTCACCTCGGCGTGGACACCAGGCTTATGGCAACCCCGACTGTAGGACCAGGATAAATTTAGAACCATAGATCGTTAGTGTTGGGTCCTGTAATGAAAGTTTAAAGATAGAAGTCTTAGTCTTAGTCTTTGTCTCGGTCTTACTGTTAGTTAGTCTTAGTTAGACAGGGTAGTTTGCTTATCCTGTGCTTTTATGTTTGTCATGATGAACTATGTTGGATTTGGATCTTTGTAATGACTGTCACCAGGGTGTGGGTACCCCCTACACTTTGGTTTACCTATTAAATATTAATAAAATTAGTTATCTAGTTGGGAAGCCTTTTATTCCACTTTCCTCTTTATCTGAGAAGCTGTGTTTGCCTGTGTTGGAAGTCAGTGAAGATGCTCATCTGTTCAGTATTGTGGAAGGATTCTATACTCTTTTCTTATGCTGCAAGGTTTGCAATATCAGTTCTAATGTGTGATTGCATTCTGCAGATGTCAGAAAACAGGCGCAGAGGAGGAAGGCGTGCTCAGCAGGAGTAGGCAGCACCGCAGGATGATACACCCCAGCAACAGCAGCTGCCACCACCGCCCCCGATGACCATCGAGCAGATGTTCCTAATGCAGACTCTGGCTGCCATTCAGCAGCAGCAACAACATCAACCCCAGTGTTCGCTCACTCTTCTGACCCCATGGATGTTGAAGATTCGCTGCGTACCATGGAGCGGGAGTTGCACACTGCCCAGTGTGATGACAGGGAGAAAGTTCTGTATGGTCCCCGTCTGTTGAGAGGAGCATCCCAGTCTTGGTGGGAGTCCTATCTCGCCACCCATGCAAACCCCGACGCCATCACCTGGGAAGAATTCAGAGATAACTTTCGTCAGTACCATGTTCCAGCAGGTCTGATGACGGTGAAGAAGGAGGAGTTCTTAGCGCTCAAACAAGGGTCAATGTCTGTCAGTGAGTACCGAGATAGGTTTCTGCAGCTGTCCCGCTACGCTCCTGAAGATGTCAACACCGACGCCAAGAGGCAGTACTGTTTCTTGAGAGACTTGGTTGATCCTCTGCATTATCAACTGATGAATCATACCTTCCCCACCTTTTAGCATTTGATTGACAGAGCAAACATGACAGAGAGGAAGCGCAAAGAGATGGAGGATCGCAAGCGCAAGATCAGTGGGCCTTAGCCTGGGAGCAGCAATCGCCCTCGTTTCTCAGGCAACCCACCTCAGCAGTTCAAGAAGAACCAGCACCCACCTCAGCAGCAGCAGTTTCAGAAGTAGTACCCTCAGCACCAGCAGCAGAATCGCCAGAACAATCAGTCAGGAGGAGGTCAGTTCCAGAGGCAGAATCAGCAGGCACCTCGTCTTCCTGCCCTGGCAACCCAATAGAACAGTCAAGCAGCACCAGTTCAAGGCGGAAGCAGAGCATGTTTCCACTGTGGAGAGCAAGGCCATTAGGTGATGCAATGTCCGAAGAAGGCAGCCCAACAGCAGTCCGGCCCTAGTGCCCCAGCAAAGCAGAATGTGCCCCAGCCTAGAGAAGGCAACCGCTCCCAGCCGTGCTACAACCATGGGAGACTGAACCACTTGGAGGCTGAAGCAGTTCAGGAAACCCCCAGCATGATAGTAGGTATGTTTCCAGTCGACTCCCATAATGCAGAAGTGTTATTTGATATTGGAGCAATGCATTCATCTTGAAAGGGAAATAGGGTCAAACCTTTTCCTATATAATTTTGGTGGTTGAATTGCCCAACACAAACAAGTGGAGCACTTACTGCTGAGTGCGAAGCTGCCACGTATAACAACAAAGGAGCCCCTGGTGTTGGTGGAGTTAATGTTGTTAGATCTATCAAATATTGCTTAAGCTCCTCGAAGGCTTTTTGTTGGCTTGGTCCCCATTGGAAGACTTCAGCTGACTTCAGCACCTCGAAGAATGGTAAATTTCTTTCTGCTGATCTGGATATGAATCTATTGAGAGATGCCAGCCTCCCTGTCAATCTTTGGGCCCCCTTTCTTGTAGTTGGTGGCTCCATTCGAAGTATAGCTTCAATTTTATTTGGATTAGCTTCAATTCCCTTTGTTGAAACCAAGCATCCAAGAAATTTCCCCTTCTTTACTCTGAAGACACATTTTTCTGGGTTCAACTTCAAGCCAGCTTGTCTGAAACTGGCGAAGGTCTCCTGCAAATCAGCAATATGATTTTCCTGTTTCGTGCTTTTTACAATGATGTCATCAACATAAGTTAGCACATTTCTGCCTATCTGAGACTGGAGAACCTTCGCAGTCATTCTGCTGAAACTTCCTCCAGCGTTTTTGAGCCCCTCAGGCATCCGAAGATAGCAATATGTGCCACTTGGGGTTATGAAACTAGTCTTCGGCTCATCTTCCTTCTTCATCCAGATTTGGTGATAGCCTGAGTAACAGTCTAGCAGACTCATGAGCTCTGAAGAAGCTGCTGCATCAACTAAAGAGTCTATTCTTGGCAATGGGAATTCGTCCTTCGGACAGGCCTTGTTGAGATCTGTAAAGTTGATACACATTCTCCACTTGCCATTGGCCTTCTTTACCATAACAGTGTTAGCTAGCCACTCTGGGTACTTTACTTCTCTGATAACTCCTGCACTGAGGAGTCTTTTTACTTCATTGTGAGCCCCTTCGGCCTTATCATCAGACATTTTTCGAAGCCTCTGCTTTCGGGGTCTGAAGGATGGGTCAACATTGAGCGAGTGCTCAATAACATCCCGATTTACTCCGCAGAGGTCATTAGCTGACCATGCAAAAACATCTTTGTTGTTGAACAAAAACCTTATCAAGGTTTTCTCCTGCTCTTCGGATAATTGAGAGCCCAACAGCACCTTCTGCTCTGCTATGTCCGCACATAAGAGCATGGGCTTCGGCTGATCTGCTGAAGCTGCTTTCTCCCTTCTGAATTTGTACTGTTCACAAGCTTCGGCTCCATCTATGTTATGGATTGCTTTGGAGTCAGTCCAGCTTCCTTCGGCCCTTCTAGCAGCTTCCTGGCTTCCATGAATAGCAATAGGCCCTTGGTCCGAAGGTATTTTCATGCAGAGGTAAGCTGGATGAAGAATTGCTTCGAAGGCATTGAGAGTACCGCGACCAATGATAGCATTGTAAGGATACTCCATGTCAACAATATCAAACACAATTTGCTCAGTCCTTGTGTTGTTAACAAATCCGAAGGTTACTGGCATGGTAATCTTCCCAAGTGCTACAATCTGCCGCCCTCCGAAGCCACAAAGAGGGTGCGTAGCATCATGGATCTTGTCTTCGGGTTCTTGCATTTGTCTGAAGGCCTTAGCAAATATGATATCAGCTGCGCTACCTGTATCAACTAAGACATTGTGGACCAGAAATCCTTTGATCACACAAGAGATAACCATAGCATCATTGTGTGGGTAATCCTTGAGTTGAAGGTCCTCTTGGGAGAAGGTGATAGGAATGTGAGACCATCTCGACTTGATGAAGGGTCCTTGCACCCCAACATGATGTACTCTTCTCTGTGCTTCCTTCTTCTGCTTCTTGTTGGCTGGCTCTGAACATGAACCGCCTGTTATCGGGAACAGCAGCTTCGGAGCCGAAGCAGCTCCAGCTTGATCGTTGAACGAAGCCATCAGCTCAAAAAAGTGGAAGTGAGTTCACCGACGGTGGGCGCCAATGTTGGGGACTTGTTCTCAAATGCTTCGGATTAAGAACAAGGCAACATAAAAAGTGTTAAATGATAAAGCCCTTCGTCCTTTGAAACATTATTTCCCTTCGGGATATAATGTGTTTCGGACGAAGGTTACAAACAACATATCTTCGTAAGCACAATAAACTATGACGAAGGACTTGCATACAGTACGAAAAGTAATATAAACATTTAAATATTATCACAACGTCATTTCTATTTTATTATCGTATAAAAATAGAAATGACTTTAAATTACAAGTGTACCTTCGGATTGCAGGAAGGCAAAAGTACAAGGATGACGGAAAGCAAATGCCAAGTCAGCGTGTACAGTACGGGGGTACTATTCATCTATTTATAGACACAGGACACAGCCTGTGAAGAATTACAATTATGCCCCTCATAAAAGTTTACAACATTGACTCAGACCTTTATGGATTAAAAGGTCATTCTATCTCTAAGTCGGTTTATAATTCCGAAGCTTCATGAAGAGGAACCTTCGGTTGCCTCCTGGGGACAACTTCAGCCGAAGCTGCTTCTTCTTACAAGACCTTCGGCGCAACGAAGCATGACCCCAACAGCGAGGTACACCGATTGGCCTAGTAGACTTGTGCGCGGTTTTCCTTGTGCGCGGCGGCATTTCTTAAGGGGGAAAAATCTTATTAAAATAGTTTGTAGTATGATGCATGCATAATTACAGAATCAACCTTAGTTGATTCACAACCTTCTATACAGTGCACTCTAATATCTGGTCTTGAAGTAGAGAAGGTGGTTAGATAAGAAGGAAAGAAATTTTCTAGATAAGTCTTTTTAAAGATTCTTTTTGAAAATGCCTCGTAACATCTGCAGAGATGGGCTTACCTCCGATACTAGCTGTGACGGAACCTCCCAAGTCATTAGGCCCACCTACAGTTGTCCTTGTCCAACGGACCTCAGACAACCCTGTAGGTGCCCCTGAATCACTTGACAAGTTCAGTATCTGTATTCTTACCTTTCCCAAGAGCGTTTCACCCGTCACGCAGACATTATAATACATCGGAGGTACGAAAATGCGGAAGCAATTACAATAACTTACCTCATATTAAAGTAAGAAAGAGTTATAATATTATAGACCAGAGCAAAATATAAGAGTGCTGAGTATTATTATTACATCACTTTGGGAGGCAAAAACCCCTCCAGATAAACATCAAACAAAAGTTTTAATGGAGGATCCTCTCCTCCTATAGCTTCACTCCTTGTTTTCTTCTTTGGGTACCACCTTCGAACAAAAGCAGCAAAAGTTTGCCGCTTCCTCACCTAAAACAACATGGGACAAAGCCCTGAGTATGAAGTGTACTTTCGCAAGACTTACCCGTCAAAGTAAAAGACTCTCAAGGATATGCTAGCCTTATGGGGATCAAGGAATGGCTTATCAATAGCCAAAGACTCTGTTTGCAGAAATGCTTACTAACAGTGGATCCTTAAAAATCAAATTTTACTTGTCAGGTTAAGTGAAGTTACATGAAGCTAGAGTTCTTTCTACCCTAGTTCAATCACTTGACCTATACTAGCCAATTTCTTAACAACCCTTCATCTTTACTGGATTGCTACGTGTAGGGTAGTGATCAAGTCTTCATATCCGCGAAGTTATGGCGATCCGAATCGATTATACTCAGCTGAGGATCTCTGATCACACGACATATGTAGCACCTAACCCTTGAATATGTCAACTTGCCACCGGGGTTCTTAAGACCAGATCAGGTTCACGCCAACCGAGAGCACAGATACACCACCGTCCAACCTCTTGCCACGGAGGGTACACGCTACTCTCGCCATATCTCCACTCCCATTGCGTGTTATCTTATTCTGGTATTAGTCTGCCCGAGGCAAAGCTTACCCATGACGAGGCATGTGACCAGTTAAAGGGTCCTTGATCAGCAAGCCTACATCGAGAAGGTCCTTAATCGACTCAGACGGAGACACTACACCGAGACTCTCTTCTCGTGCAAGTCACCCGTCCGGTCTTAGCTTTATCATTTCAAACCCAAAGTTTGGTACCTGGCAGAGGTACATCCTTTCCGATGTTGAACCCATCATGGCCATGATGGATCCACCATCAAGTTTTGTTTTTGAAAACATCCCACCCACTTTGAATCATCTTTTGTCAAAACAAAACATTTTGTTTTCCAAGAGCAATGCTAAGCATAACGAAAATCTTTTTGTAAAATAGGGAATTAAGGTAATGAATTCCAAGGAAGGAAATGCAGCAATTGGTTTAGCACACAACTTTTATCACTTAATGCATCAAGTAAGTGAGAAAGATTTCAAAATAAAAAGAAGGGGGCAAATGCACCGGGGCTTGCCTTGTGTTATTGGTGAATCAGGCTCTGTTCCGCAGATATCAAAATAAAAACAGTTGCCTGCCTGATGTTCTTCAGGTGGTGGTGGTGAAGTCTTTGCTTCTTCGACTTCTACTTCTTCTTCGTTTTCTAAATATAGCCATACATAATAATGAATGCTCATGTAATGCTCATGAAAATGCTAAGATAATAAAAGTTTATTATCTAAGGTCTTGAATAGAACTTTCCTTCACGGATCTCCGAGGACTTAGGGTTTTTGGAGTCTATAGTGAAGTTCATAAGGCAGGCGTTAGGGTTTTGGGTTCTAGGTATCAAACATGGTCCAAATCATACCAAACTTTATCCAAGGTTTCTAAATATTATTTAGAGTTTATCCTAAAAGTTTAGTGAATTTTGGATTTATTATTTATTTTCTAAAAATCCAGAAGCATGGTTTTTGGCTATTTTAAATGCTCTATAATTTCCTATTTGGACTAAAAATCATGAAACTATTTTTATTAAATACTATAGGAAATTAGAAGCCTAGCAAAATTGGTCTTGCATTTTTAGTATTTTCCTACCATTTTCTAGAATTTTTTTAGCTCTGGCAGAAAAGGAAAAAGAAAAGACATGAACAATATTGGACCGAAACCGGCCCAAGTCAGCCCATCACAGGCAGAAGCGCGCCCACGCGTGCGCCCGCATGCAGACTTTACGAATAGACCCCCGTTGTTTTAAATAACCCAAACAGAGTTCACCGCACTATTCTTATGAGTCGCTGACAGTTATAGTTAGACCCCTGAACTTCTAATTCTTTACAGCGCCAAGTCCACGACGTCGCACGGCGGAGACCCGAGCACTGACGAGTCTAGACTGGCCTGATCACGCAAAGACTAGTGCTCCCATGCGGCAGACACCAAATTGTATCCCTCCTAACCATTTCCCCTCACTTAATTTCATTGATGAGACTCTAAATCATCCTGTCCACGGAGACAGCGCGGACAATGGATGAACATGGGCATTCCCGGTGATCTAGGGTGGTCTAGTTCAATCAGAGGGGTCGAACAACATTAGGAGGTCTTAAGGAGACTAGAACAAATGACCAGAGAGTTTGAACTAACGTGGAGCAAGCTGGCCACGGCGAGGTGTTTCTACGGTGGCGGAGACCGAGATTGGGGGCAATGAGCAATTCACGATTTCTAGTGAATGATTAGAGGCAAGCGTGGGTGCTGTGGATGGGTGATTACCCTGTAGAGCTCACAGCGGGCTCAATTTATAGTAGGCAAGAGCGGTGGCCGATGAATTTGGATTGAGACGCGCGGCGACCGAAGATAACAGGGGTTACTGGCGTAGTGTATTCGTGGAGTATACCGTGGTGGACTCACCGGCGATGATCGGATAGCTAACGTGAGTCATGGTGGCGCGGTTAAAGGCTGGAGGCGTGGCGCAACTACGGTGAGTATCGCGGATTCCGTTGACGGCCGTAAGGCCACGTCGCCGGCGCGGGGAACCGAGGGACAGCGCGGCCACAGTAGCTTAAACCCATCCGCGACGAGATCTTTTCGCCGGCGAGCTCAATCCACCGCCCATACGCACGAATTACGGCGAGCAACACTAATCCCGGCGAAGGGTCACCGGCGGCCAGCTAACAGAATCTGTTGATCTTTTGGCTACTGTACCATGGGATGGTTCTGCAGACACCCTGACAGTCCAAGTTTGGCATCAATTTTCTCCTGATTTTTCATGGCAACATGTTAATCGACCAATAGCAAAGTTGTTGTCTAATGATCCATCTACAACCTTGCTATAGCAATTATAGCCAAACTCTCACTAGATCTTGGTTGAATTCCAGTCCAAAGATTACTCAATCACACTGTCAGTCTGAGTTCAGACTTAAGACATTCTGACAGCTCGACTTTGGGCACACTTTTCTCCAATTTCTGTTCAGTACTAGTGCTTAGTCACTTAAGTAAACTTGTTCTCCTATCATAGATCTACAAACTTGATGTGGTGACTTAAGGCAAAAACTTTATATCTTGAAAGATATAGGGCTCCAAAGTTCAGCCAAATGCACTGAAATCAGACTTAACTCCAATAGAGTTTAAATAGGGCTTTTTGCAAATAGGCCCAAAACTTAGGGTTTAAGTTGCAAATCCACATACTTGTGAACCACATGAGTTAATATGCCCTAATTTCATGGTTTTTGCACTTTAGTCCAAAAGTGCACTAGCTTTGCACTTAGCCCCCTAGGGTTTTAGTCTAGGGTTTTCTAGGGTTCTATTTAGGGTTTTTGGTGATTCTAGGGTTTGGATGCTACTCAAGTTCATCCATGGTGACATTTCATGACTGTTTCAATTGAGTTTTGAAGTCTTCTCTTATTAGGCTTTGTTTGCTCTATTAAGCCCAATCTAGGGTTAAGCATTGTACCTTAGGGTTTTACTTATAACATTGAAAGGGAAATGTGCCCTTGGGCCATTTCCAAAGTGTTTTGGTGATTAAGTGCCCAACACATATTGAGTAAGTAATAATGTGCCAAATGATGGACAAAGTGCAAATCAATAAGAAGGTATGATTCTAGACTTAGTACATTGGTTTTTGTGTACTAAAATATTTGTCTAAGTGCTGGAATCAGAGAAAAGAGAAGAAGAAAAGAACTTGGCTCGAAGCAGCCAAGACTCAGCTCAGTCTGGCACACCGGACTATCTGGTGGTGCACCGGACAGTGTCCGGTGCGCCAGGCTGGCTTCTGGCGAACTGGCCACTCTCGGGAATTTGTCGGCGGCGTGTGGCTAAAATTCACCGGACTGTCCGGTGGTGCACCGGACTGTCCGGTGAGCCAATGGTCGCCAGCGCAACGGTCGGCCGCCAAATCCGCGGGTGACGCGTGGCCCGCTCCAACGGTCGGGAAGTGGCACCGGACTGTCCGGTGTGCACCGGACAGTGTCCGGTGCGCCAACGGCTACATTTCTGCAACGGTCGGCTGTGCCATTTTAGGAAGGCGATCTGCACCGGACCATGAACAGTGCCTGTCCGGTGGTGCACCGGACTGTTCGGTGCGCCACCCGACAGAAGGCAAGAATTGCCTTCCCAGATTGCTTCCAACGGCTCCTAGCTGCCTTGGGGCTATAAAAGGGACCCCTAGGCACATGGAGGAGACACACCAAGCATTCTTTGATCATCTCTAAGCACCAAGACTCCATTCTCGCGCATTTGATTCTTTGTGATAGCGATTTGAGCTCTAGTTGAGTAGAGAACTCCCCGCATTGTGTTGTGAGCTCAAGTTGTAGCTTGTGTGCGTGTTTGTACTCGTGCTTTGAGTCTTGTGTGTTGCTCTCCCCTCCCTTACTTCCGTGCTTCTTTGTGATCATCAATTGTAAGGGCGAGAGGCTCCAAGTTGTGGAGATTCCTCGCAAATGGGAGATAGTAAAAGAAAAGAAAACACTGTGGTATTCAAGTTGATCATTGGATCACTTGAAAGGGGTTGAGTGCAACCCTCGTCCGTTGGGACGCCACAACATGGAGTAGGCAAGTATTGCACTTGGCCGAACCACAGAATAAATCATCGTGTCTCTTGTGCTTGTTTTCTTCGTGATCATTGTGTTACACAAGAGCTTGGTCCTTAGCCACTTGATTCTATTGAACTAACACTTAACCAAGTTTTGTGGCTACAAGTATTTGATTTTTTACAGGATCACCTATTCACCCCCCTCTAGGTGCTCTCAATTGGTATCAGGGCCGTTTTCTTCAAAAGGGACTAATCGCCTGAAGAGATGGATCCTAAGGGAAAGGGGATGGTGGTCAACGATAAGGAGAAGGAATCCATCTTCAACGAGCCAAGGGACGACAAACCTACTGACTCTGGCTCGAGTCATAAGAAGAAGGACGGGAAGAAGAAGAGGCGCATCAAGAAGATTGTCTACTACGACAGCGACGAGTCTTCTTCTTCCCAAAGAGACGACGACTACGATGAGAAAAAGAAAACGGTCAACTCAAACTTTTCTTTTGATTATTCTCGTATTCCATTTAACTCTAATGCTCATTTACTTTCAATTCCACTTGGGAAACCTCCGCACTTTGATGGAGAAGACTACCCATTTTGGAGTCACAAAATGCGTAGTCACCTATTCTCTCTCCATCCAAGCATTTGGGAGATTGTTGAAAACGGAATGCTTTTTGATAGTACTGACAACCCTGTTTTCATTAATGAGCAAATCCATAAAAATGCACAAGCTACCACTGTTTTGTTAGCATCCTTATGCAGGGACGAGTACAATAAGGTGAGCGGCTTGGACAACGCCAAGCAAATATGGGACACCCTCAAGATCTCTCATGAGGGGAACGACGCCACCATGATCACCAAGATGGAGTTGGTGGAAGGCGAACTGGGGAGGTTCGCAATGATCAGGGGAGAGGAGCCAACGCAAACGTACAACCGGCTCAAGACCCTGGTCAACAAAATCAGGAGCTATGGAAGCACGAGATGGACCGATCACGACGTCGTCCGGCTTATGCTCAGGTCCTTCATAATTCTTGATCCTCATCTTGTTAATTCAATCCGTGAGAATCCTAGGTACACAAAGATGACGCCCGAGGAAATACTCGGAAAGTTTGTAAGCGGGCGTATGATGATTAAGGAGGCAAGATATGTTGATGAGGCATTGAATGGCCCAATGCCTATCTACGAGCCTCAAACTGTTGCTCTCAAAGCAACAAGCAGCAGGGAGGCGCTACCTAGCAAGGTGGCGCAAGTTGAGGCGGCCAGGCTAAATGAGGATGAGATGGCCCTCATCATCAAGCGCTTCAAGATGACGCTACAAGGACGCAAGGAGCATCCCAACAAAAGCAAGACAAAGGGAAAGCGCTCCTGCTTCAAGTGTGGTAAGACTGGTCACTTTATTGCTAACTGTCCTGATAATGATAGTGACCAGGGACAAGAAAAGAGCGGGAAGAGGGAGAAAAATAAGTCCTACAAGAAGGCGAAGGGTGAGGCGCACCTTGGCAAGGAGTGGGATTCGGATTGCTCTTCGTCCGACTCCGACGACGAAGGACTCACTGCCTCGGCCTTCAACAAGTCATCTCTCTTCCCCAACAAGCGCCACACCTGCCTCATGGTAAAGGAGAAAAAGGTAAACGCTCAAGATACCCCTACGTATGCTTCTTCAAGTGATGATGAATCTAGTGATGATGAAGTAGACTACACAAGTTTATTCAAAGGTTTAGATAGAACTAAAATTGATAAGATCAATGAATTGATTGATGCATTAAATGAGAAGAATAGATTGTTAGAGAAGCAAGAAGATATTTTATATGAAGAGCATGACAAATTCATTAGTGTGCAAAAATCTCTTGCTTTAGAAGTAAAAAGGAATGAGATGCCTTCCTCCTAATTATCTACTTGTCATGAAACTGTGTCTAGCTTAAGAAGTATTAATGATGATTTATATGCTAAGCTAGAAGTTGTTAATAAATCTAGTTCTTGTGTAGAGCATGTTGTTATCTATAATAGATGTAAGGATTTTGATGTTGATGCATGTGTTGAGCACCTTACTTCTATTACAAAATTAAATGGTGAAGTGGCTAGTCTTAATGCCCAACTTAAGACTAGCAAAAATGACTTTGATAAACTAAAATTTGCAAGGGATGCCTACACTGTTGGTAGACACCCCTCTATTAAGGATGGGCTTGGCTTTCGAAGGGAAGCCAAGAACTTAACAAGTCAAAGGGCTTCCATTTCCGCCAAGGAGAAAGGGAAGGCCCCTATGGCTAATAGTACTCAACGGAATCATGCTTTCATATATAGTGATAGAAAGTTTTCTAGAAATGCTCATAGGAATTATGCTTATGATTCACATGCCATGATTGCATCAAGTTCTTCTTTTGTGCATGGTAGAAATATGCCTAGGAAAAATGTTGCTCATGTGCCTAGGAAAGTGTGTAATGAACCTTCTACAATTTACCATGCTTGCAATACTTCTTTTGCAATTTGTTGTAAGAATAAGAAAGTGATTGCTAGGAAGTTGGGGGCCAAGTGCAAGGGAGACAAGACTTGCATTTAGGTCCCAAAGTCTATTATAACTAACCTTGTAGGACCCAACAAGAGTTGGGTACCTAAAACCCAAGCCTAATTTGCCTTGCAGGTTTATGCATCCGGGGGCTCAAGCTGGATTATCGACAGCGGATGCACAAACCACATGATGGGGGAGAAGAAGATGTTCACCTCCTACATCAAGAACAAGGATTCCCAAGATACAATTGTATTTGGAGATGGGAATCAAGGCAAGGTCAAAGGCTTAGGCAAGATAGCTATCACTAATGATCACTCTATCTCTAATGTATTTCTAGTAGAGTCGCTAGGCTATAATCTGTTGTCTGTTAGTCAATTGTGCCACATGGGTTATAATTGTCTATTTACAAATGTAGATGTGTCTGTCTTTAGAAGGAGTGATGGTTCACTAGCTTTTAAGGGTGTACTAGATGGCAAACTCTATTTAGTGGATTTTTCGAAAGAGGAGACCGATCTAGATGCATGCTTAATTGCTAAGACTAGCATGGGCTGGCTGTGGCATCTCCGTCTAGCACATGTTGGGATGAAGAACCTTCACAAACTTCTAAAGGGAGAACATGTGTTAGGTCTAACAAATGTGTTTTTCGAAAAAGATAGACCTTGTGCAGCTTGTCAAGCAGGCAAACAGGTGGGAAGCGCTCATCACAACAAGAACGTGATGACCACATCAAGACCTTTGGAGCTACTTCACATGGACCTCTTCGGACCCATCGCCTACCTCATCATAGGGGGAAGTAAGTATGGTCTTGTTGTTGTTGATGATTTTTCCCGCTTCACTTGGGTATTCTTTTTGCAGGATAAATCAGAAACCCAAGGGACCCTCAAGCGCTTACTAAGGCGAGCTCAAAACGAATTTGAGCTCAAGGTGAAAAAGATTAGAAGCGACTATGGGTCCGAGTTCAAGAACCTTCAAGTGGAGGAGTTCCTTGAGGAGGAAGGAATCATGCACGAGTTCTCCGCTCCCTACACACCACAGCAAAACGGTGTGGTAGAGAGGAAGAACAGGACGCTTATAGACATGGCGAGGACAATGCTTGGAGAATTCAAGACGCCCGAGCGGTTTTGGTCGGAAGCTGTGAACACAGCTTGTCACACCATAAACCGGGTCTACCTTCATCGCCTCCTCAAGAAGACGTCGTATGAACTTCTAACCGGTAACAAACCCAACGTGTCTTATTTTTGTGTATTTGGGAGTAAATGTTACATTCTAGTGAAGAAAGGTAGGAATTCAAAATTTGCTCCCAAAGCTGTAGAAGGGTTTTTGCTAGGTTATGACTCAAATACAAAGGCGTATAGAGTCTTCAACAAATCATCGGGTTTGGTTGAAGTCTCTAGCGACGTTGAATTTGACGAAACTAACAGCTCTCCAAGAGAGCAAGTTGATCTTGATGATATAGATGAAGACGATGTTCCAACGGACGCAATTTTCACCATGGCAATTGGAGATGTACGACCACAGGAACACCAAGTGCAAGATCAACCTTCTTCCTCAACAATGGTGCACCCCCAACTCAAGATGATGAACAGGTTCCTCAAGAGGAGGCGTGTGATCAAGGGGGAGCACAAGAAGACCAAGTTGTGGAGGAAGAAGCACCACGAGCCCCTCCAACTCAAGTTCGAGCGACGATTCAAAGGAATCATCCCGTCGACCAGATCTTGGGTGATATAAGCAAGGGAGTAACTACTCGCTCACGTCTAGCTAATTTTTGTGAGCATTACTCTTTTGTCTCTTCTATTAAGCCTTTCAGGGTAGAAGAGGCCTTGCTAGATCCGGATTGGGTGCTGGCCATGCAGGAAGAGCTCTACAACTTCAAGCAAAATGAAGTTTGGACCCTAGTGCCATGTCCCAAGCAAAACATTGTGGGAACCAAGTGGGTGTTCCGCAACAAACAGGACGAGCACGGGGTGGTGACAAGGAACAAGGCTCGACTTGTGGCAAAAGGTTATGCCCAAGTCGCAGGTTTGGACTTTGAGGAGACTTTTGCTCCTGTAACTAGGCTAGAGTCTATACGCATTTTGTTAGCCTATGCCGCTCACCATTCTTTCAGGTTGTTCCAAATGGATGTGAAGAGTGCTTTCCTCAACGGGCCAATCAAGGAGGAGGTGTACGTGGAGCAACCCCCTGGCTTTGAGGATGAACGGTACCCCGACCACGTGTGTAAGCTCTCTAAGGTGCTCTATGGACTTAAGCAAGCCCCAAGAGCATGGTATGAATGCCTTAGATATTTCCTTATTGCTAATGCTTTCAAGGTTGGGAAAGTCGATCCAACTCTTTTCACTAAGACTTGTGTTGGTGACCTCTTTGTGTGCCAAATTTATGTCGATGACATAATATTTGGTTCTACTAACCAAAAGTCTTGTGAAGAGTTTAGCAGGGTGATGACTCAGAAATTTGAGATGTCGATGATGGGCGAGTTGAACTACTTCCTTGGGTTCCAAGTGAAGCAACTCAAGGATGGCACCTTCATCTCCCAAACAAAGTACACGCAAGACTTGCTCAAGCGGTTCGGGATGAAGGACGCCAAGCCCGCAAAGACTCCAATGGGAACCGACGGACATGTCGACCTCAACAAAGGAGGTAAGTCCGTTGATCAAAAGGCATACCGGTCTATGATAGGTTCCTTGCTTTACTTATGTGCGAGTAGACCAGATATTATGCTTAGCGTTTGCATGTGTGCTAGATATCAATCCGACCCAAGGGAATGTCACCTTGTGGCCGTTAAGCGGATTCTTAGATATTTAGTTGCTACGCCTTGCTTCGGGATCTGGTATCCAAAGGGGTCTACCTTTGACTTGATTGGATATTCAAACTCTGATTATGCCGGGTGCAAGGTTGATAGGAAGAGTACATCAGGGACGTGCCAATTCCTAGGAAGGTCCCTGGTGTCTTGGAGTTCAAAGAAGCAAACTTCCGTTGCTCTATCCACCGCTGAGGCCGAGTATGTTGCCACAGGACAGTGTTGCGCGCAACTACTTTGGATGAGGCAAACCCTCCAGGACTTTGGCTACAATCTGAGCAAAGTCCCACTCCTATGTGACAATGAGAGTGCAATCCGCATGGCGGACAATCCTATTGAACACAGCCGCACAAAGCACATAGACATCCGACATCACTTTTTGAGAGACCACCGGCAAAAGGGAGATATTGAAGTGTTTTATGTTAGCACCGAGAACTTGCTAGCCGATATCTTAACCAAGCCTTTAGATGAGAAGACCTTTTGCAGGTTGCGTAGTGAGCTAAATGTCTTAGATTCGCGTAACTTGGATTGATCTATAGCATACATGTGTTTTATGCCTTTGATCATGTTCCTTTATGCATATTATTGCTTATTTATGGTGCTCAAGTTGTGCAAGGGATCCCTAGACCTCACAAGTCCATGTGTGAATGATGCACATATTTAGGGGGAGAAATGCTCCAACTTGACCCTTTGAGACTAACCGTGTGCTTGAGTTTACTTAATTTAGTCTCAAAGGTGGATTGAAAGGGAAAGGTGAACTTGGACCATGCAAGACTTCCACTGCACTCCGATAAGAGGGTAATTTACTCCAAGTTCATCTCCATGCTCTTATTGCCTTTTTACTCTTAATTGATGATTTTGGTGAGGCAATGGGGTTTAAGGGCCAAGAATGATCCCGTTTTGGTGCTTAATGCCAAAGGGGGAGAAATTAAAGGGCCAAAGCAAATGGATCAGCTACCACTTGAGAAATTTGAAAATAGTAGAGTTAGCTCTTTTGATTTGTCAAAATTCTCTTATGTGCAAAATTTGGCCTCTTGTGGGGAGAATGTAGGATTATGGGAAAAAGGGGGAGTTTTTGGCTCTTGATCAATTTTTCTCATGGAATACCTCTTTTTATGCCTAAACAAAGGTGTTTGACTTAGAGATAGGAAAATGAGTTTGATTTCAAAAACAAACCAAGTGGTGGCAAAGAATGATCCAAATATGCCAAATTTGAATCAACAACAATTCTTGTTCTCAATTGCTTTGATGTTGCACTTCTTTTAGTTGCTTTTTGATGTGTTGGCATAAATCACCAAAAAGGGGAGATTGAAAGGGAAATGTGCCCTTGGGCCATTTCCAAAGTGTTTTGGTGATTAAGTGCCCAACACATATTGAGTAAGTAATAATGTGCCAAATGATGGACAAAGTGCAAATCAACAAGAAGGTATGATTCCAGACTTAGTACATTGGTTTTTGTGTACTAAAATATTTGTCTAAGTGCTGGAATCAGAGAAAAGAGAAGAAGAAAAGAACTTGGCTCGAAGCAGCCAAGACTCAGCTCAGTCTGGCACACCGGACTGTTCAGTGGTGCACCGGACAGTGTCCGGTGTGCCAGGCTGGCTTCTAGCGAACTGGCCACTCTCAGGAATTCGTCGGCGGTGTGCGGCTAAAATTCACCGGACTGTCCGGTGAGCCAACGGTCGCCAGCGCAACGGTCGGCCGCCAAATCCGCGGGCGATGCATGGCCCGCTCCAACGGTCAGGAAGTGGCACTAGACTGTCCGGTGTGCACCGGACAGTGTCCGGTGCGCCAACGGCTACATTTCTGCAATGGTCGGCTGTGCCATTTTAGGAAGGCGATCTGCACCGAACCATGAACAGTGCCTGTCCGGTGCGCCACCCGACAGAAGGCAAGAATTGCCTTCCCAGATTGCTTCCAATGGCTCCTAGCTGCCTTGGGGCTATAAAAGGGACCCCTAGGCACATGGAGGAGACACACCAAGCATTCTTTGATCATCTCTAAGCACCAAGACTCCATTCTCGCGCATTTGATTCTTTGTGATAGCGATTTGAGCTCTAGTTGAGTAGAGAACTCCCCGCATTGTGTTGTGAGCTCAAGTTGTGGCTTGTGTGCGTGTTTGTGCTCGTGCTTTGAGTCTTGTGTGTGTTGCTCTCCCCTCCCTTACTTCCGTGCTTCTTTGTGATCATCAATTGTAAGGGCGAGAGGCTCCAAGTTGTGGAGATTCCTCGCAAACGGGAGATAGTAAAAGAAAAGAAAACACCGTGGTATTCAAGTTGATCATTGGATCACTTGAAAGGGGTTGACTGCAACCCTCGTCCATTGGGACGCCACAACGTGGAGTAGGCAAGTATTGCACTTGGCCGAACCACGAAATAAATCACCATGTCTCTTGTGCTTATTTTCTTCGTGATCATTGTGTTACACAAGAGCTTGGTCCTTAGCCACTTGATTCTATTGAACTAACACTTAACCAAGTTTTGTGGCTACAAGTATTTGATTTTTTACAGGATCACCTATTCACCCCCCCTCTAGGTGCTCTCAAACATGTCACATCAATACAACTTGTTTGAACTTTTTGCCTAGTGAATGCACTCTAAGTGTAACAATCACATGGTATGCCAATGCTTATGATGTCATGCTCAAGTTTTAGTGGCAGTAACACCAGGGGTGTTACAAGTTTGGAGCACAGGTACCATCCGTAGGGGATGAGGGATATGATTCGGACGAAGTTGCCCAAATCCGGCACTTCAACTCCAAGCCACTACTATACTCCTCGCCTCTCTAAGTCGAGAGGAGTATAATAAGGTGCAAGGGTTGAAGAGCGCCAAAGAGATTTGGGACGTGCTCAAGACCGCGCACGAAGGAGATGAGGTGACCAAGATCACCAAGCGGGAAACGATTGAGAGGGAGCTCGGTCGATTCATGCTCAACCAAGGAGAGGAGCCACAAGCCATGTACAACCGGCTCAAGACCTTGGTGAATCAAGTGCGCAACCTCGGGAGCACAAAATGGGATGACCATAAAATGGTCAAGGTTATTCTAAGATCACTCATTTTTCTTAATCCTACACAAGTTTAATTAATTCATGGTGATCCTAGATACAAGCTAATGTCTCCTGAGGAGGTTATAGGATAGTTTGTGAGCTTTGAATTGATGATCAAGGGCTCCAAACAAATCATCGAGCGAGACGCCACCTCTACACCCGAGGTGCAACCCATTGCCTTCAAAGCAATGGAGGAGAAGAAAGAAGAGTCTACATCAAGTAGGCTCCCCATCGATGCCTCCAAGCTCGACAACGAGAAGATGGCGCTCATCATCAAGAGTTTCCGCCAAATCCTTAAGCAAAGGAGGGGGAAGGATTACTAGCCCCGCTCCAAGAAAGTTTGCTGCAAGTGTGGTAAGCTCGATCATTTCATTGCTAAATGTCCATTATCTAGTGATAGTGACAGGGACGACGACAAGAAGGGAAAGAGGAAGGAAAAGAAGAAATATTACAAGAAGAAGGGCGGCGATGCCCATGTTTGCCGGGAGTGGGACTCCGATGAGAGCTCCACCGACTCCTCCTCTGACGAGGACGTCGCAAACATCACCGTCATCAAGGGCCTCCTCTTCCCCAACATCGGCCACAAGTGCCTCATGGCAAAGGACAACAAAAAGAAGAAGGTAAAAATCTAGAGCTTCTACTAAATATACAACATCTAGTGATGAGGCTAGTTCTAGTGATGATGAGGATGATTTTCTTACACTTTTTGCCAACCTAAACATGCAACAAAAGGAAAAATTGAATAAACTAATTAGTGCTATTCATGAGAAGGATGAACTCTTGGATAGCCAAGAGGACTTCCTTATTAAGGAAAACAAGAAGCATGTTAAGGTTAAAAATGCTTATGCTCAGGAAGTAGAAAAATGTGAAAATTTAACTAGTGAGCTTAGCATTTGCCATGACACTATCTCTAACCATAGAAATGAAAATGCCAAATTAATTGCTAAGGTTGAGAAATTAAATGTTTGTGATGATTCTCTTGTCAAACTCAAAAATGATAATGCTAGTTTGATTTCTAAAATTGACAAGTTGAATGAATCACTTTCTAGCCTTAAAATTGAGAATGAAAAATTAATTGCTAAGGCTAAGGATTTAAATGTTTGCAATAATTCTATTTCCAATCTTAGAAATGTGAATGCCATGTTACATG
Organism: Zea luxurians; assembly: GCA_029449295.1. NCBI lineage: Eukaryota > Viridiplantae > Streptophyta > Magnoliopsida > Poales > Poaceae > Zea > Zea luxurians. The sequence continues at coordinate 16,907,724 of JAOPSE010000039.1, forward strand.
CTAAGATTGATGAATTAAATGCATGCAAACCCTCTACATCTAGTGTTGATCATGTTACTAATTGTACTAGATGTAGAGACATTAATGTTGATGCTATCCATGATCACCTAGCTTTAATTAAACAACAAAATGATCACATAGCTCAACTTAGTGCCAAAATTAATGAGCATGACTTAGAATATAAAAAATTTAAATTTGCTAGAAGCATGCTCTATAATGGGAGACGCCCTGGCATTAAGGATGGCATTGGTTTCCAACAAGGAGGCAATGTCAAAATTAATGCCCCTAAAAGATTGTCTAATTTTGTTAAGGGCAAGGCTCCCATGCCACAGGATAACGAGGGCTATATTTTATATCCTGCTGGTTATCCTGAGGATAAGATTAGGAGAATTCATTCTAGGAAGTCTCACTCTGGCTCTCATCATGCTTTTATGTATAAGAGTGAGGCATCTAGTTCTAGGCGTTCTACCCATGTTAAAATGCCTAAAAAGAAATCTCCTGCTGCATCAAATGAGCCTATTATTTCATTTAAGACTTTTGATGCATCTTATGTTTTAACTAACAAATCAGGCAAAGTAGTTGCCAAATATGTTGGGGCCAAGCACAAGGGCTCAAAGACTTGTGTTTGCGTACCCAAGGTGCTTGTTTCTAATGTCAAAGGACCCAAGACCGTTTGGGTACCTAAGAACAAGACCTAAACTTGTTTTGTAGGTTTATGCATCCGGGGGCTCAAGTTGGATCATTAATAGCGGGTGCACAAACCACATGATAGGGGAGAAAAGGATGTTCTCCTCCTATGAGAAAAACCAAGATCCCCAAAGAGCTATCACATTCGGGGATGGAAATCAAGGTTTGGTCAAAGGACTTGGTAAAATCGCTATATCACCTGACCATTCTATTTCCAATGTTTTTCTTATAGATTCTTTAGATTATAACTTGCTTTCAGTTTCTCAATTATGCAAAATGGGTTACAACTGTCTTTTTACAGATTTAAGTGTTACTGTCTTTAGAGGAAGTGATGATTCAGTGGAGAACTCTACTTGACATGGAGAGGACTCTTCAGTGGAGAACTCTACTTGCTTTCAGTTTCTCAATTATGCAAAATGGTGTAGTGGAGAGGAAGAATAGAACTCTACTTGACATGGCGAGGACCATGCTTGATGAGTATAAGACACCGAATCGGTTTTGGGCCGAGGCGATTAACACCGCCTGCTACTCCATCAACCGGTTATATCTACACCGAATCCTTAAGAAGACATTATATGAACTCCTCACCGGTAAAAAGCCAAATGTTTCATATTTTAGAGTCTTTGGTAGCAAATGTTTTATTCTTGTTAAAAGAGGTAGAAAATCTAAATTTGCTCCTAAGGCTGTAGAAGGCTTTTTACTTGGTTATGATTCAAACACAAGGGCATATAGAGTCTTTAACAAGTCCACTGGACTAGTTGAAGTTTCTTGTGACATTGTGTTTGATGAGATTAACAGCTCTCAATTAGAGCAAGTTGATCTTGATGAGCTAGATGATGAAGAGGCTCCATGCGTCACGCTAAGGAACATGTCCATTGGGGATGTGTGTCCTAAGGAATCCGAAGAGCCTCCACAAGCTCAAGATCAACCATCATCTTCCATACAAGCATCTCCACCAACTCAAGATGAGGCTCAAGCTCAAGATGATGAAAATGAAGATCAAGACGATGAGCCACCTCAAGAGGAGGACAATGATCAAAGGGGAGATGCCAATGATCAAGACAAGGAAGATGAACAAGATCCAAGACCGCCACACCCAAGAGTCCACCAGGCGATTCAAAGAGATCACCCCGTGAACACCATCCTCGGCGATATTCATAAGGGGTAACCACTCGATCTCGAGTCACTCATTTTTGTGAACATTACTCTTTTGTTTCCTCTATTGAGCCACACAGGGTAGAGGATGCACTTAAAGATTCGGATTGGGTGCTAGCGATGCAAGAAGAGCTCAACAACTTCACGAGGAATGAGGTATGGCATTTGGTTCCACGTCCTAATCAAAATGTTGTAGGTACCAAGTGGGTGTTCCACAACAAGCAAGATGAGCATGGTATGGTGACAAGGAACAAAGCACGACTTGTGGCCAAGGGTTATTCACAAGTCGAAGGTTTGGATTTTGGTGAAACCTATGCACCCGTAGCTAGGCTTGAGTCAATTCATATATTACTTTCCTATGCTACTTACCATGGCTTTAAGCTATATCAAATAGACGTGAAGAGTGCCTTCCTCAATGGACCAATCAAGGAAGAGGTCTATGTTGAGCAACCTCCCGGCTTTGAAGATAGTGAGTACCCTAATCATGTTTACAAACTCTCTAAGGCGCTTTATGGGCTCAAGCAAGCCCCAAGAGCATGGTATGAATGCCTAAGAGATTTCCTTATCACTAATGGCTTCAAAGTCGGTAAAGCCGATCCTACTCTCTTTACTAAAACTATTGCAAAAGATTTGTTTGTATGCCAAATTTATGTAGATGATATCATATTTGGGTCTACTAACAAATCTACTTGTGAAGAGTTTAGTAGGATCATGGTTCAAAAATTAGAGATGTCTATGATGGGGGAGTTGAAGTATTTCCTAGGATTTCAAGTCAAGCAACTCCAAGAGGGCACCTTCATCAGCCAAACGAAGTACATTCAAGACATACTCACCAAGTTTGGAATGAAGGATGTCAAGCCCATCAAGACACCCATGGGAGCAAATGGGCATCTCGACCTCGACACAGGAGGTAAATTTGTAGATCAAATGATATACTGGTCGATGATAAGATCTTTACTCTACTTATGTGCATCTCGACCGGATATTATGCTTTCTATATGCATGTGTGCAAGGTTCCAAGCCGATCCTAAGGAAGTTCACCTTAGGGCCGTGAAGAGAATCTTGAGATATTTAATTTATACTCTTAAGTTTGGTCTTTGGTACCCCAAGGGATCCTCTTTTGATTTATTAGGATACTCAGATGCTGATTGGGCAGGGTGTAAAATTGATAGGAAGAGCACATCAGGGACTTGTCAGTTTTTGGGGAGATCCCTGGTGTCTTGGGCTTCAAAGAAACAAAACTCAGTAGCTCTTTGTACCGCCTAAGCTGAGTATATTGCCGCAGGCCATTGTTGCGCGCAATTGCTTTGGATGAGGCAAACCCTCAGGGACTATGGCTACAAATTTAGCAAAGTCCCTCTCCTATGTGATAATGAGAGTGCAATCTGCATGGCGGATAATCCCGTTGAGCACAGCCGCACTAAGCACATAGCCATTCGGTATCACTTTTTGAGAGATCACCAACAAAGGGGGGATATTGAGATAGCCTATATTAACACCAAAGAACAATTAGCCGATATCTTTACCAAGCCTTTAGATGAGAAAACCTTTACCAAGCTTAGGAATGAGCTAAATATTCTTGATTCTAGGAATTTTGATTGAAACATTGCTCACATAGCTCATTTATATACCTTTGATCATATCTCTTTTATGTCTATGACTAATGTGTTTTCAAGTGTATTATTATGCTTAGTCATAGAATTGAAAGGGAAATGGAGTATTCGGCAAAGACGACGCTTCCACTCAACTCCATTGGTATTATCCATTCTTTGTCGGTATTCCGCCATCTCTCCATTGGTATAATCTTTCACTCATATATTGTTTGCCAAAGTGAAAGAGAATTTACATAGGGCTCATATTTCACTCAAAGTATCCGTTTTTGGTGATTCATGCCAAAGGAGGAGAAAGTATTAGCCCAAAGCAAAAGGACCGCACCACCACCAATGAATTTTAAAAAAAATGAAGTTTTCAAATTGGTATCTTAATGTGTTTTAAAAAGGGGAGAAAGTTCTGGTATCTTCAAAAATTTGTAAAACCCTCTTGAACACTAAGAGGAGAATTTCATTGAGGGGGAGTTTTGTTTAAGTCAAAGGAAAAGCATTTGAAACAGGGGGAGAAAATTCCAAAATCTTGAAAATGCTTCTTTCAATCTTATTCATATACCTTTCACTATTTGCAAAAAGTTTTTGAAAAGAATTTTACAAAGAATTTGCAAAAACAAAACTAGTGGTGCAAGCGTGGTCCAAAATTTTAAATAAGAAGAAAACAATCCATGCATATCTATTGAAATAATTATGTTGGTTTAATTCCAAGCAACCTTTGCACTTACCTTATGCAAACTAGTTCAATTCTGCACTTATATATTTGCTTTGGTTTGTGTTGGCATCAATCACCAAAAAGGGGGAGATTGAAAGGGAAATAGGGTCAAACCTTTTCCTATATAATTTTGGTGGTTGAATTGCCCAACACAAACAAGTGGACTAACTAGTTTGCTCTAGATTATATGTTCCATAGGTGCCAAAGGTTCACAAGAAACCAATACAAAGTTAAAAGAAAGGGTTCAAATTAAAGGAGCAAAGAAAACCGAAGGCTGTCCTGGTCTGGCGCACCAGATAGTGTCCGGTGCACCAGGGAGATCAACTCCGAACTTGCCACCTTCGGGTTTCTGGAAAATGCTCTCCGCTATAATTCACCGTACTTTCCGGCGTAGCACCGGACTGTCCGGTGTGCCAGCGGGAGCAACGGCTACAACGCCAACGGTCGACTGCAAAATGAATAGTGAACAGTGCGGACTGCACGCACAGAGTCAGAGCAGGCGCTAGAAGACGCACCAGACAGTGAACAGTGACTGTCCGGTGCACCACCGGACTGTCTGGTGGCCCAGCTGTCAGAAGCTCCAACAGTCGAACCCTAACGATCGGGTGACGTGGCTGGCGCACCGGACAGTGTCCGGTGGCGCACCGGACTGTCCGGTGCGCCCATCGACAGCAGAGTTCCCCAACGGCCATTTTGGTGGGTGGGGCTATAAATACCCCCAACCACCACACATTCAAGGCATCCAAGTTTTCAGCCATTACATTCAATACAAGAGCTCTAGACTTCACTCCAAGACACAAACAAGAGATCAAATCCTCTCCCAAGTCCGGAATCACTCCAAACATTTAGTGACTAGTGAGAGAGAGATATTTGTGTTCATTTGAGCTCTTGTTCTTAGATCGCTTTTCTTCTTTCTCTTTCTTGTTCTCAAGCAACTTGTAATCAACGCAAGAGACACCAAGTTATGGTGGTCCTTGTGAGGGGTCTAAGTGACCCGTTGATTAAGGAGAAAAGCTCACTCGGTCTAGGTGACCGTTTGAGAGAGGGAAATGGTTGAAAGAGACCCGGTCTTTGTGACCACCTCAACGGGGAGTAGGTTTGCAAGAACCGAACCTCAGTAAAACAAATCACCGTGTCACACTCTTCATTTTCTTGTGATTTTTTTTCGCCCTCTCTTTCGAACTCGGTTTTATTTCTAATGCTAACCCCGGCTTGTAGTTGTGCTTAAAGTTTATAAATTTCAGATTCCACCTATTCACCCCCCTCTAGGTGACTTTCACATTTATTGCTGCATCATGGGTAGAAGCACATAATCTTCCAATAACTACCATGTCAAGACCCATCCAAATTGACTTAGCCGGTGGTAGAATTCGAGCTGATAGCATTTGCTTGAATGTAAGTGTGGAAATAAGGGGGATAGTGTTTCCCGCTAATCTCATAGTAATGGGTACTCAGGGAATAGATGTCATCCTAGGGATGAATTGGCTAGATAAGTACCAGGCAGTTATCAGTTGTGATAAGAGGACAATCAAGTTGATGTCCCCAGTAGGAGAAGAGGTGGTGACCAAGTTAGTCCCGCCTGAGCCAAGGAAAGGAAGTTGTTATTAGATGGCTATTGATAGCAGTGAAGCAGATCCACTTGAGATTATCAAGGTTGTGTCCGAGTTCCGAGATGTGTTCCCAAAGGACTTACTAGGCATGCCACCCGAGCGAAAGGTTGAGTTTGCCATAGAGCTTCTTCCTGGAACCACCCCCATCTTTAAGAGAGCTTACGGGGTATCCGGACCAGAGTTAGTTCAACTCAAAAAGCAAATCAATGAGCTGTCAGAGAAAGGTTACATCAGGCCAAGCACCTCGCCTTGGGCCACCCCTGTTCTGTTTGTGGAGAAGAAAGATGGCACCAGAAGGATGTGTATCGTTTATCGAGCTCTGAATGAGGTCACGGTTAAGAACAAGTACCCCTTGCCCAGAATAGAAGATCTGTTTGACCAGTTGAGAGGAGCCAGCGTGTTTTCAAAGATAGATCTGAGGTCAGGTTATCATCAGCGAAGGATCCGACCCTCAGACATTCCGAAGACGGCATTCATTACCAAGTATGGGTTGTATGAGTTCACTGTGATGTCTTTTGGCCTAACGAATGCACCAGCCTTCTTCATGAATCTAATGAATAGTGTATTCATGGATTATCTCGACAAGTTTGTGGTGGTATTCATTGGTGACATTCTTATATATTCTCAAAGTGAGGAGGAGCATGCAGATCATTTGAGGATGGTATTGCAGAGATTGCGAGAGCACCAGCTGTATGCAAAGTTGAGCAAGTGCGAGTTCTAGATTGATGAAGTCCTGTTCTTGGGCCACATAATCAACAAATATGGATTAGCTGTGGATCCGAAGAAAGTGGTAGACATTCTAAACTGGAAAGCGCTAACAGATGCCCGTGGAATCAAGAGCTTCATTGGAATGGCTGGATATTATCGGCGATTCATTGGAGGGTTTTTGAAGATTGTGAAACCGATGACAGTGTTGCTAGGCAACAAAGTTGAGTTCAAGTGGACCTAGAAATGCTAAGAAGCCTTCGAAGCACTGAAAGAGAAGTTGACTACAGCGCCTGTCTTAGTCTTACCTGATGTGCACAAGCCCTTCTCAGTGTATTGGGATGCTTGTTACACTGGTTTGGGATGCGTGTTGATGCAAGAGGGAAGAGTTGTGGCCTACTCGTCCCGATAGCTGAAGGTTCATGAGAAGAATTACCCAATTCATGACCTAGAGTTGGCAGCAGTGGTTCATGCACTGAAGACATGGAGACACTATCTGTATGGGTAGAAATGCGATGTTTACACAGACCACAAGAGTCTGAAGTACATATTCACCCAGTCAGAACTGAATATGGGGCAACGAAGATGGTTAAAGTTGATCAAAGACTATGAATTGGAGATTCATTACCATCTAGGTAAAGCGAACATAGTGGCAGATGCTTTGAGCAGGAAAAGTCAAGTCAATATGATGGTCGTTCATCCGATACCTTATGAGTTGGCCAAGGAGTTTGACAGGTTGAGCCTCGGATTTCTGAACAATATGCGAGGAGTGACAGTTGAGTTAAAGCCTACCCTAGAGCGGGAAATCAAAGAAGCACAGAAGAATGATGAGAAGATCAGTGAAATCCGGCAACTGATTCTAGAAGGCAGAGGTAAAGACTTTCGGGAAGATGCAGAAGGTGTGATATGGTTCAAGGACCGCTTGTGTGTTCCCAATGTCCAGTCTATTCGGGAGTTGATCCTCAAGGAAGCTCATGAGACAGCTTATTCTATACACCCTGGAAGTGAGAAAATTTATCAGGATCTGAAGAATAAATTCTGGTGGTACGGAATGAAGAGGGAAATTGCAGAGCACGTGGCTATGTGTGATAGTTGTCGATGGATCAAGGTAGAGCATCATAGACCAGCTGGGTTGTTGCAACCGTTGCAAATTCCTCAATGGAAATGGGATGAAATCGATGGATTTCATAGTCGGATTGACTCGCACTCGAGCCGGCTACGATTCCATTTGGGTAGTAGTGGACTGCTTAACCAAGTCAGCCCACTTCATACCTATCAAGACTAACTACAGCAGTGCGGTATTGGCAGAATTGTACATGTCCCAGATCGTTTGTCTTCATGGTGTACCAAAGAAGATAGTGTCAGACAGAGGAACGCAGTTCACCTCTCACTTCTGACAGCAGTTGCATAAAGCCTTGGATACCCATCTGAATTTCAGTTCAGCTTATCATCCGCAGATAGATGGTCAGACTGAAAGAACTAATCAAATCCTCGAAGACATGTTGAGAGCTTGTGCATTGCAAGATCAGTCCGGATGGGACAAGAGGTTACCTTACGTAGAATTCTCCTATAATAACAGTTACCAGGCCAGCTTGAAGATGTCACCATTTCAGGCGCTTTATGGAAGGAGTTGTAGAACTCCGTTGCGATGGGATTAGCCTGGAGAAAAGCAAGTGTATGGGCCAGACATTTTGCTGGAAGCCGAAGAGAACATTAAGATGGTTCGGGAGAACCTACAGGTAGCGCAATCAAAGCAGCGAAGTTACGCAGACACAAGAAGAAGAGAGCTGAGTTTCGAAGTTGGAGATTTTGTCTATCTAAAAGTATCGCCTATCAGAGGAGTCAGAAGATTCGGAGTCAAAGGCAAGCTAGCACCCCGCTATATTGGTCCGTACTAGATTCTCGCAAGGCGTGGAGAAGTGGCCTATCAGCTCAGTCTGCCAGATAATTTGTCTGCCATGCATGATGTCTTTCATGTGTTTCAGTTGAAGAAGTGTCTGCGTGTGCCAGAAGAGCAGTTGCCAGTGGAGGGTCTCGAAGTCCAAGAAGACTTGACCTATATTGAGAAGCCAACGCAAATTATTGAGACGGCAAACAGAGTCACCCGGAGGAAAACTATCAGAATGTGTAAAGTCAGATGGGGTCATCACTCCAAAGAAGAAGCAACTTGGGAGCGTGAAGATGATCTGATGGCTAAATATCCTGAACTCTTTGCTAACCAACCTTGAATCTCAAGGGCGAGATTCTTTTAAGGGGGACAGGTTTGTAACGCCCTAAATTTGAGAGTTAAATTTTTTTATTTCTCCATCACTCGCCAAATTCGGGCGTTACCCCTCCTCTTTCTTTTCCTTCTCTCTATGCCTCATTCTTTTCCAAAGTTCTAGCGAGATTTAGCTTGATACCTTGTGTAAGTAAACTCTAGAAATATTTTCCTTGGTTGTTGCATCATGCCGGACCATGATTTTCTTGCTTGTGGTTGAGTGATTTGTGAAAAGTATTTTTGGAGTGGAGTTTAGAGCTAAATAGGAAAATGGAAAAAGGGAAAATCCTTTCCTCTCTCCTTGTGGCTCATCAGGGCGCGCGGCCCAGCTCCCCCCCGGCCCAACCGGCGCACGCGGCCCAGCTCGTCTGGCAGCCCGGCCGGCTTCCCTCCGCTCTCCTCGCGCACGGCGCGCACGGGTGGTTGAGCTGCCGCCGCCACCCCCTGGTGGGGCCCACCCGTCAGCCCCACCCCCCCAAACCACCCTCTCTCTCTCTCTTTCTCTCCTCTACCCCCGCGCCGGTCCTCTCTCTCCCCCGCCCTCACCCTCCGTGGTGAGCCCCCTCCCTCCTCTTCTCTACCCCTTCTTCTTCCTTGGCCCGGCGCGGCCCTCCTCGCCCCGGCCATGGCGCGCAGCCCCTGACCCCGGCGCGGACGCCCTAGCACGGCCCTCCCCCTCTCCTCGCGCGGCGCTCCTACCCCGTCTCGGCGAGGCGCGCGCGACGCCCCAGACCGCACCGGTGGCATTGCCCTCGTCCCGGCGTGCGCCCGCCCCTGCACACCCACCCCAGCCCCCTCCCTGCACAGCCCCTCCCTGGCGGCCCGAGCGCGCTCGTAGCGCGGCCCGAGCGCGCTCGCCATGGCGCGGCCCCTGCCCAGCGCGGTGCGCCCGCGGCCATGGTGCGTGGCCCCCTGCGCGCGCGCTCCCGCCTCGCTCGGCGCGGCTCGCGGCTCGGCCGGCGCGAGGCCCCTGCCCCGGCATGCCTGCTCGTGGCCATGGCTCCCGGCATGGCGCGTGCGATGCCCCAGGACGGCCCGCCCTACGCGCGGTGCCCCCGACACAGCTCGTCGTGCCCGCGCGACGCGGCCGTGCTCCCGACGCGGTGCACGGGGTCCCGGCCTGGCGTGGTCGTGGCGCCCTCGCTCGGCGTGGCCCCGCTGCTCGCGCAGCGTGCTTGGCCCCGGCGCGGCGCGTCAGTGCTGCCTTACGCGCGCTAGTGCTCGCGTGGTGCGCACGACGTCTTGTCGCGGTTCACCGTGCTCTCGGCGCAACACGTAGCGCCCTGCCACGCTTGTGGCATACCTGTCTACCCCCTAGGCGTGACCGTCTACCCCAAGACGCCCCGTCTACCCCCCATGTATTCTATGCATATGGAACGTGTTGTTTATTTTATATAGTCAACCTCTACCTAAAATTGATCACATTAATCATCTCATGTAGTTAATCAACGACTTTATTTAATGTCAACTAATTGGAGATAGTTGTAACTATATTAGTGCATGTGATTAATACCTGTAGTATGGCTAGGTAGAGCTAGACAAAGTGATGGTTAATTGCACACCTACACGTGATACGTTTCGACTATAGTTTTAGCCACTGCGAGCCCCTTCTTTTTCTTTCTAGCAATTGCGAATGCAAATCATATGTCATATCTTATACATATTCAATTTATTTGCTCTCTTGTATGGTGTACTATTTATTTCCTAATTCAAAGAGATGGATGTATGTTTGCGCTCGCATAGATAACGGTCTGGTTGAGGAGTCCGAAAAACTCGTAGGAGAAGACCCTGAGCAGCAGCTGGTTGGTGGAGGCAAGTGTCCCTTGACCCACTTATGTCCTATACATACATTAATTCATTTTCCGCATTTACACAGTTTATACCTAAGGATTGACTAGCTTTTGTTATCCATATCCTTGCTTACCTATTTGGGTTGGATTATTGTGGTTTAGCTACATGCTAGTGCTTCACATTAATCAATGAACATGATGAGATTTATCTACGATACATTGTTTCCCTTCTTTATTATGACGATATACTTGTGGCATTTAAGGGGACTCGAGCGGTTTCTCGAGTGCCTCTGCGTAAGGACCTGTTCGTTGGATGACCGCCCGGGAAAACTGTGCAACCATGAGGGTGGAATGGGATGCCTGAAGCGTCCCCAATCCTCTGGGACTCAAATGTGATACAATTACTAGTCCCAGGAGGCTAGTAAACACATTTATACATCAGATGATACCAAATCTACTTAAACGAGACAAACCTACAAAGGTGGCGAGCAACTTTAAGAGTTGGTCCACAACTCGGGACATATCATCAGAGTGGGGCTGAAGCAGCCCGATATACGCAGCGAAGCAAATCAGCGGTCCAACAGCCACAGGCAAGGTTGGGAACAGTCGTAACTCTTACCCGATCTTCTTTTTCTGAAAAACAACAAATAAGCAAGGGTGAGTACAAACGTACTCAGCAGCCCACCTTCACACGCGGAATGGGGAAATCAGATATAATGCATGGAATATGTGGAGCTCAGGATATTTTGCAGAAACAGCAATATTTTATGTAGGGTTGTTTTGAAAAACATTTTGTATTTTTGCAAAGCGCATCCTCTCCAAAAGGAGCAGGAAGTTTTCCAATATTAGATCAAAATCTCCTGGACTAAACCATCCAGGTATCTCAGCAGTTTTGTGACGGAACCTCCCAAGTAATTAGGCCCACCTACAGTTGTCCTTGTCTAGCAGACATCAGACACCCTGTAGATGTTCCTAAGTCACTTGACAAGCTCGGTATCTTTCCTTACCTCACCAGGAACGTTTCACCCGTCTTGCAGACATTACAGATCATCGGAGATAAAGAAATGCAGAAGCAGATTACATAAACTTACATTTATTTCGAAAACAAGCTCGAGTTATTTTATTACAGGCCAGACTAAAAGTGAGTGCAGAGTAGTAATATTATACAAACCAAGGGAGGCACAAACATCTCCCGAAAAGCTATAAGCAAAAGATCCTATGTGGAGGACCGAGTCCTCCCGCACTTCAGTCTTGTTTTTCTTCTTTGGGAACCACCTTGGCACAGAAGCAGCAAAAGTCTGCTACTTCCTCACCTAAAAACAACGAAGGGATAAACCCTGAGTATGGAATTACTCAGCAAGTCTTACCCGACTAAGGAAAAGACTCTCAAGGGTATGCTGGATAAATAGGAATCAAGGAGAGGCTTTACCAAAGATCAACTTATACTTTTGCGGAAGTAGCTTACTAAAGTGAGTCCTTACTTTCAATCTTTTAACGCCATATTAGGTATTAATAGACTCTATTTGCATCTAGTCTAATTTCACATCACATCAAGACTACATCATTTTTATCCATAGTGTTCACGTCCTGACTTTAGGTTGCAGGGAAGTGACCAAGTCTTCATAACCGCGAAGGTACGGCGATCCGAATCGATTATACTCAGCTGAGGATCTCCAATCACACGACATATGTAGCACTTAACGCTTGCATATGTCAACCCGCCACCGGGGTTCTTAAGACCGGATCAGGTTCACGCAAACCGAGAGCACAGATACACCACCGTCCAGCCTCTTGCCACGGAGGGTACACGCTACTCTCGCCACCGCTCCACTCCCATTTCGTGTTATCTTATTCCGGCCTTAGTCTGCCCGAGGCAAGGCTTACCCATGACGAGGCATGTGACCAGTTAAAGGGTCCTCGGTCAGCACGCCTACATACGCGTTAATCCTTAACCAACCTAGAAAGAACATCACCTGTTCCTACCCCAAGTCTCAATTTACATATTTCCATCCTTAGGATTGTGTCTGTTCCTTAGGATGAAAGAGCATCACAGGGAACTTTGCAGTAAGATCCCACCATTGCTCCAAATGAAAATATTCTTGCAGGTAGAAGCCGTCCTTTCTCGAGTTAAATTAAGGACAACCTCTATCCACAAGATCTAAGCAAGGCTAAGCATTTTTGTAAATCATACTTTTGATACTTCACAGAAGTATCTATAAAGGTATGGATATCAAGGAAAGCAATGCATCAAAGGGTTTCAAGTAACTCCTATGAACCTAATGCACATTTCACTAGACTTAAGTGTGCGAAAAGTATTTAAAAACACAAGGAAAAGGGTTGCATGCACCGGGGCTTGCCTTTGTTATCAGGTGTGTCCTGCTCGGATCCACAAATATCGAAATAAAAGCAGTTGTCTGCTTGAGGATCTGAGGATGGTGGTATCCCTTCTTCAGCGACTTCTTCTTCTTCTTCGTGCTCTAACATAACCATATACATGCATAAGAATGGATGTCATGGGATGCTCATGAGGATGCAAAGATAATATAAACTTATTATCTAAGTCTTGAGTACAACTTTCCTTCACGGAGTTCCGGGAACTTAGGGTTTCCGGAGTCAGTAAAGGAGTTCATGGAGCAGGGGGGGTGGTTTTGGGTTCTAGTTATCAAACAATGTTCAAATCAAACCAAACTCTACCCATGACTTCTAAATAATGTGAAAAGCTCATATAAAAAGTTTGGGAAATTTTGGGCTTATTATTTATTTGCTAAAAATCCAGAATCAATGGTTTAGGCTATTTTAAATACCCTAAAATTCCCTATTTGATCTAAAAATCATGAGTTTATTTTTATTAAATACTATGGAAAATAACAAGCCTAGGAAAATTTGTCTCATATTTTTAGGATTTTTCTACCATTTTCTAGAATTGTTTTAACTCTGGGATAAAAAGAAAAAGGAAAATTTGTAACAGTTCTGGGCTGACTTCGGCCCAAGCGGCCCAGTACAGAGGAGACAGCGCGCTCGCGCCCGCGTGCGCTCTGGTAGTTTTGCGGATAGGCCCTCGGTTTATTAACTAAATCAAAGTAGGTTTGTTTTACTGTTTCACTGTGCCACTGACATCTTGCAGAAATGCCCTCCATTTTCTATTTCTTCCCCGCGATTGCCCCTGAACATGGCGCGTTGTTCGTTTATCACGGACAAGGTCTGTACCGGCCATGATCGGCGATGATCGTTCAAGCTAACTGTCGGAGAGGCTTTACGGATCTAAGGTGACCTAAGAACGATCCTCAATTTCGAATGGCGCTCCAAGAAAGTGTTCTGCCCACGCTCAGGGCGGAAACCGGGGCGTCGAGCTCACGTTCCCACACGACCATGGCCGAACTGAGCAAACGGACGCCACCGAGAGCTTCACAAGCATGCAGAGGCACGAAAACAATATATGAATTGAATGGCGACTTACCAGAACGAGCTGGCCACGGTGAGCTAGGTTCTTGCGGTGGTTTGGGTGGATTTGGGGGAAACGTGAAATTCAAGCTCGTCGGTGAACCACTGGAGACAATACTGGGTGTCGAGGTACTTGACTACCTTACGGACCCAAGGGCACACTCAATTTATAGGCACCGGGGGCGGTGGCCCATGAATTTTGGATGGCGCGGTGGCGGCCGGAGAGGGCAAAGGTGACTGGTGCAAGTGAATCCGTGTCACCCGTCGTGGCGATCATTCCGGTGGTCGACGGGAAACTAAAACGAATCACGGCGATGTGGTGAAGGTACTCAGGCACGTGGCACACGACTGGAAAGCGGCGTTCACCAGCGTGCCTATCGGTTTCCACCGCGACGAGCTAGTACGGTGGTCGGAATTGTTTTACCGGCCGGACCTATCCACGGCGACGTGGCTTGAACGCTACCGGATCAGCTTGGGCACAAATCACGGTGACCACAGCACGAATCGCGGCGGAGGGAGTCGTCGGCGGCGAGGATAGTCCTGCTGGCGATCTTATCTGCTCGGGTTACTGTACCATCAGAGGCTCTTTCAGTGTGCCTGACAGAGCATGTTCCAAGTAACTTTCCTCCAGATTTCTCATAAGAACTTCATCAACTCTCAGTAGCAAAGTTGTAGAGTTATAAACCAGCTACAATTCAACTATAGAGATCAAACTTATTTGAGCACTGGATCATGCTTGGATTTGAGCTGGAAGTTGATGTCAGTCATCTGCTATTCTGAATTTCAGATCAAACAGCCTGACAGCCAGTTTTTGATTGGGTTTTTCTCTAAATTTCTCATAACAACTAAGCTCACACTCTTTAGCAAAGTTGTTCTCCTATAATTGGTCTTCAACTTTGATGTGGTGACCTAGGGCAAAAACCCTATACTTTGTAAGTTACAAAGCCCCAAAGTTGAGCCCATTCTCTGATTTTCAGACTTAGAATAAAACTCACATGAGGTCCATTTTGCATTTAAGTCCAAAACTTAGGGTTTGGCTTTCAAATCCACATATTTGTGAACCAAAGGACTTAAAATACTTATTTGGCTTGGTTTTTGCACTTTAGCCCAAAAGTGGACTAATTTTGCACTTAGGTCCCTAGGGTTTGGTTTTAGGGTTTTCCAGGGTTCCAACTAGGGTTTCTGGTATTCTAGGGGTATAAGTGTGATTCAACTTTATTCTTGGAGTCATTTTATGACTTTTACCCTAAAGTCTTTAGGTTTTCTTAGCTTGAGTTAGGTTTTACCCCTTTAACCACTATTTAGGGTTAAGTCCTTTAACCAGGGTCCTATTTGTAAAACATTAAAACAATACAACTTATTTGAAATTTTTGCCTAGTGAATGCACTCTAGGTGTGTCAAACATATGCAATGCCAATGCTTATGATGCCATGCTCAAGTTTTAGTTATAGTAACACCAGGGGTGTTACATCCTTCCCCCATAAAAGAATCTCGTCCCGAGATTTAAAGTCCTAGGGTGAGTAATGGAAAAGGAAATGTGTCACATTTTTATTTCCTTATTTCTGGTACAAGGCAGGGGTGGTGTGGGGGTTCATTCCTTTACTACACAGCTATACAAACTTTACAACTTACAAGAGGCTAGAAAGCCTGGGAAATTCTTATTTAAGAAGTCTTGGGTTTCCCATGTAGCCTCATCTTCCGAATGCTGGTTCCACTGTATCTTATAAAACTTGAGAGTCTTTCTCCGGGTAACCCTGTCCTTTTGATCCAGAACTCGAATGGGATGTTCCGAGTACGTTAAATCTGGTTCTAGGACAACATTAGTCACTTCAACGGTTCGATCGGGAATCCGAAGACACTTCTTCAATTGTGACACGTGGAACACATTATGCACAGCAGACAATGTTTCGGGTAGTTGGAGTCGGTACGCCACTGGTCCACATTGTTCAAGCACCAGGAATGGACCAATGTATCTGGGTGCAAGCTTCCCTTTAACCCCGAAACGCGATACACCCTTCATTGGTGAAACTTTCAAGTAGACATAGTCGTCTACCAGAAAACATAAGGGTTGTCGTCGTCGGTCTGCATAACTCTTTTGTCGAGTCTGAGCTTTCTTCATATTATGAATAATTTTCTGAACCTTTTCTTCGACCTCTTTCACCATATCAGGCCTAAAGAAGTATCTTTCTCCAGGTTCAGACCAATTTAGCGGAGTTCGACACCGTCGCCCATATAAAGCTTCAAAAGGTGCCATCTTGATACTTTCCTGATAACTGTTATTGTATGAAAACTCCGCTAGGGGCAAACATTCATCCCATTTTTGCGAGAAGTCCAGAACACATGCCCGCAGCATATCCTCGAGGATTTGATTCACTCTCTCCGTCTGTCCACTGGTTTGAGGATGATAGGCCGAACTGTGGAGCAATTTGGTACCCAAGGATTTATGAAGTTCTTCCCAAAACTTGGATACGAATTGAGGTCCACGATCTGACACTATGGTTTTTGGAATACCATGCAAACTGAGAATACGGCTGATATATAATGCTGCATAAGTGGCTACCGTATATTTGGCCCTGACGGGTAAGAAGTGGGCAACTTTTGTGAGTCGATCAACGATAACCCAAATAGAATCATACCCTTTGGCCGTCCTGGGCAGTCCCACAATAAAGTCCATGCTGATGTCTTCCCATTTCCATGTTGGGATTGGCAAAGATTGCAATGGACCAGCAGTTTTCATGTGTATGGCTTTGACACGTCTGCAAGTGTCACACTTAGCCACATAGCGTGCAATTTCAATCTTCATCTTCGTCCACCAGTAGTGCTGTTTTAGATCATGATACATCTTAGTGCTTCCCGGATGAATAGAATAGCGACTAAGATGCGCTTCATCTAAGATTTGCTGGCGGAGTTCTTCACTCTTCGGCACTACTATGCGGTTGTTAAACCATAACACACCTTGATCGTCTTCCTTGAAACATTTGGCTGTTCCAGCCCTTATCTTCTCTCGTATGTGCTTCATGCCCAGATTATCCTTTTGAACATCAATTATCCTTTGCAAAATAGTTGACTCAAGCTTTAGTTGATTCAGAGTCCCTTGCTGGATTATCCCCAGGTTTAACTTCTCCATTTCTTGACATAAAGTGTTTTCGGAGGTCTTTGCTATAAGACAGTGGCAGGAAGTCTTACGACTCAATGCATCTGCCACCACATTAGCCTTGCCTGGGTGATAATGGATCTCCAGTTCATAGTCTTTAATGAGCTCAAGCCATCGTCTTTGCCTCATATTTAACTCTGACTGGGTAAATATATACTTCAAACTTTTATGATCTGTATATATGTGACAGATATTTCCCAGCAGATAGTGACGCCATATTTTCAGGGCATGAACCACAGCAGCTAGCTCTAGATCATGTGTTGGATAATGCTCTTCATGTCGGCGTAACTGCCTTGAAGCATACGCAATTACTCGGCCCTCTTGCATCAGCACACAGCCGAGTCCACTGCCAGATGCATCACAATATACATCAAAAGACTTAGTGATGTCCGGTTGAGCCAACACCGGAGCAGTGGTTAATAGTGTCTTCAATTGCTCAAAGGCTTCATTACATTTAGAAGACCAATTGAACTTAGTATCATTCTTCAATAGACTTGTGATTGGCTTCACAAGTTTAGAAAAATCTGGTATGAATCTGCGATAATATCCAGCTAGTCCAAGAAAACTCCGGACTTGGTGAACAGTTGTTGGGGGTTTCCACTCCAGAATATCCTTGACCTTGCTAGGATCTACCGCAATTCCTTTAGCTGATAACACGTGCCCCAGAAATTGAATTTCCTCCAGCCAGAACGCGCACTTGCTGAACTTGGCATACAGCTGATGTTCCCTCAGGCGCGTCAATACAATCCGTAGATGCTGAGCATGCTCCTCTTCATTTTTAGAGTATATCAAAATATCGTCGATGAAGACCACCACGAACTTGTCTAACTCGGGCATGAACACCGAGTTCATCAAATAGGTGAAGTGGGCAGGAGCATTTGTGAGCCCGAAAGACATTACTAGGTATTCAAACAATCCATATCGCGTAGTAAACGCGGTCTTCGGTATATCCTCGGGTCGAATACGGATTTGATGATAGCCCGACCTGAGATCAATTTTAGAAAATACCCTCGCCCCAGTCAGTTGATCAAATAAGATATCGATCCTTGGAAGAGGGTACTTATTCTTAATGGTGACCTCATTCAGGGGTCGATAATCCACGCACATTCGCAAAGTTTGATCCTTCTTCTTAACAAAAATGGCGGGACAACCCCATGGGGATGAGCTTGGCCGGATGAATCCCTTATTCAGTAGATCTTGTAATTGAATCTTCAATTCTGCCAACTCATTAGGGGGCATACGGTACGATCTTCGGGAGATGGAAGCCGTACCGGGCTTTAGCTCAATTACAAATTCTACATCTCTTTCAGGGGGCAGTCCAGGCAAATCTTCCGGAAATACATCTGGAAATTCACATACTACCGGAATGTTCTTGATCTCCGGTACAATGGCTTCAAATATTCTACCAGAAGCTTTGGCTGGATTGGTTTTGGGGAGAGACAAAAGAATTTCTTCTTGATTATAGCTCAACCTGACGGTTCTGAGTTCAGTGTTGAGAATTGCCTTGTGTTGGGTTAACCAATTCATACCCAAAATTACATCTATATCCTGGCCTTTCAGAACAATCATGTTAGCAGGAAAGTTCCGTCCGGCCATTGTTACTGGCACTTCATAGGCCACTTCTCTAGTAAAAATATGTCCCCCAGGTGAATGAATTTTAAATCCCTCTTTTGATTCATGACATGCAATGTGATGTTGCTCCACAAATGTCTTGCTAATGAAGGTATGCGAAGCACCAGAATCAAAAAGAATAATTGCAGGGTGACTGGCCACAGGAAACGTACCCATCATCACCGGCTCTCCCTCCGGTGTAGTAGCCACTTGAGTGTAATATACTCGCCCCGTCTTCTTAGTATTCTTGCCCGAAGTACTTCCCTTGCCTGGAGCTGAATTCCCCGATCCTTGCTGATTATTAGCCTGATTTTGCCTAGGATAGGGGCAATCTTTAATAAAATGCCCAGACTTGCCACAGTTAAAACATCCAGTTGAAGAACTTGGCAAAGCAGGGAATCGAGTGCCTGGGGCACCTGGCTGACTTGGGGCAGTAGGGGCTTTGTTGGGACGAATAATTATGGGCTGCTTGAAAGGGAAGGATGGTGCACTTGAACGGTTCTGGTTAGAAGGCCGGAGAATAAACTGTTGCCTCTTCACCGGGCCCTGACTAGGCCTATCACCACTGAATCCCTTATTTTTCCCAGAATTTGCGTATTTTGCCTCCACAGATAAGGCTGTACTGACAGCCTTCCCATAGGTGAGATCAATACATGCAGCCATTTTTCGCTGCATCCGGTCATTTAGACCTCTCATAAAACAGTTCTTCTTCTTCAAATCAGTATTCACCTGATCAATTGCATATTGTGACAGGTGATTGAACTTGTTGAGATACTGATTAACAGTATCTCCCCCTTGTTTCAGTTTCATGAACTCTTCTTGTTTCATGTGCAGCACTCCCTCTGGTATATAGTGCTCGCGGAAGGCTGCTTTAAATTCGTTCCATGTAATTTGATGGTTGTCAGGTTGGATAGCCACAAAGTTTCCCCACCAAGTACTGGCAGGGCCTCGGAGTTGCTGTGCCGCGAACAATGGCTTCTGTGTTTCCGAACAACGAAGAAGGCCAAACTTCTGTTCGATGACTCGTATCCACTCGTCGGCTTCGAGCGGGTCTTCTGCTTTGATGAATAGAGGTGGACGAGTTTCGGAGAAATCCAGATAAGTAGTCTCACGGGGACCTTGCTGAAAGCCTCTTCCTGCTTGTTGCTGGAACTGCTGCTGACCCGCCATTTCCCTAAGGAAGCGGGTATTGTCGGCGGTGGCATTCACCAAGGCAGCAATTGCCTCGGCAAGCGTGGGTGGAACTGGAGGTGGATTCGGGGTAACATCCCGACCCCTAGATGTTCCGGCTGCGTCCTGTCCGCGAGTCCTGGTCGGCATCTGAGGCAAAAACATTTGAATAAACATAATGTGCCAAAGAAAACCTTCCATTTTACATTACTATAAAGAGTAATGATACAGACTCGATATTACATAACAGGATACATTACCCATTTTACAAAAGTTTAACCTATTATACAACAGTACACCCTACCATACACTACTCTACTTTTATTACACCATTAGTCCTACTTTCCGTTGCTTTTGGCGGCCTCATCGTCAGGTGTGGGAGTCCAGACGTCAACCAACCTCAAAGAAGGAGGGGGTTCAAAAAGGTCTAACTCCCCACCCAGCGCGCGTCCCGCAACGTGAGAGGGTCCGGCTTCCGTCTCAGCAGAGTGTGCAGGCTCACTAGGGTGTAATTGTGAGTATAGCACATGGACTTCTTCATGCAACGTATTGCAGTAGACCTGCAGGTTGTCGACAGCTGAGCTAAGTTCTTTAATTCGGGCCTGAGCCCTCGCTTCCTTAGCACATGCCAACATATGAGACTGTACTGCCCAGTCAAGTGCTAAGTCCCGATCAGCCAGCTGATCCTGCAGGTGACGGATGTCCCTTCTTAGTTCATTGATTCTATCTCCGTCTGCGATCCAAGTATTGGTCCTGTGTCGCAGCGTTGCTTGAAGTCGACTTACTTCGGCTTCCAGGTCTCCTATAGGGTCATTACTTCCGCTGCTACTGCTTTCGTGTCGAGGGGCTAGTTGATGCCGGGGTACTCCAATTGGTCCCGTTGACTTACGTGTCGTGAGCCTGGTGCGTGGCGGCATCTTTCTAAGGGGAAAAGTTTATTAGTATAATTCTTAGCATGATGCATGAATAAGTACAGAATCAACCTTGGTCGATTCAACCTTCTATACATTGCACTCTTCCTATCTGGTCTTTTAAGATAAACTCTTCAGAATACTTAGGTAAGAAGAGAAAAGAATCTTTAGGTAAGACTTTTGAAAATCTTTTTGAAGATGCCTTATAATATCTGTAAAGAAGGGCTACGCTCCGATACCAGCTGTGACGGAACCTCCCAAGTAATTAGGCCCACCTACAGTTGTCCTTGTCTAGCAGACATCAGACACCCTATAGATGTTCCTAAGTCACTTGACAAGCTCGGTATCTTTCCTTACCTCACCAGGAACGTTTCACCCGTCTTGCAGACATTACAGATCATCGGAGATAAAGAAATGCGGAAGCAGATTACATAAACTTACATTTATTTCGAAAACAAGCTCGAGTTATTTTATTACAGGCCAGACTAAAAGTGAGTGCAGAGTAGTAATATTATACAAACCAAGGGAGGCACAAACATCTCCCGAAAAGCTATAAGCAAAAGATCCTATGTGGAGGACCGAGTCCTCCCGCACTTCAGTCTTGTTTTTCTTCTTTGGGAACCACCTTGGCACAGAAGCAGCAAAAGTCTGCTACTTCCTCACCTAAAAACAACGAAGGGATAAACCCTGAGTATGGAATTACTCAGCAAGTCTTACCCGACTAAGGAAAAGACTCTCAAGGGTATGCTGGATAAATAGGAATCAAGGAGAGGCTTTACCAAAGATCAACTTATACTTTTGCGGAAGTAGCTTACTAAAGTGAGTCCTTACTTTCAATCTTTTAACGCCATATTAGGTATTAATAGACTCTATTTGCATCTAGTCTAATTTCACATCACATCAAGACAACATCATTTTTATCCATAGTGTTCACGTCCTGACTTTAGGTTGCAGGGAAGTGACCAAGTCTTCATAACCACGAAGGTACGGCGATCCGAATCGATTATACTCAGCTGAGGATCTCCAATCACACGACATATGTAGCACTTAACCCTTGCATATGTCAACCCGCCACCGGGGTTCTTAAGACCGGATCAGGTTCACGCAAACCGAGAGCACAGATACACCACCGTCCAGCCTCTTGCCACGGAGGGTACACGCTACTCTCGCCACCGCTCCACTCCCATTTCGTGTTATCTTATTCCGGCCTTAGTCTGCCCGAGGCAAGGCTTACCCATGACGAGGCATGTGACCAGTTAAAGGGTCCTCGGTCAGCACGCCTACATACGCGTTAATCCTTAACCAACCTGGAAAGAACATCACCTGTTCCTACCCCAAGTCTCAATTTACATATTTCCATCCTTAGGATTGTGTCTGTTCCTTAGGATGAAAGAGCATCACAGGGAACTTTGCAGTAAGATCCCACCATTGCTCCAAATGAAAATATTCTTGCAGGTAGAAGCCGTCCTTTCTCGAGTTAAATTAAGGACAACCTCTATCCACAAGATCTAAGCAAGGCTAAGCATTTTTGTAAATCATACTTTTGATACTTCACAGAAGTATCTATAAAGGTATGGATATCAAGGAAAGCAATGCATCAAAGGGTTTCAAGTAACTCCTATGAACCTAATGCACATTTCACTAGACTTAAGTGTGCGAAAAGTATTTAAAAACACAAGGAAAAGGGTTGCATGCACCGGGGCTTGCCTTTGTTATCAGGTGTGTCGTGCTCGGATCCACAAATATCGAAATAAAAGCAGTTGTCTGCTTGAGGATCTGAGGATGGTGGTATCCCTTCTTCAGCGACTTCTTCTTCTTCTTCGTGCTCTAACATAACCATATACATGCATAAGAATGGATGTCATGGGATGCTCATGAGGATGCAAAGATAATATAAACTTATTATCTAAGTCTTGAGTACAACTTTCCTTCACGGAGTTCCAGGAACTTAGGGTTTCCGGAGTCAGTAAAGGAGTTCATGGAGCAGGGGGGGTGGTTTTGGGTTCTAGTTATCAAACAATGTTCAAATCAAACCAAACTCTACCCATGACTTCTAAATAATGTGAAAAGCTCACATAAAAAGTTTGGGAAATTTTGGGCTTATTATTTATTTGCTAAAAATCCAGAATCAATGGTTTAGGCTATTTTAAATACCCTAAAATTCCCTATTTGATCTAAAAATCATGAGTTTATTTTTATTAAATACTATGGAAAATAACAAGCCTAGGAAAATTTGTCTCATATTTTTAGGATTTTTCTACCATTTTCTAGAATTGTTTTAACTCTGGGATAAAAAGAAAAAGGAAAATTTGTAACAGTTCTGGGCTGACTTCGGCCCAAGCGGCCCAGTACAGAGGAGACAGCGCGCTCGCGCCCGCGTGCGCTCTGGTAGTTTTGTGGATAGGCCCTCGGTTTATTAACTAAATCAAAGTAGGTTTGTTTTACTGTTTCACTGTGCCACTGACATCTTGCAGAAATGCCCTCCATTTTCTATTTCTTCCCCGCGATTGCCCCTGAACATGGCGCGTTGTTCGTTTATCACGGACAAGGTCTGTACCGGCCATGATCGGCGATGATCGTTCAAGCTAACTGTCGGAGAGGCTTTACGGATCTAAGGTGACCTAAGAACGATCCTCAATTTCGAATGGCGCTCCAAGAAAGTGTTCTGCCCACGCTCAGGGCGGAAACCGGGGCGTCGAGCTCACGTTCCCACACGACCATGGCCGAACTGAGCAAACGGACGCCACCGAGAGCTTCACAAGCATGCAGAGGCATGAAAACAATACATGAATTGAATGGCGACTTACCAGAACGAGCTGGCCACGGTGAGCTAGGTTCTTGCGGTGGTTTGGGTGGATTTGGGGGAAACGTGAAATTCAAGCTCGTCGGTGAACCACTGGAGACAATACTGGGTGTCGAGGTACTTGACTACCTTACGGACCCAAGGGCACACTCAATTTATAGGCGCCGGGGGCGGTGGCCCGTGAATTTTGGATGGCGCGGTGGCGGCCGGAGAGGGCAAAGGTGACTGGTGCAAGTGAATCCGTGTCACCCGTCGTGGCGATCATTCCGGTGGTCGACGGGAAGTTAAAACGAATCACGGCGATGTGGTGAAGGTACTCAGGCACGTGGCACACGACCGGAAAGCGGCGTTCACCAGCGTGCCTATCGGTTTCCACCGCGACGAGCTAGTACGGTGGTCGGAATTGTTTTACCGGCCGGACCTATCCACGGCGACGTGGCTTGAACGCTACCGGATCAGCTTGGGCACAAATCACGGTGACCACAGCACGAATCGCGGCGGAGGGAGTCGTCGGCGGCGAGGATAGTCCTGCTGGCGATCTTATCTGCTCGGGTTACTGTACCATCAGAGGCTCTTTCAGTGTGCCTGACAGAGCATGTTCCAAGTAACTTTCCTCCAGATTTCTCATAAGAACTTCATCAACTCTCAGTAGCAAAGTTGTAGAGTTATAAACCAGCTACAATTCAACTATAGAGATCAAACTTATTTGAGCACTGGATCATGCTTGGATTTGAGCTGGAAGTTGATGTCAGTCATCTGCTATTCTGAATTTCAGATCAAACAGCCTGACAACCAGTTTTTGATTGGGTTTTTCTCTAAATTTCTCATAACAACTAAGCTCACACTCTTTAGCAAAGTTGTTCTCCTATAATTGGTCTTCAACTTTGATGTGGTGACCTAGGGCAAAAACCCTATACTTTGTAAGTTACAAAGCCCCAAAGTTGAGCCCATTCTCTGATTTTCAGACTTAGAATAAAACTCACATGAGGTCCATTTTGCATTTAAGTCCAAAACTTAGGGTTTGGCTTTCAAATCCACATATTTGTGAACCAAAGGACTTAAAATACTTATTTGGCTTGGTTTTTGCACTTTAGCCCAAAAGTGGACTAATTTTGCACTTAGGTCCCTAGGGTTTGGTTTTAGGGTTTTCCAGGGTTCCAACTAGGGTTTCTGGTATTCCAGGGGTATAAGTGTGATTCAACTTTATTCTTGGAGTCATTTTATGACTTTTACCCTAAAGTCTTTAGGTTTTCTTAGCTTGAGTTAGGTTTTACCCCTTTAACCACTATTTAGGGTTAAGTCCTTTAACCAGGGTCCTATTTGTAAAACATTAAAACAATACAACTTGTTTGAAATTTTTGCCTAGTGAATGCACTCTAGGTGTGTCAAACATATGCAATGCCAATGCTTATGATGCCATGCTCAAGTTTTAGTTATAGTAACACCAGGGGTGTTACAAGTTTCCCGCTGGTTTTCATTTTCAAAAACAGCTACTGGACTTCCCGTCCACCATAGCTCACGGCTCAACCGCCGAACCTTTTAAAAACCACTTTTCTAAAAAGCACCTCTTTTTTGAAAACAAAACACTAATTGCCATACCACACCAGACTCGTCCATTCCTATGGACACAGACTATTCGAATAGGTTTTCAAACTCTGCACAGAGGTGTACACTTTACCCACTAGTCCGGCTCTGCGATCTCATGATCAATGAGATCCGAATCCGAATCTCTTTCTTTCCTCGCATGTCCTAACCTTAACGGTTATACCGGAAGGAGTCAGGCCACCACCATGTCCAAACTGGACAAAACATTCCCCCTCCTTATCCTCCCGGTGCTCCCCAGCCTTCATAACCCTAGGGTTGGACCGTACGAGTTCAGATTGAGTGACTGCCCACACAGTCTCGAGTGGTTGTACTTATCATGAGTACATGTAGTGAAGGATGACAAACCGGTCCTTATATGAGGGGACAATCCTTCTGCTCACACCTAAACCAGCTGAGCCATCACCTTAGGGCCTCCCCTAAACCAGGGAGTCCCTGATCATCCCTACTCAAAGGTGATAAGGGTGAAAACCCTTCATCATACACATTTCGAAAAGCATTTTCTTTTGAAAACTCACACCTTTCCTCAAATCATTTGTAACAAATATATCAGGGATTGATTGCGGCAAGCGGCTGGGTGGCCATAATAACTTGTCTCAAAATCATATCATGCATAAAATAACAGGCTAAGGGTTGTGGTTGAAAAATCATAGGTAATTCATGCATCAAAGGGATCCAGTGAGCTTGCCGTGCTTATTCGGCAAAGGGGGAAGGAGAGCTCGCGGAACTGGCTTCTGGCTCCACCGCCTAGCGTAGACTTGCAGATCTAGCCTCCGCGAGACGGCACGAACGCTCCGATAACTATGCAACATGAGCAAGCAAACATACAAACCAGCAAGTATACCAACAAATATTTAGTATAGTGGTCAGAATAGCGATATATGGATGGGTAGATCTTGAGTAGAATCTATGTCATGTGGTGTTGAGATACTACTAGTGGTGGAGCGGAGGTGCTTACCAGGAGGGTGGACTGGAGGCGAAGCGACACTATGCGTGTAGCCGGCAGAGCGGAGTAACTGAGTGGGTGGGGTGTTTGCCTTGGCTGAGGGTGTTGAGTGTGTGTGGAGAGGGAGAGGGTAGCTGGGTGTATTTATAGCTGAGTGTATGTGGTGTAGCATAGTGAAGTTCACTGTTGGTGAGAATAGTGACGAATGAATCGTCTGACTTAGTATGAACAGGAGAGTTATGGGCAGAATATGGGACAAGAGTATTTTGGGAGTTTCTGGAATATGGACCAGGCTTAAGGGATGACATGGTTTTATAGGGAATAGTTTGATAAGAATTTAGAAACAAGAATTATTGGAATCTGAGTTTGGAAGCCTGGTTCAAAGGAATCTCAAAGTTAAGCATGCTCAACTTGATGAAACCTAGGATGGGCGACGGATGGAAAGTTCCCTACTAGAAGGAAAATCACAGTCACCGGAGTTCGTATGACTGGAACATGGGTCTGGCTGGTCTTAGGTGGACTGGACAGCATGATGGATGAATAGTTGAAATTTGGGATGACTGGATGACCAATGAATAGTAACGATGATTAGTAACGATGAATAGTGGCAACGAAAAAGTAATTATAGATATCGTCGATAAATAGTAATGATAAATAGTAACGAGGATGAATAGTGTATGTGAATAGTAACGATGAATAGTAACGGTGAATAGTGATAGTGAATAGTTCGTATGAACGAACGATGAACGATGAATAGGAACTATGAACGAACGATGAACGATCGAATGATCGAACGAACGAACGATTGGAATTTCGGCAGCATAACAGCAGGAAAAAGATTGTTTGGACGAACGAACGGACGAACTGTAACACCCCTGGTGTTACTCTAACTAAAACTTGAGCATAACATCATGAGTATGGGCATTGCATATGTTTGACACACCTAGAGTGCATTCACTAGGCAAAAATTTCAAACAAGTTGTATTGTTTTACTGTTTTACAAATAGGACCCTGGTTTAAGGACTTAACCTTAAATAGTGGTTAAAGGGGTAAAACTTAACTAAAGTTGAGAAAAACCTTAGGGCTTGTGAGAAAAGTCATAAAACAACCTCAAACACTAAGTGGAATCACAATTATACCCCTGGGATAGTAAAAACCCTAATCAGAACCCTGGAAAACCCTAAAACCAAACCCAAGGGGCCTATGTGCAAAAATGGTGCACATTTGGACTAAAGTGTAAAAACTACAATGTTAAGACATATAAAGTCCCATGGTTCACATTTAGGGTGATTTGCAAGCTAAACCCTAAGTTTTGGACCAATTTGCAAAAAGGACTCCAAGTTGATAATCCACTCTAAGTCTGAATTGCAGTGTCATGAGCACAACTTTGAGCCTTTATAACTTTCAAAGTATAGGATTTTTGCCCTAGGGCATCACATCAAAGTTGTAGACCCATCAAAGGTGAACACTTTTGCTTAAGAGAGTGAGCAATGTTGTTAAGAGAAATCTGGAGATAATCATGTTCAAAGTCTGGCTGTCAGGCTGTTATTGTCTGAATTTTCAGACTAACAGAGGTCTGACATCAACTTCAAGCCCAATTTCAGATATGATTCAATGACTTTTTGTGACAACACCATGTAGCAAAGTTGTAGTTGGTATAATGCTCTACAAGTTTGCTGCAGATATTTGGACTTGGTACCATAAAAAAATTGGAGAAAATCCACCCCAAACATCGACTGTCAGGCTCTGATGAACACATGGCCATGGTACAGTGAACAAGCAGATAAGATCGCCAGCAGGACCTCCCTCGCCGTCGACGACTCCCTCCGCCGCGATTCGTGCCGTGGTCGCGGTGATGTGAGACCGTGCTGATCCGTTAACGTTCATGCCACGTCGGCGAGGATAAGTCCGGCTGGTTAAACAATCCCGACCACCGTACCTGCGCCGTCGCAGTGGAAAACGATAGGAACGCCGGTGACCGCCGCTTCTCGGCCTTATGCCGCGTGTCCAAGCCTTTCCACCGCGTCGCCAAGACTCCCTCTACCCGTCCCATCACCGCCGGAGAGCTTGCCACGGCAGTAGCCACGAATTCGCCGCACCTGCGTTCTTCCCTATCTCCGGCCGCCGCTCATCTTCACCCAAATTGAGCACCACCGCCCGCGAACACTATAAATTGAGGGCAGGGCTAGTTGCGCCATGAACTTGTGAAGCTCTAGAACCCGCTCCCACGCTCGATTGTCCACCCACTCGCCGGAATTACTCGCTGCCCCCAAATCCATTCTCCGCCGCCGTAGAATCGAGTTCACCGTCGCCAGCCCAACTCCGGTCAGTACCCGCCCGTTGCTTCCTCGTTTGAGCATGCTCATGTCTCCGTGATGCTTACCGAAGCATTGGATTGAACTAGACCGGCGCCTATCGCCGGGAACACGCTTATGTTGCCGTTGTGCTTACGGCCACCGTGGCCGGAGCTCCATGAGCCACCAACAGTGCAATTAGGTTAGGGGAAATGCTCCTTAGGGGTTGAATTTCGTGTATGCCGCTCGGAGAGCTCAGCCGCTGCCTAAATCGGCCGGTCTGCTGCTCGCCGGAGCGCGGCCGTGCGTGATCGACGTCGAGGACCTCGTGTTGCGAATTTACAAGAACTCAGGGATCTTTTCGTGATCTGTCAGCGACATAAAACAATAGTAAACAGACCTATGTCGGTTTAACCGTTAAGCCGAGGGCCTTTGCGCAAAGTCGCCTCGCGGGCGCGGCGCGCGCGCGATTTCGCGCGGGCTTGGGCCGGCTGGACCAGAAGCGGCCCAGTACTGTTTAATAGTTTTTCTTTTTCTTTTTCAGCAGAACTTTGGAAAATTGTAGAAAATGATAGAAAAATCCTAAAATTATGAGACCAATTTTCCTAGGTTTGTTATTTTCCATAGAATTTATTAAAAATAGTTTCATGATTTTTAGATCAAATAGGGAATTTTAGGGTATTTAAAATAGCCTAAACTATTGGTTCTGGATTTTTAAAGAGTAAATAATAAGCCCAAAATTTCCCAAACTTTTTATGTGAGCTTTTCACATTATTTAGAAGCCATGGGTAGAGTTTGGTTTGATTTGGATCTTGTTTGATCACTAAACCCAAAACCACCCCCCCCCTGCTCCATGAACTCCTTTACCGACTCCGGAAACCCTAGGTTCCCGGAACTCCGTGAAGGAAAGTTGTACTCAAGACATAAATAATAAGTTTATGTTACCTTTGCATCCTCATGAGCATTCCATGACATCCATCCTTATGTATGTATATGGTTATATTAGAGCAAGAAGAAGAAGAAGAAGTTGTTGAAGAAGGGATACCACCCACCTCTGATCCCCAGGCAGACAACTGCTTTTATTTTGATATCTGCGGATCCGAGCAAGACACCTCTGATAACAAAGGCAAGCCCCGGTGCATTTGCCACTTACCTTGATGTTTTTAAAATCTTTCTCACTTACTTGTTGCATTAGGTGATAGGAGTTGATTGATTAAACAATCCCTGCATTGCCTTCCTTGATTTTGATTACCCTCCTTGAAATCCTGTTTTTACAAAAAGGTTTTACTTTGCTTAGTATTGCTTTAGAAAAACAAAAGGATTTGTTTTACAAAAGATGTTTGGCAAAGTGGGAGGGATGTTTTCGAAAATAAAACTTGATGGTGGATCCATCACGGCCGTGATGGATTCAACATCGGAAAAGATGTACCTCTGCCAGGTACCAAACTTTGGGTTTGAAATGATTAAGCTGAGACCGGGCGGGTGACT
This sequence comes from Zea luxurians, assembly GCA_029449295.1. Taxonomy (NCBI): domain Eukaryota; kingdom Viridiplantae; phylum Streptophyta; class Magnoliopsida; order Poales; family Poaceae; genus Zea; species Zea luxurians. Next base: position 16,937,667 of record JAOPSE010000039.1, read on the forward strand.
TGCACGAGAAGAGAGTCTCGGTGTAGTGTCTCCGTCTGTGTCGATTAAGGACCGCCTCGATGTAGGCCTGCTGACCGAGGACCCTTTAACTGGTCACATGCCTCGTCATGGGTAAGCCTTGCCTCGGGTAGACTAAGGCCGGAATAAGATAACACGAAATGGGAGTGGAGCGGTGGCGAGAGTAGCGTGTACCCTCCGTGGCAAGAGGCTGGACGGTGGTGTATCTGTGCTCTCGGTTTGCGTGAACCTGATCCGGTCTTAAGAACCCCGGTGGCGGGTTGACATATGCAAGGGTTAAGTGCTACATATGTCGTGTGATTGGAGATCCTCAGCTGAGTATAATCGATTCGGATCGCCGTACCTCCGCGGTTATGGAGACTTGGCCACTGACTTACACGTAGCATTCCACTAAAGATGATGGGTTTTTGGTTAAGAAATTGGCTAGTGCAGGACCAGTGATTGAACTAGGGTAGAAAGAACTCTAGTGCAGGTAATTTTACCTAACTTGACAAATAAAATTGGATTTTTAAGGATCCACTTTAGTAAGCATTTCTGCAAAACAGAGTCTTTGATTATTGAGAAGCCTTACCTTGACTCCCATATAACCAGCATACCCTTGAGAGTCTTTTCCTTAGTCGGGTAAGACTTGCTGAGTAATTCCATACTCAGGGTTTATCCCTTTGTTGTTTTTAGGTGGGGAAGTAGCAGACTTTTGCTGCTTCTGTACTAAGGTGGTTCCCAAGGGAGAAAACCAAGACTGAAGTGCGGGAGGACTCGGTCCTCCATCTAGAATCTTTTGTGTATCGTCTTTCGGGAGAGGTGTGTCTCCCTGGTTTGTATAATTATTACTTTTATGCACTCACTCGTAGAACTGGTCTGTAATAACTTAACTTGAGCTTACTTTGGAAATAAATGTAAGTTTATGTAATTCGCTTCCGCATATCTTTATCTCCGATGATCTGTAATGTCTGCAAGACGGGTGAAACGTTCCTGGTGAGGTAAGGAAAGATACCGAGCTTGTCAAGTAACTTAGGAACATCTACAGGGTGTCTGATGTCTGTTAGACAAGGACAACTGTAGGTGGGCCTGATTACTTGGGAGGTTCCGTCACAGCTGGTATCGGAGCGTAGCCCTTCTTTGCAGATATTCCAGGGCATCTTCAAAAGATTTTCAAAAGTCTTACCTAAAGATTCTTTTCTCTTCTTACCTAAGTATTCTGAAGAGTTTATCTTAAAGACCAGATAGGAAGAGTGCAATGTATAGAAGGTTGAATCAACCAAGGTTGATTCTGTACTTACTCATGCATCATGCTAAGAATTATACTAATAAATTTCCCCTTTAGAAAATGCCGCCGCGCACAAGAAAGACCGCGCGTAAGTCGACTGGACCTCTTGGAGTGCCTCGACATCAGCTTGCTCCGCGAGATGTAGATAGTAGTAGCGGGAGCAATGATCCTATAGGGGATCTAGAAGCAGAAGTAAGCAGGCTCCAATTGGAACTCCGCCGCAGGACAGCTATATGGATTGGAGATGGTGACCATATAAATGAGTTACGAGCAGACGTTCGCCATCTACAAGACCAGCTGGCCGATCGGGATTTGGCACTCGATTGGGCTGTTCAATCTCGTTCATTGGCATGGGCCAAGGAGGCAAGGGCTCAGGCCCGAGTTAGAGAACTCAGCTCAGCTGTGGACGACCTGCAGGTATACTGCAATACACTCCATGAAGAAGTCCATGTGCTCTATTCGCAGCTACACCCTAGTGAGCCTATACCCCCTTCTGAGGCGGAAGCCGGACCTTCTCACGCCGCGGGACGTGCGTCGGGTGGGGAATTAGACCTGTATGAACCCCCTCCTTCCTTGAGGTTGGTGGACGTCTGGACTCCCACACCTGATGAGGAAGCCGCCAAAAGCGATGGGAAGCAAGACTAGTGGTGTAGTAAGAGTAGAGTAGTGTATTGTAGGGTGGACTGTTATATTAAAGTAGTGTATTGTAGAATGTACGGTTGTATAATAGGTTAGACTTTTGTAAAATGGGTAATGTATCCTGTTGTGTAATGTCGAGTCTGTACCATTACTTTTTACAGTAATGTAAAACGGAAGGTTTTCTTTGGCACATTATGTTTATTCAAATGTTTTTGCCTCAGATGCCGACCCGTACTCGAGGACAGGATGCAGCTGGAACATCCGGGGGTGGGGATGCTACCCCGAATCCACCTCCCGTTCCACCCACGCTTGCCGAGGCAATCGCTGCCTTGGTAAACGCTACAGCCGATAATACCCGCTTCCTGAGGGAGATGGCGGGTCAGCAACAGCTTCAGCAACAAGCAGGAAGAGGATTTCAACTGGGTCCCCGTGAGACCACTTATCTGGATTTCTCAGAGACTCGTCCGCCTCTCTTCGTCAAAGCAGAAGATCCGCTCGAAGCTGATGAATGGATAAGGGTCATTGAACAGAAATTTGGCCTTCTACGCTGCTCAGAAACCCAGAAGCCGTTGTTTGCGGCACAACAACTTCGAGGCCCTGCCAGCACTTGGTGGGGGAATTTTGTGGCCATCCAACCGGATAATCATCAAATTACATGGAACGAGTTCAAAGCAGCATTCCGCGAGCATTATATTCCTGAGGGAGTGCTGCACATGAAGCAAGAAGAGTTTATGAAATTGAAACAAGGGGGAGATACTGTGAACCAGTACCTTAACAAGTTCAATCACCTGTCTCAGTACGCAATTGATCAGGTGAACACAGATTTGAAAAAGAAGAATTGTTTTATGAGGGGTCTGAACGACCGGATGCAGCGGAAAATGGCTGCATGTATTGATCTTACTTATGGAAAGGCTGTCAGCACAGCCCTATCTGTGGAGGCCAAATATGCAACTTCTGGGAAAAGTAAGGGGTTCAGTGGTGATCGGCCTAATCAGGGCCCTGTAAAGAGGCAACGGTTCATTCTCCGGCCCTCTAACCAGAACCGTTCAAGTGCACCACCTTTCCCTTTCAAGCAGCCTATAATTATTCGTCCCAACAAAGCTCCCACTGTTCAAAGTCAGCCGGGTGCCCCAGGCACTCGATTCCCTGCTCTGCCAAGTTCTTCAACTGGATGCTTTAACTATGGCAAATCTGGGCACTTTATTAAAGATTGTCCCTATCCTCGGCAAAATCAAGCTAATAATCAGCAAGGATCGGGAAATTCAGCTCCAGGCAAGGGAAGTACTTCGGGCAAGAATACCAGAAAGACGGGGCGAGTATATTATACGCAAGTGGCTACCACACCGGAAGGAGAGCCGGTGACGATGGGTATGTTCCCTGTGGCCAGTCACCCTGCACTAATTCTTTTTGATTCTGGTGCTTCACATACCTTCATTAGCAAGACGTTTGTGGAGCAACATCGCATTACATGTCATGAATCCAAAGAGGGTTTTAAAATTCATTCACCTGGGGGATACATTTTTACTAAAGAAGTGGCCTATGGAGTGCCAGTAACTATGGCCGAACGGAACTTTCCTGCTAACATGATTGTTCTAAAAGGCCAAGATATAGATGTAATTTTGGGGATGAATTGGTTAACTCAACACAAGGCAGTACTCAACACTGAACTCAGAACCGTCAGGTTGAGTTATAATCAAGAAGAAATTCTCTTATCTCTCCCCAAGACCAATCCAGCCAAAGCTTCTGGTAGAATCTTTGAAGCCATTATACCGGAGATCAAGAACATTCCGGTAGTATGTGAGTTTCCAGATGTGTTTCCGGAAGATTTGCCTGGACTGCCCCCTGAAAGAGACGTGGAATTTGTAATTGAGCTTAAGCCCGGTACGGCTCCCATTTCCCGAAGGTCGTACCGTATGCCCCCTAATGAATTGGCGGAATTGAAGATTCAACTACAAGATTTACTGAATAAGGGATTTATCCGGCCAAGCTCGTCCCCTTGGGGTTGTCCCGCCATCTTTGTGAAGAAGAAGGATCAAACCTTGCGCATGTGCGTGGACTATCGGCCCCTGAATGAGGTCACCATCAAAAATAAGTACCCGCTTCCAAGGATTGATATCTTATTTGATCAACTGACAGGGGCGAGGGTATTTTCCAAAATTGATCTCAGGTCGGGCTATCATCAGATCCGTATTCGGCCCGAGGATATACCGAAGACCGCATTCACTACGCGGTATGGATTGTTTGAATATCTAGTAATGTCTTTCGGGCTCACCAATGCTCCTGCCCACTTCACCTATTTGATGAACTCGGTGTTCATGCCCGAGTTAGACAAGTTCGTGGTGGTCTTCATCGATGATATTTTGATATACTCTAAAAATGAAGAGGAGCATGCTCAGCACTTACGGGTTGTATTAACGCGCCTGAGGGAACATCAACTATATGCCAAGTTCAGCAAGTGCGCGTTCTGGCTGGAAGAAATTCAATTTTTGGGGCACGTATTATCAGCTAAGGGAATTGCGGTAGACCCTAGCAAAGTCAAGGATATTCTGGAGTGGCAACCTCCAACGACTGTTCACCAAGTCCGGAGTTTTCTTGGACTAGCAGGATACTATCGCAGATTTATACCTGATTTTTCTAAGCTTGTGAAGCCAATCACAAGTTTAGTGAAGAATGATACTAAGTTCAATTGGTCTTCTGAATGTAATAAAGCCTTTGAGCAACTGAAGACACTATTGACCACTGCTCCGGTATTGGCTCAACCGGACATCACTAAACCTTTTGATGTATATTGTGATGCGTCAGGCAGTGGACTCGGCTGTGTACTAATGCAAGAGGGCCGAGTGATTGCATATGCTTCAAGGCAGTTACGCCAACATGAGGAGCACTATCCAACTCATGATCTGGAGTTAGCTGCGGTGGTTCATGCCCTGAAAATATGGCGTCATTATCTGCTGGGAAATATCTGCCACATATACACCAATCATAAGAGTTTGAAGTATATATTTACCCAGTCAGAGTTAAATATGAGGCAAAGGCGATGGCTCGAGCTCATTAAAGATTATGAACTGGAGATCCATTATCACCCAGGCAAGGCCAATGTGGTGGCAGATGCATTGAGTCGTAAGACTTCCTGCCACTGTCTTATGGTTAAAACCTCCGAGAACACTTTGTGTCAAGAAATGGAAAGGTTAAACCTGGGAATGATCCAACAAGGGACTCTAAATCAGCTAAAGCTTGAGTCAACCATTTTGCAACGGATAATTGAGGCTCAACAGGATAATCTGGGCATGAAACACATACGAGAGAAGATCAGGGCTGGAACAGCCCAATGTTTCAAGGAAGATGATCAAGGTGTGATATGGTTCAACAACCGCATAGTAGTGCCGAAGAATGAAGAACTCCGCCAGCAAATTTTAGATGAAGCGCATCTTAGTCGTTATTCCATTCATCCGGGAAGCACTAAGATGTACCAAGATTTAAAGCAACATTACTGGTGGACGAAGATGAAGATTGAAATTGCACGCTATGTGGCTAGGTGTGACACTTGCAGACGTGTCAAAGCCATACACCTGAAAACTGCTGGTCCATTGCAATCTTTGCCAACCCCAACATGGAAATGGGAAGACATAAGCATGGACTTCATTGTGGGATTGCCCAGGATTGCAAAAGGGTACGACTCTATCTGGGTGATCGTTGATCGACTTACAAAGGTTGCTCATTTTCTGCCGGTCAAGACAAATTCCCCGGTTACTGTCTACGCCCAATTGTATATTGCTCGTATTCTTAGTCTGCATGGTGTTCCAAAGACCATAGTGTCGGATCGTGGATCTCAATTTGTAGCCAAGTTTTGGGAAGCACTTCACCAATCTTTGGGTACTAAGTTACTCCACAGTTCGGCCTACCATCCCCAAACCAGTGGACAGACTGAGAGAGTGAACCAAATACTTGAAGATATGTTACGGGCATGTGTCCTGGACTTCTCAGCAAAGTGGGATGAATGCTTACCTTTAGCGGAGTTTTCATATAATAACAGTTACCAGGAAAGCATCAAGATGGCACCTTTTGAAGCTTTGTATGGGCGACGGTGTCGAACTCCGCTAAATTGGTCTGAACCTGGTGAAAGGTATTTCTTTAGGCCTGATATGGTAAAAGAAACCGAAGAAAAGGTTCAGAAAATAGTTCATAATATGAAGAAGGCACAGGCTCGTCAGAAAAGTTATGCAGACAAACGGCGAATGCCCTTATACTTCTTGAAAGGAGACTACGTCTACTTAAAGGTTTCACCAATGAAAGGCGTATCGCGTTTTGGGATTAAAGGAAAACTTGCACCCAGGTACATTGGTCCATTCCTGGTACTTCAGCAATGTGGACCAGTGGCATACCGACTTCAGCTCCCTGAAACAATGTCTGCCGTGCATAATGTGTTCCACGTGTCACAGTTGAAGAAGTGCCTTCGGGTTCCCGATCGAACCGTTGAAGTGACTGATGTTGTCCTGGAACCAGATTTGACGTACTCGGAACATCCCATTCGAGTTCTGGATCAAAAGGACAGGGTTACCCGGAGAAAGACTCTCAAGTTTTATAAGATACAGTGGAACCAGCATTCGGAAGATGAGGCTACATGGGAAACCCAAGATTTCTTAGATAAAAATTTCCCAGGCTTTCTAGCCTCTTGTAAGTTGTAAAGTTTGTATAGCTGTGTAATAAAGGAATGAACCCCCACACCACCCCTGCCTTGTACCAGAAATCAGGAAATAAAAACATGACACATTTCCTTTTCCATTACTCACCCTAGGACTTTAAATCTCGGGACGAGATTCTTTTATGGGGGGAAGGATGTAACACCCCTGGTGTTACTCTAACTAAAACTTGAGCATAACATCATGAGTATGGGCATTGCATATGTTTGACACACCTAGAGTGCATTCACTAGGCAAAAATTTCAAACAAGTTGTATTGTTTTACTGTTTTACAAATAGGACCCTGGTTTAAGGACTTAACCTTAAATAGTGGTTAAAGGGGTAAAACTTAACTAAAGTTGAGAAAAACCTTAGGGCTTGTGAGAAAAGTCATAAAACAACCTCAAACACTAAGTGGAATCACAATTATACCCCTGGGATAGTAAAAACCCTAATCAGAACCCTGGAAAACCCTAAAACCAAACCCAAGGGGCCTATGTGCAAAAATGGTGCACATTTGGACTAAAGTGTAAAAACTACAATGTTAAGACATATAAAGTCCCATGGTTCACATTTAGGGTGATTTGCAAGCTAAACCCTAAGTTTTGGACCAATTTGCAAAAAGGACTCCAAGTTGATAATCCACTCTAAGTCTGAATTGCAGTGTCATGAGCACAACTTTGAGCCTTTATAACTTTCAAAGTATAGGATTTTTGCCCTAGGGCATCACATCAAAGTTGTAGACCCATCAAAGGTGAACACTTTTGCTTAAGAGAGTGAGCAATGTTGTTAAGAGAAATCTGGAGATAATCATGTTCAAAGTCTGGTTGTCAGGCTGTTATTGTCTGAATTTTCAGACTAACAGAGGTCTGACATCAACTTCAAGCCCAATTTCAGATATGATTCAATGACTTTTTGTGACAACACCATGTAGCAAAGTTGTAGTTGGTATAATGCTCTACAAGTTTGCTGCAGATATTTGGACTTGGTACCATAAAAAAATTGGAGAAAATCCACCCCAAACATCGACTGTCAGGCTCTGATGAACACATGGCCATGGTACAGTGAACAAGCAGATAAGATCGCCAGCAGGACCTCCCTCGCCGTCGACGACTCCCTCCGCCGCGATTCGTGCCGTGGTCGCGGTGATGTGAGACCGTGCTGATCCGTTAACGTTCATGCCACGTCGGCGAGGATAAGTCCGGCTGGTTAAACAATCCCGACCACCGTACCTGCGCCGTCGCAGTGGAAAACGATAGGAACGCCGGTGACCGCCGCTTCCCGGCCTTATGCCGCGTGTCCAAGCCTTTCCACCGCGTCGCCAAGACTCCCTCTACCCGTCCCATCACCGCCGGAGAGCTTGCCACGGCAGTAGCCACGAATTCGCCGCACCTGCGTTCTTCCCTATCTCCGGCCGCCGCTCATCTTCACCCAAATTGAGCACCACCGCCCGCGAACACTATAAATTGAGGGCAGGGCTAGTTGCGCCATGAACTTGTGAAGCTCTAGAACCCGCTCCCACGCTCGATTGTCCACCCACTCGCCGGAATTACTCGCTGCCCCCAAATCCATTCTCCGCCGCCGTAGAATCGAGTTCACCGTCGCCAGCCCAACTCCGGTCAGTACCCGCCCGTTGCTTCCTCGTTTGAGCATGCTCATGTCTCCGTGATGCTTACCGAAGCATTGGATTGAACTAGACCGGCGCCTATCGCCGGGAACACGCTTATGTCGCCGTTGTGCTTACGGCCACCGTGGCCGGAGCTCCATGAGCCACCAACAGTGCAATTAGGTTAGGGGAAATGCTCCTTAGGGGTTGAATTTCGTGTATGCCGCTCGGAGAGCTCAGCCGCTGCCTAAATCGGCCGGTCTGCTGCTCGCCGGAGCGCGGCCGTGCGTGATCGACGTCGAGGACCTCGTGTTGCGAATTTACAAGAACTCAGGGATCTTTTCGTGATCTGTCAGCGACATAAAACAATAGTAAACAGACCTATGTCGGTTTAACCGTTAAGCCGAGGGCCTTTGCGCAAAGTCGCCTCGCGGGCGCGGCGCGCGCGCGATTTCGCGCGGGCTTGGGCCGGCTGGACCAGAAGCGGCCCAGTACTGTTTAATAGTTTTTCTTTTTCTTTTTCAGCAGAACTTTGGAAAATTGTAGAAAATGATAGAAAAATCCTAAAATTATGAGACCAATTTTCCTAGGTTTGTTATTTTCCATAGAATTTATTAAAAATAGTTTCATGATTTTTAGATCAAATAGGGAATTTTAGGGTATTTAAAATAGCCTAAACTATTGGTTCTGGATTTTTAAAGAGTAAATAATAAGCCCAAAATTTCCCAAACTTTTTATGTGAGCTTTTCACATTATTTAGAAGCCATGGGTAGAGTTTGGTTTGATTTGGACCTTGTTTGATCACTAAACCCAAAACCACCCCCCCCCTGCTCCATGAACTCCTTTACCGACTCCGGAAACCCTAGGTTCCCGGAACTCCGTGAAGGAAAGTTGTACTCAAGACATAAATAATAAGTTTATGTTACCTTTGCATCCTCATGAGCATTCCATGACATCCATCCTTATGTATGTATATGGTTATATTAGAGCAAGAAGAAGAAGAAGAAGTTGTTGAAGAAGGGATACCACCCACCTCTGATCCCCAGGCAGACAACTGCTTTTATTTTGATATCTGCGGATCCGAGCAAGACACCTCTGATAACAAAGGCAAGCCCCGGTGCATTTGCCACTTACCTTGATGTTTTTAAAATCTTTCTCACTTACTTGCTGCATTAGGTGATAGGAGTTGATTGATTAAACAATCCCTGCATTGCCTTCCTTGATTTTGATTACCCTCCTTGAAATCCTGTTTTTACAAAAAGGTTTTACTTTGCTTAGTATTGCTTTAGAAAAACAAAAGGATTTGTTTTACAAAAGATGTTTGGCAAAGTGGGAGGGATGTTTTCGAAAATAAAACTTGATGGTGGATCCATCACGGCCGTGATGGATTCAACATCGGAAAAGATGTACCTCTGCCAGGTACCAAACTTTGGGTTTGAAATGATTAAGCTGAGACCGGGCGGGTGACTTGCACGAGAAGAGAGTCTCGGTGTAGTGTCTCCGTCTGTGTCGATTAAGGACCGCCTCGATGTAGGCCTGCTGACCGAGGACCCTTTAACTGGTCACATGCCTCGTCATGGGTAAGCCTTGCCTCGGGTAGACTAAGGCCGGAATAAGATAACACGAAATGGGAGTGGAGCGGTGGCGAGAGTAGCTTGTACCCTCCATGGCAAGAGGCTGGACGGTGGTGTATCTGTGCTCTCGGTTTGCGTGAACCTGATCCGGTCTTAAGAACCCCGGTGGCGGGTTGACATATGCAAGGGTTAAGTGCTACATATGTCGTGTGATTGGAGATCCTCAGCTGAGTATAATCGATTCGGATCGCCGTACCTCCGCGGTTATGGAGACTTGGCCACTGACTTACACGTAGCATTCCACTAAAGATGATGGGTTTTTGGTTAAGAAATTGGCTAGTGCAGGACCAGTGATTGAACTAGGGTAGAAAGAACTCTAGTGCAGGTAATTTTACCTAACTTGACAAATAAAATTGGATTTTTAAGGATCCACTTTAGTAAGCATTTCTGCAAAACAGAGTCTTTGATTATTGAGAAGCCTTACCTTGACTCCCATATAACCAGCATACCCTTGAGAGTCTTTTCCTTAGTCGGGTAAGACTTGCTGAGTAATTCCATACTCAGGGTTTATCCCTTTGTTGTTTTTAGGTGGGGAAGTAGCAGACTTTTGCTGCTTCTGTACTAAGGTGGTTCCCAAGGGAGAAAACCAAGACTGAAGTGCGGGAGGACTCGGTCCTCCATCTAGAATCTTTTGTGTATCGTCTTTCGGGAGAGGTGTGTCTCCCTGGTTTGTATAATTATTACTTTTATGCACTCACTCGTAGAACTGGTCTGTAATAACTTAACTTGAGCTTACTTTGGAAATAAATGTAAGTTTATGTAATTCGCTTCCGCATATCTTTATCTCCGATGATCTGTAATGTCTGCAAGACGGGTGAAACGTTCCTGGTGAGGTAAGGAAAGATACCGAGCTTGTCAAGTAACTTAGGAACATCTACAGGGTGTCTGATGTCTGTTAGACAAGGACAACTGTAGGTGGGCCTGATTACTTGGGAGGTTCCGTCACACGAACGATCGAATGATCGGACGAACGAACGATCAGAATTTTGGCAGCATAACGGCAGGACAAAGATTATCTGGAAGAACGATGAATAGGGACTATGAACGAACGATGAACGATCGAATGATCGAACGAACGAACGAACGATCAGAATTTCGGCAGCATAACGTTAGGAAAAAGATTATCTGGAAGAACGATGAATAGGGACTATGAACGAAGGATGAACGATGAATAAGAACTATGAACGAACGATGAATGATCAAATGATCGAACGAACGAAAGAACGATCGGAATTTCGGCAGCATAACGGCAGGAAAAAGATTGTTTGGACGAATGAACGGACGAACAATCGAATGATCGGACGAACGAACCATGAACGATCGGACGAACGATCGAACAATCGGATGAACGAACGAACAAACTAAGAACAGGGGGACGAACGATCGAAGAACGATCGAACGATCCTTGTGCTAGTGTGTGCTTGTGTGGAAAATGGAGTGGGTGTGTGTGTGGGGGGGGGGAAGAGAGTTGCCATGAAATGGCTTGGGGTGGGATGAGAGGAGGCCCTTGCCCCTCTATTTATAGCCATGATGGGGGATTAGGGGGAGGGATGAGAGGATTAGTGGGAGATTAGCATGTATTTGTCTTGTATAAGTGAGATTAGCTTGTAGAGCTCACCGTATGACACTGGAGGCATACGTATACGTATGAGCATGAGGAAAGTTATGAAGAAAATATTTATAGGGACTTGAAAAATGATTCTGAAGGTATTTCTGAGGAAGAAAATATTTGAAGAATTATCGGTGGAATATCTGGGCAATATTTCTGGAAAGAACTTGAGGGGGGTTACTGGGGGAATATTTGGGCAGTATTTCTGGAAGAATTTGAGGGGGATCACTGGAGAAATATCTAGGCAGTATTTCTGAAAAGAAATTGAGGGTGATCACTGGGGAAATATTTGTAGGATATTTGGAGGAGGATTTTGGAGAGAATATAGACCACTATATTTTATTTGTTGATATAAGCTCACAAACAAACATTTTGATACGAAATTTGAAATTCATTTTGAATTTAGAGCAAGTTTGAGAAAATTTCAGGATTTGAATTTTTGGGATGCTACAAATCTACCCCACTTAAAAGGAATCTCGTCCTCGAGATTCGGCTTAGAAGGGTTATGGGTATAGCTTTACTTCAGCTACATATCTTCACTTTACAACTCTTCGAGGAGATGGAACTTCAACAAAATCTGGCCCTTGCGGAGCATCCGGCTGCTGATTGCAAACGCTGATTCTGGCTACAAAAGATCATCTTCAGGCTTCTAGCTTTCGCTTGGCAACTAGCTTATTGAAGAAGCATCGATGCCAACACACAAACCTTTCTCTTGCAAACTTCCACATGGATTCCTTCCTTGATTGGTCTTCTGGTGCTTCATCAACGGAACTTGGGTGACCACTTCTCATCCAGAAACTTATAAGCTTCGGTGATCTGGTCCTCCACAAGCTTGCTACAGGCCTTCTTCTTTTTCTCCATAGCAGGAACCTTACTGGAACACTACCCCACTTAAAAAGAATGAGGGTAAAACTCTTGAATCTTGGGGATTTGAACTCCTTGAAGTACCACATAACAAGGGTGTTATGGGGCCTTCTTCTGCTGTTGCTGCTTGAGCAGGCTGCAGAGAAATGACTGACACAGGGTTGATTCTGGGAGAACCTTCTTCTTATCTTCTCTTCACTATCTTCTTTTCACTACCCCTTTCTTTCTCTTTGCTCTTCCCACTGGAGGATTCTATCAAAGAGTATTACCATCATACAGAGGAGGAAACCAAAGATGTTGAACCATATACAACAGTCTTCAACCCAAGAATCACCAAGCATTGTGATCTTAGGGGTGAGGGAGTGGAAAATGGAGTTGCTTGCGATTTGGCAGAGGGGATTTATCTGGAGTGTGCTTTGCTTTGAGCGAGATGGGGATTGAGGGAACTGGTGGGGGGTTTTATAGGCGAGGGGGGTGCTCGGGGGGTGTGGAGTGGTAGTGATGGAGCAGGTGACACGAGGCAGCAGGTGCGACAAGGGGAAGGGGGGCCTATTGCCGGCGACGATGGCGGTGGGTGCGCTGCAAAAGGGGGCGTGGGTGGCGATAGTGCGCTGCAAAGGGGGTGTGGGGCGGTGGTAGTTCGCATGGAGGCGGGCACGCGTGCGAGGGGCACGGGTGAGTGGTGGGGTCAATGACCCTGATGTTTGTGGTCTCTGATGACTCAGGGGCAGTGCTTTGATTCTCACGGTCGGTCCTTTTGACTGAGCAGCTGGACAGGTTCCTTCTGTAGCTTATTCCAGGCTTCAAGGGTAAGCTTCCCGGTATCTTCTTGGGTAAGGCACTTTTCTTTTGAGATGGGTTAAGATGAGAATGAAAGCATAAGGTGAGGATTAGCTCTAATTTGTGATCTATGTTTTTAGAGAAAACCTTTCTTAAAAAGAAAGAAAACACACAAGCTCAACAATGATAAGCACAAATAAATCAAATGTTTTGAATAAGGGAAGAATAGAGTTTTTCCAAAGCGCGGACTACTCGAATTCGAGGCTAAGCATAACTACTATTGCTCGGCTCCTGAACTGAGAACTATGCTAAATGCGACTTATGAGCACTAACATTAAAGCATCACATATGCACTCAAAAGAGGAGAAAACATCAAGCGAAATTCATTTTGAAATGCCCTAGGGGCCACACAAATAGAATTTTTCAAAGCATGGGACTACACGATTACCTCTCATACATGCAGGGCTCTAGCCAAAGTGAAGAAAAACTTCACTACCCAATGCATGCAGAGGACTGGGCATACTAACTTTAGACCAGGCAACTTCTCTTCTGGCAAGGCTTGCACACAACTTCAATCTGAGACATCTCCTGGATGAGTCAACAGGGAGCTGATGTTGATGACTTCTTCTGGCGGCGACTGAGATGGTAGCACGGGGTCAAACTCTTCTTCAAGCTAGACTGGCTCTTGTAGCTCCTCAGAGGGCGGTGGTGCTGGTGGGGTGCTTGCAGCTTCTTCTCTGACCTCAAGGGATGGTGCTGGAATCTTCTTCATGGTGAGGGGCTCAAACAACTCCGGTGGGGGATCTTGGGAGGATTCAGGGTGCTCTTGCTTATCCATAGCCTGAGGGAAGACTGGAATTCCTTCCAATACTATGGCTCCTTCCGAGAGTTCCCAAGCCTTCTTTTCTCCTCTGGTAGAGACCGGGTGACCTTCAAGAATCTGGGGATCTTCAGAACTCATGGATTGAACTGGGTTGGATGAAGCGGGCTCTTGGATCTATAGGGCTCTATGTTGGTTATGGGTTACCAAGTAGGCCTCCATCAACTTCTGGACGTGCTCATCCTTGGCTTGCTTCAGGGCTTCAACAGCAATTACTTCACGACTTTCCAAGGTAGCTACATGGGCTTGAGCTGTGGTGAGATCCACATGGAGCTTACGGTTGCGCTTCTCTGCATCTTCTACTCGGGCAATCATCTGACGGTGGTGCCGAGCCAAGAAATCATACTGTGCATCCAGGGTGAGCAGGTATGCAGTGAGGTACACGACTGTGGGGTCATCCTCAAGCAGCTGCTTCCCTTCCAATGCACGCATCCTAGCCATCCAAACTGGACGGTCTCTCTGAAAGGGCGGAAAGAATCTAAGCGGTGTGTCGGCCACTTCTTCTTCATAAATCTGACACAAGGCCCTCAATGCCTTGCGGGCGACGACTTGGCAGGTGTCTTTGAATCTGTGCCCAGCAGTAGTGACACTCCATTTCACATGGAGTGGACTGGATCCAATGTATACAGTCATGACACACTTCTTTGTGCCATGCTCGACGAATTCACGACCATCATACTCTAGCTGGCTCCTGATTTCGAGGCAAACTGTGCATGCTCTCAGCAACTTGGGGAAACCATTTTCATTCTGGCAAAAGTTGGTTTGGCAACGAACCTCCATCTGACTTTTGAGAGAAGGAAAGGAGGAAAGCATTTTTGAAATGAAGGGATGAGAGCAAGAATTTTTTTTTTGAAAATAGTTTTGACTCAAAAACTTTTGGATCAGGCTAAGGGTTACGTCCTGTGGCCAACCTAACAGCTTTGATACCACCTGAAGCATCCCCAATCCTCTGGGACTCAAATGTGATACAATTACTAGTCCCAGGAGGCTAGTAAACACATTTATACATCAGATGATACCAAATCTGCTTAAACGAGACAAACCTACAAAGGTGGCGAGCAACTTTAAGAGTTGGTCCACAACTCGGGACATATCATCAGAGTGGGGCTGAAGCAGCCTGATATACGCAGCGAAGCAAATCAGCGGTCCAACAGCCACAGACAAGGTTGGGAACAGTCGTAACTCTTACCCGATCTTGTTTTTCTGAAAAACAACAAATAAGCAAGGGTGAGTACAAACGTACTCAGCAGCCCACCTTCACCCGCGGAATGGGGAAATCAAATATAATGCATGGAATATGTGGAGCTCAGGATATTTTGCAGAAACAGCAATATTTTATGCAGGGTTGTTTTGAAAAACATTTTGTATTTTTGCAAAGCGCATCCTCTCCAAAAGGAGCAGGAAGTTTTCCAATATTAGAACAAAATCCCCTGGACTAAACCATCCAGGTATCTCAGCAGTTTCCCACTAGTTTTCATTTTCAAAAACAGCTACTGGACCTCCCGTCCACCATAGCTCACGGCTCAACCACCGAACCTTTTAAAAACCACTTTTCTCAAAAGCACCTCTTTTTTTGAAAACAAAACACTAATTGCCATACCACACCAGACTCGTCCATTCCTGTGGACACAGACTATTCGAATAGGTTTTCAAACTCTGCGCAGAGGTGTACACTTTACCCACTAGTCCGGCTCTGCGATCTCTTGATCAATGAGATCCGAATCCGAATCTCTTTCTTTCCTCGCACGTCCTAACCTTAACGGTTATACCGGAAGGAGTTAGGCCACCACCATGTCCAAACCGGACAAAATTCCCCCTCCTTATCCTCCCGGTGCTCCCCAGCCTTCATAACTCTAGGGTTGGACCGTACGAGTTCAGATTGAGTGACTGCCCACACAGTCTCGAGTGGTTGTACTTATCATGAGTACAGGTAGTGAAGGATGACAAACCGGTCCTTATATGAGGGGACAATCCTTCTGCTCACACCTAAACTAGCTGAGCCATCACCTTAGGCCCTCCCCTAAACCAGGGAGTCCCTGATCATCCCTACTCAAAGGTGATAAGGGTGAAAACCCTTCATCATACACATTTTGAAAAGCATTTTCTTTTGAAAACTCACACCTTTCATCAAATCATTTGTAACAAATATATCAGGGATTGATTGCGGCAAGCGGCTGGGTGGCCATAATAACTTGTCTCAAAATCATATCATGCATAAAATAACAGGCTAAGGGTTGTGGTTGAAAAATCATAGGTAATTTATGCATCAAAGGGATCCAGTGAGCTTGCCGTGCTTATTCGGCGAAGGGGGAAGGAGAGCTCGCGGAACTGGCTTCTGGCTCCACCGCCTAGCGTAGACTTGCAGATCTAGCCTCCGCAAGACGGCACGAACGCTCCGATAACTATGCAACATGAGCAAGCAAACATACAAACCAGCAAGTATACCAACAAATATTTAGTATAGTGGTCAGAATAGCGATATATGGATGGGTAGGGTCTTGAGTAGAATCTATGTCATGTGGTGTTGAGATACTACTAGTGGTGGAGCGGAGGTGCTTACCAGGAGGGTGGACTGGAGGCAAAGCGACACTATGCGTGTAGCCGGCAGAGCGGAGTAACTGAGTGGGTGGGGTGTTTGCCTTGGCTGAGGGTGTTGAGTGTGTGTGGAGAGGGAGAGGGTAGCTGGGTGTATTTATAGCTGAGTGTATGTGGTGTAGCATAGTGAAGTTCACTGTTGGTGAGAATAGTGACGAATGAATCGTCTGACTTAGTATGAACAGGAGAGTTATGGGCAGAATATGGGACAAGAGTATTTTGGGAGTTTTCTGGAATATGGACCAGGCTTAAGGGATGACATGGTTGGATAGGGAATAGTTTGATAAGAATTTAGAAACAAGAATTATTGGAATCTGAGTTTAGAAGCCTGGTTCAAAGGAATCTCAAAGTTAAGTATGCTCAACTTGGAGAAACCTAGGATGGGCGACCAGATGGGAAGTTCCCTACTGGAAGGAAAATCACAGTCACCGGAGTTCGTATGACTGGAACATGGGTTTGGCTGGTCTTAGGTGGACTGGACAGCATGATGGATGAATAGTTGAAATTTGGGATGACTGGATGACCGATGAATAGTAACGATGATTAGTAACGATGAATAGTGGCAACGAAAAAGTATTATAGATATCATCGATGAATAGTTACGATGATGAATAGTAATGATAAATAGTAACGACGATGAATAGTGTGAATAGTAACGATGAATAGTGATAGTGAATAGTCGTATGAACGAACGATGAACGATGAATATGAACTATGAACGAACGATGAACGATCGAATGATCGAACGAACGAACGATCGGAATTTCGGCAGCATAACGGCAGGAAAAAGATTGTTTGGACGAACGAACGGACGAACGATCGAATGATCGGACGAACAAACGATCGGAATTTCGGCAGCATAACGGCAGGACAAAGATTATCTGGAAGAACGATGAATAGGGACTATGAACGAACGATGAACGATCGAATGATCGAACGAACGAACGATCGGAATTTCGGCAGCATAACGGCAGGAAAAAGATTATCTAAAAGAACGATGAATAGGGACTGTGAACAAACGATGAACGATGAATAGGAACTATGAACGAACGATGAACGATCGAATGATTGAACGAACGAACGAACGATCGGAATTTCGGCAGCATAACAGTAGGAAAAAGATTGTTTGGACGAACGAACGGACGAACGATCGAACAATCGGACGAACGAACGAACGAACCATGAACGATCGGACGAACGATCGAACGATCGGACGAACGAACGAACAAACTAAGAACAGGGGGACGAACGATCGAAGAACGATCGAACGATCCTTGTGCTAGTGTGTGCTTGTGTGGAAAATGGAGTGGGTGTGTGTGGGGGGGGGGAAGAGAGTTGCCATGAAATGGCTTGGGGTGGGATGAGAGGAGGCCCTTGCCCCTCTATTTATAGCCATGGTGGGGGATTAGGGGGAGGGATGAGAGGATTAGTGGGAGATTAGCATGTATTTGTCTTGTATAAGTGAGATTAGCTTGTAGAGCTCACCGTATGACACTGGAGGCATACGTATACGTATGAGCATGAGGAAAGTTATGAAGAAAATATTTATAGGGACTTGAAAAATGATTCTAAAGGTATTTCTGAGGAAGAAAATATTTGAAGAATTATCGGTGGAATATCTGGGCAATATTTCTGGAAAGAACTTGGGGGGGTTACTGGGGGAATATCTGGGCAGTATTTCTGGAAGAATTTGAGGGGGATCACTGGAGATATATCTGGGCAGTATTTCTGAAAAGAAATTGAGGGTGATCACTGGGGAAATATTTGTAGGATATTTGGAGGAGGATTTTGGAGAGAATATAGACCACTATATTTTATTTGTTGATATAAGCTCACAAACAAACATTTTGATACAAAATTTGAAATTCATTTTGAATTTAGAGTAAGTTTGAGAAAATTTCAGGATTTGAATTTTTGGGATGCTACAATGCCCTTAGCTGAATAATTAGAGGAACCGGGGTGTAGTTCGCTTCACCGTCGTGCCGTTAATGGGGCTCGGTGTATGTGGCTCGCTCTGCCAAGGTTGGTTTGCCCCTTGGGGAGGAGTGCGGTGCATTTAGGAAACCTAACGGGTGGCTATAGCCCCGGGGAATCTTTGTGAAGGCTACATAGTGATACCCTGCTGGGTCACCTTGGTAGTGATCAATGGAGAGTCATGATCTCCGGGCAGAAAGGGAATCACTTGTGGGTAAAGTGCGCAACTTCTGCAGAGTGTTATGAAATCTGATATATTAGCTGTGCTCACAGTTATGAGCGGCCAAGGGAGCTCCATTGATTTGAGATACTTGATCAGAGATGTTCAGATTACAGGTGATGATGAGAATGATGGTTCTGGTATTGACTATGGTAATGGTAAGTGGTATTCTTTCCGTTTGGAAAGGGTACATTTGGGTTAATAACGTGGGTTAATTCTAAAACCTGGCTCTCTACTAGTAATAATAATTTGACCAACTAAAAGCAATTGCTTGACTAACCCCCACATAAAGCTAGTCCACTACAGCCAAACAGGACATTTGCTGAGTATGTTGATGTGTACTCACCCTTGCTCTACACACCAAACCCCCCTTCCCCAGGTTGTCCACGTTGCAACCACTGCTTAGGAAAAGATGAAGCCATGGAGGAAGACTTCCAGGAGTTCCAAGATTACGACGAGTTTTTGAGAGCACCTAGAGGGGGGGTGAATAGGTGATCCTGCAAAATTCAACACTAAATTCCAACAAGCTTGATCAAAGAGATGTTAGCACAAGTTAATCAAGTCAATGAGGCGAGCTCTTGCGAACACAGACAATCAAAGAGAGAAGCAACACAAGAGACACACGATTTTATCCTGTGGTTTGGCCAAGTAACACTTGCCTACTTCCATGTTGTGGCGTCCCAATGGATGACGGTTGCACTCAACCCCTTTCAAGTGATCCAATGATCAACTTGAATACCACGGTGTTCTTCCTTATAGTTTTCTTCCCATTTGCGAGGAATCTCCACATGTTGGAGCCTCTCGCCCTTACAAGATTGATCACAAAGAACGCACAAGAGTAAGGTTGGGAAGAGCAACACACACAAGACTCAAATCGCAGCACACCCACGCACACAAGAGAAGAATTGAGCTCAAAGGACAACACGAGGAGTTCTCGACTCGAATAGAGCTCAAATCTCTAACACAATGAAACGAATGCGCGGCAACAGAGTTTGGATGCCTTAGGATGCTTAGTGAATGCTTGGGTAGCTCCTCCATGCGCCTAGGGGTCCCTTTTATAGCCCCAAGGCAGCTAGGAGCCGTTGGAGGCCAACAAGGAAAGCCATCCTTGCCTTCTGTCGAGTGGCGCACCGGACAGTCCGGTGCGCCACTGGACAATCACTGTAGACGGTCCGGTGTCGATCTCCTTCCTTTTCTGGCGCAGACGACTGTTGCAACTTCGGGCCCGTTGGCGCACCGGACACTATCCGGTGCACACCGGACAGTCCGGTGCACACCGGACAGTCCGGTGCACACCGGACAGTCCGGTGCCCCCCGCTGTCTGTTGGCGCGGGCCACGCGTCGCCCGCGGATTGCGCGACCGACCGTTGCACTGGCGACCGTTGGCTCACCAGACAGTCCGGTGTACCATCGGACAGTCCAGTGAATTATAGCCGTACGCCGCCAAACTTTTCCCGAGAGTGGCCTGTTCACCGGAGTTCAGCCTGGCGCACCGGACTGAGCAGAGTTTTGGCTGCACCAAGCCAAGACTTTTTGCAATTCTTTTCTCGCTGTTTCTAGCACTTAGACAGAATATGTTAGTACTCAAAACAATGTACTAAGTCTAGAAACATACCTTGTTACATGATTTGCACTTCTTGCTTGTTTGGCACCTAACAACTTAAAGATTATGTGTTGGGCACTTAATCACCAAAACATTATAGAAATGGCCCAAAGGCACATTTCCCTTTCAGTTTTAGGCGTGGGTTAGCGGCAACCCCCAGTCGGCTGCCTGTGAAGGCCGCGTGTATCTACGTTTCGTTTTCGCACTTTGATTATTGTTAAGGACTATGTGGATGTCTCAGACATATGATGTAATAGACTATTATTACCTTTTTATGTTATTGTTTGAGCACTATGTGATGATATCTAGTTATGTAACTGTTGTGTATGTGAATTGCTGATCCTGGCACGTACATGGTTCGCATTCGGTTTGCCTTCCAGAACCGGGTGTGACAGTTACTCTGTCAGCGGCTTTTGCAGTCGACCGTTGGAGTGAGTAGTCGTTGCTATGCTGGCACACCGGACAGTCCGGTGAATTATAGCGGAGCGCGGCTCAGTTTTCCCAAGAGTGGCTGGTTCATCCTCGTACGGACATGGTGCATCGAACACTGTCCGGTGGTACACCGGACAGTCCGGTGCGCCAGTCCACAGCTCACTCAAGTTGTTTGCTCCATCTCAAATTGAGTCCCTAACTTGAACCTTTTATCGGTTTGTGTTGAACCTTATGCACCTGTAATACATGAGTTCTAGAGCAAACTAGTTAGTCCATATATTTGTGTTGGACATTCAACCACCAAAATTAATTGTAGAAAAAGGTTAACCCTATTTCCCTTTCAATCTCCCCCTTTTTGGTGATTGATGCCAACACAAACCAAACCAAATATATAAAGTGCAGGAATGAACTAGTTTGCATCTCTACCCCTTAAACCCACCAGTTTAAACTAAACCACATACACCCCACAAATCATCCCACACACTAATGTCTTTACTAAAGCCACCAAACAATTTAACCCCAGATAAATCCCACTATAAAAAACCAACGGTACAGATCATTTTATTTGTCTATTCTCTCTTACTCAAACACATCCGACGGACATTCTTTAATGAATCATGCATCAATGCTACTCATCAATCATCTACGCACCTCCCCCCACGAAACCCCCTTCCCCAAACTACCTCCGTTGCGCTCCTTGATCCCCAATTTTCTCCCACGTCTCTCTTCTGCCCACTTGCCTCTGTCTCGGCCTCCCCTTCCACTCCTCGCCCCGAACATCCGGCGCCGTCCGCAACCCCCGCACCGTGACTCCCCTCGTCCTTCGCGGCCGTGATGGCTGCGTCCATGGCGTCGCCATAGGGGCGATCGATCTGGGAGAAAGTGCTAGAGAACATGGTGTCGTACCACCAGCAACAAAGGAGGCAGAAGCTACACAAGAGCCTCACCTACACCGGTGGCGAGCTCTCGTTCGCTGTCCGGGCCCATGGGGACGACCCCGCCTCCACGTCCGTTGAGGCACAGAAGGAGGACATGCCGCTTGAGCACGTCTTCAAAATCATCAGGTAACTTCCAGATCTACCTAGCCCCTTGACGTTTAACTTGATGCACAATCGGTAGTTGGTTCATTCAGACCAGCAAACACAGGTCATTTGGTTTCTTGTGAGGCTAGGGCAAAGTTTGTGCGGCCATTGATGTGAAATTTCTCTAGGCCCAACTTTGGTATACATAAATTCCATTAGTGCCTTTAATTTTTTTTGTATTCTGGTAGATTTGGGCATTCTAAGAGCCAAGGTTGTTTCATCTTGCAACAGATTGACATGCTCTATAGCTATAAAGGATGTCAAGTTATTTCATCTTGCAACAGATCCGATGGCCAAAGTGTGTGTTTATGGTTCCTGAGTCAGATGATCTTTCTTCAGTTTTAGGTACTTTTCTGCTTAATATAGCTCATGCAATATGATTTATTTTAACACATATTTGAAATAGAACTGGATTGTGCATATTTTGTGAAGTGTATGTTCTACATTTTGTAATTCGTATTATTCATTTTTCCTTTAGTTTTTCTCTTTATACAACTCCTATCTCTTTACAATATTTTCAGATGTGATAGATATTAGTATGAAAGATAAAAACTAGAATGCTATGTATGTTAGAGGAGCTTTCTTCAGTTTCAGGTACTGCTCTACTTTATTAGCCATCCAGCCGATGGATATTTTCTATATGTGTATCGCCCCTGCACTTTCAAACACTTATGTTCATTGTTTGCAATCACATAATTTTTTTCTTCTCTTAGATTTACTATGTGGTTGTGGTCTCAGTTTGGCTTGTAGGTTAATTTGTATACTCATGTCATTTTAGTTTTTCCGTGTATTTTATGTTGATTCAGTATGTCTTAATTTAGTTACTTTCAATTCTTGATGCTAATAATATGGATAGATTGTGACACTACTTTCTGGCTTGAGCAGAAATGAGTTTGTTGCATATAGCAGAATATAGTTGTTGTAGCTGGCAACAATGACCCCTCTATGGATGATCTGAAAACTATTCTATAGTCAGATAGTTAAATATAGATGAATATACATTACTATGTTTTATTAATCTTATTTGTTTTTCTCTCTCAAAAGAACACACCTCTCCATCTTTTGGTGCTGCTTGGTGGATCACCGTCTAAACGATCCACCACCAGAACCGTCGTACCCCAAGATATTGGTACAACCTGTAATAGACTTTGGTGCAATAGGATTTGGTTATGCTATTCACTTTGTTTTTAGTTCCAAACAACCAACAAATTGTATGCCCTTTAGGAAAAATATCACATGAATATCAGTAATATAACACTGGTAATAAAAAATGCTTCGATTCTATATAGTTTTCATGTTATAAGATTGAAAACATTATGTCTCACGGATCAAAATGGGTACAAGGGGACATACTGCGTTTACAAATATATTTAACCATAATAAAACATCTTTGCAAACTGAATATCATTTTAGTCCAAAAATGTTTTTGCTGAATGTTCATAAAGCTAGAGTGAAGAGTAAACTTAGCATTTCTTTTCCATATCTCTCCCTCGTGCTCATGTCGCTGCAGTCTCCTCCATCCCACCTTTCCTACGCAGGCAGCTCCATCTCAGTCGTTGTACCCGTTCAGCGGCGAGCTGGTGGCAGCGATGCAGGAGATGATCCATGCCGAGGTGCACAAGTACATGTTAGTGGACGACATCTGCCAAAGATACACAGTTTCTACTGGTACACATTTTATTTTTTCATGGTGAGAATTAATTTCGTAGCTTGCGCAAAACCAAAGGTTGAGTTATTTGTCAAGGCAGAAATCAATATAATGATAGGTGTGCTTAAGCTTTTGATAGCTGGTTTATTTGAACTTTTATCTTTTTATGATCATGATATATTGAGACAAAAATATCTTACATGTACCTTTGTAGTTTTTTAGTTGGAGAGAACATTTAAGACAACATTTTCATTGTTTGTTCTCCATATGGGGCTTGTTTCACACCACTTGAAGGAAGAAGGGAATGATGGTGTTAAGTTCGGACAATACATCTACACATCTACGAATGTACAACCACGATGTAGAGCATAGAGTTTCTAAAGTTGGGTAAGTTGTTTGGCTGTTTTATAGAAATTTGTATCAACATCAACATAGCCTTTTAGTCCCAAACAAGTTAGGGTAGGCTAGAATTGAAACCCAACAAGAAGTCACCAAAAAGAGAAAGAGAGATAAAGGGGAGGGGGAAAAGCTTTTGACAAAATTAAAAGAGAAAAGGCCTAATCACGGTTCAGACATGTGGATAGCTTCTTTCCAAGCACTTCTATCCAAACACAACTCCTTTGGGTGTGTGGGGTGATATTAGAAGCTTCATGTTAGGTGTTTGATACTTTCTTGAATAGAGGATTTTTGTGTGTGTGGGGTGTAGTATAAATAATGTCCATAGTTGAATACCAAAATTTGGATATTGTACAGTGGGAGTTATGGCTGCCTTCTTTATTGCTTGATCTTAGTCGTTGGTTGCAATCTTCTAACTTAGAGTATGATGCTTGGAGACATTTGGATGATGTTGGAGATATGCTTTGGTGTAGTTCATCTCTCCTGAATCAAGGTTCATACCCCACTATTTTGGTTTCCTAAACTGATAGGCACAACTAGGAATTATCGAGTGATGCCTGAATTTATTGTAAACATACACAAGATTGTTCATTGTTGTAACTTATGTGCAGTATGTGTGTCTGTGAAATAAAGATCATCTTGGAGCACCGGCATCAATGTTCTCAATCTTCTCAAATTTCAAATTATCCTGATCTCTTCGTAAAACCATAAAAGTTTACTAGGTATATGCCCGTGCGTTGCAACGGGAAACGTTTGTGCTGTCCATGATATGATGATGTACCATGGCCTCCTTAGAACAATTTTGCATTCCAGGGTGAAAAGTATAAAAAACGAGATGGCGAGTTGTGGCTATCAAAATTATTTTAGCTCACAAATATGGCCCTCTTATCTATCAAAATTATTTTAGCTCATAAATATGGCCCTCTTATCGAAATATGTTGTGGCATGATTTCTACATTACTTACATATGGACATATATTATAACAGCATGTTGCTAGCAATCCCTTGACGCCTTGCATATTTAGCAACACATACATTTGTTACATACCCAAATTTTGGCTGATCAGGCTGATAAATTCGACAGTGAAGAGACGGTTTTCCAGGCTCCTGTGAATAACTTCTAGATATAACTTCTAAATACAACAACAAAAAAGACACATAGAGAAGGTGCAATTACACCCTACCTTAGGAAATTTCTCCCCATATAGAGGATGCCTTACACATACATCTAAGGTACCAACAACACTATTCAGGACAGTTCGCCTGATGTCATTGTTCTTTTACTTCTTTACCTGCAATATTAAGCATAAGGCACCAAAATTTTCAGCGGGAAAAAGATGAAGAAAATATCAGTAAAGGCAGTACTCCCTACGTCCCAAAATAAATGCACATCTCACTTATCAAGGAGTCAAATTCCTTTTAAGTTTAAATAAGTATATAGAAAAATATCGATATTTATATCTTCAAATAAATTTATTATAAAATTGCATAATCAATCTAACAATACGTATTACACATATACTTGGTCAAACTTAGAAAATTTGACTCCTTGAAACGAGATGTGCATTTGGTTTAAGATGTAGTAGTTGGCAAGAGTGACGGTGTGAGGCTTTTATTAATCATTGGTTAATGGGAAGAGAGACCAGTTGGTTTGTTCTTGATTCTCTGTGACATGCTTTATGAACAAAACATACTGCAACCAAGATCTAGTGACAAATCTAATGAACAAATCAAACAGAGATTGTTATCTCATACCGCGACAAGACAGATATACTTCTCTCTATGTTGTTTGTTGCATCTCTTCTTTAATGCATGGAATTCCTGCAATGAGATGACAGACTCTCATACATGTGAGCCAGAATAGAAACTATTAGGATGTGACAAATTAATGTGAATATTTTATAACGTGCATCAACAAATCTTTTTGAACAGAGGTTATTGTAATTTCTTAACATTACTTGCTACAAATAAGATGTACATCATATCTCAATTATGTTTAAGCACATAGAAAACACTACTAAGTTGTTTACACAAGTACCTTTGATGCAAACTTTCTTTTAAAGCTTTCAACATAGCTGCAGGAAAAAAATGATAAAGTAGCTGAAAGGACCATGCTAACAGTAAATGTATATAACAGTGCAGACGATAAGGAACACTAAAGAATTTTCCCTTAAAAACAAATGTCTTACCAATTGCCTGACTCATTTTCATACTGATCTTCTGCTCTCAACCATGCAAGGATGTATCAATCATCAGTAAGGAGAGATGTTACTTGTAAGGCATAGTGGGAGGTAGAGTAATAAATCATAAGAGGTGACGTTATGCAAGCTATAAATATCTAGTATATGTTAGTAATCAATAGTTAGCAAGCAGTTCATCACAAGTACATGTGGAAATTATGTCTACAAAACAGAACAAATGAACAATATGTTCTAACAACTTAACAAGTTTATTACCCAGTATTCCTCATCGATTACAGCCTCACGAGCAACATAGTAGCCAAATAATCTTTTGTATTTGCAATCATTTTCATCAATTGAGGGTCGAAGACGATTGAACCGGAGATCAGATTGTCCAGAAGGAAGCAAAGGGGTTGGGACCACTGATGCCTTATTGGATAAACTTGACAAAAGCCCAGGATGAGACAATCCTCTAGCAACATGGAGGCTGTCAGTGTCTGTCTCCTCATTTCCACCATCTGTGGAAATCACAGTTTCATCTTTCCTAGGAGAGAAAAATGACTGCGCGTGAAATTAAGGAACAATAAGCATACGATCCAAGCATAAAGTTATGCTCGACGCTAGCTCTATGATAGCAAAGCAAGAACATAAACACTGAAGACTTCAATTCAGTGGAACCTAATAAGTTCAATTTGTGGTCCTAATGTTGAGTATTCCATTCGAACTAAACCATACCAAGCCATAAGAATCACCGAAAAAGCCAGTAAGATCATTGGTACTTTCTAACCATACAAGACCCTATAATAGCTCCACCACATATTTTCCTTCTTATTTTCTATTTTTACAGCCGAAGGACAGGCCTAGCATAGTGGAGCACACTGAGCCAAAGATCCTAGGTTTGATGCAGTCTCTCTCCATAAAATGCAGAGTCCGGCCGCGATTGTTCCTTCCCCAGACCATGGGAGCCACCAACACTGGTAAATCATTATGTCAGATAAATGGGCATGCTTATCCTTTTTTATAAGAATCACTATATAATTAAGGTCGAAAATGATGGCTATGAAATGGATACCAAAGTAATCATTTCATCTGCTTTTTTCTTTTCTTACCCATCTATTATAATAGTCATTCTGTAGTCTCCACCACAAAGACATTTGCCGTCATAGTAGAATAATGGACAGTATAGTTCACCAAACCAAACAGTTATATTTGTTGGAATGTTTTGGGATGCAAAATTCTGACTTATGCATGTGGGGATTTCGAACAGCAATCCTGGATGGAACGCTACTACTCTGACATCAGAAACCATACAAGTTATAAGTTCAAGCATAAATCATGAGCTCCAGTTTTACCTTAGCCAACAGAGGCAATTCACCACATATATTTTTAGATTGTGTTCAAAAGAGGACAAAATAATAATAAATGAATATAGAGTATAGACGACCTCTACAGGAATCAAACATAAAAAAAGATATTCCAGCACATCCTCCCCCACCATCGCCAAACCTAACCATTGACCTGCTACCAAACTCTCCTGTTTTCAAGCACAAATGAACAATAATTACACTACTTCAACCAAAAAGATGAGAATACATAAAAGAAACAGGCATAGAAAAGAAGAGAAAAGGAAATGACAACCACCATAGTTAGCTCTCAGCTTAACTGAACCAACATATTCTCCAACAGTTTAGCTCAAATAATTGCCCTCATTCCCAGGCTTTAAGCACAAACCACAAATCATAATTCCCTAAAGCAAAGTTGTTTACTTCTTTTCAACCAACCAGTAGTTCTCATATAAATGATGAAATGACACTTCACCAGGATACTCGTGGTGGGTAGGGTATACCATAGGCTTTGCTCTTCGATCAAAAGTGCAGGCATGCATTAAGATACTGTTGCTCACCGTATGATTTCGACTGTTTAATCGTATCTAGATTTCCATGTACCGTGATATTGGATATCCTTGGGTAATTTACTATCATGTGCATACTACTACATCCTAAATTATAAGATATTCCAATTTTTTAGGGAGTCAATACCTCAAATTTAACTAAAATTACAAAAAAACACAGTTTTATGACACCAAATACACTAAAAATATAACTAATAAAAAATAACGATACTTTTTAGTATCATAAATGTTTTATGATATAAATTTGATCCAACTCAAGATGCTCGGACTCTCCAAAAAATGTCGGAATATCCTATAATTTGGTATACATCCTAAAATTTGCGATGGGGTACGAATTTAAAATGTAGCATGATATTGGAACTCCAATCCTTGTGCAAAATGAAACAGGCCCAAAGAACATCCAACGGTATAGTAGGGTAGAATAAACGTTGAACCGTAACATCATTACATATTCCAAACAAAAAATATATTGTGCCGGTAGAAGACACCTAACAGGTTGCAGAGGCGATTCTGTCCTAAGTTTCCATGATACATCCGGAGCTCCTAGTCAGTTCGCATTTGATATTCAACCTACATGTGCAGAAAAGGGAGGAATCATATCAAGTTGATTTAGTAGTGAGAAACAGTGCTTCAAACAGGCTATGCATAGGGGAAAAAAAGGTAAAATGGAAAAACTATTTCCAGATCGAACAAATGTATTTACTGGAGACAAACAAGCCATATGTATACCTTGCTCGCAATGTTGCTGGACAGCCAGTCTAGGCCCTCGTACAGACTCTCGCCAGTTGTGGCACAAGTGCTCTGGATGTACCTATCAGCAAGAACACAAACAACACGATAAGTCAATGCAAGCTATGATCACACAAGTAGCTTCCTAGTCACAGATGCTTTACAAAGTACATAACTATTGTTTAGTTGCTTACCAGTGTCGCTGGCGCAGGAAGTGTAATCCAAGCTTGTCAGTGATCTCAGCAGCATTCATGGCATTAGGAAGATCTTGCTTGTTGGCGAAAACAAGCAGCACAGCATCACGTAGCTCATCCTGCCATACAAACAAAATGAATTTCATTTCACTATCACAAGATTTGTATTTTCAAGAGAATTTGTCTTATTTTCATTAGAGTACTGAAGACCAAAGATCTATACGATATATTCAAGATTACTCAGGCAAGGTGTGGTGAGACACCGCTTCCAATCGCCTAGGCAGTTCCTAGGTATAAAGCGAGGCAAGAAGATGCCATATGATTATAAGAAACTTTAAAGCAACAGCACAAAGGAAAGAAAAGGACAAGACCCTAAGTCCCAGCCCACCAGCCCATATATCCTTCCTGACATATTGTGTGACCTACCTGTTCCCTCAGCCCTCCCCATGATAAGCATTCCAGGTTGCCGCTGCCACTGCCCCTCTCCCGTTCTCCATTTGCGCTCGCCCGCAACCCCTTCCTCCCTACCGCTTCCTCTCCCCTGCCTCACTGCTGGTGCTGGTCCCCTTCCAGATCCCCTCCAGTTGCCATTAGATCGCAGATCAAGAGTTGCTGACTGCTGCTGCCCCTGCCAGATGCCCGATGTTGCAGAAGTTTGTGATGGCCATAGCGTCTAGAGCCAATGGGGATAGAAGCAGAGACAAGTGCTTGGCCTTCCCGGTCCTCCAATTCTTCTCTTCTGCCTCCCCTCATTTTGCTGATTTTTTTGTCATGGCGACGGGACACCCAGGTTTTTTTAGCGGCTCAACGCCTAGACGACACCATAATAGCCTTGGATATATCAATAAACAAATAATATAATATAATAAAACCAAAAAAAAACTTGCACAACTTTTTCATTGAAGAAGACAAATTATTTCTTGTTTGTTTCATATTCCATTTTTCAAAGTTGCTGAAGAATGATATTCACTCAGCTTAGCCGATTATGCTCTCTGCCACGTGAATGACACCAAAGATGCAAAATTCAAAAACTTGCCACACAAAAGCTTATTAATAGAAAGCAACAACATAATAAAATGGTCTAGTAAAATGTTTTACCTCGTTCAGCATCCTGTGCAGCTCATCTCTGGCTTCAACAACACGGTCACGGTCATTGCTATCCACAACAAAGATAAGACCCTGTGTGTTCTGGAAGTAATGCCTCTAGAGAGGTCTGATCTGTTTTCATTAAACGAGTACAAGTCAGTCAAAATGTGATCCAACAGCCGCACCACCTTCTCGTCAGTGAAGGTGGTCATTGCTATCCCCCCAATTAAGCAAGAAACTCACTTTTATATTACCGAAACCAATCGGACTCCCGCAGACACAAGCAACGAGGAAGTGAAGGGGGGAAGACCCTACCTTCTCGTCAGGGTGAGCGAGGAGGCGAGTGAGGTGGTCGACAGCGCCGGCGGCCAGCACGGCACGCGCGCCATCGTCCACGCCGCACGCGAAGCTCCCCGCCGCGGTCGCCGCCTGCACGAGCGCCGCCGGCGAGGCTTCGGGCTCCGCCAGCGCCGCCACGACCGACAGCACGACCGACAGCACGGCACCCACCACGACCGCTGCTGCCACCGGCGCTTGAACGACGGTCGTCGCTGGTCCAGGAACGGCTGCCGCCTCAGCAGGCCGCGCTCTCGCCGGCAGGGCGGGAGGGGATGCGGCGCGGGATCGCGAGAAGAGGATCCATGGACAGAGCGGCAGTGGGCTACACGGTAGGGGCGGAGGAAGCGTGGGGGAGGCGAGGGAGAGCGGGCGTAGCGGGGGATTCACCGCGGGCGTAGCGGGGGATTAGCAGCGGGCGGTTGGGGAATCGCGGCGGCGGGGGGCGAGAGGAATCTCGCGGCAGGGGCGGGCGGGCGGGCGCGTTATCCGCGGGCGGGAGGGGATGGGGCGGGGGCAGTCTACACTTGCCCCTTAATAGTTAGTAGAGATTAAGTTACTTATCTGAGTGGTCTAAAAGTCTAGCATATTTTTGTCCTTTGCCTATTGAGACAGATCAGCTGACATGAATAATATCCAGTGAATACTGCAAGAGCTATTCATGATCCGCCGTGAACTAGCTGGTATGATGTAACTCATAGTTTGTGGAGTGCTAATGCCACAAATAGGAAATAGGATGATACTTCATGTAAATTTTTTTCTTTCTTGAAAATGAACTATAGGATACTGTTCACAATCCATACCAAGCTTCTGCAGTTATCAACATGTTTTCTATGTTCAACCTTGTTAACATATTAAAACGACTTTTCCTTTCATTTTCAGAAACAAATCAATCTTTATTTGCTCCTCTTGAGCTGCTTCAGAAGTTATAGAAAGGAAAATGGTTCTCTTTTGCTTTCCCTCGTTATTCCGATCACTTTTGCCACGCTTCTTAACGTCTATTTACTTCATTGTATTATTAAATTTATCGTATCATTAGTACGCGCACCTTACTAGTATGGTAAGTTCATAGGTTACTTGGAATTAAACCAATTGATAATCTTACTAGATATGAATGGATTGCTTTCTTTTATTTGACATTTTGGACCACTTTTGCACCATATGTTTTTGTTTTTGCAAATCTTTTTCAAAGTCTTTTCAAAATTCTTTTGCAAATAGTCAAAGGTATATAAATAAGATTGCGAGAAGCATTTTACAAGATTTTGAAATTTCTCCCCCTATTTCAAATGCTTTTCCTTTGACTAAACAAAAGCTCCCCCTGAATGAAAATCTCCCCTTAGGTTTCAAGAGGGTTTTGAAATGTATACTAATTTGAAATTGCCTTGAATACCAATTGAAAAACAAACCTTCGTGAATACCAATTAAATCTTTCATTTCGAATTTTTTTGAAATGGTGGTGATGACGCGGTCCTTTTGCTTTGGGCTTAATATTTTCTCCCCCTTTGGCATTAATCGCCAAAAACGGAGAACTCTGGAGCCCTTGACATTTTCTCCCCCATTGGGGTCTAACATTACCTCCCAAATGGTAAAATAAATATGAGTGAAAGGTCATACCATTGAGAGTTTGCGGAATACTGGCAAAGGGTAGATAATACCGTTAGAGTTGAGTGGAAGCGTTGTCTTTGTCGAATACTCCATTTCCCTTTCAATCTACGACTTATCATATACATACACTTGAAAACACATTAGTCATAGTCTTGGCACAAGAAGATTAAGAAATATGCAATTGTACCAAATGAAAGAGATATGATCAAAAGTATATAAATGAGCTATGTGTGCAATGTTTCAATCAAAATTCTGAGAATCAAGTATATTTAGCTCATTCCTAAGTTTGCTAAAGGTTTTCTCATCTAGTGGCTTGGTGAAGATATCGGCTAATTGATCTTTGGTGTTTACATAAGCTATTTCGATATCCCCTCTTTGTTGGTGATCTCTCAGAAAGTGATATCAAATGTCTATGTGCTTAGTGTGGCTGTGTTCAACAGGATTATCCGCCATGCAGATTGTACTCTCGTTATCACATAGGAGAGGGACTTTGCTCAATTTGTAGCCATAGTCCCTAAGGGTTTGCCTCATCCAAAGTAATTGCGTACAACAATAGCATGCGGCAATGTACTCGGCTTCGGCGGTGGAAAGAACTACGGAGTTTTGTTTCTTTGAAGCCCATGACACCAGGGATCTTCCCAGAAACTGACAAGTCCCTGATGTGCTCTTCCTATCAATTTTACACTCTGCCCAATCGGCATCAGAATATCCTCTTAAATCAAAAGTGGATCCCTTGGGGTACCAAAGACCAAACTTAGGAGTGTAAACTAAATATCTCATGATTCTCTTCACGACCCTAAGGTGAACTTCCTTAGGATTGGCTTGGAACCTTGCACACATGCATACGGAAAGCATAATATCTGGTCGAGATGCACATAAATAGAGTACAGATCCTATCATCGACTAGTATACCTTTTGATCTATGGATTTACCTCTCGTGTCGAGGTCGAGATGCCCATTTGTTCTCATGGGTGTCTTGATGGGTTTGTCATCCTTCATCCCAAACTTCTTAAGAATGTCTTGAATGTATTTAGATTGGCTGATGAAGGTGCCCTCTTGGAGTTGCTTGATTTGAAATCCTAGGAAATACTTCAACTCCCCCATCATAGACATCTCGAATTTCTGTATCATGATCCTACTAAACTCTTCCAGGTTGATTTGTTAGTAGATCCAAATATGATATAATCAACATAAATTTGGCATACGGACAAATCTTTTGCAACAATTTTAGTAAAGAGAGTAGGATCGGCTTTACCGACTTTGAAGCCATTAGTGATAAGGAAATCTCATAGGCATTCATACCATGCTCTTGGGGCTTGCTTGAGCCCATAAAGCGCCTTTGAGAGTTTATACACATGGTTAGGATACTCACTGTTGGGGGCCTTTATCTTCTGAAGGTCCTCAAAAACACAACTAACATGTTTTCCAAGTATAATATATTCACAGGGACCTTCGGTCTTAGGATGAAGGTGTACACGATATGGAAGGTGCGGTCTAGGAGAAGGATGACCTAGTTCCGAAGCTACAAATGGAGAAGCTTCGGCTTGGCGGTGATAAATGAAACTGACTTAAAGGGGAAAACGTTGTCTAGACCTTGATGGATTATCCCTTAGTCAATAGTAAATGTCAAGGGCATGGATGTAATTTTACACAGGTGTTGGAACTCGCGTTCTCGGTCAGGTTGTTTCCAACAGGAGGTTGAGTGAGATGGGAACACGGTTTTACTGGAGGCAACAATTGCTCTGTTAATCTAGTCCCTCAAGGGCACTGTACGGGGGTATTTATAGGCGCCTGAGCGCCCAGCGTCTCGGTTTAAGGACGCATGTGCCCTCAAGCGCCTAGGTCATTCCCGTAATATTCCCATAAAGCGGGGTTACAGACCGTCATTACATAAAAGCATTTACAAATCGGGCCCATAATACAACCGGCCGCGCGGGGCCTGTTACAATGGGCCGAATTCCTCGTGGGCCTTCATGTTCGACGAGGACGCGGGGCGGGGCGACCTCGTCGTGGGCCTTCGTCTTGCACCGTGTTCGAAGAAGGGTGGGAGCTACCAGTCGTTTTGCCTCCATTGAAGCAGCGAAGATTGGCGAAGGCATTGAGCGAGGGGTTGATGCAGCGAGACTAGCGAAGGCATCGAGCGAGGGGTAGTGTCTTTGCCTTTGCCCCAACATTTGCCCTCCGAGGGACCAGTTCGACTGAGTCATCTGGTGCCGAAGACGTCGCTAGATGGTGGAGACGCTGCCCTCGCTCGAAGTGGTTCCGCGGGGGTTTTTGATGTGACCATTGATGGATGCGGTACTGTTGGACTGCGGGTTTCCCGAAGCATCGCGTCCTGTGTATATAAAAGGGGGCGGGGCGGCGCGGGTTAGGTACTCTTTCTGTGCGCCGCGAAACCCTAGCCTCCTTTTGAAACCGATCGTCTGCTCGCTTACCCTCCTTGCTCCTTCTCGTCGGAGAACTGGCCCGCGTGAAGCAGACCGCCCGCCGCCGCCGCCGGTACGTAGCTATGTCGTCCTCTTCTTCATCTGCTGCTGATACACCGCCGGCCGGTGCATTGTCCGAGGATACTTTGAGCAATGTGGCGGCAGAGGAGTTGCATCCTGGTGATATAGTGGAGTTTGGTGTGTCGCGGATTTCCTCGGTCCGTGTTCAGGACATGCAGCAGCTTGGATATTTTGGCAGCGAAGTGGGGCGTGTCCCGGGGGCGGAGGAGATCCCCGAGCCAGAAGGCGAGTTTGTCGTTTTTGAGGCTTTTTTCACTGCTGGCCTTCGTCTGCCCGCACATCGGTTCGTGGCGGAGGTCCTGTGGAAGTTCGAGGTCCAAGTCCACCAGCTGACGCCGAATGTCATGGTGGCCCTAGCGAAGTACGTTTGGGCGACGACTTCATATGGTGGCCAACCCTCAGTGGAAGTCTTCGCAAAACATTACTGTCTGCACTAGCAAAAGTTTGGATCATGCACATTCATGCCGAAGTCCGGGAAGACTTCGATGGAGGTTGTGGAGTTGGTTCCCTGCGCCCGCAATAAGTGGGGTAACTGGTGGGATTTCTGGTTTTACGTTTCAGAGGGTGCAGTCGAAGACCACCCAGGGCTCCCCGTGGCCGTCATGTGCTCCCATCACTATGTAGCATACCCGCAATTTGAGGTAGCGGAGGATGACGAAGACGAAGGAGCCCTTCGTTGCGCTGCCCGCATGAGTAGCGGGCGCGATTTGGTTGAGGAATTTGTCGGGTATGGGGTGTGGCCTTTGGCACATGGCTGGGCGCTGGGCGAAGTATGCCCTCGCGAGATGCCCTCCCATGGGGGGTAGCTGGTGTGAAGTCCTGCCTTCGCGCTGGATTTGTGTGGCCGAGATCCTGCCGCGTTCGTGCGTGAAGCGGAAGACGGGGCGGCGAGGATCATGGGGCGCTATGTGCCGAGGACAGAGGGTCTGCGGAGTTGGGATATCCGCGGGTCCAACGATAGATTGAACCGGGTTTTTGACCTGAACCGCTTGCCGTACGGTGATTATCCCGGTGTGGACGTCGCCGATTGCCGCGGGAAGAAACCGATGGGCGGGACCGAGGAAGGGCCTTCGCAGGAGGCTGCCCTGGCTACTAAGAAGAGGAAATTAGGTACAATAGTGGGAGGAATGGAGGTGTCTGATAATTTTGCTGTGGAGTTGATGGGGACATGCGCGGCCCAGGGGGGAAGGATGTCTTCGCCCGAGCTCCGGGAGTCTTCGGCGCGAATGCTGGAGGTTACCGGGGGTCGATGGCCAAAGAATCTTCCAATCCCCTGGGCGGAAGGCGAAGACATGTCTACATCTCGTATAGCTCGTGACTTGAAGATTTTCCCTTACGGACGGAATATTGCTGCTGTTGTGTCGGCAGTGATGACCAAGGACTGTCAAGGCGCTGCGCAGAAGCGCCGGGCGGTTATCAGGATGGCGGACCCGAGGCGTGAGGCAAAGAGAGCACGGGGGAGCGTGAAAGCTGCTGCCTCCGGCGGCAGCTAGCCGATGCCAGCTGTGAAACCGGCCGCGCCTGGGTCCAGCAGGCCGTCGGCGGGCGCGAAGACAGCTACCGCTAGCATAACCAAGTCTCCCCGGTCGAAGCTGCGAAGGGACGGGAGCTGCCCTCGCCGGGGAAACATGTTACCGACTTCGGCACGAACATCAGCGTGGAGGACTATTTTGTTGGTAAGTTTTTTTTGGAGCCTTCTGACCGGTGATATGTTGCATTACAGGGTCCGACGAGGGACAGATGGTTGTTGTCCTGCCTTCGGTGGCAACCGCTTTGCCATCGGCGGAGGTGAGGGCGAGGGGGACCGCGTAGGACCTGTGGGCCGCCTTCTGCGCGAGCGGCGAGATTCTGACAGCTGCTGCTGCTAAGGACGTGGCGGGCACCATGTCCCAGCGGCTGAGGGAGGCATCGCTGCGGCTGTCACAGCAGCTAAGTCAAGTAAGTTGAGTTGGACTTCGGTGTTTGTTGTTTCCATGAAGATTTGGGTCTCATGTGTTTTTGTCAGGCGGCTGACTTCGCCGACCGCGTTGCGTCTGGCGTCCTGACTACGGACGTGGCTGCCGAAGTCGAGAGACTTCGGGCACAGCACACAGATGTCATCCGGGAGAAGTCGGCCATGAAGAGCAAAAGCCGCCGGTTGGCGGAGAAGGTGGCCGCCTTGGAGGCCGAGAAGACAGACCTTTGGCGCCAGCTGGCAGAAGAGAGGAGGGAGGAGAACCAGGCCGTCGCCGAGGCGCAGGCTGCGCAGGCTGAGGCCAAGGTGGCGCGGGCGGAGGGAAGTCTCGCCAGCCAACGCGCCGAGGAGTGGGAGGCAAGGTTCAACGCCCTACGCCGCGTGGATAAGGCCGAGGCCTCCACGCGCTCTGAGGTCGAGCGGATGCTCGCACAGTTCGTGAGTTCGTATCGCGAGCTGGGCGCGCGTACTGCTGACTTCGAAGTCCCCGACCGGGAGGCGGGCCTTCGCTTCCTCGAATGGTTGCAGGAGGAGTTGCTGGTACTCCCAACCATCGTGGAAGGTTTTATGTCCTTTGCCTCCCTCGTCACCTGTGAGGGGGCCATGAATGCGCTGTCCCACGAGGGCTGCAGACACTATGAGGTTTTCGACTAGGCAGACAAGAGCTTTGAGCGCGAGATCTTCAAGGCCGAAGACCCCATTGTGAAGCAGTCAGCGGGGGCCCTTTTTGATAGGATGTGGGGTGCACATGGTCGGGAGGCTGTCAGGGAGCGATCTGACCAGGCTAGGGAGCAGGTAAAGGTTATTATTTTTGTGTGGTTGGTTGCGTGTGGGTATGTATAGTTTTTG
This sequence comes from Zea luxurians, assembly GCA_029449295.1. Taxonomy (NCBI): domain Eukaryota; kingdom Viridiplantae; phylum Streptophyta; class Magnoliopsida; order Poales; family Poaceae; genus Zea; species Zea luxurians. The sequence continues at coordinate 16,974,945 of JAOPSE010000039.1, forward strand.
CTGAGTGAATGTGTTGTTGCTGCAGATGGAGCGTGCCGAGGACATTGAGGACTTTGGAAGTCTGGTCGGCACGCCGCCCGAGGTTGTGGAGGCCAATCCGGTACTGCCCTTAGACGCTGGCGAAGGCCCCTCGGCCGTGGTCGTTCCTGCCATGACCGGGCGGTGGAGACCCTCTGTCGGCCCCTGCGCCGACAATCGAAGGTGCCCTAGAGGTGGCGGATGAGCCGCCAGCCGAAGACCCCACGGTCGCGGCCGGGCCCTCGCAGGTGGCTAAGTAGCTAAGTAGGTGTAGGGGAGTGTGTAAGTTTTGTCTGCGTGTTACTGAACCTCGGTTGCTGCGCAGGTTCAGGATTTTGGGCCTGTGCACGCAACCGACACTGCTAATTTTGTGGTGGCTTCGACCGTGGTTGCTGAAGATGTTTCAGATGATTCTGTGTCTAAGTTTTTTGAGTCTGGTGATTCTGGGGGTTCGGTTGTGTGGACGGAGGAGTCTTCGGATGAGGACTTGGATTATTTTGCGGCGCTAGATGTGGCTGCGGTGGAAGCTTCTCCGCGCGTGGTAGGTGCTGAAGTTATTCCTAGTGCGAGTGCTGGGCGTAGGCGGTGAAGGGCGGTCGCGAAGCGGAGGGTTAGTGAAGTGGAGGGAAATCGTCTTCGTGTGGACGGGGCTGGCAAACGAGAATTGTTGTCCTTGCCGGCTGGGACGAGTGTAGGTGAGGGGGAGTTGCAGAATTTTTTTGAGGCTGAGGAGCTGAGGATAATGTTGTTCAACTACAGGGAGATGGGCATTATCCCTAAGGTTGAGCCAATGTAACGTGTGATGCCCTTGCTGTATGTATGTACCCGTGATTTGTATGAGGCGGTGTGTCTTTGTTGATCCGGTCGTGCCCGTAGACGACTTGTGCGCGGGGAGCCTTTTGGGAAATGCTTTCGGTTTTGCGTGCTTGCTATGCTAGTCCGGCTACACGCGTGGGTGCCTTTTGCGTGAAGAGTCCTTTGGAGAGGACTTCGATTTTGGGCACTTACTGTGCTGGTCCGGCTGCACCTGTAGGCGACTTTTGCACGGAGGATCCGGCTGCACCCTTAGGTGACTTTTGCACGGAGAGTCCTTTCGAGAGGACTTCAATTTTGCGCACTTATTGTGCTAGTCCGGCTGCACCCGTAGGCGACTTTTGCGCGGAGAGTCCGGCTGCACCCTTAGGCGACTTTTGCGCGGAAAGTCCTTTGGAGAGGACTTCGATTTTGCGCACTTATTGTGCTAGTCCGGCTGCACCGGTAGGCGACTTTTGCGTGGAGAGTCCGGCTGCACCCTTAGGCGACTTTTGCGCAGAGAGTCCTTTGGAGAGGACTTCGATTTTGCACAGTATTGTGCTTAGTCCGGCTGCACCCGTAGGCGACTTTTTGTGTGGAGTGTCGCACGCAAGGGTAGCCAGCGCTGTCCCTCGCGGTGACTTTGGTGTAGTCGAATGCCGAAAGCCGTTGATGCGGTCTTTTTCTACATTGGCTTAGTTTTTGTGAGGGATATTTGCTTGTATATTACATGGCTCCGCCTCATTAAAAACCTCACCCCCTGGGAGGAAAAGAGTGCGGGCCGGAAAAATAATGTTTGGCGAATTACAAGGGTGTGATGGCCCTGAGGGTTCAAACAAAAATTTGCGAAGACTGTCTATATTCTAGGAATGTTCCAGGTCTTTGCCAGATTGAGTTGTTAATCTGTACGCGTTGGGAGACGACTTCGTCTTGACGATAAATGGTCCTTCCCACTTTGGTTCCAGCTTACTCCGTGACTCTGTCCGGGTTGTCCGGACGAGTACGAGGTCCCCTTCGTTGAATTCTCTTGGGACGACTGCGTGGTCGCGCCAGGCCTTCGTTTGGGCTTGATATTTGTTAAGGACCTGCAGGGCAAAGACGCGGTCTCCATCGATGAGGTCTTTGGAAGTTGGCTCGTCGACATCGGGTATTGCTGAAGCGGTTGTCCGCGGGGACCCATGCTTGATTTCCTGCGAGGTCATGGCCTCCGATCCGTATAGCAGACGAAAAGGAGTGAATTCGGTCGCCCGACACTTGGTTGTGTTTAGTGCCCAGACTGCTTTAGGTAGTAGGTCAGCCCACTTGCCCTTCTTGTCATCGAGGAGCATTTTCTTGATCGCCGTGAAAATCTTGCCGTTGGCGCGCTCCACGACGCCGTTGGATTGTGGGTGGTAGACTGAGGCGAAGGCGAGCATGGTGCCAATGGAGAAGCAGAAATCCCTGAAGTCTTGGCTGTCAAATTGCTTGCGATTGTCGACTGTGAGCTCGGACGGGACTCCGAATCGGCAAACAATGTTTTGCCAGAAGAATTTCTAGGCAGTCTTCGATGTTATTGCGGATACCGCCCTCGCCTCGATCCACTTGGTAAAATACTCGACGGCGACGAAGGTGAACTTGAGATTCCCTTGGGCCGTGGGCAGTGGACCGATAATGTCCAGGCCCCAGTGCTGAAGGGGCCACGTGTAGCTTTGTGAATTGCGAAGGGCTTTCGGAGTGTGGAGAAAACTTCTGGCAGGCTTCGCATGACCTTGTGACCCGATTTGCAACGCAGATCATGGTGGGCCAGTAGAAACCTTGACGGATCACCTTGGCAGCTAGGGCCTTGGGCCCTGCGTGAGAGCTGCAAGTCCCGCTTTGGACTTCGCGCAGGATTTGGACGCCTTCGGTTTCGGTGACACATTTGAGCATGGGTTGGCTGACCCCCTTCTTGTAAAGCTGGCCTTCGATGAGAGCGAAGTCCCGGCTTCGGTGTTTGAGGCACTTGGCCTCGTTGACATCGGCTGGATGGTAGTATCCTTGTAGGAACAGGGTTATTGGTGCTCGCCAGTCTTCGGTCATAATGAGGTTGATATGCGGTGGCCTTCGCTGTCGTTGGTTATTTGTAGGCCCTCTGGGCTGCGGACGGCTGGTGTGCCGATGACATGGTAGAATACGTCCGAGGGTAGGACCTCGCCCCTGGCGGCTGCTTTGGCCAACGCGTCGGCCTCCTCATTCTTGGCGCGGTCTACATGCTGCAAGGTGAAGCCTTTGAATTGTCTCTTGAGGCTGCGGATAGCTGCGAGGTACTGCATAAGTGTGGGGTCCTTCGCTGCATAATCTTTCTCGATTTGGCCGGCAACTACCTTGGAGTCTGTTCTGACTATGCAGGTAGTGACGCCAAGTGCCCTTAGCTTGCGAAGGCCGAGGATGACAGCTTCGTACTCTGCTATATTGTTGGTGCACCTGTCAGACTCCAAAGCAAAGCTGAGGCGTGCGGCATATTTGTGCTTGACCCCTGCGGGTGAGGTGATGACTGCAGCGATGCCTGCCCCTGCATGGCACCATGCGCCGTCGCAATGGATGGTCCACACCGTCTCCGTAGACGTGTCTGGCTGCGTTATTGGCCTGGTCCAGTCGACGATGAAGTCTGCCAGGACTTGTGACTTGATGGCTGTCTGGAGCTCGAAGGTGACATGGTAGCCGGAAAGTTCGGCTGCCCATTTGGCGATCCGGACTGATGCCTCCGGGTTTCTAAATAATTCGCCGAGTCCCATGTCCGAGGTGACCCGCACCTTGAATGCTTCAAAATAATGGCGCAATTTGCGCGAAGCCATGACTACTGCGTAGGCAATTTTTTCCAGTTCTGTCATATTGCATTTGGATGCTGTGAGTACTTCGGAGACGTAGTAAACTGGACATTGCCTGGTCGTGCCTTCTCTGTCTTGCTGCGCTGCGCTGACCGCGTGCGGCAAAGCCACGACGTACAGCAACAGGGGCAACAAGGGGTTGGGGCTTGAAAGAATTGCCAGTTCTGACAGATGCTGCTTTAGTGAAGCGAAGGCCGCCACTTGCTCTGGTCCCCATGTGAAGTCTTTTGCGCCGCGTAGTGTTTTGAGGAAAGGTAGGCTTCGCTCTGCGGATTTGGAGATGAATCTGTTGAGGGCGGCCAATCTGCCGGTTAGTCGTTGGACATCTCTGGCTGACTGCGGGGGCGTCATGTTGATGATGGCCTGTATTTTGGTCGGGTTGGCTTCGATTCCACGGTGCGACACTAGGTATCCCAGTATCTTCCCCTGGCGAACGCCGAAGACGCACTTTTCGAGGTTTAGGCGAAGTCGTGCGTCTTGCATGTTTGCGAATGTTTCTGCGAGGTCAGCCAGATGGCCTTCTTTGCTTTTGCTAGCAACGACGATGTCGTCCACATACGTAAATATGTTTCTGCCGACTAGGCTCTCGAGCACCGTTCTGGTGAGACGAGAGAATGTGGACCCAACGTTCTTGAGTCCCTCCGGCATTCTAATGAAGCAGTACGTGCCAAAGGGTGTTATGAAGCTGGTGCTGGCCTTGTCTTCCTCCTTCATATAAATTTGGTGGTAGCCGGAGAAGCAGTCGAGGAGTGACATGACTTCGCAGCCTGCCGCACTATCGACGATCTTCTCGATCTGAGGCAGCGGGAAATTATCCTTGGGGCAGGCTTTGTTGAGGCTGGTGAAATCGATGCACATCCGCCATCTGCCATTCTTCTTTTGCACCATGACTACGTTGGCGAGCCACGTAGGGTAGGCGACTGGCTCGATGAACTTGGCCTCAAGCAGGCGGTGTACCTCGGCCTTGGCGGCTTCTGTCTTCTCATCAGACATCTTGCGCAGCCGTTGCTTCTTTGGTCTCACCGAAGGGTCAATTCCCAAGTTGTGCTCGATGATAGAGCGACTGACTCCAACCAGGTCGAGGGTGGACTAGGCGAAGACGTCCTTATTCTTGGACAAACAGGAGAGGAGTCTCTCCTCGTCGTGCGAGGTAAGGTCTTCGCTTATGATGACCGTTTGCTTGGGCGTTGACCGGTCAAGGGGGGCAGTCTTGGTCCCATCGTTGCTCTGCAGTTGTGCCTTTTCATGTTCTTTGGCGATCGGGCTGGTTGGCTTGGGGTCCTCACGCTACGCCGTGAGGCAGTGTACATTCCTTTGCCCTGGAACGAAGTCTCTTTCTATGTTGCGCGCGGCCTGCTGGTTGCCGTAAACTGTGATTGCGCCATGTGGACCTGGGATCTTCATGCACAGATATAGTCCGTGAATGGCTGCTTCAAACTTGTTGATGGGGCCACGACCCATGATGGTGTTGTACGGGTACACCATGTCGACAATGTCGAAAGTAATTTGCTCACTTCGAGCATTGGGCGCTACGCCGAAGGAGAGGGGTAGTTCTATTTTGCCGATAGGAAAGGTGCCCTTACCGTCGAAGCCATACAATGGGTTGTCCGAAGGCTTGAGCAAGCTGTGGCTGATGCTCATGCGGTCGAAGGCGTGGAGGAAAATGATATCCGCCTGGCTGCCGTTGTCCACTAAGAGTTTGTGCAGGTCCTAGCCGGCCACGCTGCAGTTGATTACCATGGCGTCGATGTGGGGGGCGCTGCGCAGGTCGACATCTCTGGCGTCGAAGGTCAATGGCACATGGGACCACTTCGTCTGCATGACTGGGCCGGTGACGGCGACGTGGTTGACGCTGCGGTAGTGGTCCCTCTTCTGCTGCTTTGTGTCGAAGTCGGCGCTGGATCCCCCAGTGATCATGTGAATGACTCCGCGATACGGCTGATCAGCGAAGTCTTCTTGTTTTGGTGCATGGGGTGATGGATGTTTGGCTGTTGCGGGTGCAGAGGTGGGGGTGGGGGAGGCACGATTTGTACATCCTGATGTTGGTATGCGTGGTTGGGTGGGTGCTGAGCGGGGCCATGGTTGTATGGTGGTGGGAGTTGTTGGTATGTGTGCGCGACAACTCTTGGGTTGTCGGCTGGTTGCGCCCGAGGCATCCTGTGTAACACCCCTGGTGTTACTGTAACTAAAACTTGAGCATGGCATCATAAACATTGGCATTGCATATGTTTGACACACCTAGAGTGCATTTACTAGGTAAAAATTTCAAACAAGTTGTATTGTTTTGGTGTTTTGCAAACAAGACCCTGGAATAGGAAACTCAACCCTAAATAGGAATTAAAGGGGTAAAACCTAACCCAAAGTTGAGGAAACCTAAAAAGCTTTAAGGGAAAAGTCATAAAATGACCTCAAGAATAAACTTGACTCACATTCATACCCTTAAGGTACCAAAAATCCCCATTTGAACCCTAGAAAACTCTAAAACTAAAACCTAGGGGCTTATGTGCAAAATTGATGCACATTTGGACTAAGTGCAAAAACCAAGTTAATAAAGTATCTTAAGTCACTTGGTTCACTAAGGTGTGAATTTGGAAGCCAAACCCTAAGATTTGGATTCATTTGCAAAAAGGCCCTTAGTTGTGATTTCATGCTAAGTCTGAATTTCAGATTGATGAGCTCAACTTTGGAGACTTGCAACTTTTAAAATATAGGGTTTTTGCCCTAGGGCACCACATCAAAGTTGTAGAGTAAACATAGGTGAACAATTTTGCTTAAGGATGTGAGTTCATTTATTGAGAAAAATCTTGTGATAATTAAGGTTGAAGTTGGGCTGTCAGGGTACCAATGTCTGAATTTTTAGACAAACAGTGTAATCACTGAGACTTTAAGCATGAATTCAAGCTTGAATTGTTGAGAATTTGATCAAGATTGCTATGACAAAATTGTAGCTGGATTGTCAGGCTATAATTTTGGTACAGAGAGCTAGCTTAGTCACCACACAAAATTGGGAGGAAATCATGCTCCAAAAGGCTCTGTCAGGCGACTGAATCGGTTCTGCCATGGTACAGTATGAAGATCAGACTGCCAGCTGAATCGCTCGTCGCCGGCGATAAGGATGCCGCTGTGGCCCGAATTGGTAGTTGGCGGTCACGGTAAAAGCTCCCGACGACGTGTCAGAGCGTCACTGAGGTGGCAGGCTCCGGTTAAACGGCGATAACCGCGCTGTCACCGGAATCCGCCGCACGGCATGCTCGCCAGCGTGATCCCAAGCTCCCCGATCCTCATCCGTCTACGACTGGCGGCCTATAAATTGAACGCGGGCACTGCTTCGTCACTGCATTCCGCACATCGACAACTAGTCACTTGCCTCGAGCTCATCGGAAAACCCACGAAGCCCTAATTCTCTCACTTCTGTTCTTAGCTCCGCCGAAGAAGAAACGGCCGTGGCCAGCGCTCCTCTGGTCAGTAACTATCTAATTACCCCCTGTTTTAGTTAGTCTTTGATCTCTCATTGCTCATGGTGGTGGCAATTTGGAGTTTGGCCGAAGCCTATCACCGAAACATGCCTGAGCGCTATCAAACGCCGCCGTAAACCCCACCCCCTCACCGTCGACCCGCTTTTCGGCTTGTGTCCTACCCAAATCAAAGTATGTCCGTAGACCCTGGTAAACCAGTGAACCTTTCCCAAGCCCTAATTTAGCTATCCTTGCCGTGGTTTGGTCGGAACGCGTTCATCCTCGTGCCCATCCGCCCGGACACCGTGGACCGATTGATTCGCAGTCCCAACGATAAAATTGATTTGGGGGAAATGATCGGTAGGAGTTAAATTGTGTTTCTATCGCTTGGGAGTCCCAGCCATAGCACCGTCTGGCCGGTCTAGCTCGTCGGAGCTCGGCTCCTAGCTTGGATCACCGTCAGGGACTTGGCCGTGCGAAGAAATAGAAGTCAAGGGGGCTTTCTGTAAACCGTCAGCGACACATAGGAATAGTAAAAGAACTTGTTTCCTGTTACCCAGAACCCCGAGGGCCCTTCTGCAAGACTGCCAACGCGGGCGCGGGCGCGCCCCGTTTCTCTGAGTGGCTGGGCCGTATGGGCTGCTTCTGGCCCAGTACTATTCAAACTTTTTCATTTTCTTTTTCACAGAAACTTTAGAAATATGTAGAAAACTACAGAAAATTCATAAATTGTGAAACAAATTTTCCTGGGCTTCTTATTTTCCCTAGAATTTAATAAAATAAGTTTCATGATTTTTAGATTAAATTAGGAATTTTAAGGTATTTAAAATAATTTAAGGTAGTGGTTCTGGATTTTTAAAAGATAAATGGTAACCCCAAAAATGCTCAAACTTTTTATATGAGTTCCTCATATTATTTAGAAACCTTGGGTAGAGTTTGGCTTGATTTGGACCTTACTTGACACCTAAACCCCAAAACCCCCCTGCCCTGTGAACTCCTTTACTGACTCCGGAAACCCTAAGTTCTCGGAGTTCCGTGAAGGAAAGTTGTACTCAAGACCTTTGATAACAAATTTGTATTATCTTCGCACTCTCATGAGCATTACCTGGCATTCATTCTTATATACATATGTATGGTTATGATTAGAACACGAGGAAGAAGTGGAAGCCACTGAAGAGCAAGTACCACCACCTTTGGAAACTCGGGCTGGGAATTGTTTCTACTTCGATATTTGTGGATCCGAGCCTGACTCACCCGTAAACAAAGGCAAGCCCCGGTGCATTTGCCACCTCCTTGTGTTTTAAAAATCTTTTTCACTTGCTTGATGCATTAGGTGATAGGAGTTGATTGCTAAAACAATTCCTGCATTACCTTCCTTAAATTTGATTACCTTCCTTGATCACCTGTTTTACAAAAGATTTTTGATGCTTAGCATTGCTTTAGAAAAACAAAATGTTTTGTTTTTACAAAATATGATGTGGCAAAAGTGGGTGGGATGTTTTCGAAAATAAAACTTGATGGTGGATCCATCATGGCCGTGATGGGTTCAACATCCGGAAAAGATGTACCTCTGTCAGGTACCAAACCTTGGGTTGAAATGATTAAGCTGAGACCGGGCGGGTGACTTGCACGAGAAGAGAGTCTCGGTGTAGTGTCTCCGTCGGAGTCGATTAAGGACCTTGTCGATGTAGGCCTGCTGACCGAGGACCCTTTAACTGGTCACATGCCTCGTCATGGGTAAGCCTTGCCTCGGGCAGACTAAGGCCAGAATAAGATAACACGAAATGGGCGTGGAGCGGTGGCGAGAGTAGCGTGTACCCTCCGTGGCAAGAGGCTGGACGGTGGTGTATCTGTGCTCTCGGTTTGCGTGAACCTGATCTGGTCTTAAGAACCCTGGTGGCGGGTTGACATATGCAAGGGTTAAGTGCTACATATGTCGTGTGATCGGAGATCCTCAACTGAGTATAATCGATTCGGATCGCCGTACCTCCGCGGTTATGGAGACTTGGCCACTGACCTATACGTAGAATTCCACTAAAGATAAAGGGATTGATGAGAAAGTGGCTAGTGTAGGACAAGTGTTTGAACTAGAGTAGAAAGAACTCTAGACACAGGTAATTTACTAACCTGACAATAAAACTGGATTTTAAGGATCCACTTTAGTAAGCAATTCTACAAACAGAGTCTTTGATTATTGAAAGGCCTTACCTTGACTCCCATATAACCAAGCATACCCTTGAGAGTCTTTTCTTTAGTCGGGTAAGACTTGCTGAGTAATTCCATACTCAGGGTTTATTCCCCCGTTGTTTTTAGGTGAGGAGACAACAAACTTTTGTTGTTTTTGTACCAAGGTGGTGAAAAATGAAGACAATCAAGAATGAAGCTGCTGGAGGACCGAGTCCTCCTTAAAAACTTTTATGTAAAGAACTTAATGGGAGGAGTTTTTGCCTCCCAGGTAGTGTAATAATACTTTTTAGCACTCCCTTTATACTCTATTCTGTAATAAATGACTTACTCTTACTTTTTAAATAAATGTAAGTTTATGTAATCACTTCCGCATTTCCGCATCTCTGATAAACATATTGTCTGTCAGACGGGTGAAACGTTCCTGGAAAGGTAAGAGAAAAGATACCGAACTTGTCAAGTGATTCAGGAACATCTACAGGGTTGTCTGATGTCTGTTGGACAAGGACAACTGTAGGTGGGCCTAATGACATGGGAAGTTCCGTCACAGCTGGTATCGGAGCGTAGCCCTTCTTGTCAGATATTATGTAGCATCTTCAAAAAGATTTTCTTAGACTTATCTAGAAAATTTCTTCTCTTCTTACCTAAGCATCTCTGAAGAGTTTATTTCAAAGACTAGATAGGAAGAGTGCAATGTATAGAAGGTTGAATCAACTAAGGTTGATTCTGTAATTATTCATGCATCATGCTAAGAATTGTACTAATAAATTTTCCCCCTTAGAAAATGCCGCCGCGTACAAGGAAAACTGCGCGAAAGCATACTGGGCCTATCGGTGTACCTCGACACCAACTTGCCCCACGGGAGGAAGATAGCAGTAGCGGAAGCAATGATCCGATTGGAGAGCTTGAAGCTCAAGTGAATCAGCTTCAAACGGAATTGCAACGCAGGACCAATTTATGGGTCGCGGATGGCGACCGAATAAATGAATTAAGAAGTTACATCCGCCGCCTGCAAGATCAACTTGCTGATCGGGATTTGGCGCTTGATTGGGCGGTACAATCTCGTTCAGTAGCTTGGGCTAAGGAAGCGAAGGCTCGAGCCCGAGTCGAAGAACTTAGCACTGCTATTGACAACTTGCAGGCGTATTGCAATACTTTACATGAGGAAGTTCATGTACTGTATTCGCAATTACACCCAAATGTCCCTGCGGATCCTGTCAGGTCGGAAGCCGGACTCTCGCATGTTGTGGGAGAAGCGCTTGGTGGTGAGTTAGACCTTTTTAGGCCCCCTCCTTCTATGAGGCAGGTCGATGAATGGTCTCCCACACCTAACGATGAAGCTGCCAAGAGCAACCAGAAGCAGGAGTAGTAGTGTAGTAGTAGAAATAAAAGTAGTATGCTGTATAATAGGTTGAACTATTGTATAATGGGTAATGTATCCTATTGTATAACATCGAGTCTGTATCATTACTCTTGATGGTAATGTAAAATGGAAGGTTTCTCTGGCATATTATATTTGTTTCAAATGTTCTTTGCCTCAGATGCCTACCAGGACTCGAGGACAGGATGCAGCAGGAACTTCTGGGGGGAGGGAGGTTACCCCAAATCCACCTCCGGTTCCTCCCACATTGGCCGAGGCGATTGCCGCCTTGGTGAACGCAACTGCAGACAATACCCGCTTTCTGAGAGAAATAGCGGGCCAACAATTCCAGCAGCAGGGTGGAAGGGGTTATCAACAGGGCCCCCGTGAAACCACATATTTGGATTTCTCTGAAACCCGTCCACCACTATTTGTCAAGGCTGAGGACCCGTTGGAAGCAGATGAATGGATACGGGTTATTGAGCAAAAATTTGGTCTTCTGCGCTGTTCAGAGACCCAGAAGCCTTTATTCGCAGCGCAACAACTGCGCTGCCCTGCCAGCACCTGGTGGGGAAATTTCGTGGCTATTCAACCTGCTAACCATCAAGTAACATGGGAAGAATTTAAGGTGGCCTTCCGTGAACACTATATCCCGGAGGGTGTTCTTCATATGAAGCAAGAAGAGTTCATGAAGCTAAAACAAGGAGGAGATACTGTTAATCAGTATCTCAATAAGTTCAATCACCTGTCGCAATATGCAATCGATCAGGTGAACACTGATTTAAAAAAAGAAGAATTGCTTTATGAGAGGTCTAAATGATCGATTGCAGAGAAAAATGGCAACCTGCATAGATCTTACGTATGGAAAGGCTGTCAGTACAGCCCTATCTGTTGAAGCAAAATATGCAGGTTCCGGGAAAAACAAGGGATTTGGAGGTGAGAAGTCTAATCAGGGCCAGGCAAAAAGGCAACGGTTTGTGATCCGGCCTTCTAGCCAAAATCGCTCTTTTTCTCGTCCACCCTCATTCCCTTTCAAGCAGCCAATAATTATTCGTCCCAATAATGCCCCCACTACCCCAAGTCAGCCGGATGCCCCGGGCACTCGATTCCCTGCTTTGCCCAGCTCTTCAACCGGGTGTTTCAATTGTGGCAAGTCTGGGCATTTCATCAAGGATTGCCCATATTCCAAGCAGAATCAGTCAAATAATCAGCAAGGATCTAGGAAATCAGCTTAGCCCAAGAGAAACAATGTGGGGAAGAATACAAAGAAGACGGGGCGGATATACTATACTCAAGTGGCCACTACACCGGAAGGTGAACCGGTGATGATGGGTACGTTTCTCGTGGCCAGTCACCCTGCAATTATTCTTTTTGATTCCGGTGCTTCGCATACATTTATTAGCAAGAAATTTGTGGAGCAACATCACATTTCATGCCATGAATCAAAAGAAGGGTTTAAAATTCATTCACCTGGGGGACAAATTTTTACTAGAGAAGTGGCCTATCAAGTGCCAGTAACAATGGCCGAACGGAACTTTCCTGCTAACATGATTGTTCTGAAAGGCCAGGATATAGATGTAATTTTGGGTATGAATTGGTTAACCCAACATAAGGCAATTCTCAACACTTAGCTGAGAATTGTCAGGTTGAGCTATAATCAAGAAGAGATTCTTTTGTTCATCCCCGTAACCAATCCAGCCAAAGCTTCTGGTAGAATATATGAAGCCATTGTACCGGAGATCAAGGATATTCCGGTAGTATGTGAGTTTCTAGATGTATTTCTGGAAGATTTGCCTAGACTGCCACCTGAGAGAGATGTAGAATTTGTAATTGAGTTAAAGCCCGGTACGGCTCCCATTTCCCGAAGATCGTACAGTATGCCTCCTAATGAGTTGGCAGAATTGAAGATTCAATTACAAGATCTACTGAATAAAGGATTCACTACCGGAATCGCGTTCTTTGCCGAGTGTCTAAGACACTCGGCAAAGGCTATTTTACACTCGGCAAAGGCTTTGCCGAGTGTAACACTCGGCAAAGAACACTCGGCAAAGATTTCATCGGCAAAGGGTTCTTTGCCGAGTGCTTTTTTCGGACACTCGGCAAAGACTTTGCCGAGTGTCAAAAAGCACTCGGCAAAGAAAAACACTCGGCAAATTAAGAATCGAAAAAATTTAAAAAAAACAGCAAAACATTTTTTAAATTCTAGGAACAACTCTCCAACCCTACCCTATTACCTTACCTGTTGCCCTATCATTTTTCACTATTACTTTGAATCAAACTTATATGTTTTGTAAATGGTGAGATTCGAACTCGCAACCTCTCTCTCGCGCATACCCTCCTATACCACTACACTACTACACCAATTATGTTTATATTACGTTTCCATTCCCCATGTACTATAACAAATCGAGAGTAATTTGATTATTTAAGGCACTAAATGAGTTCATTTGAAAATGTGACCAACTATAAAGTTGCATAACTTTTTGAGATCTAAAAGTTTTATTTTAATAGTTTCTACATCCGAGACCGTTTTTAAAATTTGAATTTTAAATTTAAAAACTTCACATGAAATTTTCAATGATAAGATGATTTCAAATCAAAAAATTGTCAACTACAAAGTTTCATTACATTTCAAGACCTACAACTTTTATTTTGGTGGTTTTTCCATCCGAGACAGTTTGAAAAATTCAAATTTCACAATTCAAATATAGTTTTGCATAACAAGATGATTTCAAACTAAAACATTGTCAACTACAAAGTTTCATAACTCTTCAATACCTACAACTTTCATGTTGGTGGTTTTTCCTTTCGAATTCGTTTTCAAAATTCAAATTTTAAATTTTTTAAATTCAGACGTAGTTTTCGTTGACAATATGACTTCAAATGAAAAAGTTGTCAACTATAAACTTTTATAACTTCTCAAGATCTACAAAGTTTATTTTGGTTGTTTGATAATTTGTTTATCTCAGATGATGGTTCTAACAATATGCACAAATTCTATACGTCTCTCTCGTAGTTTCATAAACTACGAGAGAGATATAGGTTTTATGAACAAATTTATTTTTATTTTGTCATATGAAGAAATGTTCAATATATAAATTGTACATCATGATGAGTTATACAAATTTATAGTTGAAAACTTTTTCATTTGAATTAATTTACTACTTTAAAATGTGAATTTTAAATTGTCTTTGCCTAGTGTTGGAGAAAAAACACTCGGCAAAGAGCTCTTTGCCGAGTGTTGTATTTGTGACACTCGGCAAAGAGCCCTTTGCTGAGTGTTAAAAAAAGACACTCGGCAAAGAAACTCTTTGCCGAGTGTCAAAAATAAAACACTCGGCAAAGAGCTTCTTCGCCGAGTGTTTTCTTTTACCGAGGGTTTTTTGCGTGGCACTCGGCAAAGAGCTCTTTGCCGAGTGCCCGAAATAAAACACTCGGCAAAGAATATGGCACTCGGCAAAGAGCCAAATTCCGGTAGTGATTCATTCGGCCAAGCTCGTCTCCATGGGGTTGTCCCGCCATTTTTGTTAAGAAGAAGGATCAAACCTTACGAATGTGCGTGGATTATCGACCCCTGAATGAGGTCACCATCAAGAACAAGTACCCTCTTCTGAGGATCGACATCTTATTTGATCAACTAACTGGAGCAAGTGTATTCTCCAAGATCGATCTCAGGTCAGGCTATCACCAAATCCGTATTCGGCCCGAGGATATACCAAAGACCGCGTTTACTACGCGGTATGGTTTATTTGAATATTTGGTAATGTCCTTCGGCCTAACAAATGCTCCTGCCCATTTCACTTATTTGATGAACTCGGTGTTCATGCCCGAGTTGGACAAGTTCGTGGTGGTCTTCATCGACGATATCTTGATATATTCCAAAAATGAAGAGGAGCATGCTCAACATTTGCGGATTGTATTGACGCGCTTGAGGGAACATCAGTTGTATGCCAAGTTCAGCAAGTGCGCGTTCTAGCTGGAGGAAATTCAATTTTTGGGGCATGTGTTATCTGCCAAGGGAATTGCGGTAGATCCTAGCAAAGTCAAGGATATTCTAGAGTGGAAACCCCCAACCACTGTTCACCAAGTCCAGAGTTTTCTTGGACTAGCTGGATATTATCGCAGATTCATACCAGATTTTTCTAAGCTTGTGAAGCCAATCACAAGTTTATTGAAGAATGATAGTAAATTTAATTGGTCTTCTAAGTGTAATGAAGCTTTTGAATAATTGAAGACATTATTAACCACTGCTCCGGTATTGGCTCAACCGGACATCACCAAGCCTTTTGATGTATATTGTGATGCATTAGGCAGTGGACTCGGCTGTGTATTAATGCAAGAAGGCCGAGTAATTGCATATGCCTCAAGGCAGTTGCGCCGACATGAGGAGCATTACCCAACTCATGATCTGGAGCTAGCTGCTGTGGTTCATGCCCTAAAGATTTGGCGTCATTATCTGCTGGGAAATATCTGTCACATTTATACAGATCATAAAAGCTTGAAGTATATCTTCACCCAGTCAGAATTGAACATGAGGCAAAGGCGATGGCTTGAGCTTATTAAAGACTATGAACTAGAAATTCATTATCACCCAGGCAAAGCTAATGTAGTGGCAGATGCACTTAGCCGTAAGGTTTCCTGTCACTGCCTTACGATGAAGGCCTCTGACAATACGTTATGTCAGGAAATGGAGAAGCTAAACCTGGGAATGGTCCAACAAGGAACCCTGAATCAGCTAAAGCTTGAGTCAATCATCTTGCAAAGGATAATTGATGCTCAAAGGGATAATGTGGGTATGAAACACATTCGTGGGAAGATAAGGGCTGGAA
This sequence comes from Zea luxurians, assembly GCA_029449295.1. Classification (NCBI taxonomy): domain Eukaryota; kingdom Viridiplantae; phylum Streptophyta; class Magnoliopsida; order Poales; family Poaceae; genus Zea; species Zea luxurians. The sequence continues at coordinate 16,990,429 of JAOPSE010000039.1, forward strand.
AAGCCAAATGTTTCAACGAAGATAATCAAGGCATTGTATGGTTCAATAACCGCATAGTGGTGCCGAAGAATGAAGAGATCCGCCAGCAAATTCTTGATGAAGCACATCTTAGCCGCTATTCTATTCATCCCGGAAGCACTAAGATGTACCAAGATCTGAAGCAACATTACTGGTGGACAAAGATGAAGATCGAGATTGCACGCTATGTGGCTAGGTGTGACACCTGCAGACGTGTCAAAGCCATACACTTGAAAGCTGCCGGTCCATTACAGTCTCTACCTATACCGACGTGGAAATGGGAAGACATAAGTATGGACTTTATTGTGGGATTACCCAGAACTGCAAAAGGGTATGATTCCATCTGGGTTATTGTTGATAGGCTTACAAAGGTTGCTCATTTTCTGCCTATCAAGACAGTGCACCCAGTTGCTGTTTATGCCCAATTGTACATTGCTCGCATTCTCAGTTTGCATGGTGTTCCAAAGACTATAGTGTCCGACCGCGGACCACAATTCGTATCCAAATTTTGGGAAGAACTTCATAAATCCCTGGGTACTAAGCTGCTCCACAGTTTGGCCTACCATCCTCAAACCAGTGGACAGACTGAGAGGGTTAATCAAATACTTGAAGATATGTTGCGAGCCTGTGTTCTGGACTTCTCGCAAAAATGGGATGAATGTTTGCCATTGGCGGAGTTTTCATATAATAATAGCTATCAAGAAAGTATCAAGATGGCACCCTTCGAAGCTTTATATGGTCGGCGATGTCGCACTCCGCTAAATTGGTCTGAACCTGGAGAAAGGTATTTCTTTAGACCTGATATGGTAAAAGAAACTGAAGAAAAAGTTCAGAAAATAATTCATAATATGAAGACAGCCCAAGCTCGTCAGAAGAGCTATGCAGACAAATGGCGAATGCCCTTATATTTTCTTGAAGGGGACTATGTCTACCTGAAGGTTTCACCAATGAAGGGAGTATCGTGTTTCGGGGTTAAAGGAAAGCTGGCACCCCGGTACATTGGTCCTTTCCCTATACTTGAACAGTGTGGACCAGTGGCGTACTGACTCCAACTCCCCGAAGCATTGTCTGTTGTACATAATGTGGTCCATGTGTCACAATTGAAGAAGTGTCTTCGGGTTCCAGATCGAACCATTGAAGTGACAGATGTTGTCCTTGAGCCGGACTTGACATATTCTGAGCACCCTATTCGAGTCTTGGATCAAAGAGACAGGGTTACTCGGAGAAAAACTCTCAAGTTCTATAAGATACAGTGGAACCAACATTCTGAAGAAGAGGCTACATGGGAAACTCAAGACTTTTTAGATAAGAATTTCCCAGGCTTTTTAGCCTCATGTAATTTGTAAAGTATATTTAGTGTTGTAATAAAGAAGTGACCCCCACACCACCCCCTGCCTTGTACCAGAAATAAGGGAATAAAAATGTGACACATTTCCTTTTCCATTACTCACCCTAGGACTTTTAATCTCGGGACGAGATTCTTTTATGGGGGAAGGATGTAACACCCCTGGTGTTATTGTAACTAAAACTTGAGCATGGCATCATAAACATTGGCATTGCATATGTTTGACACACCTAGAGTGCATTTACTAGGTAAAAATTTCAAACAAGTTGTATTGTTTTGGTGTTTTGCAAACAAGACCCTGGAATAGGAAACTCAACCCTAAATAGGAATTAAAGGGGTAAAACCTAACCCAAGTTGAGGAAACCTAAAAAGCTTTAAGGGAAAAGTCATAAAATGACCTCAAGAATAAACTTGACTCACATTCATACCCTTAAGGTACCAAAAATCCCCATTTGAACCCTAGAAAACCAAGTTAATAAAGTATCTTAAGTCATTTGGTTCACTAAGGTGTGAATTTGGAAGCCAAACCCTAAGATTTGGATTCATTTGCAAAAAGGCCCTTAGTTGTGATTTCATGCTAAGTCTGAATTTCAGATTGATGAACTCAACTTTGGAGACTTGCAACTTTTAAAATATAGGGTTTTTGCCCTAGGGCACCACATCTAAGTTGTAGAGTAAACATAGGTGAACAATTTTGCTTAAGGATGTGAGTTCATTTATTGAGAAAAATCTTGAGATAATTAAGGTTGAAGTTGGGCTGTCAGGGTACCAATGTCTGAATTTTCAGACAGACAGTGTAATCACTGAGACTTTAAGCATGAATTCAAGCTTGAATTGTTGAGAATTTGATCAAGATTGCTATGACAAAATTGTAGCTGGATTGTCAGGCTATAATTTTGTTACAGAGAGCTAGCTTAGTCACCACACAAAATTGGGAGGAAATCATGCTCCAAAAGGCTCTGTCAGGCGACTGAATCGGTTCTGCCATGGTACAGTATGAAGATCAGACTGCCAGCTGGATCGCTCATCGCCGGCGATAAGGATGCCGCTGTGGCCCGAATTGGTCATCGGCGATCACGGTAAAAGCTCCCGGCGACGTGTCAGAGCGTCACTGAGGTGGCAGGCTCCGGTTAAACAGCGATAACCGCGCTGTCACTGGAATCCACCGCGCGGCATGCTCGCCAGCGCGATCCCAAGCTCCCCGATCCTCATCCGTCTACGACCGGCGGCCTATAAATTGAACGCGGGCACTGCTTCTTCACTGCATTCCACACATCGACAACTAGTCACTTGCCTCGAGCTCACCGGAAAACCCACGAAGCCCCAATTCTCTCTCTTCTGTTCTTAGCTCCGCCGAAGAAGAAACGGCCGTGGCCAGCGCTCCTCTGGTCAGTAACTATCTAATTACCCCCTGTTTTAATTAGTCTTTGATCTCTCATTGCTCATGGTGGTGGCAATTTGGAGTTTGGCCGAAGCCTATCACCGAAACATGTCTGTGCGCTATCAAACGCCGCCGTAAACCCCCCCTCACCGTCGACCCACTTTTTGGCTTGTGTCCTACCCAAATCAAAGTATGTCCGTAGACCCTGGTAAACCAGTGAACCTTTCCCAAGCCCTAATTCAGCTATCCTTGCCGTGGTTTGGTCGGAACGCGTTCATCCTCGTGCCCATCCGCCCGGACACCGTGGACCGATTGATTCGCAGTCCCAACGATAAAATTGATTTGGGGGAATGATCGGTAGGAGTTAAATTGTGTTTCTGTCGCTTGGGAGTCCCAGCCATAGCACCGTCTGGCCGGTCTAGCTCGTCGGAGCTCGGCTCCTAGCTTGGATCACCGTCGGGGACTTGGCCGTGCGAAGAAATAGAAGTCAAGGGGGCTTTCTGTAAACCGTCAGCGACACATAGGAATAGTAAAAGAACTTGTTTCCTGTTACCCAGAACCCCGAGGGCCCTTCTGCAAGACTGCCAACGCGAGCGCGGGCGTGCCCCGTTTCTCTGAGTGGCTGGGCCGTATGGGCTGCTTCTGGCCCAGTACTATTCAAACTTTTTCATTTTCTTTTTTAGAGAAACTTTAGAAATATGTAGAAAACTACAGAAAATTCATAAAATTGTGAAACAAATTTTCCTGGGCTTCTTATTTTCGCTAGAATTTAATAAAAATGGTTTCATGATTTTTAGGTTAAATTAGGAATTTTAAGGTATTTAAAATAATTTAAGGTAGTGGTTCTGGATTTTTAAAAGATTAATGGTAACCCCAAAAATGCTCAAACTTTTTATATGAGTTCCTCATATTATTTAGAAACCTTGGGTAGAGTTTGGCTTGATTTGGACCTTGCTTGACACCTAAACCCCAAAACCCCCCTGCCTTGTGAACTCCTTTACTGACTCCGGAAACCCTAAGTTCTCGGAGTTCCGTGAAGGAAAGTTGTACTCAAGACCTTTGATAACAAATTTGTATTATCTTCGCACTCTCATGAGTATTACATGACATTCATTCTTATATACATATGTATGGTTATGATTAGAACACGAGGAAGAAGTGGAAGCCACTGAAGAGCAAGTACCACCACCTTTGGAAACTCGGGCTGGGAATTGTTTCTACTTCGATATTTGTGGATTCGAGCTTGACTCACCCATAAACAAAGGCAAGCCCCGGTGCATTTGCCACCTCCTTGTGTTTTAAAAATCTTTTTCACTTGCTTGATGCATTAGGTGATAGGAGTTGATTGCCAAAACAATTCCTGCATTACCTTCCTTGAATTTGATTACCTTCCTTGATCACCTGTTTTACAAAAGATTTTTGATGCTTAGCATTGCTTTAGAAAAACAAAATGTTTTGTTTTTACAAAATATGATGTGGCAAAAGTGGGTGGGATGTTTTCGAAAATAAAACTTGATGGTGGATCCATCATGGCCGTGATGGGTTCAACATCCGGAAAAGATGTACCTCTGTCAGGTACCAAACCTTGGGTTGAAATGATTAAGCTGAGACTAGGCGGGTGACTTGCACGAGAAGAGAGTCTCGGTGTAGTGTCTCCGTCTGAGTCGATTAAGGACCTTGTCGATGTAGGCCTGCTGACCGAGGACCCTTTAACTGGTCACATGCCTCGTCATGGGTAAGCCTTGCCTCGGGCAGACTAAGGCCAGAATAAGATAACACGAAATGGGCGTGGAGCGGTGGCGAGAGTAGTGTGTACCCTCCGTGGCAAGAGGCTGGACGGTGGTGTATCTGTGCTCTCGGTTTCCGTGAACCTGATCTGGTCTTAAGAACCCCGGTGGCGGGTTGACATATGCAAGGGTTAAGTGCTACATATGTCGTGTGATCGGAGATCCTCAGCTGAGTATAATCGATTCGGATCGCCGTACCTCCGCGGTTATGGAGACTTGGCCACTGACCTATACGTAGAATTCCACTAAAGATAAAGGGATTGATGAGAAAGTGGCTAGTGTAGGACAAGTGTTTGAACTAGAGTAGAAAGAACTCTTGACACAGGTAATTTACTAACCTGACAATAAAACTGGATTTTAAGGATCCACTTTAGTAAGCAATTCTGCAAACAGAGTCTTTGATTATTGAAAGGCCTTACCTTGACTCCCATATAACCAAGCATACCCTTGAGAGTCTTTTCTTTAGTCGGGTAAGACTTGCTGAGTAATTCCATACTCAGGGTTTATTCCCCCATTGTTTTTAGGTGAGGAGACAACAAACTTTTGTTGTTTTTGTACCAAGGTGGTGAAAAATGAAGACAATCAAGAATGAAGCTGCTGGAGGACCGAGTCCTCCTTAAAAACTTTTATGTAAAGAACTTAATGGGAGGAGTTTTTGCCTCCCAGGTAGTGTAATAATACTTTTTAGCACTCGCTTTATACTCTGGTCTGTAATAAATGACTTACTCTTACTTTTTAAATAAATGTAAGTTTATGTAATCACTTCCGCATTTCCGCATCTCCGATAAACATATTGTCTGTCAGACGGGTGAAACGTTCCTGGAAAGGTAAGAGAAAAGATACCGAATTTGTCAAGTGATTCAGGAACATCTACAGGGTTGTCTGATGTCTGTTGGACAAGGACAACTGTAGGTGGGCCTAATGACTTGGGAAGTTCTGTCACATCCTGTCTCTGGTGGCCTTCGTCTCGGGGCAGTCCCTTGTTGGGTGCGCGTAGTCTTCGCCGTGGAACAAGCAGTAAAATCTGCGCGGTTGCTGCGCCCGTCCTCGGCCTCGACCGCGGGTCCCTCCGCCGCGGCCCTGGGGGGATAATCTTGGCGGCGAGGGGCCTCACCAGGGGGGTGGTGGTTGGCGATGTTGTGTACCTGCTGCTGGCTGCAGCCGTCGCGACCGGATTCTGTCTGCGAAGGCCTTGTCCACGTGTGGCTAGACTGTGGAGGGTCTTTGGGTTTCCTCTGGGACTCGACCTTGCGTTGGTGGAGCTCTTCGGATCTGGCATACTTCTCGAACAGCTGATACAGCTCTTGGAGGTTCTTGGGTGAATCTCTGATGCAGTGGCTGTAAAGGACGCCAGCCCGAAGGCCACTGATGGCATAGTGAATGGATATTTGGTCATCGACTAAAGGCAGTTGTGACTTGAGGGTCAGGAACTTGCGGTAGTACTCCCGCAGAGTCTCTCTTTCCAGCTGCTTGCAGAGTGACAGTTCGGCCAACCTGCGTCGGTGTCTGGGCGGTACCCTTGGAAGTTGAGCAGAAATTTGTCCCAGAGACTTCTCCAGGAGTCGATGGACAGCGGGGGCAGTCTGGTGTACCAAGTGAGGGCCGGGCCTTGAAGGGCGATGATGAATGACTTGGCCATCGTGGCGTCGTCCCCTCCGGCTGATGCAATGGCGACTTGATAGCTCATGATATACTGTGTCGGGTCAGTGCTGCCGTTGTACTTGGGGTAGGTCCCTACCCTGAAATTGGTAGGCCATGGTGACACTTGCAGCTGCGGCGCTAGGGGGCTTCGCTCGTCAAGGTAATTGATGCCTTGGAAAGCTGCAGCGTGCGGGATGAAGAGCCCGCGGTGAGGGACGAATAGGTCTTCGACCGGCGCGCGCTGCTGGAGGGGCGGGCCGTGCTGCTGCAGATCGTGTTGGCCTTCGCGCTGCAAGAGCGCAATCTCTTGCTCAAGCTCCTGGGCCCTCTGCTCTTCATCTCGTATCATTTGGCGCAACTTGGCCAGCACAGTGACTCGTTGGCGATTGGCCTCGAGGATTTCCTTCTGCTTTTGAAGATTGCGGTTTCTGAGGCGCAGGGCCCGTAGCTGTAGCTGCTCTTCTGCGGAGACGTCGAGGACCTCGCCGTCCTCTGTTGCGTCCTCGCCCGCTGGTGGTGCGAAGCCTGGGGGTGGCACCTGTGGCTGCCCTTCGGAGCTGCAGGTGCGAAGGGTGCCTTCTGGAGTGTGTTGGTCATTGCGTTGTCTCTTGTTGTGTGCTTCATCTTCACCAGCTCCTTGGTGGGTGTTGTCGGCGAGGGCCTTGCCCTTTTTCTCAGCTAGCAGGGTTGCCTTCGCTGCTTCGTCGGCGGATGGGGCTGCCTTCGAGTTAGCTCTTTTGGGTGCCATCGCGGGTGATTTCTTCGTAGCACGAACGGTGGGCGCCAATGTTGGAACTCGCGTTCTCGGTCAAGTTGTTTCCAACAAGAGGTTGAGTGAGATGGGAACACGGTTTTACTGGAGGCAACAATTGCTCTGTTAATCTAGTCCCTCAAGGGCACTGTACGGGGGTATTTATAGGCGCCTGAGCGCCCAGCGTCTCGGTTTAAGGACGCATGTGCCCTCAAGCGCCTAGGTCATTCCTGGAATATTCCCATAAAGCGGGGTTACAGACCGTCATTACATAAAAGCATTTACAAATCGGGCCCGTAATACAACCGGTCGCGCGGGGCCTGTTATAATGGGTCGAATTCCTCGTGGGCCTTTGTGTTCGACGAGGACGCGGGGCGGGGCGACCTCGTCGTGGGCCTTCTTCTTGCACCGTGTTCGAAGAAGGGTGGGAGCTGCTAGTCGTTTTGCCTCCGTTGAAGCAGCGAAGACTGGCGAAGGCATTGAGCGAGGGGTTGATGCAGCTAGACTGGCGAAGGCATCGAGCGAGGGGTAGTGTCTTCGCCTTCACCCCAACAACAGGCTGCATCATGTGCCTATAAATAGATGAACAGTATCACCGTACAGTTCACGCTGACTTGTAATCACTCGCACGTCACTCTCGGATTTTCACCTTCTGTCAAGACGAAGGTACAAATGTAATTCAATATCATTGATGTCTGTTTATGATTATACAATGAGAATATAAATAAGATTTTAACATGATTATTTATGTCCTTTCCCATGTTCCATATACTTATGATTTCATTATCATATTGAGATGATGAAGTATGTGTCGGTACCCTGGATCAGGGGTACCCCTTGCTACAGCATGAGGGCGCGGTGCCCATGCGACTACCTCTAGTCGCGTAGGGAACAACACCCGACTCCACCACATGGAAGGCTTTAGGGTCACCATGTGGCCAGAAAAAGCGATACACTCCAAGGTGCCAAAAGTGGGTCTGGACCCCCATGGGAAAGTGCCGGACCCCTGTACATGTGGGCTGGACCTCCGGAGCAAGACACAGCAACCCCACGAGTGCAGCCCGAACCTCCGGGTCGGGTCCTGGACCCCTCTGCGTGGGATCCGGACTACCCATAGCTGGGTCCTGGGACTCAGGGGCAGGGAATACCCAGGCCTTGCTTAGGCTAGGGTCTGGTAACGACATGTGTCCAGGCCCAGCCTGGTGTGGACCTGTCCGTATGGCGCTACTGCTCCCCGCCTAGGCGGAGACCCGATGCTGCCGCGTGGCCTACCACGCGTGATGTAAGCCAGCGGGTGGAGCCTGACGTAAGACCTCTAGGTCGCGTTGTCTCTGCATTTATTGCAGAGAAGACGCGCCGCCTGACTATCCCGCTGACGGGTGATGTGCCCCTTCAGCATTTAATGTGTCCTGTCCACTCAGCTGGCAGGCGGCGTCCAAGCCATCCTAAGCCATCCTGCAGGTGGCGGGCCTATCCATTGCCAAACAGTACACCCGTGCTGCGTGGTGCACTGTGCTCATCCATCATCACACGTACGTTACCAGGGAAGCTTCCCTGCACGCCAATGCTACGCGGATCACGGATATCGGGGCGCAAGGGAGATTGCACGGGGGACGAACATTAGTCGCTCCAAGTATTACATCCGTTATATCCCTGGGCCCACATGTCGGGGCTCAGCACCCTTGTACGTGCCCCCCTTTGAGCTATAAAAAGGGGAGGCATGCAACGTAACAAGGGGGGAAAAGGACGGGAAATCATCCAAGACTCAAGCTCACAAGCAACCCAATACACAGTGGAGTAGGGTATTACGCTCCGGTGGCCCGAACCACTCTAAACCCTTGCGTGTTCTTGTGTGTTCATCCCCCAATCTCTAACAAGCTAAACGCCTAGGCCCCTCCTCATCTTAGGATTTAGGGCGGGTGCACTCCGCCACCCGGCCAGAGATTTCCTCTCCGACAGTTTGTCCTTCATAACCTTAGTCTGAAGATCATTATATCCCAAGGGAGATAATGCTTCGAAAGACGAAGGTCTTTAATTATTAACATTTGTGTTGCCTTGTTCTTAATTCATAGCATTTGAGAACAAGTCCCCAACACTCACCATCTTCAAAGCCGAGAGGTTGCTCAACATAGACCTCTTCCTTGATTGGTCCATTGAGGAAGGCACTTTTCACGTACATTTGATAAAGCTTGAAGCCATGGTAAGTAGCATAGGCAAGTAATATACGAATTGACTCAAGCCTAGCTACGGGTGCATAAGTTTCATCAAAGTCCAAACCTTCGACTTGTGAATAACCTTTGGCCACAAGTCGGGCTTTGTTCCTTGTCACCACACCATGCTCATCTTGCTTGTTGCGGAATACCCATTTGGTACCTACAACATTTTGGTTAGGACATGGAACTAAATGCCATACCTCATTCCTCGTGAAGTTGTTGAGCTCCTCTTGCATTGCCAACACCCAATCCGGATCTCTTAGTGCATCCTCCACCCTGTATGGCTCAATAGAGGACACAAAAGACTAATGTTCGCAGAAATGAGCAACCCGAGATCTAGTTTATTACCCCCTTATGAATGTCACCAAGGATGGAGTTTACGGGGTGATCTCGTTGAATTGCTTGGTGGACTCTTGGGTGTGCCAGTATTTGACCCTAAATCTCTTGATCATCTTCCTTGTCTTTATTCTCTTCATCTCCCCCTTGATCATTGTCCTCCTCATGAGGTGGCTCATCCTGTTGATCTTCATTTTCATCATCTTGAGCCTGATCCTCGTCTTGGGTAGGTGGAGATGCTTGGTTGGAATATGACGGTTGATCTTGTGCTTGTGGTGGCTCTTCGGATTCCTTAGGACACTCATCCCCAATGGACATGTTCCTTAGCGCAACGCACGGAGCCTCTTCATCATCTAGTTCATCAAGATCAACTTGCTCCACTTGGGAGCCATTAGTCTCATAAAAAACAATGTCACAAGAAACCTCAACTAATCTAGTGGATTTGTTGAAGACTCTATATGCCCTTATGTTTGAGTCATATCCTAGTAAAAAGCCTTCTATAGCCTTAGGAGCAAATTTAGTTTTTCTACCTTTTTAATAAGAATAAAACATTTACTCCCAAAGACTCTAAAATATGAAACATTGGGCTTTTTACCAGTGAGGAGTTCATATGATGTCTTCTTGAGGATTCGGTGAAGATATAACCGGTTGATGGAGTAGCAGGCGGTGTTAATTGCCTCAGCCCAAAACCGATCTAGTGTCTTGTATTCATCAAGCATGGTCTTTGCCATATCCCGTAGAGTTCGATTCTTCCTCTCCACTACACCATTTTGTTGAGGTGTATAGGGAGAAGAGAACTCATGCTTGATGGCCTCCTCCTTAAGAAAGCCTTCAATTTGTGAATTCTTGAACTCCGTCCCATTGTTGCTTCTTATCTTTTTGATCCTTAGTCCGAACTCGTTTTGAGCTCGTCTTAAGAATCCTTTTAAGGTCTCTTGGGTTTGTGATTTTTCCTGCAAAAAGAACACCCAAGTTAAGCGAGAATAATCATCCATAATAACTAGACAGTACTTACTCCCACCGATGCTTATGTAAGCAATCGGGGCGAATAAATCCATGTGGAGTAGCTCGAGCGACCTGTCCGTTGTCATTATGTTCTTGTGTGGATGATGGGCGCCAACTTGCTTTCCTACTTGGCATGCGCTACAAATCCTGTCTTTCTCAAAATGAACATTTGTTAGTCCTAAAATGTGCTCTCCCTTTAGAAGCTTATGAAGATTCTTCATCCCAACATGGGCTAGTCGACGATGCCAGAACCATGTTAGTCTTAGCAATTAAGCAAGTGTCTAGTTCAGCTTGATTAAAATCAACTAAGTATAGCTGACCCTCTAGCACTCTCTTAAAAGCTATTGAATCATCACTTCTTCTAAAGACAGTAACACCTACATATGTAAATAGACAGTTGTAGCCCATTTTGCATAATTGAGAAACAGAAAGCAAATTGTAATCTAAAGAATCTACAAAAAAAAACATTGAAAATAGAATGGTCAGGAGATATAGCAATTTTACCCAAACCTTCGACCAAACCTTGATTTCCATCCCCGAATGTGATAGCTCATTGGGGATCTTCGTTTTTCTCATAGGAGGAGAACATTCTCTTCTCCCCTGTCATGTGGTTTGTGCACCCGCTATAGATTATCTAGTTTGAACCACCGGATGCATAAACCTACACACACAAGTTTAGGCCTTGTTCTTAGGTACCCAAACAGTCTTAGGTCCTTTGATGTTAGAAACAAGCACCTTGGGTACCCAAACACAAGTCTTAGGACTCTTGTGTTTGCTCTCAACATATTTGGCAACTACTTTGCCTGATTTGTTAGTAAACAAATAAGAAGCATCAAAAGTTTTAAATAAAATGTTATGTTCATTTGATGCAGCAGGAATTTTCTTTTTAGGAAATTTAATATGAGTTGTATGCCTAGAGATAGAAGCCTCATTTTTATACATAAATGCATGGTAAGAAATATTATGAGGTTTCCTAGCATGAGTCTTCCTAATTTTGTGCTCAGGATAATTAACAGGATACAAAATATAGCCCTCATTATCCTGAACCATGGGAGCTTTGCCCTTAACAAAATTGGACAATCTTTTAGGGGCATTAAGCTTGACATTGCTCCCCTGTTGGAAACCAATGTCATCCTTAATGCCTGGGCGTCTCCCATTATAGAGCATGTTTCTAGCAAATTTAAACTTTTCATTTTTCAAGTTCATGCTCATGAATTTTAGCAGTTAATTTAGCTATGTGATCATTTTATTGTTTAATCATGGCAATGTGATCATCAATAGCTTCAACATTAATATCTCTACATCTAGTGCAAATGGACACATGTTCAATAGTAGATGTAGAGGGTTTGTATGCATTTAATTCTTCTATCTTAGCACTTAATTTAACATTCTCATCTCTAAGACAGAAAATAGAATCGTTGCAAACATTCAATTCTTTAATCTTAGAAACAAACAAGCATTTTCATTTCTAAGACTAGAAATTGAATCATGACAAATGCTAAGCTCCTTGGTTAAGTTTTCACATTTTTCTACTTCCTGAGCATAAGCATTTTTCACTTTAACATGTTTTTGTTTTCTTTAATAAGGAAGTCCTCTTGGCTATCCAAGAGTTCATCCTTCTCATGAATAGCTTCTATTAATTCATTTAATTTTTCCTTTTATTTCATGCTGAGGTTGGCAAAAAGAGTAAGTAAATCATCTTCATTTTCACTAGAGCTACCCTCTTAGATGTTGTATATTTGGGGGTGGCTCTAGAGTGTACCTTCTTTTTCTTGTCGTCTTTAGCCATGAAACATTTGTGGCCGACGTTTGGGAAGAGGAGTCCCTTGTTGGCGGTGTTCTCGTCGGAGGAGGACTCGGTGGAGCTCTTATCGGAGTCCCATTTCTGACATACGTGGGCATCACCGCCCTTCTTCTTGTAGTACCTCTTCTTATCCTTCTTCTTCCCCTTCTTGTCATCGTCCCTGTCACTTTCACTTGACATTGTCAAATTTTGCAATGAAATGACCAGGCTTACCACATTTGTAGCACACCCTTTTGGAGCGGGGTTTGTAGTCCTTCCCCCTCCTTTGCTTGAGGATTTGGCGGAAGCTCTTGATGATGAGCGCCATCTCCTCGTTGTCGAGCTTGGAGGCATCGATTGGAAGCCTACTTGGTGTAGACTCCCTCTTCTCTTCTTCCGTTGCTTTGAAAGCGACGGGTTGCACTTTGGGTGTGGAGGTGGCGCCTTGCTCCAAGTTGACAATATGTTTGGAGTCTTTGATCATAAGTTCAAAGCTCACAAACTTGCCAATTACTTCCTCATGAGACATTAGTTTATATCTAGGATCCCCATGTATTAATTGAACTTGAGTAGGATTACGAAAAACGAGGGATCTAAAAATAACCTTGACCATCTCATGGTCATCCCATTTGGTGATCCCAAGGTTGCGCACTTGGTTCACCATTGTTTTTAGCCGGTTGTACATTGCTTGCGGCTCTTCTCCTTTGTCGAGGACGAAACGACCGAGCTCCCCCTCGATTGTCTCCCGCTTGGTGATCTTGGTCACCTCGTCCCCTTCGTGCGCCGTTCTGAGGACGTCCCAAATTTCTTTGGCGCTTTTTAACCCTTGCACCTTGTTATACTCCTCTTGACACAAGGAGGCGAGGAGTATAGACGTGGCTTGGGAGTTAAAGTGCCTAATTTGGGTGGCCTCGTCCGAGTTGTAGTCCTTGTACCCCACCTATGGTACCTGCGCTCCAAATTCAACTATGTCCCATATGCTTTCGTAGAGTGAGGTTAGGTGTTGCCTCATTTTATCACTCCACATACAATAATCTTCACCATCAAAATATGGTGGTTTGCCTAAGGGAACGGAAAGTAATGGAGCGTGCTTAGAAATACGGGGATAGCGTAGGGGCATCTTACTATACTTCTTGCGCATATGGCGCTGAGAAGTAGTGGACGACGATTCGGAGCTGGAGGTGGATGGTGACAAAGAGTCGGTCTCGTAGTTGACCACTTTCTTCATCTTCTTCTTCTTATCACCTCCCTGATGCGACTTGGTGGAGGAAGAGGATTCCTCCTTATGCTTGTGGCTGGACTCCCTCGAAAGGGTTCTCCCCGAGCTTGCGGGCATGTCGCCGGTCACGATCTCCCTCTTGGCGGTTCTCTCGACATCACTTTGAGTTGTTAGACTGTAATGAAGCACCGGGCTTTGAAACCAATTGAAAGTCGCCTAGAGGGGGGTGAATAGGCGTAATCTGAAATTTACAACTTTAAACACACACTACAAGCTGGGGTTAGCGTTAGAACCAAAATCAAGTCCAGGAGAGAGGGCGAAAACAAATCAAATGAGAATCAAGTGGATGAACACGGTGATTTATTTTATCGAGGTTCGGTTCCAAAGAACCTAGTCCCCGTTGAGGAGGTCACAAAGACCGGGTCTATTTCAACCCTTTCCCTCTCTCAAATGGTCACCTAGACCGAGTGAGCCTTTCCCTTAATCAATCGGGTCACTAAGACCCCGCAAGGACCACCACACTCTTAGTTGTCTCTTGCTTTGATTACAAGTCACTTGAGAACAAGAATGAGAAAGAAGAAAGGCAATCCAAGAAGCAAGAGATCAAAAGAACCTGAAATCTCTCTCTCACAAGTCACTAAGTGTTTGAGATGAATTTGGGACTTAGAGAGGCTTTGATCTTTTGAATTGGGTCTAGGAGTGAATGCTAGAGCTCTTGTATTGAATGTGATGTTCAGAAAACTTGGATGCTTGGAGTTGTGGTGGTTGGGGGGGTATTTATAGCCCTCAACCACCAAGGTAGCCGTTGGGAGGCTGCTGGCGATGGGCACACCGGACAGTCCGGTGCGCCACTAGACAGGTCCTGTTCGTCCGGTGAGCCGCCATGTCACCCAACCGTTAGGGTTTGGAGCTCAGTCGACCATTGGAGCTTTGTCTTCTTGTGGCACCGGACAGTCCGGTGCGCCTCTGACTCTACGGCTCTGACTCTACGCACACTGTTCTTCACTGTTACTATGTCAGCGACTTTTGTAGTCGACCGTTGGAGTGAGTAGTCGTTGCTCTGCTGGCACACCGGATAGTCCGGTGGCACACCGGAAAGTCTGGTGAATTATAGCGGAGCGCGGCTCAGTTTTCTCGAGAGTGGCTAGTTCATCCTCGTACGGACATGGTGCACCGGACACTGTCCGGTGGCACACTGGACAGTCCGGTGCGCCAGTCCACAGCACACTCAAGTTGTTTGCTCCATCTCAAATTGAGTCCCTAACTTGAATCTTTTATTGGTTTGTGTTGAACCTTATGCACCTGTAATACATGAGTTCTAGAGCAAACTAGTTAGTCTATATATTTGTGTTGGACATTCAACCACCAAAATTAATTGTTGGAAAAGGTTAACCCTATTTCCCTTTCAAAAATAATGTTTCGTTTCCGTAACACCCCGGGCTTTAAGGGACAAAGCAGGGTGCATCTCATACATGCGCCAAAGAAAACAACATATATAATCACAGATTGTATAGAGATAAATGTCACAATAATCAGAGTACTTATTACATAGCGAAAGTCTTACAAAATAAAAGATAAATATAGCAGGATCTAAAATCCATCCTTGGTGACAGAAAGTCAACTAGGAGACACCACCTAGATCAAATCAAACTCCTCGTTACGTGGCTCCTCTTGAACCACCTGTACTTCTCCTGTGGGGGGTGTGAGACAGCAAGGGTGAGCTCACACATGTTCATCGCTCAACAAGTTGTGGGGAATAATGTGGCATGAACTCACCAAAGGTGGGAGCTCATGTGAAGTGTAAGGCTAATCAATGATAGGGGTTAAAGCTGAGCATTGCTTTTATAAGTTGGTCAAAGTTTTATTAGCAATTACTAAGTGTAAGTAAATACCAAACTATAATAAATAATAGAACAAAATTAATAACAAATCCCATGCAATGCAAATGACAAATTGAATTTAAATTCCATAAATTAATCATGTGAGGGTCCAAGCCGCTCATGACCGTGAGCACGCCTAGTATACTAGTTTTACACTCTTCAGAGGTTGCGCATCTTTACCCACAAGCCGTGTTACCCATCTGCCAAGGGGTCATGAATCCCATACACCTCTACCAAGGAAGAGAGGCAGGGTAACACTACGAGGCCTTTACAAAGTTCCACTAGCTTCAGAAAACCCGCTACAGTTTATAGGAAGCTCCAGTGCAGGAATCCCTCGCCTGACCGCCATCGCAGCAAAATCAACCCAAGGACCTCCCTACACTGACCACTCCCCTACTGCCCTTGTCCCTTTTGGGTAAGGTAGTCATCCACTAGCTTTCCTAGCTAATCAGCCAAGGGCGTCCCATTAAACCCTTGTGGTAGCACTGTTTTCCCGGGTGGTCGCTCCATGTTCCAATTAACATAATGATCTTATCATGAACATAAATAACATAACATAATAATTGGAACATGGATATAATGAAATATTAACCCAGAAACCATGTAAAGCAATAGCATAACTACCCAATGATTCAGGGGTAAACAAGGTAAAAGGATAAATAGTCTAGGGTGACCTATTGGGTCCCATCAAAATTAAACCTATGCATGAATAGTGATAATAACAAATATTATTGGGTAACAAAAATGAATCAAGGGCACAACTTGCCTGGCACTTGAGATTCCAGTTACCAGGGTGATTCTTCAGATCCTCGTGACCTCACTGCTAGTCGTAGCAATACAAACAAACATGGTATAGATAAAATCAATATCACACCAAACATAAGAACAAACTGAATAATAATGATCTACGCGAAGCTACGAGATCGTGGAATCAAGAACTACTAAGATCGGAGTCATGGTTAAGGAGTTATGATTTTATAGAGGATTTATGGGATTAAAATACTAAACTACATTATAAATTGGTTAGTATAAATCATGTGAGAGAATATCTTATAAATAATTAACTCACTTTGACCTAAGTCATAAATTTACCATAGATCATATTTTAGTAAATTATAATTATAGGCAAATTAAGACTAACCAACATAAGTTAAATAAAGATCTAATTATAAAATAATGAAAAATGGTATAATAAATGTTGTTACTACGTAGTAAATACTCATACGAAACTAAAGCAACTGGAACGAGTCAATTCGGAATTAAAACAAAGAAGTTATGAATTTTATAAAGATTATATATGTTTGTACAAGATTAAATAGGATATAAATTTTTAATGTGACTTTCATGTCAAAAATAGAGGTACTATGTGATAAACAATAATATTATAGAATTATAGAAATTGGAATGAACTGATTTGGACATTATATGGATTTTCTATGAATTAAACAATTCATTGGATTTGTTTTTATACTCAAAATCTATTTTCTATATTAATTTTTGAATTTACTAAGGATCCTGGACTGGGCGCAAGATAACCAGAGAACACAGGGGCCTCGAGGAAAGATTTCCAAGACACAGCGCACCACGACAGCAGGACCACGGGTTTATTATTAAAATGTCCAGGGTCTCTTATGTGAAAAGTCTCGACTGAAAGGGTATCACCAAGTTTGATCCCTTCGATCCCATACGGACGGTCTGGATTAAAAGAACCATTATATGAACCGGTATGCATCCTCACCCATTGGATCCGGAGCCATCGCCAGAGATCTGTCCACGCCAACCCCCAAACCCAGCCATCCGCAGCGAGATCAACAGTCCAGATTTAATGCGACGCGCACCACTCCCCACCGTCGATCCGAGGATCAACCGCTCAGAACCACCCACCGAACGGGTATGGCCAATCTAATCCACACCGTTCGCTAGCCGATCAAAGGCCCATGTCGCTCTCTCCCAAAACCCCTCACCGACACCCCCGAGGGAACACCGGCGGCGGCGCGGCGCCCAGCACGGTGGTGCCATGGCCGGTGACAGCCCAAAGCGGCAACCGGTGCACGGAACATGGAATAAACTGGTGCAAAAAGACGCGTGAGTTATGGCGAAGCTATCCATGGGCTTACCGAAGACCGAGGTGAAGGTTGGAGAGCCGGCCACGGCCCGCGATGGCCAGACGCGGAAGTTTCCTGACGGCGGCGAATTCCCAGCTACCCAAGCACCCTCTGGACACGGCCACACCTTGAGTGAAACCCACCAACGCAGTCGACGTCACCACCAAGACCCGAGCCACGGGAATTTCTCCACCCGGCTACACGCTCACAGAACGGAGAGAAGGGGTCCGATGCTGGCGGCACGTCGTGAACCCAAGGGCTATGGAAAAAATAGAATGGCACAAGGAGAAGACTCTTGCCAGGCAGATAGAGTTTTATGTCGTGGAGATGCAGCGTGGCACCGACATGCACGGGGAATCTGCGGTAATGGCGGAGCAGTTTCGACCGAGCTCGAAGCGGAGCTGATCCCGGGTGAAGCGGGGTTCGTTGGAGAGGATGAAGAGAAAGCAGACCGCGAGGGAAAAAGGGGGTGAGTGAGGTCGGTGCATGCGCGCGCCCTCGCCATGCATTCGGCTGCAGATCACCGAGCTGCACGGCGCGATTTGGTGCGGCGGATCTGTCCGAGATGGCCGGCGAAGGAAGAGGAACGGCCTGACTACACGGTCCCACCAGCAGTGAACGTGAGGCGCGCAAGCTGCGGAGATGACAAATCTGATCCCGGTGCCCCGCCTAGCTCGTGGACCAGTCCTCGCTCGTGGTCAGCAGAAATCGCGCTGGAGCAGCGGCGAAATCGGTCGGTCGTTGAGGTTGCGAAGGAGGAAGCCCTGGCAGAGGGGCCCCACACGGCAGCGACAGGCCAGGCGCGCACGGTGGGTGAAGTGGCTACGGCGTGCGCGCGGAGCCGGGCTGAGGAAGGCCACAAGAGTGGGCCGACCCGGGTCATTCAGCCCAGGTAAGTATTTCTTCTCTTTTTTTGTTTTTTTCTTAATTCTAGTTTATTTCCAAATTCAAGATTCAGACTAAGTTTAAATTTCTGGTTTGAACTTTCCAAATTCCTAAATATCAAATATGATCCAATTATGAATATAAACGCTACTATTTTCGGTATTAGTATTTTTTTCTTCAAATAAATGCTTCTAGAGGTAATATTAGTGAAAGAAACATTTGTTAAATTAAAAATAGGAAAAGTCCCTATTATTTATTTTTCTGACATTTGAGATTATAATCTAAATGTTATAAGTCCAATTAAATCTGAGTCATTAACCCTAATATTATTTTTATTTGTTTAATCATTTGGAAGGATAAATCATATACTAGAGTCAGTCCAATTATAATTCCTCAAAGAGAGCAAAGATTTCCAACTTTCTCAAAATGTATTTTTAGGGTTTACAAGTCCTACCCCCTTAACAGAAATCTCGTCCTCGAGATTTGTAAGGAAGGGTGTATACTCATATTGTCTCAACACATATGCTCAAACAAAATCTCAGCATGATGCATAATTCATTAGCAACACATGGGGTCAATTAGACCTTAATATTCCTCCTAAAATGGTATCATACCATTTACTAACAAAAGTAACATTTAGATCTTACAAATAATAGTAATTTATATATATGTTTATGTAGCTTGGTGGAGATGGTGGTGGTGGTGGAGGTTGTGGGCGTTGTTGTTGTTGTCTTTCCAACCGTGCTTGCCTTATTTCTTGACGTATCTCCAGACGGACCTGACGTATTTCCTCGCGTTCTTGTCTTATCTGATTTTGCATCTCGGTCACCAGGTCTGTCAATTGTTGTATTACCAGCCTTTGGGCGGCAACCACTTGATCGATTTCAACAGATGCAGGATTTGGAGGATTCATTTATGCTTGCTGTTGTCTGATAATCTTTCCTTCCTGGTATTTACCATCGAAGTTAGAATCATATGGTAATATAATTTTGCAAGGAAAATTATTTGTCAGGCAGACGTATAGGCCAATAACTGGTTATGATTTGAAGATTTTTTTTAGCAGGGCTTAATCTTTGTTTTATGTCCGGATTGGGGTAACTAGTCGTATAAGGTGAATATCCAAAGGTAGGATAGAATTTGTCAAGATGAGATAGATATGGGTGAGATAGGCCATATAATGTAGATTAAAGTTTGTTTAATGTTAGGTAGAAATAGACAGGTTATGCAATTCATCATGACACTATTGGTTGGGTTAGCTCTTCTGCTCATGGTTGAGTTGGTTTAATGCACTAACTTTAGGTTTAAGTGCATGAGGGGAGAACAAAGTCTATAGAAGTAGGATATAGTTTATTTCACTAGTGCTCACTTGTTAAATAACTCTCATTGGACTCTATAATCCTATTTAAGAATATCATTTAGTTATGCATCTCAAGCTGACTTTATCTTTACGAAGTCCTAGTTTTTTTTATCTAAGTGGAACTTCCAATTAGTATATATTTTTATACACCTAAATTTCCATGCCATTAGCAGGTGAGGCTTAGAAAACAAGGGTACCTCAGATTATAGCTATTAGGTGAGTGTAGACATAGAATGAGTGTATTATGGCATAATCGAGCTTCCTTTGAGGATCTGAATTAGGGACCATTGGTTGTGGTGTTAGATGCCATTATCTGAGTTGAGATAACAATGCGGGTACATGGAGTAGGTAGATTGAACAGAGTTTTACTTTTGCTTTTGGGATAAACGGGTTGGGCAATCTATAACATAGGCGAGGTCGTGGTTTCTCGGATGAATTGGTCTAAGACACCAATTTAGATTTTAAAACCCATTAATAGGAATATGGTTTAGTTAATACTTGTGGTAGATCAGAATTTTCTGTTTAAATTAAAATAGAGGAGTTATGCAACCATCGGACAGTTACGGTAGTTGCATAAGGCCGAGTTAGTCGGTTATTCTTATTTTAGTGCCAAGTGAATCACGTTAGAATAGGTGGATAGAGTCTAATCCATGTTACAAGTATTAACTAACCTGTTTGAGTAGGTCACATTGGGTTAGTTCAGATTAGATAGAAACTAGATTAGTTTAGCATAACTAGATTTGACTAAATAAGTCCTAATTATTTTTTTGGATCAGTTTAGGTTGAATGGGGTCTAGGAATGACCAGATTAATCTAGATAAGATCTACTTAGTTTATTTTAGAATAGATTATGTCGGGCACACTTTTATGAGATAAGCAAAGTGGTGGAGATAAGTATACTTATTAAGACAAGATAAGTCTCTAAGGATAGAATAGAATCTTTTGAGATTGGTTAGATCTATTGGGATAAGATAGAATCTTTTTGAAATAAGATGAATCTTGTTAAGATAAGAAAGAATCTTTTAAGATAAGGGAGAATCTGTTAAGGCAAGAGAGAGTCTTTTAAGATAAGATGGATCTATTAAGATAAGAGAGTCTTTAAGATAAGAGGGATCTCTATGAAATAGATACAATTTAATGGAGGATAATCTAAGTTGTTTAGTTATCTTATGAATTCTATTTATGCCTATACGTATATGTAGATGTAATTGTGGACATTACTCCACAACTAATCACACTCAATCAAAGATCCAATTCAAACAAGTGTCATAAGAACAAACACTCAAGCGTATAGATACTTATAAAAATAGTTTTGTTTTTTGTTCCAAGGAGTAGGTCTCCTATTCCTAAAGGTCACTGTAGGCACAGGATTTCAAAGTGCGAAATCCACATTTGTCTTTTAGAAAGAACAAGTAAGAATAATCAGAGTAAAGCAGAAATAGATTAGAAAAGATTAAGATAAGTTTAGAGAAGAATCAGAGTAGAACAGTATAAGGTGAGACAGGATCAAGAAAAGTATAGAAAGAATCAGAGTAAGGTAAGTAGGTAAGGGTTATGCCCATTTCTATCTAGGTTTCGTCCTACAGTCAACATTCCTCTGATACCACTTCTGTAACACCCCGGGCTTTAAGGGACAAAGCAGTGTGCATCTCATACATGCGCCAAAGAAGACAACATATATAATCACAGAGTGTATAGAGATAAATGTCACAATAATCAGAGTACTTATTACATAGCGGAAGTATTTCTTCTCTTTTTTTGTTTTTTTCTTAATTCTAGTTTATTTCCAAATTCAAGATTCAGACTAAGTTTAAATTTCTGGTTTGAACTTTCCAAATTCCTAAATATCAAATATGATCCAATTATGAATATAAACGCTACTATTTTCGGTATTAGTATTTTTTTCTTCAAATAAATGCTTCTAGAGGTAATATTAGTGAAAGAAACATTTGTTAAATTTAAAATAGGAAAACTCTCTATTATTTATTTTTCTGGCATTTGAGATTATAATCTAAATGTTATAAGTCCAATTAAATCTGAGTCATTAACCCTAATATTAATTTTATTTGTTTAATTATTTGGAAGGATAAATCATATACTAGAGTCAGTCTAATTATAATTCCTCAAAGAGAGCAAAGATTTCCAACTTTCTCAAAATGTATTTTTAGGGTTTACAGTTTCCCCTTATGTTCTTTACTCCCAACACATCTTCATCTTTCTCCTCTCGCGTGGAACCCTCCCGCATGGCTAGTGTTCTTGTTGTGCCCAGCAGCGTTGTCGGTGTTTCAGACCCGGGGGGCCCTCAACCGGACCGACTAGTGAATTTTAGTGCCGTGTGCCCCTGTCCAGATGGGTTGATGCAAGATGGATCACAAGCGAAGGGATGAGGCTTATATTATCTTGCACCGGGGGGATGCTTGCAGTAGGGGTTACAAGCGTTGCGCGAGAGCGAGGGAGAGGGAGAGAGTCCCTGCGTGCGTCCGTCTCTGCCTATCTCGTCTGCCCCGCCTCCCTCTATCTCGACATCAACGTACGTCGTCGACGTGTGCCAATGTGTGTCAATGTGTGTTCAACGTGTGTCAACGTGTGTCCACCTGCCTTAGGAAGACCCTGGACATCCCCTTTTATAGATACAAGGAGATGCTCGGCTGTACAATGGGGTGTAGCTATGTGCTAATGTGGCTGGCGGAGAAGCGCCTTGGGCCCTGTACATGTACTAACGTGGCTGTTGGAGAAGTGCCTTGAGCCCTGTAGAAGCATAGCTGGCGGTGCGGCATGGACCCTGCTGATGTTTGCTTGCTTCCGTAGGGGGTTTGAGAGCAACCGACGTCATGGGCGCACGCAAGGAACCATCATTACCTGTTACCGGAGTAACTTAGATGGGACACCGGTCTTGTTCCCTCGTAGCCTGAGGCGGCTAGCCAGGGGTAGGGTCATGATGTATCCCCTATAGCGTAGTTGATTTCGAGGCCGAGGCTGAGGTCGGGCGAGGCGAAGACCTCCTCCCGAGACCGAGGCTGAGGTCGAGGCCCGGGGTCGGGCGAAGCGGAGACCTACTCCCGAGGCCGAGGCTGAGGTCGAGACCTAGGGTCGGGCGAGGCGGAGCTCCTTGTTGCGCTCGAGGCTGAACTCGAGAGTGGCCGCGACTGTTGTTAGTCTTTCCCTGGTGGATGGCACAGTAGTCGAGACGGGATGAATAGTGCTGTTTTCCTATCAGAATCGGTCAGTGAAGGGGCGAAGTGACTACGGTCACTTCGACCTTGCCGACTGAGGCGCGCGTGTAAGGATAAGGTGTCAGGCGATCCCCGCATTAAATGCGCATGTGATATGGTTGGTTGGTAAGGCGATTTGGGCGAGGTCACTGCACGACAAAGTCTGCCCGAGCTTAGCCTTGGGCGAGCTGGGGGTGTGTCTGCTGACTGAGGGGACCCTTGGTCGAGGCGTGAATCCGTCCGGGACTACCATCCTTGCCCGAGGCTGGGCTCGGATGAGGTCGCGTCCCTTGGTAAACGAGGCCTGCGCTTTATTAGTCGTTTATGGCTTGTTCTGAAGATGTTTTCCAGCTGGATTAAGGAGCATTGGGGGTACCCCTAATTACGGTACCCGACAGTGGCCCCGAGCCTTCAAGGGATTGTAGGTACTCGCTTGGAGGTTCTGCCAGATTTCTGGAAGGGGACCCAGTTTTCTGCCAGATTTCGGTTATGTTTTGCTCCGGTGGGTGCGCGCGAGCGCACCCGCCGGGTGTAGCCCCCGAGGCCTTGGAGGAGTGGTTTGACTCATCTGAGGTCTTAATCCCTTTTGTGATGCCTCGGTCGGCCTTGTTGTTCCCTCATGCGGCCTGGCCGTAGCCCAGGTGCATGGTCAGGCTCCGAGTTTTCGAGCTGGTTGGTTGACGTGGTCAACAGTTTGGCCGTAGCCTGGTGCGAGAGCAGCCCCCGAGCCTCTGCATGAAGCGAGAGGACGATCAAGGACCGTCTCAACTTTTATAGTATGCCCCTTCGTCGCCTCTCCGCGAGGAGGAAGGGGGGAAAGCGCCATGTTACCCTCGGAGGGCACCGAACATGGTGTTTCCAGTGAGTTGCTAACGGGTGATCCGAGTGGACGCCCGAGCCCTGTTCGATAAGGGTCGGCTAGTGGCCTAGAGGCGTGCTCCAAAGGTACCTGCAGGTGATTTGCTGGACCCGGACCCATTCGATAGGGTCCGAGGGCTCGGTGCCTCCCTCCGGTGGGATTCCATTACAAATCGTTCCCGCTGGTCTCGGAAATGTCCTAGGGTACCTTGGGAGTGTAGCCCGAGCCTCGGTCATGTAACGAACGTACCCAGGGTCATCCCTGACTCTGCGTGCTCTGGGGCGGCTGTCGAACCCTTCCGAGGGGCCAGCCTTCGAACCCCTGATCAGTAAAGGGCTCGGAGCCTGAGTGCTCTAGGGCGGTTGCCGAACCCCGGAGGGCGCAACCTTCGAACCCCTAATCAGTACGAGGGCTCGGGGCCCGTTTCCTTTGCTGAGAAGGATCCTTTTCGCAATATCCCCTTTCCCGGTCCCTGTGGCAAGAGAGAGAGAGAGAGGAAAAGGAAAAGGATATGAATTTAAATAATGTGGCGCACCTTTTTTGACGCGGTCATCATGATGGAGACGAAACGGCGCCCGCTTCGCCTGCCGGAGGTGTCACTTGCCCTGCCAAGGAGTTAATGCGATGGGACGGGCGATTCGTGGGGCATCTGTTGTGCGTGCGCGAGCCGTTCGAGGAACAGAACACGGGTGTGTCGTCTTTTATGCTGTGGGGAGGGCTCCTCTGCCGTTTCGGGAGAGGATGCGAACCTGTAGGTGATTGGACCGCTACTTCCGCACGTCCGTTGCTGCAATTACTGCTGGCCCGCCTTCGGTCATATCAACTGTCGTGCCTATCCCCGCGGCTGAGTGACCCGTGATCGTTGCACTTAATTGGCAGTGTTGGGTCACGCGCAGGGCTGCCTCGAGTCGCGGCACTGGTTCTGCAGTTGAGAAGACGCAGCATTGGCGCAAGTGGCGGTGCGATTTCCTTGCACGTAGTAACCGTCGTCCCGGTTACATGACATGTGGGCCCGGGCCTCCATGCTGGACCGCCGGATGTGACAAAGCTGAAAGGGTGCACAACAGTGGTGTGGTTGCGTGCTCCCTGCGTGGCGGCCCGCCCTTCCGACCGCTAGTTTTGACGAGGATGAGGGAATGCTTATAACCGCAGGGCGGTTACATGCTTCGCGTGCGGCGGTTTGCCTTCTTTGCGTTTTTGGTCAGCTCGTATGACGTGTGGGACCCAGCTCCCATGTCGTAGGGTGGGAACCCTAGAGCACGTCGGTGGAGACTTTGCCCGTGACACTTGGGGGTGCGAGTGAGGAGACCTACTTTTAAAAAGGGATCGACCCCCTGGGCAGTAGCCATGCCTTCGCACTCCTCGCATCCATCGCGCCCTTCCGCCTTCCGAGCCCCCAGATGGGGTGCACCTGTGTTGCCTTCTTTTTGTTGCTGTTTGAGGAGCGCGACCTTGTGGGGGTTGGCGCTCTTCGGTCACCGCTCGGCTTCAAGGATTTTCATCAGGCAGCCCGGCTGCAGTCCCTCACCAATGGTCATCCGTAGGGATGATCACCAGCCTTGTGGTGGGGAGAAGCAAGACGGGCTGTGGCCTCTGCCCCGCCCTCAGCTTCAAGGATGTTCATCATCCGGGCTGGGGAGGAGGGCGCGCCGAGTTGGGTCCTGCCTCCCGCGTGGGCCAGTGACTCGCTTCTTCCTCCAGCATTCGGGGGAGAAGGGCATCCTCCAGCCATGCGGGGGAAGGTGAACTGCTGCTGCCTGGTCAGGGTGTAGATGTCTATCCTCCACCCGGGCGACGGTCGTGCCGTGCATAGGTGGCTGCTGTCGCTGGTGCTGAAGTGGTGGCCGCCGCCGGTGGGGCTTCCCACCGCAGCGGTTGCCTCCGTCGACGAGACCGTCAATGCCACCTGCGCTCCGGACCTCCGGCTTTTTGGCTTTAATGGCTGGTTCTCGTCCCCGTGAGGGTACGTGAACGAGGGCCTTCCAGTAGTAGCGTTTGCCCTGAGGCCATCGCTGCTGCTGTCTAGCCGCCCGAGGCGGAGGTCGTTGTCACGCTGTTGGTGCAGTGGTCGCCGTCGAGCCACCTAGAGTTTGTTATCCCGTAGGCCTTCTGGTGTGGAGGTTGTTCATTCCTGCGGGAACAGACCCGAAGTCCCGTTTGTAATGGTACCCTCTTGAGAGCGAGGTGTAATAGCTTTAAGTACTAAGACATCTGCTGTAGGTCGGGACAACCGCCAAGGGCGCTGCCGACGTCTAAGTCTAGGCACCATTGTTACCCCAAGTATGTGTGTTTGTTCTTTGTGGCTGCTGAGGTCTGAACATTTGGGTATAAAGTCGTGCTTCTTTCCTCTTGTTTTGAGCATTAGGACTTGTTCGTCGGTAGCAGAATCACTTATCCGAGCGTGAGATACCTTTCATGGAAGGTGACGAGTGAGGTATCCGTATCCTGGAGGCGTAGGAGTCCCTCAGCTCGGTCGGCCTTGCCGTTCAAGGTCTCTTTCGCCCGTCATTAGGATTCCGCCATCGACGTAGTCGAAAGGCACAAAAGTCATTTTGGCGGAAAACTTTTCCGAGGAAAATTTCGGCGCGGAGGGTGCTCCCCCTTTTTGGACCCCGAGGCGACCGCTCGGGCCGGGACCCTTGCGGAGGGCCTGGCCGTGGCCGTCGGGTCTGCTTGGTCCGCCCAAGCTAAGGCCTCGCAGCAGTGTGTCCGGGTCGAAGGTACATTTTGCCCACTTTGCGACTTAGGTCTTTGTCTCCATTCTTCTCCTTGTGTCTGAAGAATGTTGTCCTGCCGTCTGCAGGGTCCGAGTTGTCCTGCCGTCTGCAGGGTTCGAGACGGCTCTTAACGAGTCCATCAAGAACTGCAAGGCGCTTGCCGAGGTGGCTGAGCAGAAGGAGACCGACCGTGTGGCCATGTCTGAGGCCATCTTGGCTTTCTGCCGGGCCTTGGGCCTCGACGACGTCCCCTCGGGTAGCTCCCCCCAGAGTCATCTACGGGCCTTGGGCGACCATGTGCGCAGCAGACTCCGTGGGGCGCTGCACCATAGCGTTAGGTGAGCCTTCGCCGTGCTCGCTTCCCACTACGACGTGGATCTGGAGCGGGTCAGCGAGGGGTACTGCTTACCCGACGAAGAGGAGGCTGCCTTAGCCGAGGTTCAGAGGCTTGACGTGGCTGTCGAGGGCCCAAGCGCGGCGCTGGCTTCCTCCTTTGAGGTGGAGATCCTTCCGCCTGTGTCGCCGTCCGAGGCCGAGCTAGATTCTGCCAAGGGTGGAAATGACACCGAGCGTGCTGCTCCTCCCCCTGCCGATGTCTGAGCCTGCAGGAACAGTTTGTTTTAAGTATGCGTATGTTTTTTGCGGCCGCTGGGGCCTAAACATTTTCAATATTTGAAGTTTAAAGCTGCGTTTTCTTTCCTCTCGTTTCGAGCATTAAGACTTGTTCGGTAGCAGAGTCACTTATCCGAGCGTGAGCTACCCTTCGTGGAAGGTGACGAGTGAGGTATTCGTATCCCGGAGGCATAGGAGTCCCTCGGCTCGGTCGGCCTTGCCGTTCAAGGTCACCCTCGCTCGTTTTAAGGATTCTATCATCGATATAGTTGAAATGGTACGAAAGTTGCTTTCTACCCGAGCGTTAGGACTTGTTCGGTAGCAGAATCACTTATCCGAGCGTGAGTTGCCTTTCGCGGAAGGTGATGAGTGAGGTATCCGTATCCCAGAGGTGTAGGAGTCCCTTGGCTCGGTCGGCCTTGCCATTCAAGGTCTCTCGCGTCGTTTTTAGTATTCCGCTATCGATATAGTCGAAACGCACAAAAGACGTTTTGGTAGAAAACTTTTTCGAGGAAAAATTTTGATGCAGAGGGGGTTCCCCCCTTCTAGCCCCCGAGGGAGGGTCGGGCATTGCCGAGGCAAGGCTGATCCTTCCTTGATGGTTAGACTTTATTTATGCATGTAAGGAAAAAACGAGATACATGAATGACTTGAAACATTTTAAGGATAAAAGCGACGTAGTTGTTCGATGTTCCAAACGTTGTTGTAGACCTCGCCTTGATCGCTGGCCAGCTTGTATGTCCCGGGCTTCAAAATCTTGGCAATGATGAACGGCCCTTCCTAGGGAGGAGTAAGCTTGTGGCGCCCTCGGGTGTCTTGTCGCAGCCGAAGTACCAAGTCTCCCACTTGGAAGTCTCGGGGCCGAATCCTTCGGGCGTGGTAGCGTTGCAGAGACTGCTGATACCGCGTCGAGTGTAGTAAGGCCACATCTCGAGCCTCTTCCAGCTAGTCCAATGAATCCTATCGGCTGGTCTGGTTGCTTTGGTCGTCGTAAGCCTTTGTCCTCGGGGAACCGTGTTCCAAGTCCGTGGATAAGATGGCCTCGGCCCCATAGACTAGGAAAAACGGCGAGAAGCCCGTGGCCCGGCTCGGCGTCGTCCTTAGACTCCAAACCACCGAGGGTAGTTTTTTTATCCACTGCTTACCAAACTTGTTAAGGTCGTTGTAGATCCTCGGTTTCAGTCCCTGCAAAATCATACCGTTGGCGCGCTCCACCAGACCATTTGTCATTGGGTGCGCTATGGCGGCCCAGTCCACACGGACGTGGTGGTTGTCGCAGAAGTCTAGGAACTTTTTCCTAGTGAACTGCGTGCCATTGTCGGTGATGATTGAGTTTGGGACTCCAAAGCGATGGATGATATTTGTGAAGAACGCCACCGCCTGCTCGGACCTGATGCTGGTTAAGGGTCGGACCTCGATCCACTTGGAGAATTTGTCGATGGCGACCAGCAGGTGCATGAAGCCCCCGGGTGCCTTCTGCAAGGGACCGACGAGGTCCAGACCCCACATGGCAAACGGCCAAGTGATAGGTATTGTCTGCAGGGCTTGAGTGGGCAGGTGGGTATGTCTCGCGTAGAATTGACACCCTCAGCAGGAGCGTACGATCCTAGTGGCGTCAGCCACTGCGGTCGGCCAGTAGAAACCTTGTCGGAAAGCGTTTCCTACGAGGGTCCGAGGCGCCGCATGATGACCGCAAGCCCCCGAGTGTATTTCTTGCAACAGCTCTTGTCCTTGGGTGATGGATATGCATCGTTGGAGGATGCCCGAGGGGCTGCGATGAAACAGCTCCTTTTCGTCACCCAGCAAAACGAACGACTTGGCGCGCCGAGCCAGTCGCCGAGCTTCGGCCTTGTCGAGGGGCAGCTCTCCTCGGAGGAGATATTCCAGGCACGGGGTCTGCCAGTTTTGGTTTGGCGCAACCTCGTTCTGTTCTCCCTCAACGCGCAGGGCCTCACCCTCGGCGACCGAGGGCTTCGGCGTACTCCACGCATTCCACGTCACACTCGTAAACATGGCGGTACGTGGGTCCGACGGTGATGACACCCTTGGGGCCAGGCATCTTGAGCTTAAGGTAAGTGTAGTTGGGGATGGACATGAACTTGGCGTAGCACGGTCTTCCCAGCACCGCGTGATAGGTCCCTCGGAACCCAACTACTTCGAAGGTGAGGGTTTCCTTTCGAAAGTTGGAGGGAGTTCTGAAGCATACAGGCAAGTCAATCTATCCGAGGGGCAGGATACGCTTTCCGGGTGCAATCCCGTGGAAGGGTGCTGCACCAGCTCGGATCTCGGACCGATCAACCCCCAAGAGCTCCAGGGTCTCAGCGTAGATGATGTTGAGGCTGCTGCCTCCGTCCATGAGGACCTTGGAGAGCCTAACGTTACCGATGATCAGGTCGACGACGAGCGAGTACCTTCCTGGGCTCGGCACGAAGTCGGGGTGGTCGCCTTGGTCGAAGGTAATGGGCTTGTCAGACCAATCTAGGTAGACCGGCGCCGCTACCTTCACCGAGCAGACCTCCCGGCGCTCCTGCTTGCGGTGCCGAGCCGAGGCGTTCGCCACCTGTCCATCGTAGATCATGAAGCAGTTGTGGACCTCCGGGAACTCCTCTTCCTTGTCGCCCCCCTTCTTGTTGTTGCCTTGGTCCTTGCCACCTTCTACCAAGGGTCCAGCCTTGTTGAAGTAGCGTCGGAGCATGTCGCACTCTTCAAGGGTGTGCTTGATAGGACCCCTGTGATAGGGGCACGACTCCTTGAGCATCTTGTCGAACGCGTTGGCCCCTCCGGGAGGCTTCCGAGGGTTCTTGTGCTCGGCAGCAGCGACGAGATCTGCGTCGACGGCGTTGCGCTTCGCTTGCGCCTTCTTCTTGGCCTTCTTCTTCGCGCCACGCTGGACGGATGCCTCGGGGGTGTCTTCCTTCTGCACTCCCTGAGGCTGCTTGTCCTTTTGGAAGATGGCTTCGACCGTCTCCTGACCAAAGGCGAACTTGGTGGCGATGTCCATCAACTCGCTCGCCTTGGTGGGAGTCTTGCGTCCCAGTTTGCTCACCAGGTCTCGGCAAGTGGTGCCGGCGAGGAATGCCCCGATGACATCCGAGTCGGTGATGTTGGGCAGCTCGGTGCGCTGCTTTAAAAACCACCGGATGTACTCTCACAGGGATTCCCCTGGCTGCTGGCGGCAGCTTCGGAGATCCCATGAGTTCCCAGGGCGTACGTACGTACCCTGGAAATTTCCAGCGAAAGCCTTGACCAGGTCGTCCCAGTCTGAGATCTGCACAGGAGGCAGATGCTCCAACCAGGCCCGAGCAGCGTTAGAGAGGAAAATGGGGAGGTTGCGGATGATGAGGTTGTCGTCGTCCGCTCCTCCCAACTGGCACGCCAGCCGGTAATCCGCGAGCCACAACTCTGCCCTTGTCTCCCCCGAGTACTTGGTGATGGCAGTCGGGGCCCGGAACCGGGCCAGGAACGGCACTCGTCGTATGGCCCGGCTGAAGACTCGCGGACCTGGTGGCTCGGGCGAGGGACTCCGATCCTCCTCACTGTCGTAGCGCCCTCCGCGCCTGGGGTGGTAGCCTCGACGCACCTTCTCCTCGAGTCGGGCTCGACGGTCGCGGCGGTGTTGCTCGGTGCTGAGGTGATCCGGGGCTGCAGGCGTCCCGTCCCGTGTGCGCTCGGTGTGGACCGAGGCCTCCCGCATGCGTCGAGAGGGCATTGCGCGATGCTCTGAGGGGTATCCTTGCCTCCGGGAGGAAGAGCTCTCGGCTTGTCGGGCAGCGGCGTCTTCCAGGAGGCCCTTGACTCGCCCTGGATACGTTGCCCTTCGGTGGCGGATGGCTCCAGCATTGTTCGAAGCAACATTGCTGCTGTGGCTAGGCTCTAGCCGGCCCCGTTGAAGGCTAGGGGCGGCATCACCCTGGCATCGTCAACAATGCGGCGCTGGACGTCCCGGGCCCGATGACGTGCTCCCACAGCGAGTGCCCAGCCTGCCCACTCCTGCTCGATGTTTTGTCGGAGCTACACAAGTTGCCTCGCTTCTTCGTCGAGCTTGGCCTGCATCTCGCGGAGTTGCTCAAGCTGTGTGTCCTGACCCCCCGTAGGGACTTGGAACACAGCTAGCTCCCGCGGGATCTCAATGTGAGACACAGGTGCAAGGGTGCCGTCACTTGCTGGCATACCAAGGTGGTTTTCTCCGCCGTGATCCTCCTGATCGATGTGGAAGCACTCACGAGTTGGGTCGCAACCCTCGTCGTCAAGGCTGTGACCATCATCAGAGCAGCCAGAGAGGCAGTGGTCACATGCGGACATGAAGTCGTGCATGGCACGGGGATCACGGAGTCCGGAGAAATCCCAACTGACATCGGGGTCGTCCTCTTCCTCGGAACCCGCGGGTCCGAAGGTTGAGACGGTCGTCAGTCGGTCCTAAGTTGACCACATATGGTACCCCGGAAGGTCAGGATATGCCCTAGCGAAGGCGCTCACCGAAGCGGGGTCGCTTGGCGGATCGAAACTGAATCTAAAGGGAACAGGGTGAAAAACGGATGGTACCTTTTGGTTGATGGACGGTGGCGAAGTCGCATCGGGGACAGACCGCACCGTTACTTCAGGTACGAGGCTAACGTCCAACAAGTCCTTCGTGAGGGTGCTGGCGTCATCAGTCCGCTTGGGGTTGGTACGTTGCGGGGAAGCGACATCCGTCGTTGTCTCAGGTGCGAGGACAACGCCCGACATATCCCCCACAGGGGTGCCGGTGTCGTTGACTCGCTCTGGTTCGACAGCTGATGATGTGCCGCCTCCTGCCTGGCCATGGTTGCCCCGTCTCCATCTCCTCCGGCGAGGAGGGTGGCAGGGTTGACCCAGATGTTCCTCCTCCACCACGTGGAGATGCCGTCGTCGCCGTCGAGTTTGTCTTGGCCGGGCGAGCCGATGACCGCCGTCGTTGTCGTGCTGCGAGGGGAGCAGTACCATGTCGTAGCCGCCGTCGAGGGACATGAACTCGAGACTTCCGAAGCGGAGCACCGTCCCGGGCTGAAGAGGTTGCTGAAGATTGTCCATCTGGAACTCAACGGGAAAGTATTGTCAACACACAGCGAGCCCCTACCTGGCGCGCCAACTGTCGTTGTTTCGGACCCGGGGGCCCTCAACCGGACTGACTAGTGAATTTTAGTGCCGCGTGCCCCTGTCCAGATGGGTTGATGCAAGATGGAACATAAACGAAGGGATGAGGCTTATATTATCTTGCACCGGGGGATGCTTGCAGTAGGGGTTACAAGCGTTGCGAGAGAGCGAGGGCGAGAGCGAGGGAGAGGGAGAGAGTCCCTGCGTGCGTCCGTCTCTGCCTATCTCGTCTGCCCCGCCTCCCTCTATCTCGACGTCAACGTACGTCGTCGACGTGTGCCAATGTGTGTCAATGTGTGTTCAACGTGTGTCAACGTGTGTCCACCTACCTTAGGAAGGCCCTGGACATCCCCTTTTATAGATACAAGGAGATGCCCAGCTGTACAATGGGGTGTAGCTATGTGCTAACGTGGCTGGCGGAGAAGCGCCTTGGGCCCTGTACATGTACTAACGTGGCTGTCGGAGAAGTGCCTTGAGCCCTGTAGAAGCATAGCTGGCGGTGCGGCATGGACCCTGCTGACGTTTGCTTGCTTCCGTAGGGGGTTTGAGAGCAACCGACGTCATGGGCGCACGCGGGGAACCATCATTACCTGTTACCGGAGTAACTTAGATGGGACACCGGTCTTGTTCCCTCGTAGCCTGAGGCGGCTAGCCAGGGGTCGGGTCATGATGTATCCCCTGTAGCGTAGTTGATTCCGAGGTCGAGGCTGAGGTCGGGCGAGGCGGAGACCTCCTCCCGAGACCGAGGCTGAGGTCGAGGCCCAGGGTTGGGCGAAGCGGAGACCTCCTCCCGAGGCCGAGGCTGAGGTCGAGACCTGGGGTCAGGCGAGGCGAAGCTCCTTGTTGCGCCCGAGGCTGAACTCAGGAGTGACCGTGACTGTTGTTAGTCTTTCTCTGGTGGATGGCACAGTAGTCGAGACGGGATGAATAGTGTTGTTTTCCTATCAGAATCAGTCAGTAAAGGGGCAAAGTGACTGCGGTCACTTCGACCTTACCGACTAAGGCGCGCGTGTCAGGATAAGGTGTCATGCGATCCCCGCATTAAATGCGCATGTGATACGGTCGGTTGGTAAGGCGATTTGGGCGAGGTCGCTGCATGACAAAGTCTGCCCGAGGTTAGCCTTGGGTGAGCTAGGGGTGTGTCTGCTGACTGAGGGTGTCGGCGTTCCGAGACCGGGGGGGTCCTCGAGCCGACGAGTGAGAGTGCCGCGTGCCCCAGCCCAGATGGGTCGAGCGCGTGGAGCGAGCGCAAAGGGGGGAACGGAGTGAGAGAGAGGTCGGTGGCCGGAGCCGGATCGCGAGGGAGTCGGAGAAATTCCCACGGCCTTCGTGTTCGTCCCGCGCCCAGGTCGGGTGCGCTTGCAGTAGGGGGTTACAAGCGTCCGCACGAGGTGAAGGGAGAGGGTGGCCCCGAGAGAGCGCCTGCCCCTGCCTTTCGTCCCCGCGAGGCCAACCTTCTTCAAGAAGGCCCTGGCCCTTCCTTTTACAGTCGTAAGGAGAGGGTCCAGGTGTACAAGACGGGGGTGTAGCAAGGTGCTACGTGTCTAGCGAGGGAGAGCTAGCGCCCTATGTACATGCCCAGGTGGCAGCCAGAGAGATCGTGGCACCCTGTTGGAGTGGCGTCGTGGCTGTTGGAGGAGTAACGGAGCCGGACGGGGGGACAGCTGTCGAGGTGGCTGGGTCCTTGCTGACGTTCTCCTGCTTTCGTAAGGGAGCTGGGAGCCGCCGTCGTCATGATCTAGCGGGGCGCCATCATGGCCTATCTGGCATAGCTGGCCAGATGGGACGCCGGTCTTGTTCTCTGCGTCCCAAGTCGGCTCAGGGCAGGGTGATGATGACGCTTCCTGTTGACGTGGCGGTCTCGTATCCTAGGTCGGGCGTCGTGGAGGCTCCTCCGAGGCTGTGGCCAAGTCTGTCCTGCAAGACAGAGACAGAGTCCGAGCCCAGGTCGGGCGAGGCGGAGATTATTCGGCAGAGGCCGAGGCGGAGTCCGAGCCCTGGGTCGGGCGAGGCGGAGGTCGCCGTCTTCCGAGGCCTTAGCCTGAGTCCGAGCCCTGGGTCGGGCGGAGCGGAGTTCGCCGTCTTCCGAGGCCTTAGCCTGAGTCCGAGCCCTGGGTCGGGCGGAGCGGAGTTCGCCGTCTTCCGAGGCCTTAGCCTGAGTCCGAGCCCTGGGTCGGGCGGAGCGGAGTTCGCCGTCTTCCGAGGCCTTAGCCTGAGTCCGAGCCCTGGGTCGGGCGGAGCGGAGTTCGCCGTCTTCCGAGGCCTTAGCCTGAGTCCGAGCCCTGGGTCGGGCGGAGTCTCCTATGGCACCACTGGCGAAGTCTGGCCGCCCGTCGGTCTTACCTTTTGCGTTGAACGCCCTGGTGACTCGGTCGGTTGGTGCGGTGATTTAGTCAGGGTTTCTCCTTATCGGAGGCGGGGCCTAGGGCGAGCCGGGGATGCGCCTGCCGTGAAAGAGGAGACCTCAGGCGAGACGGAGTCATCTTAGGGTCGGCTGCCCTCGCCCGAGGCTAGGCTCGGGCGTGGCGTGGTC
The DNA here is from genome assembly GCA_029449295.1 of Zea luxurians. Lineage (NCBI taxonomy): Eukaryota > Viridiplantae > Streptophyta > Magnoliopsida > Poales > Poaceae > Zea > Zea luxurians. The sequence goes on from JAOPSE010000039.1 coordinate 17,025,180, forward strand.
AAGTCACTCGTGTGGACTGATCCCTGACTTAATCAAACCCATCAGGCCTTTGCAGCTTTATGCTGATGGGGGTTACCAGCTGAGAATTAGGCGTCTTGAGGGTACCCCTAATTATGGTCCCCGACAGTAGCCCCCGAGCCTCGAAGAGAGTGTTAACACTCGCTTGGAGGCTTGCATCGCACTTTTTTGCAAGGGGACCAGCCTTTCTCGGAGGTACCTTGTTCCGGTGGGTGCGCGCGAGCGCACCCGCCGGGTGTAGCCCCCGAGGCCTCGGAGGAGTGGTTTCACTCCTTCGAGGTCTTAATGCCTTGCGTAATGCTTCGGCGTGACTAGCGGTTCCCTCATGCGAGCAGGGCGTAACCCAGGTGCACTGTCGGGGCCCAAGTTCTCGGGCTGGTATGTTGACGCTGTCAACGGTTCGGCCGGAGCCGGGTTTGCGAGAGCAGCCCCCGAGCCTTCGCACGGAGCGAGAGGACGATCAGGGACAGACTCGACTTTTTATATACGCCCCTACGTCGCCTTTCCGCAAGGAGGAGGGGGGGAGTGCGCCATGTTACCCTCGATGGGCACCGAACATGGTGTCTCCGGTGAGCTGCGATCGGGTAATCCGAGTGGACGTCCGTGCCCCGTTCGTTAGGGGTCGGCTAGGGGCCCGGAGGCACGCCCAAAAGTACCTGCGGGTGATCTGCCGGACCCGGTCCCCTAGCGACGGGGTCCGAGGGCTCGTTGCCTCCCTCCGATGGGATTCCGTTACAGAGTCGTTCCCGCCGGTCTCGGAAATGTCCTAGGGTACCTCGGGAGCGCAGCCCGAGCCTCGGTTATGTATCGAACGTACCCCTGGTCATCCCTCGCTCGGCGTCTGAGGCGGCTGTGAACCCTTCGACAGGCCAGCCTTCGAACCCCTGATCAGTAGGGGGCACGGAGCCCTAGTAGCCTGAGGCAGTCATGGAACCTTTCGGGGGCCGACCTTCGAACCCCTGACCAGTAGTGGGTGTCGGGCCCACGCGATCTGAGGCGGCTGTTGAACCCTTCGGGGGGCCAGCCTTCGAACCCCTGATCAGTAGGGAGGCTCGGGGCCTAGTTCCTTCACGGGGAAGGATCCCTTTGGGGTTGTCCCCCTTCTCGGTCCCTGTTGCAAGAGATAGAGAAAGAAGGAAAAGGGAAAAAGGGATTCGAAATTGAACTTCGTGGCGTACCTTTCTCGGCGTGGCCGTTTTTGGCGGAGGCGAAGCGCCGCCAGCTGCCCCTGCCAGAAACGTCACCTATTTCGCCGTGGAGTTAATGCGCTGGGGTGAGTAGTTGGTGAGGTTGCCGTTGCGTGCGCGAGCCGTTCGAGGGACGGCTGTTTCGCTTCGCGTTTTTTGAACCGCGCGTCTGGTTCGGGCGATGCGTTGGAACCGTCTCGCCCTGGGTCCTTTATGTACCCCTGAGAGGGTCCTGTGGCGATTCTCGACTCCACTTTTCGCCTTCTTCTCAGGTTTTTTGCAACCTGAGAGATCTAGCCAGGAAAAGGAAACCGCCTTCCCCTGTTCTTCACGCCGCCATTCCTTCTGCCTTGGCGATGGCCGACCGGGTGACCATCCTCTCGCCGCGCGACCCGTGGCCCCCCTCCACGGTGACGGCGGGTGACCTGGGGGACCTCGTCGACGAGGGTTTGCTCCGCCCCCTCACCGATAAGGAGCGGCCGGAATGGATCCCTCCCTCGGGCGAAGCTGCTCCGTCCCCTCCGCCGGGGTATGTCGTGAGCTTCATCTCCTTCCATGAGCGGGGGTTTGGAATGCCGTCGAGCCGCTTCATGCGGGCCATCCTGTTCCACTACGGGGTGGAACTACACAATCTTACCCCCAACTCCATCGCACAAGCCGCTATCTTTGTAGCGGTGTGCGAGGGGTATCTGGGGATCGCCCCCCATTGGGATTTGTGGACTCACCTCTTCTTTGCTGAGCTTTTTGCTTCGTCGACGGGGGAGAGGAAGGTCCGTGCGGCGGTGCGGGCCGGCGGCTGCACCCTTTTGCTGAGGCAGTCACGGGCGTTGCAGTATATCCCTGCCGTCCTTTCGTCCTCAAACAAGGGCTGGCAGCGCCGGTGGTTCTATCTCCGGAATGGCGGAGAGTCGCTCCCGCCGTTCTCTCAGCGGGTCGTCACCGCCGCCCCCGACGCCTGGCGTCACGGGACTCCATACGAGAGGCAGAAGAAACTCGAACCTCTTCTCCAGGCTCTGAAGGTGTTGCGGGAGGAAGGGCTCACCGTCGCGGGAGTGGTTGCCGCCATCCACCGCCGGAGGGTGCTTCCCTTGGCGGAGCGGCGGTTGCCGCTTTGGGAGATGACCCAGGAGGCCGACTGGGAGGGGTCACGGATGTCCCCTGATCCTCTTCCCCACGACGCCCTCTATCGGCGGGTGTCGGTCGCGATGGGGAAGCCGGACCCCCATGCCCTCTCCCAGCCTCGAATGCGCCCCGACCAGGGGTGCGTCGCTCTGGTGAGTGCTCGTCCTTTCCTTCTTCATATACCGGGTCGCTCCCGATTCTAACTATCGATTTCCTTTCCCCCCCCCCCTTTTTAGGAGGTGGGGCGGCACAAACCCTCCCTGCCGCCGGTCCCGGAGGACGCGGTGGGTCGGGCGGCGAGGCGGGTCGCCGCGGAGGAGGAGAAGAAGAAGAAGGACGCGGAGAAGGCTCGGGCCCGCAGGCGGAGGCGGGCTCGAGACGCCCTGGAGAAACGCCGCCGTCAGCAGGAGAGGGAAGGGCTTCCCAGGGAGCCGTCGCCGGAGACGTCCGACGATGACGACGACGTCGATGATGAAGAGGAGGAGGACGACATGGCCGCACGTCTCGGCCTCAGCCCCGGCTTGGGATGTGGCCGGGGGTCGTCGAGCCAGCCCCCGAGCGGGCCTACATCGTCGGTCCCTGGTGCCGAGGTGCCGGATCCCCGACCTGAGGAGCAGGGGCAACCCGAGAGGGTTCTCGTCTCCCCGGCTGGGGGAGCTGACGTCACTCCAGGGAGCCGAGCCGAGGGGTCCGTTCCTCGGGAGCTGTTGCCCGTGCCGGCGGCATGCGGGAGCGGTCCTCAGGTTGCCATGGCGGTGCCTGGGCAGTCCGCCACCCGGGCCTCGGGGGTGTCCGAGGCGAGGGCGGCGCCGGGGCTGTTGGTGAAGCGGACCACGGCGGTGGTTCCAGGAAGCGGGAGCCAGGAGACCTCCCCCCAGACGCCGTGGATCATGATCCGGAGCGGGTAGGTGCCTTGGAATCTTTCCGTCCCGGCGCTTCATCCATATGTACGGGCCGTAATCTTCCCTTACTCGTTTTCTTCAGCAAACGGAGCCATGGCCCCACCGACCTGGCGCCTCGGAAGGCCCTCAAGACGGCGTTTGTCCAGGCAGCTGGCGCCACCTCGGGCTCTCCCGCTCAGCCGACCCTTTCGCAGGGTGCCCCGTAGCGCGGGGCTCAGGCGTCGCGTATTTCGGGGGAGCAGGTCCCCGAGGTGGGCTCCTCTGCTGAGGTGGCCACCGTGACCGGGGAGGCGGCCAGCGCCGATGCGGTCACGAGCTCGCCAGCCATGTTGGCCATGCCGGTGTCTGCCGCTACCGCAACCGGCACCGTTCCGGTCGGAGAGCGCCCAGTCGGCGCCGACGTCGGGACGGCCGCGGCGTCGGCGCCCGAGGCCTCGGAAGAGGTGGGCGCGGATGCGCAGCGTTCCCAGGCGGGCGGCAGCCTTGTCGTTGTGGGGCGGAGCCCCGAGGCCCGGGGCCAGTTGCTCCGATTCCGGACCCGCGAGGCTTCGGACCCCATCTTCGTTCTTGACGACGAAGAGGAGGACCAGTCCTGGGACGAGCTCCGCAAGCGTGCTGAGGCGACAGTGGGGTTGCTCCGATCGTCGTTGGAGGTTCTCTGCGGGGACGTCCCCAAAATCCTTCAGGTAATGGTTTCAGACATACCTTCTTGCTTCCGCGAACGAGGCGTTCGTCGTGAAATCTTGTTTTCCTTTCCAGGACCTGACGGACCGGAGCGCCGCCAAGTCATCGTTCATTCGCCGCGAGGCCGTCGTCTGGGGCTCACTGCGGTCCCTGAGGACTTCGCTCGCCGGGGCTACCGTGCGCCTCTCTCAGCAAGACGCTAAGATAGCGGACCTCCAGTTGCTTTGTGCTGACCTGAAGGCCGAGGCGGCGGCAGCGCGCACGGAGCTTGCCCAGGTTGCCGAGGAGCGGGACCAAACTCGGGGCCGAGCTGCCGAAGCTGAGAGCCGGGCCCAGATCCTTGCGGCCGATCTGGTCGCAGCCCAAGTCGCAGCCTCGGAGCAGCACGTTCGAGCCAGAGGTATGGCTCGACCGTCCTCGGTTCTCAATCCTGTCCGTTTCTTCCGCTTGGGTTTGAGATCTTTCTTCTGGTTGTTCGCAGAGCTCGAGTCTGCCCTCGATGAGTCTGCCAAGGCTCTTGCCGAGGCGCTCGACGGGGCTGCTGAGCAAAGGGAGGCCGATCTTGCGGCTATGTCCGAGGCCGTCTCGGAGGTCTATCGGAAACTCGGTCCCGGCGACGTCCCTTCAGGGAGCTCTCCCCAAAGCCGTCTTCAAGCCCTTGGCGATTACGTGCGTGGCAAAGTCCGCGGGGCGCTGCACCACGGCGTCAGGCGGGCCTTCGCCGTGCTTGCTTCCCACTACGTCGTGGACTTGGAGCGGGTCAGTGAGGGGTACTGTCTTCCTGACGAGGACGAGGCAGCCCTGGCGGAGATTCAGCGGCTCGACGCGGTCGCTGCGGGTCCGAGCGCGTCGCTGGCGACCGTCTTCGAAGCGGAGATCCTTCCTCCTGCGCCGCTACCGGAAGCGGAGGTGGGCTTTACCGACGGCGGGGGCGGAGTTGAGGGCGCGGCTCCTGCCCGAGGCGACGCCTGATTTTAGTTGGGACAATTTCTGATGGGTGTGTGATTTGCCGTGGCCACTGGGGCCTGAACATTTTACTCCTTCTTTCGTGAAGTCGTGCTTCTTTTCGTTTCGATTTTAGCGCCTGGCCCGTAGTGTCGACAACAGGGTGATTTCCCGAGCTGGGTTCTTTTTCGCGGCAGGCGACGAGCGAGGCGTCCCTAGCCCGGAAGCATAGGTGCTCCCAGTTCAGCCGGTCTCGCCACTCTACTCGTACCCCAACTCGCTCCTCAGGACTCTGTTTCTGGCGCATCCGGGAGAACGCGGAAAACCCTTCTTGGCCGAAAAAAGAGCTTTTCTGACGCGGAGCGGTACGTTCGAACCCGATGAGAGGGGTTCCCCCCTTTTTTAGCCCCCGAGGGAGGGTCGGGCTCTGTCGGGGCGAGGCCGACCCTTCCTTGATAATTGATTCGTATGTATGAGTGGGGGAAGGGCGCAGCCCCCGGGTGTCGTTCGCGCAGAGGCCGTTTGGCGAGTCGGGCTCCTGCCCAGATATGCGGCGAGTGCTGGGTGACATCCCCGGCATGGCGGGCACGCCCGAGGGACCCTATGCAAACACGTCAATGTTTGCGCGAGGGAAGCCGCCAAGCACTGCTTCCTATCTAGGGCCGAGCCCAGAGCCGATCCGGACACGCCTGGAGGCGTCGCCACTGTGGTCGAGAAGGACGGCCTTAACCGTCTCCGCTGGCTCGAAGTTGCCGGCATGCCGCTTCCCATCCGGCACCTCTCGGGAGAGGCTTTCCGGGTCGGCAATGAGGGCCTCGGACTCGGCGAGGGCCTCGGCGTACTCCACGCACTCCACATCGCACTCGAATGCGTGTTTGTACGTGGGGCCGACGGTGATGACCCCGTTGGGGCCCGGCATCTTGAGCTTCAGGTAGGTGTAGTTGGGGATGGCCATGAACTTCGCGTAGCATGGCCTTCCCAACACCGCGTGGTAGGTCCCTCGGAACCCGACCACCTCGAACGTCAAAGTCTCCCTTCGGAAGTTGGAGGGTGTTCCGAAGCAGACAGGGGGGTCGAGCTGTCCGAGGGGCTGGACGCGCTTCCCGGGAATGATCCCGTGGAAGGGCGCAGCGCCTGCTCGGACGGACGACAAGTCGACGCGCAGGAGCTTGAGAGTCTCGGCATAGATGATGTTGAGGCGGCTGCCCCCATCCATCAGGACCTTGGTGAGCCTGACGTCGCCAATGACAGGATCGACGACGAGCGGGTACTTCCCCGGGCTCGGCACGTGGTCGGGGTGGTCGTCCTGGTCGAAGGTGATGGGCTTGTCGGACCAGTCTAGGTAGACTGGCGCCGCCACCTTCACCGAGCAGACCTCCCGACGCTCTTGCTTACGATGCCGAGCCGAGGCGTTTGCCACATGCCCCCCGTAGATCATGAAGCAGTCGCGGACCTCGGGGAACTCTCCTGCTTGGTGATCCTCCCTTTTTTCGTCGTCGTGAGCCTTGCCACCCTCGGCGGGTGGCCCGGCTCGATGGAAGTGACGCCGAAGCATGACGCACTCTTCGAGGGTGTGTTTGACGGGCCCCTGATGGTAGGGGCACGTCTCCTTGAGTGCCTTGTCGAAGAGGTTTGCACCTCCGGGGGGTTTCCGAGGGTTCTTGCGCTCGGCGGCGGCGACAAGGTCAGCATCGGGAACGTCGCGTTTCGCTTGCGACTTCCCCCTGCCTTTCTTCTTGGCTCCGCGCGGAGCAGACGCCTCGGGAACATCTTCCGACGGGCGGCCCTGGGGCTGCTTGTCCTTTCGGAAGATGGCCTCTACCGCCTCCTGGCCGGAGGCGAACTTGGTAGCGATGTCCATCAGCTCGCTCGCCCTGGTGGGGGTCTTGCGACCCAACTTGCTCACCAGGTCGCGGCAGGTGGTGCCAGCGAGGAACGCGCCGATGACATCGGAGTCGGTGATGTTGGGCAGCTCGGTGCGCTGCTTCGAGAACCGCCGGATGTAGTCCCGAAGGGACTCTCCCGGCAATTGCCGACAGCTTCGGAGGTCCCAGGAATTCCCGGGGCGCACGTACGTGCCCTGGAAGTTCCCGGCGAAGGCCTGGACCAGGTCCTCCCAGTTGGAAATCTGCCCCGGGGGCAGGTGCTCCAACCAGGCGCGAGCGGTGTCGGAGAGAAATAGGGGGAGGTTTCGGATGATGAGGTTGTCATCGTCCGTCCCACCCAGCTGGCAGGCCAGTCGGTAGTCTGCAAGCCACAATTCCGGTCTCGTCTCCCCCGAGTACTTCGTGATAGTAGTCGGGGGTCGGAATCGGGGCGGAAACGGCGCCCGCCGAATGGCTCGGCTAAAGACCTGCGGACCGGGTGGTTCGGGCGAGGGACTTCGATCCTCCCCGCTGTCATAACGTCCCCCACGCCTGGGGTGGTAGCCTCGGCGCACCCTTTCGTCGAGGCGTGCCCGACGGTCACGATGAGGGTGCTCCTCGCCGAGGTGGCCCGGGGCCGCAGGCGCGGTGTTGCGCGTGCGCCCGGTGAAGACCGAGGCTTCCCGCGTGAGTCGGGAAGTCGCGGCACGAGGGTCCGGGGTGTATCCCCGCCTTCGAGAGGCAGAGCTCTCTGCCCGCCGGGCCGCAGCGCCTTCCAGGAGATGCCTGAGTTCTCCCTGGATCCGCCGTCCCTCGGTGGTTGATGACTCCGGCATCGCGCGGAGGAGCATTGCTGCAGCGACCAGGTCCTGGCCAGTCCCGCCGGATGCGGGTGGCGGTTTGTCCCTGGCACCGTTGGCGATGCGGTGCTGGAGACCTTGGGGCAAGTGACGTATTCCTCCGGCCGGGGGTTGGCTCGCCCATACCTGCCCGATGTTCTGACGGATTGCCTCGAGCGCTCCTGCTCCTTCATCGAACCCGGCCTGCGCCCCGCGGACTTGCTCGAGCTGTGGGTCGTGACCTCCCGCCGAAGCGGGGACCACAGCTAGCTCCCGCGGGATGTCAGCGCGAGGCGCTGGCCTAGGGGGATCACCATCCTCCGGCATGCCGAGACAGCCGCCTCCGGAAGGATCCCCTAGCTCGATGTGGAAACATTCGCGACTCAGGCCGCAGTCCTTGTCGCCAAGGCTGCGGCTGCCGTCGGAACAGTCGGAGAGGCAGTAGTCACATGCGGTCATGAAGTCCCGCATGGCACTAGGGTTGCCAGATCCGGAGAAATCCCAGCAGATGCTGGGGTCGTCGTCTTCCTCGGACCCAGAGGGTCCGTAGGTCGAGACACCCGTCAATCGGTCCCAAGGCGACCGCACAGGAAACCCCAGAGAGGTTGCACTCGCCTCAATGTGAGCGCCCGCCAAAGCGAGATCGCCAGGCGGGCTGAGGCCGAGTCGAAATAATGAAAGATGGGTAGCAGTCGATACCTTTTTGTCGACGAGGAGCGATGAAGTCGCGTCGGGGGCTGACCGCGTCGTCGTCTTGGGTCCGAGGGTGACGTCCTGCAGGCCTTCCGTGAGCGTGCTGGCGTCGTCCACTTGCTCGGAGTTGACGTGTTGCGGGGGGATGGCGCTCGCGTCTGCCTTGAACGCGAGGGCGACGCTTGGCGTGTCCTCCGTCGAGGCGCCGGGGACGTCGATTTGCCCGACAGCCGTCGGAGCGCGACCTCCCGCTCGGCCCTGGTTGCCCTGCCTCCTCCTCCTCCGATGGCGAGGGAGAGGATGGGGCGAGCTCGAAAGTTGTCCTTCCCCTACGCGGGAAAGACGTCGTCGATTCCGCCGCCAGCGGGCGGGCTGTCCGCCATCAATGTCGCCGTCGCGCGGCGGTGGAAGGAGTATCATGTCGTAGTCGCCGTCGAGCGAGATGAACTCGAGGTTCCCGAAACGGAGCACCGTCCCGGGTTGAAGAGGTTGTTGGAGACTGCCCATCTGGAGCTTGACGGGAAATCGGACGTCAACACGCAGCGTGCCCCTACCTGGCGCGCCAACTGTCGGCGTTCCGAGACCGGGGGGGTCCTCGAGCCGACGAGTGAGAGTGCCGCGTGCCCCAGCCCAGATGGGTCGAGCGCGTGGAGCGAGCGCAAAGGGGGGAACGGAGTGAGAGAGAGGTCGGTGGCCGGAGCCGGATCGCGAGGGAGTCGGAGAAATTCCCACGGCCTTCGTGTTCGTCCCGCGCCCAGGTCGGGTGCGCTTGCAGTAGGGGGTTACAAGCGTCCGCACGAGGTGAAGGGAGAGGGTGGCCCCGAGAGAGCGCCTGCCCCTGCCTTTCGTCCCCGCGAGGCCAACCTTCTTCAAGAAGGCCCTGGCCCTTCCTTTTACAGTCGTAAGGAGAGGGTCCAGGTGTACAAGACGGGGGTGTAGCAAGGTGCTACGTGTCTAGCGAGGGAGAGCTAGCGCCCTATGTACATGCCCAGGTGGCAGCCAGAGAGATCGTGGCACCCTGTTGGAGTGGCGTCGTGGCTGTTGGAGGAGTAACGGAGCCGGACGGGGGGACAGCTGTCGAGGTGGCTGGGTCCTTGCTGACGTTCTCCTGCTTTCGTAAGGGAGCTGGGAGCCGCCGTCGTCATGATCTAGCGGGGCGCCATCATGGCCTATCTGGCATAGCTGGCCAGATGGGACGCCGGTCTTGTTCTCTGCGTCCCAAGTCGGCTCAGGGCAGGGTGATGATGACGCTTCCTGTTGACGTGGCGGTCTCGTATCCTAGGTCGGGCGTCGTGGAGGCTCCTCCGAGGCTGTGGCCGAGTCCGTCCTGCAAGACAGAGACAGAGTCCGAGCCCAGGTCGGGCGAGGCGGAGATTATTCGGCAGAGGCCGAGGCGGAGTCCGAGCCCTGGGTCGGGCGAGGCGGAGGTCGCCGTCTTCCGAGGCCTTAGCCTGAGTCCGAGCCCTGGGTCGGGCGGAGCGGAGTTCGCCGTCTTCCGAGGCCTTAGCCTGAGTCCGAGCCCTGGGTCGGGCGGAGCGGAGTTCGCCGTCTTCCGAGGCCTTAGCCTGAGTCCGAGCCCTGGGTCGGGCGGAGCGGAGTTCGCCGTCTTCCGAGGCCTTAGCCTGAGTCCGAGCCCTGGGTCGGGCGGAGCGGAGTTCGCCGTCTTCCGAGGCCTTAGCCTGAGTCCGAGCCCTGGGTCGGGCGGAGTCTCCTATGGCACCACTGGCGAAGTCTGGCCGCCCGTCGGTCTTACCTTTTGCGTTGAACGCCCTGGTGACTCGGTCGGTTGGTGCGGTGATTTAGTCAGGGTTTCTCCTTATCGGAGGCGGGGCCTAGGGCGAGCCGGGGATGCGCCTGCCGTGAAAGAGGAGACCTCAGGCGAGACGGAGTCATCTTAGGGTCGGCTGCCCTCGCCCGAGGCTAGGCTCGGGCGTGGCGTGGTCAAGTCACTCGTGTGGACTGATCCCTGACTTAATCAAACCCATCAGGCCTTTGCAGCTTTATGCTGATGGGGGTTACCAGCTGAGAATTAGGCGTCTTGAGGGTACCCCTAATTATGGTCCCCGACAGAGGGGACCCTTGGTCGAAGCGTGAATCCGTCCGGGACTACCATCCTTGCCCAAGGCTGGGCTCGGATGAGGTCGCATCCTTTGGTAAACGAGGCCTGCGCTTTATCAGTCGTTTATGGCTTGTTCTGAAGATGTTTTCCAGCCGGATTAAGGAGCATTGGGGGTACCCCTAATTACGGTACCCGACAAGCGTAGCCAGCGTCGCGGTCGTCATAGTAAAGGATTTCATCGTTGAGCTGTTTGGGCCCAATGATCTCCTCCTGCACCTTCTCGGTGCCTTTGTATAAATTGAAGTGGGCCACCTACATGTAGGGGTGACAATAAGCTCTAAATTTTACAATATAAGATTTAAGGATCGGATCAGATTAGGATCAAACCATATTTCTATTATTTTTGAACTGGAAATTATTTAGGGCCCTACCATTTTGTGAAGAAGTATTTGTATCGTGATTCATTACCACCCCTACCTACATGACTCCCACAGTGGAACAACTCTTCGGTGACTCGTCACATAGGACGAGCAGGAATTCAACACCAGGTCACACGTGGCTGAGCTGCACCATGGTCGGATAGATCTATTTGTTGCTCTTGCTGTAGCTCGCCGCAAACTCCACCATCACCAGCCGATTCTTTGTAGCCTTGAGCACGTTGTCGAACTCTTGGATGGTGTGCACAATGACCAGTTGATCACCCACTCGTCCTTGCTCAGCAACGCCTTCACGGTGCTCGAGACCGTCGCCCTTTAGCATGGGCAACATCGTCACACGTCGTCTGTGGATGATCTGAGCGTACTTAGTGGCGAAGGTATTCAACAAACATAGTCTAGAACAGTTGTAACAAACCGAAAAAACACAAGAAAATGAGTGTGTGATTGTATGTCAAATTTGAAAGGTTCATTCGGGTGTCTGATCTTTTTAAGTTAGAGTTACCATACAAGCCAAACAATTTAAAAACTATATAAACTTCATGATAAAGCTACTCCACAGTAGAGTTAGTGGAACAAAATTTAAAAATTCTACAGCAAAGGAGTCCTAAAGATCCAAACACCACCTAAGTAGGGATGGATCTGGACATTTATTCAAATGTTATTTTTTTACTTCTTTCTTACATTGTGAACAAATAACATATATAATTTACTATATAATTTTATATTCTTTTTTAAGTACTGGACCTGTTAACATTCATAAAAAGAAAACCTCAAATTCGTTCTGTATCTTTTTAAATAATTGATATAAAATTCGGATACAGATTCAGATTTATATATTTTTTATTTTTTAAAGATAAAATAATGCAAAATTTTATTCTTACACTTCATAACATTCTTAATAACATGACAAAAAATTAACTTTATAATCTATATATATATCTATGTTAAAATATTAGATTTGTCATATAAGTCGAATGTTTTAGGAACATTACTGCATCTAAGGGCCTGTTTGGGATTATTGTTTTTTAAAGCCACAATAATACTGTAGTTTATCGAATGTCATGACACACTTATGATATATTTTGTAACAGTCTAATTCAATCTAAAGTCTTAAAAGACGGTGTGAATTGAAACCTCCTCCGTGTTTCCGCGGGTGCCAGCCTGTGCGCGTGCGACACCTAACCCGTGGACGTTCCGTGCTCCTCTCTTTCCCACGCCGGCTCACTACCGCCTCTTCTCACTCCCATGCCATCCCCACCGCCATGCGCCTGCCTCCTCCAGATCTCGCCGTGACCTGCAACCCCGGCGTCACGGCCGCCTCCACTAGCACGTGGCCTTCGACCACCGCCTCCCTCCGCCACACACTCCATCTCGCCAGGTCGCCCGTATGGGCGTATGGGTATGGCCCGACCAATTTCTTTTCCTCCTATGTCCGCTCGGCCACTTGTATCGTTGCCTCGCTCCATCCGCGCCAACCCCAGAGCCACCCCTCGTGTGCCTGGCCTTCCGCACTGCTCTGACCGCTGACGTGCCTCCTCCTCCTCCTACTAGGGTTAGGGCACTTGTCGCAGGGGCCCATTGCGTTCGGCTCAGTGCGGAGGCCGTTGGGGGCCAGCACTATGTGCCTCTGCCGCCGTGCGATCCAGATGCTCCTGGACGTCTCCCTCGCTTATGCGCTGGTTGTATTGTTCCTCGAATCGCCCTCATCAAGTCCGGGAAGGCCGAGGTGGATCCCATGGTTGAGCCTCACCGATGCACAGGTAACCGATGTGGTCTAGAGGAAACTGGGTATTTATATTTCCATTCATTAATGTTAGCATTGTCTGTATCTAAATAGCCTTGATTTTCTTTCGTCAGGTCTTAATTTTGAGCTAGAACCGAATGCCCTTAAGTCCATAGAGATAGGGCTAACAGAAGAGATGGCGCCTAACTTGCTGCAGAACGATATGCAGTTTGGTCTGCTAGGTCTCCACTTCATTGAGCTTGTTCGTTGCAGACAAAAGTGAGTTTCTAAGCTTTAGTTTGGAGCAAAAACTTTACTTTTTTGGTTAACCTGGCTGTTTTGACTGACAACACAGAGGCCCTTATAAGTTTGTCCAGGAAAAAATGTCATCGTTTATGAAGTTAGATGGTGGTTCACAGAAGCTCTTGATTAGCAGATATTGTCATGGGCTCATGACCCACTATGAAGCTATTGCTACCCAGAAGACTAGAAATATATCATCCCCTTCTAAGGTATTCATTTCTAAAAGTATGCTTCAGTAGTACTGACCGCTTAGCCCATCACTTAAACATGATTTCTGTTGAAATTTCGAAGCCAACTCATTATATATAGTTAGAACTTGTGTGTGATCTTAACTAAACCACCTCCCTTCAGACTTACGTGTGATCTTAGTATGTCAATATGGCATGTATGGTGAATATTACCTACTCATTCTTGTGAATTCTGCTCAATTAAAAGGAACCACATGAAAATGAATCTTTTATGGATAATAATAACAGAGGTAATGCTCACTAGGTTCACCATTTCAGAGAGGGCAACGCTACTGCCTCTACTTCTTATACAGATGACGCCTATGTACAGCCTGCTACTTTGTCTCGGTCACTAAAGGGTCCATTAGTTCGTCCGGCTTTGCCTCCTGCATGTTACCTTGTCATAGCCTGACAGGACACCACTAAGTGCAGTGTGGATCTGCCCCTAAGTTAACATGTTGTTGTATTTTTTTTCTTTTTCTCTAGAAGGATAGGAAGTATCTCATTTGCCCACTATGTTGGGTTCCTGTTCCTCTAGCTTAGCTTTATATTCGGGTAATGTTTCCATATCCATATGCATTTGTTTCAACTTTCAGCTGCAGAGCATATGTAGATATCTAAACATGGCTAGAAAATGTAGATAGATTCACTTGAACTATGTTATATCAATGAGATGGACTACATAGTAAAAACTACATGTTCATCTGAATCATTTTCTCATCATTGCTTAAGTACTTACCGATGCAGCATAAGAAGTAAAACTATGCAGAAAGCTACCAATGTTATCTGACCACAGTTTAATCCGTGTCATATCGAATATTTGTATTTTAAGAAAAAAAACACCTCATCAACAATGGCTGCAAGCGTAAGATTTATTTTGGTTAACTTTGCATGTGTCATATACATCCCTGTATACAATGAATTCAGATGTCAATTTCTTTTTGGTGGATGAAACATGACATAGGGAATATTTATGGAGCTTTTATACTCACATTCTTGTATTTGATGTTTGCAGCCTCGTGAAACCTGGATTTTGAACACATGGCTGTTCACTTGGCTTAGTGGAGCAGCGCTTGTAGTTTTGTAATGTTTATGTACGTAACTATGTGGATTGCAATAGCCCTGTGGATGGCAATAGCCCTAATGCCATGTATATACCTCCCGCTGTGGTGGCAGTGAGCTTGTCCCTGAGAGCACCTAGAGGGGAGGGTGAATAGGTGATCCTGTAAAAACTTAAACTCAAAGCCACAAACTTGATTAAGTGTTAGCGCAATGAAGCCAAGTGGCTAGAGATGAGTTCTTGCAAAACACAATAACCACAAAGAGATCAACACGGAGAGGCACAGTGGTTTATCCCGTGGTTTGACCAAGTCCAATACTTTCCTACTCCACGTTGTGGCGTCCCAACGGACGAGGGTTGCACTCAACCCCTTTCAAGCGGTCCAAAGACCCACTTGAATACCACGGTGTTTTGCTTTCGTTTCACTATATCCCGCTTGCGAGGAATCTCCATAACTTGGAGCCTCTCGCCCTTACAATTTGATTAACACAAAGAATCACGGAAGTAAGGATGGGATGAGCAACACACACAAGACACAAAATCAGAGCAACAATACGCACACAAGTCACAACACGAGCTCCCAACACAACTCAAAGAGTTCTCTACTCAAATGGAGCTCTAGTTGCTATCACAAAGAATCGAATGCGTGGAAATGAAGTCTTGGTGCTTAGGAATGCTCAAGGGATGCTTTGTGTACTCCTCCATGCGCCTAGGGGTCCCTTTTATAACCCCAAGATAGCTAGGAGCCGTTGAGAGCAATCCAGGAAGGCAATTCTTGCCTTCTGTCGACTGGCGCACCGGACAGTCCGGTGCACCACCGGACACTGTCCGGTGCGGATTTCTTTCCTATGCTGGCGCAGCCGACCGTTGGAGACTTGGAGCCGTTGGCGCACCGGACACTGTCCGGTGCACACCGGACAGTCCGGTGCTCCCATCCGACCATTGGCTCGGCCACACATCACGCGTGGATTGCGCGGCCGACCGTTGGCGCGCCCGACCGTTGGCTCACCGGACAATCCGGTGCCTCACCGGACAGTCCGGTGAATTATAGCCGTACGCTGTTGACTTGGTTCCCGAGAGCAGCGACTTCGTCGCAGCTGACTCACCGGACACTGTCCGGTGCACCACCGGACAGTCCTGTGATTTATAGCCGTACGCCGCCGTCGAGACCCGAGAGCAGCCAGTTGATCAGACGCCAGCCTGGCACACCGGACACTGTCCGGTGCACCACCGGACAGTCCGGTGCACCCAGATTGAGCAGAATCTTGGCTGCTCGAGCCAAGTCTTTTCCAATTGAATTTTCTCTGATTCTAGCACTTAGACAAATATGTTAGTACACAAAAACCAATGTACTAAGTCTAGAATCATACCTTTGTGTTGACTTTGCACTCCTTCCACCATTTGGCATAGTTTCACATTAAACCATTTGTGTTGGCACTTGATCACCAAAATACTTAGAAATGGCCCAAGGGCACATTTCCCTTTCAATCTCCCCCTTTTTGGTGATTTATGCCAACACAACAAAAAGCAACTAAAGGAAGTGCAACAACAATGCAAATGAGAGCACAAATTTGTTGTGATTCAAATTTGGCATATTTGGATCATTCTTTGCCACCACTTGGTTTATTTTTGAAAATCAAACTAAATTTCCTATCTCTAAGTCAAACTCACTTGTTGAGACATAAAGAGAGGTATTCCAATAGAAATTGATCAAAGATTCAAAAACTCCCCCTTTTTCCCATAATCAAGCATTCTCCCCACAAGAGATAGACTTTTAGCACTAAGAGACAATAAGAGTATTTTGACAAAACAAAACTCTATTCTTCTATTTTCAAAATTCTCAGGTGGTAGCTGATCCATTTCTTGCTTTGGCCTTATTTTCTCCCCCTTTGGCATCAAGCACCAAAACAGGATCAATCTTGGCCCTTAAACCCCATTGCCTCACCAAAATCTTCAAATAAGAGTACAAAGGCAATAAGAATATGGAGATGAACTTGGAGTGAGTTACCCTCTCATCGGAGTGCAGTGGAAGTCTTGCATGGTCCAAGTTCACCTTTTCCCTTTCAATCCACCTTTGAGACTAAATCAAGCAAGCTCAAACATATGGTTAGTCTCAAAGGGTCAAGTTGTAGCACATCTCCCCCTAAATATGTGCATCACTCACACATGGACTTTTGAGGTCCGGGGAGAGTTTGTACAATTTGAGCACCATAAATAAACAAAATGCATAAGGAAACATGATCAAAGCATAATACACATGTATGTTACACATCAATCCAAGTTCCGCGAATCTAAGACATTTAGCTCACTACGCAGCCTGCAAAAGGTCTTCTCATCTAAAGGCTTGGTAAAGATATCGGCAAGCTGGTTCTCGGTGCTAATATAAAACACTTCGATATCTCCCTTTTGCTGGTGGTCTCTCAAAAAGTGATGCCGGATGTCTATGTGCTTTGTGCGGCTGTGCTCAACAGGATTGTCCACCATGCGGATAGCACTCTCATTGTCACATAGGAGTGGGACTTTGCTCAGATTGTAGCCAAAGTCCCGGAGGGTTTGCCTCATCCAAAGTAGTTGCGCGCAACACTGTCCTGCGGCAACGTACTCGGCCTCAGCGGTGGATAGGGCAACGGAGGTTTGTTTCTTAGAACTCCACGACACCAGGGACCTTCCTAGAAATTGGCACGTCCCTGATGTACTCTTCCTATCAACCTTACATCCAGCATAATCGGAGTCTGAATATCCAATTAAGTCAAAGGTAGACCCCTTTGGATACCAGATCCCGAAGCAAGGCGTAGCAACTAAATATCTAAGAATTCGCTTCACAGCCACTAAGGGACACTCCCTTGGATCGGATTGAAATCTAGCACACATGCATACACTAAGCATAATATCCGGTCTACTAGCACATAAGTAGAGCAAGGAACCTATCATGGACCGGTATGCTTTTTGATCAACGGACTTACCTCCTTTATTGAGGTCGACGTGTCTGTCAGTTCCCATTGGAGTCTTCGCGGGCTTGGCGTCCTTCATCCCAAACCTCTTGAGTAAGTCTTGCGTATACTTCGTTTGGGAGATGAAAGTGTCGTCCTTGAGTTGCTTCACTTGGAATCCAAGGAAGTAGTTCAACTCGCCCATCATCGACATCTCAAATTTTTGAGTCATCACCCTGCTAAACTCTTCACAAGACTTTTGGTTAGTAGAACCAAATATTATGTCATCGACATAAATTTGGCACACAAATAAGTCACCATCACATGTCTTAGTGAAAAGAGTTGGATCGGCTTTTCCAACCTTGAAAGCATTAGCAATTAAAAAGTCTCTAAGGCATTCATACCATGCTCTTGGGGCTTGCTTAAGTCCATAGAGCGCCTTAGAGAGCTTACACACGTGGTCGGGGTACCGTTCATCCTCAAAGCCAGGGGGTTGCTCCACGTACACCTCCTCCTTGATTGGCCCGTTGAGGAAAGCGCTCTTCACATCCATTTGGTACAACCTGAAAGAATGGTGAGCGGCATAGGCTAACAAAATACAAATCGACTCTAGCCTAGCCACAGGAGCAAAAGTCTCCTCAAAGTCCAAACCTGCGACTTGGGCATAACCTTTTGCCACAAGTTGAGCCTTGTTCCTCATTACCACCCCGTGCTCGTCCTGTTTGTTGCGGAACACCCACTTGGTTCCCACAACATTTTGCTTGGGACGCGGCACAAGTGTCCAAACTTCATTACGCTTGAAGTTGTTGAGCTCTTCCTGCATGGCCAACACCCAGTCCGGATCTAGCAAGGCCTCTTCTACCCTGAAAGGCTCAATAGAAGAGACAAAAGAGTAATGCTCACAGAAATTAGCTAATCTAGAGCGAGTGGTTACTCCCTTGCTAATGTCACCCAAAATCTGGTCGACGGGATGGTTCCTTTGAATCATCGCTCGAACTTGAGTTGGAGGGGCCTGTGGTGCTTCTTCCTCTTCAACTTGGACATCCTGTGCTCCCCCTTGATCACACGCCTCCACTTGAGGTACCTGTTCATCATGTTGGGTTGGGGGTGCACCGTTGTTGAGGAAGAAGGCTGATCTTGTTCCTTGTGTTCCTGCGGTCGCACGTCTCCAATTGCCATGGTACGAATCGCGTCCGTTGGAACATCATCCTCATCTACATCATCAAGCTCAACTTGCTCTCTTGGAGAGCCATTAGTTTCATCAAATACAACGTCGCTAGAGACTTCAACCAAACCCGATGATTTGTTGAAGACTCTATACGCCTTTGTATTTGAGTCATAACCTAACAAAAACCCTTCTACAGCTTTGGGAGCAAATTTTGAATTTCTACCTTTCTTCACCAGAATGTAGCATTTACTCCCAAAAACTCGAAAATACGAAACGTTGGGTTTGTTACCGGTTAGGAGCTCGTATGATGTCTTCTTGAGGAGGCGATGGAGATAGACTCGGTTTATTGCGTGGCAAGCCATGTTCACAGCTTCCGACCAAAACCGTTCGGGCGTCTTGAATTCTCCTAGCATCGTCCTCGCCATGTCTATGAGCGTCCTATTCTTCCTCTCTACCACACCATTTTGCTGTGGTGTGTAGGGAGCGGAGAACTCGTGCTTGATTCCTTCCTCCTCAAGGTACTCCTCCACTTGAAGGTTCTTGAACTCGGACCCGTTGTCACTCGTTATCTTCTTCACCTTGAGCTCAAACTCATTTTGAGCTCTCCTTAGGAAGCGCTTGAGGGTCCCTTGGGTTTCAGATTTATCCTTCAAAAAGAATACCCAAGTGAAGCGGGAAAAATCATCAACAATTACTAAACCATACTTACTTCCCCCGATGCTGAGGTAGGCGACGGGTCCGAAGAGGTCCATATGCAGCAGCTCCAGGGGTCTTGATGTGGTCATCACATTCTTGCTGTGATGCGCACTTCCCACTTGTTTACCTGCTTGACAAGCTGCACAAGGTCTATCTTTTTCGAAATACACATTTGTTAGACCTAACACATGTTCTCCCTTTAGAAGTTTGTGAAGGTTCTTCATCCCCACATGTGCTAGACGGCGATGCCACAGCCAGCCCATGCTAGTCTTAGCAATTAAGCATGCATCTAGACCGGCCTCCTCCTTTGCAAAATCAACTAAATAGAGTTTGCCGTCTAGTACACCCTTAAAAGCTAATGAACCGTCACTCCTTCTAAAGACAGACATATCTACATTTGTGAATAAGCAATTGTATCCCATATTACATAATTGACTAACCGATAAAAGATTATAACCTAGCGACTCTACTAAAAATACTGAAAGGGAAATGTGCCCTTGGGCCATTTCTAAGTATTTTGGTGATTGAGTGCCAACACAAGTGCTTTTGTGTTAATCTATGCAAAGTGGTGGACAAAGTGCAAATCAAGTCAAAAGGTATGTTTCTAGACTTAGTACATTGTTTTATGGACTAATGTATTGTGTCTAAGTGCTGGAAACAGGAGAAATCGAATTGGAAAAGAGATGGCTTTGTTCAGCCAAAGTCTGCGCAGTCTGGGTGCACCGGACAGTGTCCGGTGCGCCAGGCTGGCTCTGGCGAACTTGCTGCTCTCGGGACTTCGACGGCGGTGTACGGTATAAATCACCGGACTGTCCGGGTGCACCGGACCGTCCGGTGAGCCGTTCACAGGCGAACTCGTCGCTCTCGGGAAGCCATCAACGGCGTACGGCTATAATTCACCGGACTGTCCGGTGAGGCACCGGACTATCCGGTGAGCCAACGGTCAGCCTGGGCAACGGTCAGCCAAGGATTCCGCGCGTGACGCGTGGCCGAGCCAACGGTCACATTGGGGCACTGGACTATCCGGTGTGCACCAGACAGTGTCCGGTGCGCCAACGGCTCTGAAACTGCAACAGTCGGCTTCACCAAGTAAGGAAAGAAATCCGTACCGGATAGTGTCCGGTGGTGCACCGGACTGTCCGGTGCGCCAGTTGATAGAAGGCAAGAATTGCCTTCCTACAATGCTCTCAACGGCTCCTAGGGTCCTTGGGACTATAAAAGGGACCCCTTGGCGCATGGAGAAGACATCCAAGCATTCTTTGAGCATAGTTGATCACTCACACTTCATTCTTGCACACTTGTTCGACATTCTTAGTGATTTGAGCTCCGTTCTAGTGAGAAACTCGTGATAGTCTCTTGAGCTCAAGTCTGGGTCTTGTGTGTGCGTATTTGCTGTGATCTTTGTGTCTTGTGTGAGTTGCTCATCCCTCCCTTACTCTGCGCTTCTTTGTGAACATCTTTGTAAGGGCGAGAGACTCCAAGTTGTGGAGATTCCTCGCGAACGGGATATAGAAAAGCAAAGCAAAACACCATGGTATTCAAGTGGGTCTTTGGACCGCTTGAGAGGGGTTGATTGCAACCCTCGTCCGTTGGGACGCCACAACGTGGAGTAGGCAAGCGTTGGACTTGGCCGAACCACGAGATAAACCACTGTGTCTATCTGTGTTGATCTTCTTGTGGTTATCGTGTCTTGCTTAGACTTCTCCTTAGCCACTTGGCATTATTGTGCTAACGATTAATCAAGTTTTTGTGGTCTTAAGTTTAAGCTGTTACAGGATCACCTATTCACCCCCCCCTCTAGGTGCTCTCAATTGGTATCGGAGCCGTTCTCTTCATAAAGGGACTAATCGCCCGAAGAGATGGATCCTAAGGGCAAGGGGATTGTGATCAATGATAAGGAGAAGGAGTCCTTCGTCAACGAGCCGAAGGATGACAAGCCTACCGACTCGAGCTCAGGCCACAAATGAAAAGACGGGAAGAAGAAGAAGACAAGACGCATCAAGGAGATCGTCTACTACGACGACAGCGACGAGTCCTCTTCTTCCCAAAAGGACGACTACGACTACGAGAAACGGAAAACAGTCAATTCGAACTTTTCTTTCGATTACTCTCGTATTCCGCAAAGTACAAATGCTCATTTGCTCTCCATTCCACTTGCCAAACCTCCTCACTTTGATGGAGAGGACTACGGATTTTGGAGTCACAAAATGCGTAGTCACTTGTTCTCTCTCCATCCGAGCATATGGGAGATAGTAGAAAGTGGAATGAAATTTGATAGTACTGATAGTCCCATGTTCATTAACGTGCAAATACACAAAAATGCACAAGCGACTACTGTTCTTCTAGCTTCATTGTGCAGGGACGAATACCATAAGGTGAGCGGCTTGGACAATGCCAAGCAGATCTGGGACACCCTCAGGATCTCACATGAGCGGAACGACGTCACCATGCTCACCAAGATGGAGTTGGTGGAGGGCGAGCTTGGGAGATTTGCAATGATAAGGGGAGAGGAGCCAACCCAAACACACAACCGGCTCAAGACCCTCATCAACAAGATAAGGAGCTACGGAAGCACGCGATGGACGGATCACGACGTCGTTCGCCTAATGCTAAGGTCCTTTACTGTACTTGATCCACATCTGGTGAACAATATTCGTGAGAATCCTAGGTACACCAAGATGTCGCCCGAAGAAGTTCTTGGGAAATTCGTAAGAGGGCGAATGATGATCAAGGAGGCGAGATATGTGGATGATGCATTGAATGGTCCAATCAATGAGCCTCAACCCGTTGCTCTCAAGGCAACGAGGAGCAAGGAGGCGCTACCTAGCAAGGTGGCGCAAGTTGAGGCGGCAGGGCTCAATGATGAAGAGATGGCCCTCATCATCAAGCGCTTCAAGACGGCGCTAAAGGGTCACAAGGGGCAGCCAAGCAAGACCAAGACAAAGGGGAAGTGCTCATGCTTCAAATGTGGTAAGATTGGTCATTTTATCTCTAACTGTCCTGATAATGATAGTGACCAGGAACAAGGGAACAAGAGGGAGAAGAAGAAGGCATACAAGAAGGTTAAGGGCGAGGCACACCTTGGCAAGGAGTGGGACTCGGATTGTTCGTCATCCAACTCCGACAATGAAGGACTCGCTGCCACCGCCTTCAACAAGTCATCCCTCTTCCCCAACGAGCGTCACACATGCCTCATGGTGAAGGAGAAGAAGGTATGTACTCGAGACAATACTACTTATGCTTCTTCAAGTGTGGATGAGTCTAGTGATGATGATGAAATAAATTATTCTTGTTTATTCAAGGGTCTAGATAGAACCAAGGTGGATAAAATTAATGAATTAATTGATGCCTTGAATGATAAGAATAGATTATTAGAGAAGCAAGAGGATTTGTTGTATGAAGAACATGACAAATTTGTAGAGGCACAAAAATCTCATGCTTTAGAAGTTAAAAGAAATGAAATGCTTTCTTGTGAACTATCTACTTGCCATGAGACAATTTCTAGCTTAAAGAGCATAAATGATGATTTGAATGCTAAGTTAGAAATAGCAAATAAATCAACATCCTGTGTAGAACATGTTACAATTTGTAATAGGTGTAAAGATTTTGATGTTGATGCTTGTAGTGATCACCTAGTTTCAATTTCCAAATTGAATGATGAATTGGCTAGTCTTAATGTCCAACTTAAGACTAGCAAGAGTGAAATTGATAAAATAAAATTTGCAAGGGATGCCTACACAATTGGTAGACATCCCTTAATTAAGGATGGACTTGGCTTCAAGAGAGAAGCCAAGAACTTGACATGTCATAAGGCTCCCATCTCCATCAAGGAGAAAGGGAAGGCCCCTATGGCAAATAGTATTCAAAAGAACCATGCTTTCTTATACCATGATAGGAGACATTCTAGGAATGATTTTAGAAGTTATGGTGCTTTTGATTCCCATGCCATGGTTGCTTCTAGTTCTTCTATTATGCATGATAGAAATGTTGCTAGGAAAAATGCCATGCCTAGAAAAAATGTTGTTCATGTTCCTAGGAAAGTAGTGAATGAACCCTCTACAATTTATTATGCTCGCAATGCTTCCTTTGCTATTTGTAGAAAGGGTAAGAAGATAATTGCTAAGAAGTTAGGGGCCAAATGTAAGGGAGAAAAAACTTGCATTTGGGTCCCTAAGACTATTGTAACTAACCTTGTAGGACCCAACATGAGTTGGGTACCTAAGACCCAAGCCTAAATTTGCCTTGCAGGTTTATGCATCCGGGGGTTCAAGCTGGATTATCGACAGCGGATGCACAAACCACATGACGGGGGAGAAGAAGATGTTCACCTCCTACGTCAAGAACAAGGATTCCCAAGATTCAATCATATTCGGTGATGGGAACCAAGGCAAGGTAAAAGGGTTAGGGAAGATTGCTATTTCATCCGAGCACTCTATTTCTAATGTGTTTTTAGTTGAGTCGCTTGGATATAATCTGTTATCCGTTAGTCAACTTTGTAAAATGGGATATAATTGTTTATTTACAAATGTAGATGTGTCTGTCTTTAGAAGGTGTGATGGTTCACTAGCTTTTAAGGGTGTACTAGACGGCAAACTTTATTTAGTTGATTTTGCAAAAGAGGAGGCTGGTCTAGATGCATGCTTAATTGCTAAGACTTGCATGGGCTGGCTGTGGCATCGCCGTTTAGCACATGTGGGAATGAAGAACCTTCATAAGCTTCTAAAGGGAGAACACGTGATATGTCTAACTAATGTGCATTTCGAAAAAGATAGACCTTGTGCAGCTTGTCAAGCAGGCAAACAGGTGGGAAGCTCTCATCACACCAAAAATGTGATGACCACATCAGGACCTTTGGAGATGCTTCATATGGACCTCTTTGGACCCGTCGCCTATCTAAGTATAGGAGGAAGTAAGTATGGTCTTGTTATAGTTGATGATTTTTCCCGCTTCACTTGGGTATTCTTTTTGCAGGATAAATCTGAAACCCAAGGGACCCTCAAGCGCTTCCTAAAGAGAGCTCAAAATGAGTTTGAGCTCAAGGTGAAAAAGATAAGGAGCGACAACGGGTCCGAGTTCAAGAACCTTCAAGTGGAGGAGTACCTTGAGGAGGAAGGGATCAAGCACGAGTTCTCCGCTCCCTACACACCACAGCAAAATGGTGTGGTAGAGAGGAAGAACAGGACGCTCATCGATATGGCGAGGACGATGCTTGGAGAGTTCAAGACCCCCGAGCGCTTTTGGTCGGAAGCCGTGAACACGGCTTGCCATGCCATCAACCGGGTCTACCTTCACCGCCTCCTCAAGAAGACTTCGTATGAGCTTCTAACCAGTAACAAACCCAATGTGTCTTACTTTCGTGTATTTGGGAGCAAGTGTTATATTCTTGTGAAGAAAGGTAGAACTTCTAAATTTGCTCCCAAAGTTGTAGAAGGGTTTTTGTTAGGTTATGACTCAAATACAAAGGCGTATAGAGTCTTCAACAAATCATCGGGTTTGGCTAAAGTCTCTAGCAACGTTGTATTTGATGAGACTAATGGCTCTCCACGAGAGCAAGTTGTTGATCTTGATGATGTAGATGAAGGAGACGTTCCAACGGACGCAATACGCACCATGGCGATTGGCGATGTGCGACCACAGGAACTCGAGGAGCAAGATCAACCTTCTACCTCAACAATGGTGCATCCCCCAACTCAAGAAGATGAACAGGTTCATCAGGAGGAGGCGTGTGATCAAGGGGGAGCACAAGATGATCATGTGAGGGAGGAAGAAGCACAACCTGCACCTCCAACCCATGTTCGAGCGACGATTCAAAGGAATCATCCCGTCGACCAAATTTTGGGTGATATTAGCAAGGGAGTAACAACTCGCTCTAGATTGGTGAATTTTTGTGAGCATTACTCTTTTGTCTCTTCTATTGAGCCTTTCAGGGTAGAAGAGGCCTTGCTAGATCCGGACTGGGCGTTGGCCATGCAGGAAGAGCTCAATAATTTCAAGAGGAATGAAGTTTGGACACTGGTGCCTCGTCCCAAGCAAAACATTGTGGGAACCAAGTGGGTGGTCCGCAACAAACAGGATGAGCACGGGGTGGTGACGAGGAACAAGGCTCGACTTGTGGCAAAAGGTTATGCCCAAGTCGCAGGTTTGGACTTTGAGGAGACTTTCTCTCCTGTGGCTAGGCTAGAATCAATTCGTATTTTGCTAGCATATGCCGCTCACCATTCTTTCAGGTTGTTCCAAATGGATGTGAAGAGTGCTTTCCTCAACGGGCCGATCAAGGAGGAGGTGTACGTGGAGCAACCCCCTGGCTTCGAGGATGAACGGTACCCTGACCACGTGTGTAAGCTCTCTAAGGCGCTCTATGGACTTAAGCAAGCCCCAAGAGCATGGTATGAATGCCTTAGAGACTTTTTAATTGCTAATGCTTTCAAGGTTGGGAAAGCTGATCCAACTCTTTTCACTAAGACTTGCGATGGTGATCTTTTTGTGTGCCAAATTTATGTCGATGACATGATATTTGGTTCTACTAACCAAAAGTCTTGTGAAGAGTTTAGCAGGGTGATGACGCAGAAATTCGAGATGTCGATGATGGGCGAGTTGAACTACTTCCTTGGGTTCGAAGTGAAGCAACTCAAGGATGGAACCTTCATCTCCCAAACGAAGTACACGCAAGACTTGCTAAAGCGGTTTGGGATGAAGGACGCCAAGCCCGCAAAGACGCCGATGGGAACTGACGGACACACCGACCTCAACAAAGGAGGTAAGTCCGTTGATCAAAAAGCATACCGGTCCATGATAGGGTCTTTACTTTATTTATGTGCTAGTAGACCGGATATTATGCTTAGCGTATGCATGTGTGCTAGATTTCAATCCGATCCAAGAGAGTGTCACTTAGTGGCCGTGAAGCGAATTCTTAGATATTTAGTCGCTACGCCTTGCTTCGGGATCTGGTATCCAAAGGGGTCTAACTTTGACTTGATTGGATATTCAGACTCTGACTATGCTAGATGTAAGGTCGATAGGAAGAGTACATCGGGGACATGCCAATTCTTAGGAAGGTCCCTGGTGTCATGGAATTCTAAGAAACAAACTTCTGTTGCCCTATCCACCGCTGAGGCCGAGTATGTTGCCGCAGGACAGTGTTGCACGCAACTACTTTGGATGAGGCAAACCCTCCGGGACTTTGGCTACAATCTGAGCAAAGTCCCACTCCTATGTGACAATGAGAGTGCTATCCGCATAGCGGAAAATCCTGTTGAGCACAGCCGCACAAAGCACATTGACATCCGGCATCACTTTTTGAGAGACCACCAGCAAAAGGGAGACATCAAAGTGTTTTATGTTAGCACCGAGAACCAGCTAGCCGATATCTTTACCAAGCCTTTAGATGAGAAGACCTTTTGCAGGCTGCGTAGTGAGCTAAATGTCTTAGATTCGCGGAACTTGGATTGATTTATAGCATACATGTGTTTATGTAGCCTTGATCATGTTCCTTATGCATTTTGTTGCTTACTGTGGTGCTCAAGTTGTACAATCACTCCCCGGACCTCACTAGTCCTTTTGCAAGTGATGCCCATATTTAGGGGGAGTTGTGCTACAACTTGACCCTCTGAGACTAACCGTATGCTTGAGTTTGTTTAATTTAGTCTCAAAGGAGGTGTGAAAGGGAAAAGGTGGACTTGGACCATGAAAGACTTCCACTGCATTCCGATGAGAGGGTAACTTATTCCAAGTTCATCTCATGTACTCTTATTGCCTTTGTACTCTTATGTGAAGATTTTGGTGAGGCAATGAGGTTTAAGGGCCAAGATTGATCCCGTTTTGGTGCTTGATGCCAAAGGGGGAGAAAATAAGGCCAAAGCAATAAATGGATCAGCTACCACTTGAGAATTTTGAAAATCATAGAATAGAGCTTTTGTTTTGTCAAAATACTCTTATTGGCTCTTTTTGTCAAAAGTTGGTCTCTTGTGGGGAGAATGGTTGATTATGGGAAATAGGGGGAGTTTTTGATACTGTGATCAATTTCTATTGGAACAACTCTCTTTATGTCTCTACAAGTGTGTTTGACTTAGAGATAGAAAATTGAGATTGATTTGCAAAAACAAACCAAGTGGTGGCAAAGTATGATCCATATATACCAAATTTGAATCAAAACAATTTTGAGTTTTAATTTGAATTGATATTGCACTTCTTTTAGTTGCTCTTTGTTGTGTTGGCATAAATCACCAAAAAGGGGGAGATTGAAAGGGAAATGTGCCCTTGGGCCATTTCTAAGTATTTTGGTGATTGAGTGCCAACACAAGTGCTTTTGTGTTAATCTATGCAAAGTGGTGGACAAAGTGCAAATCAAGTCAAAAGGTATGTTTCTAGACTTAGTACATTGTTTTATGGACTAATGTATTGTGTCTAAGTGCTGGAAATAGGAGAAATCGAATTGGAAAAGAGATGGCTTTGTTCAGCCAAAGTCTGCGCAGTCTGGGTGCACGAGACTGTCCGGTGGTGCACCGGACAGTGTCCGGTGCGCTAGGCTGGCTCTGGCGAACTTGCTGCTCTCGGGACTTCGACGGTGGTGTACGGTATAAATCACCGGACTGTCCGGTGGTGCACTGGAATGTCCGGTGAGCCGTTCACAGGCGAACTCGTCGCTCTCGGGAAGCCATCAACGGCGTATGGCTATAATTCACTGGACTGTCCGGTGAGGCACCGGACTGTCCGGTGAGCCAACGGTCAGCCGGGGCAACGGTCGGCCGAGGATTCCGCGCGTGACGCGTGGCCGAGCCAACGGTCACATTGGGGCACCGGACTATCCGGTGTGCACCGGACATTGTCCGGTGCGCCAACGGCTCAGAAACTGCAACGGTCGGCTTTGCCAAGTAAGGAAAGAAATCCGCACCGGATAGTGTCCGGTGGTGCACCGGACTATCCGGTGCGCCAGTCGACAGAAGGCAAGAATTGCCTTCCTACAATGCTCTCAACGGCTCCTAGCTGCCTTGGGGCTATAAAAGGGACCCCTTGGCGCATGGAGAAGACATCCAAGCATTCTTTGAGCATAGTTGATCACTCACACTTCGTTCTTGCGCACTTGTTCGACATTCTTAGTGATTTGAGCTCCGTTCTAGTGAGAAACTCGTGATAGTCTCTTGAGCTCAAGTCTGGGTCTTGTGTGTGCGTATTTGCTGTGATCTTTGTGTCTTGTGTGAGTTGCTCATCCCTCCCTTACTCTGCGCTTCTTTGTGAACATCTTTGTAAGGGCGAGAGACTCCAAGTTGTGGAGATTCCTCGCGAATGGCATATAGAAAAGCAAAGCAAAACACCTTGGTATTCAAGTGGGTCTTTGGACCGCTTGAGAGGGGTTGATTGCAACCCTCGTCCGTTGGGACGCCACAACGTGGAGTAGGCAAGCGTTGGACTTGGCCGAACCATGGGATAAACCACTGTGTCTATCTGTGTTGATCTTCTTGTGGTTATCGTGTCTTGCTTAGACTTCTCCTTAGCCACTTGGCATTATTGTGCTAACGATTAATCAAGTTTTTGTGGTCTTAAGTTTAAGATGTTACAGGATCACCTATTCACCCCCCCTCTAGGTGCTCTCAAATACATTGGAGATAGAGTGTTCATTTGAGATGGTGTTGGAACCGGACCGCCGACACACGGCGTGTCCATCGGGGCCGCCCGCACACACGGCGCGCCCACCCAGGCTGTCGGGCCGCAACACACCGCCTGCACGTATAGCAGCGGGCTTTAGGTCTCTTGGGCCAACGCTCCCCCCAAAAAGCTAGCCTGTCAGGGGGTTGCACCCTCAACCTTATAAACCATGCTATCACACTCTCACCACACAATGTGGGACTATTCCCAACAATCTCCCCCTCACACATTATGAGACGAGAATTGTCTGAGAAAGCACTGGGCCAACCTGGCTCTGATACCAATTGTTGGGAATAGTCCCACATTGTGTGGTGAGAGTGTGATAGCATGGTTTATAACCGGACAGTGTCCGGTGCGCCAACGGCTCTCAATCTGCAATGGTCGGCTTCGCCAAAGAAGGAAAGAAATCTGCACCGGACAGTGTCCGGTGGTGCACCGGACTGTCCGGTGCGCCAGGCGACAGAAGGCAAGATCTGCCTTCCTGGAATGCTCTCAACGGCTCCTAGCTGCCTTGGGGCTATAAAAGGGATCCCTAGGCGCATGGAGGAGCACACCAATCATACTCTAAGCATTCCTAAGCACCAAGACTTCGATTCCGCGCATTTGTTCATTCGTGATAGCATCTAGAGCTCTAGTTGAGTTGTGAACTTGTTGGGTTGTGTTACGAGCTCTTGTTGCGACTTGTGTGCGTGTTGACATTCTGATTTTGAGTCTTGTGTGCGTTGCTCATCCCTCCCTTACTCCGTGCTTCTTTGTGAACTTCAAGTGTAAGGGCGAGAGGCTCCAAGTTGTGGAGATTCCTCGCAAACGGGATATAGTAAAGCAAGCAAAACACCGTGGTATTCAAGTGGGTCTTTGGACCGCTTGAGAGGGGTTGATTGCAACCCTCGTCCGTTGGGACGCCACAACGTGGAGTAGGCAAGCGTTGGTCTTGGCTGAACCACGGGATAAACCACTGTGCCATCTCTGTGATTGATCTCTTGTGGTTATTGTGTTTTGTTGAGACTCCTCTCTAGTCACTTGGCATTATTGTGCTAACGCCTAATCAAGTTTTTTGGTGGCTTAAGTTTAAGTTTCACAGGATCACCTATTCACCCCCCTCTAGGTGCTCTCAATTGGTATCAGAGCCGTTCTCTTCACGAAGGGACTAATCGCCCGAAGAGATGGATCCTAAGGGGAAGGGAATTGTGATCAATGATAAGGAGAAGGAGTCCTTCGTCAACGAGCCGAAGGATGACAAGCCTACCGACTCAGGCTCGGGCCACAAACGCAAAGATGGGAAGAAGAAGAAGATGAGACGCATCAAGGAGATCGTCTACTACGACGACAGCGATGAGTCCACTTCTTCCCAAAAGGACAACTACGACAAAAGAAAGACG
This sequence comes from Zea luxurians, assembly GCA_029449295.1. Taxonomy (NCBI): domain Eukaryota; kingdom Viridiplantae; phylum Streptophyta; class Magnoliopsida; order Poales; family Poaceae; genus Zea; species Zea luxurians. The sequence continues at coordinate 17,055,059 of JAOPSE010000039.1, forward strand.
GTTAACTCAAACTTTTCTTTCGATTATTCGCGTATTCTGCATAGCTCAAATTCACATTTGCTCTCCATTCCTCTCGGCAAGCCTCCACACTTTGATGGGGAGGACTACGGATTTTGGAGCCACAAAATGCGTAGTCACTTGTTCTCTCTCCATCCAAGCATATGGGAGATTGTTGAGAATGGAATGAAATTTGATAGCTCGGATAGTCCTACATTTATTAATGAACAGATTCATAAAAATGCACAAGCTACTACTGTGTTGTTAGCCTCTTTGTGTAGGGACGAGTACCATAAGGTGAGCGGCTTGGACAATGCCAAGCAGATCTGGGACACCCTCAAGATCTCTCATGAGGGGAACGACGTCACCTTGCTCACCAAGATGGAGTTGGTGGAGGGCGAGCTTGGAAGATTCGCGATGATAAGGGGAGAGGAGCCAACCCAAACATACAACCGGCTCAAGACCCTTATCAACAAAATAAGGAGCTACAGAAGCACGCGATGGACGAACCACGATGTCGTCCGCCTAATGCTAAGGTCCTTTACTGTACTTGATCCACATCTGGTGAACAATATTCGTGAAAATCCTAGGTACACCAAGATGTCGCCTGAAGAAGTTCTTGGGAAGTTCGTAAGTGCGCGAATGATGATCAAGGAGGCGAGATACGTGGACGACGCGTTGAATAGTCCAATCAATGAGCCTCAACCCGTTGCTCTCAAGGCAACGAGAAGCAAGGAGGCGCTACCTAGCAAGGTGGCGCAAGTTGAGGCGGCAGGGCTCAATGATGAAGAGATGGCCCTCATCATCAAGCGCTTCAAGACGGCGCTTAAGGGTCGCAAGGGACAGCCAAGCAAGACCAAGACAAAGGGGAAGCGCTCATGCTTCAAATGTGGTAAGATTGGTCACTTTATTGCTAACTGTCCCGATAATGATAGCGACCAGGAAAAAGGGAACAAAAGGGAGAAGAAGAAGGCATACAAGAAGGCTAAGGGCGAGGCACACCTTGGCAAGGAGTGGGACTCGGATTGTTCGTCATCCGACTCCGACAATGAAGGACTCGCCGCCACCGCCTTCAACAAGTCATCCCTCTTCCCCAACGAGCATCACTCATGCCTCATGGCAAAGGAGAAGAAGGTATGTACTCGAAACAATGCCACTTATGATTCTTCTAGTGAGGATGAGTCTAGTGATGAAAAAATAGATTACTCTAGTTTGTTCAAGGGATTGGATAGAAATAAAATTGATAAAATCAATGAATTGATTGATGCCTTGAATGAAAAGGATAGACTTTTAGAGAAACAAGAGGACCTTTTATATGAAGAGCATGATAAATTTGTTAGTGCTCAAAATTCACTTGCTCTAGAAGTTAAAAGGAATGAAATGCTTTCTTGTGAACTATCTACTTGTCATGAAACCATTTCTACTTTAAAAGGTGTTAATGATGATTTAAATGCTAAACTAGAAGTAGCTAGTAAATCTAACTCTTGTGTAGAACATGTTACAATCTGTAAGAGGTGTAAAGATTTTGATATTGATGCTTGTAGTGATCACTTAGTTTCAATTTCAAAATTGAATGATGAATTGGCTAGTCTTAATGCCCAACTTAAGACTAGCAAGAATGAATTTGACAAGCTAAAATTTGCAAGGGATGCCTACACGATTGGTAGACACCCCTCAATTAAGGATGGACTTGGCTTCAAGAGGGAAGTCAAGGACTTAACAAGCCATAAGGCTCCTATCTCCGCCAAGGAGAAAGGGAAGGCCCCTATGGCTAGTAGTGCTAAAAAGAACCATGCTTTTATGTACCATGATAGGAGATAGTCTAGAAATGCTTATAGGAGTTGTAATGCTTATGATGCTTTTGATTCTCATGCCATGTTTGCTTCTAGTTCTTCCTATATGCATGGTAGAGATATGTCTAGGAGAAATGTTGTTCATCATATGCCTAGGAGAAATGTTGTTAATGTTCTTAGGAAAGTTAATGAAGCTTCTACAATATATCATGCTTGCAATGCTTCATTTGCCATTTATAGAAAGAATAAGAAGGTGATTGCTAGGAAGTTAGGGGCAAGATGCAAGGGAGATAAAACTTGCATTTGGGTCCCTAAGACAATTGTGACTAACCTTGTAGGACCCAACAAGAGTTGGGTACCTAAGACCCAAGCCTAAATTTGCCTTGCAGGTTTATGCATCCAGGGGTTCAAGCTGGATTATCGACAGCGGATGCACAAACCATATGACGGGGGAGAAGAAGATGTTCACCTCCTACGTCAAAAACAAGGATTCCCAATATTCAATAATTTTCGGTGATGGGAACCAAGGCAAGGTAAAAGGGTTAGGTAAAATTGCTATTTCATCCGAGCACACTATATCTAATGTGTTTTTAGTTGAGTCTCTTGGATATAATTTGTTATCTGTTAGTCAATTATGCAATATGGGATATAATTGTCTATTCACAAATGTAGATGTGTCTGTCTTTAGAAGGTGTGATGGTTCACTAGCTTTTAAGGGTGTACTAGACGGCAAACTTTATTTGGTTGATTTTGCAAAAGAAGAGGCTGGTCTAGATGCATGCTTAATTGCTAAGACTTGCATGGGCTGGTTGTGGCATCGCCGCTTAGCACATGTGGGGATGAAGAACCTCCACAAGCTTCTAAAGGGAGAACACGTGATAGGTCTAACTAATGTGCATTTCAAAAAAGATAGACCTTGTGCAGCTTGTCAAGCAGGGAAACAGGTGGGAAGCTCTCATCACACAAAAAATGTGATGACCACATCAAGACCCTTGGAGATGCTTCATATGGACCTCTTTGGACCCGTCGCCTATCTAAGCATAGGAGGAAGTAAGTATGGTCTTGTTATAATTGACAATTTTTCCCGCTTCACTTGGGTATTCTTTTTGCAGGACAAATCTGAAACCCAAGGGACCCTCAAGCGCTTCCTCAGGAGAGCTCAAAATGAGTTTGAGCTCAAGGTGAAGAAGATAAGGAGCGACAATGGGTCTGAGTTCAAGAACCTTCAAGTGGAGGAGTTCCTTGAGGAGGAGGGGATCAAGCACGAGTTCTCCGCTCCCTACACACCACAGCAAAATGGTGTGGTAGAGAGGAAGAACAGGACGCTCATCGATATGGCGAGGACTATGCTTGGAGAGTTTAAGACCTCCGAGCGGTTTTGGTCGGAAGCCGTGAACACGGCTTGCCACGCCATCAACCGAGTCTACCTTCACCGCCTCCTCAAGAAGACTTCGTATGAGCTACTAACCGGTAACAAACCCAATGTGTCTTATTTTCGTGTATTTGGGAGCAAGTGTTATATTCTTGTGAAGAAAGGTAGAACTTCTAAATTTGCTCCCAAAGCTGTAGAAGGGTTTTTATTAGGTTATGACTCAAATACAAAGGCGTATAGGGTCTTCAACAAATCATCGGGTTCGGTTGAAGTCTCTAGCGACGTTGTATTTGATGAGACTAATGGCTCTCCAAGAGAGCAAGTTGTTGATCTTGATGATGTAGATGAAGAAGACGTTCCAACGGTCGCAATGCGCACCATGGCGATTGGAGATGTGAGGCCACTGGAACAAAAGGAGCAAGATCAACCTTCTTCCTCAACAATGGTGCATCCTCCAACCCAAGATGACGAACAGGTACCTCAAGTGGAGGCGCATGATCAAGGGGAGCACAGTATGTTCAAGTTGAAGAGGAAGAAGCACCTCAGGCACCTCCAACCCAAGTTCGAGCGACGATTCAAAGGAATCATCCCGTCGACCAAATATTGGGTGATATTAGCAAGGGAGTAACTACTCGTTCTAGATTAGTTAATTTTTGTGAGCATTACTCCTTTGTCTCTTCTATTGAGCCTTTCAGGGTAGAAGAGGCCTTGCTAGATCCGGACTGGGTGTTGGCCATGCAGGAGGAACTCAACAACTTCAAGCGTAATGAAGTTTGGACACTGGTGCCTCGTCCCAAGCAAAACGTTGTGGGAACCAAGTGGGTGTTCCGCAACAAACAGGACGAGCATGGGGTGGTGACGAGGAACAAGGCTCGACTTGTGGCAAAAGGTTATGCCCAAGTCGCAGGTTTGGACTTTGAGGAGACTTTTGCTCCTGTGGCTAGGCTAGAATCAATTCGTATTTTGCTAGCATATGCCGCTCACCATTCTTTCAGGTTGTTCCAAATGGATGTGAAGAGCGCTTTCCTCAATGGGCCGATCAAGGAGGAGGTGTACGTGGAGCAACCCCTTGGCTTCGAGGATGAACGGTACCCCGACCACGTGTGTAAGCTCTCTAAGACGCTCTATGGACTTAAGCAAGCCCTAAGAGCATGGTATGAATGCCTTAGAGACTTTTTAATTGCTAATGCTTTCAAGGTTGGGAAAGCCGATCCAACTCTCTTCACTAAGACTTGCAATGGTGATCTTTTTGTGTGCCAAATTTATGTCGATGACATAATATTTGGTTCTACTAATCAAAAGTCTTGTGAAGAGTTTAGCAGGGTGATGACGCAGAAATTTGAGATGTCAATGATGGGCGAGTTGAACTACTTCCTTGGGTTCCAAGTGAAGCAACTCAAGGACGACACTTTCATCTCCCAAACAAAGTACACGCAAGACTTGCTAAAGCGGTTTGGGATGAAGGACGCCAAGCCCGCAAAGACTCCGATGGGAACCGACGGACACACCGACCTCAACAAAGGAGGTAAATCCGTTGATCAAGAGGCATACCGGTCTATGATAGGGTCTTTACTTTATTTGTGTGCTAGTAGACCGGATATTATGCTTAGCGTATGCATGTGTGCTAGATTTCAATCCGATCCAAGGGAGTGTCACTTAGTGGCTGTGAAGCGAATTCTTAGATATTTAGTCGCTACGCCTTGCTTCGGGATCTGGTATCCAAAGGGGTCTAACTTTGACTTGATTGGATACTCAGATTCCGACTATGCTGGATGTAAGGTCGATAGGAAGAGTACATCGGGGACGTGCCAATTCTTAGGAAGGTCCCTGGTGTCGTGGAACTCTAAGAAACAAACTTCCGTTGCCCTATCCACCGCTGACGCCGAGTACGTTGCCGCAGGACAGTGTTGCGCGCAACTACTTTGGATGAGGCAAACCCTCCGGGACTTTGGCTACAATCTGAGCAAAGTCACAGTGTTGCGCGCAACTACTTTGGATGAGGCAAACCCTCCGGAACTTTGGCTACAATCTGAGCAAATTCCCACTCCTATGTGACAATGAGAGTGCTATCCGCATAGCGGAAAATCCTGTTGAGCACAGCCGCACAAAGCAAGTTGACATCCGGCATCACTTTTTGAGAGACCACCAGCAAAAGGGAGATATCGAAGTGTTTTATGTTAGCACCGAGAACTAGCTAGCCGATATCTTTACCAAGCCTCTAGATGAGAAGACCTTTTGCAGGCTGCGTAGTGAGCTAAATGTCTTGGATTCGTGGAACTTGGATTGATTTATAGCATACATGTGTTTATGCCTTTGATCATGTTCCTTATGCATTTTGTTGCTTACTGTGGTGCTCAAGTTGTACAATCACTCCCCGGACCTCACAAGTCCATTTGCAAGTGATGCACATATTTAGGGGGAGATGTGCTACAACTTGACCCTTTGAGACTAACCGTGTGCTTGAGTTTGCTTAATTTAGTCTCAAAGGAAGTTTGAAAGGGAAAAGGTGGACTTGGACCATGAAAGACTTGCACTGCACTCCGATGAGAGGGTAACTCATTCCAAGTTCATCTCATGTACTCTTATTGCCTTTGTGTTCTTATTTGAAGATTTTGGTGAAACAATGGGGTTTAAGGGCCAAGATTGATCCCGTTTTGGTGCTTGATGCCAAAGGGGGAGAAAATAAAGGCCAAAGCAATAAATGGATTAGCTACCACTTGAGAAATTTTGAAAATAGTAGAATAGAGCTTTTGGTTTGTCAAAACTCTCTTGTTGTCTCTTTTGTCAAAAGTTGGCCTCTTGTGGGGAGAATAGTCGATTATGGGAAATAGGGGGAGTTTTTGACACTGTGATCAATTTCTATTGGAACAACTCTCTTTATGTCACTTCAAGTGTGTTTGACTTAGAGATAGGAAATTGAAGTTGATTTGCAAAAACAAACCAAGTGGTGGCAAAGTATGGTCCATATATGCCAAAATTGAATCAAAACAATTTTGAGTGTTCATTTGCATTGATATTGCACTTGTTCTAGTTGCTTTATGTTGTGTTGGCATAAATCACCAAAAAGGGGGAGATTGAAAGGGAAATGTGCCCTTGGGCCATTACTAAGTATTTTGGTGATTGAGTGCCAACACAAGTGCTTTTGTGTTAATCTATGCAAAGTGGTGGACAAAGTGAAAATCATGTCAAAAGGTATGTTTCTAGACTTAGTACATTGTTTTATGGACTAATGTATTGTGTCTAAGTGCTGGAAACAGGAAAAATTGAATTAGAAATGAGATGGCTCTGTTCAGCCAAAGTCAGCTCGGTCTGGGTGCACCGGACAGTGTCCAGTGGTGCACCGGACAGTGTCCGGTGCGCCAGACTGGCTCTGACGAACTTGCTGCCCTCGGGACTTCGACGGCGGTGTACGGCTATAATTCACCGGACTGTCCGGTGGTGCACCGGACTGTCCGGTGAGCCGTTCACAGGCGAACTCGTCGCACTCGGGAGATGATTAACGACATACGGCTATAATTTACCGGACTGTCCGGTGGTGCACCAGACTGTCCGGTGAGCCAACGGTCAGCCGGGGCAACGGTCGGCCGAGGTTTCCGCACGTGACGCGTGGCCGAGCCAACGGTCACATTGGTGCACCGGACTGTCCGGTGCGCCAACGGCTCTCAATCTGCAACGGTCGGCTTCGCCAAAGAAGGAAAGAAATCTGCACCGGACAGTGTCCGGTGGTGCACCGGACTGTCCGGTGCGCCAGGCGACAGAAGGCAAGATCTGCCTTCCTGGAATGCTCTCAACGGCTCTTAGCTGCCTTGGGGCTATAAAAGGGATCCCTAGGCGCATGGAGGAGCACACCAAGCATACTCTAAGCATTCCTAAGCACCAAGACTTCGATTCCGCGCATTTGTTCATTCGTGATAGCATCTAGAGCTCTAGTTGAGTTGTGAACTCGTCGGGTTGTGTTACGAGCTCTTGTTGCGACTTGTGTGCGTGTTGACATTCTGATTTTGAGTCTTGTGTGCGTTGCTCATCCCTCCCTTACTCCGTGCTTCTTTGTGAACTTCAAGTGTAAGGGCGAGAGGCTCCAAGTTGTGGAGATTCCTCGCAAACGGGATATAGTAAAGCAAGCAAAACACCGTGGTATTCAAGTGGGTCTTTGGACCGCTTGAGAGGGGTTGATTGCAACCCTCGTCCATTGGGACGCCACAACGTGGAGTAGGCAAGCGTTGGTCTTGGCCGAACCACGGGATAAACCACTGTGCCATCTCTGTGATTGATCTCTTGTGGTTATTGTGTTTTGTTGAGACTCCTCTCTAGCCACTTGGCATTATTGTGCTAACGCCTAATCAAGTTTTTTTTGGTGGCTTAAGTTTAAGTTTCACAGGATCACCTATTCACCCCCCTCTAGGTGCTCTCAGATGGCAATCTTGCCTAAGCCTTTAACCTTGCCTTGATTCCTATCACTGAATATGATTGAATCTTGTGAATCTTTATTCTTGACGTAGGAGGTGAACATCTTCTTCTCCCCCGTCATGTGGTTTGTGCATCCGCTGTCGATAATCCAGCTTGATCCCCCAGATGCATAAACCTGCAAGGCAAATTAGGCTTGGGTTTTAGGTACCCAACTCTTGTTGGGTCCTACGAGGTTAGTAACAATAGCCTTAGGGACCCAAATGCAAGTTTTGTCTCCCTTGCATTTTGCCCCTAATTTCCTAGCAACCACTTTCTTATCCTTTCTACAAATAGCAAAGGAAGCATTGCAAGCATGGTAAATTGTAGAATGTTCATTACTTACTTTCCTAGGTACATGAACAACATTTCTTCTAGGCATATGATGAACAACATTTTTCCTAGCCAAATTTCTATCATGCATAATAGAAGAACTTGAAGCAATCATGGCATGAGAATCAAAAGCATCATAACTTCTATGAACATTCCTAGAATATCTCCTATCATGGTACATGAAAGCATGGTTCTTTTGAGCACTATTAGCCATAGGGGCCTTCCCTTTCTCCTTGGCGGAGATGGAAGCCTTATGACTTGTTAAGTTCTTGGCTTCCCTCTTAAAGCCAAGTCCATCCTTAATTGAGGGGTGTCTACCAATCGTGTAGGCATCCCTTGCAAATTTTAGTTTATTAAATTCACTTTTGCTAGTCTTAAGTTGAGCATTAAGACTAGCCACTTCTTCCTTTAATTTAGAAATGGAAACTAGGTGTTCACTACAAGCATCAACATTAAAATCTTTACACCTATTGCAAACCACAACATGTTCTACACAAGAGGTTGATTTATTAGCTATTTCTAGTTTAGCATTCAAGTCATCATTGGTACTCTTTAAGCTAGAAATAGATTCATGGTATGTAGACAATTCACATGAAAGCATTTCATTTCTTTAAACTTCTAACGCAAGAGAATTTTGTGCACTTACAAATTTGTCATGCTCTTCATATAAAAGATCTTCTTGCTTTTCTAAAAGTCTAATTTTCTCATTCAAAGCATCAATTAATTCATTGATCTTATCAATTTTAGTTCTATCTAATCCTTTGAATAAACTAGCATAGTCTACTTCATCATCGCTAGATTCATCATCACTTGAAGAGGCATATGTAATAGCATTTCGAGTACTTACCTTCTTCTCCTTTGCCGTGAGGCAGGTGTGATGCTCGTTGGGGAAGAGACACGATTTGTTGAAGGCGGTGGCGGCGAGTCCTTCGTCGTCGGAGTCAGACGAAGAGCAATTCGAATCCCACTCCTTTCCAAGGTGTGCCTCGCCTTTAGCCTTCTTGTAAACCTTCTTGTTCTCTCTTTTCTCATTCTTTCCTTGTTCCTGGTCACTATCATTATCGGGACAGTTAGCAATAAAGTGACCAATCTTACCACACTTGAAGCAGGAGCGCTTTCCCTTCGTCTTGCTCTTTTTGGGATGCTCCTTGCGGCCCTTTAGCGCTGTCTTGAAGCGCTTGGTGATGAGGGCCATTTCTTCCTCGTTGAGCCCCGCCGCCTCAACTTGCGCCACCTTGCTAGGTAGCACCTCCTTGCTACTTGTTGCTTTGAGAGCAACGGTTTGAGGCTCGTGGATTGGGCCATTCAACGCCTCATCGACATATCTTGCCTCCTTGATCATCATTCGCCCGCTTACGAACTTTCCAAGTATTTCTTCGGGCGACATCTTGGTGTACCTAGGATTTTCACGAATATTGTTTACAAGATGTGGATCAAGGATAGTGAAATACCTTAGCATTAGGCGGACGACGTCGTGGTCCGTCCATCGCGTGCTTCCATAGCTCCTTATTTTGTTGACGAGGGTCTTGAGCCTGTTGTATGTTTGGGTTGGCTCCTCCCCCTGATCATTGCGAACCTTCCTAGTTCGCCTTCCACCAACTCCATCTTGGTGAGCATAGTGACGTCGTTCCCCTCATGTGAGATCTTGAGGGTGTCCCAAATCTGCTTGGCGTTGTCCAAGCCGCTCACCTTATGGTACTCATCCCTGCACAATGAGGCTAACAGCACAGTAGTAGCTTGTGCATTTTTATGAATCTGTTCATTGATAAACAAGGGACTATCCGTGCTATCAAATTGCATTCCATTTTCTACTATCTCCCATATACTTGGATGGAGAGAGAACAGGTGGCTACGCATTTTGTGACTCCAAAATCCGTAGTCCTCTCCATCAAAGTGTGGAGGTTTACCAAGAGGAATGGAAAGCAAATGTGCATTTGAATTATGCGGAATACGAGAATAATCAAAAGAAAAGTTCGAGTTAACTGTCTTCTTTTTCTCGTAGTCGTTGTCGTCGTCCTTTTGGGAAGAAGAGGACTCGTCGCTGTCGTCGTAGTAGACGATCTTCTTGATACGCCTCTTCTTCTTCCCGTCCTTCTTCTTTTGACTTGAGCCCGAGTCAGTGGGCTTGTCGTCTTTCGGCTCATTGATGAAGGACTCCTTCTCCTTGTCGTTGATCACTATTCCCTTTCCCTTAGGATCCATCCCTTCGGGCCATTAGTCCCTTTCTTGAAGAGAACGACTCCGATACCAATTGAGAGCACCTAGAGGGGGGTGAATAGGTGATCCTGTAAAAACTTAAACTCAAAGACACAAACTTGATTAAGTGTTAGCGCAATGAAGCCAAGTGGCTAGAGATGAGTTCTTGCAAAAGACAATAACCACAAAGAGATCAACACAGAGAGACACAGTGGTTTATCCCGTGGTTCGGCCAAGTCCAATACTTGCCTACTCCACGTTGTGGCGTCCCAACGGACGAGGGTTGCACTCAACCCCTTTCAAGCGGTCCAAAGACCCACTTGAATACCACGGTGTTTTGCTTTCGTTTCACTATATCCCGCTTGCGAGGAATCTCCACAACTTGGAGCCTCTCGCCCTTACCATTTGATTAACACAAAGAATCATGGAAGTAAGGATGGTATGAGCAACACACACAAGACACAAAATCAGAGCAACAATACGCACAAAGTCACAACACGAGCTCTCAACACAACTCGAAGAGTTCTCTACTCAAATGGAGCTCTAGTTGCTATCACAAAGAATCGAATGCGCGGAAATGAAGTCTTGGTGCTTAGGAATGCTCAAGGGATGATTTGTGTACTCCTCCATGCGCCTAGGGGTCCCTTTTATAGCCCCAAGACAGCTAGGAGCCGTTGAGAGCAATCCAGGAAGGCAATTCTTGCCTTCTGTCGACTGGCGCACCGGACACTGTCCGGTGCGGATTTCTTTCCTATTCTGGCGCAGCCGACCGTTGGAGACTTGGAGTCGTTGGACACTGTCCGGTGCACACCGGACAGTCCGGTGCTCCCATTCGACCGTTGGCTCGGCCAAACGTCACGCGCGGATTGCGTGGCCGACCGTTGGCGCGCCCGACCGTTGGCTCACCGGACAGTCCGGTGCCTCACCGGACAGTCCGGTGAATTATAGCCGTACGCTGTTGACTTGGTTCCCGAGAGCAGCGACTTGGCCGCAGCCGACTCACCGGACACTGTCCGGTGCACCACCGGACAGTCCGGTGATTTATAGCCGTACGCCGCCGTCGAGACCCGAGAGCAGTCAGTTGATCAGACGCCAGCTTGGCGCACCGGACATTATCCGGTGCACCACCGGACAGTCCGGTGCACCCAGACTGAGCAGAATCTTGGCTACTCGAGCCAAGTCTTTTCCAATTGAATTTTCTCTGATTCTAGCACTTAGACAAATATGTTAGTACACAAAAACCAATGTACTAAGTCTAGAATCATACCTTTGTGTTGACTTTGCACTCCTTCCACCATTTGGCATAGTTTCACATTAAACCATTTGTGTTGGCACTTGATCACCAAAATACTTAGAAATGGCCCAAGGACACATTTCCCTTTCAGTCCCTACGTACAACACCTAACACCTAACGTAGGTTTGGATCCGGTCATCTTATTTTGGATCAGTTTCCTGCTGTATCAGGTCTGCTCATTACACTATGCTACATCTCTATGTATGATAACTTTTGCTGAAACAGAAAATAACTGCAACTTTAATGTAAATTATATTCAGTCTCTCTATGTGCTTAGTCTAAGCATTGCTATGTTGCTTTGTCTTTATTGTATTAACCAGTTTTGTGGGAAATTCCATCTTTGAAGCAACAATTATGCTAAATAATTCATCAACTGTTTGCTATTGATTTTCCTTGTGTGGATAGGGCGCCCGAAGGGGCGCCACCTGATCTAGTATATGTTAAAAGACACAATATTTTGGTTGTAGCATAATTTGGAGGGAAAAATGACAAAATATGGAGTGGTACCATCCACTAGACCAAAGTTTTTTTAGACTGGTAAAATCATGATTTAAAACAAGTTTATAGATGTGCTACCAAATATCTTTTAACCTAAAACATCATGATATATTTGAATATTATAGTATTATTGTCTCAAAACTAACAAAATGCAGACCCTAGAAGCCAAATTCTACAGGCGGGCCCGTTTCGCGCGCGGCCCAACGCCTCGCTCTCGAGAGTTCCCCTCCGAGTCGACGAGGCAGGAGCTGAACCAACCGTACAACAGTTTCTCCCCAATTCCTCCGCCGTCTGTCCCCTTCGGAAACCCAATGGCGTCGCCCAACGACGAGTCCGCGCAACCACCATCGAAGCGGCCCCGACGCGATGCCGAACCTGAGGTGGACGCCGCTGAGCCATCACCGCGCGTGGTGCTCAACCCAGCGGACTGCGATCTCGGTACGCACCCGACAACCCCGACCTCCCACGTCTTCTCTGCGCTTCCGTTTCTGTTACGCGCGTCTCTAATCGTGTTCTCACCGCGGCATCCATCCAGACTTCGATGTAGGCGGGGGCGGTCTCCGGGGGAGCGCGCTTCACGAGGGCGGCTTCGCCTACTGCTGGTCCGGCGCGCGCGCGACGGTGGGCGCCAGGGGCGGCGGGCGGTACTGCTTCGGGTGCAGAATCGTCGCTGAGCAGCCGGTGGAGATGGATCCCACGACCTCCGGGGAGCGCCACCTCTGCCGCATTGGGGTCTCGAGAGGGGATGATCCCGTAGGTGCGCTCGGGGAGTCCCAGCACAGCTTCGGGTTCGGGGGCACGGGGAAGTTCTCCCACCAGCGCAGGTTTGTCAACTACGGCGTCAAGTTCGGCGTCGGCGACACGGTCGTCTGCGCCGTGGACCTCGATTCCAAGCCCATGGCGTCGATAGGGTTCGCGAGAAATGGCGAATGGCTTGGTATTGCGAGGCATTTTGATGCGGGCGAGAAAGGGCTTGGTCTGGTTGACGCTCCTCTGAGGCCGATGCGATGGGGATCCGCACTGTTTCCCCATGTCCTGCTGAAGAATGTTATCGTGGAGATGCAGTTCAGCAGGGAGGATGGGCTGCTGCCTGTTGATGGTTATGAACCCTGGGCCTCAGCTTTTTCTCAAAGGAATTCAGTATTTGGCCCTTCGTTTGAGCAAAATAAATGTGAGGTCATGATGATGGTCGGTCTTCCGGCCTCTGGCAAGTCAACATGGGCAGAGAAATGGGTCAAGGAGCATCAGGAGAAACGTTATATCCTTCTCGGAACTAACCTTGTATTGGAGCAAATGAAGGTTGGTTTCCTTCTGGTGGCAATTGTATTGGGGAGTTCCCTTAATCCTGCAACCTTTTTTTTCAATATATAACTAATACCTTGATCATTGCAGGTGCCAGGATTATTGCGTAAGAATAACTATGGTGAGCGTTTTGAACGACTGATGGATTGTGCTACATGGATTTTCAACAAACTGCTGACTAGGGCTGCAAATACCCCTCGCAACTTCATTATCGATCAAACGAATGTTTACAAGAATGCTCGCATTCGCAAGCTGAGGCCATTTGCTAACTACCGCAAGGTAAGCTGCAAAAGAGAAAAAGGAAATGATAGGTTTCCTGTATGGTAGCACTGGATTGGTTCATAAATACTTCCATATGCAACAGACTGCTGTGGTCATGTTCCCAACTCCAAGTGAACTGAAATCCAGGGCAGCGAAGCGTTTCAATGAGATGGGAAAGGAAATACCAGCTGAAGCAGTTAACGAAATGACAGGTACCTGGACATACACACATTATCATTTTACTCTAAAGTAACATGTTCGCTGTCTAGCTCCTTTTTTCCCATTATCTATACATCCATTACTTACCAGTTACCTTAAATTATCTTTTTCAGCCAATTTTGTCCTACCACTCTCGAAGGATATGCCTCATTCGAAGGAGCCTTTTGACGAGGTATACTCAAATGTTGATATTATTGTACATCTTCTGACTAGCGTCAAATGATTACTTAGCTCATTGAGCTTTAAAAACATTTTCAGGTAATCTTCACAGAGCTTTCTAGGGATGAAGCTCAGAGAATCCTAGATGATATGCAGCGTGTGTTGCCAAGAAATGTGACCCCAAGCTATGGAAACTCTGGCAACCAAAAACATGTAATGGTGCCTTTATTGTTATTTGTGAAACAGTGCCTTGTATGTTTTATGTCATCATGGATCAGATTAGTGTAAATATGCAACGCTATACAACAATGTTCTGATGTTCTGGTGCTTACAGTATAGTTCAACATATGCTGGGACTGCTGCTCCACTTGATCCTAGTGCAAGGTCATCAATGCCAGGCTTTTATCCACCAACAGCCAATTCATATGGAGTTGGCGACCTACGTAGCAGTGCTGCTACTTCCAGCACAGGTGTGCATACTGAAGGCAACACAACACATGGACAGACACCCTGCAGTGTTCGAAGTTTCCGGAGTCCAACAGGAAACCAACATGGAATCCATTCAAGCTATCCAAGTGCTCCAGACCAATATCAGATGCCCTCAAGCTACCTGAGTAACTCAAACCAATATGAAGTCCGTGCAAGCTACCGAAGTACACCACTTCCAGGATATGGACAAAGTACATATGCTTCCCGCAGGAACCCAAGCCCATACAATTCTAATCCTTACAATTCTGAGATGCACCAAGGTATTCAGGCTCCCATGAGTAGCAGGAACCTCTACCGAGCACCTGGGTCAGCCGAAGCCTATGTGGCACCTTGCTATGCAGCTGGAAATCTGATTGGGAGGCCATATCAGGTGTTATCACCATCAACTCTTCCAGCACATGGTCCACAACCAGCTGCTCAGTGGGTGCCAAATCAAGGTAGTTCCCGCTCATGGAGTTCTGACAGTTACAGGCCTTACTATGGACAATAGTCTCATGGTAAGTGATCGTCTTGCAGTCTATCTAGTCCAGTCTCTACATTTTACCAATCATTCTTGAAAACCATGTGCATCTTCGAGAAAAACCAACAATTACTGTTCCTTTAGCACATTAGCTGTCATATTCGTAGGCTAATCTGTTTTTGCTTACTTGCTATTCACTATTCAGGTTGCATGTCACTTGGTTTTTGCCAGAATTTAACAATCATTGATGCACCCTTTTTTGATCGTGCTTTGAGTACTATCCTGTTGAATATGGAAGCAATATTCTGCTAACGCACGTTTTCTTCAACTGATGGCAGATGTGCACCGGCCGTCGAATGCTGCTTTGGCACCACATCCTAGCTATCGTCACGGTTCTGCACCAAACTACATGAATCAATGGCGGAGACCTTGGTAGAATTAGCTTTGATGGCAGCTTGTTTATTTTCTATATAAATAAAACGAGAGGTGTAAATAACAGTGCTCAGGTTCTACTCGTTCTAGGGAACCTTCGTGCGTCTGTTACGTACAAAGCTGTTACGTGATGTAACCAGTTAGTGTGGACCGAATGGTCATGTAACATGTTCCTTCGCACGTTCTCCACTTTCGCACGTCTTCGCATGTGTCTTTTCACTTGTATATATATGAGAATGCAATAAAGAAAGTGTTCTCGGTTCTCGTTTACTTTTACCAGTTTTACTTTCTCACACGTCATCAGCACTTGCTTTTATAATAAAGAGCAAATGCCAAAATAAGATGACCGGAGGCAAGAAGTTCATCAAAGGAAAAAAATAGTCGGGTACGCAATGATCTACAAAGATCTTTCTGTTGCCCTTCTTAGCTTCATCCTTCGGTTTTTGAACGGTGGCCATCGTCGCCGGTGAGGCGTTGACCTTGTCGCACGTCGTCTTCTACGTGCTGCGCATCGACATGGTCGCCGCCATGCCAAGAAGCGCAGCAAGGACGCCCGGGCCACACTTGACCCTGAGCGCGTCAGCCGGACCGGTGGTGATCCTGGCGCTGGTCCCAGCAATGCTGCGGCACCTATCGCACCACCGCAGCAATCGCCAGCGCCACGTCAAGACCGATGGGTGCGTCCTCCATCTCCTTCGTCGGAGCGGGTTGCAGAGCGGTTGCATGAGTCCGAGACCCAGCAGCTGCTCCGTCCGATGCGGTACTGCCCCCTCCATGGATGGGGGCCATGTCCTGCTCGCCAACCGCGGGCTCCTCCAACGGATGCAGACAACACAGCCCCCGCTGTTTGATCGAGCGGACTGCTCGTTCAAGTCGCCTCTCCAGCGCGCCCTCGTGCCCGGACAAGGCTGACTGCGCGGAAATCAACCGGCCCTCGCAGTCGCCCCGTCGGCCAGATCGCATCCACGACCACTGCGACCGTTGCCATCGACGCCACCTCTTCCTCCTCCGACGATGAGAGGATCGCCTTAGTCCTCGGCGACGGGGTGCAGCAGCAACAACTGCCTACTCCGACTCCCGACGACGGCCCATCCGGAACGGTCTCACCGCCGGCGCTCTTGAGCCCAAGCGGCAACAGAGTGGTCCATCGGCTCGTGCACCACCTTTCCCCACAGCCACGTGCGTCGGGGTCGTGGTCTGCAACCGCAAGACCGTCCGACGACGATGTCCGCAAGCGCTCCCGCTCCCCGCCTCGTCGTCTTCCCTGATTTGTGGCCTCGCTCGGCCACGGCGTGCTCGGCCCTGCGCGGTGGATCCCCTGGCGAAGCCTCAGCCCGAGGCGCGCCTTCTGCGCGCGCGGCCCGCCCCCGGCAGCCGGCGCGGCGGCTCGCCCGCCCCGGCAGCACACGGCGCGGTGGCTCGCCCGGCACGGCAGCACGCGGCCCGACGCGGCGGCTCGCCTACCTCGGCTGCACGCAGCGCAGCGCGACGGTGGAAGCGACCGGCGGTGGCCTGGGCGGCGGCTGATGGGCAGTTAGGGTTTTGAAAACCCTAACTGCCTCCCCCTTAAAGAGGCCGCGCACACCCTGTTTGGGCCGGCCTGCTTACCCATGTCGTAGGCCCAGTTAACCATTTTATTATTTTAGCTATTCTAGTCTTCTAAATTCTAGAAATTTTAGATTGCTCTCATTACAGATGTTTAGAAATTAAGACTCAGTTCTTAAACCTCTTATTAGCAGCTTGCGTCAGGAATTTTTCCAAAGTTTCAGTATTGGAAATAGTGTCAATAAATATTTTCTTTAAATATGATATTTATTGCCATATGTTCTATTTTGCATTTCTTAAAATGCAAACTCAAAAAAAAATTATTCATCTCAATTATACCCATAGTGGTTTAATACGAGTAGAATTAATTTTTGATAGAACATATAAAATAATTAATATTCATCTTGTCGGTGTTTCGGACCCGGGGAACCCTCAACCGGACCGACTAGTGAATTTTGTGCCACGTGCCCCTGTCCAGATGGGTTGATGCAAGATGGAACACAAGAGGAGGGATGAGGCTTATATTATCTTGCACCGGGGGTGCTTGCAGTAGGGGTTACAAGCTTCGCGAGAGAGGGAACGGGCCCTAGGCCTCCTGGGGAGTCTAGTGTTGCGGAGTGGAGCTCGATGTTTGAGTGAGTCCGTCTCCCTCGTCCCTGCTGCCCGTGCTCTCCTCTCTCCCCCTTGAAGGCCCTGGGCATCCCCTTTTATAGACACAAGGGGATGGTCCAGCTGTACAGGTGGGGGTGTAGCTATGTGCTAACGTGTCCGACGAAGAGGTGCTTGAGCCCTGTATGAAGCGTAGCTGGCGGTGCGGTCCTGGGTCCTGCTGACGTTTCTTTGCCTTTGTAGAGAACTTGTGGACTATTGACGTCATAGGCGCACGCGGGGAGCCATCATTACCTATGGCCGGAGTAATCTAGATATGACTCCGGTCTTGTTCCTTCGTAGCCTGAGGCGGCTAGCTAGAGGTAGGATAATGATGTATCCCCTGTAGCGTGGTCGGTCCGAGGCCGAGGTCGGGCGAGGTGGTGACTTCTCCCGAGGCCGAGGCTGAGGCCGAGGCCGAGGTCGGGCGAGGCGGAGACCTTCTCCCGAGGCCGAGGCTAAGGTCGGGGTCGGGGTCAGGCGAGGCAGAGACCTTCTCCCGAGGCCGAGGCTGAGGTCGGGGTCTAGATCGGGCGAGGTAGAGACCTTCTCCCGAGGCTGAGGCTGAGGCCGAGGCCTGGGGTCGGGCGAGGCGGAGCTCCCTGCTGCGCCCGAGGCCGAACTCGGGAAAGGCCGTGACTCACTGTTGTTAGTCTTTCCCTGGTGGTTGGCATAGTAGTCGGAACAGGGTGAATAGTGTTGTTTTCCTGTCAGAATGATCAGTAAAGGGGCGAAGTGACTGCGGTCATTTCGACCTTGCCGACTACGGCGCACGTGTCAGGATAAGGTGTCAGGCGATCCTTGCATTAAATGCGCATGCGATACGGTCGGCGGTTAGTGCTGGGAATATGGGCTGGGCTTTTCGGGCCAGCACAAGCACGGCCCGAAAACAGGAGCCCAAAGCACGGCCCGGCACGAAATAATATGGCCGGGCTAGCACGGCCCGAAGTCGGGCCCGGGCCGGGCCTTAAATTCCGACCCGTCGGGCCCCCAGCACGGCCCATATAGATGGGCCAGGCTTGGGCCGGCACGGCCCAATTAGGCCCAATTTAATTAATTTCTTTAATTTACTAAGATATCACCTTTATATTGTTGTGATATTTGGAGTTTATGTGGTCAAATGATGTTATGATTGTTTAATATCTTTAATTTAGTAAGTTATATACTTCATGTGGTTGTAATATTTTGATATTATGCGGTCAAATATTCGGGCCGGGCTTGGGCCGGCACGGCCCAACGAAGGCACGACGTGGTTTAGGGTCGGGCTGGGCCACTGTTTTTGCACTTCGGGCTGGCACGGCACGGCCCAAAAGTTTGTTGGGCTTTTTTGGCCCGAACCCGTTCGACACGAAGCACGATGGGCTTGGGCCGGGCTGGCCCGGCCCGGCCCAATTCCCAGCACTATCGGCGGTAAGGCGATTTGGCCGAGGTTGCTATACGACAAAGTTTGCCCGAGCTTAGCCTCGGACGAGCCGGTGGCGCGCCCGCTGCCTGAGGGGGCCCTCGGGCGAGGCGTGAATCCGTCCGGGGCCACTGTTCTTGCCCGAGGCCGAGCTCGGGCGAGATGAGATTGCGTCCCCTGTTAGACGAGGCTTTAACTTTGCGTTGTGCTTACCAGCCCTTATGGTCTGTTTTGAAGATGTTTTTCAGCCATGCTTAGGAGTATTGGGGGTACCCTAATTACGGTATCCGACAGTAGCCCCCGAGCCTCAAAGGGAGTGTAGGCACTCGCTTGGAGGTTCTGCCAGATTTTTTTGCAAGGAGACTAGCCCTTCTCGGTTATGTTTTGTTCCGATGGGTGCGCGCGAGCGCACCCGTCGGGTGTAGCCCCCGAGGCCTCGGAGGAGTGGTTTGACTCCTCTGAGGTCTTAATTCTTCTTGTGGTTCCTCGGTCGGCCTTGTTGTTCCCTCATGCGGCCTGGCCGCAACCCAGGTGCATGGTCAGGCTCCGAGTTTTTAAGCTGGTTTGTTGACGTGGTCAACAATTTGGCCATAGCCTAGTGCGAGAGCAGCCCCCGAGCCTCTGCACGGAGCGAGAGGACGATCGAGGACCGTCTCAGCTTTTTACTGTACGCCCCTTCGTCACCTTTCCGCGAGGAGGGGGGAACGTGCCATGTTACCCTCGGTGGGCGCTGAACATGGTGTTTCCAGTGAGTTGCTAACGGGTAATCTGAGTGGACGCCCAAGCCCCGTTCGATAAGGGTCGGCTAGTGGCCCAGAGGCGCGCTCCAAAAGTACCTGCAGGTGATTTGCTAGACCCGGGCCCATTTAATAGGGTCCGAGGGCTCGGTGCCTCCCTCCGGTGGGATTCCATTACAAAATCGTTCCCGCTGGTCTCGGGAAAGTCCTAGGGTACCTCGGGAGCGTAGCCCGAGCCTTAGCCATGTAACAGACGTACCCAGGGTCATTCCTGACTCTACATGCTTTGGGGCGGCTGTCGAGTCCCTTTGAGGGGCCAGCCTTCGAACCCCTGATCAGTAGAGGGCTCGGAGCCCGAGTGCTCTGGGGCGGTCGCCGAACCCCACGGGGCACAACCTTTGAACCCCTGATCAGTAGGAGGGCTCGGGGCCCATTTCCTTCGCTGCAAAGGACTCCTTCGAAATGTCCCCTTTTTCCCGATCCCTACGGAGAGAGAGAAAGAGAAAGAAAAGGAAGAAAGGAGATATTTCGAAATAGTGTGGTGCACCTTTTTTGAGGCAGCCATCATGACGGAGGCGAAACGACGCTCGTCCGCCTGCCAGAGGAGACGTGTGTCCTGCCAGGGAGTTAATGCGACGGGACGGGTGACTCGCGGGGTATCTGTTGCGCGTGCGTGAGTCGTTCGAGGAATGGAAAACCGTTTCGCCTTCGAGTTTGAAATTCACGAAGGGTTCGGGCAAAGTTTTGGGTGGATTTCGTTCGAGCCTTTATATACCTGGGAGGGGGGCCGGCAGCGGTTCTTTACCCTGCCATTTGCGCTTGTGCTCTTACCTCTGCCCTTGCCTTCGCAACCTGAGAGAGTAGACAGAGAGAAGAGAAAACCGCACACCTCATCCCCTCCGCTTCCACCGCTTTAGCCCGGCGATGGCTGACAAGGCGACCGTCATTCCGCCGCGCGACCCGTGGCCTTTCTCCACCGTCACTGCGGAGGATCTACATGCCCTTGTTACCGAGGGTTTGCTCCGTCCTCTCTCCGGGTGGCCGCAGCCTGAGTGGTTGGCCCCTGGGAGGGAGGCCGAACCGACCCCACCGCCGGGATACGTGGTCAGCTTCACCCCCTTCCATGAGCAGGGGTTTGGGATGCCGGCGAGTCGCTTCATGCGGGCACTCCCGCACTACTATGGGGTGGAGCTGCATAACTTCAACCCCAACTCCATCGCGCAGGCGGCCATTTTCGTGGCGGTTTGTGAGGGGTTTTTGGGGATTGACCCCCCACTGGGACCTGTGGACCCATCTCTTTTGCGCGGAGTTTTTTGCTGCGTCGACGGACGTGAAGAAGGTCCGTATGGCGGTGCGGGCTGGTGGCTGCACCCTTTAGCTGAGGTCAGGGCACACATCGTAGTACATCCCCGCCTCCCTTGTATCTTCGAACAAGGGGTGGCAGAACCGGTGGTTTTATCTCCGGAACGACGACGGGATGCTTCCGCCGTATTCTCAACGAGTGGTGACCGCCGCCAGCGATAACTGGCGCTGGGGGGCCACTCGCGAGAACCAAGAGAAGCTCGAGCCCATTCTCTGTGCCCTGCAGAAGTTACAGGCCGGGGGCCTTACCGCTGCGGGGGTCGTCGCCGCTATCCACCGCCGGAGGGTGCTCCCATTGGCAGAGCGGCAGTTGTGGCTCTCGGAGATGAAACCGGGGATTGATTTGGAGGGTTCACGGATGTCCTCGACCTCCCTCACCGCCGACGATCTCCTCAGACGGGTAGCAGGCACGGTGGGGAGGCTGGACGCTGGTGTCCTTAGCCAGCCCCCGATGCATCCTGATCATGGGTATGTGTCCCTGGTAAGTGTCCGACCCTCCTTCTGTTCTGCGCCATGCTTCTTATGCCCTTTAGTCCTTATTGTTGGTATTTTCGTTTGTCCCCAGGGGTTGAGGGGTTTTAAACTCTCCCGGCCACCGGTCCCGGAGGACGCGGTGGGTCGAACCGCGTGTAGGCTCGCCGCGGAGAAGGACAAGGAGAGGAAGGACGTGGAAAAGGGCCGAGCTCGCGAGAGGATGTGAGCTCGGGAAGCCTTGGAGAAGCGTCGTCGGAGGCAAGCAAGGGATGGGCTCCCGCTAGAGTCGTCGCCGGACACGCCTGACGATGACGACGACAACGACGATGATGATGATGATGATGATGATGATGATGATGATGATGATGAAGACGACGACATGGCGTCCCGGCTTGGCCTCAGCCTGGATCCGAGGCTGGACCAGGGGTCGTCAAGCCAGCCTCCAGGTGGGCTGGCGCCACCAGAGCTGAGGGTCAGAACGCCGGGGTCCCGGTCCTAGGAGCGAAGGCGGGCCGAGGGGGTACTTGACCCCTTGGCCGAGATAATTGAGGTGACTCCGGGGGGCAGGCTGAACCGCATGCCCCCCAAGAGCAGGTGCCCGTGCCGACCGTACGGGAAGTTGGTCCCCCGGCGGTCATGACGCCGCCTGGGCAGGCCGCCCCCTCAGCGCCTCGGGCGTCCGAGGCGGAAGCAGCGCCAAAGCCATCTGCGGGACAACCCTTGGCAGCGTCTGCGGATACCGGGGCCCAAGGGGTCTCCCCGTGGGCGCGATTGGTCTTGCCCCGGAGCGGGTAAGTATCTGAGGGTACCTCTGTTTTAGTTATTTCGCCATGTGTCTTGAATACGCCCCTTCTCCCTTTCAGCAAGCGGAGGCAGGGCTTGGCAGGACTGGCCCCCTACGAAGGCGCTTAAGATGGGGCCGGCCTCTGCAGCCGGAGCTACGACGCGCCACGCTGGTTGGTTGGCCTCCACGTAAGGTTCCCTCCGGCGGGGGGGGGGGGGGGGGCAAGCAGCACGGGCTGTCATGGGGCAAGCCTCGCAGGTCGAGCCCCCTGTTGGAGCAGCCATCATGCCGAGGGAGGTTGTTGACGCGGCCGCGACCTCGAGTCCGCCTGTCTTGTTGACAGCGCCGGCATCGATTCCTTCCGGGGCCATTGCTGACTCGTCTGTGGAGCCGCCCGCCACCGCTGATGTTGAGATGGCCGAGGCGCCTCTGCCCTCAGTCACCCCCGATCTCCCCATTTTCGACCATGAGGAGGGGGCGGCCATTGTTGCCGAGGTCGGTGAGCGGAGGCTTGTCACCTTGACCGAGGAGAGGTCCGACACGTCGACGATGGCGGCGCCCGATGCATCGACTGTAGGGGGACCCGACGCCTCGGTCACCGGGCGCACAGAACCGTGGCCCGTTTTGGGGAGCAGCGGCCTTATCCCCACACAGCTCAATCCTAATGAGTGGTGTGGGCAGCCGCTCCTGTTTTGGAGCCGCGACACCTCGGAGCCCCTCCTTTCCCTTAACGATGAGTTGGAGGAGCAGCTCCGGGGTAATTTCCGTGAATATACCGAGGCGGCGATGAGGTCGCTTCAGATGACCATGGAAATCCTTTCTAGGGACGTTCCTAGGGTCTTCCAAGTAAAGATTTAGACATACGCCTCACGTGATCAGGGCATTCTTTGTGATATCCCGTTTTTCTCCCTCAGGAGCTCACGGACGTGAGCACCGCCAAGTCGCTGTTCATCCGTCGCGAGAGCGACGTTTGGGATTGAAAGGGAAATGTGCTCTTGGGCCATTTCTAAGTGTTTTGGTGATTTAGTGTCCAACACGAGTGCCTAAGTGTAAAGAGGTGGACAAAGTACAAATCAAGGATAAAGGTATGTTTCTCAGACTTAGTACATTGTTTTATGGACTAATGTATTGTGTCTAAGTGCTGGAAACAGGAAAAATCCAATTGGAAATGTCTTGGCTCGAGCAGCCAAGAATCTGCTGAGTCTGGGTGCACCGGACAGTGTCCGGTGCGCCAGGCTGGTTCGAGCGAACTGGCCGCTCTCGGGAATTCACCGGCGACGTACGGCTAGAATTCACCGGACTGTCCGATGTGCACCGGACTGTCCCGTGAGCCATCGGTCGGCCGGGCCAACGGTCGGCCGCGCAATCTGCGCGGGACACGTGGCCGAGCCAACGGCTAGATTGGGGCACCGGACTGTCCGGTGTGCACCGGACATGTCCGGTGCGCCAACGGCTCTCAGGCTGCCAATGGTCGGCTTCATTATTTAAGGAAGGAAATCGGGCACCGGACAGTGTCCGGTGTGCACCGGACTGTCCGGTGCGCCAGTCGACAGAAGGCAAGATCTGCCTTCCAAGATTGCTCCCAACGGCTCCTAGCTGCCTTGGGGCTATAAAAGGGACCCCTAAGCGCATGGAGGAACACACCAAGCATCTCCTAATCATTTCTAAGCACCAAGACATCGATTTCGCGCATTCGTTTCATTGTGATAGCATATAGAGCTCTAGTGGAGTTGTGAACTCATTGAGTTGTGTTGCGAGCTCTTGTTGCGATTTGTGTGCGTGTTGACACTCTGATTCTTGTGTCTTATGTGCGTTGCTAATCCCTCCCTTGCTCCGTGTTCTTTGTGAATTCCAAGTGTAAGGGCGAGAGGCTCCAAGTTGTGGAGATTCCTCGCAAACGGGATTGAGATAAAGCAAGCAAAACACCGTGGTATTCAAGTGGGTCTTTGGACCGCTTGAGAGGGGTTGATTGCAACCCTCGTCCATTGGGACGCCACAACGTGGAGTAGGCAAGTGTTGGTCTTGGCCGAACCACGGGATAACCACTGTGCCATCTCTGTGATTGATCTTTGTTGGTTATTGTGTTTTGTTGAGGATTCCTCTATAGCCACTTGGCAATTATTGTGCCAACAATTAACCAAGTTTTGTGGCTTAAGTTTTGAAGTGTTACAGGATCACCTATTCACCCCCCCCTCTAGGTGCTCTCAATTGGTATCAGAGCCGCTCTCTTCAAGAAAGGGACTAACCGCCCGAAGAGATGGATCCTAAGGGCAAGGGGATGGTGATCAACGACAAGGAGAAGGAGTCCTTCGTCAACGAGCCCAATGATGACAGGCCCACCGACTCAGGCTCGGGCCACAAAAGAAAAGACGGGAGGAAGAAGAAGACAAGGCGCATCAAGGAAATTGTCTACTACGACAGCGACGAATCTTCCTCCTCCCAAAAGGACAACGACGACTACGACAAACGAAAGACGGTTAACTCAAACTTTTCTTTCGATTATTCGCGCATTCCGCATAGCTCAAATGCCCAATTGCTCCCCATTCCACTTGGCAAGCCCCCTCAGTTTGATGGAGAGGACTACGGGTTTTGGAGCCACAAAATGCGTACTCACCTGTTTTCTCTCCATCCAAGCATTTGGGAGATTGTGGAAAGTGGAATGAAATTTGATAGCTCGGATAGCCCTGTGTTTATTAATGAACAGATTCATAAGACTGCACAAGCTACTACTGTGTTGCTAGCCTCTTTGTGCAGGGACGAGTATCACAAGGTGAGCGGCTTGGACAACGCCAAGCAGATCTGGGACACCCTCAAGATCTCTCATGAGGGGAACGACGTCACCTTGCTCACCAAAATGGAGTTGGTGGAGGGTGAGCTTGGAAGGTTCGCGATGATAAGGGGCGAGGAGCCAACTCAAACATACAACCGGCTCAAGACCCTTATCAACAAAATAAGGAGCTACGGAAGCACGCAATGGACGGACCACGACGTCGTCCGACTGATGCTAAGGTCCTTTACCGTTCTTGATCCTCATTTGGTGAATAATATTCGTGAGAATCCCAGGTACACCAAAATGTCGCCCGAAGAAGTCCTCGGAAAATTCGTTAGCGGGCGAATGATGATCAAGGAGGCGAGGTACGTGGACGACGCCTTGAATGGTCCGATCAACGAGCCGCAACCCCTTGCTCTCAAGGCAACAAGAAGCAAGGAGGCACTACCTAGCAAGGTGGCACAGATTGAGGCGGCCGGACTTAATGATGAGGAGATGGCCCTCATCATTAAGCGCTTTAAGATGGCACTTAAAGGTCGCAAGGGACAGCCAAGCAAGACCAAAGCCAAGGGGAAGCGCTCATGCTTCAAATGCGGTAAGCTTGGTCATTTTATTGCTAACTGTCCCGACAATGATAGTGATCAGGAACAAGGGAACAAGAGGGAGAAAAAGAAGAACTATAAGAAGGCAAAGGGCGAGGCTCATCTTGGCAAGGAGTGGGATTCGGACTGCTCCTCGTCCGACTCCGACAATGAAGGACTCGCCGCCACCGCCTTCAACAAGTCATCCCTCTTCCCAAACGAGCGTCACACTTGCCTCATGGCAAGGGAGAAGAAAGTAAGCACTCATAATACTAGTACTTATGCTTCTTCAAGTGAGGATGAGTCTAGTGATGATGATGAGATAGATTACTCATGCTTATTCAAGGGATTAGATAGAACCAAGGTAGACAAAATTAATGAATTGATTGATGCCTTGAATGATAAGAATATGCTTTTAGAAAAGCAAGAGGATTTGTTGTATGAAGAGCATGATAAATTTGTAGAAGCACAGAAATCTCTTGCTCTAGAAATTAAGAGGAATGAAATGCTCTCTAGTGAATTATCTTCTTGTCATGAAACTATTGCTAAGTTAAAAAGTTTTAATGATGATTTAAATGCTAAACTAGAAGTAGCTAGTAAATCTGATTCTTGTGTAGAAATTGTTGAAACTTGTAATAGGTGTAAAGATTTTGACATTGATGCTTGTAGTGATCATTTAGTCTCAATTTCCAAATTAAATGAGGAATTAGCTAGTCTTAATGCCCAACTTAAGACTAGCAAGAATGAATTTGACAAGCTAAAATTTGCAAGGGATGCCTACACGATTGGTAGACACCCCTCAATTAAGGATGGACTTGGCTACAAGAGAGAAGCCAAGAACTTGACAAGCCATAAGGCTCCCATCTCCGCCAAGGAGAAAGGGAAGGCCCCTATGGCTAGTAGTGTGCAAAAGAACCATGCCTTTATGTACCATGATAGGAGACACTCTAGAAATGCTTATAGGAATTGTAATGCATATAATGCCTTTGATTCTCATGCCATGTTTGCTTCTAGTTCTTCTTATGTGCATGATAGAAATGTTGGTAGGAAAAATGTTGTTCATAATATGCCTAGGAAAAATATTGTTAATGTTCCTAGGAAAGTAAATGAACCTTCTACAATATATCATGTTTTAAATGTTTCTTTTGCTATTTGTAGAAAGGATAGGAAGATAGTTGCTAGAAAATTAGGGGCAAGATGCAAGGGAGACAAAACCTGCATTTGGGTCCTTAAGGATATTTGTGCTAACCTTGCAGGACCCAACATGAGTTGGGTACCTAAGACCCAAGCCTAAATTTTCCTTGCAGGTTTATGCATCCGGGGGTTCAAGCTGGATTATTGACAGCGGATGCACAAACCATATGACGGGGGAGAAGAAGATGTTCACCTCCTACGTCAAGAATAAAGATTCCCAAGATTCAATAATATTCGGTGATGGGAATCAAGGCAAGGTAAAAGGGTTAGGTAAAATTGCAATCTCAAATGAGCACTCTATCTCTAATGTGTTTTTAGTAGAGTCTCTTGGATATAATTTGCTATCTGTTAGTCAATTATGCAATATGGGATATAACTGTCTATTTACAAATGTAGATGTGTCTGTCTTTAGAAGATGTGATGGTTCACTAGCTTTTAAGGGTGTACTAGACGGCAAACTTTACTTAGTTGATTTTGCAAAAGAAGAGGCCGGTCTAGATGCATGCTTAATGGCTAAGACTTGCATGGGCTGGTTGTGGCATCGCCGCTTAGCACATGTGGGGATGAAGAACCTCCACAAGCTTCTAAAGGGAGAACACGTGATAGGTCTAACCAATGTACATTTCGAAAAAGATAGACCTTGTGCAGCTTGTCAAGCAGGGAAACAGGTGGGAGGCTCTCATCACACCAAAAATGTGATGACAACATCAAGACCCCTGGAGCTGCTACATATGGACCTCTTCGGACCCGTCGCCTATCTAAGCATAGGAGGAAGTAAGTATGGTCTAGTTATTGTTGATGACTTTTCCCGCTTCACTTGGGTGTTCTTTTTGCAGGATAAGTCTGAAACCCAAGGGACCCTCAAGCGCTTCCTTAGGAGAGCTCAAAATGAGTTTGAGCTCAAGGTGAAGAAGATAAGGAGGGACAACGGGTCCGAATTCAAGAATCTTCAAGTGGAGGAGTTTCTTGAGGAGGAGGGGATCAAGCACGAGTTCTCCGCTCCCTACACACCTCAGCAAAATGGTGTGGTAGAGAGGAAGAACAGGACACTCATAGATATGGCGAGGACTATGCTTGGAGAGTTCAAGACCCCCGAGTGCTTTTGGTCGGAAGCCGTGAACACGGCTTGCCACGCCATCAACAGGGTCTACCTTCACCGCCTCCTCAAGAAGACTTCATATGAGCTGCTAACTGGTAACAAACCCAATGTATCGTACTTTCGTGTATTAGGGAGTAAATGCTACATTCTAGTGAAGAAGGGTAGGAATTCCAAATTTGCTCCCAAAGCCGTAGAAGGGTTTTTATTAGGTTATGATTCAAATACAATGGCGTATAGGGTCTTCAACAAATCATCGGGTTTGGTTGAAGTCTCTAGCGATGTTGTATTTGATGAGACTAATGGCTCTCCAAGAGAGAAAGTTGTTGATCTTGATGATGTAGATGAAGAAGACGTTCCAACGGCCACGATACGCACCATGGCGATTGGAGATGTACGGCCTCAGGAACATTTGGAGCAAGATCAACCGTCTTCCTCAACTATGGTGCATCCCCCAACTTAGGATGACGAACAGGTACCTCAAGTGGAGGTGCATGATCAAGGGGGAGCACAGGATGTTCAAATTGAAGAGGAAGAAGCACCTCAGGCACCTCCAACCCAAGTTCGAGCGACGATCCAAAGGGATCATCCTGTCGACCAAATTTTGGGTGATATTAGCAAGGGAGTAACTACTCGTTCAAGATTAGTTAATTTTTGTGAGCATTACTCTTTTGTCTCTTCTATTGAGCCTTTCAGGGTAGAAGAGGCCTTGCTAGATCCGGACTGGGTGTTGGCCATGCAGGAGGAACTCAACAATTTCAAGCGCAATGAAGTTTGGACACTGGTGCCTCGCCCCAAGCAAAATGTTGTGGGAACCAAGTGGGTGTTCCGCAACAAATAGGACGGGCACGGGGTGGTGACAAGGAACAAGGCTCGGCTTGTGGCAAAAGGTTATGCCCAAGTTGCAGGTTTGGACTTTGAGGAGACATTCGCTCCTGTGGCTAGGCTAGAATCAATTCGTATCTTGCTAGCATATGCCGCTCACCATTCTTTCAGGTTGTACCAAATGGATGTGAAGAGCGCTTTCCTCAACGGGCCGATCAAGGAGGAGGTGTACGTGGAGCAACCCCCTGGCTTTGAGGATGAACGGTACCCCGACCACGTGTGTAAGCTTTCTAAGGCACTCTATGGACTTAAGCAAGCCCCAAGAGCATGGTATGAATGCCTTAGAGACTTTTTAATTGCTAATGCTTTCAAGGTCGGGAAAGCCGATCCAACTCTTTTTACTAAGACTTGCGATGGTGATCTTTTTGTGTGCCAAATTTACGTCGATGGCATAATATTTGGTTCTACTAATCAAAAGTCTTGTGAAGAGTTTAGCAGGGTGATGACGCAGAAATTCGAGATGTCGATGATGGGCGAGTTGAACTATTTCCTTGGGTTCCAAGTGAAGCAACTCAAGGACGGCACTTTCATCACCCAAACGAAGTACACGCAAGATTTGCTAAAGAGGTTTGGGATGAAGGACGCCAGGCCCGCGAAGACGCCGATGGGAACCGACGGACACACCGACCTCAACAAAGGAGGTAAGTCCGTTGATCAAAAAGCATACCGGTCCATGATAGGTTCTTTGCTTTATTTATGTGCTAGTCGACCGGATATTATGCTTAGCGTATGCATGTGTGCTAGATTTCATTCTGATCCTAAGGAGTGTCACTTGGTGGCTGTGAAGCGAATACTTAGATACTTAGTCGCTACGCCTTGCTTCGGGATCTGGTATCCAAAAGGGTCTAACTTTGACTTGATTGGGTACTCAGATTCCGACTATGCTGGATGTAAGGTCGATAGGAAGAGTACATCGGGGACATGCCAATTCTTAGGAAGGTCCCTGGTGTCATGGAACTCTAAGAAACAAACCTCCGTTGCCCTATCCACCGCTGAGGCCGAGTACGTTGCCGCAGGACAGTGTTGTGCGCAACTACTTTGGATGAGGCAAACCCTCAGGGACTTTGGCTACAATCTGAGCAAAGTCCCACTCCTATGTGATAATGAGAGTGCTATCCGAATAGCGGAAAATCCTGTTGAGCACAGCCGCACAAAGCACATTGACATCCGGCATCACTTTTTGAGAGACCACCAGCAAAAGGGAGATATCGAAGTGTTTCATGTTAGCACCGAGAACCAGCTAGCCGATATCTTTACCAAGCCTCTAGATGAGAAGACCTTTTGCAGGCTGCGTAGTGAGCTCAATATCTTAGATTCGCGGAACTTGGATTGAATTGTAGCATATATGTGTTTATGCCTTTGATCTTGTTCATTCTGCATTTTGTTGCTTATTGTGGTGCTCAAGTTGTACAAACACTCCCTGGACCTCACAAGTCCTTTTTGCAAGTGATGCACATATTTAGGGGGAGCTGTGCTACAACTTGACCCTTTGAGACTAACCATGTACTTGAGTTTGGTTGTTTTAGTCTCCAAGAAGAATTGAAAGGGAAAAGGTGGACTTGGACCGTGCAAGACTTCCACTGCACTCCGATGAAAAGAGTAACTTTTCCAAGTTCATCATTATACTCTTATTGCCTTTGTGTTCTTATTTGAAGATTTTGGTGAGGCAATGGGGTTAAAGGGCCAAGATTGATCCCGTTTTGGTGCTTGATGCCAAAGGGGGAGAAAATAAAGGCCAAAGCAATAAATGGATCAGCTACCACTTGAGAAATTTTGAAAATAGTAGATTAGAGCTTTTGGTTTGTCAAAACTCTTTTATTGTCTTTTATGCCAAAAGTTGGCCTCTTGTGGGGAGAAACGTTGATTATGGGAAAAAGGGGGGAGTTTTTGAAATCCTTGATCAAATTTCGTTGGAAAACCTCTCTTTATGTCTCTACAAGTGGTTTTGACTTAGAGATAGGAATTTGAGTTTGATTTGCAAAAACAAACCAAGTGGTGGCATAGAGTGATCCATATATGTCAAATTGAATCAAAACAATTTTGAGTTCTAATTTGAATTGTTTTTGTACTTGTTCTACTTGCTTTATGTTGTGTTGGCATAAATCACCAAAAAGGGGGAGATTGAAAGGGAAATGTGCTCTTGGGCCATTTCTAAGTGTTTTGGTGATTTAGTGTCCAACACGAGTGCCTAAGTGTAAAGAGGTGGACAAACTACAAATCAAGGATAAAGGTATGTTTCTCAGACTTAGTACATTGTTTTATGGACTAATGTATTGTGTCTAAGTGCTGGAAACAGGAAAAATCCAATTGGAAATGTCTTGGCTCGAGCAGCCAAGAATCTGCTGAGTCTGGGAGCACCGGACTGTCCGGTGGTGCACCGGACAGTGTCCGGTGCGCCAGGCTGGTTCGAGCGAACTGACCGCTCTCGGGAATTCACCGGCGACGTACGGCTATAATTCACCGGACTGTCCGGTGTGCACCGGACTGTCCGGTGAGCCATCGGTCGGCCGGGCCAACGGTCGGCCGCGCAATCTGCGCGGGACACGTGGCCGAGCCAACGGCTAGATTGGGGCACCGGACTGTCCAGTGTGCACCGGACATGTCCGGTGCGCCAACGGCTCTCAGGCTGCCAACGGTCGGCTTCGTTATTTAAGGAAGGAAATCGGGCACCGGACAGTGTCCGGTGTGCACCGGACTGTCCGGTGCGCCAGTCGACAGAAGGCAAAATCTGCCTTCCAAGATTGCTCCCAACGGCTCCTAGCTGCCTTGGGGCTATAAAAGGGACCCCTAGGCGCATGGAGGAACACACCAAGCATCTCCTAATCATTTCTAAGCACCAAGACATCGATTTCGCGCATTCGTTTCATTATGATAGCATATAGAGCTCTAGTGGAGTTGTGAACTCATTGAGTTGTGTTGCGAGCTCTTGTTGCGATTTGTGTGCGTGTTGACACTCTGATTCTTGTGTCTTGTGTGCGTTGCTAATCCCTCCCTTGCTCCGTGTTCTTTGTGAATTTCAAGTGTAAGGGCGAGAGGCTCCAAGTTGTGGAGATTCCTCGCAAACGGGATTGAGATAAAGCAAGCAAAACACCGTGGTATTCAAGTGGGTCTTTGGACCGCTTGAGAGGGGTTGATTGCAACCCTTGTCCGTTGGGACGCCACAACGTGGAGTAGGCAAGCGTTGGTCTTGGCCGAACCACGGGATAACCACTGTGCCATCTCTGTGATTGATCTTTGTTGGTTATTGTGTTTTGTTGAGGATTCCTCTATAGCCACTTGGCAATTATTGTGCCAACAATTAACCAAGTTTTGTGGCTTAAGTTTTGAAGTGTTACAGGATCACCTATTCACCCCCCTCTAGGTGCTCTCAGGGATTTGCTGTGGTCCTAGTGGGCTGCGCTTTCTAAGGCGAATGAGCGCCTCGCCCAATGGAGCACCGAGGTGGCGGACCTTCGACTGCTCTGTGATGAGCTGAAGTCGGAGGCAGCGGCGGCATGGACCGAGGCGGCATCGGCACGAACGGAGGCTTCATCGGCACGGGAGCAGGTGGCCTCCCAGGCCGGGGAGATGCAGCAGCGGCAGTAGGAGCTCGACCAGGTCACCAGCGAGCGGGACCAGTTCTGGAGCCAAGCCGCCGAGGCCGTGAGCCGGGCTGAGGCCCTTAGGGGACAGCTGGCTGAGGTTACGGAGCGGCTGGCCGAGGTGACCGCTCGGGCCAGGACCCTTGCGGAGGGCCTGGCCGTGGCCGTTGGGTCTGCTTGGTCCGCCCAAGCTAAGGCCTCGCAGCAGCGTGTCCGAGCCGAAGGTATGTTTCGCCTGCTTTGCGACTTTGGTTTAGCTTCGTCCTTTTCCTCATGTCTGAAGAACATCGTTCGACTGTCTTCAGGGTTCGAGGCGGCTCTTGACGAGTCCATCAAGAACTGCAAGGAGCTTGCCCAGGCGGCTGAGCAGAAAGAGGCCGACCGCATGGCCATGTCTGAGGCTATCTCAGACTTCTGCCGGACCTTTGGCCTCGACGACGTCCCCTTGGGCAGCTCTCCCCAGAGTCGCCTGCGGGCCTTGGGCGGCCACGTGCGCAGTAGACTCCACGGGACGCTGCACCACGGTGTTAGGCGGGCCTTCGCCGTCCTCGCTTCCCACTACAACGTGGATCTGGAGCGGGTCAGCGAAGACTACTGCCTACCTGATAACGAGGACGCCGCCCTCGTGGAGGTCCAAAGGCTTGAGGCGGCTGCCGAGGGCCCAGGCGCGGCGTTGGCTTCCTTCTTCGAGGTGGAGGTCCTTCCGCCCGTGTCACCGTCCGAGGCCGGGCTAGACTCCGCCGCGGGAAGGAACCACACCGAGGGTGCTGCTCCTCCCCCTGCCAACACCTGAGCCTGTGGGGAACAGTTTGTTCTAAGTATGTGTATGTTTCTCGCGGCCGCTGAGGCCTAAACATTTTTAGTGTTAGAGTATAAAGCTATGTTTTATTTCCTCTTGTTTCGAGCATTAGGACTTGTTCGGTAGCAGAGTCACTTATCCGAGCGTGAGCTACCCTTCATGGAAGGTGACGAGTGAGGTATCCGTATCCCGGAGGCGTAAGAGTCCCTCGGCTCGGTCGGCCTTGCCGTTCAAGGTCTCTCTCACTCGTTTTTAGGATTCTGTTATCGATATAGTCGAAATGGCACGAAAGTTGTTTTCTACCCGAGCGTTAGGACTTGTTCGGTAGCAGAATCACTTATCCAAGCGTGAGCTGCCTTTCGCGGAAGGTGATGAGTGAGGTATC
Organism: Zea luxurians; assembly: GCA_029449295.1. Lineage (NCBI taxonomy): Eukaryota > Viridiplantae > Streptophyta > Magnoliopsida > Poales > Poaceae > Zea > Zea luxurians. Next base: position 17,088,550 of record JAOPSE010000039.1, read on the forward strand.
CATATCCCGGAGGCGTAGGAGTCCCTCGGCTCGGTCGGCCTTGCCGTTCAAGGTCTCTCGTGTCGTTTTTAGGATTCCGCTATCGATATAGTCGAAAGTCATTTTGGTAGAAAACTTTTCCGAGGAAAATTTTGATGCAGAGGGGGTTCCCCCCTTCTAGCCCCCGAGGGAGGGTCAGTTTTTGCTGAGGCAAGGCCGATCCTCCCTTGACAGCTAGACTTTTTAATTGTACATGCAAAGGGACCAAGGTACATAAACGACTTGAAACATTTTAAGGGTAAAAGCGACGTAGTTGTTCGATGTTCCAAGCGTTGCTGCAGACCTTGCCTTGATCGTTGGCCAGCTTGTATGTCCCGGGCTTCAAAATTTTGGTGATGATGAACGGCCCTTCCCAGGGGGAGTAAGCTTGTGGCGCCCTCGGGCGTCTTGTCGTAGCCGAAGCACCAAATCTCCCACCTAGAAGCCTCGGGGCCGAATCCTTCGGGCGTGGTAGCGTCGTAGAGACTGCTGATACCGCGCCGAGTGTAGCAATGCTACGTCCCGAGCCTCTTCTAGCTGGTCTAATGAATCCTCTCAGCTGGTCTGGTTGTTTTGGTCGTCGTATGCCTTTGCCCTCGGGGAGCCGTATTCTAAGTCCGTGGGTAGGATGGCCTCGGCCCCATAGACTAGAAAAAACAACGAGAAACCCGTTGCCCGGCTCGGCTTCGTCCTCAGACTCCAAACCACCGAGGGTAGCTCTTTTATCCACCGCTTGCCAAACTTGTTGAGGTCATTGTAGATCCTTGGTTTTAGCCCCTGCAAAATCATGCCATTGGCGTGCTCCACTTGACCATTTGTCATTGAGTGAGCTACAGCGGCCCAGTCCACACGTATGTGGTGGTCTTCACAGAAATCTAGGAACTTTTTCACAGTGAACTGCGTGCCGTTGTCACTGATGATTGAGTTTGGGATCCCAAAGCGGTGGATGATATTCGTAAAGAATGCCACCGCCTGCTCGGACCTTATGCTGGTTAAGGGTCGGACTTCGATCCACTTGGAGAATTTGTCGATGGCGACCAGCAGGTGCGTGAAGCCCTCGAGTGCCTTCTGTAAGGGACCGACGAGGTCCGGACCCCACATAGCGAAAGGCTAAGTGATAGGTATTGTTTGTAGAGCCTGAGCAGGTAGGTGTGTTTGTCTCGCGTAGAATTGACACCCTCGGCAGGAGCGTACAATCCTAGTGGCGTCGGCCACTGCGGTCGGCCAGTAGAAACCTTGTCGGAAAGCGTTTCCTACAAGGGTCCGAGGCGCCGCATGGTGACCGCAAGCCCTCGAGTGTATTTCTTGTAACAGCTCTTGTCCTTGGGCGACGGATATGCATCGTTGGAGAATGCCTGAGGGGCTATGGTGGTACAACTCCTTTTCATCACCCAGTAAAACGAACGACTTGGCGCGCCGAGCCAGTCGCCGAGCTTCGGCCTTGTCGAGGGGCAGCTCTCCCCAGAGGAGATATTCTAGGTACCGGGTCTGCCAGTTTGGGACTGGTGTGACCCCATTCCGCTCCACCTCGACGCGCAGGGCCTCACCTTCGGCGGCCGAGGGTACCTCGGGCTGGGCCGAGGTCTCCTCGGGTTCGGGCGCACCGTTGAGTTTGATGGATGGTTGATATATGTCCCTGGAGAAGACATTCAGGGGAACTGTTGTTTGTTCCGAGGCTATCTTAGCCAGCTCATCTGCAGTCTCGTTCTACCGTCGAGCCACATGGTTGAGTTCCAGTCCATAGAACTTATCTTCCAAGCGCCGAACTTCGTCGCAGTAGGCCTCCATTTTTTGGTCGCAGCAGTGAGAGTTCTTCATAACTTGGTCAATAACGAGCTACGAGTCACCACGAGCGTCGAGGCACCGAACCCCTAGCTCAATGGCGATGCGTAACCCATTAACCAAGGCCTCGTATTCGGCCACGTTGTTTGACGCCGGAAAATGGAGGCGTATTACATAACGCACATGTTCTCTGAGGGGTGAGATGAAGAGCAAGCCCGCGCCTGCTCCGGTTTTCACCAACGACCCGTCGAAGTACATGGTTTAAAGTTCAGCCTGGATTGGGGCTGTTGGCAACTGGGTGTCAGTCCATTCAGCCAGGAAGTCGGCCAAGATTTGGGATTTTATGGCCTTCCGAGGTGCAAATGAAAGTGTTTCGCCCATGAGTTCCACTGCCCATTTTTCTATCCTACCCGAGGCCTCATGACACTGGATGATCTCTCCCAGGGGAAAGATGATACCACAGTAACCGGATGAGACTCGAAGTAGTGTCGTAGCTTCCACTGTGTCAGGATCACTGTGTACAGCAGCTTCTGGATTTGAGGGTAGCGGATTTTGGTCTCGGATAGCACCTCGCTGATGAAGTAGACTGGCCTCTGGATGAGCAGTGTATGCCCTTCTTCTCGTCTCTCAACTATGACCGCAGCGCTGACCACCTGAGTGGTTGCAGCGACATAAATCAAGAGGGCTTCTCCCGTAGCAGGGGCACCAAGATGGGCGCATTAGTAAGGAGTGCCTTTAAGTTTTCGAGAGCTTCTTCGGCCTCGGGAGTCCAAGTGAAGAGCTCGGCCTTCCTTAAGAGGCGGTACAAGGGCAATCCTTTTTCGCCAAGGCGCGAGATGAAGCGGCTCAGAGCCGCAAGGCATCCCATGACCCTTTGTACTCCTTTTAAATCTTTGATGGGTCCCATGTTGGTGATGGCCGCGATTTTCTCCGGGTTGGCCTTGATGCCTCGTTCGGAGACGATGAACCCTAGGAGCATGCCTCGAGGGACTCCGAAGACACACTTCTCAGGATTGAGTTTTACGCTCTTCGCTTTTAGGCACCTAAATGTTACCTCAAGGTCAGAGAGGAGGTCGGAGGCTTTCCTTGTTTTGACAACGATGTCATCAACGTAAGCCTCGACCGTTCTGCCGATATGCTCTCCGAACACATGGTTCATGCACCTCTGATACGTTGCACCTGCATTCCTCAAACCAAATGGCAAAGTGGTATAGCAATACATGCCAAAAGGTGTGATAAAAGAAGTCGCGAGCTAGTCGGATTCTTTCATCTTGATTTGGTGATAGCCTGAATAGGCTTCGAGGAAAGACTGGGTTTCGCACCCAGTGGTGGAGTCCACAATTTGATCGATGTGAGGCAGAGGGTAGGGAACCTTGGGGCATGCTTTATTTGGCCCAGTGTAGTCTACACACATCATCCACCTCCCACCTTTTTTCTTTACAAGTACAGGGTTAGCTAACCATTCTGGATATGCTTTTCGGGTGCAATCCCGTGAAAGGGTGCTGCACCAGCCCGGATCTCAGACCGATCAACCCCCAAAAGCTCTAGGGTCTCGACGTAGATGATGTTGAGGCTGCTGCCTCCGTCCATGAGGACCTTGGAGAGTCTAACGTTGCCGATGATTGGGTCGACGACGAGTGGGTATCTTCCTGGGCTCGACACGTAGTCGGGGTGGTCGCTTTGGTCGAAGGTGATGGGCTTTTAGGACCAGTCTAGGTAGACCGGCGTTGCCACCTTCACCGAGCAGACCTCCCGGCGCTCCTGCTTGCGGTGTCGAGCCGAGGCATCCGCCATTTGCCCACCGTAGATCATGAAGCAGTTGTGGACCTCTGGGAATTCTTCTTCCCCGTCGCCTCCTTTCTTGTTGTTGCCTTGGTCCTTGCCGTCTTCCACCGGGGGTCCAGCCTTATTGAAGTAACGCTGGAGCATGTCGCACTCTTCAAGGGTGTGCTTGATGGGACCACTGATAGGGGAACGACTCCTTGAGCATCTTGTTGAACACGTTGGCCCCTCCGGGAGGCTTCCGAGGATTCCTGTGCTCGGCAGCGGCGACAAGGTGCCCGTCAACGTTGTTGCGTCTTTCCTACGCCCTCTTCCTGGTTTTCTTCTTCGTGCCACGCTGGGCGGACGCCTCGGGGTCGTCTTCCTTCTGCCTTCCCTGAGGCTGCTTGTCCTTCCGGAAGATGGCTTCGACCGCCTCCTGACCAGAGCAAACTTAGTGGCTATGTCCATCAATTCGCTTGCCTTGGTGGGTGTCTTGCGCCCCAGTTTGCTTACCAGGTCCCGGCAAGTGGTGCCGGCGAGGAATGCCCCGATGACGTCCGAGTCGGTGATGTTAGGCAACTCAGTGCACTGCCTTGAAAACCTGATAGTTGCCTAGAGGGGGGGGGGTGAATAGGGCGAAACTGAAATTTACAAAAATAATCACAACTACAAGCCGGGTTAGCGTTAGAAATATAAACGAGTCCGCGAGAGAGGGTGCAAAACAAATCGCAAGCAAATAAAAGTGTGACACGCGGATTTGTTTTACCGAGGTTCGGTTCTCGCAAACCTACTCCCCGTTGAGGAGGCCACAAAGGCCGGGTCTCTTCCAACCCTTCCCTCTCTCAAACGATCCCACGGACCGAGTGAGCTTTTCTCTTTCTCAATCAACCGGGAACAAAACTTCCCCGCAAGGGCCACCACACAATTGGTGCCTCTTGCCTTGGTTACAATTGAGTGTTGATCACAAGAACAAGTGAGAAAGAAAGAAAGCGATCCAAGCGCAAGAGCTCAAAAGAACACGGCAAATCTCTCTCGCTAGTCACTAAATGCTTGAGTGGAATTGGAGAGGATTTGATCTCTTTGTATGTGTCTAGAATTGAATGCCTAGCTCTTGTAAGTGGTTGGGAGTTGGAAAACTTGGATGGCAATGAATGTGGGGTGGTTGGGGTATTTATAGCCCCAACCACCAAAAGTGACCGTTGCTGGAACCTGTCTGTTCGATGGCGCACCGGACAGTCCGGTGCACACCGGACAGTCCGGTGCCCCTGCCACGTCACCATTGCCGTTGGATTCTGACCGTTGGAGCTTCTGACTTCTGGGCCCTCCTGGGTGTCCGGTGCACACCGGACATGTACTGTTTGATGTCCGGTGCACCGGTATGGGCACGCCTGACGTCTGCGCGCGCTGCGCGCGCATTAAATGCTCCGCAGGGAGCCGTTGGCGCCGGAAAGAGCCGTTGCTCCGCTGGTACACCGGACAGTCCGGTGCACACCGGACAGTCCGGTGAATTTTAGCGGAGCGGCTGCTGCGCGAACCCGAGGCTGGCGAGTTCCGGAAGACCGCGCTTCCTTGGAGCACCGGACATGTTCGGTGCACACCGGACAGTCCGGTGAATTATAGCGCGCCGGCATCCGAGAAATCCCGAGGGTGAAGAGTTGAGTTGGAGTCCTCTGGGCGCACCGGACACTGTCCGGTGCACACCGGACAGTCCGGTGCCTCCAGCCAGAGGTGCCTTCGGTTGCCTCAATGCTCCTTAGTTGAATCCAAAACTTGATCTTTTTATTGGCTAAGTGTGAACCTTTTGCACCTGTATAACTTATGCACTAGAGCAAACTAGTTAGTCCAATATTTGTGTTGGGCAATTCAACCACCAAAATTATTTGGGGACTAGGTGTAAGCCTAATTCCCTTTCAATCTCCCCCTTTTTGGTGATTGATGCCAACACAAACCAAAGCAAATATAGAAGTGCATAATTGAACTAGTTTGCATAATGTAAGTGCAAAGGTTGCTTGGAATTGAGCCAATATAAATACTTCATGAATGCGCATGGATTGTTTTCTTTGTTTTTGACATATTGGACCTCATTTGCACCATAAGTTTTGTTTTTGCAAATTCTTTTGTAAATTCTTTTCAAAATCATTTAGCAAGATAGTCAAAGGTAACTGAATAGGATTTTGCAAAGCTTTTTCAAGATTTGAAATTTTCTTCCTTTGTTCAAATGCTTTTCCTTTGACTAAACAAAACTCCCCCTCAAATAAGGTCTCCTCTTAGTGTTCAAGAGGGTTTTCCATCAATTTTTGAAAATACTACTTGCTCCCCCTTTAGAACACAAAGAGATACCAATTTTGAAATTTACCAGTTGAAAATCATCAAATTTTAAAATTAGGGTGATGATGCGGTCCTTTTGCTTTGGGCTCATATTTTCTCCCCCTTTGGTATGAATCGCCAAAAACGGAATCATTAGAGCCCAATGAAGTACTTTCTCCCCCTTTGGTCATGAAATGAATGAGTGAAGATTATACCAAAGTTGGAGAGATGATGCGGAGCGACGGCGAAGGATGAGTGGTAGAGTGGAGTGGAAGCCTTTGTCTTCGCCGAAGACTCCAATTCCCTTTCAATATACCTATGACTTGGTTTGAAATACACTTGAAAACACATTAGTCATAGCATATATAAAAGGGACATGATCAAAGGTATATTTATGAGCTATGTGTGCAAGATTAGCAAAAGAAATTCCTAGAATCAAGAATATTGAGCTCATGCCTAAGTCTGGTAAAAGATTGTTCATCAAGTGGCTTAGTAAAGATATCGGCTAATTGATCTTTAGTGTTAATGTATGAAATCTCGATATCCCCCTTTTGTTGGTGATCCCGAAGAAAATGATACCGAATGGCTATGTGCTTAGTGCGGCTATGCTCGACGGGATTGTCGGCCATTTTGATTGCACTCTCATTGTCACATAGCAAAGGGACTTTGGTTAATTTGTAACCGTAGTCCCGCAGGGTTTGCCTCATCCAAAGCAATTGCGCGCAACAATGGCCTGCGGCAATATACTCGGCTTCGGCGGTGGAAAGAGCGACCGAATTTTGCTTCTTTGAAGCCCAAGACACCAGGGATCTTCCCAAGAACTGGCAAGTCCCCGATGTGCTCTTCCTATTGATCTTACACCCCGCCCAATCGGCATCCGAATAACCAATCAAATCAAAAGTGGATCCCCGAGGGTACCAAAGCCCAAACTTAGGAGTATAAGTCAAATATCTCAAGATTCGTTTTACGGCCGTAAGGTGTGATTCCTTAGGGTCGGCTTGGAATCTTGCACACATGCAAACGGAAAGCATAATGTCCGGTCGAGATGCACATAAATAAAGCAATGAACCAATCATCGACCGGTATACCTTTTGATCCACGGACTTACCTCCCGTGTCGAGGTCGAGATGCCCATTCGTTCCCATGGGTGTCTTGATGGGCTTGGCATCCTTCATTCCAAACTTGCTTAGAATGTCTTGAGTGTACTTCGTTTGGCTAATGAAAGTGCCTTCTTGGAGTTGCTTGACTTGGAATCCTAGAAAATACTTCAACTCCCCCATCATCGACATCTCGAATTTCTGTGTCATAATCCTACTAAATTCTTCACATGTAGATTTGTTAGTAGACCCAAATATGATATCATCAACATAAATTTGGCATACAAACAAATCATTGTCAAGAGTTTTAGTGAATAAAGTAGGATCGGCTTTGCCGACTTTGAAGCCATTTGCAATAAGGAAATCTCTAAGGCATTCATACCATGCTCTTGGGGCTTGCTTGAGCCCATAAAGCGCCTTAGAGAGCCTATAAACATGGTTAGGATACTCACTGTCTTCAAAGCCGGGAGGTTGCTCAACATAGACCTCCTCCTTGATTGGTCCATTGAGGAAGGCACTCTTCACGTCCATTTGATAAAGCTTGAAGCCATGGTAAGTAGCATAGGCCAATAATATACGAATTGACTCAAGCCTAGCTACGGGTGCATAGGTTTCACCAAAATCCAAACCTTCGACTTGTGAATAACCCTTGGCCACGAGTCGGGCTTTGTTCCTTGTCACCACACCATGCTCATCTTGTTTGTTGCGGAAGACCCACTTGGTTCCTACAACATTTTGGTTAGGACGTGGAACTAAGTGCCATACCTCATTCCTTGTGAAATTGTTGAGCTCCTCTTGCATCGCCATCACCCAATCCGAATCTTGAAGTGCTTCCTCTCCCCTGTGTGGCTCAATAGAGGAAACAAAAGAGTAATGTTCACAAAAATGTGCAACACGAGATCGAGTAGTTACCCCCTTATGAATGTCGCCGAGGATGGTGTCGACGGGGTGATCTCGTTGTATTGCTTGGTGGACTCTTGGGTGTGGCGGTCTTGGTTGTTCATCCTCCTTGTCTTCATTATTTGCATCTCCCCCTTGATCGTTGCCGTCATTTTGAGGTGGCTCATCTTCTTGATCTTCTTGTTCAACATCTTGAGCCTCATCCCCAATTTGAGTTGGTGGAGATGCTTGCATGGAGGAGGATGGTTGATCTTGTGCATGTGGAGGCTCTTCGGATTCCTTAGGACACACATCCCCAATGGACATGTTCCTTAGCGCTATGCATGGAGCCTGTTCTTCACCTATCTCATCAAGATCAACTTGCTCTACTTGAGAGCCATTAGTCTCATCAAACACAACGTCACAAGAAACTTCAACAAGTCCTGAGGACTTGTTAAAGACTCTATATGCCCTTGTGTTTGAGTCATATCCTAGTAAAAAGCCTTCTACAGTTTTAGGAGCAAATTTAGATTTTCTACCTCTTTTAACAAGTATAAAACATTTGCTACCAAAAACTCTAAAATATGAAATATTTGGCTTTTTACCGGTTAGGAGTTCATAGGATGTCTTCTTGAGGATTCGGTGAAGATATAACCGGTTGATGGCGTAGCAAGCGGTGTTGACCGCTTCGGCCCAAAACCGATCCGGTGTCTTGTACTCATCAAGCATGGTTCTTGCCATGTCCAATAGAGTTCGATTCTTCCTCTCCACTACACCATTTTGTTGTGGAGTGTAGGGAGAAGAGAACTCATGCTTGATGCCCTCCTCCTCAAGGAAGCCTTCAATTTGAGAGTTCTTGAACTCCGTCCCATTGTCGCTTCTAATTTTCTTGATCCTTAAGCCGAACTCATTTTGAGCCCGTCTCAAGAATCCCTTTAAGGTCTCTTGGGTATGAGATTTGTCCTGCAAAAAGAACACCCAAGTGAAGCGAGAATAATCATCCACAATAACTAGACAGTACTTACTCCCGCCGATGCTTATGTAAGCGATCGGGCCGAATAGGTCCATGTGTAGGAGCTCCAGTGGCCTGTCACTAGTCATGATGTTCTTGTGTGGATGATGAGTGCCAACTTGCTTCCCGGCTTGGCATGCGCTACAAATCCTGTCTTTCTCAAAATGAACATTGGTTAGTCCTAAAATGTGTTCTCCCTTTAGAAGCTTGTGAAGATTCTTCATTCCAACATGGGCTAGTCGGCGGTGCCAGAGCCAACCCAAGTTAGTCTTAGCAATCAAGCAAGTGTCGAGTTCAGCTCTATCAAAATCTACCAAGTATAGCTGACCCTCTAACACTCCCTTAAATGCTATTGAATCATCACTTCTTCTAAAGACAGTAACACCTATATCAGTAAAAAGACAATTGTAGCCCATTTGACATAATTGAGATACGGAAAGCAAATTGTAATCTAAAGAGTCTACAAGAAAAACATTGGAAATAGTATGGTCAGGTGATATAGCAATTTTACCCAATCCTTTGACCAAACCTTGATTTCCATCCCCGAATGTGATAGCTCGTTGGGGATCTTGGTTTTTCTCATATGAGGAGAACATTCTTTTCTCCCCTGTCATGTGGTTTGTGCACCCGCTGTCGAGTATCCAACTTGAGCCCCCGGATGCATAGACCTACAAAACAAGTTTAGTTCTTTGTTTTAGGTACCCAAACGGTTTTGGGTCCTTTGGCATTAGAAACGAGAACTTTGGGTACCCAAACACAAGTCTTGGAGCCCTTGTGTTTGCCCCCAACAATTTTGGCAACTACCTTGCCGGATCTGTTAGTTAAAACATAAGATGCATCAAAAGTGTTAAATGAAATGGCATGATCATTTGATGCATTAGGAGTTTTCTTCCTAGGCAACTTGGCATGGGTTGGTTGCCTAGAACTAGATGTCTCACCCTTATACATGAAAGCATGATTAGGGCCAGAGTGAGACTTCCTAGAATGAATTTTCCTAATCTTGCTCTCAGGATAGCCGGTAGGGTACAAAATGTAGCCCTCGTTATCTTGAGGCATAGGAGCCTTGCCCTTAACAAAGTTAGATAAGTTCTTTGGAGGGGCATTAATTTTGACATTGCCTCCCTTTTGGAAGCCAATGCCGTCCTTAATGTCAGGGCGTCTCCCATTATAGAGCATGCTTCTAGCAAATTTAAATTTTTCATTTTCTAAGTCATGCTCACTGATCTTAGCATTAAGTTGTGCTATGTGATCATTTTGTTTTTTAATTAAGGCTAGGTGATCATGGATAGCATCAACATTAATATCTCTACATCTAGTACAAATGGAAATATGCTCAGTAGATGTAGAAGGTTTGCAAGATTTTAATTCAATGACCTTAGCATGCAACAAATCATTTTTAGTTCTAAGGTCGGAAATAGTAGCGTTGCAAACATCAAAATCCTTAGTCTTAGCAATCAAATTTTTATTTTCTAATCTAAGACTAGCAAGATAAATGTTCAATTCTTCAATCCTAGCAAGTAAATCATCATTAATATTTCTAGGATTTGGAATTGAAACATTGCAAATATGAGAATCAACCTTAGCTAACAAATTAGCATTTTCATTTCTAAGGTTGTCTATAGTCTCATGGCAAGTACTTAGCTCACTAGACAATTTTTCACATTTTTCTATTTCTAGAGCATAAGCATTTTTAACCTTAACATGTTTCTTGTTTTCCTTGATTAGGAAGTCCTCTTGGGAGTCCAAGAGATCATCCTTTTCATGGATGGCACTAATAAGCTCATTCAATTTTTCTTTTTGTTCTATGTTAAGGTTGGCAAAAAGAATGCGCAAGTTATCCTCCTCATTTTTATCATCATCTTCATCACTAGATGTTTCATATTTAGTGGAGGACCTTGATTTTACCTTCTTTTTGCCGTCCTTGGCCATGAGACACTTGTGGCCGACATTGGGGAAGAGGAGGCCCTTGGTGACGGCGATGTTGGCGGCGTCCTCGTCGTCGGAGGAGTCGCTTGAGCTTTCGTCGGAGTCCCATTCCCGACAAACATGGGCATCGCCGCCCTTCTTCTTGTAGTACTTCTTCTTCTCCTTTCTTCTTCCCTTCTTGTCGTCGCCCCTGTCACTGTCACTAGACATAGGACATTTTGCAATAAAGTGACCGGGCTTACCACACTTGTAGCAAACCTTTTTGGAACGGGATTTGTAATCCTTCCCCTTCCGTTGCTTGAGGATTTGCCAAAAGCTTTTGATGATCAAGGCCATCTCCTCATTGTCGAGCTTGGAGGCGTCAATTGGTTGTCTACTTGGTGTAGACTCCTCCTTCTTCTCCTCCGTTGCCTTGAAGGCCACTGGTTGCGCCTCGGATGTGGAAGGTTCGTCAAGCTCGTTGATCTTCTTTGAGCCCTTAATCATGCATTCAAAACTTACAAAATTCCCGATAACTTCCTCGGGGGTCATTAGTGGATATCTAGGATTACCACGAATTAATTGTACTTGAGTGGGGTTAAGGAAAATAAGTGCTCTTAGAATAACCTTAACCACTTCGTGGTCATCCCATTTTGCGCTCCCGAGGTTGCGCACTTGGTTCACCAAGGTCTTGAGCCGGTTGTACATGTCTTGTGGCTCCTCCCCTTGGCGAAGACGGAAGCGACCGAGCTCCCCCTCGATCGTTTCCCGCTTGGTGATCTTGGTGAGTTCATCACCCTCGTGCGCCGTCTTGAGTAGGTCCCAAATCTCCTTTGCGTTCTTCAACCCTTGCACTTTGTTGTATTCCTCCTTGCTTAGAGAGGCAAGGAGAATGGTTGCGGCTTGGGAGTTGAAGTGCTCGATTTGGGCCACTTCGTCCGTGTCATAGTCCTCATCCCCTACAGATGGTACCTGTACACCATACTCAACAACATCCCATATACTTTTGTGGAGAGAGGTTAGATGAAATCTCATTAAATTACTCCACATAGCATAATCTTCACCATTAAAAGTTGGTGGTTTGCCTAATGGGACGGAAAGTAAAGGTGTATGTTTAGGAATGCGAGGGTAGCGTAGGGGAATCTTACTATACTTCTTACGCTCTTGGCATTTAGAAGTGACGGATGCCGCGTCGGAGCCGGAGGTGGATGTTGATGAAGTGTCGGTCTCGTACTAGACCACCTTCCTCATCCTCTTGTGCTTGTCCCCACTCCGATGCGGCTTGTGAGAAGAAGATTTTTCCTTCTTCTCCTTGTGGTGAGAAGAGGAAGATCTTTTCTCCTTCCGCTTGGAGGAGTTCTTCTTCTTCTCCCTTCTCTTGGTGCAGGACTCTTCCGATGAAGTGCTCCCTTGGCTTGTAGTGGGCTTGTTATCGCCGGTTTCCATCTCCCTCTTGGTGTGATCTCCCGACATCACTTCGAGCGGTTAGGCTCTAATGAAGAACCTGGCTCTGATACCAATTGATAGTTGCCTAGAGGGGGGGGGTGAATAGGGCGAAACTGAAATTTACAAAAATAATCACAACTACAAGCCGGGTTAGCGTTAGAAATATAAACGAGTCCGCGAGAGAGGGTGCAAAACAAATCGCAAGCAAATAAAAGTGTGACACGCGGATTTGTTTTACCGAGGTTCGGTTCTCGCAAACCTACTCCCCGTTGAGGAGGCCACAAAGGCCGGGTCTCTTTCAACCCTTCCCTCTCTCAAACGATCCCACGGACCGAGTGAGCTTTTCTCTTTCTCAATCAACCGGGAACAAAACTTCCCCGCAAGGGCCACCACACAATTGGTGCCTCTTGCCTTGGTTACAATTGAGTGTTGATCACAAGAACAAGTGAGAAAGAAAGAAAGTGATCCAAGCGCAAGAGCTCAAAAGAACACGGCAAATCTCTCTCGCTAGTCACTAAATGCTTGAGTGGAATTGGAGAGGATTTGATCTCTTTGTATGTGTCTAGAATTGAATGCCTAGCTCTTGTAAGTGGTTGGGAGTTGGAAAACTTGGATGGCAATGAATGTGGGGTGGTTGGGGTATTTATAGCCCCAACCACCAAAAGTGACCGTTGCTGGAACCTGTCTGTTCGATGGCGCACCGGACAGTCCGGTGCACACCGGACAGTCCGGTGCCCCTGCCACGTCACCATTGCCGTTGGATTCTGACCGTTGGAGCTTCTGACTTCTGGGCCCTCCTAGGTGTCCGGTGCACACCGGACATGTACTGTTTGATGTCCGGTGCACCGGTATGGGCACGCCTGACGTCTGCGCGCGCTGCGCGCGCATTAAATGCTCCGCAGGGAGCCGTTGGCGCCAGAAAGAGCCGTTGCTCCGCTGGTACACCGGACAGTCCGGTGAATTTTAGCGGAGCGGCTGCTGCGCGAACCCGAGGCTGGCGAGTTCCGGAAGACCGCGCTTCCTTGGAGCACCGGACATGTCCGGTGCACACCGGACAGTCCGGTGAATTATAGCGCGCCGGCATCCGAGAAATCCCGAGGGTGAAGAGTTGAGTTGGAGTCCTCTGGGCGCACCGGACACTGTCCGGTGCACACCGGACAGTCCGGTGCCTCCAGCCAGAGGTGCCTTCGGTTGCCTCAATGCTCCTTAGTTGAATCCAAAACTTGATCTTTTTATTGGCTAAGTGTGAACCTTTTGCACCTGTATAACTTATGCACTAGAGCAAACTAGTTAGTCCAATATTTGTGTTGGGCAATTCAACCACCAAAATTATTTGGGGACTAGGTGTAAGCCTAATTCCCTTTCAAAACCGCTGGATGTACTCCCGCAGGGATTCCCCTGGCTGCTGGTGGCAGCTCCAGAGATCCCATGAGTTCCCAAGGCGCACGTACGTACCTTGGAAATTTCCAGCGAAGGCCTTGACTAGGTCATCCCAGTCGAAGATCTGCGAAGGGAGCAGATGCTCCAGCCAGGCCCGGGCAGCGTCGGAGAGAAAAAGGGGGAGGTTGCGGATGATGAGGTTGTCGTCGTCCGTCCCTCCCAACTGGCATGCCAACCGGTAATCCGTGAGCCACAACTCCGGCCTTGTCTCCCCTGAGTACTTGGTAATGGTAGTCGGGGCCTAGAACCGGGCCGGGAACGACGCACGTCGTATGGCTCGGCTGAAGACCCGCGGGCCTGGTGGTTCGGGTGAGGGGCTCTGATCCTCCTCACTGTCGTAGCGTCCCCTGCGTCTGGGGTGGTAGCCTCGGTGCACCTTCTCCTCGAGGCGGGCTCGACTGTCGCGGCGGTGTTGATCGTCGCCGAGGCGATCTCGGGCTGCAGGTGTCTCGTCTCTTGTAAGCTCGGTGTGGACCGAGACCTCGCGCATGTGTCGGGAGGACGCTGAGTGATGCTCCGAGGGGCCTTCTCGCCTTCGGGAGGCGAAGCTCTCGGCTCATCGGGCTGCGACGTTTTCCAGGAGGTTCCTGAGTTCGCCCTGGATACGTCGCCCCTCGGTGGTGGATGGCTCCGGCATCGTTCGAAGCAACATTGCCGCTGCAGCTGGGTTCTGGCCGGCCCCGTTGAAGGCCGGGGCCGGCATTGCCCTGACATCGTCAATAATACGGCGCTGGACGTCCCGGGCCGGATGACGCGCTCCTCCGGCTAGCTCTCGGCCTGCCCACTCTTGCTCGAGGTTTTGTTGGAGCTGCACAAGTCAGCCCATTTCTTCGTCGAGCTTGGCCTGCATCTCGCGGAGTTGCTCGAGCTGTGAGCCCTGGTCCCCGGTGGGGACCTGGGCCACAGCTAGCTCCTGCGGGATCTCAACACGAGACGCAGGTGCAAGGGCGTCGTCGCCTCTTGGCATGCCAGGGTGGTGGTCTCCGTCATGATCTTCCTGATCGATGTGGAAGCACTCGTGAGTTGGGTCGCAACCCTCGTCGTCAAGGCTGTGACCATCATCAGAGCAGCCGGAGAGGCAGTGGTCACATGTGGACATGAAGTCACGCATGGCACTGGGATCACGGAGTCCGGAGAAGTCCCAACTGACGTCGAGGTCGTCCTCTTCCTCGGAACCCACGGGTCCGGAGGTTGAGATGGCCGTCAGTCGGTCCCAAGTTGACCACATATGGTACCCCGAAAGGTCAGGATATGCCCTTACGAAAGTGCTTACCGAAGCGGGGTCGCTTGGTGGGTCGAAGCTGAACCTAAAGGGAACAGGATGGAAAACTGAAGGTACCTCTTGGTTGGTGGGCGGCGGTGAAGTTGCATCGGAGGTGGAATGTGTCGTTATCTCAGGTGCGAGACTAATGCCCGACAAGTCCCTCGCAAGGGTGCTGGCGCCATCAGTCCGCCTAGGGCTGGCATTTTGTTGGGAAGCGACACCCGTTGTTGTCACAGGTGCGAGGATAACGCCCTACATGTCCCCCACGGGGGTGCCGGCATTGTCGACTCGCTCTGGTCCGACAGTCGTCGAGGTGCTGCCTCCCGCCTGGCCATGGTTGCCCCGTCTCCATCTCCTCCAGCGAGGAGGGTGGCGGGGTTGACTCGGGTGCTCCTCTTCCGCCACGTGGAGATGTCATCGTTGAGTTCGTCTCCGCCGGGCGAGCCGACGACCGTCGTTGTTGTCGTGCTGCGGGGGGAGGAGTACCGTGTCGTAGCTGCTGTCGGGGGACATGAACTCGAGACTTCCAAAGTAGAGCACCGTCCCGGGCTAAAGAGGCTGCTGAAGATTGTCCATCTGGAACTCAACGGGAAAGTATTGTCAACACGCAGCGAGCCCCTACCTAGCGCGCCAACTGTCGGTGTTTCGGACCCAGGGGACCCTCAACCAGACCGACTAGTGAATTTTGTGCCACGTGCCCCTGTCCAGATGGGTTGATGCAAGATGGAACACAAGAGGAGGGATGAGGCTTATATTATCTTGCACCGGGGGTGCTTGCAGTAGGGGTTACAAGCTTCGCGAGAGAGGGAACGGGCCCTAGGCCTCCTGGGGAGTCTAGTGTTGCGGAGTGGAGCTCGATGTTTGAGTGAGTCCGTCTCCCTCGTCCCTGCTGCCCGTGCTCTCCTCTCTCCCCCTTGAAGGCCCTGGGCATCCCCTTTTATAGACACAAGGGGATGGTCCAGCTGTACAGGTGGGGGTGTAGCTATGTGCTAACGTGTCCGGCGAAGAGGTGCTTGAGCCCTGTATGAAGCGTAGCTGGCGGTGCAGTCCTGGGTCCTGTTGACGTTTCTTTGCCTTCGTAGAGAACTTGTGGACTATTGACGTCATAGACGCACGCGGGGAGCCATCATTACCTGTGGCCGGAGTAATCTAGATGTGACTCCGGTCTTGTTCCTTCGTAGCCTGAGGCGGCTAGCTAGAGGTAGGGTAATGATGTATCCCCTGTAGCGTGGTCGGTCCGAGACCGAGGTCGGGCGAGGCGGTGACTTTTCACGAGGCCGAGGCTGAGGCTGAGGCCGAGGTCGGGCGAGGCGGAGACCTTCTCCCGAGGCCGAGGCTGAGGTTGGGGTCGGGGTCGGGCGAGGCGAAGACCTTCTCCTGAGGCCGATGTCACACCCGGCTTTAAGGAACAAAGCCAGGTGCATCTCATACATGCGCCAAGAAGACAACATATATAATAACAGAGTGTATAGAGATAAATGTCATAAAACATCAGAGTATTTATTACATAGCGGAAGACTTATTACAAAATAAAATAATAAAGATAAAACGAACTAAGGCTCGTCGGCGCCAATGTCAACTGAGAAACGCCACCTAGATCAGATCATACTCCTCGCCTTGTGGCTCCTTCTGAACCACCTGCTCTTCTCCTGTGGGGAGGTGTGAGACAGCAAGGGTGAGCTCACACATGATCATAGCTCAACAAGTTGTGGGGAACCAGTGGACATAAACTCACAAAGGTGTGGGTTCATGTGATGTGTAAGGCTAATCAATGATAGGGGTTAAAGCTGAGCATTGCTTTTAAGTAGTTGGTCAAAATTTTATTAGCGGTTACTAAGTGTAAGTAAATACCAAACCATAAATAAAGTAATAGAACACATTTTATAATAAACCCATGCAATGCAAATGACAAAATTGAATTTAAGTTCCATAATTTAAACATCAGAGAGTCCTGAGCTGCTCATGACCGTGAGCACGGCTAGTATACCAGTTTTACACTCTGCAGAGGTTGTACCCTTTACCCACAAGTCATGTTACCCATCTGCCAAGGGGTCGCGAATCCCATACACCTCTACCTAGGAAGCGCGGCAGGGCAACACTACGAGGCCTTTACAAAGTTCCACTAGTGTCGGGGACCATAATTAGGGGTACCCTCAAGACGCCTAATTCTCAGCTGGTAACCCCCATCAGCATAAAGCTGCAGAGGCCTGATGGGTTTGATTAAGTCAGGGATCAGTCCATACGAGCGACTCGATCGCGCCTCGCCCGAGCCTAGCCTCAGGCAAGGGCAGCCGACCCTGAGGTGTTTCCGTCTCGCCCGAGGCCCCCTTTTTACGGCAGACGCACCTCCGGCTCGCCCGAGGCCTTGCCTTCGTTGAGAAGCAACCCTGACTAAATCACCGCGCCAACCGACCAAGTCACCGGGGCGTTTAACGCAAAGAGTGAGACCGCCGGGCGACCAGGCTTCGCCAGAGGTGCCATAGGAGGCTCCGCCCGACCCAGGGCTCGGACTCGGGCTAGGGCCCCGGAAGACGGCGAACTCCGCTCCGCCCAACCCAGGGCTCGGACTCGGGCTAAGGCCCCGGAAGACGGCGAACTCCGCTCCGCCCGACCCAGGGCTCGGACTCGGGCTAAGACCCCGGAAGACGACGAACTCCGCTTCGCCCGACCCAGGGCTCGGACTCCGCCCTGGCCTCTGCCGAACGGCCTCCGCCTCGCCCGACCCAGGAGCTCAGGTTCGGCCTCGGCCATGCAGGACAGACTCGACCTCGACTTCGGAGGAGCCTCCACGTCGCCCGACCTAGGACACAAGACCGCCACGTCAACAGGAAGCGTCATCATCACCCTGCCCTGAGCCGACTTGGGTCGCAGAGAACAAGACCGGCGTCCCATCTGGCCAGCTCCGCCAGATAGGCAATGATGGCGCCCCACTAGACCATGACGACGGCGACTCTCGGCTCCCTTACGAAAGCAGGGAGACGTCAGCAAGAGCACAGCTGTTCCAACAGCTGTCCCTCCATCAGGCTCCGTTACTCCTCCGACAGCCACGACGCCACACCGGCTGAGCGCCAAGATCTCTCCGGCTGCCACCTTGGCATGTACTTAGGGCACTAGCTCTCCCCCGCTAGACACGTAGCACCTTGCTACACCCCCATTTTGTACACCTGGATCCTCTCCTTACGCTTATAAAAGGAAGGACCAGGGCCTTCTTAGAGGAGGTTGGCCTCGCGGGAACGAGGGCAGGGGCAGGCGCTCTCTTGGGGCCGCTCGCTCCCCTCACCCGCGCGGACGCTTGTAACCCCCTACTGCAAGCGCACCCGACCTGGGCGCGGGACGAACACGAAGGCCGCGGGATCTCCGTCTCCCTCGTCACGACCCGGCTCCGGCCACCGACCTCTCGCTCTCTTCCCCCCTTCGCGCTCGCCCACGCGCTCGACCCATCTGGGCTGGGGCACGCGGCACACTCACTCGTCGGCTCGGGGACCCCCCGGTCCCGAAACGCCGACAGTTGGCGTGCCAGGTAGGGGCACGCTGCGTGTTGACGAGCAGTTTCCCGTCAAGCTCCAGATGGGCAGTCTCCAACGACCTCTCCAACCCGGGACGGTGCTCCATTTCGGGAGCCTCGAGTTCATGTCTCTCGACAGCGGCTACGACATGGTACTTCTTCCACCGCCGTACGGCGGCGACAATGGCGGTCAACAGCCCGCCCGCCGGCGGCGGAACCGACGACGTCTTTCCCGCGTGGGGGAAGGACAACTTTCGAGCTCGCCCCATCCTCTCCCTCGCCATCGGAGGAGGAGGAGGCGGGGCAACCAGGGCCGAGCGGGAGGCTGCGCTCCGATGGCTGTCGAGCAAATCGACATCCCCAGTGCCCCAGCGGAGGACACGCTAGGCGTCACCCTCGCGTTCGAGGCAAAGGCGAGCGCCATCCCCCCGCAACACGTCGACCCCGAGCAGGTGGACGACGCCAGCACGCTCACGAAGGGCCTGCAGGACGTCGCCCTCGTACCCAAGACGACGGCGCGATCAGCCCCCGACGTGACTTCGTCGCTCCTCGTCGACAAAAAGGTACCAACTGCTTCCCGTCCTTCGTCATTTCGACTCGACCTCAACCCGCCTGGCGACCTCGCTTTGGCGGACACTCACGTTGAGGCGAGTGCAACCCCTCTGGGGTTTCGTGTGCGGTCGCCCTGGGACCGATTGACGGGCGTCTCGACCTACGGGCCCTCTGGGTCTGAGGAAGATGACGACCCCAGCATCTGCTGGGATTTCTCCGGATCTGGCAACCCCAGTGCCATGCGGGACTTCATGACCGCATGCAACTACTGCCTCTCCGACTGTTCCGACGACAGCCGCGGCCTTGACGACGAGGACTGCGGCCCGAGCCGCGAATGTTTCCACGTCGAGCTAGGGGATCCCTCCGGAGGTAGCTGTCTCGGCATGCCGGAGGGTGGTGATCCCCCTAGGCCAGCGCCTCGCGCCGACATCCCACGGGAGCTAGCTGTGGTCCCCGTTCCGGCGGGGGGTCACGACCCACAGCTCGAGCAAGTCCGCGGGGCGCAGGCCGGGCTCGATGAGGGAGCAGGAGCACTCGAGGCAATCCGCCGGGACGTCGGGCAGGTATGGGCGGGCCATCCCCCGGCCGGAGAAATACGTCACCTGCCCCAGGATCTCCAGCACCGCATCGCCAACGATGCCAGGGGCAGTCCGCCACCCGCATCCGGCGGAACCGGCCAGGACCTGGCAGCCGCAGCGATGCTCCTCCGCGCGATGCCGGAGTCATCTACCACCGAGGGATGGCGAATCCAGGGAGAGCTCAAGCATCTCCTGGAAGGCGCTGCGGCCCGGCGGGCCGAGAGCTCTGCCTCCCGAAGGCAGGGGTACCCCTCGGAACCTCGTGCCGCGA
Source organism: Zea luxurians (assembly GCA_029449295.1). Taxonomy (NCBI): domain Eukaryota; kingdom Viridiplantae; phylum Streptophyta; class Magnoliopsida; order Poales; family Poaceae; genus Zea; species Zea luxurians. Next base: position 17,108,370 of record JAOPSE010000039.1, read on the forward strand.
CTTCCCGACTCACGCGGGAAGCCTCGGTCTACACCGGGCGCACGCGCAACACCGCGCCTGCAGCCCCGGGCCACCTCGGCGACGAGCACCCTCATCGCGACCGTCGGGCTCGCCTCGACGAAAGGGTGCGCCGAGGCTATCACCCCAGGCGTGGGGGACGCTACGACAGCGGGGAGGATCGGAGTCCCTCGCCTGAACCACCCGGTCTGCAGGTCTTCAGCCGAGCCATTCGGCGGGCGCCGTTCCCGACCCGATTCCGACCCCCGACTACTATCACAAAGTACTCGGGGGAAACGAGACTGGAATTGTGGCTCGCGGACTACCGCCTGGCCTGTCAGCTGGGTGGGACGGACGACGACAACCTCATCATCCGCAACCTCCCCCTATTCCTCTCCGACACTGCTCGCGCTTGGTTGGAACACCTGCCTCCGGGGCAGATTTCCAACTGGGAGGATCTGGTCCAAGCCTTCGCCGGCAACTTCCAGGGCACGTACGTGCGCCCCGGGAATTCCTGGGACCTCCGAAGCTGCCGGTAACAGCCGGGAGAGTCCCTTCGGGACTACATCCGGCGATTCTCAAAGCAGCGCACCGAGCTACCCAACATCACCGACTCCGATGTCATCGGCGCGTTCCTTGCCGGCACCACCTGCCGTGACCTGGTGAGCAAGTTGGGTCGCAAGACCCCCACCAGGGCGAGCGAGCTGATGGACATCGCCACCAAGTTCGCCTCCGGCCAGGAGGCGGTCGAGGCCATCTTCCGAAAGGACAAGCAGCCCCAGGGCCGCCCGTCGGAAGATGCTCCTGAGGCGTCTACTCTGCGCGGCGCCAAGAAGAAAGGCAGGAGGAAGTCGCAAGCGAAGCGCGACGCTCCCGACGCAGACCTTGTCGCCGCCACCGAGCATAAGAACCCTCGGAAGCCCCCCGGAGGTGCTAACCTCTTCGACAAGGCACTCAAGGAGACGTGCCCCTACCATCAGGGGCCCGTCAAGCACACCCTCGAGGAGTGCGTCATGCTTCGGCGCCACTTCCACCGGGCCGGGCCACCCGCAGAGGGTGGCAGGGCCCGCGACGACGACAAAAGGGAAGATCGCCAAGCAGGAGAGTTCCCCGAGGTCCGCGACTGCTTCATGATCTACGGGGGGCATGCGGCGAATGCCTCGGCTCGGCATCATAAGCAAGAGCGTCGGGAGGTCTGCTCGGTGAAGGTGGCGGCACCAGTCTACTTAGACTGGTCCGACAAGCCCATCACCTTCGACCGGGACGACCACCCCGACCACGTGCCGAGCCCGGGGAAGTACCTGCTCGTCGTCGATCCCATCATCGGCGACGTCAAGCTCACCAAGGTCCTGATGGATGGGGGCAGCTGCCTCAATATCATCTACGCCGAGACCCTCAGGCTCCTGCGCGTCGATCTGTCATCCGTCCGAGCAGGCGCTGCGCCCTTCCACGGGATCATCCCTGGGAAGCGCGTCCAGCCCCTCGGGCAGATCGACCTTCCTGTCTGCTTCGGAACACCCTCCAACTTCCGAAGGGAGACTTTGACGTTCGAGGTGGTCGGGTTCCGAGGAACCTACCACGCAGTGTTGGGAAGGCCATGCTACGCGAAGTTCATGGCCATCCCCAACTACACCTACCTGAAGCTCAAGATGCCAGGCCCCAACGGGGTCATCACCGTCGGCCCCACGTACAAACACGCGTTCGAATGCGATGTGGAGTGCGTGGAGTACGCCGAGGCCCTCGCCGAGTCCGAGGCCCTCATTGCCGACCTGGAAAGCCTCTCCCGAGAGGTGCCGGACGTGAAGCGACACGCCGGCAACTTCGAGCCAGCGGAGACGGTCAAGGTCGTCCCTCTCGACCCCAGTGGTGACACCTCCAAGCAGATCCGGATCGGTTCCGGGCTCGACCCCAAATAGGAAGCAGTGCTCGTCGACTTTCTCCGCGCAAACGTCGACGTCTTTGCGTGGAGTCCCTCGGACATGCCCGGCATACCGAGGGATGTCGCCGAGCACTCGCTGGATATTCGGGCCGGGGCCCGGCCGGTCAGACAGCCTCTGCGCCGATTCGACGAGGAAAGGCGCAGGGTGATAGGCGAGGAGATCCGCAAGCTGATAGCAGCAGGGTTCATCAAAGAGGTATTCCATCCCGAATGGCTTGCCAACCCTGTACTTGTGAGGAAGAAAGGGGGGAAATGGCGGATGTGTGTAGACTACACTGGTCTTAACAAAGCATGTCCGAAGGTCCCCTACCCTCTACCTCGCATCGATCAAATCGTGGACTCCACTGCAGGGTGCAAAACCCTGTCTTTCCTCGATGCCTACTCAGGGTATCATCAAATCAAGATGAAAGAGTCCGACCAGCTCGCGACTTCTTTCATCACGCCCTTCGGCATGTACTGTTATGTCACCATGCCGTTCGGTTTGAGGAACGCGGGTGCAACGTACCAGCGGTGCATGAACCATGTGTTCGGCAAACACATCGGTCGCACGGTCGAGGCTTACGTCGATGACATCGTAGTCAAGACGAGGAAAGCCTAGGATCTTCTCTTCGACCTCGAACTGACATTCCGGTGTCTCAAGGCGAAGGGCGTCAAGCTCAATCCCGAGAAGTGCGTCTTCGGGGTGCCCCGAGGCATGCTCTTGGGATTCATCGTCTCCGAGCGGGGCATCGAAGCCAACCCGGAGAAGATCGCAGCCATCACAAACATGGGGCCCATCAAGGACTTAAAAGGCGTATAGAGGGTCATGGGATGTCTCGCGGCCTTGAGCCGTTTCATCTCGCGCCTCGGCGAAAGAGGCCTGCCCCTGTACCGTCTCTTAAGGAAGGTCGAGTGCTTCACGTGGACTCCCGAGGCCGAGGAAGCTCTCGGGAACCTGAAGGCGCTCCTCACCCAGGCGCCCATCTTGGTACCCCCAGCTAATGGAGAAGCCCTCCTGGTCTACGTCGCCGCTACCACTCAGGTGGTCAGCGCCGCGATCGTGGTCGAAAGGCAGGAAGAGGGGCATGCTTTGCCCATTCAGAGGCCAGTTTACTTCGTCAGCGAGGTACTGTCCGAGACCAAGATCCGCTACCCACAAGTCCAGAAGCTGCTGTATGCAGTGATCCTGACGAGGCGAAAGCTGCGACATTACTTCGAGTCTCATCCGGTGACTGTGGTGTCATCCTTCCCCCTGGGGGAGATCATCCAGTGCCGAGAAGCCTCGGGACGGATCGCAAAGTGGGCGGTGGAAATCATGGGCGAGACAATCTCGTTCGCCCCTTGGAAGGCCATCAAGTCCCAGGTACTGGCGGACTTCGTAGCCGAATGGGTCGACACCCAGTTGCCGACGGCTCCGATCCAACCGGAGCTCTGGACCATGTTTTTCAATGGGTCGCTGATGAAGACGGGAGCCGGCGCGGGCCTGCTCTTCGTCTCGCCCCTCGGGAAACACCTGCGCTATGTGCTCCGCCTCCATTTCCCGGCGTCCAACAATGTGGCTGAGTACGAGGCTCTGATCAACGGATTGCGAATCGCCATCGAGCTAGGGGTCCGACGCCTCGATGCACGCGGCGACTCGCAGCTCGTCATCGACCAAGTCATGAAGAACTCCCCCTGCTTGCGCCCCCAACCATCACGGGCTGAGTCTTCTTCAACACGCCTCCAAAGCCCTCCCCCGCGGCGCGGGGGCTGGGACCCACAAGTCATGGAGACCGGCTCCGAGCAGAAGAAGCCGAACCGCCGCGCACGGCGCGCGCAACCACCCAGCGGTTACAAGTAACCCTCCACTTTTGCCCAGATCAACGGGCGAAAGGGGCGGGCAGCCATGCGGGCGGCATGCAACCATGCCAAGTGGCCGCGCTTCTCCGACTCCTGGCAGGCCAGCGCGGAGGCCCAAGCCCACGCGTCGCGCAACCGGCGCGCCGGATGCTGCATGCAAGCCGCTGTACCACTTGCGCCACCACCACACCTCCTCGATTGCGGAACCGATACCGCGATTCGAGGCGACCCAGCGCGCGACCCAGCAGCGCCAGCCTGACGCAGCGGTCAAACGCGGTCAAAAGTGGGCCGGCAGTAATGACGGTGGCAGGCACGCGAGAGCAGCGGCCACGCCATCGGCCAAGCTCATGTCCCATCCGGAGGCAGCGAGAGAACCCCCTCTCACGGTGTGAAGACGACGCGCCCGTGACCCGTACCTCGAACGGCTCGCGCACGCGCAACGGCAGCCTCACCAACTACTCGCTCCTGCGCATTAACTCCGCGGCTGGACAGGTGACGTTCCTGGCAGGAGCAGCTGGCGACGTTTCGCCATCACCAAAACGACCACACCAAAAAAGGTGCGCCACGTCGTTCAATTTCGTATCCTTTTTTCCCTTTTCCTTCTTTCTCTATCTCTTGCAACAGGGACCGGGAAAGGGGATACCCCCAAAGGGATCCTTCCCCGTGAAGGAACTAGGCTCCGAGCCTCCTTACTGATCAGGGGTTCGAAGGCTGGCCCCCCGAAGGGTTCAACGGCCGCCTCAGATCGCGTGGGCCCGACACCCACTACTGGTCAGGGGTTCGAAGGTCGGCCCCCCGAAAGGTTCCACGACCGCCTCAGGCTACTCGGGCTCCGCGCCCATTACTGATTAGGGGTTCGAAGGCTGGCCCTCCGAAGGGTTCACAGTCGCCTCAGACACCGAGCGAGTGATGACCAGGGGTACGTTCGATACATAACCAAGGCTCGGGCTGCGCTCCCGAGGTACCCTAGGACATTTCCGAGACCAGCGGGAACGACTCTGTAACGGGAATCCCATCGGAGGGAGGCAACGAGCCCTCGGACCCCGTCGCCAGGGGACCGGGTCCGGCAGATCACCCGCAGGTACTTTTGGGCGTGCCTCCGGGCCCCTAGCCGACCCCCAACGAACGGGGCACGGACGTCCACTCGGATTACCCGATTGCAGCTCACCGGAGACACCATGTTCGGTGCCCATCGAGGGTAACATGGCGCTCTCCCCCCCTCCTCCTTGCGGAAAGGCGACGTAGGGGCGTATGTAAAAAAGCCGAGTCTGTCCCTGATCGTCCTCTCGCTCCGTGCGGAGGCTCAGGGGCTGCTCTCGCAAACCCGGCTCTGGCCGAACCGTTGACAGCGTCAACATACCAGCCCGAGAACTTGGGCCCCGACAGTGCACCTGGGCCACGGCCTGTTCGCATGAGGGAACCGCCAGACCAGCCGAGGCATTACGCAAGGCATTAAGACCTCGAAGGAGTGAAACCACTCCTCCGAGGCCTCGGGGGCTACACCCGGCGGGTGCGCTCGCGCGCACCCACCGGAACAAAGTGCAACCGAGAAAGGCTGGTCCCCTTGCAAAAAAGTGCGACGAAAGCCTCCAAGTGAGTGCTAACACTCCCTTCGAGGCTCGGGGGCTACTGTCGGGGACCATAATTAGGGGTACCCTCAAGACGCCTAATTCTCAGCTGGTAAACCCCATCAGCATAAAGCTGCAGAGGCCTGATGGGTTTGATTAAGTCTGGGATCAGTCCATACGAGCGACTCGATCGCGCCTCGCCCGAGCCTAGCCTCGGGCAAGGGCAGCCGACCCTGAGGTGTTTCCGTCTCGCCCGAGGCCCCCTTTTTACGGCAGACACACCTCCGGCTCGCCCGAGGCCTTGCCTTCGTTGAGAAGCAACCCTGACTAAATCACCGCGCCAACCGACCAAGTCACCGGGGCGTTTAACGCAAAGAGTGAGACCGACGGGCGACCAGGCTTCGCCAGAGGTGCCATAGGAGGCTCTGCCCGACCCAGGGCTCGGACTCGGGCTAAGGCCCCGGAAGACGGCGAACTCCGCTCCGCCCGACCCAGGGCTCGGACTCGGGCTAAGGCCCCGGAAGACGGCGAACTCCGCTCCGCCCGACCCAGGGCTCGGACTCGGGCTAAGACCCCGGAAGACGACGAACTCCGCTTCGCCCGACCCAGGGCTCGGACTCCGCCCTGGCCTCTGCCGAACGGCCTCCGCCTCGCCCGACCCAGGAGCTCAGGTTCGGCCTCGGCCATGCAGGACAGACTCGACCTCGACTTCGGAGGAGCCTCCACGTCGCCCGACCTAGGACACAAGACCGTCACGTCAACAGGAAGCGTCATCATCACCCTGCCCTGAGCCGACTTGGGTCGCAGAGAACAAGACCGGCGTCCCATCTGGCCAGCTCCGCCAGATAGGCAATGATGGCGCCCCACTAGACCATGACGACGGCGACTCTCGGCTCCCTTACGAAAGCAGGGAGACGTCAGCAAGAGCACAGCTGTTCCAACAGTTGTCCCTCCATCAGGCTCCGTTACTCCTCCGACAGCCACGACGCCACACCGGCTGAGCGCCAAGATCTCTCCGGCTGCCACCTTGGCATGTACTTAGGGCACTAGCTCTCCCCCGCTAGACACGTAGCACCTTGCTACACCCCCATTTTGTACACCTGGATCCTCTCCTTACGCTTATAAAAGGAAGGACCAGGGCCTTCTTAGAGGAGGTTGGCCTCGCGGGAACGAGGGCAGGGGCAGGCGCTCTCTTGGGGCCGCTCGCTCCCCTCACCCGCGCGGACGCTTGTAACCCCCTACTGCAAGCGCACCCGACCTAGGCGCGGGACGAACACGAAGGCCGCGGGATCTCCATCTCCCTCGTCACGACCCGGCTCCGGCCACCGACCTCTCGCTCTCTTCCCCCCTTCGCGCTCGCCCACGCGCTCGACCCATCTGGGCTGGGGCACGCGGCACACTCACTCGTCGGCTCGGGGACCCCCCGGTCCCGAAACGCCGACAACTAGCTTCCGAAAACCCGCTACAGTTTATAGGAAGTTCCAATGCAGGGTTCTTGCCTGACTGCCATCGCAGCAAAATCAAGCAAGGACCTCCCTACACTGACCACTCCCCTACTGCCCTTGCCCCTTTCGGGTAAGGTAGTCTTCCACTAGCTTTCCTAATTAATCAGCCAAGGGCGTCCCATTAAACCCTTGTGGTGGCACGTGTTACTCATGTTAAGCTCTATGTTCCAATTAACATTAATGATCTCAACATGAACATAAATAGAATAACAAAAAGAATTGGAACATAGAGGTAATAAATGATTATCCCAAAACCATGTAAAGCAATAGCAAACTACCCAAGTGATTCAGGGGTAAACAAGGTAATGAGATAAACAATCTAGGGTGACCTATTGGGTCCCATCAAAATTAACCTATGCATGGATAAGTGATATTAAAGAACATTATTGGGTAAAAAGTGGTCAAGGGCACAACTTGCCTTCAATGAGCTCCTGCTCAGCTACTTCAATCTGCTGCTCACCAGGATCCTCGGTCACGGGCTCTTCTACTCGCCGCAATACAAACAAGCACAGTGCATATAGAGAAATTAACATTACACCAAACATATATACAAAATACACGGTAATAATCTACACATTAAAATAAAATTCTAGGAACAGGAATCACAATTTTTGGAGTTATAGAATTTAAGTTATGGATTTTCAAAGGTTTCATGTGATTTAAATAAGATTAAGTGTGAGATTAATTTTCTTACTGTTGTCGTGCTAAAACAGAGACACTAAGTGCTAGAGAATAAAATTACAAAATTTTAGAAAGTGGAATGGATTAATTTGGAGTTAGTATGAATTTTCTATGAATTTATAAAGTTCTAGTAATTATTTTTATATTAAAAACCTATTTTCCAATTTATTTATTCAAATTAAATGATCACTGGACTGGGCCCACTATTTCCAGAGAACCCAGGGGGCTCGGGGTAAGAATTCAGAGACACAGAGAACAGGCCCTGTGGATGGCAGGTTTATTTTAATGAAACCGAGGGGCTCTTATGTAAAATGGACCCGCGAAGGGGTACCATGATTTTACAGCCGTCCGATCTAAAGTGGATGGCCACGATTAGACCAGTGCTTACTCGAACCGGTACGCTGCGAGGGTCGTTGGATCCAGGATCGAGGATCCGGATTCAATTACCTCTAGATCTAGTAACAACCGTAGGATTTAAGATCTGTGGTCGACGATCGAGCGCAACACGAGCCTTCCCTGCACCGTTTGATCTTGAATCTACGGACCGTAGCCGTCGTCATCCCTTCCCCCTCGCGATCGAGCAGAGCTGGCACGCAGCCTCGCCCACGGCGGAGCTCCTACCGGCGTACTGCCGAAATCTCCCACCCCGGTGACCGAGATCGGTGCAATAAACATGCGCCAAACGAAATTGAGGGCTAGACGAAGCACGGAGGGGATATCTCACCAAGGATTCGGCCGCGAAGGTGCCCAGTCCACGGCGCGGTGCGGATCCACGGCTGTGCCCGCGCTCCGGCGAGAAATCAACCTCGCCCCGCTGCCGGATTCGCCTCGCCAAGTGCACGAACAGCTTCACCACGCCCCTGGGAGGCTCCACAACCCGGCAACGCGCCCAGGTCGGCTAGGGGGAAAGCTTGCCCCGATCAGCGGAACGCGGTCCTCTCGGCTCTCACGGAAAAGGTGGAAATCGCTTTGGTTAGAGCTACCTACACGCTGATGAAGAAAAGAGGAGGATGAGGATCGGGTTCCGGTCTTCATATGGCCGTCCAAGGTCCGCCTGCGCCCACACAATGGATCCCGCAATCTGCGCCATAACCGAGCCCGAGCACGCCCGGGTCGCGCGGCGAAGGAAGGGGACGGTTCTGGCAGAGCGGGCCCGCCCAGCCAGCGATAGAGAAGTTTAGCACGCAGTAGAGTGGGCGCTGGCGTGTGGTCCCGGGCGACAGGGGCAGCGCAAGGCGACTGACATCGTGACCCCAGGTGTCGGCGCGGTGGAGGTTTAGTTGGGCTGGCGCGGGGGAGAAGGAGGAGATGGGCCAGAATGGGTACAGTCGGCCCAGGTAAGGTTTCTTCTTTTTTTTCTTTTTATTTTCTGTTTCATTTCTTTTTCAAATTCAAACTTCAATTCAAATTCAAACTTTGTGGCACTTTGTATACTGGCTAATTATTTATTTTGATCATATCAACTGTGGTGCAGATATTTTAATGATAATTTTATTTGTATTGAATAATATTCCTTTCTCCTCCCTATTTTCATGGTTTTATTTTCAAGTTAAACTTTAAATTCTATGGATCCATTGAGATGCTATTAATGGTATATTTATTTTATTAAGCACAAATGCACATCCAAATAAAAACTCAGCATGATGCATAAACTTTAATGGTATATCCTTTTATTACTTATTTGTTTTTTTTGAATTTAGTGTTCACATGTGATGATGCATAAAGGTCAAACTCACATAAAGAGAAATTGTTTTCTCTATTGGTATTTTTTTTCTAGCTATTTACAAGTGGGTGTTACAAATCCTACCCCCCTTAAAAATAATCTCATCCTCGAGATTTAGGAAGAACGAGGGAAAAGGTGGGGAAAATCTATACGAAGCTCTTCTTCACTTTCCCAAGTTGCTTCATCTTCACCGTGGTGACTCCATTGGACTTTGCACATCTTTATCACCTTATTTCTTGTAACTCGAGTCAAAGTATCCAAAATCTTGATCGGGTACTCCGTGTAAGTCAAATCACCTTGAACATTGAGCTCATCCATGGGTAACTGTTCCTCAGGAACACGGAGACACTTCTTTAGTTGAGATACGTGGAACACGTTATGCACATCCGATAGACTATCCGGTAACTCAAGTTGGTATGCCATCTCCCCAACTCGCCTAAAGATCAAGAATGGTCCAATATAGCGAGGGGACAATTTGCCCTTAACTTTGAATCTCCTCATTCCACGAAGTGGTGACACCTTGAGGTACACATAATCTCCTTCTTCAAATTCCAGTGGCCTCCTTCTATTATCAGCATAACTCTTTTGCCTGGTTTGAGCCACTCTCAAATTCTCTCGAATTATACGGACTTGTTCTTCTGCTTCTTGAATCAATTCAGGCCCAAAGAACTGTCTCTCTCCAATCTGATCCCAATATAGAGGAGTCCTGCACTTTCTCCCATATAAAGCTTCAAAAGGTGACATTTTCAGACTGGCCTGATAACTATTGTTGTATGAGAACTCAGCGTATGGTAAACTTTTATCCCAACTTCCTCCATGCTGAAGAGCACATGCTCTCAACATATCTTCCAATACTTGATTTGTCCTTTCAGTCTGTCCATCAGTCTGAGGGTGATAAGCCGTACTGAAATTCAACTTCGTACTCATGTTCTCATGAAAGCTTCTCCAAAATCTTGAGGTAAACTGCGAACCTCGATCAGACACGATCTTCTTTGGCACTCCATGCAAACACACAATCCGAGCCATATATAACTCTGCTAGCTGAGAACCTTTATAAGTAGTCTTCACAGGAATAAAGTGAGCCACTTTAGTTAATCTATCCACAATCACCCATATAGCATCATATCCTTTCTGGGTGCGAGGCAATCCAGTAATGAAATCCATACCAATCTCTTCCCATTTCCACTCGGGTATCTTCAGTGGATGCAATAGCCCAGCTGGCCTCTGGTGTTCAGCCTTAACTCTTTGACACACATCGCACATAGCCACATGTGCAGCTACATCTCTTTTCAATCCATACCACCAATATTTCTGTTTCAAATCCTGATACATCTTGGTACTACCAGGATGAATAGAATAATCCGAGTCATGGGTCTCCTTTAAAATAGTCTCTCGAAGGCTTTTAATATCAGGAACACACATCCTGTCCTTGAACCATATGGTGCCCTGCTCATCTTCGGTAAATTCCGGAACTCGACCTTCAGTAATCAGATCCTTAATCTCTTTTATTTTAGCATCACCAATTTGTCCTTTGCGGATCTCTTGCTCCAAAGTAGGTTCCACATCAATAGTAACTCCTTCAGTATGAGCCACTATCCCCAGGTTAAGTCTCCTGAAATCCTCAACAATCTCGTCGGGTAGCTGGGCAACAATAGCTGAATGAACATGCTCCTTGCGATTCAAGGCATCGGCAACCAAATTTGCCTTGCCCGGGTGATAGTGAATCTCCAAATCATAATCCTTAATAAGCTCCAACCAACGGCGTTGCCTAAGGTTGAGATCCTTCTGGGTGAATATATACTTCAGACTCTTATGATCCGTATATACTTGACACTTGGTTCCCATAATGTAATGTCTCCAAATCTTAAGCGCATACACAACGGCTGCCAATTCCAAGTCATGAGTGGGGTAGTTCAATTCATGTTTCCGCAACTGACGGGAAGCATAAGCAATCACATGTCCTTCCTGCATGAGCACACATCCTAAGCCTTGGCCACATGCATCGCAATAGATATCAAATCCTTTCTGTAGGTCTGGCATAACCAATACTGGTGGCGACATCAACCTCTTCTTCAATAGATCAAAGCTGTCTTGACACTTCTCGTCCCACTTAAATTCTCTTCCTTTCTCCAAAAGCGAAGTCATAGGCTTAGCAATCTTAGAAAATCCTTCGATAAATCTCCGATAATATCCTGCTAATCCCAAGAAACTCCGAATCTCAGTAACTGTAGTGGGTACTCTCCACTCTATTATCTCCTTAACTTTAGCAGGATCCACTGATATTCCTCCATTAGAAATAATATGACCAAGAAATGGCACCTCGCCAATCCAAAACTCGCACTTGTTGAACTTGGCATATAGCTGGTTATCTCGTAGCTTCTGTAGCACCATCCTCAGATGTTCCTCGTGATCACTATCACTCTTGGAATAGATAAGAATATCGTCGATGAATACCACGATGAATCTGTCCAAATACTCCATAAACACCTTGTTCATTAAGTTCATAAAATACGCTGGTGCATTGGTTAATCCAAACGACATAACAGTAAACTCATATAATCCATATCGAGTCGAGAAAGCCGTCTTGGGAATATCCGATGGTCTAATCCTCATCTGATGGTATCCCGATCGGAGATCAATCTTCGAAAATACTCTTGCACCTCTCATCTGATCAAATAAATCCTCAATACGGGGCAACGGATACTTGTTCTTCACTGTAACATCATTAAGAGATCTATAATCCACACACATCCGCTGCGATCCATCCTTCTTCTGTACAAACAAGACCGGTGCTCCCCAAGGTGAGGAACTCGGACGAATGTACCCAGCCTCTTATAACTCAGTTAACTGCTTCTTAAGTTCCTTCAACTCCTCTACGGACATCCTATATGGCCGTTTAGAAATAGGGGCGGTTCCAGGTAAGAGATCAATAACAAACTCAACTTCTCTATCAGGTGGCATCCCTGGTAACTCCTCTGGAAAGACATCCGGAAAATCTCTAACCACCCGGATGTTGTCACCAACAAACTCCTCCGGTATAAAGAACATTGCACGCATGGGTGAGGAGGTTACTGCAATATTAACTTGAAACCTTTCTCCCTTAGTAGTAGTGAGTTCTACGGTACCTCTACCACATGCTATAACGGCCTTTGCCTTTCTTAGCCATGACATACCAAGGATCAGATCTATAGTGCTTGACTCTAATATTATAGCAGTAGCTCCAAATTCTCTACTCATAATGGTCAATGTCAATCTACGTGTCATTTGATTCGCCTCAACAGGCCCTTTAGGTGTAATTACTATCATGGGTTTTCTCATATTTAGCAGTGGTATTTCATTTGTGTTGGCATATCTAGCAGACATGAATGAATGTGTAGCACCAGAATCAAATAATATGGTTGCAGGAATTGCATTAACATAAAACATACCAATTACGAGGTCCCCACCATCCGGGGTAGCATCAACGCTGACTTGATTAACTTTGGCAATAGAATATCCCTTGCCAGATCCTGGAGTTTGCTGCCTGTTCTGAACTGGAGTAGTAGCAATCCTCTGTGGGCAGACATTTGCATAGTGACCAGCCTTCCCACACTTGAAACAAGTAGTGCCTGGACTCTATCCTGAAAACTTCGTCGGGGTGCCAATAGGGGTAGCCTGCCGAGGAGGTGGAGTCCTCAGTGGTGATTGCTGAACTGGGCGTGGTCCTCCTGGTCGAGTTGGTGTACCCTGTGGTGAAACATAGCGGGGACGAACACTGCTGCTACCCTGTCCCTGCGAGATAGCCTTCCTCTTCAAATCACCCAGTTGAACACGCTTGTGTTCAATAGCAAGAGCCTTATCCAGTAGCCTCTGAAAGGATGGAAAGGTGTGTGCAATCAGTGCATACTGCAAGGGTCCATTAAGTCCTTCAATGAAGTGCTCCTGCTTCCTCTCATCCTCAGCACTTCCTCCGGAGCATATCTCGACAGCTGAATAAATTTGTCTCTGTACTCGCTGACTGACATACTTCCTTGCTTCAGCGACAGAAATTCCTTCTTCTTGATCTTTATCATACCAGCTGGAATATGGTAGTTCCTGAACTGTGTACTAAACTCTGCCCAAGTAATAGTATCAGCAGCATCGTGGGCAGCAGTATAAGAATCCCACCAGTCAGCAGCAGGACCTGTCAGACGTCCAGAAGCATATAAAACCTTCTCCCGGTCCGTGCACTGTGCAATATTCAGCATCTTTTCAACGGACTTCAGCCAATCATCCGCGTCTAGTGGATCAGGTGAGCTTGCAAATGTAGGTGGCTTATGACTCATGAACTCTCTATGCTTGTCTCGGGGTGGAACTGGTGGTGGTGGTGGAGGCAGTGGCACTTGTTGCTGCTGTTGCTGCTGTTGTTGCTGTTGTATTTGTTGTTGCAGCAACTGTTGTTGTGCCCTCCTTTCCTGGCGTATCTCATCTCGCTCCTGGCGCAACTCCTGTCGTATATCTTCTCTTTCCTGACGCATCTCCTGGCGTTCTTGCTGCATCTGGGCACGCATATCAGCCATAGTGTCTGCCATTTGCTGCATCACCGCCATCTGAGCAGCAACCAGTGGGTCAACTCCGCCTGCTGGAGGATTAGGAGGATTCATCTCTGCAGGTTATGGCTGGGGTTGTCTGTATATTCTCCGAGTGTGTCGATTAGGAGGCAAATCAATTCCACCACCCCGCCTGGTATTGACCATCTGAGTTAGATACATATGGTAAGAAAATAGTAGACAAGGTAGGTATTTACGAAGCAGGTTACTTTGGGGAATTTTATTAGCTAAGAAGATTAATATTTTACCTACTAAAGCTAATTCAACACCTTATGTTGGTACATGCTAAGATGTCCATCTATAATTCAATCAATCAAAGAAGCAAATCAGGCATTTAGCATCAGCACAATCAAACAACATTTTTAAAGAAAATAGTTTTAAATTTTTGTCTTAGGTTCCCTATCTCTTAAAAAGATCATAGTGGTAGGATCCCAAGGTGTGAAATCCATCTTGTCTTAGATAAGATTAATCAGAGTAGAATAGCAAAAGGTGAGACAAGATCAAGATGAGATAAGTATAGAATGAGTCAGAGTAAGGTAAGTAGGTAAGGGTTTTGTCCATTTCTATCTAGGTTTCGTCCTACAGTCAACATTTCCTCTGATACCACTTCTGTCACACCTGGCTTTAAGGAACAAAGCCAGGTGCATCTCATACATGCGCCAAGAAGACAACATATATAATAACAGAGTGTATAGAGATAAATGTCATAAAACATCAGAGTATTTATTACATAGCGGAAGACTTATTACAAAATAAAATAATAAAGATAAAACGAACTAAGGATCGTCGGCGCCAATGTCAACTGAGAAACGCCACCTAGATCAGATCATACTCCTCGCCTTGTGGCTCCTCCTGAACCACCTGCTCTTCTCCTGTGGGGGGGGTGTGAGACAGCAAGGGTGAGCTCACACATGATCATAGCTCAACAAGTTGTGGGGAACCAGTGGACATAAACTCACAAAGGTGTGGGTTCATGTGATGTGTAAGGCTAATCAATGATAGGGGTTAAAGTTGAGCATTGCTTTTAAGTAGTTGGTCAAAATTTTATTAGCGGTTACTAAGTGTAAGTAAATACCAAACCATAAATAAAGTAATAGAACACATTTTATAATAAACCCATGCAATGCAAATGACAAAATTGAATTTAAGTTCCATAATTTAAACATTAGAGAGTCCTGAGCTGCTCATGACCGTGAGCACGGCTAGTATACCAGTTTTACACTCTGCAGAGGTTGTACCCTTTACCCACAAGTCATGTTACCCATCTGCCAAGGGGTCGCGAATCCCATACACCTCTACCTAGGAAGCGCGGCAGGGCAACACTACGAGGCCTTTACAAAGTTCCACTAGCTTCCGAAAACCCGCTACAGTTTATAGGAAGTTCCAATGCAGGGTTCTTGCCTGACCGCCATCGCAGCAAAATCAAGCAAGGACCTCCCTACACTGACCACTCCCCTACTGCCCTTGCCCCTTTCGGGTAAGGTAGTCTTCCACTAGCTTTCCTAATTAATCAGCCAAGGGCGTCCCATTAAACCCTTGTGGTGGCACGTGTTACTCAAGTTAGGCTCTATGTTCCAATTAACATTAATGATCTCAACATGAACATAAATAGAATAACAAAAAGAATTGGAACATAGAGGTAATAAATGATTATCCCAAAACCATGTAAAGCAATAGCAAACTACCCAAGTGATTCAGGGGTAAACAAGGTAATGAGATAAACAATCTAGGGTGACCTATTGGGTCCCATCAAAATTAACCTATGCATGGATAAGTGATATTAAAGAACATTATTGGGTAAAAAGTGGTCAAGGGCACAACTTGCCTTCAATGAGCTCCTGCTCAGCTACTTCAATCTGCTGCTCACCAGGATCCTCGGTCACGGGCTCTTCTACTCGCCGCAATACAAACAAGCACAGTGCATATAGAGAAATTAACATTACACCAAACATATATACAAAATACACGGTAATAATCTACACATTAAAATAAAATTCTAGGAACAGGAATCACAATTTTTGGAGTTATAGAATTTAAGTTATGGATTTTCAAAGGTTTCATGTGCTTTAAATAAGATTAAGTGTGAGATTAATTTTTTTACTGTTGTCATGCTAAAACAGAGACACTAAGTGCTAGAGAATAAAATTACAAAATTTTAGAAAGTGGAATGGATTAATTTGGAGTTAGTATGAATTTTCTATGAATTTATAAAGGTCTAGTAATTATTTTTATATTAAAAACCTATTTTCCAATTTATTTATTCAAATTAAATGATCACTGGGCTGGGCCCACTATTTCCAGAGAACCCAGGGGGCTCGGGGTAAGAATTCAGAGACACAGAGAACAGGCCCTGTGGATGGCGGGTTTATTTCAATGAAACCGAGGGGCTCTTAAGTAAAATGGACCCGCGAAGGGGTACCATGATTTTACAGCCGTCCGATCTAAAGTGGATGGCCACGATTAGACCAGTGCTTACTCGAACCGGTACGCTGCGAGGGTCGTTGGATCCAGGATCGAGGATCCGGATTCAATTACCTCTAGATCTAGTAACAACCGTAGGATTTAAGATCTGCGGTCGACGATCGAGCGCAACATGAGCCTTCCCTGCACCGTTTGATCTTGAATCTACGGACCGTAGCCGTCGTCATCCCTTCCCCCTCGCGATCGAGCAGAGCTGGCACGCAGCCTCGCCCACGGCGGAGCTCCTACCGGCGTACTGCCGAAATCTCCCACCCCGGTGACCGAGATCGGTGCAATAAACAAGCGCCAAACGAAATTGAGGGCTAGAGGAAGCACGGAGGGGATATCTCACCAAGGATTCGGCCGCGAAGGTGCCCAGTCCACAGCGTGGTGCGGATCCACGGCTGCGCCCGTGCTCCGGCGAGAAATCAACCTCGCCCCGCTGCCGGATTCGCCTCGCCAAGTGCACGAACAGCTTCACCACGCCCCTGGGAGGCTCCACAACCCGGCAACGCACCCAGGTCGGCTAGGGGGAAAGCTTGCCCCGATCAGCGGAACGCGGTCCTCTCGGCTCTCACGGAAAAGGTGGAAATCGCTTTGGTTAGAGCTGCCTACACGCTGATGAAGAAAAGAGGAGGATGAGGATCGGGTTCCGGTCTTCATTTGGCCGTCCAAGGTCCGCCTGCGCCCACACAATGGATCCCGCAATCTGCGCCATAACCGAGCCCGAGCACGCCCGGGCCGCGCGGCGAAGGAAGGGGACGGTTCTGGCAGAGCGGGCCCGCCCAGCCAGCGATAGAGAAGTTTAGCACGCAGTAGAGTGGGCGCTGGCGTGTGGTCCCGGGCGACAGGGGCAGCGCAAGGCGACTGACATCGTGACCCCAGGTGTCGGCGCGGTGGAGGTTTAGTTGGGCTGGCGCGGGGGAGAAGGAGGAGATGGGCCAGAATGGGTACAGTCGGCCCAGGTAAGGTTTCTTCTTTTTTTTCTTTTTATTTTCTGTTTCATTTCTTTTTCAAATTCAAACTTCAATTCAAATTCAAACTTTGTGGCACTTTGTATACTGGCTAATTATTTATTTTGATCATATCAACTGTGGTGCAGATATTTTAATGATAATTTTATTTGTATTGAATAATATTCCTTTCTCCTCCCTATTTTCATGGTTTTATTTTCAAGTTAAACTTTAAATTCTATGGATCCATTGAGATGCTATTAATGGTATATTTATTTTATTAAGCACAAATGCACATCCAAATAAAAACTCAGCATGATGCATAAACTTTAGTGGTATATCTTTTTATTACTTATTTGTTTTTTTGAATTTAGTGTTCACATGTGATGATGCATAAAGGTCAAACTCACATAAAGAGAAATTATTTTCTCTATTGGTAATTTTTTTTCTAGCTATTTACAAGTGGGTGTTACAGCCGAGGTCGGGGTTGGGGTCGGGCGAGGCAGAGACCTTCTCCTGAGGCCGAGGCTGAGGCTGAGGCCGAGGCCTAGGGTCGAGCGAGGCGGAGCTCCCTGCTGCGCCCGAGGCCGAACTCGGGAAAGGCCTTGACTCACTGTTGTTAGTCTTTCCCTGGTGGTTGGCACAGTAGTCAGAACGGGGTGAATAGTGTTGTTTTCCTGTCAGAACGATCAGTGGCCGAGGTTGCTATTCGACAAAGTTTGCCCGAGCTTAGCCTCGGACGAGCCGGTGGCGAGCCCGCTGTCTGAGGGGGCCCTCGGGCGAGGCGTGAATTCGTCCGGGGCCACTGTTCTTGCCTGAGGCCAGGCTCGGGCGAGACGAGATTGCGTCCCCTGTTAGACGAGGCTTTAATTTTGCGCTGTGCTTACCAGCCCTTATGGTCTGTTTTGAAGATGTTTTTCAGCCATGCTTAGGAGTATTGGGGGGTACCCCTAATTACGGTACCCGACACATCTCAATTAAGTTATTCAAAACATAATACGAGCAAGAATATTTATTTATTAAATTCCATACGCAATTGATGCTACTCATATATTCATCTTATTAAGTTACTACTAGTACTTAATTTCATTTGAATATTTCATATATTACATCATTAACATCATAATGAAATTTTCGATCTCTTGCATAACTTTGCAATTGAGACCTTAAATTATCATTCATCTATGCAATATCGCATTATATTGCATATAATTCATCTCAATTGGGTTTTTCTCTTAAATCCAATACGAGCAAGAATATATGTATGCTGTGAACAACACACATATTACAACACACCCATGATGATTTCTTAACGAAATTCTCTAGTTGCTTGTGTAGGATCAT
This sequence comes from Zea luxurians, assembly GCA_029449295.1. NCBI lineage: Eukaryota > Viridiplantae > Streptophyta > Magnoliopsida > Poales > Poaceae > Zea > Zea luxurians. Next base: position 17,126,926 of record JAOPSE010000039.1, read on the forward strand.
GGCCCGCGAGTTCGAAGAACTTGCTCTTGATGGTCACAACTATCCTACCTGAGCGTTGGATATCAAGATCAGCTTAGCCTCAAAGAATATTCTGAGTGCATTACTCCCTCCCAATGAGAGGGTTGAACCACTACATGATGCTTATAAGTACAACGCTTTGTACATTATAAGACATCACCTCCATCTTGATTTGAAAGCAGAATATGTGATGGAAGAAGAGCCAAATGTATTATGGTTATCTCTTAAAAACAGATATGAGCAGGAAAAGGCTGTAATCTTACCAGAGGCGAATCATGAATGGACCCATATTCGTCTGCAAGACTATAAGTCTATTGGTGATTACAACCATGCTGTTCATAAGATCTGTGCTCGCTTGCGTTTCTGCGGCAAGGAACCATCAGATGTGAATAAGATTGAAAAAACACTTCAAACTATGATTGAAAGTCGCCTAGAGGGGGGTGAATATGCGGAATATGAAAATTATAAACTTAAGCACAACTACAAGCCGGGGTTAGCGTTAGAAATATAATCGAGTCTGAAAGAGAGGGCGAAAACAAATCACAAGCAAATAAGGAGTGAGACGCGGTGATTTGTTTTTACCGAGGTTTGGTTCTTGCAAACCTACTCCCCGTTGAGGTGGTCACAAAGACCGGGTCTCTTTCAACCCTTTCCCTCTCTCAAACTATCACTTAGACCGAGTGAGCTTCCTTCCTTGATTTCCCAGGTCACTTAGACCCCGCAAGGACCACCACACAATTGGTGTCTCTTGCTTCGCTTACAAGGTTTTGGGAGTAAGAATGAGAGAAAGAAAAAAGCAAACCAAGCAACAAGAGCAACAAAAGAATACAAGTTGATCTCCTCACAAGTCCTAAGAACTAGAGTTGAATTGGGGACTTTGATTCAATCGGAGGCTTTGATTTGTGTCTTGGAGTGTTGTGTATTGCTCTTGTATTGAATGAGATATAGTGAATGCTTGGATGCCATGAAGAGTGGGGTGGTTGGGGTATTTATAGCCCCAACCACCAAAATGGCCGTTGGGGATGGCTTCTGTCGTATGGCGCACCGGACAGTCCGGTGCGCCACCGGATACTGTCCGGTGCGCCAGCCATGTCACCCAACCGTTAGGGTTCGATCGTTGGAGCTTCTGACAACTGGGCCACCGGACAGTCCGGTGGTGCACCGGACAGGTCCTGTAGACTGTCCGGTGTGCCTTCTGGTGCCTGCTCTGACTTCTGCGCGCGCAGGCGTGCACTGTAGCGCATTTAATGTCCTCTGCAGACGACCGTTGGCACGAAGTAGCCGTTGCTCCGCTGGCACACCGGACAGTCCGGTGCTACACCGGACAGTCCGGTGAATTATAGCGGAGCGGCCTCCAAAATTCCCGAGGCTGGCAAGTTTGATTTAATTCTCCCTGGTGCACCGGACACTGTCCGGTGGCACACCGGACAGTCCGGTGCGCCAGACCAGGGCTGCCGTTGCTCCTTTGTTTTGAACCCTTTCTTTTATCTTTGTATTGGTTTGTTGTGAACCTTTGGCACCTGTAGAACATATTTTCTAGAGCAAACTAGTTAGTCAGATAATTTGTGTTGGGCAATTCAACCACCAAAATTCATATTGGAAAAGGTTTGACCCTATTTCCCTTTCAATCTCCCCCTTTTTGGTGATTGATGCCAACACAAACCAAAGCAAATATAGAAGTGCTAAATTGAACTAGTTTGCATAAGGTAAGTGCAAAGATTGCTTGGAATTGAAACCAATAAACTTATTTCAATAGATGTGCATGGATGGTTTTTTATTTAAAATTTTGGACCATATTTACACCACGAGTTTTGTTTTTGCAAATCCTTTGTAAAATTCTTTTTCAAAATCATTTTGCAAATAGTCAAAGGTACATGAATAAGATTGAAAGAAGCATTTTCAAGATTTGAAATTTTCTCCCCCTGTTTCAAATGCTTTTCCTTTGACTTAAACAAAACTCCCCCTAAATAAAATTTTCCTCTTAGTGTTCAAGAGGGTTTTGCAAGTTTTGAAGATACTACTTTCTCCCCCTTTTGAACACAATAAGATATCAATTTTAAAAACTTCATTTTTAAAATTTGGTGGTGGTGCGGTCCTTTTGCTTTGGGCTCATACTTTATCCCCCTTTGGCATGAATCGCCAAAAACGGATACTTGTGAATGAAATATAAGCCCTTTGTCAAACTTTCTCCCCCTTTGGTAAACATATAAGTATGAGTGAAGATTATACCAAATTGGAGATCGATGCAGAGTACCGGCAAATATCGATGGAGTTGAGTGGAAGCGCCTTCTTTGCCGATTACTCCATTTCCCTTTCAATGCTGTGACTAAGAATAATAGTACACTTGAAAACACATTAGTCGTAGACATAAAAGAGATTTGATCAAAGGTATATAAATGAGCTATGTGTGCAAAGAATCAATCACAATTCCTAGAATCAAGAATATTTAGCTCATTCCTAAGTTTGGTAAAGGTTTTCTCATCTAAAGGCTTGGTAAAGATATCGGCCAATTGATCTTTGGTGTTTACATAGGCTATCTCGATATCCCCCTTTTATTGGTGGTCCAACCAGGAGACCGTCTCTCTTCGGGAGGCCCGAAGCCAGAAGAGAAAGGCCGTCAGCCCGACGCTTCAGGAAGAAGAGCTAGACCAAGAAATCAGGGATATGGAGATGCTACATCAACAGGTGCAGAGGAAGAAGGAGAAGATGGCCCGCCTAGCTGAGTTGCAAAGGCAGATAGACGAAGCCTCTGAGGAAGTTCGCCATCTTACTCACGATGAGCAGAACAGAAGGCCTCATCAGAAAGACCTTCATCAGGAGGGCTTCGTCAACGAAGATGACTGGTATGACAATTTCCATCAGGGAAATTTTGTTTTTGATGATGCTTCTCCTCTGTCCGCTGAGCTGCAGGCTACACCTTGGCCTCCATCCTATAAGCCACCCCAGCTTCCCATGTTTGACGGCCACTCCGACCCGAAGCAATTCTTGATGAGCTACGAAGCAACAGTGTCTTCGTACGGGGGCAATGCTGCAGTCATGGCGAAGTCTTTCGTTATGGCCGTCAGGAATGTTGCTCAGACCTGGTATTCCTCCCTTCGGCCAGGAACGATCACTTCATGGCAGAAGCTGAAGGATATGTTACTGACCAGCTTTCAAGGATTTCAGACGAAGCCGGTCACAGCTCAAGCCCTGTTCCAGTGTATTCAGGATCATGAAGAATACCTTTAGGCGTATGTCCGAAGGTTCTTACGTTTGAGGGCGCAGGCACCAACGGTGCCCAATGAAATTGTTATCGAAGCCATGATCAAGGGGCTTCGTCCTGGGCCTGCAGCTCAATACTTCGCTAGGAAGCCTCCTCAGACCCTGGAGAAACTGCTCCAAAAGATGGATGAGTACATTCGTGCTGACAATGACTTTCGCCAAAGAAGGGAGGAGGCCTTCAGATTTTCTGAAATGACCAGGGGCTTCGGAGGAAGATACTACCCGAGGCATGTCCGGTCCATCCACAGCTCCACTCAGAATGATGATAAGGGGAGTCAGCAGAACAGACCGCAGTGCTCCTCACAGGCTTCGGGGCAACAACAAACTTCCTTCCGACCACCAGCTCCAAGAGGCAGAGGCGCTAGGGGCTTCGGCGGAAGATTTGGAGATCAACCAAGGAGGCTGTTTTGCTTGTTCTGTGGAGAAAGCAAGGGCCATACCACCAGGACGTGCCATATTACAATCTAGAAGCAAAAGGAGATAGCCGAAGCTGCATCTCAACAAGTTCAGCCGAAGCAGGTCATGCATACTGCTTCGTATCATCCGCCTTACATCCCACAATACATAGACAACCACCCTGCAGCTTCTGTAGCTTCGGCAAGTCAACCTCAAGTTTCCTGGCAACAGCCTCCGCCTCCACCTCCATTGCAACAAGGTCAACAGCCAGAAGGGAGTCAATATGCCCCACACCAAAGGGACTTCAGAGAACAATCCGAAGCTCGCACAGTTAACAGCACTGTGCCAGAGTCGAAGCACATTTATTAATACATATCCTACCTTTGATGACAGTCTTTTCTATTCAGTTCTATTTTCTGTATGGCAAAGAACACTGTTAATTTTCATGTAATAATTTCGTTGTTTCCCACGAGTAAAATCTATTTTCTCTACAGGCTTAAGTTACCGAAGCTTTAAAAATTTTTTGCGGTAACAAGGAGGACCTTCGAATTATTAAAAATCCTTCGGAGCAACAGAAAGTCATTCTAAAGAACGCAGAGTAAGTTGATGAAGTCACAAAAAGCCGTTCCAAAGGGAGCGCAGTGTAAGTTTTCTGCTCAAAAGTCGTTCCTAAGGGAATGCAGAGCTTACAGCGAAAAGTCAACGCTGATACCGCCTAAGTAAAAGGCGAAGAAGCTCCTAAGGGAGGCTTACAGCGAAAAGTCAACGCTGATACCGTCTAAGTAAAAGACGAAGAAGCTCCAAAGACGTTCCTAAGGGAATGCAGAGCTTACGAATATATTTTATGTGTATCTTCGGAACAAATGTCATTTGCATAACATAACATCATCACATCATTTTGCATAGCATAAGCATCATACATCATGTTGCATTTGGCAAAAGAAGGGAACACAGTATCAACCTTCGAAAGGGCGCCTTGAGAAAGTGAAAATTGTGTAAAGTCACAAGGGAATGCAATGACAATCTTCGGAATACAGATTCGGAGAATACTTTTACGAAGCATGCACGAGCTTCATCAGAGCAATATTGAAATTGTATAGCTTCGGAGAATGTTTTCACGAAGCATGGACGTGATTCATCAGAATAATTTTAACGGAGAATGTCTTCTTCACGAAGCATGAAAAGAAGGGAAGGTGTTTTTTCGCCGAAGGCTCAAAAAGGGTATGTATGTAGAGTTTCATGCATCGTAAAGAATTGAATAATGAAAAGAGACTTGTATATTACATTCAGATGTACAAAATGTTACATAGATTACACTTTAAATGTTTTTTCTAGATAGCATCTAATCTTCTCTTAACACTGCTTCGGCGGCCTCATTTAGAAGTTGATCAACAACTTTATCCATAATAGCTTCGGCCATTTGCTTAATTTCCTCATCCCCTTTTGTATGAGGGTCAGCGAGCGATCCAGCAGGTTCTGAGGGAAAAGAACATTTCTACATTACTATTGCAAATCGCGAACAAAGTTTGAAATAAAAGTTACAACACAATAAGAACGACTAATTAATACCTAATTTCTCTTCGGGCTCTGTACTTCTTTCGGCAGCCTCTGCCACTTTCCTTGCATCATGGATGCCTTTTTCACTTCTTTGCATTATTTCTTGCGCCATTTCTCGGCCGCCATTGTCCCAGATATCAGTGAAAAATTTACCGCCAACCATGCTTGCTTCGGTTGACGGATCTTTAATGTCTTCAGAAGACAGAGCAGCTTCGGATTGAGCTAAAGATTTTATATGTTCACAACCTTTTCTCTCTAGAACAGCAGCAACTCCTCTGGCACCTGAAAAAGCGCAGATGTCGCCGCGGCTGCTCAGGATTTCCTCGAAGGCTTCTGCTTCGTGACTGATCCAGTCCAGTGGACCTTCGGGATTGCCTCTTGGAAAATCTTCTTCGCTAGAAAAGGCGCCAACGCTGGCGAAGCTGGATTTTATCTTCTTGACGCATTCTACAGATTTGACATAGCATTTCCTCTGAGATGCGCGAAGCTCCTTAACTCTTAATTCCAATTTATTGACCATATGATCACTAAGCTCTCGTTTTGTTTCCTCAAGCACGCGCTCTTCTTTAGCTCTAGCCAGCTGTTTCTGAAGATCTTTAATCTCGCGCTTTTGAGCTTCGGCCTGGGTTTTTGAAGCAGCTTCGTCCTTCTTTACTTTATCTACCAGCGTAAGTAGAATTTTATCCTTTTCCAGAGCTTCGTTTCTCAATTTGATAACTTTGGAGCGCAAATTGTTGAACGCAATCTCATAGCTTTCATCTTCGGCGCTCTTTTGGGCTCTTAAAGCGTTGCTTAGAATCAAGCCCTATACGAAAAAGAATACATATAAGAATAAAGGATTGAGTTACGTATCTTAAAAAAAAAAGTTTTTTCAAGTGTTTAATTCCCATACCTTCAGGCTATTGTACGCAAGACTGTCTGCGAGATCCTCTTTCGTCATAGCGCATAATCCAGCTTCGAGCTTCGGGAAGCCTATACTCCTGGCCATCTCTCGGCAGACAGATAGTTCTTTGTTGTCAGGCAGGCAGTATAGGAAGTCATCTTCATTTGTCCCATTGAATATTACTGCCCCCTTCGGATATTTTAGCTCTTTCGCATAATGGTTGGCTTCATAAGTTTCTTCTTCAGATAATTTTTCCCCGAAGCATGTCGTATGATGTAATCGCATATGCTGGCAGGAGCTTCGGGGATGGCAGTCTCAATTTCTTCAATTAAAATTGGTTCTGATATTTTTATTGTTTCGGCTTCCAAAGCTTGCTCCTTAGAGGGCTCTGAAGGCCCAGCTTCAACTTCAGCTTGTTGCGTCGAAGCTTCAGTAGATGCTTCAGCAACTTCAACACTCTTTTTTGGAGTTGTGCTTGAAGACTTAATTGTCTCCAAGACATCTAGTACGTTCACCATTCTTTTTCTTTTTGGGGTCACCGATGGGCCCTTTTGGTTTTTTGTTGCTTCGACATTCACCGAAGGACTTAAGATTTCAGACATTTTTGGCTCTTCAACCTTCGGCTTCTCTGCTTTTTCCGCTGAAGGCGCTTCAGACTCTTTTTCCATCTTCGGCAATGGAGCTGGTTCAGTAGCTTCAGAAGCCAAAGAGACTTCACCAGTAAATTCTGGCACTGTGGCCGGCTCAATAAAACGCACTGGGTGGGTAAACACTTTCATCTTTTTTCTTCGTGGCACTGGCTCACTAGTAACACTTGTCGTAGCCTCTGCCGCAGTAGAAGTATTTTTTCTTTTGCGACTCAATACCGGATAGTGGTAGTCGGGGTACACAAACCCGACTGCGTCAAATACCCGGTTGAGCCTCTTCTTTTTTCGGCCTCCGAAGGCTGCTGATAACGCAGTGTTCTCAGCCTTCGAATATGCCCCAAGCAGTTCGTCACTTAATGTTTCAATACTTTTCAACCAATCGTCATCAGGTTCAACAAATTTATCTGCATATTTGAATGTGTACTTCAGTCTGACTAGTCCGCCTTCGTCGGACTCTTTGATGGTTTCCTTCGGCATTTCCCACTTTTCTGCAAGTGGCCATACCCTGAAGGCAATGTGCTCTTGGACCAAGTCCCTTGTCCCAATAAAAGAGCAGATAACCCCGAAGGCCCTTTGGCATTCCTCGGCCGCTTCATCCATTTCAACCTTTGGCCTTCGGAGTCCGAAGCGTTGCCAGATGGGGCGCATAATGATACTCTTGACATTCTCTTGCGCTGTTAAGTCATTCTTTACATAGAACCATTCAGTCATCCAGGCTCCGGGCCACCTCTTCCAAAAGGTCGGCACAGGGCAGCTTGACCCGGAGCGGGCACCGAAGCTGTAGCACCCAAAGTTGTTGTGATACTGTTCTTTTCCCCAGGGCTTCGTTTCATATAGTAACTCATGAATGTTGCAGAAGCTTTTAGCGTTTGGTTCCAAACCTTGGCTCCTCGCAGCCCAGACAAATACCCCCATTCTTATGATGGCTTCGGGAGTAATCTGATGAAGGTAGACTTGAAATGTTTTTAGGACTTCAACAACGAAGTTGCTTAAGGGAAATCGAAGCCTAGCCTTGAGGAAGCTTCGGAAGATTACAACCTCATCTTCTTCAGGGGTGGGAGAAGTCTTTTCTCTAGCGTCAGCCCTCACAATAGATATATCTCGAAAATACCGCCCCCTCATATTATCAATATGACTCTGCTTGATAGTGGTTTTCCCAAAAACTGTGTGGCTTGGTCGCCACGGCCGATCTTCGGCCTCTTCCCCACCACTTTCTACATCAAAACTGTCGCTGTCATCAGTATCTTCGGACAGGCCTTCAAGAATTTCCTTGGAGATTTTCTCTGTATTGGTCTCTGCCATCGCCATAATGAACCCCAAGTTCTTCTCTTCGTCAAGACTCAGCTTCGTCTCAGCAGCGACCTTCTTACCTTCAGACATCTTCGGAAGAGCTAAAAAACTGTTTCCAAGTCCGAAGCTTCAAAATCAAAAAGATCAGCAAATCTTAGTGCACACGAGCTAAAAATTTAGTGGGCCGAAGCAGATGGCAAGTGTGCGTACCAAATGAGCTTGCAGTATGATCTTATTTATATCCCCGGGACGGTGAAAATTAAAAGACCCCGCCTGTCAGTGAGTGTTGCTATTCTAGCAAAGGGAAGGTGTTTTTTCGGACCTTCGGCTCAGGGCCTTCGTCCATTTCGCAATCTGAATTCATCAGTGACAAATTAATATTGCGAGGGGCTACTGTTGGGGGCCTTCGTCCTCCGAAGGTCCTCAAAAACATAGTTTGACAATGTTTTCCAAGTGGATTATGTGAACAGGTACCTTCGAACTCAGAATCATGAACATGAAGCACGGTTAAGACGAAGCCTGAACCAGACGAAGGACGAGCTGATTACCAAGCTTTGCGAAGGGTGGTGCACAGCCGAAGCTGTGCGCAGGGAAGCTTCGTCGCGATAGCAGAGGGGGGAACCGACTTAAAGATGAAAAGACTACGTGGACCTTAGCAGATTTCCATAAGTCATTGTGAAATGTAATGGACATGGATGTAATTTTACGTGGGCTGCGTCCCGCGTCTATAAATAGGTGAACAGTACTCCCGTACTGTTCACGCTGACTTGGCATTCGCTTGTACATCACGCTTGTACTTTTACCTTCTCTCAAGACCGAAGGTACATTTGTAATTTAAATCATTTCTACCTTTTCATGATTAATAAGAAATGATTTTATGATAATGTTTATGTCATATTTCATGCTTTATATAAGTCCTTCGTCATTACTAGTTACGTTTACGAAGGTATGTCTCTTATGACCTTCGTCCAGAACTCATTATTCCCGAAGGGGAATAATGTTCCGAAGGACGAAGGACTTTAACATTTAACATTTTTTATGTTGCCTTGTTCTTAACTCTTAGCATTTGAGAACAAGTCCCCAACACTCTCAAAAAGTGAAACCGAATGGCTATGTGTTTAGTGCGGCTGTGCTCAATGGGATTATCCGCCATGCGGATTGCACTCTCATTATCGCATAGGAGAGGGACTTTGCTAAACTTGTAGCCATAGTCCCTAAGGGTTTGCCTCATCCAAAGCAATTGCGCGCAACAATGGCCTGCGGCAATGTACTCGGCTTCGGCGGTAGAAAGAGCTACTGAGTTTTGTTTCTTTGAAGCCCAAGACACCAGGGATCTCCCCAGAAATTGACAAGTCCCTGATGTGCTCTTCCTATCAATCTTACACCCTGCCCAATCAGCATCGGAATATCCTAATAAATCAAATGAGGATCCCTTGGGGTACCAAAGACCAAACTTAGGTGTTTGAACTAAATATCTCAAGATTCGCTTCATGGCCCTAAGGTGAACTTCCTTAGGGTTGGCTTGGAACCTTGCACACATGCATACAGAAAGCATAATGTCCGGTCGAGATGCACATAAATAGAATAATGATCCTATCATCGACTGGTATACCTTTTGATCTATGGATTTACCTCCCGTGTCGAGGTCGAGATGCCCATTGGTTCCCATGGGTGTCTTGATGGGCTTGGCATCCTTTATTCCAAAGTTGGTGAGTATATCTTGAATGTACTTTGTTTGGCTAATGAAGGTGCCCTCTTGGAGTTGCTTCACTTGAAATCCTAGAAAATACTTCAACTCCCCCATCATAGACATCTCAAATTTTTGTATCATGATCCTACTAAACTCTTCACAAATAGATTTGTTAGTAGACCCAAATATGATATCATCAACATAAATTTGGCATACAAACAAATCATTTTTAATGGTTTTAGTGAATAGAGTAGGATCGACTTTACCGACTTTGAATCCATTAGTGATAAGAAAATCTCTTAGGCATTCATACCATGCTCTTGGGGCTTGCTTGAGCCCATAAAGCGCCTTAGAGAGTTTATAGACATGGTTAGGATACTCACTATCTTCAAAGCCGGGAGGTTGCTCAACATAGACCTCTTCCTTGATTGGTCCGTTGAGGAAGGCACTCTTCACGTCCATTTGGTAAAGCTTAAAGCCATGGTAAGTAGCATAGGCAAGTAATATACGAATTGACTCAAGCCTAGCTATGGGTGCATAGGTTTCATCAAAATCCAAACCTTCGACTTATGAATACCCTTTGGCCATAAGTCATGCCTTATTCCTTGTCACCACACCATGCTCAACTTGTTTGTTGTGGAAGACCCACTTGGTTCCTACAACATTTTGGTTAGGACGTGGAACTAAATGCCATACCTCATTCCTTGTGAAGTTGTTGAGCTCCTCTTGCATCGCCAGCACCCAATTCGAATCTTTAAGTGTGTCCTCTACCCTGTGTGGCTCAATAGAGGAGACAAAAGAGTAATGTTCACAAAAATGAGCAACACGAGATCGAGTAGTTACCCCCTTTTGAATATCTCCTAGGATGGTGTTCACGGGGTGATCTCGTTGGATTTCTTGGTGGACTCTTAGGTGTGGCGGCCTTGGATATTCATCATCTTCCTTGTCTTGATCATTAGCATCTCCCCCTTGATCATTGTCGTCTTCTTGAGGTGGCTCATCTTCTTGATCTTCTCCTTCATCTTGAGCCTCATCCTCATCTTGAGTTGGTGGAGATGCTTGCATGGAGGAAGATGGTTGATCTTGTGCTTATGGAGGCTCTTCAAATTCCTTAGGACACACATCCCCAATGGACATGTTCCTTAGCGCGATGCATGGAGCCTCTTCATCATCTAGCTCATCAATATCAACTTGCTCTACTTGGGAGCCATTAGTCTCATCAAACACAATGTCACAAGAAACTTCAACTAGTCCAGTGGACTTGTTAAAGACTCTATATGCCCTTGTGTTTGAGTCATAACCAAGTAAAAAGCCTTCTACAGCCTTAGGAGCAAATTTAGATTTTCTACCTCTTTTAACAAGAATAAAGCATTTGCTACCAAAGACTCTAAAATATGAAACATTTGGCTTTTTACCGGTGAGGAGTTCGTATGATGTCTTCTTGAGGATTTGGTATAGATATAACCGGTTGATGGCGTAGCAAGCGGTGTTGACCGCCTCGGCCCAAAACCGATCCGAAGTCTTGTACTCATCAAGCATGATTCTTGCCATGTCCAATAGAGTTCTATTCTTCCTCTCCACTACACCATTTTGTTGTGGCGTGTAGGGAGAAGAGAACTCATGCTTGATGCCCTCCTCCTCAAGAAAGCCTTCAATTTGAGAGTTCTTGAACTCCGTTCTGTTGTCGCTTCTTATCTTCTTGATCCTTAAGCCGAACTCGTTTTGAGCCCATCTCAAGAATCCTTTCAAAGTCTCTTGGGTTTGAGATTTATCCTATAAAAAGAATACCCAAGTGAAGCGAGAATAATCATCCACAATAACTAGACAGTACTTACTCCCGCTGATGCTTATGTAAGCTATCGGGCCGAATAGGTCCATGTGGAGGAGCTCAAGCGGCCTGTCAGTCGTCATGATGTTCTTGTGTGGATGATGAACACCAACTTGCTTCCCTGCTTGACATGCGCTACAAATCCTGTCTTTCTCAAAATAAACATTTGTTAGTCCCAAAATGTGCTCTCCCTTTAGAAGCTTGTGAAGATTCTTCATCCCAACGTGGGCTAGTCGGTGATGCCAGAGCCAACCCATGTTAGTCGTAGCAATTAAGCAAGTATCAAGTTCAGCTCTATTGAAATCAACTAAGTATAGCTGACCCTCTAATACTCCCTTAAATGCTACTGAATCATCACTTCTTCTAAAGACAGTAACACCTGTATCTGTAAAAAGACAGTTGTAACCCATTTTGCATAATTGAGATACAGAAAGCAAGTTGTAATCTAATGAATCTACAAGAAAAACATTGGAAATAGAATGGTCAGGTGATATAGCAATTTTACCCAATCCTTTGACCAAACCTTGATTTCCATCCCCGAATGTGATAGCTCGTTGGGGATCTTGGTTTTTCTCATAGGAGGAGAACATCCTTTTCTCCCCTGTCATGTGGTTTGTGCACCTGCTGTCGACGATCCAACTTGAGCCCCCGGATGCATAAACCTACAAAACAAATTTAGTTCTTGATTTTTGGTACCCAAACAATTTTGGGTCCTTTGACATTAGATACAAGAACTTTGGGTACCCAAACACAAGTCTTTGACCCCTTGTGTTTGCCCCCAACATATTTGGCAACTACCTTGCCTGATTTGTTAGTAAGCACGTAAGAAGCATCAAAAGTCTTGAATGAAACATTATGATCATTTGATGCTTTAGGAGTTTTCTTCTTAGGCAATTTAGCATGAGTGGATTGCCTAGAACTAGATGTTTCACTCTTATACATAAAAGCATGATGAGATCCAGAGTGAGACTTCCTAGAATGAATTCTCCTAATTTTGTGTTCGGGATAGCCGGCAGGGTACAAAATGTAACCCTCGTTATCCTGAACCATGGGAGCTTTGCCCTTAACAAAGTTAGACAATCTTTTAGGAGGGGCATTAAGCTTGACATTGTCTCCCTTTTGGAAGCCAATGCCATCCTTAATGCCAGGGCGTCTCCCACTATAAAGCATATTACGAGCAAATTTAAAATTTTCATTTTCTAACTCATGCTCGGCAATTTTAGCATCTAATTTTGCTATATGGTCATTTTGTTGTTTAATCATAGCAATGTGATCATGAATAGCATCAACATTAATATCTCTACATCTAGTGTAAATAGAAACATGCTCAACAGTAGATGTAGAGGGTTTACAATCATTTAATTCAACAATCTTAGCATGTAAAATGTCATTCTCATCTCTAAGATTGGAAATGGAAATGTTGCAAACATCTAGTTCCTTAGCCTTAGCAATCAATTTTTCATTCTCATTTCTAAGGCTAGCAAGAGAGGCATTCAATTGATCAATCTTAGCAATTAAATTAGCATTGTCATTTCTAAGATTGACAATTGAATCATCACAAATATTTGACTTTTCAACCTTAGCAATCAAATTAACATTCTCAATTCTAAGGTTGGAGATAGTGTCATGGCAACTACTTAGCTCACTAGTTAATTTTTCATTTTTCTCTACTTCCTGAGCATAAGCATTTTTAGTTTTAACATGCTTTTTATTTTCTTTGATAAGGAAGTTCTCTTGGCTATCCAAGAGTTCATCCTTCTCATGAATGGCACTAATCAATTCATTTAATTTCTCTTTTTGTTGCATGTTAAGATTGGCAAAAAGAGTAAGCAAGTTATCCTCCTCATCACTAGAATTATCCTCATCACTAGAGGTTGCATATTTAGTGGAGGATCTTGATTTTACCTTCTTCTTCTTGCCGTCCTTTGCCATAAGACACTTGTGGCCAACGTTTGGGAAGAGAAGTCCTTTGTTGATGGTGATGTTTGCGGCGTCCTCGTCGTCGGAGGAGTCAGTGGAGCTCTCGTCGGAGTCCCACTTGGTGCTCCTGAGGTTGCGCACTTGGTTCACCAAGGTTTTTAGCCAGTTGTACATGGATTGGGGGTCTTCTCCTTGGTTGAGCATGAAGCGACCGAGCTACCCCTCGATCGTCTCCCTCTTGGTGATCTTGGTCACCTTGTCTTGTTCGTGTGCCGTCTTGAGCACGTCCCAAATTTCCTTGGCGCTCTTCAATCCTTGCACCTTATTATACTCCTCTCGACTTAGAGAGGCGAGGAGTATTTGAAAGTGCATTCATCCCTTTTGTGAGTTTTGGTGATTTGGATAACAACACATTTAAAGGTCTAACAAGTTTGCTAAGTGTTGAACAGGAAATTCAGTATGATGAACATACTTGAATATTGTATAATGATCAGTGAACAAAGGTTCAACACAAGGTTAAATCCAGTGAGACAATGCAAATGGATATAATATGGTCTCTATATTGGTTTGAATATATGGACAAGTCCTGAGAAATCACTATGCATAAATATGATCATAATAGAGGTTGAAGTGATTAAGAGGATTGGTCAAGCCAAAGTGGATAAGATATGAGGAATCGTGAATTGGCTTGACCATATTACTGTCAGTCCATATATGCTTCTATGAGAATCAAACTAGAGCTTGATTGATCTTGACAGTTATATCTAGAAGACATTCAAGCAAGGTTCACAATATTGAAGAAATGATTCTCTCAATGGATGCTCAATATGATGTGACTCAAGAATGGCTTGATAGGGTGAAGATAGCAAGGAAAGGGCTTCGAGGAACTAAGCGAAGGTGAAGGCCAAGCGACGGCTTGTAGACCGAGGTACCATGGCTAAGGTGAAGAAGAGAGTACTTGCACTAAGTCGATGAACTAATCAGCTATGAAGAGTTACAACATGTTGATGCATCAGTAAGGTGACTTGAAGCCATGATTTGAACTCATATAAGGTGATATGGTACAAGTCACAGGGTTTGATTTGAGTTTGCTTCAAAAGGTGAGACAAAGATGTTTGTGATCCTTATGAAGCAATGCCATGGAGAAATCACACATGAGACACCAGTGACTCAAGGAGTTTTCTTAATTAATTTTATTTAACTTGAGTATAGGAATCGTCGTACTATAAAGGGGGATCCAAAAGGAAGGTTGGTGTTTGCCAAAGCTCAAACCTCTATATTCAAAAGCTATTTTTTGAAAATCAAAAATCTCTTTAACATCCTATGGTTGACCATGGTTAGGTTTGAGAAACCTAGAGTGTTCTTGCTGAAAAGCAGCTGAACTTCTTCAATTGCAGCTGAGCTTTTCAGCTGAGCTGAACTTCAGCTGAGTTGAGCTTCTTCAGCTGTAGCTGAGCTTTTCAGCTGAGCTGGACTTCAGCTGAGTTGAGCTTTCTCAACTTCAGCTGAACTCAACTTCAGTTGTGAACCTCTTTGACCATACACCAGCTGAACTTGCCTCCGGGCAGTTGAGCTGGGGTTTTCTCTCCTAAACTCTCTGGTCAAGACCAGTTGAACTGGTCCTGAGGGGCAGTTCAGCTGGTCTCTGACCCCTCTGACCTCTGATCTGCTGTCTGCCAATCAGACTGGCAAACAGGTCGCCAAAGGTGTCAGGGGCGGTTCAACCGCCCCCCTGGGCGGTTCAACCGGTCTTGGTCAACCTGGCCAGTCTGCAGGTCAGTCTGTACGTCAGTCTGCCAGTCAGACTGGCAGACAGGCTGCCAGGACTGCCAGGGGCGGTTCAACCGCCCTAGGGGGCGGTTCAACCGGTCTCAGGCAGAAAAATCTGCCCAACGGCTAGTTTTGAGCTCCACCTATATATACTACCTCCTACCTCTCTACCCACAGCAGAGAGCACGATTTGAACTCCATTTCTAACTTGAGAAACACCTCCCACTCTCTCTCACACATCTCTTGCCTCTCCCATTTCAAATCTTTGGAGAGAAATCTTAGAGTAAGCTTGAGAGCTGCGGTTTTTTTTGTGCTTCATCTCTAAATCTCTCTCGCTCTTCTTCATTCGAGCTTTGGTATTACATCGAGTTCTTTGTGGATTCATTACTCTTGGAGCTTCTAGCTCCTAGACGACTAGGTGTCTCTTGTGAGTCTCCAAATCTTGTGGAAGACCACAAGAAAGTTTGTATTACCCGCTCGTTTGAGCAAAGATTATTGTGTGGGCTTGACCTTTGTGGTCGGCAAAGGGAGGATTAGGGTTGAAAGAGACTCGGCTCTTTGTGAGCGCCTCAACGAGGAAGTAGGGCACCTTGGTGGTGTGACCGAACCTCGGGATAAATCTTGTGTCTCTTGTGTTCTTGCTTATTGTGGTTGTTTGTGTTCTTCGTTCTCTCACCATCCCGCGAAAGAATTGTTTATATCTTTTTGGTGTGTGGATTTTGAGAAGTGCCCCTCTCAGATCTACTACTTTGAACCCTGTGGATCATTTTGAACATCTCATTTCCAAAGTTAACTGGGTGAATTTCAAGATCAATTCAGTTTTACCCAGTTTGCTTCTAGTTTTTGTTGAAAAAGTTTTAACTTGCCTATTCACCCCCCTCTAGGCAACTTTCAATTGGTATCAGAGGCTAATCCTCGTTCTAACGCTTAACCGCGTGAGGAAAGATCATGTCGGGGGGACTAAGAAACGAAAGTGCTTCTAAGCTTGAAAAAGTTGAGGTTGCCTCGACTTCATCTTTTGGGTGCAGATGTTGATCCTAGGGCAATAGACCTTGCCATGAGAATCGCCGAAAGGATGTTCCTCAAATTGAAGGAAGATGAGGCGAAGAACATTATTGAAGAAGAAGAAAATGATCGATGGAGACCAAACGACGAATCCACCTCTTCACAAGGTTCGTCTTTCAAATCCACTTCTCATATGTGCTTTATAGCTAATGGGAGTGATAGTGAAAGCGAAAGTGAGGATGAGGAGGAGCATGAAAGTGATAGTGAAGATGAGGATGATCTTCAAAAATTCTTTGCTCAACTAAGTAAGAAGAACCGGATGAGCTTACTCAAACTCATGAAAAGAGCGGAAGAACAAAAGGAAATGCTTCATAAGCAAGAAGATATCCTCATCGAAAAAATCAAAGACTTGGAGAAGTTGACCAAAGAGCATGAGAAGCTAAAGTGCTCTCATGATGATTTGGTCCAAAGGTATGAAGACATTTCAATTGAGCAAATTAAAGCTATTAATCATTCATCATATATTGCTCAATTAGAAAATAAAAATGCTATGCTCAAGAACACGGTAGAAAAGCTAAACATTGAAAATCTAGCTTTGCAAGAAAAACATGATATGCTTGTATGCTCTCATAATAAATTTATGGATTCACATATCATGTTAGAAATGGCTCATGAGGTTGTGTTAACTAATTTGAAATCATACCAACCTCACATGTGCACATGTGTTGAAATTGAAACTATATTACCATGTGCTAACAATTGTTGCTCTCAAGAAAGCCAATCTTCCATTGAGCTAGAAATTTCAGGAATTTGTGATATTTCTATCACACAAGAAAATAAAGAGCTCAAGGAAGAAAATGAGAGGCTAAGAAGGAGCTTGATTCAATTGAAGGGAAAGTGTCATGATCAACCTTCTCAAGATAATCATGATAATATGGTGAAAAAGCTTGAGAAGGGGACAATAGTAGCATGCACAAACCCCCTTCAAAAGAATACCAAGCTTTCCAAGAAAGTCATGAGCAAACATCAAGATAAGAAATCCAAAGCTCATGACAAGTGCCTCAACCACGTCTCCACATGCTCCACACAAGGTAACAAACAAGCCACTCTTCCAAATAAGAGAAGATGCACTAGAAAGTGTTATCAATGTCATGAGAAGGGACATGAGATTAAGTCATGTCCCTACATAAAAGATAGTGGCTTAACTTTAGAAAGAAAGAGGCTCACTAACCATGTAGCAAACAAGAAGCAAGGCAAGAAGGAGTCTTGCAAAATTAAAAATCAGATTTGCTACACTTGCCGAAGAAAGGGACACCTATGCAAGGATTGTCCCATGAGTAAGTATCCTAAGCCTACCATGTCAATTCATTCATATTCGCTTAGGAGACCCAAAAATGACATTTGTGCTAGAAAGGTAATTAGTTCACCTAAAACTAGCACAAAGGCCATTTGGGTGCCTAAGTACTTGTTAGCTAACCTTGGTGGACCCATCCAAAGATGGGTACCAAAATGTACTTGATAAGTTTTGCAGGTACCCACAGATGATATGAAGCTTTGGGGTGCTTGAGCGGTTTAACTCAATTCTTATTTCAAGCTATCAATCTTACATTGACTATTCTTTTAAAGATTGGCCCAAAGATGAATTGAGTTGTTATATCACTAACTTCATATTCATCTCTAGCAAGAACTTGTGTTGTAGGGAATAAGGATTAACCTTTGTGGGAATCAAGCAAAAGGCCTACAACCAAGTGATATCCAAAGGATGGTAACAATTAATTCTTAAGTACACATTGCTTTTAATTGGTATATTCCTTTGTGTCTTTTGTAGCCACATAGGAAAAATGAAGCACTTGAGAATGAACTTAAAAGATTTTACCTTGCTTTGGAAAGGATCTAATTATATGGTAGATTGCAATTTCATGTTTTTATATTATGACAATCTACATGCTTTAAATTGGTTGTATGTATCTTGTGGCATATTTCAAATTGATTATCGTATTATTGCCATGACCTAGACATAAAGAGGATTATCCCATGTTCTTAAATGAATAGAGTGCTAAGTAAGAAATTCAAATCCTTAAAGCACTTACCAAAAGGGAAATTCTCTATATGACTAGAGTTGTGAGACTAATGTTTTTATCTAAGTGATTTATGTAGTTTCACAACATGAGAATGTGTTTCCCAAATGGAGTGTGACATTCAACGTTCAAAGAAGATCTAACCAATAATATGTGATGTATTCATTCTCATTTAAATTGGTTTTGAGTCTTCTACATTAATCACTCACCA